>OZ023065.1:2500000-5000000 GCA_963992785.1 Tenthredo livida | reverse complement strand
AGTTATAGATCGATCGCGAGCCTAACTATGATTCCGCTCTATAATACGTAACAGAACAGACCGTTTTACTTTCTCTTGATAAATCTACTATAGAACTACTATACGATCTGGTAAGATCGCGTCGAGCTGAAAAGCGTCAGTACCTTAATTAGGGGTTTAGTAGATCGATATCAAGCGAGAGATTGGCATCGACGCGAGGACTAATTACACCTTTAATTAATAGACGACGTCTACCTAATTGAATTTCTTGATTTTTCAAAGATGTACTATCAGATAGGTATAGAGATGTGCTATTCATCGAACGGAAGGATTCAATCCCATGTATATAATATGTAGATGTATAAAGAAGTATAAAACGACTGGCAAACGAATGTTGAATCTCAAAATTTCTAAAATAAATCCTGAATCAGGCCGTGGTAGGTACTAATACCTAGTCGGATGTAAAATTGTGTAAATTCCCCCCGGGGCAGAAGAGGGAATATTTTTTCCATCCAACCCCGTCTGCGTGAATATTAATTAAGGGAATAAATATGCGTAATGTGCGTACCCGTAAGCGGCCAGGGTGGGATCGTAGGGATAGTAGCCTGTGGCCGCGGGTTGGAGAGCTGCGGTACCCCAGGCGGTGCCCATGTCCGCCGTCATTCCCATCCCCGTGGCGTCCTTCAGTCCGTAGGGGTTACCCTGAAACACATTCAAATATTCATTTTCATTAGACCGCTGGACCGTAGGTAGGTATATTACGGCCATAGTGTCGAGACTCGAGACACCAGGAAGCATAGAATTGTAAAATTTTATTTCGTTTAGAGATTTATCTAATTTACGCGCTTTGGACGTGTTCCGCGTTTTTTCTGATTTTTAATTACGCATGATAAGTTCGGCGATAACGGAGAGCAATAAATGTGTAAAATATTCCATCAGAGCTCAGGAGAAGAGAAAGGAGATAGAAAAGGGAGGCGAGGGGAGGGGAAGACTTAAGAAATACGATGAAAAAAAGTAACGAGGAGTGAAAAAAGAAGTTGAGCGATTCGATTCGTTCGAAGATTGATTCGAACGCTTCCGAAGCAAAACGTTCGAGTCATGTAAGACACGGTTAGGTTATCTCCAGCGATTGGCAATATCGTCCGGAAGAGTTGGAGCTTAAGGTTCGTTCACGAGATTAGGTTCGTATATATAATATATAGAGAACCCCCAGAGCCGTAAATCGGTTGGATTTATGGTACCTACGCAAAATCTGAAAGAGACTGGATGAACAGACTTTAAAAGAAAAGTGGGAGTAGGATGGGTATATAGGTATATAGGTATATAACAATATCTGCGGAAGAAGCTGAACAAGCACAACTTTGCAGACCGCATTACGATCCTCTTTCTCCCTCTCCTTTTCATCATTTTAACTTTAATGCACCGCTTTTTGCTCCCGAGCGAATCTCCCTTCCGCGTAACACTACCACCTCGGCCGCTGCAGCACAGCCGCAGCACCCGCAGATGTAAAAGAGAAAAAGAAAAAGAAAAAATCCGTAGGATTAGATCCCAGGATATAAAGGAATCAAATTTCATAAATATAACAACCGTAAGAGCTTAACGCAGCGCCTTTAGAGTCGATTCGCGTTCACACTCTCAACACCGCGGCATTAGAATTGGGCATAAGTTGGGCATTAGCTGGGCATTAGAGGCTGCTAATGGTAGCACAATAGGTTATTATTAGGAAAGGGAGGACAGGCTTAGGTCAGAGTGCTGGCGCCAAGCAGCGTCGTGTTACAAAGCGCGACGGACGAGAGGCGAGGCGAGGCTAGGCGAGGCAGCGTCGTCGACGTCGAGTATCTAAAGACTCTCCAATTCTTATTTAGTCCTCATCGTAGGGTAAATTCCGCGATTCATTTTCTCGAAGATCAAATTGCTGCGTTTTTTTTTTTTCCTCAGGGTCTAATCGTCAATTTACTTATCCATACATATTTAGAAGCCTAGGTATGTACAACGACGTAGATTTTTTTCTTCAGGACCCGATGCTGCAGCAGCATATGTATATAGGCGCCTTTAATGGCAAGCTGCGGGTGGTCGCCGCGGTTCACCACGTCTGAGCCGCTCCTTACAACGCGACTTCGTCGTAGTCGTCCGTTCGAAACAATAAAGTCAATAAGCATGCGCGCGGTTCTGAAGAGGGCATAAAACGGATTATGCAGGTCTTTCAACCCCTTTCCCATTTCGACACCGTACCTTATATCGCATTTAATATGTCATAGAAGGTGTAACCGATCAAAAATAATGATTGCACGGTATGATTGATCCCTTCACACAGTGCCCGAAATTTTATCCACACAGAAAAAACGAGTTGTACCAATTTGAATTGGTCCGAAAAAAATTTTTTTGTTCCAAGAAAAATTTTTTTGTCCCGAGAAAAATTTCTCTGTCCCAAGAAAATTTTCTGCAAACGCATTGGAAACCGAAATTATCTTGAATCAAGTAAAAATTTTCTCGAACCAAGAAAAACTTTCTTATAGCGTTTTCGATTTGCTGCTCTAGTGTGCACTGAGAGCACTTTTATCCTCTTCTATCTTCTATATCAAAGTGCGATAGAAGTATACTCGGAGCACCACAGAGCAGAAAAAGAGCAGCAAATCGAAATCGCTATTAGATCCAAGAGAATTTTCTTGGTTCGAGAAAATTTTGTCTTGATTCAAGATAATTTCGGTTTCCAATGCGTTTGCAGAAAATTTTCTTGGGCCAATAAATTTTTTTTTCTGTGCATGTAATACAAGAGCCAGGTTCCAGTTCCAAATACCCCAAAATAACACAGACATGCAATTGTAAAAAAAAAAAGAAGAAAACATCAATACGAAAAATTGGGTACCGATTGAATTTGTAAGAATTCGCCCAGCCCAGCTTCTTGAAACCCAGAGCTTTTCGACCAAATATGACTAAATTTGGAAATCAAATGGCTGAGGAGTATAAGAACTGTGAAATTTCATATAACTCCAAATCTCTATAACTTTCGGACCGATTTTGACAAAATTTACTGCAGAATTGCGCTTCGCTGTAAGTTTCGTTGCGCATCAACAATTCTGATCACACGAGACTAATATCTACTTCTTCTCTGTATATCTCGCTGCTTCCCGATTTGATGATAAAAAAAAATATGTAGGTATATCAGAGCCTAGATTCAGGCTTGTGAAAAAATAAAATAAAAAAAAGCATGAGGTTGCTTTTGGGAAGCCAGTGTATCATATTGATAGACTGTTATTCCGAATAACAGGGTGAATTTTTCGGTACGTTATATAGGATGAGAACGTTTCACGGGGGTAACTTGCTGCGTTAAAGTCGTTGTAATCGAATTACCGTTGGTGAAGCCGTATTCCATATAGGTTCTTCGGTCCGATCGTACCTTGGTTTGAACAGAACCAGTAAATGTCGCCAGGTTTAGCCCCTCTGTTCCTTCCTGGCCCTTCTGGACCCTTTCCAACCCGTCAGACCGAATGGTATTATATTATTTTTTAAACTCTGCAGGACCACCGAGATCGTCGCGCGTACTCTTATTGCGCTTGTTCTCGCTCCCAGTTCGTTTCATTCAATGCTAATGCTAATCCGATTCTTATTATACTATAATGCCCATCATCGAAGCGTGCCATTGGTGCAGCCCGTGGCGCATCGACACGATTATGTGGGGATAAATTTTTCATAAAATAATCAGTGTAGTAAACCAAAAGGATTAATTTCATTTCTTTTTATTTCTACAAAATTCTTATAGATCATAAAATAATAATCGATCTACAAATAAATTCGATCCAGATTAACTAGACTAATTTTTATACTGCTTATGTTTTTTGACTGAAATTTATAACGAGACGAAAATAATAACTGAATCGATAATAATTCCTGCCATCAATATAACGGTGTCAATTTTCGTATAATATCGTTATCGAGTAATCGCGTTGCGTTGGTGTAAATTATCACGTGGATACGACGTCACACCTATATAGAAATGAAATACAAATAATTGAACTAATATATTGGCAAACTGAAACAAACATTTTTCGTTTTAATATTCTTAGATCGAAATAGGTGTATACCTATAACTAGCAGTTTATTGGTAATATTATTTTCATATACATGTGATATTTATACATATTACACACATGTACCTATAGACAGTAAGAAAGTTTATCCAAACAGAAAGTTTCGTGAAAAGTTGTAAAAGCTGTATGTCTATACTGTTTGTACTACGCGAGGAGAACTGTCAATATCTCCTTCGCGGCTCTGATATACCTATATATGTGTATTGTATATATATAGGTAGGTATATGAAATAAACCAGTGAATAGAATTGATATTAGTTGTGCAGTAGAAGATTTCTTCTCGGCGATCGTCGCGAAGGGGCAACTATGGCCGGCGCCAAAAAACATTAAATGAATCTTATAGGGCCGCAGCAGCGTGCGGTTCGCATCCCTTTCGCGAATAAAGATACAGCTACTTCCCGCGACCTGGTCCACGGGTATAATATTATAGGTTCTCGTGTATATGTGCAGTATACACCTATAGCTATATGTATGTAGGTATACATATGTATTATAGTGGCTCGAGTTTTGTACGAGGAGAAAAAAGCCCTCTCGTCGTTTATACATACGTAGAATCGATACCTTTGCAGGAACGACGCGACGCCGACTACTACATAGCTATATACCCCCGCACCGCACCGCACCGCACCGCATCGCATCGCGTCGAACGAACCGACTTACAGACGCGTTTTTCTATCCGAACTGCGGACAGACGGATAAATAAAACGATTCTGATTCGGAGGAAGAGATCACTAAAGATCGGGAATCAATTAGGCGCGCAAGCCTCTCCGTTTGAGACTGCAGATAGAAAAAAAGAAAAAAGTAACAAAAATTAGAAAGATTCATATCATTTTCAGTATCATTTAAACCATATGGCGATAATTATATAGTTAATTTTTCTACCTATGCATACGTTTTCACAAAATCTATAATAATTAATTTAGGTGATATCTATGGGGTTAATTAACCCAAGACGGTCATATGGGGTGTGACACACCCCAAGTTATTTTCGAGCTCGAATTTCGGCCTCTTAATCCCGGAAACCGACGTCATTACCTCTAACTAGAGTTTTTATTATTTTTTGCAAATTTTTTTTTTTTTTTCTCGCAAATTTTTTTTTCACGAATTTTTTAAACATACTTAAAACTAAAATTTTCGTTTCATTCTTGAATGGGTTAATAGAGAAACGTTTGAAATATGTTCTCAATTTTTTTGGGGCCCCCCGGATAATTCTACGAAATTCTACAGCGCTTCAAAGTGCTGGGGTGTGTCACACCCCATATGACCACCACGGGATTCTCATGAGGTGTGACCGTCTTGGGTTAATTGTGGTAAAAATAATTGGCATTTATCTCATAGTACGTTGTTTTCGCGATATGTAATTCTTTGTTATTTCATTCATTATCGTTTTTATCAATCGGTAATAATTATTGATTATCTATACGCTTGTTTCGAGTCGATAGAGTACGATGTGATTCTTATTCTATGCTTACGAATAGACCGATAATCTTGATATAGAAGTGTAAAAGTTATTCCCATAACGTGCGGCGCAACGTTTATATGGGTACGTTGTAGACGTACAAGTACGACAGGTATCTCACAGACATTAGACACGCCGTATACCTATATCTCTAATCAAGATATCGTTTCTAATAATTATATCCGTTCTAATATGCCTAAGGGCGCCACGAGTCGCGCTTCAGCCATCAAAGTGATTCCATTGCTTGTATAATCCTCAAGCTTTTCCGCTTCTATATCCTTTATTCCCTTTCCTAAAAATCCAACGATGCCTGCACGTAGTGCGTGGCTCCCTAGGGATAGATTTTTGTCAGATATATATCGCCAAACAATTCCCACGCGAAGTTATACAGTATATATGCTATGGTTGAGGATTTAATTTTCAAATTTCAACCCACGATGCAATCATACTTTTTCTTATGTCATATCGTTTCATCTAAAAATGCCGAGCGCTGATTTTTAGTTTTGAGAAAATATTTAATTTTGATTAATGGACTGCAGATGAGGAGACAAATTAACGACACATGAACAAGAGACGTGGAGGTAACAGAAAAAAAAAAAATTAAAAAAAAGAAAGAAAAAAGCGTGGGCAAAACACGGGGGTAAACAGCTCCATTTGAAGAAACTTGAGAGTGTTACTTTGATTGAGAAGAGGAATTCGCTTGATTCGGTTGATTAACCGGCTGCTTTAGAGAAAAAGAGAGAGAGAGAACGGAGCCGAGCTTGTCTAAAGATAAATTAATTGACAGCTCAGCCTAAAAGCAGCCAATTAGTATAATTATGTTGATAAATTCAAATTTAATTGGCCTGGCTCTCTTCCGTCCTGGAATCGGAATTCTGGCATCTGTCGCAAAGAGTTCTGGTTACTCGCTCCTTCGCTTACTCAACGTTAGCTTTACTTTACGCCTCTCTCAAAGCTATATCTGTCTATATAAATGCCATATGTAAACTCGCGCTCCAGCAAGATACAATATGAATATAGATATAGGAAAAAAAATAAACTATACTGCTCGTGTTGGTGCAGGTATTAGTATAATTGAAGGCGTTACAAGTGCAAACATATGTATTACTTATATGTATATTTCATGCCTCATATAAACGCCGGTAATCAAACGACATTCGATCCTTAATTGAAGCTTTACTTAAAACATGTCGTGATTATTTATCCATCTCAATTACAAAAATCTGTTGAAACAAAAAATTCCCGACAAAAGTTTCAGGACATAATATATTTATGTGAAATAGATAACGCATAGCGACTTTCTTAGGCAGAAATAAATATTCCTAAGATATGATGGATAAATACCAATCAAACTACAAATTATCATTATCAAAGCAGCAAGATAAATTATAGAAATCTAATTAACCACGACGAGACTATCTTCGGATGCTAGAATCGCGCGATATACTATAACTTGAAGTAGAAAATTGAGACGTAGTACGGCGCGGCGCGGCGCGGGCACCCGGATCTCGCTGACTGACTACGAGACTACGTCTGACTGCGACGGGTTTGTTCTACTCTTTTAATTTGAAAGACAATATCTCACGATTCTTTGATCCAAATATAACTTTATCATATATCGTTGGATTCGTCTTGATCTCGGCTATAATTCTAGTTTCAAAAACTCGCTTATTTTATCTAAGAAGAAAATCAAGGTGACCTTTATAGGTATATGTATGAAAAAAAAAAAAACAGTAGGTATAATACGTATGCCTCGGAGAATTCGTTCAACGCAGCAGCATACGTGTCGCGTTTTAAATAGCGAATCTTTTGTCTCGTGAATTTTTTTTTAGCTTGAACATAAATTCCGTATAAAAAAGCCCGTGTTACCTACAGTCTGAATGTTTCACCTTGCACCGAGCACAATAACAATCATTATATTCCCCCCGTTTACGTGTACGGCCTTCATTCTCCAAATTTATCGGGAAATTACGACGGCCAGGTGTGTGCAGCAAAAAAATTGGGCCTCAAATCGAGTTGCAAATTATTCGAAGTATTTGTATCTCAATAAAATCATAGAATTAGGTAAAGCCGGATGATTTAATCAAAACGAAAGATATCTTTCGAATAATAACAAGATCAGATTGGTTCCATCGATAAAACCTCCGTATCAACGTGGATAAAAATTCTGCAATAAACCATACGACATGTCCGTTACCTACCTACAATCTACATACGTTATTATGACAAGTTGCGTGTTTACCTATAACGAGAACGACACAGTTACGGTAGCTGCAGAAGTTAAGCTATCGATAAATTACACGAGAATGATAATGAATGAATAAATAAATAAATAAATAAGAAGGTAAATGATCCGCGGACGACGTAAGCGTCGATAAAATCTTGTCCGCCGATCTGAAGACCGATTTTTATCCTCTCGCAAAAATCCTTATACCTATATAACCTTCTGAATACTCACCAGCGGAGAATAGAAGGCCGAGCTGTCCATACCGATGCTGGGATAAGGCCCTTGGTCGGTTGTGGACGGTGTAGGAGTTGGATAAGAGGAATACGAGGTAGCGGTTGGCGTCAGCCTAGGGTATGCTCCAAGTGCGAGGCGAGCTGCACTGTCATATTGACAGGAGCATACAGTTTGGCCGGTGACAGGATCAGTCATCATTGGTCTCCCATTTTCGCAACATCCTGTACTAGCCCCCGTCGAACCACCGACAGGGGTAGTAGCTCCACCGGTTGTTCCCGGGGCAGCCCCCGTCGTCGTCGTCGCCGTAGATGACGGAGATAGGGCTCCAGGACTGAGGGCACCTCCGGACGACATCGCCGGCGATGTCGCTGTCGTAGGTTGACCGCCGCTTACCAGAAGCTGTAAGAAGAGAATAAAAATTGAACGGTAAGACGTAAAATGGTGGATTCTTTGAACGTTTTTTCAAAAAGATAACGAACGGAAGAAGCTTCCGTGATATTTCAACGAGAATGGGTTGTTGAGTTCGGTTTATCTACATAGACGGATAAGTTTAAAGCGAAGTAAGTGTGTCATACACACAGGCAAGAAAGGCGTCATTGAAAAAGATAAGAGTTAATTATTGTGTAGACTTACTGGTGGAAAACACGGTGGGTTAATGGCAGCTGTTAATTAGTAGAAGGGGAAAAAACCGGGCGTAAAGAACCGGTGGAACAAGGCACACAAAGCTAATACGACAAGCAATAACGGCTGATGGGTTATAGTAATTGCGCATCGATTTTTTCGCCCAAGTAAAGGTATATTATATCTCCTTGTATGTTTATCCTTATTTGTCAATTTCGTCAAACCATTTATATGCCCTGGCCCACGGACCACCGCATGGGAAAGAGAATATAACGTAGGTAGGTATATTATACCGCGATATAATTAATGGGCTGAAAACGAGGGAGGACGGTAGTGCGAAGGATGGTCAACGCTCGGACACCCTCGAGTGTTATAAATTTCTCTAGTGGTACTGAAGGATCCGGAAAAGGACCTGAAGGAGGCCCGACGCGAAGTTTAACCGACCACGAGCGAGCACGGGCACGGGCAAGGGTACGAGTATGAGAAAAAATAAAAAAATAAAACAAAAAATCCCACATGAATAAACCCCGCGTGGGCCTATGGCAAACTGTTATACATCTACTGTGTATTCGACGTATGTAAGGTATCTCACTGACGTACACCCACACATGTATGCTAATATACATATAGTATGCTTTACTCAGAGCCCAGAGGACTCTGGACTCGAATTTGGGTTTGGGTTTGGGTTTGGGTTGGCTTTGGCTTTGGCCCCGGCGTACATACACATAGATATGTGCATGGTATATACAGGACCGACATGAATAGAATGCGATCGTCTGTACATACATACTACAGCCTGACACATACACCTTAGCCAAATATCAATATACATAGACGTATGTAAGTACCCATCTACGTGGATTTAACGAAGGTGTGTGTGCGTGTGTCTGTGTGTCTGTGTAAATGTATATATGTATGTACATATGTATATGTGTCGGTAGATGTATACATCGGTGGGAGACGAGTTGTGAAGAGAGGTTGGTATAGGGGAAGCTGAGAGTGCTGCGGGAGTATGAGAGGTCGAATAGCCATGCCAAATATCAATGGTGTCCCCATCCCCAGCCTCGGCATTCACCCTTTGTGTGAATAACCCCGCTTCTGTGTTTGCTCTTATGATATTAATTACTAAGAACCCTCCTTACTTACCGCACACAAATTTGTACCTCTCTCTGTGTCATATATACCAAATTTATCTTCAGAGATCTACATGTGTGTGGGTATGTATATAAATTCGTACGTCTCTACAGGTATGTAACTGTATAATGTGATATTATACGTATCGGTGCAGTGTATAATGAGTATGTACTAGTTAAACACTTAGCTATCGGAATTCTAATGCACTGCTTTTGTTTCTATACCTACCAACTGTTATAATAACTGCCTCTCTGTATGGTATTATGCATATGAGAACCGTGTACGTGGCGATATTATATGTGATTAAACCAATCATATCTTGTTAGATATACAATGATTCCTCGACATGCGATTACACGTGATATTGAATTTCTACCTCTTTGATCTTATACCTACATATATTTACACATGTTGGACCACCTATATTTATAAATTCATATAGTATATACCTAATACCTATAACATATGTCGTTTTTGTTTTAAGTAGGTACTCGTCGGAGTCATTAGGCGTCGCTATCGAATGGCTGAAACGGTTTTAAAGAAAATGTGTAATTCTAGCCGAAATGAAACAAAGCTTTTAGATTTCATGTATGATAATGCTGGAACCAAGATGGCGGATTATATCCTGCCGTACAGACTGCAGTGGAAAGTCTTTTAGAACGACCCGCGAGTTGGCCTCGCGCGTACCGTGTTCGACAAGGATATTATAACCGTTACCGATCGTCAACGCGCTGCTTACGGCGACAAATTAATCTTATATAGCAACGATCAGTCGAATAACTTGCGTCACGGGTAACCGGATATCGTTCTAAAATATTCAGTAGCTGCCGGTGCGGTCTTCGTCGGATATATAGTACAGCGTGTAAATTAAAGGGCTAATTGACGATCGAGCCATTATACGGATTCGATAATTACGATAACTGGGTCGAGCGAGCGTATAGTACGAAACTCGGATTACCCCTCATTTTACAATATAATTCACCCAGTTTATCAATTTTCATTGCCGTATATGAATGGCGAACCGGGCACGTTTCATCGAATCATGAGAGTACCGATTCTTTATTCCTGAAGTACCCACCCTACACCCATATGGCATAGATATTGCGCGTTGCCTATATATACCCTTGTTTCCGCACCTGTACACGATTCGCGTGTCTTAAAGTCTTAATTGAACAAAAAAGTGGGCGGTTGTTTAACGATCATTCGCGATATTACGAGGGAATAATTAAATGATTATTCAGGTGTGTATGTAACTGCGCTTGACACCAGGCTATGATATCTTGGCTATAGGGTATACCTACGGCTATCTATACGCAATACAACCAGGTATTGAAAGAACTGGGATTTATATCTAGGGAGTGGAAATAAATATATGAAGAACCTAGTTCAGATTTTATCAAATACGTAGGTAGGTGTGTTGCCCAACTCTAACGGGAAAACTATGACATGTATAGAAATAAAAAATTCATCCTCTGGGTTGGAAGAAAAAACAAAAACTTAAAAATTAATTACAATTCTAAGTCCAGATATCTACCGATGCTGGTTCTGCGGGAGTGTCGAGCTCTCCGTGTCGTTCTTTCCGGTTCTATTAGCGGGGAACCGGTTACAACGATTCAATTAATTCGCGCAGTTATACGAGTCAAATTATATGGGTATCTATGGATTGAAATACTCATGCGGATACAGAGGGCTGTATTGTAGAAGCATGTAATGAGACTCGGAATCGATTCGGTGATGGTAATTGACATTTTATTTTATTAATCTCAACGCACCTGCGCACCCGGTTTTTTTTCTCATCCCTTTTGCCTATACGGTGCGGAGAGACCGTGGTACCTACTCCACTCGAGTTTTACACCCCGAATGTGGCGCTGGTAAGCTCAGGGCGCAGGGCACGCGCGGTGCACTTTTAGTCCTTAGAACTTTTTTACCACCCGCCACCCGCTACCCGGCACCCGGCACCCGGCACCCTCGAAGAGCAAAGTTTTCAGTGCAATATCAACTTTTGTTAAGCGCGAGCGCGATGGCGCTCGGGGAATATTACCCGGATACGTAGGGTAGGTATACGCGTATACAGAACGTAGAGAAATGTTGACTGAGACTTTGCTCGGAATAATATAAGGCTAAACACGTGAGAAGAGGAGAACAAAGAATGACACGGAAAGGATAACGAAATATATCGATTCAAGTAGCTGCAGAGAATCCCGGCTATTCAATATACGGAGCCGATTTGTTATCTGTCTCCTGCGTTATCGTGCCAAACTGCGTCGTTTCAGATTAATCAATTTTCAAATCAAATTTCGTATACCTATTCTGATACGGGATGATATCGATTAGTAATAATAGTCCGTTCGGATGATCGTTAGAAATTATCTGTATCAACCCAAAGGCGTATTAGTCTCGGTATAACCGAGTATAGAAATTTATTATCCGAGTTAAAGTGGGAAGAAATGATATCTTGCTCGGTCTTTTGTCCGCCGTTGAATGGTCGCCATATTTGTTGACGTCATTCATGCCTATCTGAACCGAACGTTTTTTTCTTTCTTTTTTCATTTCGTTCATTTTTCGAACGGTCCATTCGGGGTGTAAAATCACCCTAAATTATTGTCCCGAATTAATGAAGATGGGGACATGGTCTTCGGGCTGCAGATGTTCACGGTATATTTAGAACGTGTTCATTTTCACAAAAATCGTACGACAAGTGTTTCCAGATTTATGATATAAAAATAACTCGTCATTCTATTCCCAGACTTTCCACGAGCTTTTAATTGTCCGCGTATTTCAGTTCCTCGATTAGACGGAAAAGAATCTGTAATATGCAAACTAACTTCGGGTATTAACTCGAGCAAAACTACTCCAAATTTCACACTGGACATTCTGAAACTGCTCCGAAATGTCTAAGTAATTGATAAGTTGTTCCCCAATTACTTAATGGGTGAAAAAAATGAATAAATTCGTCAAATTTATTACACCTACTCTCCGTCTCTTCCCTAAGAAAAAAGACCAAAGAAGAAGAAGAAAAAAAAAGGAAGAAGAGAGATATCAACGTTCCCCGTCCGATGATTAATTACCCTAAAAAGTTCCCTCGATCTTGGAGCAGCTACTCCAGACGCGAATGAATTCAACCAGATAAATTCCCAGAAAATAGAAAAAAAATAATTCGAAGGGAACAGATATTTTCAAAATCTCCTTATTTCTTCACGAACGGCATCGATCGATTCTCGGCTAAAATTTAGCCGACCATCCTATACCCGGACCATAAAACTGTCGCGCGACCAGCGACGGCCGACGGTGCGTATGGAACAGGTGAGTCCGAGGTGATGGTTGAACATTTTTCAGATATTGGCCTAAAGCTGGGTAATTTCAACATCCGATATTCTCTGATCGGAGTAAACTATACGGATGAATCACTATTCCAATTTCTTATGGGGTAAGACATGCGTCTGATGGGGCGAAATTTTTTTTTTTTTCCGCCCGGCGCGGGCATTTAACTCAGTGGTTTAAATATCGAGTGACCGGTGTTCAAATGGCTGAAAAAGAGTTTGTAAAATTGTTTGCAAATAAGTTTGACCGTACGCTTACCTGTGATGCCGACGGATATGAATATCCGAACTGTGCGTAGGCGGACATGATAGCGAAGTAAATAATCGGTGTAAGTCCCTTAGCGCAACTAACGGCACAATATGTATCTTTCACCTGTACACGCACTGCACACTGTCACTATAAAACGTCTTTATCGTGAGTTAGGTGGGTAGTGAAACAAAACCAAAAACCAAAAGGCAATAAGATGAATTGAAAACGAATGACAAGAACAACGAATCCGTCCGTTCCTTTCCTTTCCTTTCCTTTCCTTTCCTTTCCCCTTTCCTTTTCCTTCCTCAAGCAGGTGCAGTATAACCACGAGAAAGCGATTTATCAGTTATCAGGGCCTTTCGTGAAGGGAAAACTCTCCGCTATAAGGCGGCCACATACTGGCTGATGAGGGCCCCCTTCGCACGAGCGATGTAACAATCGAGTAGGTGGATGATTTTGGATATTATGCACACTTTTAGTCCGATTACGATGATGATGAAGATTCAACACAACGAGGGCACAATTTATCACGATCTTAAACGGTCATCGCACATTTGTTAGAATCAGCGTTTTATATTTCTATGTATATTGTGTATATATATATATACGTGTTCACAAATGATAACCAATACGAAATGAGGTAAATCGAAGAAGAACCGAAGAGAAAAAAAAAGCGAAAAAAAAAAAAAAAAAAAACTAACGAACAAAGGGGTTGAAACTAACGAGGATATTCACTGGTTTAGTTTTACGTATGGGCAATCGGACATACGTCTAACAAGCGATTAGTTATAGACAGATAGAGTTCGTTCGTTCCGTCCCCTGCTCTCAAAGCCCTCCAGTCTGCGACTGACTTGCTTCCACCCACACCACTTCATCCGCTACCACTTCGCCACCTCGTCCTGACCCCCCCTCTGGTGAGGAACGGTGAAAACATGAAACCCCCACCATGGGGAAAAAGGGCGGGGTGAAGTCGTATCCTCCAATCATATCGCTCGTAGCCAGTCACGTGGTGTACCACATGGGCGGATACGAGCCCTGTCATTCGTTGGGAGCCAATTTTAGTGGGCGTTAACTAAACCGGTTAACGCCCATAAAAAAACGGCACCCTCTTTCCCCCACCACCCTCACCCGGTTCACGATATACTTCGTTGAAACGAAGACCGGCGCGGTTCTTCGTGAAACAACCTTCCCCACCCTCCATGCCCTCCTCTTTCCCCGACCCCTCCTCGTCTTCTTCCCCCCTCCCCTTCCTCCCTCTCATCCCCCTTCGCCGTTCGACTCTTCACTCGACAGTAAACATCAACGGCAAACAAGGAGAAACGAGAATGTTTACGCGAGTCGACTCTTGTCAACTAGACGGCAAAGGACTTGAATCTGCCGTTTTCCTTTCTTCCTATATGTACATTATTCTTTACTCTATTTTTACCCCTCATGAGAGGACTGGGTTATAGAACGACGCGATCTCCCTCCTATGGTAGGCATGGATACCGATTTTTCAACCCCTAAAGGAAAACTACTCCTCCACGCGTAGTGCGTTAAATATACATATATATATAGGGGTGTATATGTCAATGAACGTTTGAACAGCAGGTGAAAAACCCATACCAACAAAAGAAACAAACCTCAATTTTCAGAATGAAGAATGGTTGTACCCTACACCCTTAACTATACTTCGCACAGACGCACAGAGGCACGCAACTTCCGAATTTATAACTCGGGAAATAATGCAGATTCGCCTATCGTTGATTAAGACTTGTCGTTAGCCAGGCAGAATTCTTGTATAACATTCACGAATTGCTTACAAAAAAATGGCACCTTTTCCGACTAGGGCGTAATTGGCACCTTTCGAAGGTAATAAAGTCTGGTGATAATAGCCAACGACATTGGCCAGGTAGGTACCTATGCATACAAAAAATGAAGAAAACAGAAAAACAGATCTTTATTACTATACACATATTAAGTTGCGCTGAGGTGATCAATCTTGATTGTTATATAAATTACGGTATAATTTTTGGCACCTATAGTTGACCCGGCTTTGGTTTTTCTTTTTTCTCTCGTTCTCTTCGGCTTCTCGTCAAATCATCCCCCGCACAGTAGCTATATAGGTATATGTGTATAAAGTATATAAATATATTCGTGTGCGGTAGAGTGTTCGCGCCAACTCACCCTGGTCAAAAACTCGGGTCCCCAATTTCTAGCCACCTACAATAATAAAAGTACCATTAAAACTCTACGAGGTACTTTGTTAGCTAGTTTCGTTTTATTAATGCTCTTGGCAACCCCTTCTTTTCACACGCACGCTCTGCTTCGATACGTTGTTATACACGCCGTATAGCCTATGTAGAAGTATCCTCGCTGCTTTCTCCGTAACATTTATATGTAGATATACGAAAAGAGTTAGAAAAATGTATACAGGTATGTACCTACATGATGTACCTATATACGCGTATAATCGTCCATATTTAGTATAGTTATGAAAATGTACATATGCTCACGTTATATTTATACGTATACCTATGTATGTATAGATATATTTGTAACATAATAAATACTTGTATAGATATTAGATACCTTCTAATTAACGATGTAAAAGGTAATTGCAACGTACTTATCTTGAATTCTGAGCGGCAGTTAACCGAGTAGGTAGGTAGGTACACCTGTTTATAATGTGCAGATAGGTAGGTACTCGGTATTTAAATGGTTATGCAAAAATCTAATAAATAGAGTTAAGTGGCGTCGGTTAGATAGTATGTAGGTATAAAGGTTCTCCAACATAATTATTACAACGCTACCTATATCAATTATTTTTTAACTCCTTTTCATTTATATACCTTCACTGTCATCCTTTCTCCTCCGTAGTATCCCCCGTCTATGAGCATATATTTTCAGATAAACTCAATTCTACGAATTCATTTATAAAATATAAATGAAGTATACTAGGTCAAAAAAATTATAGGAATTGGCTAATTTTTTCCTCATCCATTAAACTTGTTCTCATGTATAATTTTGCACACATCTTTTTTTCATCATAGCGAATCACTCGTCCTGATTACTGATTTACCATTAGAGAAACAATCACGGACATATAACATAGACATAGACACTACCAAGTAAAGACATTAAACCGCGATTTTATACCCGGTGATAATTATCTTTCCGAAAATTCCGACAGTGTTTCACGTTTAAAATACCATTATCTACAGATTGTATTCCAATGACCAATTAGCGATCAAATATACTGATTCTACATGCAAATGAACTAAGCATCGACGAGGTGTAACCTGGCGATGACATAGGACCGCGTAATGAATGTGGCACACATACAGGATGAAAAATAAAAATATACGCCCCAAAACACGGTGGAACAGGTACATTTCTTTTTTTTTTTTTGCGAAAGGTGGACATCGTCAGTTTTGGCTATTTGGCAACATAAAAATCGCTGTATTAACATTCGGTCAGGAGGACATTAGATGTTCATTAGAAAATTTAACAGCAAATGATGCAGAGAACTAATTCCTACCATGTATGCCTATCCGAAGGAGTGGAATATTCCATAAGTTAAAAGTTTGTAGCTTGTAGTTCTGACATTTGGTCGATTGACCATATTGCCTATAATGTACCAACCTACCTACCTACCTCGATATCAAATATATTTACGGTTAGTTGGAAGATTGATCATTAAATAATTCATGAAAATCAAATACGAGGAATAAGTCATATGGGACAGCTAATTCTTCCGGGTACAGAAAATTGCACGTCGTACCTACGCGTACGTGCTTTTATAGTTCGTCTGAGGGAACGAGCCTGGTTGCGATTACCGCTAAAGGTAAATTTGGGAAGCGTGCGTGAAGAAAAAACGAGGAGGACACGTCCTTCCTTGAATCGAGAAACGGATAATGAATGGAATGCCACTGACTGTACCAACAATCACATAGCATCCTGAGTTAGGTAGAGACTAGGACTAGGTACGTACATAGGTATAACTAGACAGATATACCCGACCAAGTTTCCAATGCAACTAGGCAATGCCTCTAATAGGATTAGCTGACAGATCCGTAAGTGCGTCCCGGACTCCTGGCCCAGATAAGGGTCCTTGTGGATATAATGTATAGGATACACACCCATACCTATATATCTAAATAGATAATATATAGGTACATTGGCTAGCTAATGCACCACAAATTTCGTAGCTATGTATTCCAAGGCATTTACTGCATGCATCAAAGGAGGTGGAACTTAGCTACCTGAAGTCCTGCAACAGGAGACCTTCCTTCTTCGAGCATACCTAGACGGGTATGATTTACAGCCCTGTGGGACTGCAGTGTCTCTACAGGCCCTAATAAACGTCACGTAGCACGGAGACCCACTGACCTGTCAATCGCGCCCTCTAAACAGCCATTAGTGTATAATATTTGTTTGTCAAACTGCCTTATCTCGAGAAGAATATGCCTTTTTCATGCCTTATGTCCGTGTACCTGACATATTGCAGTGAGGTGGAGGGTTTCACTTGTTGCTTTGCTAATCGCACAGGAAGTTACTTTGCCTTGTCAAAAACAAAGTATTTCATATCCTCGGATTTATCGGAAATTCCCTATTGCCTGCGTTAATGCTGTATAAGAGATAACGATTCTTCTTGACGATCTGCAGACACATGCTTTTAGATCTCTTCCTCCGATTTCTGTATAAGTAGTCATTTAGGAACGTTTGGTATCTGAATTTATTTACAAACCGAATATCATTTCGATAATTTGTTTCCTTTTTCTTACCACCAATGTTGAATCTGCAGTAATTGTATGAAAATAACGCGGCGTGTAATTTCAGCGAAAATGTCACGGTCAATTAACCGCGGAAAATTGTGCTGCTAACCGCGACTTTGTAGACCGGAAACTAGACGCGACAGTTTCACCATATCTATCCTATACGTTAATATGGGTTTAAAAATTTCAGCAATTACCACCTCGCTGGAAACGCGGTGAAAGGCACTTTGCAAAAACCTATCGACAATGTGGATCTAGATTCACTTCGTAAATTCCTTCTAAATTCCTCATAAATGAATACTTTCGAAGACCTTGCACTGCAGGTAGGTATATACTAGGTACACACCAACTTTGAACGTTTAGGAAAACCGTGACGTAATATTCGAACGGAGGCATCTTATACACAATAGAAGTACTTAAGTAAAAATACATACCTACCTACCGTCGTAATTACACCCGGCGTATCTATAATGCATTATGATTATGCCGATACGTAAGACTTGCTTGTGATTTACTTCGGGCAAATCTTTGACCTATCTTTCCGAGGTATGTTCGGTTGGTCGTTTGCATGGCGAGTAAAAGTTAAACGATTTCTACCCAGACCGAGGCATCTCGTTACGATAAGGACACTTAATAAGGTCTTGGGTCAGTCCGTCTCTTCGGAACGTAGGTAGGTGTACCCTAAGTAAAGGTATCCATCCCTCCGAGTCTTATCTCGTCTTCCGCCCCGTGTCGACTGTCATTTTCTTCTCTTTTGCCTTTTTTTTTATTTCTCGAGAGAACCTCCGCAAGGCCTATCCCGTGTATCTGGACACGACGTTTAACGTTTACGAGGGCGAGGCCGGATCTATCCGACAAAGTAACTCGCTGTTTGTTTGTCCAGAACCAAGAATGACTTTTTGAGATTAGAGTAGTCGATTCAGGACTCAGAAGCATGCTGAATGATCAACAATTCACCGGGTTTGCGGATGGGGAGTAGAGACTGTGTTCAGAATCATGAAATTATCGCCAAGGAGAAACTTTCCAGCAGAATAACATCCGTCGACCTGGTTTTTGCGGGAACTGAAAGCCGTGATATAGCGTACAAAACGAGGTCGATGGGTGTTGCAAATTTCCCATTAACTTATCAGTAGGTACCTAGCTGTTCGCTGAAATACATTTTTCTATGGTGAAATTTTCGAGATTTAGAAACCTCTCGGGTTTATAATATTTTTTATCCAAAAGTCTATCCTCTCTTACTCGTCTTCGGCAAGTTTTACGACGTTTAAGTTTCGATCTTTTTTACGCCTATGCCTAATGGACGAAATCTTATTCCCAGCCCTCGGGCTGGTGCTGAGGGTTAAAGTGAATTGTAGTAGGGTTAATTTGAGCAATAAAATGGTGTGAATATCACACCGCATGCGGGATAAAACAAAAGGATATTGTTCTTGAGCCGCACATGGCGTCAACGAAATGACGGAGATGGGTTACACTGGAGCCAAACCTAATCTTCTAAGATCAAGAAAATTCTAGCCGGTACACCTCTGCTACCATCGGGTTTTATTGGACATACGCGTTCCTCTGGTCCGAGTTCGTTCGGCGGAAAGAGGGAATACGAATCGACCTGCAGTATGTAACCGTAAAAAACCCATTCCCAAGGCAGTCAAAGACCCAACTAGCCAGCCATCCAACCGACCTAACCGAACGAACGGGTCGAACGAATGTCAACCGTAAACCTCGCAAGGCATCACTAATTAACCCGCCTGAAATAAACACCAACGACGAACGCCGCTCCGCGGCTTAAGTGCCTTTTTCTTCATTATGATCGTGCTTCCTCGTGCTTCCACCGAGAGGAATGCACACCTCGATTGTACGTCGGGAATTATTGCGCGATTCAATACTCGATCAATAAATTTCGGGTCATTTGAGGAAGCGAGATAATGACATTCGGTTAATATCATTTTTCGATCTTGCTCCGAAACGACATAATTTCCAAAAATTTACGTACTCGAAATTTCGAAAAAATAGTTCCGTTGAAAGATGCTAATTTAGCGAGATGAAGAAATGACGGGAATTTTAGTTTCTGAATTCCTGTGGTCCCGGCGATGGACATAATGTTATATGGTGTACAGAAATGCCTACCTAATTCTGGTGATGGCTTTTTTTGTTCCTCCTTGGATTTCTATACGTTGCCGATTATCGGTGATCGGAGAAAATTACTGGAAATTATACGAAACCACAGAATATGGAAAGAGTATCGCAGTTATTCAAGAAGATGGGAAGATAGCCGGTTAAATTGTGGCTGAAAAATGATCGCATATACCTACCTATGTCGTAACATACCTACCTACCTATACCGAGTTAGGCTGTTGATAAACCATAAATGCGGGATACAGCCTGACGATAAATATCGCTGGTATACTGCAGTAACTAAAGTGGTAACAGAATAAGAGAGAAATGGAGAGAGAGAGAAAGGGAGATGAAAGAGACTTGAAATTGAAAATTAATGTCCAGTACTAAACGTTTTCCGATAATCGAGCCACCTTCCAATCGTCGCGTCGGTTCTTCGTGAACCGCGTTCTACAATATGTAATCATTTTTTTCTCGTAACACCTCTATGTGCAATTTCGATACGACAATTCTATCGCGCGGCGTACCCCAACACGTGGAGAATGTCACCTGCAGTATAAGAAGAGGCGGAATAATGATGAAATGAGAATGGAAAATCTTGGGGATTAATCATATCGCCTGTGCTAGTGCTAATTAGCCTTTAATTTATGCGTAAGTGATGAGATATAATGGAGGGGACCCGACGTGACCCCCAACTCGAAAATTGACGCGTTCCCTTTACGGCAGATGTCTGTATCTACCATGGCGCCAACGGTATTTATAAATAAGTAACGCGTCAGTAGGTGTCCAACCGGGTAGAACGACGTCGACGGCATATAAAACCGAGTAGGTAGGTAGATAGATATATGTGTAGTAACGACGCTATACCACTATCTATACTGGCTGTCTCCGTATAAAGTACTCAACGAAAATAATGCGACGCGTCTGTCCAGGGGTAAAATGGAAATATGCTTGGCAGCAGGCGGCGATGCCCTGCGGTTAGAAAACCCAGTGGCGCCCCTGGAGCGTATGAACCCTCAGGAACCCCCCAGGAGACTGTAGTTTGCGTGAAAACCACTGGAAACCACTGTAACCCGGCAGAACGTTGTCCCCCAGCTCTTCGCCGGTCTCGGGACTTTCGATACCCGACGTATAGGGTAGCTAGACCGGGGAGTCTATCGCGTCATTTTCCATCCCCCTTCTTATAAATCTGACCATATAAGTTGAGTTTCCACGAAAACGAGAGAAAAGAAGGATTATCTTCGAATGATTTTTACTCCAATGACACTTTTCTCGTAGTTTACGTTGGCGTCGTGGTATAACTTGCGTAATAAGAGTCGCCGCACATAGGTGTATCCGCGGCTATAATACAGAGGGAACCCCGCAGCAGCAATCGTCAGTGTTATCTTTAATCAGGTGCAAAACACGAGGCCTCGCACGAACCGCACGCCTCTATGTTATAGTTGTTACGTGTGCTCGTAGGAAACGAATAATTATTGCAAACGCATCCATAATGCAACAGGGCTGGCTGCTTCCCTGCCAGGACGCCCGGACGTTTGCAGTACCTATATCTAGCAGTTCTTGTAGTATGTACCTATACGATCACGTACTACATATACCTATATGCATAATATGGTCGCGATTCTCTCCTACGAGGACGTCCCTTTTCCGCAGAATTAATACTTATTATAAATTATTACATAAATATATCCAAGTATGGGATACCTATAGGTATGTTTATTTATATACCACGGTGTAAATACCTCCATGTATGTAGTTTATTTACACAACCATGCATATACAGCGATGTCGTGTTTGATATCGATTCAAATTAATGCCAGTTAGTTAAACCATAATCCATTCATATCAGCTGCAAATGGTCGAATGGTAGTTTTCGCTTGATTATACTCGGTTACGAGCCTGGTTTACGCTCGATGCTTTTTACAGATCCGCAGGTTAGCCATTTGGAATTTTTATAAACGCGTTATAGTATATAGTTACAAGGTGAATTGCTTCAGGGGGATACGCTGGCATTTTGAAATCCTCACCGAGTTTGAGGGGGTCGCCAACTCGGAATTATTGCGAAAAAAGTGTATCGTTTTCAAAACTTCTTGGCATTAAGAATAATCGACGAAAAAGAGAAAAAGAAAAAAAAAAAAAAACCCAATTTAGAATGAAAGTGGGGGGTTTCTAACAAGCCACATTGAAAACTGCGGCCAGGATTGTACCCGCGAACGGAGTTACGGAAAAATAAAAACCGCATGTATTTTTATAACGTTGAAGATATATTCTCGAAGCTTCTATCCATATGAATTTTTGAATCATAATTTTCGTGATTTTTATAAATCGAGGGCTAACGATCAGAAGGGCGTAACCCACGAGAAACTGCGGATGCTACCAGAAGGGATCACGTGTTAAATTTTCAGATATACGCCCTTATGGCAGCAAATGCAACAAAGCCCTCGAAACGATATCGATTATGTACCTATAAGCTTGAAGAATATCTTCAACATTATATTGGAGGGATTGGATTTTTTTTTCTTCAATACGACCGAAGTTTTCTACTTTTATTGATTATTCTCAATAAGTCTCAGGGACGACATATCTTTTTTGCAATTTGAATTTGGCGATCCCGTTAACTAGGTTGATGGGTACATTTAGTGTCGGGATGAACATATCTGACGCACGATGGCGAAATTTATCTCTAAATTTCTCAAGTTTCGTGTAGTGAAATTATTTTGTTACACAGTTTCGAGTGATAAATTTTTGGAAGTTGTCGATTAAGATAAAATTAGCGGTGGCTATAGCCACCGAATTGGAAGGTTAGAACGTCAATTTCTCTCTGTCTCGCAGTGGCAAAAAATTACAATAAAATCCTCATAATTTGTACGATAGTAGTTACATTAAGTGACAAGTCATTAAACTAAAAGGCTATCACGAGATTCAAAATCGTTTTTAACTAACATGAACGAAGGCCGAAACGGACACGAACACGTCGGCCTATTAAACTTTTCGAAAATTGATTATTGGGACAGATCTTGATTTCTTTTTAATCCTTAATTGTTTAGTGACCTTGAAATTAATTCGATTTCTGTATCGAAAAATTATCGGGCATGAAATATGCGAAAACAAAAACTACACCATATTCTACAACTAAAAATATCGGGATTGATGATACTGCTATATTTCGAGCCGGTGTAAAATGAAGAAAATAAAAAAATCCTATAATACCAAAGATAAGCCCGTATATAGACGAGAAGGTAGAGGCGATCGTGTGCAACCTGGGCCGACCAGGCGACTCGCGGAATGATAATGATCGGCGGAAGTGTTCGTGCTAAAATATGCAGATCGAGCTAAATTGCTGGGCGATGTATGGATGTAAAGGTAGTACAGGTACCACAAAGATCCCAGATCAAGTCAGGGTGGGCTTTGCACTTGCAAATTTGTTGCAAAGAACGAACTGGCCAACGGTGAGTTGGATGGACGGACGGATCGACGGAGGAAACTTCGCTTTTGCAGTAAGCCAGAGCGATGCAGGCGTCACGCATGCACGTATAAGTATTATACACATATATATATATATACATATACAGTATATGCTTCAGGCGTGGGAAGCACTTGCAGGTTGTTTTAATAATTATTATTTTTTATTGGGCGTGTATAGAGCGAGGTATTTTTCACATTGTAGAAACCGAGCACGCTGCAGCCTGGCTCTACTCGCACGCACTGTACGGAGAGGAAATTGATTGTAGTTTGATCGCAGATCCGCAAATGGAAAGAGAAGAAAAAATTTCTTTTTTTCTTTACGTTTATGCTGATTTCTACTTGGAGAGAAAGAGCTGGTTTTTTTATAACACACGGCCGGACCAAAGCTGGTATATATGCATGTAAGATGAACCAATTAATACCCATCAATTAATGCCCAAATTAGAATCTATATCCTGCAGAGTATAGCTGCGACACCTGCACCGTGTTTATATGCAGTTGTTTCCGTTGGTCGGTCAAGGGCCATCATGGTGAGCTTAAAGGTGGTTCCTCCGTCCTCGGTTCTCGTTTACGGGTAGGTAAATGTGCAACTGCAACTGCAGCAAACACGCGGAGTTTGATAAACGTTCAAAGCCATTGAATATACGCGGTTTAGTTTACCTTGTAGATAGTACGCTGATGAACTTAGTTACACGAAACAGCCATTAGGAATGACTCCCGCTGTGCGTTTACCGCGTAACTTGAAAAAAAAATGCTTACGATTTTCACTGTTCGTACATCAGGTACTTAGGTAATACGAATTGCGGAAACACGACTAAATTTCATTCAAGAGAAATCCGTCTGTTTAACGAAAAATTTATATTTTTATTCATTAGAATACCTGCAGCATTAGGATGTACGGCTTTCTGACAAACTGACGTACATATCCGGTTGGGGGATATAAATCTAGGGACAAACTACCGGACAAATTCAAAATGGCGTTCGTTTGTGTTATAGTATCAGGTTCAATTGTAACGTCAATCTGTTTTACTATATATATGTATAGGTGGATGTAGGGGTATGAGGATAAAAGTAAATCCTACGTGTGACGTAGGAACGACTTTAAACTGCAGCACAGATTTACAAGCGTATATTCTATACGCGGAATATTGTAGGTATATATGAACAAAGTGTACCGCCTACGTTATCTGTTAACAAATACAACCGAGTATATATAGTAGTTAACATATATTTATGATAATTTATAATGCTAACAAGTTGGCGTATTATGTTTCCTATATGAAAGATACATATAACCCACGCGTCAATGTCGTACCGTCACTAATCGAACCGAGAGCAAACGCCTGGTTTATGTGGGAGTTCGGAGTAGGTATACATATATATGTACAGCCTTTATACATCAACGTTTTATTAATTCTATATAGGTATGTTACCTACATATAAGAAAGATAAAGGAGATTAATTATCATTCGCGTCTTGCAGGCGTCACGGTATAAACGTATTAACCGTCGTAATTTTCAATTTAGATTATCAGATATGCAAGGATTTAATTCGACCTCGCAATTTATATATCGGCGAATCATGCAGACGCGCCAGCTATAGACATTCGGACAAGATCAACGAAGGATTCGAAATGTACAGTAGATTTTATGGTAGTGAAGGGGGGAAGGGGGATGCACTATACCTACGCGTCGTAGATCGAGAAACTAGGATTTTTGTACAATTTTAATTACCTGAGGGACACGTGAGACGATCGATCTTTAGAATATATGTACTGCGCTAATAACACGCGCGGGGAACAAGCTCCGCGATATTTAAAATAGGTACACGTATGTTATAGTAACATAGCATGAAAACAAATGTAGTGTACAAGACATCTAATGAATAATTTGTATAATTTGAAGATGGTAAAAAAAAAATCGAATGCTCGATTCAAAGAAAAAAAAAAAAAAAAAATTAACGCAAATATCGGCTGTTAACAAATAAAAGTATCAGCAACGTTACATAAGGAATCGATTATACAAGATAAGAAAACGAATTGAGTTAGAAATGAAATAAGCTTGTCCCCTCTCGCGTATGGTTGTATATATAAGTTTTAAAAAAATCTCTCACGGTCTTACCTCGGATCGACTAAGAAATAAAAGATTCTTTATATGTATCATGCGGAGTATACGGCGACGATCGAGGTGACTGAATTGAGCTGCGAGCTGTGGAATAATAATTTCTTAGTATAAGCTGGACACGATCAAGGAAAGAAGGAATAAGACGGTATGCAGGTGAGAAAGCCGCGTTGCAGCGTTCGCGTGCGGCCTGACTGCAGCTGCCCGCCGCTCCGCTCCGCTCCTGCAGTACTGACCGATTCAGGCCGTAGGGCAAGTGTTCCTTTGCGTATGTAGGTAAGATATATCTCATGTATGTACCTAGTACCTACAAGATATAATGGTAATAATGTGTAGGTATTGGACGTGTAAAGCGTTATTATATCGTAAGTATGTTTCTTCGCGTCAAAGTTTAAGCCCTCTCGCATCACGTAGCCGTGCTTAACCGCGGTCTAATCTTGCGGGTATAACGGGGGCCTTTGAGGTAAAACCGGTGCGGTTTCTGTACATATATACATGTATAGTTGGTGTACGAAAGGCCATCTGCACCGCGCGCTTTTATACAGACTCCTTTTTATTTTACATTATTTCCTTAATTCGAGGTGATCGCTACCTTCCGTTCGGATTTTAAGTAGTCTAGCCCCCTTCGTAAGACCGCAGTAGGTAGGTAGGTGGGTAGGTACCTATATACTCCGGAGGGTCAGACTACCAAAGGTCGTATTTTGTCGATCCTAATTCTATCCTGCTTAAAATATTTAGCCGATTTAATATCCGCGGGACGATGACCGAATCGTGCGGCGATGAATTTGGGGCGGAACCAAGTCGACGGTGGAGAATCATCAGCTGTATAAAAAGCGGAATTAAAAGAACGACTTGTCGGCTGGCTGCCTATTGCTTTTCGTTTTCTCTTCCCGTTCGTGTTCGGGGAGTTAAGCTAGGGGTGACGGTCCTGCCGAGTCGAGGCAAGGGTGGCTGAATGCTGGGCAATCTGTTCGTACCCTCGCCCTCTCCCAGGGTTCTTCTATATAGCCGCCGGTCGACCTCGACGAAGAAGAGAATCCCGTAGCCACACGCCACAGCCACAGCCACAGCTTCACCGCGTGAAAAGCACATCCGAATTGAATCATTGCTGAATAAGCGGGAAAGTGGCTAAGGGGGACCGACCGACGACGAACTACGACAACGACTTTCCGCGCCGAATCTTTTCCTACCTTGTTCGCTCTTTCTCGATTTTTCCCTCTTATTCTCTTCATCCCTCGCTCATTCACCCTCGAGTGTAAGCGTAACCTTTCTCCCTCTTCTATTTCTTCGTCGAGGTATATAGGTAGTAGGTACCAAGTGAACGTATATATTGCTTCTTTCACCCTCGACCCAACGACGAGGTACACGATCTCTTCTTTGATAAACCACCGTCACCTTATAGGCTTACACATCGTTCGATTACTAACGATAATACGAAGTTCATAAATTTTCTACAAATGGTAAGGAGAATTGTTTACGAGGGAATAATATGAAGTTGCGGGACATTATGTAGTACTTCTCCCTATCTTCAAGTTCGAACTTTTTTCCATCACATTTGAAGGATCATTTTGATGTCATCAATTTAGCGAAGAATTAACTGTGTGAAGTACGAGCTGAGGATAGTGATAAGGAAGCAAAGTGCGGACACCTCGAAATTTTCAAAAACCATCAAACTGTCTGTTTGAGGTAAGAAATAAGCGAGAAGATCAATCGAGGAATTATTCCCTGCGGTTTATGTGCTTCTTTGGATGATCTGTACCCACAGCCTCCCTCAAATTGATATATTGTACAGTATATGAGCAAGTTGCTAGTCGAATGTGCGCAAGAGGAAAGTTCAAAGTGGTCCAGGCAGGAGGAGTCTCCGCGACCCACTTGCCTATGATCTCTCAGAGTTCCCCATTCTCCTTGAACCCCCATTTGCGAAGGAACTAACACACGGGTTCGTGTATACGGAGGGCACACGCATGTGGATACCTATCCACCTCGTAGCGGGGTGAAGTCCCGTCGCACCCCATTTCGGAGTTTAGCCCGGCGGCATAAACACTAAGTTGGCTCACTGTTCTAATTGAACGACGGGCCAGGGCGGCACCCTCCTCTCCTTCTACCACTTCACTCCACGCTCAGAGAAGTCCGTCGTTTCTATCCAGGGTAACTTCCCTTATATATATCTATATACCTATATAGTATATACCTACATCCACTCACTTCGCGAGTGAGTCTATCTCGACGCGCGTTACCCCAAGTATCTGTATAAACCAACCCCTAGCACACGACGTCCCCCTGTAGTAGACGTATATATGTGTTTACCCTCCGTCTCTCCTCTCTTTTTCTCCCCCTCTCTCTCTCTCTCTCTCTCTCGCTCGCTCTCTCTTGCTTTTCTCAAGCAACTTCTACCGTTGCTTCATTAGTCCTGGGCCCCAGGCGTCAAGACGCGACGCGACGCGACGCGACGTCGCGAGTTCTTAGCGTGCGGATAACAGCAACAGTTTGCGGCCTACGCTACGCTCTTTTTTCCTTGAACCGACGCTGCTCTTGTCATACAGAACTGAGAAAACCTCCCCACCAGGGTTTCCCAAGTTTTGCACTAAGACCAACCCCAGAAGTTGTCGCAACTCGTGACAATGAGGAAGACTAACAAACTCTACTCGGGGACTCCGGTAATAGGTACAACGCGCTTCGCTCCAAACACTTTTCACAGTTAGAGGGAAACCGATGCTTATATTATATATTATACAATTTCCAACATCTCAGCCTCGTATAACTACATTTTTACATTTTTTTGAAAGATTTACACCAATTTTCAAGACATTTTAACAATTCAAAAAATCTACCATCATACTCCTATAAATCCTTACGAAATGTTTCAATGAACGTAACACAGGGCGTATCTGAAATTTGATTAACCCGTGACGGCAGCACTTTGCGAGTCGCACGTTTTCATCCCGCAGGTTCAAGAATCGGGTGTCACACTTGCAGCGAAAACATTGAGGCTGTGAAAGTCAACTTATGATCCGATGGTGGGGAAGTCGTCTGACGTTGTTGTTACAACAAAGTGATCAACGATCGAGGTTCTGTGACCGCGGTTTCGTAGTCGTTAACGCACGTGTCCTGCGGGCTATGCGGGATCCGTGCACGTGTCACGTGTGCCTATGTACGTATAAATATATTATGGGGTCCCTCGGACGAACGTACGTCCTGTATCCGACGATCGTATTTTCCGTATGAAAATTTTCCCCCGAATCAGTCGGTCGAAATTAACTCACTTCCCGAACAATAAACTACAAAAAGACTATTTGTACGAGTGATGGACAAGTGCAGCAGGGGATGCAAATTTCGTATGTAAGAGACAAGTGCTGCGTTTTTATCCCTGCTTCTATACCATAGGCTCCGAACTAGGGGGATGACCGTGCGAACTTATGCAGCTGTTGACCTTATCAAATGAAATAAGGTGCGAGGCACCTTTTCGTACATATATCGTGTACAGTATACTTGAAATAGAGGAATATAATCAAAGAGTTATGACTGTGCGTACAGAAATATGAGCGAAATAATATGAATGAGCCAACAGACGCAGCGGGGTATTTCTTTTAATATTCATATTCATATTCATATTCATATACACATAGCCATACCTATACCTGCACCTATATATACCTATATGTGTATATATATATATGCGAAGATCGCGTGCGACGGGATGTGTGTAACCGTAAACGGCGACAAGACAGCCGGTTATTAAAACGTCAGGTTTTATCTATTGTCTCAACATCAGTTTTCGTATTTTACACGCAGAAGTATAGAACCGATCATGGCCTAGATCTCTCTAATAACGAAGAAAGGTGCAGGCCGGATTTAGAGCCTAAATGAGAAAACGTTTGATTATATATATATAGGGGAAGGTAGGGCAAAACGGACCGGGAGGGCAAAACGGACCGTAGGGCAAAACGGACCGAGAGGGCAAAACGGACCGCCTGAAAAATGTATTTTGAATTATTATAAAAAATTCAATGATGCATCGTAAAGTTAACCCTTGAACTTAGAAATATTTTGAGGTAGGTCTTAGTCAATCACGTCGAGTCAGACTCAGTTAAGTCATCGCAAACGACTAGAAAGGATAATTGACTCGACTAGATTGACTTAGACCTACCTCAAAATGTTACTAAGTTCGAGGGTTACCTTCACGATGCATCATTGATTTTTTTATAATAATTACGAAGAAATTTTTCAGGCGGTCCGTTTTGCCCTCTCGGTCCGTTTTGCCCTACGGTCTGTTTTGCCCTCCCGGTCCGTTTTGCCCTACCTTCCCCTATATTCTCTTGATTCCTGCACTTATTAAACGATCCTCTATTTTCATTTAAAAATACGCTTTTCCCCACACCCGAAATCCATATATGCAGTGTATAAACTACACGCCTGAAATAATATACCTACTCCATCCCGTAGTTATCATCAAGTTTACTTGGTTTTAATTAAGACCGGATAGTCGTTCATCCGACAACTGACGGGCCACAGAAACGCCCTGTCGACTTGTACTGTAAGCAACTGAAGGAATTAAAACCCGAGGCACAGCTGCTTGTGGATCGGGATCGGGATCGGGATCGGGATCTGGATCTGGATTGGGATCGAAGCTGTCCCGTGGATCTAGGAAGGGTGTGACGACCCGCATATTGGACTAAGTATACGACTATACGCACCTCTTTACGGTGGTAGCCACATACCTACTACGTACGACTACGTCCCGTGTGACAACAACTGCAGAGATACAATCCAGATAATAACACGGTTTGGTCAGCTCACTTTTCTTTCTATTATACATATAGCCAGGTAATATATAGGTGCCTATAACCTACCACGTGGAGCTGGGTAAGTATCTACGACTAACAGAGCCCGGAAGTGGAAACGGTTTTATCTTGGACACCAAACGAACACACAGGTGCGTCCGCCCTTTCATTATCGCGGTCAATAAATTTCGTTTAAAAGTTCGTTTAATTGCTCTCGCTCCGGCGGTCACCCGACACCTTTTGCAGTCCATGTTTCAGTTTCAGTTTCAGGTTCAGGTTCAGGTTCAGGTTCAGGTTCAGGTTCAAGTCCCAAGAGAAGCTCGTCGTCCCCGCCTAAGAGCGTCTCTTAATGCGTTTTCCTACTCCAAACTCGATTTCAATTTATTTAGGAATTTTTCGAAGCGAGGTAAAGAATTAGAAAAGAAAAGAAAAAAACAGAAATGAGAGAGAAAGAAGAAGAGAAAAAAAGAAACAATACGAAGGGGTACAATCGCTGTAAATAATTTTACCGTGACGTCGACTATGTCGAGGTTTCCGATGTATTAGCGGTGTAAAGCTCCGTTGGCACTAAGTGCTGCTTTGTTCCATCCGTAAATCACCTGGGTTATGATATTTCGAAGGTTTATGGTTTCGGCAAGTTGCGGATATATAGGTAAGGGTACGCAAGGGGTAGAAACCCGAGGGAGTTTAAAGCCCAGTATAAAAAATGGCCGGTCAGTTCGAGAGGTGGGACGAAAAATAGCGTGCGGATGGTTTTTTCACTTTTTTCTTTTCTTTTCGTTTCGTTTTCGAGAAAAGGAGAAAAATTTTCAGATCTTTCCATTTCATAGTCCGCCCTCACTTCGTACTCGCATCGTGACCCGGGACCCGGGACCCGGGGCCAGACAAACGTGCAAGAATGTCGCGATCGTCGCTACCGAAGAAGTCGACCGAACGCTTAGGCTGCTGCATATCACCTCCTACGCTCGGAAGACTGGGAGCTGAACGTTCGAAGAATATAAATCCCGAGATCGCCCGAGCAAGGGACTTGGTTTGATCAAAACTTACGGTTTCTTCGTCGAACATTTTATCTATGCGGAGTCTAATAACCCGCCTCTTTTTCCCGCGGTTCCCACAGGCAGCTAATATATCCCCGAATGTCGCCGTGGGAAACCCATACGTGATCCTAACAGAATGAACTATGTAACCTGCACATCTCCTATTCCCAAGATCAGTGATTCATTTTTGGCCAAAAAATCGCGTTTACAGAAATATTAATCCTCATGACAGACGGAAACAGTTTAGTTACCGAGTCCGTCGTGTACGGCGTTTATACTACTCTGGCCTTGTTTTTTCTTGTACCATTTTTCCATATTTTTTTCTCATATAGTATAGTGGTGAAAAACGGTGAGAGGAAGACTCTCGGATTTTTATTGTTTAACCGACGCTTTGACTGTACCATCAATTATACTGATTCATCAGTTTAAAAGACACTATTATATCATACGGGGTTTCGTGTTCCGTAAATTTATTACCGTGACGCGATAGTCCCAGACTTGTTTCATGAAATGTACATATACCTGCATATTATATCTACACCTACCCAGATAGGTACTATACGGTGAAATACCAGCGCTAGACAATAATTGCTCTCGCAAAAGCATCAACGAAATGCGAGTTATAATTTTAGAGTTCATTATTATTCGATTCAAACTTCTTTTTAATCAGCGCAATATTATGCATTCAGCTATAAGTATTATATGCGTCATAAGATTACGAAGATTTTTAACTAATCTTTTCGCCTTAGATCGTTGATTATCACGTTATTCAAATTTATGCCTGTATAATACACTTTCAAGTTCTATCTAAGTGTTGGTTCTTTTTTTCTTCGGAATCCACAATTTTCATCAGTTTCTTATCTTGTATTATTCACTCGTACAAAGATAAGATATCGATATCGTATGACGGCATGGTTTGATCCACAACGATTAATTTTTTACATCTAAGTTCGTCGAGTCTAAAGGAAAATCAATTAGGTACATATATAGGTATTTTGGACTTTTGGTATATGGGAGGTTGGCGATAAACTACGACCACTTAGTACTTCCTCTCTCGCTTGTATCTCTTCCGCTCGAGAGACTCGTAATCGTATAAGATCCGGCGAAGCTTCTTCTTCTTCATCATCTTCTTTTTCTTATTCCGTGTTCTGTCGCACGTTAATCGCTCTTCCGAAGGAAGAAATAAACCAACTCAATAATCACCCGTCAACGTAAGAAACTATTTATCTCTGAAGAGATTATAACAATTTACCTAATTAAAAGATATACTAGGATAGCGAAGCGATTTACTCAAACTTCCGTATCGCATTTTTTTCTTTTCTTTTTTTTTGTACAAAGCTTGTGTCTGTGAAATTTTCTGAAGTAATATGTGAAAACGCACGTCTCTATCGTCATGTAGTATAACATATAATAAGGAGGCGCAGCTGAAGCCGAAGAACCCGGGTGTTCTTCGAGTGGGTATACATATTGTTGTTATTATTTAACGCATTAACGACACGTTAATACGTCCGATGTGCGTGCAGCAGCAGTGTGGATACGCGTTTCCGTGATGCTATGTGTCCACCAACATATAAAACGCATTAAACACATATGTGATAAGTTACGCGTATAGAGGCCAGTACCTTAGTACTTCTATATTATATCGCCGGAGAATCTGTACCGTACCTCCGAGTGTATAGGCAGGTGCTTAAAACTGACCACTTTGACCACGCGCCTCTAATACCTCCGATTTTTAGTCAATTTCATATCGATATCTCGCTTCTACCTATACGAGCTTCCTCTCAACTTCTCGTAGCTTTTCTATCCGCCCATTCATACCCGCCTAAATGCCTATAATTTAGGAGTAAATTACAGGGTAGCGTAACCCACACGCCTGCGGTCGGAGTTCTTCATTATTTTTTTACGTCTTTTTATTCCATTCGATCTTTCCTGCTTTTCAATTACCTTTTTCTTCTATTTTATACTTATTTCAGAGCTCGTTATACGCAGCTTTATATGTATCGGTACGGAGAACCTGAACCTGAGTCCGAGTCTGAGTCTGAGTCTGAGTCTGAGTCTGAACCTGAACCTGAACCTCCTGCACTGGCTTACATACGTGCAGCGGTTGAAATTGAAACGAAATTACTATGTTTACTCTCGTGGGCGGCTACCTTTTCTATTTCTTACATCACCAACCGGACCCGAACGGTTCTTTTATAATGACATCTAAATCTTCCCTCGCGCGGGACGGGCCCCAATAAGTATCATTATTTTTATTGCTGTTTGGTTTGAACAAACAAATCAAAAACCCACCGCGCGTGCCACAGCTGCCGCGTATTTTATATACCTACTTCTCGTTATAAAAATGGGATGCGGATATATCTCTTTCTCATATAATCATTAAATTGGCAGGATTTTATACATCTGCGAGTATTTCTGCCCGCTATGACTATAGGTATACGTATACATATATGTATGTAAAAATCATATTTTATTTCGACGATAAACTCTTTCCGCTATTGAATTGCAAATTTCTTAAGCGCATAATACATACTATATAGACATATATAATATATATCTATATATACCTTCGAAAGAGTAATGGCTGTCTCGTTAAATGAAATAACGATCTTACAGATAATCGTAAAACATTTGTTAATAGTTTGCGAACTACTTCCATTAATCATCAGTTACCGATATCGCGTTTCGCTGGAAGCACTAGTAAAGTACAAAACGATAACACATGTGCCTGCATATCCGGCACCTTAGCGAATCAAAATTTTCGCCTCCACATAGTAACATGTGATATAGATATGATGAATTAATGAATGAAAAATTGATCGAAAAATCATCGAACCCATGAAAACGAACGAATCACAACCCGCGCGTTTCTCTATTAACAAAAACTCACCTCCTGTTGATGAATGAGATATTCCGTGGCCACGGATGGCGGGGGTGGTTCCGGGTTGGTCACCTCTTGTAGGAGTCCCACGTGCTCCCAGCAATCTTCCGACATGTCCATGCTGCGGCGTCTTGATTAATTAAATGTCACAAACGTGGGTATATGCGTGTATCGTATCGCAGATATAAAACAGTAATTAGTTCTCACTGCACAGACGACGATTTATATATAATAAATTATGTATTAAATTATTGTACATATGCATACACCTGTAGGTACCTATATATAGATTATAGGTATATAATTATCTCTATTATTCCGTTCACTGAATGAATTTCAAATTTTTATACAACTAGTACATCTTATCACACCTTCATCTCCGACTACAGTATGATCAGGGTTGACGATCTTTTGCCGTTATTAACGACGTCTTCACATCACTTTATGCATAGCATATACATATATAGATATGGTGAAACTTTCTTTTTCTAATGGCTTTCACAGTTCTAATTTTTTTTGTTTCTTTTTTTTTTTTTTTGCTTTTCTCTCTCTGTTTTTCGACTTCTTTCCTTTTCTCTTATTTTTTGAGGACGAAGAGGTCTACTCTGTGCGAGAGGAATAGAATTTGGTACCGTACCTCTCGCGGTAGGTACCTAATACACTACACGCTGCGCGGATAACCACCGGCTAGAGGTGACCCACGGGTGGTGGTCAGTCGGCGAGGAATGAAGTCGCGGTCCCGGGTTAGGTTGGACCCGACGGAGTTGCAGCATTAGGGGCGCCCCGGGAGGGGAAACGGGACAGAACTTAGGGAGGGAGGGAGGGCGGGAGGGAGGGAGTGAGGGAGAGTAGCGGGGAAACTGGAGGACTGGAGGACCAACTCCAGGAGGATCGGCGTCGATACCTGCGCCCCTTCGATAGACTATCTAGAAATTTCAATTCTCTCTTTTTTCTTCGTTTTTCTTCTGCGATTCCCGTTTCAAGCGATCTTCTTATAGGTATACGATAAATCGCTAGGGAATCGGGCCGGACCGAAGAAGCCAGAAAAATTTGGTGTGGCGAAATTTCTTACGATTCAGTACGGAAATCGGCGATTTATTCGAGCGAGCTATACAGTCTGATGCCAGTAATGATACGATTAGCTCCGTCGACGCGAGGACTATGGCGGGGTAGTTTTGAACGCGCGTGCGGGACGCGTCGCGTCGGCGTGACTGCGTCACTGCGGATTTTAGCCCGGCGTCGTATCGAGGTGAGCGTTGCGTCGAGTCGCGGTAGCTGAGAGCGTAGATGGGCGAGCTCCTCTTTCGAGCAACGGACGCGGGGTCGCGGCGTCGCGGCGTCGCGGCGCTGATCAACCCTGGCTACAAGCCACGTGTAGATACGCGGGCGAAAGTGCGCGAACACTCGCCCCTGGACACGCGGAGGCCTTCGGCTAGGGCTCCACTATAGACCACTAGGAGTCAGCCCCGCCTGCGAACCGCTAAACCAGGATAGACGTGGTGGGGTTCCTCGCAACGGGAGGCGGTGCACTCCGAGTTTTCCCACCTCGACGTTTATACTCATTTGAGATAAACATTTTCACATTTTCAATACACAGCTGGTCCGTGAGCAGTTCGACGTCATTTCATATAGAAAAATGCCATTTCATATCGTTTTGGTAATTAATTACTCGAGGGTGCAGCATTGAGAGAAATAATGAGAAATTTTCATTATTTCTCATTAAGCATTTTCTTCTAGAATTAAGTAGCAGGTATTCAGAGATTCGTGGATATGATATAGAGAAAGTATCGCAGCAAGGCTGACCTTAGATCCGAGGATCGAATAACAGATCATTTTATCGTTAGATCTTAGAGAAAAAACATGTTTTTTTAATTTTTTCAATATCCTTACGCGACAACCTAGGTTGTAACTCGATTGATATTATTTTTATCTAAAATTGCAAGATTTATGGGAGACGGTTGAGAAATCGAGTCAATTAAGATGTTGTGTTGAAATTCTAGACAGATAAATTGCAATCGAGACGCGTTTTATGACATTCATTTTATAGGATACATTTGATTCGAGATATAGAAAAATTTTCGTCTAGAGAAATCGCAAAGTTATTCAACCTTCGCGGAAGGCCAATAGTCGCATAAAAATTTTGGCCAAACATGATTATCTTTTTTTCAAATTTGTTTCGTCTATAATCAGAAAGTTAGAAAATTCAAAAATACTCCACACACATAGAGCTTGTATTATCGATAGCTATACGTTCAGTATATAGGTAAAGTGTTAGTTAACATTTAGCTCTGACATTTTTAAACTAGTAGATTCTATCTGTCTGCAGACCGGGGTCAATTGAGTTAAAACCGATAAATATTCATATAATAGTCTCCACGTGCAGCTCGGTTGACACAAATTAACTCCTGGTGGTAATAAATTGCAAAATGTACCTGTTTCATTAGGCGCTACCATGTCCTGGTACCTACCTGATACTTACAGGTATTTTTATTTCTCACTATACACGGTATACACGGAAAGAAATCTTTCGAGTTAATAACGATATTTCCACTTCGATTAACCATAAAGAATCGCTGTCTCATCCACTGCCATGTACCGTATTGCTATTCGTCAAATCACAGACTTCAGTATTGGTCAGTATTCATTGTTTCCATATATTCACTTTATTGGGGAGGTAGGTGCTGATATTGCAGTGGATAGAACTAGCGTGGTTATTGCAGTTATTGCACGAATACCCGACTGGAATTCATTCCCGAATTTGAACGCGAACCCCTCAACTCCCGAAAACTTGCATCTGGTGAATTAGCTGTACTGATCGAGCTAGCATAAGTCAACCCCTTAACGTTACACTATGAATGATTCAACTATATTTTCTAGTTGGGTAGCTGGTCCGGAAATGAAATAAAATTATAGTCATATTGGTTTCGGGACCATACTTCATGAGTTCATCAGCTATACCGATAGAGTCAGATCTTCTGCACACTTATGCGTGAATATCAAAAAAAAAGTTGCCCTTTCATAGCAGATGTGGCTATTGCAATGTAGTAACACCCACCCATATCAGATTTGCTTAATCTGAAATTTACACGAAGTTTTCTCAGTTTTTATAACAGAAGTTCACAATCAGTTATACAGCAATACCAAACCGTGCATCTGACGAACATCGGATAATAGTGCCATACGTATCATACTCAAAATCTACAATCTACTTGTGAAACATGTGTGTCTTGCCTAGGATAACTACAAAGCGATAGTTTTTTTTTTTTACGATTGTTACGATATTTGTATCAGAAAGGTCGGATTATGAAAGAGTCGTCGGTCGGGTGCTCGAGAGTGTATTAAAAAAATCATTCATGCACGGCTTCTTATCGCTGCACAATTTCGTAGATTGTTCACGACACGGGCGCGTATGCTATCGAGTATTATGTGCCGTCGCACTCGTCAATATTTTCACTCATAATGTACAGTTGCAATTAAAAATAAACAATACAGAAAATACAGGTGTACTCTTAGGAGCGCCGAGTAGTCAATGCATTACGTATATATGGGGCATTCCACGCCAACTCGACCTGGGTTTGACTCTCTACTCTTTTGATTTGGTTCATAATTTTTCACATGGTTGTTCCACATCTTTCAAAAGCACTCTAAATTTTTTTCGAGATTTTTTTATTCAAATTTGTTTGAATAGGAAAATAAAATTACTCAAGAGAAAAATCACACGCAAAGACATTTTTGAAAAACCTGAAAAAAATCTGAAAAATCCTTTACTCGATTTAAAAAATTTCGGCGTGTGGACCAGAGTGGGCCGGCGCTTGCTTCTTATAGATCTATAAGTCTAATTATCGAAAACGAATGAAATGGCTCCAAAAAAATCTGAAAAAATTCCGAAAAATTTGGAGTAACATATAAAATTGTTCATGCAACTGCCCACAGTGAACTGACCGTTACGTTCATTTTTTTTTTTTTTTTTTTCCCAGAAAATCGCGAATAACATAGAAGCAAGCGCCGGCCCACTATGGTCCACACACCGAAATTTTTTAAATCGCGTAAAGGATCGTCGATATTTTTTCGAGATTTTAAAAAAATGTCCTTCTGTGTGATTTTTTTCTTGATTAATTTTATTTTCCTATTCGTCAAAAAGACGTGGCGATGATTGTGCATTGTACAGTAATGAGCAAACTAATGTTGAATGAATGAAATCACACAAAGAATTTAGTGCACGTGTAAATAAATATATATACTAAAAATGGAGCTCAATTTATTACCGAGGACCCCTTGTTCTTGATAAATTTGATATGCGGTACTTATCTGTATCTGATAGCAGATGTGAACTCGTCGGCGGTCCTTGTGGAAGAGAGCTATAGAAGCGGGTGCCAATTTCGTGCCTTCCGAAACCTTCTAACATATTGGACCCGATATGTGTGTCTTGTGACGCTGACGCTCCCAAGTTAGCTTAATTTTTTATGCTAATTAATTTCAATGGCTTAGCGACATTCAGAGAACTGTAATATTTGTAAACGGGATTCAGGAAGCCAGGCCTTCGCCAATATTAAAAATTGTTCACCTGATGAACTCTACTCACTGAGTTGATCTATTAGTCAAATATCTTGAGTCGCAAGTGTTTCATATCTCATGTATAGAGAAAATCGTATATTCAATCAAACGATATTACAATACCTATACATCCCTTACGGAAAAAAACCCTCAAATTTAAGGTGTAAATTCGGACCCCCAAAGTTTTGGGGGTTTACCATGAAAACTCAGGATTCATCCTCAAATTTTACCCCCAAATACGGGGTGAACCCTGAGTTGGGGGATGAGTTGGGATATTTTATTATTCCGAAGAGATATGCCATAGTATGAATTTGAAACTAATTATAAGACGCGACTGCTCATTAAAACATCAAACGAGAATCGCAGTGATTAAATATGATAATTGCTTGAAAGAATGTCGTATTTTCAGGTACCTAATATTTTAATAATGCCAAGTAGCACATTACGTTCGTTTAGAATTGCAAATTTAGTATGACGATAAAACATTTATATTCTGCAACAAAAAAAAACTGATAGCAAACGAGATAATTTGTGTAGCCGATGAGATATTTTTCGGTAAGGAATAAAATATATTCACACCAACGAGGATATTTGTTTCAGCTAAAAAATGAAACGTTCAAGCTGGACAGTAATAATTATTGTATTGTCACTTGAACACGATACACGTATATTAATTAACACGTTAGAACGCTGTTAAATAAAAATTGCTATCTCATCGCTTAAACTAACGGTTTTATTTAAAAACGTTGGTGTCGTAATTAAATCTCTGATAATGTTTCGGCCACCCAAACTAATGCCAAAATCTATTAGGTATGCCGTCTTCGTAAAAAGGCGTAAGTCCAACTTGACTTGCCACTTTACTCTAAAGCCCGTTGCTGAGTCCTGGGTAATGAATAGTTCGTTCGGGTTATAAATTCATTTATTGATTTTGATACGTTCGTACATACACGTATACATTATAAAAATACATACATCTTTTGGTTCCTATCCTCAGACGAATTTAACCAAAATTAAATTAGCGATTTATTGGTGTTTTCAACGCCAGGACTATGTGTTATATTTATTTTTATGTTTTTAGTCCTGTGGTAGGATTAGCGGATTTACGTTAATGGAGTCGTTGCATTTGTAACGAAAATAAGATATCATTTTGCCTGTCACGTTTATAAAATTATAACGTTGTCGCGGATCAGAAGTGTCCTGGATAGAAATTATTTCTTTTCATCGTAGAATTGGCAATCTCGAATGAATGATTCACTAAAACTCAAATGAAATAAATGTACAAGTTTGGCGCAACATGATATTTATTCACCACAAGCACTCGTATACGATAATAATATGATTAAAATGAATTTTAAGTACAAATGTACATTTCTCAATTAAGTGCAATTCATTAAAAATTGAATGATATTGAAAAAGTTTATTTATTCACGACTCGGATGTCTCGAGGAGTAGGTAATTAGCGGATTTGAAAGTGTGATTTTTCTGTTCCGATTCCGTGTTCGTAGGGTATTTACCTTAACATGTAAGTAGGTAGTCTTATCTGCGCTAACAAGCGACAACGTTATATGTGAATTTAACATGAAATTTATATATGAACGAGAAGCGCTGAAAGCGAACAAAGCCATTGTGTATGATTTTAAACGAGGTTAATTTATATTAAGCAACAACTTCTATATATTCACTTATTTTGTTCCTTCTACCGTAACTTATAATTACTTAAATTCTACCCGTAATTATAATATGAAGTTATACCTACTAATTATTGGCCAGGAACGGAAAAACAAATACTAACAAATAAGAACATAATGAACAATATTGCCACTTATTTTTATTCAAATGAGTAATTTTCAAGTAACTAATAATTAATTATTCCAAGAGGAAAGAAAGGGATAGTTTTATTTTTATGAAACTATATGAAAACTGCAGGGGAATGAATGCAGTCATTTCGAGGAATAATTTCAGCTGTAAACATCCAGTCTGTATAGTATGATCCAAAGTGGAGCTAAATATATAATATAGAAACTCTAAATTGGAGAATAGCCGCAACATCTGTTGTATATAGGTATATGGTTATCCACCTAATTCACCGAGTCTCTAGACTCGACAAGTACAAATCTGAGCATCACATGCCTTAGTCACGTGTATTTGGAATTCGCATCATTGCATTGGCTAACTGGCAAGCTGAAGTGTGTACCGGTGACATTAATATACGCATAAAGCTCGAGCGGCGCTTTTGAAAATCAACCAGAAGCAGGAGGTGCAGCGAGAATCTGAAGACGGCGGGGAAGAAGAATGAGAAGAAGAGGAAGAAGAAGAGAAATAAGAATAAGAAGAAGAACCACGAAAAGAATAACCAGACATAGAAGAGAGACACTCGGATGTATGCCCACGTAGGTATACCTCGAAGCTACATACAGAAGCCCTGCAGGCAGGACAGCACAGAAGGTCCATGTGACAGGCAAATGAAGCAAACTAACGAAACAAAGCGTGGAGCACATAGCCGGGTTAAGCAAGTTAGGCAAAGGTAAAGTTCAGATGAGGATTGCGCTTTTCAAAAAGCCGCCAACGTATGGCGTTCTCATATCTTATCATCTTTCAACCCCTTCCGAGGTTCCACGTCAAAGTTGTAAGACGTGTAAGAGCGCGAGTGAGAATAATCATAAAATTTGATTTCCTGATCGTTAGGCTAATCTAGACAATTCCAATTCCAAATCCTAAAATAAAATGATCATTCTTGGACCCAGAGAAACTCGCTTCTATTTTTAGGTAATACTCGAGTCGTTCGAACGATCGTATCTTCGACAATAAATTAAGCACAATTTTCTTACCATAGTCGACTGGCTAATAGACCCGCGGTAGCCAGTCACTAGTGTTAGCCAAAGTCCTTAGTACTTAGTTAATATGTGCTTTGACCACCGCGGTTACCGCTGATCGTTTATTTTATACTTTATATCCTAGGGTATTATGGGACTCTGCACGTAAGCCTAGAGTGCGTTCTATGAACGAAAAACGACATAAAAGGAGGGAAAAATGAAAAAAAATTGCACATCATAAGTGCTAATGTAATGTACGAGCGTTCTCTAGCATCTCTTGCAAATGTCTATATGCATAAAGTCCGCATCCTTCATAAGTTGCGTCTCTCTTATTATTTTTTGCAATTTTTTTTTTTTGTTTTTTCGATTCATTCCTCAAGTACATAAATATAATACGACCTAAGAGCTCTGCAGTTCTTCCCAGTATAAATCCAAGCTACTAGGTATAGCTAAAAGAGTTTATTGTCGCAATTCGCGATACGACGCGTAGCTATATTGGATCGCCGGCTGCACATTGTATTGGTTACGATTAATAAGAATTTAATTGTTATTGTTTCTTGGACGTTTGGTATTTACCCACCTATATACATGTATAAATATATCTATACCATATATATATATACTTATAAAGACAAGCTTCAGGCGTAGGTATATAAAAATGTGAGTGGCTTGTACGTGCTTAAAAATCGTAATTTCTCTTATTAACCGCCGCGGCTGGTAGGTAGCTACCATGATGATGCGGGACGTACTGACCGGATTCGGCAGAGTCGCGTATCGTTCGGCAGATATATATCGAAAACACGTTTTTTGTCCGCATAAATCAGTTAATTAACGGAAAAAAAAAACGCAACTTGCTTGCCGCCGTTTCTAAGAGCTCGAAAGGAAGAGGGAGAGAGATAGAGAGAGAGAGCAGGAGTACAGGCTCTTCGCCGCGGCATCGCCATGGCATGGCATTCAACTGTGGACCACTCACTGAACCAGCTACAGCTACAGCTACAGCTACTCTCTTCAAGGCGCCCCGGAATTTTCTTGACAAAAAACTAGACGGTGATAATGTTTCGCTTCGATGTGGGGGAGCACGTCGCGCATTCTTCTATATGACCGGTACTACGAGACTCGAGGAAACCTGAAGAGCTATGAGCTATAAGCTTGACGTGTGGACCTTACGCTAGTATATGATATACCTATACGTCATATATATATACTTATATATATACATATATATAGACAGTTTCACTACCTCGGGCGGATCAAGCTTTACTTTGCGATAGAGCGGCGCCGTTTCGCCCGTATCTTACGCGGCACGAAGAAGGAGCTGAACTCACTCAGAACTGCATATGCATATATATAGAGCTAAATGCAGCTCCAGCTGCACGCTTGGAGTCCCCATAGTGTCCGTAGATCCCATGTCCCTGACATGGTGGATCACGGGGGTTTAAAGCTCTTTTGTTATTACGTATGCATAAGCGCGAGCATAAACAGAAACGGGGCAGAGAAACACGCGGGAAACACTGGTAGATGATATCGGACAGCGCAGAGATGCACCTCCGGGCGACGCGGCCCTTTGTCTTTGACTCTCTCCGCTCTTCGCGGCTTGAACTCTGCCTGACCCTCGCTCCGCTCTTATCCCTAACTTTTTCTCTTTTCTACCCTGGGTTGCGCCGACTTACGATTATACAGCCCTTTTTTAAACGAGAGCTAAAACTACTTTATACCCTTTTAGAAACAGTCTTTGCATCCTTTTCCTCAAGATTAGGAATTATACGGTGAAATCTATGGAAAATCCGACTGGAATTAGACGCAAACAAGAATGTTAAAAATTTTAGTTCTTGAAAAGCTCAGTTTTTGAAAATCAATGTATTACACGTTTTTAAATTAGACAAATCAATTATGCACTAGATCGTTTGAACAAGAAACTTTCGTCATGTATGCATAATTTTTCAAGAAATTTTTCAAAATCGTACGTTTCTATTATGTTGATTCTTTTTCATCGGTAGTTAGACAAATTCGTAAGAATACGTGAGAGTAATGAGGATGATTGTATATAAGACGACATATGTGTGTGTGTGTGTGTGTGTGTGTGTGTGTGTGTGTGTGTGTAACATCGATAAGTGCCGCAATTATTATTCATTATTTAATTAGAATATTTTAATGAAAACAGTTTAATTATAAAGGTACCGTGTCGCTTCCTGTCCCTGGACTGGTACGTGTATATAATACCGGCACAACCTAGACGCAGAATCACTCACACGAGAACTTAGCCCGCGGGAGAGCGTGCAACACGCATTCACTCCCGGTCCTCCAAGTGTGCTTTGCCGGTGTGATTAGTAAGGTCGTTTTCCTAATTACTGGTTATAATAATAGGACTTGTTACTCCCCCACACTATCGCGAATATGTATTCCCGCGATTCGCGATCAACGATCGTACAAAACGAAATTTTTATATTTTATCACTATACAGCGAATGTTATATAGATTTAACTCGTATACATGATACATTTAATAAAAGGAGTCGATATTATTATTATTTTTTTTTTTTGCTCCAATATTACGTGAAAAATGTTAATAGGCACACCGTAAAAAAAAAAAGAAAATGTTCAATTAATTTTAAAAGGGAGCTCAAGCAATTTTTAATTTATTTTCCTAATTTTACTTAATATTATGGTTTTTCAAATTTTCAATAAAAAGAATTATTGTAAAATGCGTTAATAGATAGTAATTATTTCAAAACATATAGAAAAGTTATTTGTTATTTGTTTTTTATTAAACAAAAATTTAACATTGATAACTTGTCTCTATACTTTTGTTACATATTTTCGAGTGAAATTTTTTTAACACATTTGACAATAATTCTTTTTATCAAAAATTTGAAAAACCTCCATTATAATGAGTTCAATTATAAAAATAGGCGAAAAATGGCCTGAGCTCCTTTTAAAATTAATGTACAGAGCTCGTATTTGGAGATCATTTTTCTTTTACGATTTATTAACATTTTTCACATGTTGGAAAAACAAGCGGACGAAAAATATCGACTTATATTTCGAACCACCCTAACATATTAGGTATATAACTGTATATATATATAGCTATATTTAATTCGATCTTTCTTGCTCTTTAAGACGTAATAAATTGATTCCTCTCCGTAATTTCGCTTCGCTTCGGTATGCTACCGCTGAAAATATCGCCAGTTGTAAATTAAGCGGAAATTTATCGCGTCAGTTAGTAATTACGCGTTGAATAAATATAGGCGTGCAAGTACGCGTCCGCGTCCGCAGCTATAACCCTCCTCTTACTTCTCCTTGTCCTCCTGCTCCGTCTCGAATGCTCGCCAACTGGCAGGGACAGATTGGGATTAGCCGGTCCTCCAAGTAAACTTCGCGCCTCATCCCCTCAGTTTGCGAAGAAATTCCCCTTGTATATAATTTTACATGAATATTTGTCAATTTTATTAATTACTTTTTACACATTTTTTTTTATTCCAATTCATAAATTATACACAAAGCTTATAAGTACCTATACCATACATTTATATAGAAGTAAATTAATCATTTATCTACATGTGTGTACGTACAACATATAGATAATAATAAAAGAATCACAGTGTCTATATATATTAATTCGCTTGAATTTATGCCCATATGGCGTGTATATAATACCAAACCGGGATACATATGTATAGATATTTATATACAACTACTTTGCGTGTGTAAAAATGTATAATGATACGATGTACGTGCGCGATGTAATTCTGAAACGACTACGGTTTGATATAGTGATTAAAATAATTATACATATATCCCCGACGACTTAAGGTTCAACGCGAAGTAAAATAATAAAGAGGATTTTAATTTAGTTGTTGTTATTAAATTAATGCACATAACAAGGTTTGTGGTTTGAAATTAAAACGGATAAATACTTTATGCAATACCTATATATATAATGCGGCACTTTACCCCCATTATACAATTATTTTTCAACCTTCATTATAATATTTTCTCGAAATAATTATTTCAATTAGTTGCATTACGCAGATGTATCATCAATTTAATGAAAATATAGTGTTTAAACAAAATGAATATTATTATTGAAAATTCTATTATCTAAGATATCGATATGCTGATATTTACTCAATAAAATATAGTAATATGCCTAATCTTTAATCTTTTGGGACAAAACTCAACGTTTTCAAATCTCTTCATTCATCTATATGCATAAAAGGAAAGTGTCGGGATATTTTGAATTTTGAATATAAATCTAAAGTCGCGGTTCGATAGTATCGAAAGTCGAGTACGAGTCGATAAGTAGATACAACTTCGAGCGTTGTGTGGCGCTGCTATCGCTACAGTGTCAAATATGGCGACGCCCAGTGAGTTGTCTTTGGAAGAAATTCGTAAATATTTATTAGAAAACGGGGGTTCATCCCGTAACCACGACTTGGTTAAACATTTTAAAAAGTTTTTAACGGATCCTGACACCCGAGGTGAGTCGTAGTTTTTTAAAAATATTGTGTGTCTGTAGCTGTCTGCGATATCTTAGCCGTGAATTCAGTGTCTAGCGCATGACCTCAGTGTTACGCTATGCGGTAAACACGCCCGTATAGTAGTGGTACTCTTTATTACATGTATATCTGCGTATATCTACACCCTCAAATATTCTATTATATTAATTTCAGCCGAAGCGAGGAACAAGTTTAAAGACTACGTTAATTCTCTGGCTACTATTAAAAACGAGGAGGTAAATATTGAAACTTTATTTTAGATTTATAAAACTTAATCTGACAGTAGTAGAGTAGAGACAGAAATACGACGACGACGACGACTTGTTGCACGCTGCGCGATGTTGCCAGATCTTTGAACGTCAAACACTAAAACCCGCGGTCTTTCAATTCAAAACTATACCTATACTTACTTACGTATCTATAGACATACTTCGATGTTTATTATATTAGATTACGAAACATCTATACCACTCTATTGTATGATGTATCGAATTTCTGACACATAAGAAGCGATTGCTGCTGTTCCCTTTCAAATTGTATTATTATTATTCTGATTATTATTATTATGAATTGTTTTCAATTCAGTTATTCATCGGTTGAAATAACGATGTTTTAGGTAATTATAGAGATTTCTTCTTTTCTTTGCTAATTTTTTTTTTTTTTCAATGTTATTATCATTTCAACGCTCCTACGTCTCGCGAATTTTATCTTCTTTTATGTATCTAACTAGTCATTCAGATTTGAGATTCATTTTATATTCACTAAAAAAAAACACACACACACGCTAAAATTGACTCATATATGTATATCAATTTTGAAAAATCATTTTCTACCCTGAAAATTCATACTACTACATATTTATCAGGAACGAAGCATAATGATTGAAAACTGTATAAAAATCTATATACTATTTCGGGTAGGGGTAGATGAATAATTTCCTGCGGAAAAAATCATTTTTTATTTCTCTATCTTGATGAATGAATATTTTATCCTGAGAATCAATCATTCTTTTCCCCACATTCGGTAAAGTTATTTGATTACTGTTTATAGTCTATGAAAAACGTTGAATTCAGGAATTAATAAATTCTCTATAAGAATTATGAGTGCAAATAAAAAAATAAAGAAAAAAAAGAACCAAGTATAATTCTCATGCCTGCCAGGATCATGAGGTAAAATCATGGAAACTTTATCTTCTTTTTTTCTTTTCTACTTACACCCGTATCTAAACACTCACGCGATTTTAACCGGTACTCGTAATTCCCCTATGTGCTTGCTGCAGCGAGTTTGAATTCGGACAAAGAATCGCGTGCGACAGTATAATTCGCCGTTGCTCAAGTCGAGTTTTTTCGCGTTGATGTATGAGATCTCGAAAAATAGACGAAAATAATGAATTAAAAAAGGGGAAATATGAAATAATGAATAAATCAAGATTTGGCAAAGCGAATGCGAGGGCAACTTTTTTTTTATCCTTTTTCTCAAGTCGGATAATAAAATAAAAGACATTTTTTTTCTTCATTTTTTTTTGTGCTCTTTTGCTTTTGCTTTCTTCTTCTATCACTCGACAATTTCTACAGGGCGAAAAGTACCTCGTATTGAAAAAAAAATATCGAAATGGCCCACTTTCTTTGGCTACGACCTCGTCGTCTTCATCTACGATTGATAACGAGACACCAAATACGCCGATTACCTATTCCGACGATCTTCTGACTCCGGTTTCACCTCTTCGCGAACCACCGCCGTACAGATCACCGCCATTAACTTCTCCGATTATTTTTTCGCCGAGTGCGAATACTCCGAGTGAATTAAAGACTCGTGATAAAGAGGTCGAAAATGACGCTTCACAAATCGAAGAGGATACGGTTCAGACTGCAAAAAATTCGGGGGTTGGTTCACCGCCGGTTCCTCCGCGGCGCAAAAGTCAGGATAAACTGAAAATCGAAAATAATAAGGAGAACGTCGTGCCTGCAACAGACAAGTCGAAATCCACCGATACCGAAGCTTCCCTTAAGGTGAGTGAAGATGTTTTTTTTTCCATCATCTTTTTCTTGGTTTCGTTCATTTTTTTACCTTCGTCTTTGGCTGCATGCGCGCCGATTCACAATACACCGGAGATATATTTTTTTTCTTCACCACTACGTGTACTAAGTGTATGCACAGCTAAATACGCCGCACGAATTTTTCATACATAGGTATAGTATATGTGTGGGATGTTTTCGGCTTTTCTTCAACCTCAAAAAATCTTCAATCGCGATGCGAATGAATTTTGTTTTTCCCCTTTAGGTGTGTAAGTGTTTTATTTAGTTACTAAAAATTTGAAAAATTTTCCCATTTCCTTTGTATAGCTTTAGGTTCATTTGGACTGCGTCTTATTTTTTGCGATGCTTTCTGGTGGGTGTCAATTTAGATGTATACCTAGACCGTGTGAAAAGTTCGCTTTTCGTTCTACGATTATTTACCCTTTACTATTCACTCATCGATACTATATTCCCATAGTATTATAATCGCACACAATTTTCCAAAATTGTATCGGCGATGATTTTTGAATTTAGCATTTTCTACTATATACATATGATATGAGTACGACACTCGAATATACCTATTCGGAAACTGGCGTTTTTGGATGGACGTTGAAATTGAAAAATTATTTGGAACGATACGATTCAATTTTTCGAATTTCGTCTCTCAGTAACAAACAGAAATAATTTACTGAACATTTAGAATGATAGACACATGTTGTTTAATATCGTCATTAAATCCTGCCACCAAGTCTCTCACGATTTCCGGTTAAAACTCTAAGTAGCCCCATAATAATAAAAAAAAAATTATAAATCCGGCTTCGAAAATCATCGGAAAAATATTCAACTCAATTTTCAATCAATTTTACATTATTCCTCGCCCCTATATCCCGCACGACATATGCTTTTGGCTTCACGTAGTACAAGTATGTAATATAGAAATGGGCATGGGTACACGTACCAAATTTTAGAAATTTAAGCACATATTTTTTCAACCCAATTACATATAGTTTGTATATATATTTGTTTATAAAATGCGTTTATTTGGTAGATTTGTTGCCTGCTGCTTGATATATGCTCTGCGCGTTGTTGAATTTGTGAATTTGTGAATTTGTGAATTTGTGAATTTGTGAATTTGTGAATTTGTAAATTTGCTATTCATTTTTCGTTATAATGTACTTTCGTAGAATCGAGTGCTATTTATTCCCATTTTCGTTTTTATTTATTTTAAATTTTAAATTTTTGAATTTTGTTATTCTTTCTTTCTCATTGACTATTGAGTATATCCCGTTTTGAAAATTGATTTAAAAAAAAAAAATAGGAGGACGATGGTCCTACGTCCGCGACAACGTCGGCTGAACAGCTGACCGTTCGCGAACGGATGCAACGGTTCAACAAGATGGCTAGCGAAACCGATCTCCAGGGCCGTATCAACGGGTCGACCACACCCACTAAGAAACGTTCAGACAAGGTAATTATTACCACCTATTAATAACCCCGCGGGTAGGTACCCCGATGCAGTATAAGAAAGTACCTATACCTATTCCTTCGACAGCAGCAAATGTTCGGTCGAACGAAATGCCTCTCGATCGCGATGCTTATCCGACGATATTCCTGCCTCGGAAATAATGGAACCGCAAATTGCGTATTAAAACATCGTCATATCGAACTAGAAGATAAACTGTGCGTATAATTATCCCTTGATTAAGGGGGTATGTACATATATGTAGGTACACCTTCGTAATTTTTGAAAGTTTCGATTAACGATGCAACCAGATGCATCCTACGACAACCACTTTTTCTTCGGTGTATAAATTGCGATCAATTTATGCAAGACGAGGTTCACAAAATCTCAAATAATTTTCAATGGTGTCTCAAAATCCTATCAATCACCAAAAATTTGGAAAAAAAACACAGAAAACTGAAAGTCCCTCTGAATTTTTAAAACCGAAGGATTTAAAATTCTCGTCAGAATAATTTGCATTGGGTTATGCAGTGGTTTAGAAATGAAAATCTTAGGATGTCGTTCTATTATACTATCCTTTCGTTCTTCCGCCGGGAAATCCCTTAGCAGTATATCACAAAGCAAGGACCGCCAGGATATACGACACGGAGGTTAATTTACGGGATAATTTTATCTCCATATCGAATTAACTTGTTAAAGGAACCGCTTTTTAAACTCTCGTTGGCTAGTTCCGGTCGCTTTTCTACCGCGAAAAACGGAAGTGACGAATCCCTTATTCATTTCTTCGGTGCAATGGATTCAATTTTATTTTTTTTATTCTTTTACAATTTGATTCGAAAGAAGAGACGGAAATTCACATTTTTTTCTTTAATTATTGTATAACTTTATCAGATTTTTAAGTATTAATTTTAGCCTGAATATTAATGCGGTCTTGTCTCGGTTCAAATCGACCTCATGCTATACTTTTTTCCCATTCTTATTTTTGCTGCTAATTTTATTCCTCGAAACTACGATATTCACGTATTCAAGGTACACCCGACTTCGTTGATCAAACTGATTACCGCGGGATCGGCAGCGTTACTAAACGTATGAAAATGTTATTCGAAAACAAAAAGGAGCTATAAATTACAGAATTGAAAGAAAAGAAGAATCAGAAAAAAAAAACGCGTAAAGTAGCCGCCGCCCAGGTCAAGGCTCCGAAATTATTGTATGCATTTTTCGGGCGAAACTTTGTCGGCAAATATACTTTAAACTTTAAAGTACAAATTTGAACAGACCATTAATTTTTAATTGCTGATTAACCAAGCGACTATACGATTTTTCGGCTCTCTCCCTTACCTCCGGACATCCTCTCCTCTCTCTCTCTCTCTCTTTCTCTCTCTCTCTCTCGAAAAAAAATACAAGTCTAAATCTTTGACTATACTATAAAAAAATTATTATTCATGATGGGAGTCATCGCTCCTGACTAAACCCCGCATAGGTATCTAAGCTCTCCTCGCACGGACGATGTGTCTTGCATATTCAATCACGCGGTGGATGTCTTTGACCAGTTTGTGTCGCGTGCCGTACTTTTATAAAGTAATTACGTCATAGAGCTCCGGCGATAAACGTCATTGGTTAAAAAATGACAAATATCTTATTTTTTGAGTAAAAAAAATGTTTTTCTTCGTCATAAAAAAATCACTGATAGTTTGGAAATTGAGCTCTTCGTGCTACAAGTTTTCCGAAACATCCAGGTGTTCTTTTTCTCTCTCAGAGCGCACCTGCACCCGCGGCTTTTGATACTTGTGAACCCCGAACACAATGCACTATAAAGTATCAAAAACCCCGTTACTACCACGCTAGGTATACGTAATGCGATAATTCCTAGTCAACTTGTGGTGCCGAAAAGTCTGTACAACTTTTATGTAAATTACCTATACCTGTAGGAAAAAAGTGCGGGTGGTTTTGAGCCGTCGTATATAAAATCCCCTGTGTGGTCCTTCGTGAACGAAAATCAAATTTCCGGTAATTACTTGACTGTTGAAAAAAAAAAGACAAGACTCCCTTTTCTCTCCGTTTCTAAATACCTAGGTACAGAAATTTCTCTCCGTCTCTCTCTCGCTCTCTCTCTTTCTTCTTGTTCGCTACGATCATCAGCTCGGCTACAGAGATTAGAATTTCGCGATCTCGTCTTGAGAGATGAAACTTCGAGCCTTAGGGGTCCGGACTGTGTAGGTATAGGAAACTTGGTGACAAGCCCGCTGGGCATACAGAGCGGGACAGGGTCGGGTACCATTTCGTGGCCCCCTGTTTCTGGAATATTTCGCCACCTCGAGGACCCGGCAGAGGAAGAGTAAGAGGAAGAGGAAGAGGAAGAGGGGCAGTAGGTGGAGGGTAGAGGCGGAGGTGGAGGATTACGATGACGACGACGAGGATGGGGACGTTCTAATTAGGATCACGCGTGTTCGCCTCTCGCGCGCGTCTTGTTAGGCAGTTGGTAGTTCCGCGACTCCCACCCCAATCTGTTCCAGCATCCTCTCTCTATTTCCTTCTCTTTCCATTTTCCTCTCATGGCACGGCACGGCGTCTCTCGTAGCTACTTCTCTCCTCATGGAACTTTGGATTCAGCATAGTTCCGCATACATTAGGGACGGGAAGACTTGGGGTAGTTTGCCTGCTGGCATCAACCGAGGAACTGAGAAGACGAGGGCAGAGCGAAGGGTGTAAACCGCACAAAGTAATCTTACAGAATGTATATGCAAAGAGGGTTAAGCAGACACGGGGTGCTAAGGGGGCCACAGCTTGCGCGATCTGCCCCGAACTTAACTCCATACCTTAGACCCTGCCTAGTTCTCTATGTATGTTAGTACCTATATCTATAGACGTGCAGGTTGTTAGGAACCCGGTTCGTCGCCTAAACTGTCGACAGCTTCGATCTGCTTTCGAGTCCCTCGCCGTAAAAAATGTGAAGAAAAATAAAGCAGGAAAAAAAAAAGTACGAAACGAAATTTTCGCTAATCTTTCGACGCCTGGTTTGATATCGTTAATCGGTAATTATTAAAACCGCGGTAATGTTCATCGGCGAGTATAATAGCCGGTCAAATAATTGCGTCGATAACCGATACCGCGGGGTGTTTGCGGTCTTATCTTTTAATCTAAATCTAGTTTCGATGTTGCTGATTCGGCAATTAGTATTTCCCATTATCAACGGTGGAGGGACGCCCCTAATGCTCAAGGCATTATATCGCTGTTTGTTCTGGAAATATTTTAGTCATTAATCAAAAGCCGAAAATTATACTCGAAAGCTGCGCAGGTGAAATTCATAAAAGTTTAGAAATATGAAAGAAGACGATTAGGTCTTCCCAAAAAATTTCAAAAATATTTACGCAGGTATGAAAAGGAAAAGAAAAAAGAAAAAACAGAGATCTGATACATCGCGTAAACTGATCACCTATACATGTGTAGGTATAGGTATTGCATGTTACTTTATTATTGCGTAACGTGTGTTGAAATTAAAGTAAACGGGTGTATATAGAGCCGGTCATTTAGCTCTCCAATGTTCTTGTTTTCGCGTAGGTATATATGTATACGCGTTTAGTTACGATATATAATACGGTTACGCTTCCTACAACAGCTTTTCGCGCGTTTGTAAAGAGAAACAGGTTAGCGATGCTGGGCATTTGTTCGAGCTCATTACCAGTTCATCTCCAAGGCATACACGCGCGAGGTATATTATCATTTAAATTGGTGTCGTTATACCAGCTCCTTTTAAATTTCTTTACTCACGAGAACTTAGGCGATCTCGATCTCCCTCTCATACCCAGCCCCAAGTACATCCGATACACAGATATCTTTCCCCGCTTTTCATCACCTCGGCAAATGCAGCCGTTCTGGTCGAAAAACGAATTTTTCTAATTCCAATCTCATCCGAAGATGAAAATTTCTCCACAGATTTCGGTCTATCCGAAAAACTTCCCGCATCTTCCCAGACGATGAAAGATACTGTTATCACATCTTGTTCTCTATCTCTTCACCCAATATCGAGATAATTGACAAATTTCTAAAGCATATAAGATTAGCAGCCGAGAGTCAATTCCTCCTTTCCTTCCCTCGGCTCTATTACTTCGGAGTAAATATTCCTGAACCCTATAACCGCGTATGCACAGGAGTCTGAAAGGTTTCCCGCAGCGCGAGATAAGCCATCAACGCGTACTGAGAGACCCGACGAACGGGCGGGGCTCCCACTCTCTTCTGGGTCACGGTTCCACCGGGGTTTACCCTCGCTGGTTCTAGCCTCGTTCCATCTTGGTTCCACGGTGGTCCGGTCGTGGGACCGCGACCTCACTCCGCCCTGCAGTCATCTTCTTCCTCTTCACGACTGTACCTATCATTCGACCTTTGAATCGTTACTATATACATACGTATACGTATATGCATATCCATTATACCCGTACATATATAGGAAGTGATTTAATTAACTGCATTTTCTAACAAATGTACAAAAAGTTGGATCAAATATTTCGAGTTCTTAGTTTTGAATGATTTTTCTTCTTCTCTTCTTCGAGACTGCATGTCATATGTTCGAAGAAAAAGATGAAAAAACTTTGCTAACTAATGTCAGTTGAACTGGGGTCCTGACACACACCTGTCAATTGCGTCTGTTCACTCGCGTCTCAAGACACGATTCTTACACGACATTAGCCCCAGATGACCAGAAGATAGTGTCTCTCATTGTGAAATGTGGAGGAGGGTGGAGGATCGGTGCGGTGAAGATATTTAGATATTTAGATAGTGTATGGAGGAGAGGTGATTCGTAGGGGTATTTTTTCTTTTTCATTTTTTTTTTTTTTCTTTTTGGTAAAAGGAGGAAAATAAAAAGGGGAAAAAAAAGTCGAGGGGCGTGGATATCTCTCGTTAGTCCTACCCTGACCAAAAAGCTCAAAGTGTAGTGATTGAGCGATGGCATTCCTTATTCTTCCTTGGGGGACCTTATAGACGAGAACTGGCCGGGGGACACGAAAATATTCCCAAGTCACGCGAGTAACGATCAACGAACTAGCGAACCAACCTCGATACGTTCGCTTCTAGATTCTCGTTTCTCGGTTCTCGTTTCTAACTTCTCGCAGCGGGTGTTCTCTCGCAACTAGGTATACCACTATATAACTCATCTATAATTTCCAGCACGATTATCCGCCATTACTATTTTACTCTTAACCCATTTATACCCTGCAACGGTTTAGCTACCTATATGTAGGTAGGTATATAGTATAGGTGTAGTTATAGTTATAGTTATAGTTATACTTATACTTATATATACTAGTCGCCTAGAAAGATACAATCCAAATATGGCCGCTATGAAGGATTTCGAAAGTCGCGCGGGTTTCACAAACGCACCTAGGTATACCTATACAGGTAAGTGTACGATATACCTATATCGAAGCAGTCTTGCGGAGGCTGCTGCAGTCTTTGCGACCGTATAAGCCATGCGCCTAAGAACCAAAGAACCTCCGCGCTTATCGAAGATCTGAGTTGCGCGCGGTGCACCGGCTATTTGTATTCATAAGTCCGCAGGAGGCCGGCGCTCGGTTCTTGCTGCAGGACCGGGTGTCCGTCTGTCTGTTCCTCCAGATCCTCGTCGTCGTTCTCCTCGTATTCGTCGTATGTATATTATATAGGATTTTCTTGGTCCTCCGCTTCGACTTCGACCTCGTCTTCGTCTTCGTCTTCGTCTTCGTCTTCGTCTTTTCGTAAGTGAATAAGGAGAAGAAGAAGAAGGGAGGGCTACGTCATTCGGCGTAGAGGCGCCCCTCGCCCTATACATCGAAGGTATAGATATACTATACCCTTCTTCCTTCGTTCGCGTTGAACCTCGCCATGGTGTAGTAGAATGTGAATAGTCATCGGGTTATTTAATTTTTCGTGGATCCCCCGTAGCGCGTGTTTGCTCAACCCCGCTGTGAGCACAAATTACCTCGCGACCGAATCACTTCGCTTCACTTTACCGCTCCTCTCACATATCCCCCTTTCACTTCTTCTCATCATCCTCATCCTCCCGTTGGCGCACTCTATACGGATGAGAAAAACGGACAACATTTTTTTGGATTTCATTTTCATTTTCATTTTCATTTTCATTTTTATTTTTCACTCAAAGAATCGTAGATCGATACTTTTTTGGAAAACAGCTCTACAACATCCGATCTATAACTAATTCCAAGTATCGCTCATATCAGCTGAGTTTGACCGTTCAACAGCAACCATTCCTATATACGCTTTAACGTGAGGGAGTGTAAAATCGAACGGGGGATCCCTAGACGCGTATAACACGGTCAGTCGAGGTGTGCTAGCGCGCGCTATCTAAATGCTAATCCGTTGAGATGGTACCCGCAGATTACGCGCCGGAATTAGTTCAGCGCGAGAGGTGCGGAGGGATATATCAGGTCCGCGCAGAGACCTAGATGTATCTATATAGGTAGGTGTACGCATGTATATAATATCATGTATACATATATATATGTATATTTGTACGTATGTATGTAGGTACGTATACGTACGTAGAGACGTGTATGTAGTATGTATAACATCGTGGATATTGTCGGTATATACGCAGCGTAAAGTTATGTGTGTATATGAGTATGAGTATAATCACCCTGCTGCTGTTGCTGGTGAGTATAACTTGAGTTATAGAAGGTATGGGCCAGCTGAGCGCGGACACTGCTAGTCTCCGTATGCATGGAGGAAAGATCCTGCGGGATCAGGAGTGACTTTGCGTTTCCAGTTCGTTAGCGCGTGTTAATAACGTTAAAGAGGATATAATAAACTCGTTACCTTAACCAAATCCTCTCGCCCCCTGTATAACGTATAACGTACTTATATACCTACGGCATTATGTGCATAAGCTTCCAGTTGTCACTGGCATTTTGGTAGTTGCTTCTTTTTTTCTTCTTCTTTTCATTTTTCATATAGCTTCTTCTTTTTTCAATCACACTTTATCAATGCCCCCAGATCACGGGGTCGGGGATTGATTTGAAATTCAATTTTCGAAACTGAGACGCGTGAATATCCATCCATACGGCTTAAGATCAGACTGAATCAATTATACGAACAAAAGTGACTAACAGAAGTCGATATCTCGTTCGCATATAGTCACACAATTCTCCTAGCAGCTATGGCACTTATTCAAATTTTTTACCCACATGATTCGAATGTTGAAGAATTTCAAACCTGACATGTTTTAGTTCCGATAACGAGTCAGTTTCAATCTCCTTTCTTTGAAAGTTTATGAATTAAATGTTGGACTCTGTGCCCCTTCGAATCCATGGATACAGATTGCACGTACCTTGTACCTACATACCTATATCGTAATATATACCCCCACCGCAAGTTGAAAACGTGTATAACTCACCGGGCAATCGAGCGATGGGGGTTTGGTTTGGGCCGGAACAGACGCGTGAATTATTAGGTAGTAGAGTCGCGATCATCGGGGATGAAATCATGGAATTATATGGTATAGGAGGAGAACACGATGACGAAGGTTGCCCCGTGTGTATAGCTGTTAGAGCCAACGACTGTTCCAGCGTTGCTGTCATCGCAGCTTATATTATTATATAGGTTCTCTCGTAGCTCCATGTTTGGCATACCTAATTCGCTCGTGGATATAGCTGGTGGTGCCTATATCCCTATACCTACATAAACCATGAAAGCCGAAAAATTATACCGAACTGCATAATCCACCGCCTATATGAATCAGCCGCAACATAAACCACGTCGTTAGCACTCGGCCGCGAGTCGATAGCAAATCTCGATTATGTACAAATTTCCTGATCAAACTATATTACGGACCCGCGTTCCTCCTTTAAATTTTCGAGGGCTTATGAGAGGGATGGGGAATTTGAATTTTACGCACGGTGAAATAAATTACTTTGAGGGGTTAATAAAGCGCGAAAGATTCAACATTGACACTACAACGAAACCGGGGTGGTCCTACTTCACGTTTAAAATGATAAAGGCCAGAATTTATTACTCTCTTCTCGAGTAATTCGCCCGGGGTTTAAATGTTTTACATAGAAAACAGAAAACGGAAAACAGAAAACAGAAAACAGAAAAGCGAATGGACAAGCCCTGCTACGGGGTATATGCTATATATATATGCTATATCCCACTGTACTGTGAATTATTTCACGTACCGTGCCACGCAAGTGGGCACGTGCTGCTGGATAATCGATTTAATTTTTTTGCCGAGAAACATACACAGGGACGATTTTAAACCGCGTATTGTCCTGCAGCGGATGATTGTCGATACTCTCGTTGTCTTTGCGGACGGCATTAACGCGTGTTCGACGGAATGCTGATAAACTTTGGATTACGCTCTAATGATAATGATATAGGACTCGGTACCTAGGTATTATCCGTTAAACCAGGGCGGAGTTAACGGGCCGAACTCTGAATCACCCGAGGAGAGTTTTCCTGTCATCGGCAGCGCATGGCCCGTTTGCCCACGGTGAGGACCTCTGGAATTGCCATCCAACGGGACGAACGAATGAACCCCCGACGACGACGCCCATCGGGGAATAAATCAGCAAGGCTCTATCTCCGCCCTGCATTGCATAATCTATTACTAGCTGGTTAAGCAGCCCTTACTCCCCATAGGTATGTGATGTTGTTCTGTCTAGTCGACGAGAACGCTCGACTATTTTTCGAAAATTCCACCAAATTGATGAATGGGTATAGGTACTATGAAAGGTCTGAGGTCAGGCAATGAAATATTCATCCACAAATCGAAAGACCTCTAATTCGCACCAAAGTTTGATGATTCGATCAAGTCTTCGCGGAGGGTGGAAACGCCATGAAACAAATCTCAAATCACTGTATATTTCGAGGTGATCATAAATCCCGGTGGAAAATTTCCATTAATAATTTTCATTAATTATAATAAAGCATGTTTTGGCGAGGTCGTATATTACGGCTCGTGACCAGCTGGGAATACTTACACAGTGTTCAGATTATCTTCTCGTCTATTCTATTCTATTCCATTCCATTCTATTCCATTCCTCTCGCACAAGGTTATGATTTATGATTTAAAACTTGTGAACAAACGAACAATTATCATCAGTTTCGTTCTGGAGGAAAGTGAGAGTAGGATAGTTCGTAGTTATAATCGCAGGGGATTAACTTATAATTGTGCGGGTCTATGTTGAGGTATAGTAGTTTGTCAAGACTCGCATATACTCGAGCTCTGCAGCTAGTCCTCATTCTTCTCCCGACACGAGATCCACTTTATCCCCTCTTTGGAACGTGACTTATTATTCCGTGTGACGTTTAAATGTATCAAATTTTCAAGCCCGTCGCTTTTACTTTTATTCCTCAATGACGTGGAACTATGATACTAGCGACAAATTCTATCTTTAGTCAATACGTATCTTCTATAGATTATAAAAGGATCCATCATCCCATCCCAACGACTCACATATCACTTTGCTCCTCTCGATACCTCGGAGACTCCGAAAAGTCCTTTTCTCCACCCGCTCTTCGACGTGGAGAACAAGCTTCCCTGCAAAATCCAATTCAAACCCTCAAATTTCCTCCGCAAACTCTCCGACGAATTATTCGCCTGATGCAACCGGGCCTTCCTTACAATCTAGGAATATTTCGTCGCAGACGTACCCCAGGGTATACGGAGTAAGGTGTAAATGCATTTATCACAATATCGGTCCTCGCTAGTAGGTATGGGAATTTAGTGGAATATACATATCCGCGGGAATTGTTTTGTCCGTAGGACGATCTGGGCTTGGCCTGGTCCGATGATCCCCCAACTTTATAGCAGGCTTCAAAGTTTCGTTCAGTCTTTCCGCACGCGGTCGAAGGGAGTACTGTCGCGGTTCCAGCTGAAGACTTACTTAGTCCTTCAGGTTGTTTGGTAAGCGGCGTAAAGGCGGGGGACATTTGATGCCCGCCGGCCGCGAAAATGTTTGGCCTCTCCGAGTGTTTGCGCGCTGTTGGTTTTGTATGGATGGCCCCCTGGTTATAATAAAGCTAATTCCAGACCTCTCGAGGCAGCTCGTGCGGAGCTGGTACTGCAGCTTGTTCGTACCTCCACCCTCCCGATATCCACCATTCTCCATTCTCCATCCTCCACACTCCATCCTCTATCCTCCATACCCTGTCCTCCAGCATCCGCTGGAACGCGAAACAGCCGAATGTATTTATACGCCCCCTCGAGGGTCGCCGCTCGTACGTGCCGGCTTATTAAAACGATTCCACCTCGACGAACCTCCGGCTCTATACCGAGGGCGAGGAAGGTAAAGAGGAGGTCGAGGGTAGCCGCAGTTACATCCTCCGCGGTATGCTATCCTGTGAAAAAGTTCGAGCGCTCAATTCCGCCCCCAACAATCGGTAGCACAGGTGAAATGATCATCACAACCCCCGTACCTATATCGTCCATGGAATTTGAATTCTGGAACTGGATTGTTCCACTCGCATGGAACAAGAAAATAACTGATTATTACGGAATACTGGAAAACTGTGAGAACATTTACCAGGAGACTAGAAACTGCAGCAAGGAGTATCATTTCCTCTCGGGAATATATATTCGTTCCTATTATATTATGTTTCAGATCTTTTAGCTTCTTTCACTTTTCTTTTTTCTCGCAATTTTCGTTCTAATTCACTTGACTTATTTTTTTCTTTCTTCTTCTTGTTCTTCTTATTTTTTTTTTTCTCTCTCATCCTGCCCCTGAAAATTCGCCGGTGCGGTAGAATCGTCGGGTAATTTGGAATAAGCTAAACGAGTCTCGCGAGTGCGAGGAGCCAGCAAGAGCACAATCAGGCATTTAACACCCCGTTGTGCTGAGCCACGCCTATTCTGACTGCTGCAGACGTACGTGCGTTTAATTGTCGGTTTTTGCTCGCGAATCCTCCGCGCCACTGGTATAGGGCCCCACATCGCTCGTTATATGTATACCTACGTACCTACCTTTCGTATACCTTCTACCTAGTACGTACTCTGAACCATCTACCACATTCTAGTACCTACCGTACACGCCAAGTAAAATTACCCAAGTCACGGATACTGGAAATTAATTGTAGTGAGGTGGGTACCTAGGTACGGTCTGTTTCGCGGTGAATTATCTCGTCGTACACCGACAACCAGGGGCGATGGACATTGTTTAAAAACACGCATCTTAGTTATGCCTATAATTTACGTATTATTCATATATCGCTATATACTTGTATTCATATCAATTGATTTCACACAGCTGTTCATCTACACTGGTGCATTCACTCATTCATTCATTCATTCATTCATTCATTCAGAATACGACGAGGAAGAAAAATGATAAAGGAAATGAAAGAAAAAGTGAAATTTACTGGATTTCGGTGCCTTATACTCGAAACTCTAGAGACCAGGCTATAACTTTTCGAGTTAATTAGAGATCTCGGCATGCCATCCCTTGCACCTGTGTGTCGCACTGTTGCACGATTAAACGAACCTCCAGGTTCGGAGGGATTTGATCATCCGGGGGCTTAATTAATTCCTGGTGATCTCAATTAAAATATTAATTACTATAGGAAGGAAGGAGAAGAGAGGAAAAATGAGGAGGTACTGGGGCACAAACCCACACATGTATGCACCACAGATACAGACACACACTGATACATACTACCATGTAATATGAGGCCCGATCAACGGGGCCCTCCTAAGGCCCTCGGGGAACAACACCGCGATGCCATTAGGATTAACCCCGTCCTATAAGCTTATCTGATAACTACGCCATTACGTTCTCCGAGCCCGTGCCACGGCAGAGCCTCGTTCTTCTTCTTCTTCTTCTTCTTCTTCTTCTTCTTTCGTACGAGATTCTCTTATACCAACGTACACTAATACGTGTCGGTCCCTCGCGGTTCACTACATTTGCATATCTCATGGGCAACGATCGAGATACCATCGTACAAGTGTCCCCTCTCTCATACCGATCCCATCTGATCTCTTGGTGCTCTCTGCTCTCGCATCTGGGGGGATCGTTTAAAAATCAATCAGTACCGCGTACGCCTCCGGTGACGATCCCCAATACTTACCTTTAGATGTGTATTCCAATTCGAGGAATCATCATAGATTTTCAATCTGTTCCTGTTACTCTCATCATATTTCTCTTATCTTATCTTCTTATCTTCTCTTCTCTTAGTTTGGTTACAAATTTCGCTATATATCATACACCCACTTACACCTTAATTATTCAAAATTTGAATTTAATTCTAATATCCAGCGAGAGAAATGCACTTCCACTGGTAGTTTCTATATTTTATCTCGAGCCAGATCTTTGTCCAGACAGGCAATAACAACTGCTTATTGAAAAATACGAATGTCGAATCACTGATGTTAGGATAACTCGGTGAGGGCCCCGACTATGGACCCCGTAGCACGCTTATATACTACAATAAACCTGACGTGTGTAAGTGGTGCTAGGCGTCGCACACCATAGCTGGGAACGCTCCACAGGGGGTCAGTGATGCTCAGTGTGATTCTTCCTCGTTTCTTCAAATTCGCACTCCACTCTATTCTCTTGGCCCGAATTTTTTTCGACGATATTTCCAAACGAAAGGATTTAGGAAGCGCTCATTTCAGGCCCCAGAAAATACACCCGTTCCCTTCCATAAACCTCGAAGCTTATTCTTCGATTCTTATTTTTAGTATCATATCCCCCGTCGTTTTATACCCACTTCAATTTCAATTTGAGAACCTGAACCTTTGAAGCCGTGACGAGTGAAAATACAAACAGTTTAATAGGAATGAGTAGTCGTTTAGCGTTCCTGGGACTTGGGGCCTGACTTCTTCGCCCTCGGCAGTCCTCAGCCTCCATATCTTCGACTACTTAACCCGGCTGGCAAACTACTTCGATAGTACGAAAATTCGCGACATGAACGTTCCTACTGAAATGGAATATAATCTGTTCCATTCCTTTTTCCATCTTTATTAGAAAATTTAGCGAAACTCAAAAGGAAGAATAAGAAAAAAAATAACGAAATTCGCAACGAATGATGGAAATTATCAGTACTTTTTTTGAGATAAGAATAATAAAAAAAAAAATCAAACGAACACGGGATACCGTTCGTAATAGTTATATAGGTATATGTAGGTATATGTCGTTACGATGGTGATCGAACAAGGTTGCGTAAGTTTGCGTAACCTCGCGCCCCAGCCTCAAAGAATCAATTATTGGATCCATATATCAATCTGATGGTCGAGCACGATTGTGCTACGCGGTATCCCGCTGTTTTACGTCGATCCCAATCCCCCCGTTCCTTTCCTTCGGTTCTTGGCCGGTCAGCCAACAGCATAGCGGAACAGAGAATATCTACAACGATATTACGACGTTATATGAACTAGCAAAGTGTGTATACCGTTTTATACGAGCATATTAAAAAAATCTTCATGTGAAATGACCAGAAAAAAAATATGGATGAAAAAAAGGGAAAAGGAGAAATACTATTTAAAAGCATAAATTGAAATAAAATTTGTTGATTATGATTCCTACTATATTCTCTCTCTGCAGGGGGCTGACGAAGACGACAGGGCTTCCGTTGCTTCGGTAAGTTTATCATTAAACTATATATACATATAATATATACATAAATTAGATTTAAATTAGATTTTGAATAAATTTTTTGAGAAATACAATTTCACAGCTCTTTCGAAAATTTATACTTATATAAATAATTGTATATTAATTTGATCTCATGATAATATATCGCGCGTCGATTATTACCTTGGGAATGAAAAGTCGCGTGTAATTCTATCTAATTCTAACTCATATCTGTGCAGGATATACGAATATATATAGGCTTGTTTTTATTAATTAGGGAAGCGAGAAGCTGTAGAAATTCTTTATTATATTCTTTGAATTGGTCGTTTTCAACCTACTTAAATCTAATTGAAGCAAATTATATGTAATTTATTGTTATGGGATATATATTCACGACTTATTAACTAGCCGTGGTAGATATAGTTATATATATATATACTAATTAGTCTCGAATTAAATGTAAACGAATTCTGTATAGGTAAGGTACCGCAGACGCGAATTCAATTTCAAATTATTCAATTAATTTTTTAATTGCTTCATCCCAAGCGCCACACACACAGGCATTCATACACCAATGTATGAACAAATTTCTTAAACCAACTCGCAAATTAATAATCACGTTATCTGCGATAGCAATTGGACGGAAAGTCCAGGGAATGGCTTGTCCGAGCTGCTCAAGGCGACTACCAGGCACTCGCCAAACTCGCCGCCGAAGAACCGCGTCTCGCCAGACTCAGGGTGAGTAGAAAAACTGAACAATTGATCAAATTTCGCAAAGTTTCTCCACACGATGTGTGGAAGAGGTTGAATTTCCTTTTCAATTCTCGTATGTAATTATTGGCAATATGCCAATTTGCAAATGAGCGTTTTTAACACCGGTCTACCACGCCGAATGAGAGGTTAATAAATCCTAAGAGACCGCGTAGCAATCAAGCGGTCGGTCAGCATAGCGGTCGTCCAGAAATAGCACCCTGGTAGCAAACAGCAGTCGGTTGAATTCGAGCTATGGGGGATGGTGGTTGGCGGTAGCAATTGGGGTACATGGGGGGTGTTCAGCGATCCTATTCGTTCGCCCGAGTGGATATATTCGCATTTCGTACATATATACACATAGAACGTTTCGAGGTAGACGGGGGGGTACGGAGGATGGCGAATAGCGGGTAAATTCATTCCGGCGTACAAGCTACCCCTTCCAAAACTCGGCTTTCCTGGCTGCAAGGCCTCCAGGGATAAATTGGTCGAGCCCACGCGTGTTTTGTGGATTACATGCAACGATAAGCATATATCTGTGTCGGTGCCCTTTTTATTACTCGCGATACCTACCCGTTGAAAAACGAAAATATTTTCACTCCATCCCCCTCCCCATACCCATACCCATACCGTTCCCATATACTGTTTCATTCCCACAATTTTTTCCCAATTTTATTTTGTATCTGTTTTTCTTTCTTTTTTCTTTCATATATTTTTTTTCGATTCTACTTTTAATTAACAGCCATATCACTATCGTCATGATTGGAAACTGTTCGAATTTCACCCGCGATACCTGAGATAAATCATTGTCGTTCTCGAGTCTAAAGTTGTGCCTATACGTCATAATTAATATGCAATGATAATAAGTTCGAAGTTTTTTGCAAATTATCAAATCGAAGGTTTACCGGAAAATTATTTATCCCCGCATATTATGTCGATCTGTACACTGCGTTGCTGCGGGGTCCCTCGCATGCAGGTGATTTAATTAACAGAACGAGCTATAATTAGTGCGAATTTCGTATTATCTATACCTACGTACCTACACGCGTGGGTTATAGAATTTCATACATCTGAAACGATAAATTAATGAATATGCATCGATTTATCGTCATAAGGCACAGCTTGTTTCTTCGTTGTTTTTCGATCGTGACAAATTAATCGCGAACTATCGAGTGAAGAGTTGAAAAGTACGGAAAGAAAATTTCACAAAACATGAATAAATAAATGAACAGATAAATGAATGAATGATGTGTTAACGTAGGTATGTAAGATGCATGTGTGTATATATATATATATATATAGGGTGAAGAATATAAGCGGGTGTATTATCTGGTAGCATCGCTGAAGCGGTTTTAATAACGCGAGGAAGCAATCAGGAGCCACGCGATAAATAATAACGATTTGTATCGGATTCTAATTACTTCGTCTAAACAAACAAATAAAATATTAAAGACGGAGAAAGAAAGATGATCTTGAGCCCTGAGGATGCTGAGAGAAGGTTATATTACAGAAGGAGAAATAAATAAAGGGTTTCGAATTTTTTAAAACCAAAGCCATCGGCAACTGATTTAAGGAGTGCTGGACCGCCCACCACGACGCTCTAAGCCTTTTAACAATATAAACCAACTACTCGATTCACATCTTACAATAATCTACGTACCCTTACGTTATATTCATATATTATACGCAAATTGAATTTTTTTTGTTTCTTTTTTGTTTTTTTTTTCAATAATAATTGATCCGAAAAATTTCATCGATTCTTAGCCCACGGCATTATAATGTTTATATGCAAATAGAATTTATTAGAATAAATGATCCGATAAATAATAATGAGAAAATAATTACGAAATGAAATGCATTCGTTTGAAGGATATTCCCATATGATAACAAAAAGGTTTAATTTTATGAGCTTCATTGCCCTCGGCCTTATACCTACACCATGAGGCATATAATGCCTTCCGTTATTCTATATCATATATCCATGTGTGTAAATACATAGCGGTAAAAAAAAGAAACTGAGGAAAGATAATTACAAGCATAAATCAAGGTGTTAATATTCGGGGGCGTTGGCACTGCGTTTCGTTTCGTTTCGTTTCGTTACGTTTCGTTACGTTCACGTTCACGTTCACGTTCACGTTTACGTTAAGTTGCGTTGCGTTGCGTTACGTTAGGTTGTGAGCTTCTGCCGACTCTCAGAGTACAGTAGATAGAATATAATATAATATGAACGAGGTTCAGTAGATCATCTTTGCCGTTGGTCCGCCTCCTTGTTAGCGAGGTTTACTTAGTCCTTCGTCGCTCCTATGATAGGCGTTACGCCAGCTAATGGCCCCCCGGTAACGAACTACTGAATCCCGTTTTAAACGAATCGACTGAATACCTTATTTCTATTCATCTTACCTGTCACCCCGGGGCACCGGGGCGCTCTAGTTATACTCAATATCTTTTTAAGGAGTACTAACGATAAGAATAAGAAATAAAATAGAAGAAATAAAAAGGGAACACCCAACACTCCGCGTTATTCTGTATCGTGGTAGTAGAAAGAAAACAGAGTAGGTAGCTATATGAAAATTTAAATTAGAGCTTATTAAAAAATCAATAAACGATATTAACGAGGAACAAAAAAAAACAAAAAATACCCTCATATGCAGACTTGGAGGAGAAGGGAAATCGGAAAGTTACTGCAGGGGCAGTAAATACGTTAACGAAAAAGTAAAGCAGGAAACCGAACCGCGTAAGATTAGTCGGTGCCCTGTCCTGTCCTGCTGTCCTGTCCTGTCCTGTCCTTGGAACCCGAAAGGAGATATCTCGGTCAAGAATAGATTTTACGAGGACCAGCGTGGCAACAACGACCCTTCCTGGGTGGGTAGCATAGAGAGAGTCGAGTTGAGGCGCCAGGAAGGCGTCATCTCGACACGGGATCAGCAGCTCGCAAGGGTGCCCTGTACGTCCGCGCCCTAGGGAAAGAAAAATCTAAGATTTCACTCTCCGCCCCGACTAGGACTTGTGCCAAAAGGTCGCGTCTCTCTTTTCTATAGATTTTTGAAACTTATACGCGTACCAAGAACTGCAGAGCCAGCCTTCAAGGCCCTCTCGCCACCCGGAGGGGTTCCTTATGGACCCTTTTTTTTTCTTTCACCCGGGATCAGAACAAAGGAGAAGGTAGAGAAAATTACGACGTTTAGGGAAAAAAATTTAACACCGAATTTGCAAGTTATTTTTTTTTCCTTGTCTTCGCTTCTCTTTCCATTCTGTTTGCGTTTTTTGTTTTATGATCGTTTGCTAATTGGGATAGAAATTAGTGACTTGGACTACTATGCGACCGGATGTCGAGGGTCGCGACATCGAGATGTGTATAAGATGCATGCATATACCTATATTATATACATATATGTATATTGTATTATATATGTATATAATGTCCCGACATCTGCTCGCTTGACTTTTACGTTTATTAACATTAGTTATAGTTTGCTTCGTGTTAGACTTTCAGCCAGTGGAAAACAGAGACTTGGTATTAAGTAGTTTTAAATTATTACCTTACCGATTTTGTCACGTATACCATTCTGACTTTGGACAAGCTAACGAGCTGGTTATATTTTTATTAAGTGACTGACGTTTGTTCGCGTGTCTTTTAACATAAGGGCGAGTTTCGGGTATATTATATTATATACCACGTATAACACAGGTATGATATCCCGTTCCGTAACCTGCACACAAAAGGTTTTCTTCATATTCAACAAGGACTGACTATACCTAAGGGATTTGTCTCGAGGCACCATTTCTCATTAAATTATCAACATTTCCAAACATACGACACGAATTCAGGCTGATTGCCAATTACATAATCGACGAGAAGTACAGAAGAAATACACCTAATCAAATTCTCTGACTCAAACAAGCCGATTAGTTTCCTTTTCTTCCCTTCTCTTTTTTCTTTCTTGCACCGTTCATACACGCGAGGATTAGAGTCAGCGAAAAAATGCAAGGAAAAAATGAAAATGAACGGACTCTCGTATCGTACAGAGACTTACCTGAGTTTCAGTGTACATATGGATTTTTGAGATACTACACAGATGCCTTTAATATTCGTCTATATATGTATATGTATATATGTATATTGCCGCGAGGAATTATAAGAGGGGAACCTCGCGGATCGCGTGTCGATCTACGATGAGATATTTTTACTTTACAGTTGTATCACGTTTGCGTAGAAAACAAAGCCATTGTTTGTTCTTCGTTACGCGCACTCCCTACATGCTATGCTCTATGCTATGGCCTCCGTTCTGCTCGCTGTTCCGGACGTGGAACTGTGACGACACCTCATAGCCGACCTCTTTTCGTCTTTTTTTTTTCTCTCATTTTCATAATTTTGATCATTTTTTTCTATTCTTCTTTCTTACACAATTCGTTTTACGTCTCAACTTTCGACTATTCATTCTAATAAATCAGTTGTAATTTTTTCTTATTTTTTCTTTCTGAAACAAATCCTCCCAATGAATCGAAAAAAATACGTTCGTGAATTTTAATGTAAATTCGATTGGAACTGACGTGAAATTACTTCAGAATCAACCTAGTGCCTGTCGTCACTTATCTTTACGATTTTTTGTCCCATAATTTTATAACACATTGGTGGTATATCTATATCCACACCTGTCCGCATATATACGTATAGCTAATCCGAAAGACTAACTGCTTATGCGGTATATAAGAATATGCAACACCTGCGGAAGGAAACGAGTATTTTTAATCCGGTCTCAAAGCAAAACGGTAGGTTATGGATAATCATGATTCTTCATTTTTATACCATTTTTTATTACCGTGTCAATCCTTCCGTTATTAAAAATGAAAAAAAAAAAAAAAAAAAATGAAGAAACATGTATATTTTCATATACATTAAAATACCTATAAGATAGGTATACCTACAAGTTATTATAGCCTTACGTGTTCTGAAACGTATACGGAGTAGCGCCGCTGGTTGATGAATTAAAAAATTCTCATTAATATTTCAATGTCAACGGCGGGCAATTTTGTCATTTATACCCGGTGGCAACTGGCCCCGGTGGCTAGGGCTTAATAGGGGCGAGCGAAGAGAACTATAGAAGTAGTAGGTGAAACAGCGGAGTTTTGAAGGTAATTACGCACCGGGTGCGTGGCCTGCGACGAAAAGAGACAGTACTCGTATATCATAAACCAGGAGTCGGCCTGGTATCATGTCAGCCAGCTTAGATAAGCGAGATAAGATCGAGGTTTCATTTTTAATGCTAGTCACAGAGTCATTAGCTGGCTATTGTCATCGTAAGTAAGGCTGTCGCGCTTTCGTTTAAAGTTATAAAAGCTAACAGACGCGAGAGGATCTCAGTTGGCAGATTTTTATATATATATATGTACATATATATTCATTCGTAAAGCGTGACGCGGTTGAAGTCGACGTCGACGTAAAGGTTCACGTCGCCGGACCCCGGCTGTGATCTCGTTGATGATGCTATTACCGTCAGCTACCGAACCAAAGCGACGCTGGCATTAAGTGCTTGCTTCTAACCGATCGTGTTTCACTTATTTAATTTTCCTCCACTTTATAGACCAGCTTCCTTCTAGCTTCTTCTTCTTTACTTGCCTTTTTTTTCTTTTTTTTTTTCTTCTTCTTATCCTCTTTCTCGCGATCTTGGGAACCATTGACGTCGCTCCTTCACGTTCACGTCCAATTTATAAGACCGTGGCGATATATTAGCTCGAAATACGTTTGGCGAAACGTTAGAAGGAAGCTTATTTCGTCCTGATGGGAACTGGAATCCAGACTGAAACCGACTAGAGAAATTCATGAAATCTTTCAAATTTAAATTTCTTTGAAAGATTTTAGGGAATTTCTATAATTTCACACGATCACATATGATTTTTAGATACTATTATAAGCCCCGGTGAAATTAATTTGAAATTTTCAACTAGTACGACGATACGTGATTAATGTGAAAATTCATATCGATTGATCCGGTCTTTGCATCGCAACGGGCACTTAGGCAGTTAGATAAGATCCGAATCTTCGACTCTAACTAAAACGTACGGCAATACGATTCTTACACATTAAACCGGAAGTCCGGTCGAAGAACCTATAGCCGAAAAATCATGATAATATATAAAATCGGTATGAGCTCGCCAGCCGATTGACCTGCGGCCGCTCGTTAGTGGCGAGACACTCCGCCCGCGATAGTGATCAGAAAAATCTAGTTCCAGGTCTCAACGATCGGTATATAAAACCTTACGGAACCTAGGACTGTCTTTCTGTGAGAATGAAGAGGGTGCGTTTACACGAGGTCCGAATAGCCATCGATGTTTTTAACGATTTCCGGATATTGACTCTCATACGCAATATACATAAATTTTTTTTCATCATGCTGAGATAAACGGATGAAATAAATTCCATATCACTACAGTTTGTTTTCCTTTTTTTCTTTTTTCAATTCGACATTATAATCGCGATAGAAAAAATCGCCGCGGAATTTTTTGCGAGATTATACCTACAGTGGAACGCGGAAGGATAGAATAGAATTTCGAGAACGATTCTTGGGATAGTAAAGGGTCACAGATACGCCGGTAAGCGTAGAGCTAACTCCGCGTGGGAATCGTGTCGTGGTTTCGTACGCGATACACCTACCCACCTTCCTTCAACTATAGTTGTAAACGAGATCGTGTCTAGGCCCCTTCTCCACCTTCTTAACCAAGTCTTTACTGTCTTGGTTGTTTCAACAGATTTTGCTAAATTCTTGCAGCACCCATCTTCTTCCTCTTCTTGTCTCATCCCCCACCACATATTTCCTACCTCTTCATTTCTCTCTTCTCGGTACTCGCTCCTCCGCAATCAGATCCAGGAATACAAGATGGCCGAGGTTTGAAAACGAAGTAGGCGTTTGGTTGTAGAAAATTTTTGCACGAGGAATCGGTATTGAATTTATGAGGGAAACAAATGAATCAAAAATATATGCAGGCAAAAAAATATTCAATTTCACTCCTGTATTTAGAGGGAAAAAATGTTGCCCCTGGTTTGGTCCAGAAAACGTATATGAGGCGAGGCTGCAGGCCTACGGTAGCGGGGTAGCCGTAGCAATAGCAATAGCATCGCATGGCATGGCATGGCATGGCATCATCCCCCTCAGCTGACGATATTTTGCGAACGAAATATTTTAACAGAAGCTCGATGTCGATCCCCGGATTATATCCTTGCGCGTCTGTTCGTCCGCTTGTTACCGTATTGAATCCGCGCGGGGTTAGCGGCAGCCGCGGCATATATACGGATCGAGAGCCGACCTGCTGCTGGTTGCCGAGGGGCGGCGGTTCGTTCGGAGTTACAAAAAATATCAATTAAACACAAAAGCGAAGGCCTGTGTCATCCGATAATGGCAAAATTGGTTAGCCCAGGGCTCAAAATAATTATTCTCTTGCGGCTAAGCGCCGGCTAACTGTGTGTGTATATATATATTTTTTTTTGTTTCCTCTGGTCCTTTCTTCTTTTTCTTCTTTTTCTTTTTTTTTTTTAGCCTGTACACATATGTGTAGGTACGTGCGTGAAATACTCCGTCGCTCAAATTTAATTCAAATATATTTTGAAATGATTGAAAAACTCGTCCCATAAGAAAAAGCATGACATAGTTTCTCACTCAACAGAAAATCGCGTAATGAAATAGTTCGCTGAAACTGAATCGAGTCGGACCGCGACGAAAAGCTGAATATGATGCTCGAAAAAAGTGGATAGGTTCCCAAAAAAAGAATGAAGAATCCGATTATTTCGATTATTTTGAGATCGGTCACCCGGTATCTTACGGACGTATAGGTACCGTATATCGGTGGTATCGATAGAAGCGTAACGAACTCTGCGGTCGAAATCAACCGAACAATCGCCTCGGAGCGATACAGATTCCAACTCGGTCCTATACAGTAGTAAGTAGGTATAGACTGCAGCCACATAGGTAGCCGCAGGTATACGGTAGGCACCAACTCCGCTCAGGGCCCAAGTTGGCTTTCCTCGCGGTACGGTGGCTGGTTCATTAGCGCGTGTCGTTTGATTAATGAACGCCCGCGGACTCAGGCTTCGACCACCCTCCCAACCTTCTGCTAATGTCCTGCTCCGTCAAGAAGAATCGAGTGCTTTTTCGACCCTCCTATAATAATACCTATAGATATAGTATTATAGCTGTATCGTATGCCGTCAGATACTAATAGATCATGGCGTAGCCAGTGGAAAGAAATTAAATCAGAGTAAAACTATATTCTGATAAGAATAACGAAGCTTGTGATCGATTATTGAATACCTCGGATCATCGAATTGGGAGAATGATTGAAAATGATTTTTGCTTTCGCTCAAGTATCAAGAAAATGTTTTTTCACCCCGTTATACCTACGGGAAGTTTGATTTAGGGACAATAATATCGCGTGTGCGGTTGGACCTGCAGGCGGGGCTAAAAGGTAAAATGGTCCTTGGGTATATATATCTGGAGAAAGGGTGTAGGCGAACGGGGTTAATTTATTCATCCGTTGAGACAATGGCGGATCAGTTACACGGTGACTGGACCGTATATTAATGATACCTACATACGAAAGTCCTCGAGGAAGACCCCGGCGAGGCGGTCCTTGCCGCGCACCCTTTATAGACCTTTAGGTACCAGTCACCTAATGGCGACTCGCCTCGGTCTAAGGATCAGGACGAGGATGGCGGCGGTGTATGTGTGTATAAAAAAGAGGAGAGAGAGAGAGAGAGAGAGAGAGTGGAAGGAATCATGAAAGAAAAAAAGACAAATTGAAGAAAAAAGAAGAGAAAGAATGACGCCCACGCGTTATGCTAACGCCGCCGACACGGGCTGGGTGGTCCTGTGTTAAAATCTGAACCAGCCCCGCGCGTCACCCTGGACGAAGAGTACGGTGACCACAACGACGACATCCCCCCGTATTGCAGACAGTCTTTCTCTCTCCTTTTCTCTCTCCTTTTCTCTCTCTTTCGTTCTCTCTGCAGTCCGTAGTCCGTATGATACGTCCGCGCCTAATCCAACACTCGAAATCGTGAGTAATGGCGTGACGGGATGTCCGTTGTAGGTATTACCTACACGACGTTATAAACTCGCATCCCTGCAGCCGCACCGTCTCTACAAATTACACAAAATCAACACCTCGGTCTTCTCTGTACAGACGCGAACTAGTGTTCCTATACGACAGACAAGACCATTCTTGCACGGACTGATACAGTTCAGTGATCATCCTTGATGTAGGGTTGCTAAAAATTTTGAATTTCAATCCTGTGATTCGGTCAGCCTATTTTTAACGTCAATTTTGGAAACGTGAACGCGCAGACTGCAAGAAACGCAGACGAGATGAACCGCCATTAAAAGATGGTCCTGTGTAAAAAGGAGTCGAGGAAGAAGAAGGCGACGAAGAAGGGGGATGATGAAATAAAAAGGTATAGAGAGGAAGAGAAGAGGAGCGGTAAAAAAAAAAATGATAAAAAACTAAAAGAAGAAGTAAAGTAAAGAAAAGGTGAGAGGCGGAGGTGTGAACCAGGTCCGCCTCGATGGTCTCGCGTTCGCCCTGGCGTTAGTAGGTCCTCGAGAACCCAACCATAGCTTCCCCCCTGTCAACACCATAACCTGACTTCTCAACCCCCTTTCGAATTCATTCGGATGATCCTATCTTTACTACGTTAGTATATGGAAGCGCCCATTCATGGGTAACCCGATCGTCAATGGACCCAGTGAATTAATGAATGGTAAATAGTTGGTTGTAAACGTCCGAGGGTATTTCACGTCTTCATGACGTAGTAGTAACAACACGCTCGGCACACACGCTTTCCGGAAACCAAGTCTTTCAGAGAATAGAAAATAAAAGACAACTCCTCCTTCGTAATTTACTATAAATTTTCGAGAGGGTTTCACCCATTGCTTCTCACGGCGCAACTCTGATGGTCAAGACCAATAAATTTCGAGTGATGCAGTGCACTCAGGGGTAAATTCATTTTATGATCGGTTTAAACGCAAACAATACGGCATCGAGTCACTTTATGTGAAGTTAATTATCATTCATCATTCTGAACGATACATATACGGGCAAAATAGGTGATTCGAATCTAACAAATCTGATACCCGTTTATCGATATGATGGGTAGGCATTATATCGAAACAACTTATGAGTACGTGCCTGATGGACGGAGTGAGGGTTCTTTTTCATTTTGTTGTTCTTTTTGTTTTTTTTATGGATGTGTAGAGGATAACGGGGTTTGTATATTTAGCTAAAAGTTCTTTGAGGAATGGGAGCGGCGAAGGGAAAGGGAAAGGGAAAGGGAAAGGGAAAGGGAGGGAAGTGTTTCGTAGGAAAAAAGATACCTGCTCCAGCGGCTTTGCAGCCTCTACTCCACGCTACTCTACTCTACTATACTCTACTCTACTCGTTCACTCGGGAAATTTCTTCTTAAGCACCATCTCAGACTTATCGACGCGTTTTATTGGCGTCGTTCCTCAAAAACACGTAGTTCGTAAAAATGTCACGCGTTTTGACAAATGCCAGGCGCGCCGCGGCACGGCACGGCAAGATACGGTGCGGCATGCCCGAACCCTATACCGATCCGAATAGACCGGCCCCGTCCTTTAGGTAATTTTAAAAACCCCTCAATAAAGTTGTATTGTTTTTGTGGCATTTGCGCCGTTTTATGCCAGCAATATAACTTTAACAACTGCCCGTTTCGTGACTTTGTGCTTCTCGGCGCCAGCCCATAGTCTGGGGTCTTCCCCTCGGGCCCAAAACGTCTTTGGGACCAAACGAGGCGACGGCCCGTAGGATCTGCGACCTTCTCTTCTTCCTCTTCTTGTTCTTCTTCATCGCTCTCCTTTTAGACTCTGTATATAGTTATATACCTTCATACACATGTGTGTAGGGTATGTATCCCCTCTTCTATGCTCTGCCCACGGTAGACCCTCGTAAAACTTCTTTTTTTTCTCTCCCTCCTCTTCCCCTTCGGCTTTTTTTTCACTTCTTCTTACTTCTTTTATCCGTTCTGCAAACTGCTCCGACATCCAAAGATTTAATTTGGGCGACTTTATGTCGTTCCACTTCTACTCGATTATTCAGCACTTAGCGCGACCAGGTTAGGGCTAAGATTAGGCCGAGGTTATATTCGACGGTTTCTTATTCTCACCATTTATTTCTCCTATAATTTATCCACCATATCATATATTATGGGTTATTGCGATTCATAGTGACGACAGTATCTTCGAATCATTTAACTCGCAGCCACGCGTACCAGTAGGGAGTCATGGGAGTGAAATAAGAGGATAGTAATGGGGTGACGGAGAATAGGAATAAGAATAAGAATTAGAATAAGAAATTCGGTGAGAAAGTCTCATCTCCGTGAGACTGAGATGCATCTATTTGTCTCGTTTCATATCTCTGGATCTAGGCAGTCCTGAACCAGCAGCCTGGGGTCTCAATTCTCTTCTTGGGACTTACAAATTGGGCTTTTTTCCATGCATTTAAATATATTTGCCCTGGCTCGCACAAACCTACCTAATTGGCTGGTTTCTCCCTTCATTTCATCTCCTATAACAATTCCTCTCCTCCTAAACTCTCAGTGTGTCTTTCTTTTCCATTGTCTTTTATCCAGCATTCGGAATTATAAGGTATAAGGTATACAGAATCCGTTCACTAAATTATCCTGTATCTATCTATATACGCTCACATATAAGATGGGGGAAAAGAAACAAAAAAAATATCCAGTAGCTTTACAAAGAACGCCGATAAACTATGTATCCATCTAATCTCATCTCTTTCCCATCACGAAAGAAAATCAACTAACAAGAAAAAAAAGGGAAAAAAAATGGGCAAAATCGCTGAAGTCACGGACTCCCGGTCTTGATTATACGAATCCTCGAAGGGGGTAATTTTTTTTCCGTTAAAAAGCCCCTCATGCCAGTTTGAGATGCTATTCGGATATCAGGACCATCACGGAGGAATGAATTTGTCCGGTTAATTAGATACCGGCTACTTTTATACAGAGTCAGTAGTTTCACCCCGTAAATCTAGGTACTCGCGCCTCCTTATCCAAATATACCTAGAACGGAACCTGGAACATTAGTCTTACAACCCTAGGACTATATTGCGGGTTATCGGTGGGGTAAAAGTGTCGCGATAGCGGCGTGACTTGGACGAGTTAAAGGATCGTCCGTTACCACGAGATGGGTTACCTGCACCGCACCTTTGACACCCCTCTCGGGAAGTTTATGTCGATGGGATAAAGCGTATACGGGTACGGGAGATTCTTAGAATGTACGATCAACTCTTATATCCAAACATGATGTTTCGACTAAGTGTTTTAGATACAATTGCCACACAGGCAAGAAATACGAGGATTAAGATATCTTTGATTGAACCTTTCAAGGCGTAATACGTGCCCTCATGCGGAATCCGCTTTACATATCTTTCGAGAAACTAACGTTGAAATCGAAATGCACAAGTTTAGATGCGTGCATCGATTTCGAACGAGTAACATAAATCTGTAAATCTTCGCTTCGTAGTTTGTCGGAACCTCAATTCTTCTGAAGAGGTCCTTATGGACTAATTTTCGACATTCTCAACTATACCTACGTATAATTTGACGAGCTGAAATATCTTTTGCTCAAAACGTTCAGCACATAATTTTAGACTTTTGGCAAATTCTCGGACTGAGTGGGAGACGTGAGTATATTATTTGTAAATTTAGTTCCTGCCGAAGGTCCTTCGAACGTTGAAAATGATCGTTTTGGATTTTTGCATAGCTGATCAGTGATCACCGAAGTACATGTGTAGGTCCTTTCGATGCGTTATAAAGAATATTTACGAAACAAGAACAAAATCACACTCGACATTCGAGTCTCGGTCCCGCAACGACGGTCGTAGTTACCTACCTACCTACTTATACATATAAATTTGACAATGTCGATGAATAAAGAGCGGGGCGGCTCTGATCGTACCGCGATTCATAAACTAGAATTATAATTATTCAACCTGAGATATACATACCTACGTGGTGTAATACATACTCGCGGTAGAAACTGACGTATACAGAAATGCAATATACCCTTACATGTTGGAATATACATACAGAGATATTGAACACGTACACTGCAGTATATGTCTCAACGTTGGCGTGGCATCCCATACCTTAACCATACGGATGCCGTACCACAAGCCAACATATCTCCGTAAGGAGGACCCCTCGGTGAGGGAATGAGGTACGTATAGGGGGAAAATGGTATGAGAAGGAGGATATCTTGGGTGGGGCTCCTACGGGACTTCTTCGGGGCTAAGGAGCTTCGCGGAGCTTCGGAGCTTCGGGGCTTCGAGCCTCGCGGCGTGTATATGCTAATGTGAGACGAATGTCTCCTCTGCCATCCCTACGCCACCCCAATCCTCCACGACCGAGAGGTTCGCCTCTATCTCTAAAGTCCGTGTCTTACGTCTGCCTCGCGTAGGCGTGCGATTCTTCTAAACTCTCTATACGCCGACCGACCGATTCGCGCTCCTTTAGATTTCGCCAACTTTTTTTGACTTCCTTTTTTTTTTTGTTCCTTTCTTTGTTCACTTGTTAAACTTCGCTATACGAATCGTATCGGGTTAAAAAGCATTGGCTTGTACCCATATACCTACCTACTCACTCAAATTATTACTCGCGAAGGAAAGATGCAAGAACGGCATCGCTCTAAACTCCCGAGCCATTCCTCACCGAGATTTTTATCGACCCTTGATTTTCTCATATCCATTGAAAATAAAAATGAATAAAAATGCGGTGGAAAAAGGTAGTAAAAATTGACCGAATAAATTAATGAATGAACGAATGAATGGATTAACGCGAGAATAACGTCGAAAGATACGCGAGGGCGGTAGGCGTTTTCCTCAAAGAGCGAGCGAGAGGGGTAGAGGGCGAAAGAGGGATGAAAGGGAATCCTCTCTTCAGTGGGAATTCGTAACACGTGTACCTCGAAGCTTTATGGTGATTAGCAGTATGCGGGGTATATTTCCGCTGCCTCTAGGAGCCCGTCATGGCTTCCTCCTCCTTTGCCACCTCTTGCCCGCCCTTATATTCCTTAGTTACCGCGTGTGCTGCTGCTGCTGCTGCTCATGCTGTCGAGCACTCACCAAGCGAAGAGGAAGCTAGGGTGGGTGCTGCATATCCAACCACGGAGACGCCCTCCCGCCAACTTTACTAGGCTCCAACCAACGCGATAGTAATTCACCTCGCGTTTCTCTAGCTGAAATCTCGTGTACAGGATCTTTCGCAGAGGTTCGTAGATATAGCCAGCTAGCTAGCTGGGTAGATATTACACCGACATTCCACCGAGCTAAATTGCAGAACCAGGTAGACACGAGTAGCTCCTCTTTTTCGCGTCAGGAAAAAAAACGCGATGAAGAATTCCTTGACAATGTGAGAAATTCGCTTTTTATTTCGGAAACGAAAAAAAAATTTACGAAATTTAAATCGGTAGTCCGAAATGGGCAAATCGTTATGAGATCATATTCTAGTTAGGTGAATCGGAAAAGATCAAAATTCGAAGAAAAGCTAATCAGCACATTGCCATCGAATGCACAATTTTCTGTTGAGATCTCAGCCGTTTGCCTGGAATCGTATAGATACGAAAAATTCGTACAGTAGTGTTTGAAAAAAAAATGCCAGAAGTTCTCTGCCATCCCATATCTAGATTCTAAGTAAGAGAATAATTATTGGCTCAAATTAGTTAAAAATTTGACTCTGAAAAAATTTAGCGTAATATGTAGTAAGTATGGATATATCTATATCTACAAGTGGCGTGGGGTTAGAAACGCTGTATGGAAGTATGACAACTAAATAGGTTTAGGGTCGGGGTCTGGGTCGCGGGGTCTGGGGTAGTACGACGTAGGCGGAGAACCTCCTAATTACCAGCACGACGTACAACCTCGGCTCGGGTGACGGGTGTATCCGGGCTGGGCTCTGGAAACTGTCACCGGGTCTCCCGTCCCTCGAAGCTCTCCTTCTTAAGGCTCGAGGTCCTCCAGGGATCGAGAAGCTTAGCGCCAGCCTCTTCAGCCGCCACCTTCTCATCAAGTTTGCCTTTTTTATACATTTTTTTTTTTTCTTTTTTGTTTTTCACTTCCAAGCCTAACGCGGTTTCATCGTTTACGCATCAAATCATTTGAAAGGAAAATACACCTTTCGCACACATTCCGAGGAGACTGAAAAATTAGCGAAATAAACTTTTCTCACCTCCGGGCCGAAAGCGACAACTTTCGTCCCGCTGCGCGGAACGAAGTTCCCGTTTTTCGGCTCCGTCAATGCGAAAAATCGTATACACTCCTCGGGCAGTAAATAAGAAAGCCCCAGATCACATGTTTGACAATTACATGTGATCTGGGACCTTCCTTATTTTACTGCCCTAGGTATGTAATATACTATTGCGTCTATCGAATGGAGCGAACGGAAAAATGAATTGAAAATTTTTACGCCCGAAATATTTACACGACGAAAAAATGTGTGAGCTGCAAGTTTAAAAATTTGTATTAGAATGTGAAAAATTTTGTTAGCTAGTAGGAACACGTGCGTGACGCATGTGCTCGCCAAGTTCCCGCAGAGTCATTCAAAGCGTAGTTTTAAACGCTGACATGTACTGCCTATATATGCATATGTGTGTATTCGTTTGGCGCAGAATTGTGCGTAACAGAGAACGGTGTAGCTGATGTTCAAGCTACACTGTGTCGGTGTCCGCCTCCCAGTTCCTTAGGGAATTCGTCCAGGACACGGGACACGGGACACTAGCTGTCACCCAAAACATTGACCACCACACGTCTGCATTGGTACTGCCCACTGTGGTGTAGTGTTACCCGCGCGTATCCCGCGGACAATACTCGGTCATCTTATCCCTCAGTCGACGTGTAAGTGGGTAGGTAATACGTGAACACACAAAGAAAGAAGTGTGTTCAGTATAGTTCATACATACGAAAGAAACTGACGTTTGTAACGAATGAGGCAAAGTCACTGCCGCACTTATATTCGTTTTTAATTACGGAAAGAAGGAAAAAAAATTTAGGCGTGAAATGTTATTTCTTCGCAAGTAGGAAGCGGTTTTTGAATATATTTCACGGAGAAACTTATAATTCTAATTATGTATATATATAATTTTTTTTCTTGTTCTTCTTCTTCTTCATCTTTTTCTAATTCAAATTTAGGCAGACTTCGGATTCCCATGCTGCGTTTTATGGTCTTGAAACTTCGAAACTGGGTTGAATAATGAATTCAGTTTACATATTGTATATGTGCAATTAACATTTTCTCACTTATACTCGTCATGTCGACGCCTATTATAGACGTAGATTTTACTCGCGTTAGAGAGGCGAGCGTTTGTCCTTTTACCAGGAAGCTTAAGACACAACGCAAGTAACCAATCAACGAGAGCTTGATTAATTGACTGCAACGAGTTCCTGGAGGCACAGCTCGACGCCTCGACGCCTCGCTGGCGTCGGCGTGCTCCACCCTCTCGACGGGTCACCCCGGACCATCTAACTCAAATAATTAACCAGAAAATCTCTAGTTTCTCAGGCTGATCTCAAATCGAGGTCTCTTCAGAAACGAAAGATCTGGCATCCGTTGTGCTTCTCGATTTCACAAAAAAGCCTCACACATTATCTTCAAATTTCGATATCATCAATTGTCGCACTATATTTGTTGCTCCAGCAATTCACCCCCCAGTTTCTTCAAGATGTGATCTTCTCTGTTGTTTTATCTGATTCAGCACACCCACGCATCTATATTCGCGCGTCTAGTCTAATCTCATTGAATTTAAATCTGATAGACTGATTTTACGAATCGATGCTCTCCTGGCTCTCATTCGTTCGAAATCCTCCGAAAGTAAAGCGTGCAGCCCGGCTCGAGTCACAGAGTTATAAATCGTTCCCAGGTTTGGCACTCCCTCGCCGCCTGTCACGCGCTATCCTAACGACGTTTAACAAATCATTCCTCGAAAATCTATGTGGTTTTAGACTCTCTTCTCATGCATGGATACGGCTTTCACTCTATACACCCACATGTATATCATGGTGGCCTGTGTGTATGCCGGTAGATCCAACCTCTACACCGGTTCATCCTATGGCGCCCCTAAAGCCGAAACCTCTTCGCCATATACCCGCTTAATTTGTATCAAAACATGCCAGGAACGGGGCTCAGCATGACACTATTCAGCTAAATTACAGAGAAGATTGGTAACGCGGTAAGACTGGCATCGGTATAACAGCCGCGAGCAAGAACTTCGCCCCGCTGCACCTACAATGTGTTTCACATATGTCTCGGGGGTTTCCCCTCCTAACGGTGGAGGGACAACCTGCTATCTTCCTTCCTGTTAAAATTCCAACATATGATTCCTCGTGTACGTTAATTAATTAGGACCAACGATACCCCGAAATCGGGTGCGAAAATCGCGACTCTATTTATACTGCGGGGAGAAATTTCTGGGAAAATAATGCTCTGCCATGACACTCTTAGTTCTGAAATTGCAGGGTGCGTTTGCAGTGAGCACTTAACCCCTTTTTCTTTTCAATCATTTTAGCTTGTGCCATTCGACACACGCGTGGCGTAGTGATAATTACCACCTGCTGCATCGGAACCCCTCGGTAAATAGTGGAAGTAACGATTGTCGAAACAATTATTATACGGGAACGACGTATGTACAGTGTGTATAGTGCTTTGTGCAGTCAGTGCATAATGATAGCGGGCCTAGTAAATCACTTAAATAGTGTTTGTAGGCTTATTTTAAAAGAACGAAACTAAAATTGTTGACTTTTCGACGCGTCATCGTGTAGACTTTGTAGCTGATGGTCGGCGTGTCATACCCCGTCGTGAAAACGACTTGAATCTCATGTCCGGAGCTGTCGACGAGGCCGAATTTGCATACCGAGTATTTGACGCCATCTTATTCTATGGTTGTATAAAATAACTGGACGAAAGCGTCGAGCGACCAACGCGATATTGAAGAAGATCCACGCCGCGTATCGTCGCCGTCGTCGATACTTGTGCATATCGCGGCGTTGCGACGCCAGAAACGGCAGCTTCTGCAGTGCGGCATAAACCGATCATTAACGCGGTACTATCAATCGAGGACATCGGGCCTGCGGCGCCTTCTGCCGCCAATTACAACATTCCGGGTTCTTCCTCGTTTCGCGTTACCTTTCCACCTTACCTCACTTCTTCTGCTTCTTCCTCCTCTTCTTTTACACACTTCGTGCGAACACCGCCAATCCGTGAACCGTCCCAGGGCACGCGATATTCTTAAAATTATACTCGCTTCTTGTCAGCCACATCGCGTGTAGGTACCCTTATACCATACATTTTGACGGGTATACCTTTACGCTCTATGCTTATGAACCTAAAGAACTCTTCCGACACCTCCTCTTCGCTGCTAAATCTAATATCGTTTGGCGCTAATGACACAGTGAAAGACATCCTCACAATTCTTGCACTAAACATTATCATCGACTCCAGACAATCAATTTATTCAACAAAGTTGTACTTAAATTTATGCGTGATGATCCCAGCCGTTCAAAAACTGTATTTCAACTTGCAAAATTCTTGACGAAGGTACCCATGTTTCTAATCTCGATTGACATACGGCGCTGGTATTCTTGTCCGTCTTCTTAATAGCCTTGAAGTTTTTTTTTCTGGGTCAGAAATTTGGCCAAACCGATTAATTTCCTGATCGTTATATACTTGTATACCTCCTAATGTGTTTGCGGTATAGTTTAACCACTAGCCAGGATGTACCGTTACTGACTGTTAAACGAGCATCTGCGTTATAAGTATTGCGCAGGAATGGGTACCTACGAAGAGTCGCCTCTTCGTCGAGTAATAAATCAAGAATATGACCTTTTAAAAATAATGGTGCCTATCTATTTCCCCGTTGAAGGTAATAATAACTTATGCACCGGCATATCTGATCCCTGGATAGCGAATGATATATTTACGATTCCTCCGAACCGCACTAAAGTAGGTACATACTTCTCTTCACCGAGTGTTTACAAACGTATTTCTTCGTACACATGCGAATCCACGTAATCCGTACCGCAATACCCACATCGTATACGTGTGTACGTTGTCTGCATACATGCCTTCGCAGTATTGTATACACAAATATCTCTCCGTACAGCCATATTAAATGGAGTTTCTATGTAAAATACACTCACACAAACCTTTTACAGATTTGTTCCCCGCAGTAGTTGCGTACATCATACGTGTACTCGTATGTACCCGCCACTGCACGGTTTGCCCCTTGAATATTTACCGAGGATCGCAATAAACTTGGATGTCGGTCAGATTCTTTTTTTCTTTTCTCGTATATGTTTTTTGTTTTTTTTCTCTTCTCTCTCTCGTTCTTCTTATTTTATTTATGCTCTCTTCAGACTACAGCCTGGTACCTACCCTACCCAAACTGTGTTGTAAACATAAACGCCATGTGTGCAGCTTTGTATCGATAGATTTTCTCGTTCTATTTGATTTTCGATTTCATATAGGTGTATTTGAATAAATTTATCGACTATTATAACTGATCAAAGAGATGAAGATGTCGGATACAAAACTGTGACATATTAGCGAACCGAATAAACTGCACACTATATGGCAGATTGTTCAGCTGTCTTCCATAACTAATTCTCATCGATATCTTTGAGTGGAAACAGGCGACGTTGTACCCCGAGTCAAAGTGGGAAATCCGAGCTAGTGATTCTTCGAGTTTAGGATGACAGCCTGTTCTCGGAATACTTTGGCCTCATATTAACTAAATTGAACGTTAAATAGAGGCCTCGAGTGTCTGGTTCTATGTATGCCTGCATACAGCCAGAGAGGAAAACCCTGGAGATCTGACCCGTGAAGACGATTCTCTCCGGTTCGTGTCAACCATAACCAACCAGCAAAGCATAAATACTAAAACCCAGCTAAAAAGTAGCTGCGACAGCTAGCTGACTGCTATCCGGGCCAATTTAAAGCCTGCTCAGTTAATGAGCCTCCGTGGATGCCTCGCGCGTTTTTTGCGTCATAGCTACCCGGGACCTTCTCCCTCGAGAGCTCTTCTTCAGCGATGCACCTCTTTGGGTTGGATTTCGATTTAGAAAAATAGAAAACGATCTTTTTCTCGTTATTTATTTAACTCTGTGTGTCTTTCATAGAAATTTTGATCTAATCTGCTAGTGAAATTTCGGCTTTTTTTTTTTTTTACTTTTTCGTTCTTTTCAATTTCTCATTCGGTTGGAAGAAAATGAGAAGCCTGCAAGTGTGCTGCAGTAAAGAGGATTTATATTCGTGCGAAAATATTTTTCACCGATAATTAATTACCCTTCCATCCCGTACGTCCAGAGAATCGCGTTGGCCCGTCCTGACCGACTTTCAAGCTCGATAATCCGGCGAATGGATAATAAAACCCGTCGGGCAACTGCCGTGGCGTGAGTTTTCCCGACGCAACGCGGTGCTCTGGAAATTTGTCAACCCGTGACGGGTATAAATTAGTTTTATCCGTGCATTTGGTAAACATAAATAGACTCTTCTAAGCCGGGGATGATCCCCACTTCTATAGCTGCTGGGAACGAAAGAGCGATATACCAGCGAGAGAGAGAGAAGGAGAGAAAAATAGACGAAATTATTTGTGGCTGCGATTCTAATAATAAAGTTAAGGCGAGTTAGAGGGATCCATGGATGCTTCGTGGATCGTCGGCCGAATTTTAACAGTCACAAATTTTCTTCAAGGCAAAATTTTACCGATCAGAGATGCACGACTTTACTATACTTTATGAACTGCGCTGATGCGCGAAAATAAAATCCCCGGTTTTTTTTTTTATTGCAAACAGTTGTCATTCAGAATATAAACTGAAACACAGCGTTTGGGGAAAAAGTTCAATCGCTGGGTGAATATTGAAAATATTCTCAAAGAATTGATCTTTCGAAAAATTCAAAAAACCTCGACGACGATGAAGAAAATGATACGAATTATGTGTCGTCGCCAACCCTTGCAGTTCGGTTTCTTAGCTACGGCACTGGGCACCCCCACACCAACATACTTAACATATACATCGAGGGATGTATAAACGGACGTATAATTGATGCCCCTAACTTAAAGTTCCCGTTTGTCTTTGAAAGCGGGACGTCCCGACGGCAGGTGTCTTTCTCGCGTCCGGCAATCTACCTCCGTCTCTTGACGGATGACAAACAACCGATCTGAAAAGGGTGGACGGCGTCGCGACGCGTTTGAGTTGGCTTGCCTCTCGCCTTGCATTGCCTTGCCTTGCCTTGCCTTGCTTCGCCTCGTGCGAGGTAGGTAGGTAATTACTCGTACGAGATAGCCAAGCGAGAGAACGAAGTGTACGAAAAATGACGTCTTCCGTGATATAAGAGTATCCGCCATCTTAATTAGGGTAGATCTGGATAACGGACGAGCCCCGCATAATATATGAAAAAGAAGAATAAAAAGAAGAGAATTAAAGTGCTGTCCAATTAAATCTATCCTTTACGAAAAGAAAAGAAAAGCAAAGAAAAGAAAAAACAAAAAAGGGGGGAAAAAGAAGATCGAATCAAAGTGAGCCGGAAGTCTCAAATTTCAAGACATCCGGATATGCGCTGAGATTGGAAAACTCGTCGTGTTTTTATCACCCCTGTCACATAAACCTCCCGAAACGTTTGAAACAAAAACAGAAATGTAGCAAAAAGAAAAAAAAAAAAAAAAAAGGAACGAGAGAAAGCCCCAAAATACGATAAATATTTTCATTCGTTCTCATCGCGTTTAACCACTCGTCAGAATGATGTGTGTAGGTACTTCAGTTCCCTCCAACCCCTTGGAGGACCCATATCGTTGAAACTCTCGCGGAAGAACAAATAAGCACGAACGTCTAATAACTGTCAACACCGCTGCCACACTTCATAAAATAGTTAAAGTTAAGGGGCCCGGTTTTGCCCCGTATTAAAAAACTTGCTATCAGTTTGACCAAACCGACTACGTTGGAACTCAATCTGCACTTACTTACTTACTACGTCATTCTCTGCAGCGGCGTGCAGCTTATAGATGTGAAGTTTATAGTTCACATAGTTTATAAACTGGACGGCCGGGTTGGCACAACTCTATGTATACCACACATCTATACCATCGAGCTATGCCAGGCACGAGTGAGATAGGGCCGTGGTGACAGCGTCAACGAACCGTAGCTCGGTTAGTCTCGCCACATCAAGCCCCGTCAAGCCAGCTCACACATTTAAACTCCAGCGATATATGCACTTTGTATATACGAGCACACATAACACGCCCGATCTCATTGCCAGAAAAATGATGATAGTAGTCGGGCAAAGAACGGTTCTCAGAAAACTACATTTCATGGATTCCAATAAATTGATCGATTATACCGCACGCGTCCATAGCACGGGACCCTGGGATGAACTATATACCAGACATTATCATAGACTTGAAAATTGGGATGATATAAACAAAGGCTTGGGCACAAGGGTCTTGGAGGGTCAGAACAGCCCCATAAGGATCTCTTCGCTGAAGAACACTCGAAGGGGTCCTTCACTCGAGATTTTGGGTGAGCTGCACGCGTGAGGACATTACACATTTTTTTTTCTCGCTCTATATTTATGGTCTCGAACTAGCCTCGAACATATTACAGAGATAGAGACGTCTGGACCCCACTTCGTACTTTCTAATGGGTTTAACGACGGAAGATAACCGCTTCTCATAATCTTAATGAATTTCACGTTATATCCTATATGCTGACTTTGGTCTGGGTTGAACCTATCACTGGTCGACGGCGTGGCTATGGGCAGAAGCCACTCGTTTATCTTGCTTGACGAGGAAAGGAGGAATTAACGAGGAATTAATAGCGGATCCTAATGACAAATGATTCCCTTCCAGCCTGCTCTTCCATCTCTTTCTACCTCTTTCCTCTTTCTCGGTCGCTTCGCACTCCGCCGCACTCTGCAGCGCGTTCTTCCATCGGCGCAGCCCTAATTTGTCTAATTATTTCACTTAATTCCCCGTGCAGCAACGAGATTTTCAGCCTTCCCCGGGACTAAATGAAACTAATTAATGAAGCCATTAGCGGCGAAACGAAGTGGTACACGTCTTTAAGTCGAACCGGCTTCCGTAGCAAGAAAATTGCGTAATTAGATCTATGGAGTTTGCTACTCGAACTGCTGATCCTGAACATTGCGTATCTAGATCCGCAGATATCGAAGTAAGAGGAAAGAGACGGAGCAGAATAATGTGAGAAAAAAAAATAGGAATGAACGCTCGGAGCGAGATTCGAAGGATAAAATTCTTAGCCAAGATAGATTAACTTTGAAATGCCCACCAAACTACCGCATCAACCCATTATCCGTTTTATCGTTATCTTTTCGCTTACAAGACGCGCCTCTAACTTGAAGAAGAATTATACCGCGCCGCGGACCAGACCTGAAGGAATAACCGCGTCTATTTCGTCGATAATAAAAGCTAAGAGATGACTGAAGAAGTTCTTTCATCTTTTCCCACTTAAATCGTTATTGGCCGGGTGTTACAGCTGTTCTCTTAGCCCGCAGCCTTTCATTCAATGTCATCGTACGAGTGAACATATGTATTGTTTTTCGTAGACTAGAGAACCTCGAACTCGAGTGGAGGAAAGATTTGGTAAGGGAGCTGATCTTTGAGAGTCGATTAAAATAATCCAGCGTTGAATCTTTCTGCCCTTATTTTTCCACTCAGATTGCAGAGACAGTGCAATCCGTCATTCTCATGACGTGATTGGATAATTGTCGGTGCCCACGGATGGTTAGATCTTAGCGGTGCGACAAAATCGCGTCACAGTTAACCCAGAGAGAGTATAACCGATGAAAGAGAAGATATAATCGGATTGTGAATCGGAAAAGGAAAGAGAACCGAGAGTATAGACGCGGTGTTTATCCAGTGGCGCTCCTCAGCTGGCGCGTTCCGTCACTCTGTCGCATAACTCAGCTCCCCCTTGGAGTAATTTACGTTTCCCTGGAGCCCATCACTCCTGAAAGACCGAACCCGAGATTTTCTAGGAGTAGTAGCTGGATCTCTTCTTCTTCTGTTGAGGCGATCGGCGAAACGGACACCTAGACTTTAGTCTATAAAATTGAGCTGTAAGGACTGATCATCATCATGAGTTGGTTAGTCAGTTGGTTCGTTCAACCGACTAAAGCCGAAGACCTAGCGGTCTGGTTCTGTTAAATTTAACTTATTTTATAACTGTAGTGTTTCTGGCTGCTCCATCGAGTCCCGTAAAGAAATATCGTCCTCATCCTCAACTCCGAATACTTATTCGACGACGATACATGTGGATCCATACAGATTCGGCAAATGGATACAATATAACGTCTAATTTCCGTGCATCGGGTTCGATAGTAGCCTACGTAGTATAAAAAGTGTGTAAAGTTGATCTCAAAGCGATCGCGTCTTCCTTCTTGACTCTCGACGCTTATCTTCGAGGAACTTGAGGTTAAATCCGGAGTCGTTCGTCAGTAAAGAAAGACTAGAACCGAATAGGTATACCTATATGTATACTTGCGTACATTTATCAGTGACGTTATTTTGGTATTTCGTTACCGCCTTGTCACGCGCAGGGATCCGGCCCATTCAATCCGCTGAGTAATAGTACCCATTAACTATCGCTGTCTTCGTGTCAGCGGACAACGATTGCTCTTTTTCGCAGCAGCTCGAAAGGACGCTGTAACAAACTCCTTGTAGCTGCCTCCTTGATATGCAAACGTGTTCCCAGATAATTCGCCAATTTTCAATAAATCGAAGATTCAGATTATCCGCAACATTTTAATGCTCCACGATACATTCCGGACAGATTAAACTTCGCAAGTTCTTCACACGCATGGAGAATGAAGATCAATTTTACTGTTTCTTTTCTCCTTTCGTTATGCTGAGGGTCGCGTTTGACGAGAAAAGCGCAGCTGAACGAATGCGTTAAGAAATTTAACTTCTAACTTTTAAGCCCTGCGAGTCGAGTAGGTAGTCTCTAAGTTCTGTTTTTCGAATATGCAGCGCGTTCTCCATTCCGACCTACACGTGTCTCTGCTTGTCTCTGGTTGTCTCAGCTTGTCTCCTCTCTGTGTTCCGGGCTCAACATTCTTGCGGCAAGCTTCCTCGAGAGGGTATATGTATATTCCCCTTGCTTCTCATCCCGTGCTTCGAACGTATATACGTATCACAACTTCCCTGAAGACATCCATATATACCGCCACTTATACCACTAAACCTAGTGGCTCAATGGATCGAAAACAAACGTGTAATCCTCTCGTCGCTTCCACACATCACTCTTTTCGGTCCCCATAAATACATAAAATATATACCTCTAATTCGTATATAGATTAGGGTATATAGGTATGTATCTGTGGATTCGGGTAGGAGTTTTAATGGGGTGTCGATTCCCGTGCGCATATAAGAGGATTTCAAAATCTTCGTTTGATTAATGCCCGGCCATTAATCTTACCGATATTTTCACCCTAGTACGCCGATGTTTTACAACGGAAATAGTTTGACAGGATGTTCGTAATATTAAGCGATATACAATGGTGAATTCGTGTATTTTCTCGGATAAAAACCCTCTTGTCCAACTGTCGTTGTCATAGAACTACAAACTAACAAACTAGGAAACTGGCAGGCCTAGGTATGTACCTTACCTAACAAACTACTAAACAACACGCAATATTCACCGCCTCATAGGTACATACATACACAACCAACTTCTTCCAGATTTCATTTAATTGATGAAAATTGGGGAAATAGAACAAAACAAGCAACAACAACAACAAAAATGATGTCAAATAGTTGACAAAGACGGAGTTAAACTCTCGGAAATTATAGCCTTCGGAGATTAAACGCTGTCCGCAATTAGATCACTTAGATGCTGCAGTGCGGCAGCGGCAGTTTCTCTGCAGTTATTGCAAAGCTTATACGCACATATTCAAGATTACTTCGTGTTGGTATATTATACCTATGCGAGGAGACGAATGTGTGCGCATAAGTGAGGGCAGACTGTGCAGCAGAGAGATCCATAAAGAGAATAAGCGCACGCGCTTGTACGTCAAGCGGAGTGCAAAGACTGATTAGTGCAACGCGCTGTCAAAACATCCACTTACACGGCAGCCGCCCTACGAGTATTCGCCTCCGCGAAGCGGAGAAGCGCATCCATTCTAACCGCCCTGAGGATCAGCCGCGAGGCAGTTCATCACTCCGGAGGACCCGCGAGGCACTTTTCTACCCCGCCTCGAAGACTCCCACTTAATAATATATCGGTTTAAGAGTACCATTTATTTAACACTGTTTACCTTGCCGTGGGGAGAGATACGATGGATATAATAACAGTCTTGCCACGCTCGTTAAATACGAACACTACACTAAACGCTACTGCAGTACGTGCCTCGATTTCTTTTACAAAGAAATGGGTGTATAGATTCATTTCGGATTTATTATCACAGAAGAAGAATAAGGAAATAGAGTTTTATTAATTGCATGGATTTACCGATAATCCGAAATCTGTATATATATATATACATACATGTGCGTGTAATGAATATGTAAGTGATGCGGAATTTCGTACGGGTCTATTTGGACGGCTGTTTGATGTATAGAAGAACGTAGGTGTTTGTAAATTACCGTATGGCATAGTTTATCGTGGCTATAAAGTCGTCCCTCCGCGTCCCGTCGCTCTAATAACTCCAGGAATAACGTCATTAGTAGAACATTAGGAATGAATTGCGTCCTCGGGTTCGGGTGCTGTTTTCGTAACTCCCGCCGCACCGCGTTTCTCTCCAGCTATAGCAAGTCGTCGTCGTCGTCGTTGTACTCGGCGACGGACGTGGACGCGGACGACAGTGTATATCTGGTATTTCCGTGAAAATTCGTTTAGTTTTTCGAGACTCGGGTGTAACAATTATGTCGCCGATGACGCCCGGACCAACGAAAGAACTCGCGTCGCGACGCATTAACATGTCAACGACGCGCATTCGTTTATCCAAAGATATCCGGCCCGCTCCGGTCGCTCCACAATATACCCCATCGCTGGAACATTCAGAATATACTAAAAGTCCTTCGACCCTTCTCATCTACCTTTGATATTTTTATTCCTTATTTCACCTCATGAGTTGATGACTATTCGAAAAGTGTATAAATTATTTAAAACAACGATCATTACTTCAGCAAATATTTTTCTATCGAAATAATCCGAGTCATTCTTCGTCAACTCTGATGATTTTCGACGAAGAAAATATTCGGTGAATCCCAAAGGGTTCCTGCAGCTACGCCTCAACTTTTAGCGCAAGGGAATCAAGAATCGATCAAATCACAAATGAAGAATCGGGTTTTGCTGGAGCGCTAAGATCGGCGAACTATATAGCTTATACAAACGCGCGGAGGTTTAGGCGAGGTAAAGAAAGAGCGAAGAGAATAAATAAATGAGAAATAAAAAAGGAAGAGAAAGAACGTAAGGAAAAAAAGGAAACAAGCAAAGCAAGAGGAACGAAGAAACGGGCGAATCTCTGCAGTGGCAGACGGAGAGCGCTTGAGATTAACAATGCCCGCAAATACTGTTGGGCATACTATACCAGTCGTGGAATGCCCGCCGGCGCGCATCGCGCATAATTAATACTGGGTCGCGGATCGCGGATCGCGGATCGAGAGCCCGGGCAAAGAGTAAGGAAGAAAAATAAGCGAAGATTAAATGAGAGAAAGGGAGAGAAGTATAGAAACGAAAGACTCGACCCGATGCGATGTCCGCGGGCAAGAGAGATTTATGTGGCTCCTGATTGAATCGTTCTCACTCGATCGCCGCGTTGGCTTTTTGCCCCAGCCCCAGCCCCAGTCCTTCCTCATCCCCCTGGTTAGCAATCCTCTGTGCGCCCGGGACCGACTTCTGATACGTAATTTACGCCGATTATTATCATTATTGTAATAAACTAATAATCATCGTCGTCGTCGTCGTTATTATTTTCCTCATCATTTGAGGAGTGGAAAAATGAATGAAAAAAGAAGGGGAGAAGAAAGCAAACGAATGAAAAAACAGCATGCACCCTTGCGAGGAAAGGTGACTCGGAAATTTTCTCACATCAAATGGAACTTTGATGTTCGATTTGTTGGCTCGATTCCCTTTTTGTCTTTTTTCGTTTCTTCTTTTACTTCTTTTTTTGCGTTGGAAATTGAGGTAAAAACTACATACCGCCGTAAAATGATGGTATCGCGGTAATACGGGCACAAACATTGTCTAGAGGTTTGAGGGGGTGTGGTAAAATCGGGAAAACAAAGTCTCCCATTGTGGAGCGTTAGCTGGCGGCTAACCCGGCGGTCCTCTGCCTAGGCGGACGGCGGAAACAAAAGACGCCGAAACATGTTCATTATTTTAAGCTAATTGGCCGCTTCCACAAGCTCGCCCTTACTCCATCCATATACCCATATATACTCCTACCTTATACATATAGGTACTTATACCTGCCTTTAATCCTTGCTAGAGGCACCGAGACCTCCTTTATTTCTTTACTTCTTCTCATTTTTATTTTTATGCTCCTTCTCCCCTCATCCACGTACATTATATACGATGAAACATTTCCCGCAAGCCTTTGACCTCGACCAGGTAAAGATAAAACGAAATTTCACGGATTGGTGAAAAAAAATGATAACGACCTTACAGTTCCTGTAAAGAAACATCCATTGATCAATGGAAAGGTAAATGGCAGGAACGAATTATGCTCAAGAGAGAGACGAAAAAGCTTTACCATTGTTCCGGTTCTCAACGTATGCCTAATTCGAAGCCATATTACTTGAATTGGAAAATTCACACTTTTGTAGGTAAACTTGATAATGGAATTGACGAAAAGCAAGAAAACCGGAAACTGCAGGACAAATCCACTAACAGCGTAACACTGGTCCGTATCAAAAGCTTCAAAAGGCTTCAAAAGCACCTGAATGAACCCATATGTATCCAAATAAATTTTTCGTTCAATGCTAAGTGATATCCGATAGTGGAGGAGTGCAAAAAATTGTGAAAAAGTGGAATCTGCTGGGTTTTCAGACGACCCGCTTCAAACGAGAAAAAGAAATTAGTTTTTCCGATAATTGTCGTACGGGTTTCAATAGCTTGTGAATCCTACTATACATGTACGGAATTGCACGTATTATATAGAGAAGGTACGTAGGGCAGTCATTGGATCGTTTCATCGCGGTTCTCCGTCCCCATATAGTCGTTCCTCAGCTTGTATGTGAATTTGTGTAGGTGCAGATAGTGTTACGTCCATCGATATATACACACATATATCTATGTGCAGGTTTGTGCGCGTTGCGTTGCGTTACGTTACGTTACGTTACGTTACGTTGCCGTTGCCGTTGCTTTGCTGCCGGCTTCACTAGCAACAGCGACAGCGCCACGTGACGGTAATGGCCGCGATAATTATTTAGATAGCGGAGGATATATGCTTCCTAGCCCAGCATGGGACCAACCACCAACGCCTGTATCTCTATAGAACGTTGTGTTACTATTCCAGTGCGTGGGCCTGCGAGAAGAGGGTGTGATGTTATACCCGACATCGCAGCCCATGCAGTCGATGCACGTACTGAGCAGGGATCATTCGGATCTCAAAAATACTGCATCGCTGCAGTCCCGCATTTATCGAAATGAATAATCTTTGCATCACTCTTCCATCGTTACTTATGCGGGCACGTTTCGGTCCGGGAAAAAGGACCTCTTGAAAATTGATTGACAAAATAAGGGGAAAAGGGCGAAATCAAATCATATTTTCAAATCGAGATCAAATCAAATTTTCAAAATCATAATTGAAGGAGAGGACTGAACCGTAGTTCCCATGGATTTTCTCTCTGATAGTTTGAGCTTTGATTTCGATGAGAGGATATATCTTCTGATTTTAATTATTGATCGAATCCTCGAGCATTGATCGTAAGGTGGATAATTTGAAATTTACTTAACCAAATACGGTTAAGTTTGTGTTTTTATGCGTCTCCATAAGTGCGTGAAGTTAACCGCTTCCTTAATAATTCGCCCCGTTAATTTCTCTCATGAAGAAGGCGACTACCACACCGTATCGAATAAATAGAACAGACTAATAGAGGAAACAGTTGGATAAGAGGTTTTAGACGAGAACTATTACCTACCTATATCTACTAGGTAAAGGTATAAGATAATAAAGGCGTATATTATACTCTTGTTAAACGTTTGTTTGTTCCGCGTAATATGCGGCGAGTGAAAGGAGAGTCTTATAAGAATGACTGTGTGCGTATCTATACGTATATCTAATAAAAATCTAGATATTCATTATCGTATAGGGAAGAGGCGAAATATATTCAGTTATATATTTATTTACATTCCGTTTTTCTACTCGAGCGTAGGTAGCTAGGTACTTCTACTTTGCTATACGGTTATTAAAGTGTTATCGCTAATTAAAGTGAGATTACCTCTCATGGCTCTCTCATGGTTATTTTATTCAAGATTTAATCTACCTTCTAGATTTTTTCGGTTCTTTTTCTCTCTTTCTTTCTTTCTTTTCAAATTTATTCAACGCCATATCGTCGTCGTTCCCCAATTGATAATTATTTCAGTTACCCACGGTAACGAGGGTGCATAGGTAATAGTTTCGCCGAGCGTATAGTCGCGGTATAATATGTAACCGCGTGACATTCTGGCCTGGGGTCGTTCCCAAATTTTCGTATAAATCAACCGCTCTCTCTTCTTCTTCTTCTTCTTCTTCTTCTTCAGCTTCAGCTTCAGCTTCAGCTTCATCTTCAGCTTCCCCTCCGTTTTCCATCTTACTCGTAAACCATTCCGCCCACGGAGCCTTATTTTATTACCAACTTAATAAATGGAGTCTCCTTTATTTTCCGCTATGCAACATCATCCTGCGAGCTGCAGGATGCTCGTTCTTCGTCCTTTGAGCCAACCAACCTGTTTGCTAAGAACAAATTAATCGAGTTACGTATTATTTCGCACACGCGGTTTATATTCTTCGGAGTATCTATATATTTCTTTTTGTCTTTACAATTCGCCTTGGGTTCTTCAGTTCTCATTCCATATGGCCATCAATGCTGCTGCAGCTCTTTGCACCACGTATGTACCTACGTATTATGCTTGGACTGACTTTGAGATACCGCGCACCGGTGCTGCAAGAGCTCGTGTACACAGATATATATATTTATATACACATTGTATATATCAATGGGGTGCACGCCGCGCCACAAAACACGTAGTAGGGTTATAATAAAATGATATAAACTCAGCGCGCATTGACAAATGTGTAATTCATACGCTACGGGAACGATGAGAGCGGATGTTACGGATGTCGGGGACAAACGGACGCGAGGCTGTTCTTGCCATCGCATCGCCAGGTTTGCCCGATACTTTCTTGAACCAGCATCTTCGAACAGGGATATAGAAATTCCCGTGGGAATAAAACCTGACCTTAGGCTCGTCTCGTATTTATAAAGTTTTCAATCGACGCGGACATATCGTAGCTATACATGTACGACGTACCATTCTCTATGATACTATATATCAATAAAATCACTCTCAAAGGATACTTCACCGCCCGGATATGTTCCTCTTATTCAAACAGGATAAAAACACTCCCTCATGTACCGCGATTCTCACTTCTATAACACTAGCGAATTAAGTCGTGAGTCATGATGGCTATGGGACGTATATACGTACACACCTATCTCGCAAAACGCGTGAATCTGTCAGAGACGTTATTTTCCGTCATAAACTGGCATGTTCTGACTTCCTTCTTCTGAAAATATATTCATGTACATACGCGTCGCGAGCAATTTTCATTTACTTACCCCTTTTTCTTTTTTCTTATTCAAGAAACGCGTTGTTCAAAATAATTTTCCATCAGATAATATCCTATATACTGTTTGCGAATATACCATGAAGATGTTTCCGAGCGAAGATATTACTCGCCCCCGTTTATACACCCCGATCCCTCGGAAACAGTAATTGAACGTAGTTACGGCGAAGTACTTATACGGGTTAATTAGCCGAAACAGTGGATCGACCCGACAACCGTGATCCCCGCACTCCAAGGGACGTAACCTACAGCCTCCTACCACAGGACCAACTTCTTATTCTTCTTCTTCTTCTTCTTCTTCTTCTTCTTCTTCTTATTCTTTTTCGAAGGTATATACTATACATATTATATATATATGTTAATCGAGGAATATCACCACCTTCCGCCCCCGCAAGAGGAGTAAGAGTCTACGTAGTGCATCGAACCCTGTATAGTGTAAAATCGAATCATCTGTAATTCAAACTGTCATCTGCAGCTGGAGTATAAAATGTATTCCGCGATTTAGCGTAGTAGTATGCATTAACCGCGTGGTTATTATATATTGGGGTGAAGTTTGAATGGGTTGAAATTTCGACTAGTTTTAGGTGCAGGTATCCTTAGATGGCAAAGTTTTATTAAAAATGGATAGAATGGATCGCTTGGTTTGAAAAAAGAAATGAAATGAGGTATCTATAAAGTGGTTTGCTCTCTTCCGTAGGGCAACCAGCTAAATCGAGTATATAGCTTCAGTAAACGGGAAGGCCGTTTAAGTTGGGTTTAAACTAATTGCCAAGCCAGGATGAATTACTCCAGTCTTCTTTTCCCCTCGACGTATACCACCGTACACCTACGTGGCTTGGTACATACATCCTCGTCACCCTTTGCATCCCCAGTCCGACCCCAACCCGAACCACATCCACGCGTGGGCCTTGGTAAATCCCCTTTTCGTCACCCTTCAACAATACATAGACACACACGCATACACACACGTGTCTACGATGTACCAACGTTGACTTAATAAACTCCCTCGATTTTATACCCCGCGGAGAAAAGCAATAAGACATTTTTTTCAAAACTGTATAGGGGAGACTGCATGGAGCAAGGTGGTGGACACCTCAGCTGAAATTTGATGAAATTTTTTATCTTTCACTCAAAAATGAAAAGATGAAAAAGACAAGTTAAAATTTGTTCATTTTCGGCCAAGGTGTCCACTTGGCTCCGGTTTTCCTTATCCGCAATTCGATGTCGTTCGTACTAATTTTTTGTTCTGTTCGGATGCTGCACCTGCTTTAAACGTCGAGCTTCTCTCTGCTGGTCTTTTGGTCCATTTTAGTTCGCGGAGTCTTGGGGTCTGATTTTACGGAGGCAAGTAACTACTGCTGTATGGGAGCTTGACTCCGCTCCATGCGTCGCGACTATAATTTGAAATAATTTATAAATCCTATTCAATTCAAATTAAGGCTCCACTCTGTCGGATGAATAAAAGATGCGCAGCGCTCTGCAATAATGCGCGTGTGCGGGCAAATGGAGATCCATTATACAGACCAAACTCCTCTTCTCTCTTATATACCATGCTTCCACTGCACTACACTGCACTGCACTGCACTGCACTGCGCACTGCACTACAGCATCCTTAGTGATACGCTGGGGATTCCCTCGGGCGCCACTTTCATTTTCCCATGGAACATTACTACCTACCCTTTCCCATCAGTAGGATGTAAAAAACGACTTCATATCAGTTTTTGCGAAAATAATTAAAAATTGAACATTTTGTCACGAATTGATAATAGTACTTTTCGATACTAGTGGGAAAGTGTTGATTCTCGGACGAGTGTGAAGTTTTTCGCCCGAGTGAAGCGAGGGTGACAATCACACGAGTCGAGAATCATCTTTCGCACGTGTATCGAACTTAATTTTTCAACACAGCGCGCGTTAAGTTGAATTTTATGCACGCGAAGCGTGCGCAAAATCGAACTTTGCGCACGCCGTGTGGAAAATTCACATCCCTCTTAGTTTTCGAACGAGTGAAAGGTGCGGAAGTAAGTTTCTACATATGATCCGATATGTATGTATTACTTATGCATATATATGAGGAGGAAAACCACACCTAATACATACATGCGGGGTGGTTGCAGGTCTATTCCGTTTTATTCGCCACTCAATTTCGTTTTCCTCGTTTAATCATGCGCCGGCTTTAGCTGGTTGCTGGGGGCGGCCACGGGGAAGAGGCAAACGCCCGGGTCGGTTGGGTCGACCCGTCATTTGTCAGGAGCTGTCGCGCCGCGAGCGTGTTTCTGTTCCAGCGGCGCAGATAGCGGCCCGTCCATAGGCCGTTCATCTTTATTCCTTTATATAGGTACACCTATGACTTTGTATGCGTGTTTTTCGACGTAGGTGTGTAAATCTCTCTCTCTCTCTCTCTCTCTATCTCCCTCTCTCTCTTTATAGCCACTATGTAATACGCACACCATCGAAAACGTACGTCCGGTGAAGCGAGAGCTGCGAGGTGCTTCCCTCGATCCAAACCGCCCCGCACGTAGCTCTCTGGTTCTCTACCCATACCCAAAAGCCATTCTTCGCCCACCCTACACGACTCCCCGAACTCATTTAATTACAACAAACAATTTATTAGGTCCATCCGGGATACGCCCACGGGAGTAAAACGAGACTCTCTGCACCAGTTTCAACGCGGTGATTCAATTCCGCGTCTGAAAACACGATATAGTACCTATGCGTATTACAGTTACCTGCGTCTATCCCGAGTAGAAATGAGGTCAGGCTCGAATCAGGCCCATGTCGGGCCCGAATCAGGCCCGGATCAGGCCTGATAGTTGCCTGATGTAACGCTACGTTCCGTCAGGGCCTGATCAGGCAGTACTACGAAATACTAGAGCCTGATCTAATTTCTACTCGGGATGTAGACATTTTTGACGATCGTTTTTCTACCAGCGTATGTGATACACTATACATCAGACGACGGACAATTTTCTTCATAATCACCCATACAACGAAAATGAAAAAATGAAAATAAAATAAAAGGGAAATTCCGGAGCGGCTATAATTCGTGACCGCAACACAAGGAATCCGTTTGACCGCCGCGTGTCTTTCGGCGTTGATAAAATTCTGTTGGGTCAGTAGTCGTCTATCATTCTGGGACTCACAATGCCCATGGTAGAGAGAGATAGCCTATTAGATGGCCTGTTATGTCCGTCCAAAAAGCGTATTGTACTCGCATTGTGTGTGTTCCCTTCTTGGCATATGGCCGACTATTTACTCTTCGGGCATGTGATGTCTCTTATGAATGGACCCAGCTATACGACGCGCGACAGTATACCTTACAACGGTAACAGGACGAGAATACCTATCTCGATGCCATCTCAAGTTAGGACTGTGCACTTCCGTGCACCACCACGATTCATTACTCCGTCTTATTAATGGTCTGACTTACTATCTTAATAGCCATTCACTCACGCACCATACTGCCTATGGCCTTATGGGATATGTATAGGAATAGGAATATACTCGAGGTTATCACCAATACTTGGGAAATTAACAACATTTCGAAGAAGACCCTCGGAAAGGATCTTCCGAAAATTCAGGATTTTTCATCCCTTGTATATGCGCTCGCATGGACTTGGATCTGGTCGCAGGAAAGACAACTATTGTAAGAATTCAGATCAATGCTTTTAGTTTGACTACTGAATTATGTATCGTAAAACTATACGAGACTATAAGTATTGGCTGTTTTATACCACGCTGCACCCTCATATTAGTAGTTTGCATCTCCCAAGGAGCCCGTGATCGTCAGTCAAAGAATTCACCTTTAGAAGATGCTCGCAGCTCCGAGTAAGATCATAAAATCCCCTTGGGTCACCCTTGCGCCTCGTAAAATGAGAGTTGATTCTCACGCTGGATACGATCTAATATTGTTACGGTAATGCCCTGGTACAGGTATTACCTGCGGTATGCTCTATCCGCATTTTTGGTATTAGATTAGGAATAGATATCGTGGAAATTGATATAATGTGCAGAGTTCGTAAAAAAAAAAAAACCTCGACATCGTTTCTTCCCCGTCGGAATAGAAGAGTTTGAAAAAAAGCATCAGCCGCTGATTCCCAGGATACGGTATAACTATATAAGGGCATTATAGTTACACTCGACAGCTATTCGAAATTTCCGAAAATGTCGATTTTTGACAGAAGTCGCGTGCGCCGTTGATAGTTGGGCGACTGATCCTCCTCGTATACCAAGAAATTCGCAGGCATTTACTGAGCTAATTGACGGCCAGTGATCGGGGACCGCATATTATATTCCGAAGAAGATTACGATAATTATGCGATAGAGGTAGAGATAGAGCGAGACAAAGAGAAGAGAAGAGATGAGATGAGAAGAGAAGAGGTGTGTATACGTGTTTGCTACCTGGGGTGTAATGTCTTGGATCTTTGTCTGCCCATCGGAAATCTTAGGGCGTCGCGTTTGAACGTTTAGCTGCGTGAGTATAGGTATACACCTGGAAGAGTGTGTATGAACCATGAAGAAGGAAAAAGAAGCTGAGAAACCATGAAGAAAGAGCAAAAATTATCGGGAAGGTGCAGCGGGAAGGGAAGTTGAATGGAAGGAAGAAGGAAGGAATAAAGGAAGGGTTTAGCCGCAAGATCGTTCATGCGGCTCCCACGAGAGTTTTAACTTCAAACTCTTAACGTATTTTAATAACAAACCGAGGGAGAGTCGCCGCTCGCGTTATTTTACCGCGATGCTAAATCGCCGGGAAAAGTTAAGACCGCAGCACAGGCACCGACGCTGCGCAGTGCAACCGCGTAATTGCGCCTCTTTCACTTAGGCCATACCTACCCGCCGATCGGCAGGGCATTGCGGTCTTGATTGATTATCATTTTTACACGTAATGACCCCGCGACCTCTCACTCATCAAATCACTTCAGGGTGGCTGTCCGGACGATTTGCCTATAACAACGCCGCCCTAATATCTCACGACCCTGCGAAATTTATTCGACGATACTTTGGCATGCATTAATTTTCATCGAAAATTGATTATGCGTCCATGAAGGACTATAAAATTCTGACAATTTTTCGCTGGCGAATCGGTTATCCGATGTGTTATTCTTTCGCGCAGACTAGGTCAGTTGAATTATTTTCGTACCGTATATAGAGTGCATTAAAGATGCAGGGAATCCAGTGACCACTTTTGTAGGACGTGAGAAAATCGCGGTAGTTAAGTTAAAATGAAAAACTAAATGTTCAAGGGTGAAGAAGCACACACGCTTGTATGGTCCTGCAGGATTCTGGATAAAACCGTGGCAATAAAATTTACATATCGTGGGCAATAACGACCGCGTATAAATTTAAATATTATTAAAACATATCGCGAGCTGCGTACTACACCGAGAGACCGACAATAAGGATCGGCGAGTCGCGGATTTCTTGTCGCGAATTCGATCCATGAATGAATTTCTAGAAAATAAGATTCGTAACGCAGCTATAAGCGGAATTTTAATTGCCAAACTTGAGAGGTGTCGATTTAATGTAATGAAAATGATTTATCGCACTACTTTCGAGTCGATTCAATATCGCAATTTTTGAGAACGATTAAGGTTTCTTTTTTTTTTTTTCTTCTTGTATCTCCTGAATTCGAAAGGCTGCATTGGTTTAAAATATTAAGATTCTGTGTTGCGGCGACCGAGGTGCTGGCTGACGAAAAGTTGCCAAAACGCTGTCCTCGATTACATATTATGCTAAGCACGCGAAAATGGCTTTTTAAACAGAACATCTATATTTATGTAGTCAGGGAGGCAAGTCTCGAGTCTGAGACTGCGTCAAATTAAATGCAATATCGGATCGAGGCATGCATAACAAATTATTTATCGGTGGAACGTCTTCTTTATACGTAAAGTATAGGTGAAGAAAAGAACACTGGGCGATCAACCCGATAGATATATATCGAGCTTCTTATACGCATATATGGTACCAGCTATCGCCAATTATATTCTATAATTATTGCTTCTGCATAATGATAATGTAGCCACCGACGATCCCTGCGCGGATTCTTCACGCTGACATTTCTTTTTTCTTTATTTCTTCATTTCACAAAGATTTTATCCTTATACCTATAATAATGTAGAAAACAATCTGATGGTGTCTTTTCACTTTTGTTACATGTGCTGTCTCTGACGTGTGATTTTTTGATACTGACAACGCAGGATCCATCTTCCGTAAGTAGAACAATATAACACATCGTATATATGTAGTATATTCGTGTATTGATTAATTTGAGGGAGTTAATTTTCCTCTTGTAAAACATTCTGAAACTATTTTTGTTCCATGTTTGACGATCGTCGATTCTCCGCTGCACCTGAATATAATATAATCGAATTTCTCTACACAACTCGACGTCGCCTATAGGGTGTAAGTATATCTTTCAATCTTATCTAATACAAACGGGAGAAATTATCTCCATTATATTATTAGGTATCAATTTGAAGAAGAAGAAGAAGAAGAAGAAGAAGAAGAAAAATCGAAAAAACATGAATCTTACATTTTGAAACAGGCTTCTATCTAATACGTGTATAATGTCAGATTCGTATCAGCGATTATAGGGTAAAGCCGAGATCGAAACGTCTGTTATTTTTCCTTTCTCATAATATAGTGAGTGATAATTAATAAGCTAAGCCATTCCCACTTCCTGTCTACTGCAGCGGTAGGTGAATTTCGAATGCCCAACAATTTTCCCTCGTTATACATGTGTTATATATATATTTATCGGTGATTATTGTTATTGAAATGATATCAAAATGGTATTAATAACGACTACCGAAAGTTCTATAAATCACGAATCGACTAATCCTGGATCCATGGTCTCGGGTTATTAATTTAAAATGATGGAATGATAACTGACGTCTCTATACTGCAAAGGGATGTGTACGGCGCCCGCGTCCCAACGGGGGTCCCAGACGTCGTCGGAGACATCATCCCCGCGGGCGGGCATTGTCTCAGGCCCAGGTTTCTTTCTAAACTAAACGACTAAGCCTCGCTGACACGCCCGAGGGGGTCGACGCATGTATGTATGTACACCAACGCGTTGCTGCACCCCGTCGCGGGATCCAAAAATTAATAACTTTAATACGCGATTCAACTATTTCATAGCCCGGCGCGTATTATCGTAGGTATAAAAGTATAGTAGGTATAGACAGGGGTACACAAGTCGAGCTTCGTCGCGCTTGCAGGACCTTGGAATTTGGAACTTATGGAGTTTCGGAGTTGAAAAACGGAAACTACCTACGTGAAAGAAACCCATATATACATATGTTTAAATTATGAATGTAAATGGATAGGAGAGACTCGGGGGGAAACTGTTTTCTCTTTTCTTTTTTCTCTTTTCTTCTTTTTTTTTTTCTTCTTTTTTTCTTTTTTTTTTCCGAGAGAGCGAGAGAGAGAGGGAGGAAAATATAGCGTGTCGCGCCATCACAACCACCTGATTAATACAAGCGATAAACCAACGGTTGAATATTTTACATTTTAACCAAGAGACGTTTTTATAACTTGTTTACACGGGTTCGTGTTCCGTTCGTAAAACAAACCCAACCAAGTGCTGAACCGAGAGTATACACCTCGCCTTACCGCCCCTATTATTGCTTACTTCTCTATAGGGGTAGCTCAAAGCCTATAATATACATCCATACATACGCACGTTGCATATAGGTACCCAATTTTGTCATCACACATAATTCACGCACGCGATTGAAACGCCGTAAAAAGATCTGATCAATCGACCTTGTATATTGACTTCTGTGCTGCTCATTAGAATTAATTTTGATCCCTTCTTCTTTTTTTTTTTTCTTTTCTTTTCTCTTTTCTTTGGATCTTTGATCCACTCGTTCCAGGTGACGCGAAGAGGCGGAGACCCTAGCTAACCGAGTAAGGAATTACGTTAATATTTATGTACATAGGTATACGAAGGGCTGAGGGCTCTAGGCGGCACAATAGGTGCGGGCAATTAAAAGACTCCAGGTTTATATGGAGACACTAGCGTAGGAACCTAACTGCCCATTAAAAGTCGACGTTCAGACGGTATACTGGACCGAGAAGAGATGAGGAGCCGCGTCAGAGCTCAGGGAAAAGGTGTAATTGGGCGGCGTGCTGAATCCGCAGCTCGTAAAGTTAGAGAACGTCGTCGTCGGGCTATTCGACCAAAGCTTTTCTAGACATTGCAGCCAGCAGCCACGAGGTTCCCTTATAGCGACCTCTTGCCCTTATACCTTATCCCTTATTTCAACGCCGTACGTCTCTAGATTCTTATAAATATATAGTACACGTCGTATTAGTTGACTCGCCGATTAATTAATATATCCGCGATTCAATAGACCGGCCAGAATTTTTTCTTTTTTGAATAATAAAAAAAAATAAAAGGAAATGAAACGATGAAATTTACAGCATCGATTTATATAAAACGATGATTTTCCGCGTATAATTAAACCCTTTTTCTTTATTTTTATATCGTTTCGAGGTTGAAAGATTGGATCGAAGATCAAAGAAGATCGTAATTACAATTTTGTTTTTCTTTTCTTTTTTTTTTAACAATTTATTATTACATTTTTATAAAAACTAACTGGATACATGATTCTAGGTAAAATCAACTGTGTTATATACAGAAAACGTCGTATTATTATTATTTCTATTAGCATAATGATAGGAGAACAACTTAATTTGCATTCAAGATCATGCGTCCGATCAAGTGTACAGAGCGTCGACAGCGAGATGTCAAACTCGTCGATTGCCGTTGAAGAAAAAAAGAATGAAAAAAATCTCCTTTTTTTCCGAGACAGATGAATTTTTTTTTTCTCTCTTTTTCGGATTTCCTCTCTCTCTTCTCTATCTTCTCTATCTTCGATCATATGAATCGATTGATTTTCAACAGAAAGTCTGTCATATGCCTGCAGTATAATGAATCGAATTTCTGAAAAAAGGGTTCGAAGTTTAATCGCGGTGTGTGAAAGAGCGAAAAAAGAAGAGAAAAAAAAGAAATTGACAAATTATCGCGGCTACAGGATAAGGATCTAAAATATTATGTAAATAGCACGGCGTGCATTTAAGGAGTAGAGACGATCTCCTGAGAATGTTGGGCTATATACGAGACGATTATTATATAATAATGTATAAAAGAAGTGCATAATATAACATTTAGCACACGCTTAAATAAAATTGCTGTAATCCAGCGAGGGTAGGGCAGCGAAAAGAATGTAAGTAGCGTAGGATATGTAGTAGATGAGATCGAGACGAGGGAACGAACGGAAAGTAAAAAAAAATATAAATGAGGAAAAAGAGGAAAGGAGGCTATGGTAAACTACGTAGGTATATATACCGTATAGCGTACCTACTACATAACATTAACATACCGATTTACATAATGCTTATAATTCGAGTAATTATTAAGGGAAATATACACAATTTAATATAATGGTGAATGTTTAGGGTCTTCCTATATCAGTAGAGAAAAATCTTTACCTACTCGATATGGTTGATGCAGGTGCACACAGGTACACGCCCTAAAAGTCAATAGAATTTTATAATACCTAAACCTAATTCCGAAGAGGAATTTTCCAAATTTTTATTATTCTGAATCGAAGGGAACCGCGGGGACATTTCATTGAAATTTTATCAATAATTCTTAACTAAGATCTTCTTTCACGTCAATATGCGGTTTGTGCGACTTGGAATTAGATCGAGAACTTTGGGATGTGGGTATAACGAATCGAAGAATATAATTTTGTGGTCTATGCGTATATAGAGCGAGGAGTTTGTCGGTTATTAATTACTCGCGAGTTAAACTGGCAATTTAAATTTCTAACTGGATAGCATAACGTCCTGCTGCAGTCCAGGTCATAACTTCGCCCCTCTTAAATTCGGAGTGTTCTCTTGGGACCTGAATTCACTGGGTATGAACAGGTCCCGGACCTTTAATGACGAAGCATCATCGCGCCTCGGTCTCATCCCACCTGCCAGACGTTGATGGATATAATCGCCCTTTTAATATATTTTAATTTATGTTTTCACCTGAGAACGAGCGCGTTGATTTCCCGGTGCGCCGACCGCGCTAGCCATCCTCATCGCATCATATAGGCACTTACTACGCTCTACTACCTTATTAGAAAAAAGTCAACAAACATAAATGAGTAAAATCGATTTCCGATAGTACAGAATGATCGTCACCGTTATAAATCATTTTATTTAAAAAGTGGATAAAAATCTATCATCGCAATATCATTGGTATTCGATTCGATCAGAGATTTACGCAATGTCCGAGCGAGCAGGTGGACGTAGCAGTCCGTTCAGTTTTTCGTTATTCGTCCGGCCGGGGAATTTGGTATTGAAAATAAAAATGATAAAAAAGCGAAGTGTAGCATTAGGGAAAAAGTGATAGCTTGTTAGACTAACGACGATTGAATAATTCAGCCTTGCGATAATGGTTCGATCGAGACTATAAATGAGACGAAAAGTGTAAATTTATTGGCTTTATTCACATCTGGACATTTCGAATCTTTGATTCGATCAGAAAGTATAAGCGGTGGACATAGAAGTTCGGTTATAAGAGGCAGGTGGAAAGACGCAGTTCTATAAAAGTTAGTATTGGTGTATGTGTGTACCTACGTACCTACATGGCTACGAGGTATATTTTAATGCATAAATACACTTCCACCATCGACTATATATAATCCGCTTAAATAATTGACTAGATAAGGTGATGGCTGTTAGCGATGTACAAAAGTGCTTTCGAATTACCTGCTCGAGCTACTCGCGTTGTTCTTTTATTCTTTACTACCTGCAGTCGTAAGCGAGTAGTAGCTGCTCTACTCGTAAATTAAAATTTCACTGTTATCCCACCCTGCAGGTCTAAGGTATATGGATATACCCACGTGTCCATATACTTTATTAAATAGGCAATGTATACCTGGCTCTTTGCCACAACATATAGGCTATATAGGGGTAACGGAGCTAAATCTTCTGAATTCGTTTAACAAACTGCTTAATTACTCGTTAATTACGAGGAATACCTGCGCGACGTGAGAGGAAAGAAGGTAAGGAATAAATGATCCTGAGTGATAAATGTCATCTGTCAACTAGACTCCGTGCCAGAAATGGTATGATAATAATCCAGGTAATTATCAAGCCATAACCACAGACACGTATATGCATAAGATACCTTCTGCCTAATTACGGTCGGTGCAGCGGGACTTAATTAACGCCTAAACTTATAGACGAGATTAATCAGTCAGTTTTATGAAAACTATGGGAATATTTGCTGCATGGGGATGTTGATTCACGCGGTGTCGGAAATGAACGGGTGAAAATATTACCGAGGGTATATTACCCTTCGCTACTGTCACGTGGTTAGAGGAAGATGAATATATTTCGCGATAAAAATCACCTACGAACACGAACCGCGAACCACGAAAACAGCCCTTTGGCATACCTGCATGTATGCACCTAGCTACACCCTAACAGTTGAGAAAACTTCTGCGGATCAAAGGCTCGCTGCACGATCCGCTACTGATTTTTTTAACCAGCTGCTTGCAGATAACGAGCTCTGACCATCCGGCGCCTATTATTCGACGTAATCAGTCAGCTCGCTGAAATTCTGCAGATATATATACCTCACAAAGATTCTCTTGCCTTCGTCAAATCTGCCTTCTCTCTTTCCTCCCTAATTTTTCTAGTTTTTTTCTTCCGTCAATCTTCCTTTCTTTTTTATACAGGAACCAGTGAAAAACAGGTGTAAAGTTCCAAATTGAAAGAAAATTAATTTCAGGATTTGATAATAAAGTTAAAAAAAACTTGGTACAAGCTCTAGATTGAACGGTGCGATGAAGGGCACAGGAAATTTCGTGAAAAGATTTGATACCTTTTTATTATTTCGGGAGAGCTAGGCTCTGATAAAGGCCAATGGCCAAGACTCGGGAACTAACTGCATACAAGCAAGTAAGCAAGCAAGGGTCGCGGGGCAGTGGAGAGGGGTAGTAGACTCGCAGGTATCTCAAGATCTATCTGAATAATAACGTGTACGACAACATGTCAAATTATACAGAGCCACGGCAGAGAACGAGTCTCCTCCTTTAGCTGCGAGCGGGTGCGTGTCAGCGTTGTCCGTCATTCTCCGCGTGCCCGTAACAATATGTATACATATAATTATGTTCTATATCACTAGCGACATGTGTTAGCGGCCACATCGGTAACACTTTTTATTTTCTTCATTTTGTATCATTTTTTTTTTCCATTTTTTTTTTTTCATTTTTTTATGTAGATAATTGCGAGCTATAGCTTCATATATTAACGCGGGTATTAAGAGACGGTATAATTCACCCCGTAGATCGTGAAACGACGTCCAATTGCTAACGACACGCACTGCGAAATTATATCAGTGTCTGTATGTAATTTCGGAAATTTGAGAACTTGACTGACCGGTGACAATTAAATCACAGCTTTCTTGACTCTGATTATGATGGATCATCCGCGTAGGTTTTCATTTCTATGCAAAATTCAACTGATATACAGGTTGTACACGAGTATACCCCGCATCGACTTTCTTCACTTATGAAAAATAATTATCGGGCTTGAAACGCGATAGTTTTTAATTTTTTTGATTTCCCCTTTATCGTCAGCTTGGAGAGAGTTGTTCAGTGTTTAAATCGCTTTAAATTCTTTGAAATTTTGATGAAAAAGAAAATCGAATTATTCTCTTTTGCTTTCTTTCGGAGAATGAGATGAACTCTATCTCTGAGTGCGGCAGAATTTTGGGTTTATTTGTTACGCAAACTCCGAAACTTCGGTTTGCAATACCTAACAATATAATGCCACACCCGCACGAATCTGACATTATCAAACCGCCACCGCCAAGAATGAAGTCCTCTTCGAAACCTAACAACTAACTTTGTTCCGATTGTTTGTTTCATGTTGGGCTCTCTCCTCATCTTACGAAATCTTCAACATTTCGCTCGAATCTACGCATCTGCGGATACAGTATGTGAGTACAATCCCTAAAACTATTTTAATTTTACTTATATGTTATAGAAAAACCCGTATGTATGTATTATATAGTTTGATTCAGTTTCTCGCATAAATATCTTCCGAAAGTTGCGATTACCTAGCCATAGAACGCACGACGATCACTTCCGTGCAATAATTCGATTGAGCAGTTATCCCCAAACGTGCAGGTATACCTATATTACATCTGGATATTATAGTAATAATAATTAGGGTTATTAGTCGATCGGTTGCGATTCAATGCCGGCCTCCTGTGATCGTAATATTATATCTCGTCGATATAGTACGTTGGTATTAATATAATAAACTCGGACGTTAAATCCCAAGTGGAAGTGCAGTTTTGATCAGTATTTCGGGATCAGCCGCAGCAGCATCAGCATCAGCATCAGCATCAGCACGATTCAATTACCTGGCGGCAGAGCCTCTCTGATCTATCTGCCAACCTCATTATACAACGAATCTCCTCACATAACCGATTTTCTAACTGAAGCCGATCTCATCCACTTCCCGCAACGTTACCTCAATTCTATCGATATATACCTATATAGAGGTATGCTTCGTTTTATTCCCCTTCAAACTCCATCCGATTTCCCTGTATACCTACACGGTTTATTTTTTTCAAAATTGCTAAAAATCTGCGCTAGTTTAACAGCGGTTAGCCCAAGCCACGAATCACCCTAGTCCAATAACACCGTACAAATCCGTTGCACACGGCAAGGCAACAAGGCCAGCAAAGCATTCCGTGTCCGGCAGGATGGGCACGTAATATGGTGACCGGCTCGGCGATCCGGTCTCGTCGCATCGGTCGACCCTTGGTGATAGGACCGAATGGCGGTGATCGTGGTCATACCGCGGTGGTTGTGGCATCGAGCTCGTACTCAACCAGGGCTAATACGACGCTGGTGATTCACGGGCGACGGCGGCGCCTGCGGGTAAGCGGCTCACCGCACGCCAGATGCCTGCTGCCCACTACTTCACCACCGGTAAACCACCCCCAGACACCGTTACCCTTCCTCACACCCACAACCACCCCCAACCCATTTTGCCGAGGCATACCATCATCAGCAGCCGCAAAAATCTGTAACGCCTCACCACCCTTGCGGCTGGATCGTAGCCTCGCGATCTGCGTTGGTGTTTTAACATTCATGTTTCACCAGCTAACGAGAGATATTATAGTAGTACGTGATCCAGGACATGTATATTATTCTTTGAACTAAATTTTAAGGGTAGGAAGTTTTTTTCCTTTTTTTTTTTTATTAGTGAAAGTCATGAAAATTATCAGAGAACAATCACACAAATTATTGCATCTATATATTATTGTGTACATAAGCAGCACAGGTGAGACTTACACTAGTCGTGAAAGGTATATAGTTATAATATCGCAATTGATATTTGACGCACGTTACCCGCAGCGAAGTAATTGTGTTAAATGAGCTGGTTACGTATGCGACTCGTTGTCCAGGGGACAATACCGAACACGATTGCAGGTAGAATGGAAATAATAGGATAACTCTCTCTTTCGCTTGTATAGAGGTGTATATTATAGGTATACCCTATACCATATATACAGTAGCTGGTATAGGTGTACATAGAAGTATAGAATTATACACGATCACGAATCTATCGAACAAAAAGTACGTGCGTGATTTTCAATTAGCGCCATCCCCTGCACCCCTGAACCCCCAGCGCCCCGGTAACTAACCGGGACTACTAATTCCTCTATCGTCACTTCATATGACTTATCTTTTATTCAATGACTCATTTCTTCACCCGCTCCCATGGCCTCCGATTATACCTACTTTATTGTCGAATAATTTAAATTTAACAAACTTTTTGATACTTCTATATGATAATGTAGTATAGGTATATTCCGATTAATTATTATCGGAGATATCGATCGTTCTATTAATTTATATCCATAATCCTGATTAACAAGAAGACAGCCTGACGTCAGAGCGTCGATTTTTGTACAGCGTCGTTCTCGTGGGAACGACTCCCACTCGAAGCGGACCTTCGGTAAGGCCCCGGGCCGGTTTAATTGCCCCAGAAGACGCAGCGACACGGGGGGGGGGGGGGGGGGATTCTTTTTTACATATAATGGCTGCTTTCCTTTCCCATCGATCCATATTGGATAAGAAGATTAAACTCACGATAGTCGATATGAACGATCGATTATTATCCCGCAAATAATAATTTGTCGTTCGGTGATTTACTACAAAGCGGAAATCTGATATTTCGCAAATGCTGTATGGATATTTAAAAACAGTACGTATACTTCATGAAACGGTGAATATAGCCGCAGACAAACAACGGAAGTACAGTTTTATGAACAAACTATGCCAAAGCAAGTAAACGGCGCGTGCCTAAGCCGGACATTATTGGGTCTAACCAGATTACGATTGTTCATTCCGAAAATGGGCCATGCTGATCCTATTTATACTCGATTGTCGTTTAATAAACCATTAAATCCCGTCTAAACGTACCGATTACTGAACAGTCCCTATTGTATGCGGCGGTCTCTCTGTGACAACGATACCTAGTCCTATGTATACCTCGAGCTCTGAGACCTCCTCCCGTCTTCCCATTGTAACGACCACAGCACGCACCGGCATCGTATTGTCGCCGATTTACGAGTGGGACCATCCGGGCTGGGCGCCATCCCCAAAATCCCTATTCCCCCTGATTTTAGCTACCTTATTTTATATTTCGGTGCTACGCGCGCCTACTACTTCTTGGATATAGGCTACATACCTGTATTCGGGAATTGGGTTCTTGTATGTATGTACAAATTCGTTGACAGGTAGGAGAGACTGCAGCTAGGGGCATAAACTAGGGGCGAAATGGGACCCAGGGAAAAGCACATGCCTACCTCTATGGCTCTATACCTACCCTAGTGTACCCATAGCTACGGTGTATAACCGCTTCCGAATTATCCAATTTGCGCGGCAACTGCGTGCGTAGAACCGGATAATTGAGGTAATTGGTACAACAGTAGGAATTAGTCTGGAGAAATCGTCTTTCTGACCAACCGAACAAGTTTTCCTCGAAGAAAATATAATTTACAACCTGTCGTTCATATACCTGGTTTATAATAATGATCATGATGATGATGGTATAATGGCAATATATATATTATATATTGTATATAGGTATGTGGGACTTGTTGCGAATATATTTAAGATAAGAACGATTAAAATATATGAGCTTGCGAGTGAAACGATGAGAGATATCTTGTTCTTATTACAATATCGGTATAGGTAGTATATAATATGTGAATATGCCTCTTGAGTTGGTATATAAGTACTATAAGAAAATATATTTTTAAAACGTTCCTGGGAGTTTGTCTTTACCCCTGTTGACTCCGAGCAGGGTACTACGGGCCCCCTCTTAACGTGGGACCGGCATAAATACGCGAGGAAGACACACTCCTGCATGAGGAGAAACAAAAAGTTACAAAGGACGGCAAAGTCCGCGGTCTCTCGGGGTGATACGATACGATCTTCTCATACGGGATGCAGATACGAGAAATACATATATATATCCACCATATGCACACCATATATATACCTATACATACTATGCAACTTCTCTAGGGGGGGCTTCTCAATTCTCTGAGAAGAAAAAATGACGGGAATTTTTCTCTTTTTTTTTTTTTTCTTCTTATTATTATTCCTATTATTATTATTTTTCGTCAATTTTTTCCATTCTATTCGAACTGTATGAATTTATTGAGGCAAAATTCACGGGCTACAAATACCGCCAGCTGCGCGATCCAACTATTATACTTTATCAGGCACGTCGTCGTTGCTGCAGGGCTGCGGTTGTTTATTATAAACACATTTACCCACAGGATACAAAACGTCAAGTAGGTAGGTATATATATATAATACTTGCGTATATAGGTATATAGAAAAAAGATAGAAAAAGGCTAACGAACGATCCTAATCTTGAACTTATTTTTACTTCTGCAAAATCGAATCTGCAATAAATAATATATCACAGCCGCGTATATCACATGTATACGTGTATGTATGTATGTACCTGTATACAGTATATGAAGTTTTACTCGCGAATTATATCTTTATCAAGGAATTCAGCAACTGTCTATATTTAATCGGGTTTAATCGTCGTTAATTATACCAGTAGGGCTTATACTAGATATGGTGGGTAGAAGAAGTGGGACAATTCTATGCTATAGCACGACTAACACCTGCCACTAATTACCTCGTTTCAACCCGCAGTTCCCATATCCTCGACGTAGAGATAGATACAGATACCTACACAGGTTCCTATCTAACTCGGTACTATAAATTCAAGAGGGCTCGCCAATTCCTCGACGAGAATGGGTGTAGTATATACATATAGGTATATAGTATGTAGGTACGTTTCTAGCTGTACCTATCCCCTATCCCTAGTTTCAATTTCGTAATGCCAATCCAATCATGTAAATCAGGGGAACATTATTAGTGGTGGCAATTGAGCCCCTGCACCTCTCTCCCTTTCTCTCTCTCTCTCTCTCTGTTTCTCTCTTCTCTCTATCAATCCGTCCACCCTCCCCCACCCCCCTCAACTCTCTATTTCTCTCTCAGTTTTGGAGTGGGCACAGAGTGACGCCCGACTAATCCTAGGTTTACCTAATCGTCCTCCTACTGCTCTGCGCTACCCCCTGAATCGCCCCACGCCCCCGTAACCCCTGGAGCGTTTGGAAAGCGGCTTAGGTACAGTTTCACCCCTTCATTCCACCCCCGGGCTCACTGTGGGCTCACTTGGATTCGAAACTGAGCTTTGCTAGTTTCGAGACCCGGACTCTATCCTGGGACAGGGAAAACCCCTCCGGTGGGAAACCTGGTTTAGAAATCCTGACACTATATCAGCGGTAAATATTTTCGATAAAGATACAAACTTGAAGCGTTACCAATTTGTAAACTCTCTGTGTCCATTGGAGGCGATATCTCCGTCTGTATTTCAAGAAGTTGAAGTAACAGGAAAAAAAAAACTATAATTTGTTCAATTCGGCAGCGAGACCGAGCCGTTTTGGTACTTTAGCCACCCAACAAATGCACGCGTAGGTATATACCTATCGTCGAGGCAATTTGCAACAGGTAAAAGCAAAGACCGCAATTTATTGGCTGGTGGGAGTAAAGCAAGTACTTAATAGGTATTTTGCGGGTCGTTTTTGAGGTTGATTCTGCACGGCTTGTATACACAGCCGAATCGAACGGTTCGATGTTATTTTGACCGCGGAATAGACGGGGCGAAAGATGAAGCCGCGGATTTTATTCTGGTATGAAAATTTCAATACCTGTAGAATAATTGCGTAATCGTAGTAGTAGTACAGCTAGAGGATATCCCGGACAAGTATATGGAGGCAGTGTTAAACGCCGATCATCCGGTCGGTAAATTGCAGTTAGTTCAGCTAATTCCTATTGCTAATGGCAATTCTCCTTCATCCATGGCTTCCCCAGCTATCCTGATGGCAATGTCTTGTAGCGTCTCGACTCAGCGCCGATAACACCTGCGAGTTTCTCTTCAGACATACAGGTTTAACGTTCACCTGTGATTGTCCACGCACCTATAAATGTCGTCTTTTCGTAACATTTTTCTACTCACGGATTTGCATCCGGATTTTTTTTTCTTTTAATCACTCTTCAACGGATGCGCAGGACGTCTTCCGGAGCATGTAGAGCCTCTAAGTGTCAGGAAATTGTCAACAAGTTTGTTCCATTACGTATTCTCGCATAAAAATGAACATTCGTTTATAGCTATACGAATCGGAGAGGGTGTTCTTATGTTTTATGCGAACAATATCACATCTCCTGATTGATTAATTCGATCAATTATCTGCTCATCGATTGTCGCATGGGAGTCATTTTTATCATTTAAGAATCGACACCGAAGGCGTGACGGTTGACGTATAGGATATAGGTAATACATGAACTGCGGTATACTCTTACTTAGATATAGATAGAATCCTGCATGGTCGTTATACCTATCGGTGTTGAAAATTATTCAATTTACATACAGAAGGAAGGCGGCTTTGGTCGGTGTTTCAATTGCTCTCTACCGCAGACATTTGCAACCGTGCAGCACCGCGATCCTGTCGGGATAACATTGTCGGTGAAGGACTCGAACCGCGATCGATCAATGCGATGCGGTGTAATGCGATGTACCTACCGCTACGTAACACGGCCACCGTTTCCAACGTCTATATGTACCCATACCTGCACACACACATACGTAGTATAGGTATAATATATACCTTATACAGATAGGTAAAGGTATATGGCTAAAGGTACAAAATTAAGGCGGAGCTTGGTGTCTACAGTATTAACGAACAATTGAACCTAATTAATGTAGGATAGGATAGGAAGGAATAAATATCCTTATGCATATCCTATAACTACCCTAGGTGGAGCTGTCCTCGAAAATGTGTATAAATCAATGGAAAAATAGGCGGTGTATGTAGAATTGCGAGGAGAGGATATGCGATATGGTAATATTACGAACCGCGTCTCGTATTATGCATCCTGGATATCGCATCCTGCGTTATACTGGGAATTAACACCGTGGGTGGTGCAGAGGTTTAAGAGGAAGATAGAAGGGGGGAGAGAGAGAGCTGGGATAAAGGAGGGTGATAATTAGTATATATTGGTGATATCTCAATGCGATGATGATGCGACGTGATATAATACGGCGTGCCCCTGCGCACAGCGCGACGGGACGTCGCGAGAAAGGAGGAGTGATCGACGACTGCAACTTCACCGGGATAAGAGAGTAGAGGTAACGAACTGAGGAACGAAATAACGGATGGATGGACTGATCAACGATTGAAGACACGCGCCGCAGCACGCGCCACCCCGTCTTTAGATTTGACATCGACGTGGCGCCTGACGGCGTAGCCTGACGGCGACGTACGTATGTACCTATACGTATCCATACGCGACGCGACGCGTGACCGGAGGCTGGTTATATTCTTATAGCGGTGTTCTTCCTCTGGGAGATCGGAGGACCTGAGGAAGGCACGCGCCACTCTCTCTCCGTCTTTGTCTCGCGAGGTTCTTGGAATAATTGCGATTTAATCAACGTTAAGGGCTTCCGACTGACCATTCACGTCGGACACAAAGCGTCACTTAAGCCCAAGATCAAAAAAAATAAAAATAAAAAAACAGAAGGATAACTTCAGAACACGATTTTTTGAGGTCCAGGCTTTCACAGACGAGCTCTGCAACTGGAATTTTCCGATCAAAATCCCATCTATCCCAATACCTACAACGTAAATTTCGGGGATTTCCTCCCTCGGGCTTATGCACACTACGATATCTTAGCCGGCGCGAAATACTTGATCGCAAATATTCGCGGAGAAAATACGGCAAAGGTCGTGGGGTACAAGGTACGCCGTTGACCATTCGGGTCCGCAGGTTCGGCTCCTGTTTTTGGTTCTCTCGCGGTTATATTCTATGAGAACAAAGTGTAGTATGCTGGGACCTGGTAGGCTTGGAGTCCCACGGGCCTTACGTACCCGATGGTATAGGAGCTCGCTCACGAGTAGCTTTAAACTCGTGAGCGAAAGCGAACCAACCACTAAATATTGTGTTAGCGCAGAGAATACAGCTCCAGACACGTGTAAGCGGACCGGCGGGATTCCGTATGAACAGATCGGCCCGCCGATTATACGCTAATTCAACGCAAATTCCTTCGCGGAGATATCTATATCGGTCGCATACATCGCGGAGGACTCCGCGGTAGCGCGAACTCGCTCCGCTTAATCAGTAAGAGAGACAACTACATATTATATATATATACGATCGTTGCACCGCGCAGCGGAGTATAGCTGCAGGGGTACGACTTCCTTATACTCGCTTCTTCTTCTTCTTCTTCTTCTCTACACAAAGGTACCTATATGCCAAAGAAGTTAACAATATATATGGTCGAAGTTGCGGCGAGGACGCGTATATGTAAAGGCAGACTATATCAGACTGGTGTATACAGAAACACCCTTATATTATGCGGTAAAGAACCGCGCGAACCGCGTATTTCACCGATCCCCAAAACTCCCAGACACATACCGAACGACGAATCGCACAGCCGACGACGACGACCCTAAGGTATTTTCGCAAATTAAAGAACGCCGCCCGTCCCGCGGCACCTGTTTTATCAAATATTTTTATCCCCCTTTATTCGCGTATTCCGAAGGACGATTTATATTTTTATATGAAAATGAAAATGAAAATGAAAGCAAGCCTGCATGCGGTTCTGAACTTGAGAAAATTTCATCATTGTTTTATTTCGTCGATTATACCAGTACAGCACGTGGATAGAATTGGGGATAAAGATTAGTGACGTACTAATCACCGTGCAGCGATCATTGACGATTGTTAATATGCTCAGACCGCAATGGTTAAGCTCGCGGAAGACACCCGGGCGACTCGCCATCCACGGGGTATATGAACGCGGGGCTTATACCTGCAGGACTATAGCTCTAGCGCGTTGTCCGTTCCCGGTGATTAGGCGCGTCGCCTCGTTAGGGAAGGAGTTTTTCCATCGCTAATGAGACACGGAGTAGAGTCCGCGTGGTTGACATGACGTATCTATCCGCCAACTTTTTTCATTCTTTGCCTTTTTCCCTTTTCCTTTCCCTTTTTTCTTTTCCTTTTTTACCTGCATCCATCTCCCGCCCCTAATCAAATCACAGGATCTAATCTATGGGTGTTGTATGCTTCATGCGCTCTGTGAGATTAGGATTAGAAATTTAGAGAAAACTGAAAGGAGGAGGCAAAAAATAATGCGTATTTATATTCCGCGTACTGGAGGTCAAGAGCCCGTGTTTTATTTTTCCCCATTATTTTCCATGCGGTTCTCCAAGTCATGCCAAGTGCTCTTTCGCGTCGCCATTCATCCAGACGTCCGCGGCGACGTCCTCGATCGTTTAATTCGCGAATATTTCAGACTTGTTTCTCAAAATACGCTACAGCTGCTCAAACCGTGTCTACTAGGCGGGCTACAAGACTCCAACTCCGTACGCGTAAACCGCAGTCGTTATATTATACGCTCTTGACGAGTGAGGTAGCTGCCTCGCGTCGGGGGCGTTGCGTCGGTATAACGCTATTGCGACGACGCTTAAACACGGTGCATTCCGAGTCGGCGAAAGGAGAGATGTACTCCATTCAGTTATCACTGGGGAGGACTGCATCGCCGAAAGAATATCTTCATCTCTATTCGTATCACACGATTTTAATTGAGTTATCTTATCATCGTTACAGACCGCGTTGCACTGGGGTGCGAAACATGGCAACGAAGATATCGTCAAACTGATAGCTGGGACCTACAAGGATTACATCAAAGGGGTCAATGAGGCAACGGTCAGTTCGAATGAATGAAATCTCAAAGAGATGAATATTTTTGTTTTAAAATCGTCAAGGTAATTAATTGGCTTGTCTCTTCTGTTTCATACCATCATTCGTCACACCCATGGATGTGGGAACTCAAATCTTGCATATCTGGATTCTGGAAGCAGAATGGGGTAAGTTTCCTTTTTTATTATTAACTCAGAGCTGTGGTAAGTTTTTGGAAATTTCAATGCGTGTGCCGATGAAATAAATATCATCTCTACGATATTTGAGAGGTAATCTTCTCTGCAATGATAACGTGTAGTATATCCCATTCCCTGCGAGCTGCGTAGCGGGGGCGTCGCGTCGCGTCGCGTCGCGTTGCGACGTCCTCGTGGCCTCACGTCCGCAATCTTCCGCGATTAAAGGCGGCAGGGCCTACGTCAACCGACAGCACGCGGAGCGGCGGATACGGCTGCGGGACGACGTCGGCGAGGAGCCGGCCCCTCCTGATAGGATCAAACGTGTGTGGTCTCGGGGTTTACTCTTTATAGGACTTATATAAGGCTCGGCTCGTTAGCGGCGCGCGACAAACAGGGCATCTGCCGCCGTAGCGTACTTAGTACGTTCGTTTCGTATTATATACTTACTTAGTAGGGTATAGGTACCTACCTACCTGGCCACATCTAACCACGTATAATGTGCATCTTAACTATACACTATAAGACGCGAGGCGATGAGACCCGGCGGGGACTCCGATCTACAGAAATTCTCCTCCTCACCTTGGCTTGCCTTCGTTTGCCTCGGTTTGCCTTGGTTCGCCTTACCTTACCTTGCCTGGACTCAAGGCCCTCGTCCTCGGTCATCTGTCTCTCCGTTTGTCTTTCTTCCTGTCCTCGACTCGAGAGACTAGCTCGTTTGTTTGCCGGTGTAATCCGAGTCGAGCTGTCGTCACCTCTGTGCCAACTCTCTGTGCCGCGACGAGGAGAAGACGACGAGAAGGAGGAAGGAGCTGGCGATGAGGACGACGACAAATACAAGGACTTATAAAAACATTATTTATGGGAATTTATTCAGTTTTTGATTACCCCGATTCTTATTTATTCGTGGCTGTAGAAATTCTGGTTGAAAAAACGAAAAAAAAAAAAAAAAAAGAAACACTCGATTATAGTGATCGTAAATTTTTGCGAACCTGCTCTAAAACGTTCTTTCACATCGTGTAAAACCTTCAGATTTGTGATAAATGACATTCAAATTTTGAATACCTGTTTAAATTTCATTGATTTTTTTTTTTTTTCTTTTTTTTCTTTTCCTCATTAAAGGTCATCAATAATAATTCTATCTACCTGATTTGCATACAGGTGTATAAAATACGTTTCATTTTATTACCTATATAGAGACAGTAGGTATACCTACAGAAAATTGAATAATAAATTTGTTGTAATAAGTCTTGTGAAACACGTCTTTATTGCACACCGCGTTTGTGCGGCGAGAATCTACGGGCGTAATCTAGCTGGAATAAAATATATGCATGTATGTACATACATGCGTATACGTACGGAATCTGTAAAAATAAAATAAAAATGATAAGAAGAGAAAGAAAAAAAAAAAAAAAAAGAGAAAAATTTCTACACCGGCACGGTGTAAGTCGTATGGTATGGTCCACAGGTAACATAGCTGAGACGAAGAGAGTAGGATGCGGAGAACTTGAGAGTTAAGAACAGGGGATAAAAAAGAAAGAAATGAAATGAAAAAACGAAAAAAGAAAAAAAGAAAAAAAAACTGAATAAGAAACGTCTTTTGATAATGGCCGCCCTGGCGCGCAGATCTCTGATCCGGACGGTGATAAGAGCTTTATACTCATGCTATACATATACATATATAGTATATATGCGCTATACCTAAGGGAGAATTATTTATTTCTTGAGTAGAACGTCGCGGCGACTTGAGATCTACGTAAGAATAATATACCTATGCCGGCTGTTGGATATGAGAATTGAAATGAGAATTAATTTATTGCTGCAGAGTTGGAGGGTTTTTCCTTTTTTGATTATTTTCTTTTTTACAAAATATGATTGGATCATGATTTTGAATCGATGTCTCGTACAGCTTTATTCGCGAAAACTATATTAGACAGAAAATTCATCTCGTATAATCCGCGAACCGCGAACGTATAAGCGAGGAGAATCTCTCTCATACTCTCTCTTTCTTTTTCTCTACCGATGGGTAGAAGCTTATCGAGAATCGCGTCCTCTTATAATCGCGACAAAAACGACGACCGGCGACAAGACGCTCGTGTGGCGCCATATACTTGGTCGTTGCACGCAACGGTGCAATCCGATTGCCTGTTGGAGCTGCAGAGAGTAGAAGATAGAGGAAATAAAAATAAGGGCACTTTATATATTATCGGGGGGAGGGGGCTATGTTTCCTTCGAAAAATAAAGATCAACTGGGAATAAAAATTTTAAGATGCATAAAATTTTGATTTTCAATCGATATTGAAGTGAATATTAAAAGATGCTTATAATAGGAAATGGAATGAAAAATTATTGAAAATTTCAATATAATGTAATAGATATAATCGGGAATCGAAATGAATTTGCAATTAATTGAAAAATGATGGAATGAAAATTGAACCGATCACAGCTTGATGAAATCATTTTTGGAATCGCGAGATGCGTGGAGAAAAATTAGAAATAAGTTTGAACCGTGTATACCTACTATAGAGTGAAAAAATGAAAAATAATAATAAAAAATTGAGATGCCAGCTGCCAGTTTGAAGAATTTTAAATCGCTTCGTGCGGTCGAATGTTCTGAGAGGAACTTTTTTTTGATAAACGGAAGAACACGAACCACGCGGTGCTAGGAAGCGGCACGTGCGAAATATCGCAACGACTTTTCATTCTTCTCTCTGTATTTCTTAATATCGAAGTGTACCGGGAACACGTGTTGACCCAGGCCGTATCTCCCTCACTCTCTCTCTTTCTCTTTCTCTCTTTTATCCCCTTCCACGTTTAACTATACATCCATCTATATCAGTATCAACGGCTTAAACTTTCGCGAAAAAAGAAATGAAATAAAAATAAAATAAAATGAAATGAGATAAAAAGTATCGAAATCTCTCTCTCTTTCTCTCTCTCTCTCGAATAGCTGAACCCCAACTGAACGTGAAAACCCCTCGCAGAGAGGTATATTTATAGGATTATATCGTGAAAAGTACATATGGATATGTTGAACACTCTCTGATCCTGCGGAGGCCATATTTTGGGGGAAAAAAAGATTCGCTATTTTAACTCGCCAGGTTTAAACTATACATGGTTCATGAAAAGCTGATATCATATTATTAGGGTGGTTACAGAATGATCCCAAATTGATTTAAAAAAAAAAAAAGAAAAAGAAAATTGCCAAAACGTTCAAATTTCATTTCATTCAGGATATAAGCGAGATCTGTAGCGATATTATTTGATCCCTTATCGAAGATCAGATGTTCTTCTCTTTTTTTCTTCAATCACTCTGATATGATCCATCTGTACTTGGGTTCTACACGAATATGATATAATATGTAGGTGTGGATGATAGTAGATAAAATATTGTATATACGTAATAGTGTTATTACGTATACCGACTATATTAAGCTGGACGAGAAAAGGGAACGAAATGGAGTGAAACCCATGAAGATGTGAAGTAAAGGGGGGGATAAGTTGAGAGACGGGATGATTTAGTTGCTCGTAAAAGTGCGAAGATATAGAGAAATATTAAAATTGAAAAATCCAGAAGTCGTGTGAGTGCAGTGATATACGCGCGTGATATTGGTGGCCGGTCGGCAGCTGTCCTATTCCCCCAGACTTGCGAGAAGAGACGACGACTCGTGATATTTCCCCATTCCCCCCCTCAACTTTTGAGAGGCCAGACAATGCTACTTTAAAATATTGTCAAAAGTATAAAAAGATATATGAAACTCGGGACCCGGGGTGTTGCCACTTGTCGCAGTCGCACGTGTCGCTCGCGCTATTGGACTCGGAAAGGGTACGAGAAGCACCCCTTCCGTAGGTCGAGGGCGTCCGACGCCGTTACGCCGTTACGCCATGACGGGATGCTCATATTATTATATCTTACGCACAGAGAGCGAGAGGCGACTCCAAAATTGACTAAATTTCACGGACTCGTGACACAACGCTGTAGGGTGAATTGAAAATCAAAAAATACAAAAAAGTACAAATTTTGTGATAAAATTTGTTTCCATTTTTCGATCAAATTTCGTGACACCATGGAATAGCCAATTGCTTTTGGTTCTCCGCGCAGAATCAGATCCCATAAACGTAATAAGTTCGCGAATGTTAAGTTTTTTGTATTTTCCGCTACGTTCTAATATACACCTGAAACCCGTAGGTATAAATAATTATTATACTATGCATATTCGACGAAGCTGGTTGCGTCTGCGGCTAACCGCGTCTGCTGTCACTTAATCCGATACCGTGAACGACTCCGTTCTCTCGGTCTCATCCTACAGTCACAGTCTGGGTCCATTCTGTCCTTGATCACTTGCACCAATATCGAATTTAGTTTAACAAAATCGGTTGGGTTTTAATCGAATTAGAATAGCCTATAGAACGTACCAGCTATTATTCCTCATCTCTTTCTGCGCAAGAGTTTTTCGTCCGAATTATACGCGACGAAGTATTGGCCATAATCAATCGCTCTTTTCCAATCCTGGACCATTTCCTTTCAATTAAATCTGATCAGGAGAAACTAAATCGTCGGAGATAGTTGGAGAATCTGGTAGTAAATGCGATTTGTATTCGACTGAGAATTATACGCCAACCGCAGACGAATTTGGAGCCATGGACCCAATACGCGACCGCTGTAGCAACTTTTTTCATTATTTGTGGTCTAAGTTACGCGCAGCGACGATGTTTGATCGGTTATTTTTTCATATTTGCATCGCATATGCGTAGACCTTGGATTATCACGTTTTTGATCAGGATTGATCCACGTTAATGATGTCTGATTAAAATTTGATCAATATTATTCCGAGGTTCGCGACCGGCAATTTAATGCGAAAACAAAGATCACCGATGGTTGCAGTCGGCTTCCGGTTCGAACCACTGAATCCTGATCGATAGATTCTTCCTGTCGAGCCGTAGAAACCGTCGCGTCGTGACGCTAAAAGGCGCGTAAAACGAGACAGCCGGACAGCTGCGCTTCGACCAGTATAAGTATATGAAAGAATCACCTGCCTCATATACCGATAATATCGTTCCCAATACCGAGCTACTCGCACTCGCACGACACTTTAATGCGACTCCTGCAGTCCCCTCTTTTCTCAATCTCTTATCCCGTTCGATCGTAAATTCAGAAGGAACGCGAAAGATTTGAAGAAAAATATAAATTACCACCGAAATACGCGATCATCGAAATTAAAACTTTCGATTTATTGCTATACTGCAGGCGTGAATTACTTTTCACTAAATCATGACGATAGAAAAAATCTTGACCGTTGATCGAAAATTTCGTGATATTTTAGTACATGTTTTATTGTATTCGTATCGAGGCGGTATATCTTTTATAAGCAAGTGTGCTAATATGTAAGTATAAGTAGGGATCTAGTATTATAGCTCTTTGCGGTACGTGCATAACATGCTTGTTAAACAACGTATGTACAGAGATATAGAAATAAACAGCAAAAGTAAAGAGAACCTAGCTAGTGTATAGATGTGGGCAAATGAAAGGAAAGCCCCGTCTGAATGGCACATTGCACGCAATTTCCTATTCCTATAATATAAACTGGACTCTGTAATACGGATCGCGAGAGGAAATGAACATTCGCACGGTATACACAGGCGAAATTCTTAATAAGGTGTTAATGATACCTCGCATTGTTTCTACTCCAGCATGTAACTACTACTCTGCAACATCGTCTTACATTGGTAGATATTCACTTAAGTATTGCGAGGAAGATAAGAGTGGATATAGAAAATAAGAAGTAACCGCGTATAATATGCAGTAATATCTCACTTATTCTCTGCTCACAAACCGATGACCCATGTATAGTCTCATCCAAACGGAGATGTTACGAATGAACTGATGACTTTTCATTATCACCTGATCATTTTTAAAATGGTGAAAAAATTAATCAATCTTTCAGGGCTACACGCCGCTCCATATAGCGATGCAATTCGACCACGAGAACATCTTCAATCTTCTCGTACAAGTCTACGGTGAGTTTTTATCTGCCTATTATTGTTCACAACATATAGCAGTTTTTTTTTTAATAAATATATCGTAAATATAGCAGTGATTCAGGCGAGAATCAGTTCCACAAAGGGCATTGATTGACGGGTCGGCTTGCCCGTGCAAACAGAAATTTCCCTTCCCCGTTATACCGACGAGGCTCAAAGCCCCGCCGACTGTTTGCTACAGATTACGCTTCCTCTTCTTATCGGTGACCATATCCAAGTCCACCTATTCGATACCCATTAGACCTGACTTTGATTGTCGGTCTTCGGGCCTGGCCGCTATTTCCACCCCCGCGATCGTCTCTGTTTGCGTTTGTCGTAAGATAATCAATTTGACGAGGCACTCTAGTGTGGAAGGACGTCAATGTCCGTCGGCGATAGTAGGTACCGCTGCAGCAGTGCTCTAAAGTTTGTTGGTCAATATTATTTGAGGCGATTTCTGTCGAGGACGAAGCTGGATTATCGAAAGAGTTTTTTTTTTCTTTCATTATTGATTCTTTTCCCAGATTTTTGGGATTAGATTTTTTTTCTTCATTTTTTTTCCCCCTTCTAATATGACATCGGGTTGATTAATCAAACTTTCATCATTTCGTGGACCTAGTTTTGCATCTTTAGTCGGCTTTCATTTCGTTGTGGTGAATATCACAGGTTTGCGTGCGTATTTCGTGATAAATTTAAAAATAATAAATCGATTTTCTGCTCCCCGACGAAAAGTGATTAATTAATTACGTCAATGGGCATTTGGCCAGAGGACACTAAAATACCAAAACCTTGCGTCCAACATCGTACATTAGACTCTGAAATAGATTTAGGATTCTCGCTCGACGGCGGCAGCTGGACACGTCGAGGACCGATCGCATAAATGAACCACGATTAATATCAAAGAGGCCGAAACAAGACCAGACACTCTCTCGCAGCTCTCATTCCCGGCACAATAAACTTTTAACCGAATCCACAGTACGACGATTTCTGTATTTGCATCTGCGGCCGCAAAAATCTGTCTTCAAAATTTCGCAATGAGAAGAAACGAAGAGAAAAAATGAACAAAAAAAACTAGGAGAGAGACAGAAATTTCAAAAAATTTATTCTCCACCCAGGAGCGAATCAAGACCTTCGCGACTACAGTGGAAAAAAAGCTCGCCAATATCTGGCATCCCAAGAGGCGGCAGTGAGCCAAGACACCTTCCGCAGTGAGTATCTCTTCGGGTCAGAAGGCGATGAGACTTCGAATCTCCTACGGGCTGCATCCATGCGAGTACCCGCAACCGCATCCCTACTTCCCTCTCGTTCCGATATGATGAAACGCGCTACTTTACCCGCAAATATGATGAAACGCCAACGTCGACGACCCACCCTTCTATCCGCCCCAAGCTTTCTTCGTAAAAACTTTAGACCGGACGCGAGTGTGCAAAATAAGAAAAAGGCACAAGTCGCAGATCCGTGATTTGAGTTTTTCTTTCTTTACTTTTTTTTTTTATTTTTTTATTTTTGTGTTCTTACCTCACCTTTCCAAGCCTGAAAGAATACCTGTGCACTAATGATGATAACACTCACTTCTGCATGCATCAACATCACGATCAACGGCTGTATCCTATCAGTAACAAATCGGCAAAGAGCACTAACAATGGACGCCTGCATGTTAGGCGCTGGCTTTCTTCATCAAGCGCTGTTCCAATGGCGACGTATTTACTTTTATCTTCATTCTCATACTTATTTTACTATTGTTTCAAGTATTTAACCGTACGTGGTGTTCCGGAAAGAATTATCATCATTTTATAACTCTCATTAATAATTAGACCGAATTATACATACATATGGGTTCCGGAACACCAGGTGCAGCTGTGAATGGTAGCTATCTACTCCTATAGGTACCTACCTATAATTTTAAGATGAAATTTAATTCATTTAAAGTTTATTAAAGGTTGAGGGTATTTGGTGAGTATCTGGGTATCTGGAAGTAATCTTTTGTTGTAGGGATTACTGCTGCAGCCACAATCAGGCAAGTTGAGACGCACAGCTCTGCTGTAGTAGTAAAGCGCTTGAGTCGCACCCGGTTAAAGTAGGCGCACCCTAAAGTAACGTATATATACTTACTACTTCTATAATTTTAATTTTATATACACTTTTCAATATTTGTTACTTTCTTTTCAAACCGTTTTATCGAACATTATATGCTATCGAAGATACGATGAAATCTAACAGGTCTTAGAAGAAGAAAAGAATGTTGACAATTCTATGAAATAACTGAATAATAATTTTCGGAAATACTTTTTAGGCCTGTTGAATTTCAGAACGAAAAAGCACGTTTAAATTACGACAATTTTCTTTCGTAATTAATTTTCAATCTTGCATCATATTCGTTAGATTTCGCAAGCGTGAGTAGTTGCGATTTTTCATTAATGTCTATATAGGTGTATAATTACATAGTTGAACACATAAAACATGTATAACTGATTAATGTTTTGTTTTAACGCTTAGTTCGATGTGTATAATGAAAATTTTGTTCTTTAATGTAATTGACGAATACTGGAGTGGCAGTAGTATGTAACCCTCACTAATATACCCACCTACACGTAGTTCATTAGCATGTAATGTCAGAGGATTTGCAAACGTAATAAAGCATGATTAATTGGCCACTACTTACGATTTTTTTCTTTTCTTTTTCAACACACTTGCACGGCGCATGTATGTCTCTTTATATTTTCTTCACCCTCACGCAACTCTACTACCCCATACTCTGATCTTATACCTCCTTTCCAATAATCACTTGTATATGTATTAATCGATGTAATTGAGCTAAGGATATATTGGAATCTCCTTGGTTCAATTATTGCGAGAATAATTAATGAATCTGAAAGCAGATCATCTTTTGTCTGTACCTATACTCTTATGAAAAAAAAAGACAGAATCACAAATTATTGCCATTTTCAGTCGTACATCAACGTAAATAGTTCATTATCACATACTTGGCAAGCATAGTTCAGAAATTTACAACTTGAGCTTTGCTCTTTGATAGAGAGAACTAAAGCTTTCGGGTGGTACATGTATGTGTGTATGTGTATACACGTATACCATGTTACTTTATTGATCCTATAGACACGTATTCAGTATTCACCTATGTAAATCCTCGCATCTATTGTACAGATAGGTATATAGTATATTATAGGTACACACAAACTAGTAGAAGATTACGTACCGCGTCGTGATTACGAGAGTTCGAGCGTGCGAAATTTCCTTTTTGAATAATTATATTTGTGCATAAATTTAGCAAAGATATTAATTGCTGGTTACATACTAACTCGTAATCATCTTAGTGAAAATATAGATTCGAATCGTTGATCAATGTTTCATAGATACTGTAGTAGTCTATAACATATACATCGCCTTTCTTCTCAATTTCTTCCATTTGTTATCTAATTATTGTTGCTCAACTAATAATTTCAGCTCTGTTTTTATTCGACGATTTCAAAACCATTCGTGATCATTTTTATTTCGATCATTGTCAATCGTTTTACCTATGATATTATGTCTGAACTGTACGTAATTCTTCTACTTGAAATAACTCATTGTTCTATATACTGCAGTAACGATTTTATGTCTAATCCACGATCTATACGTAGTAGAACATACATACCTAGATACTGTTAACTGCAGCTTAAAATAACGTTTTATTCTCTTTCAGAAATAAAAGCAAGGAAAAAGCATGCAGGTAAGAATTCGCCCGGTTTATAGCTAGAAATGAAAAACGTGTTAAAACACAGAGCGAACTTTTAGCGTTTCCAAGAGTCACGGAAGGAGTTGAAATTCTTGAAATTGATGGAAAATCAAAACCACTATAACACGATAATATTATGTGTGGATTCATTTGCTTGCGAAATTTCTATAGCTTTTCATGCATATAGTAGATTCGTTAATTAATAATAAAAAAATAATAATAATCTGCATAATAGGAGAAGACTGTAATTCACTTATCTCGACGATTTTAAAAAATTATTTCCACCCAATTATACGCAGAGAAAGATCTTGGTTTCCTACGAATTGGCTCGTTGAACGTCCGCGTGAAGCGTACGACGGAAGCCTTCAGCCAATTTCTGGGTGTGGCGAGTAGCAATGCTGCAACAAATAACGAAAAGATCCACAAAAGCTGGGGATCTGCAGATAACATACAGGTATACTACATTTTAGTTTCCCCGCTGCAGAGCAAGAGACCGAAGAATTTGCGGCATGGAAATGCTCTTTTTTCTTGTTTCCATTCAGACTGAACCCAAAGTGATGCCACCTCCGAAGTACGCGCCAATTAAAAAACGTCGAAGCAAACGAGCCCAGGATTTTGTATCGTCGCGAGATGAGCCTGCAAAAAATCAACCGAATAATAATCCTCAAATTCAAGGGCAGGGCCAAAATCCTGTTCATCCACGACGCGGATCACAGCAGCCACGATCGGTCACTAATCTTTCAGTAACTTCATCCCATCCGCAAAACGATTCAGATTCTGACAATGCTTGTGGGTTTGACTCTGCGTGGCGTGGATCTGCGCTGATGTAAATTTTTCTCATTTTAATTCACTATATTATGTTCAATATGTCTCTTTTTTGTCGTTGTTTTTTTCATTACAATCATCATCGCTATGGCTATTATTATCAACCTATGGTATTTGGAATGAAAACTTTATTTTTATATCGGGATTCGCAGATTTGTAATAGGAAATTAATGTAAATAAATATGTCTATCGCCTAGCTATATCATAATTCAATACCTAGACAAATTTTATGTAGTATGTTATCACATTTCCTATTCATCCCTACGTCAAATAACTTCGGAAAAAATGTCTCATCCATTACAGAAGAAATTTGGTTTAGCTGAGGATTGCAGGGAAAGATGGAATACTTCAATAAATTCAATTATACTTATGACTCATAGTATACATCAATTCGAGTGTCAGCATTCTTTTATCTCCCACATGTTGGAAATTCATCAGAAAATTGAGTTGAAATAAAGAAATACAGTAAATAGAACAATCTAACACCATAAAATATCGACGCCAGTGTTCCAAACTCTGTACCGTGACTACCTGATCTGCAGTTGACTGGAACCTTGTAAGTTTTCGGAAAAAAGATCGACACAGAGGGGAAAGCAACTATAAGGCAAGAGTGCAGTAGCGGTGTATGAAATAATGAACGACGTTCATTGAAACTAAGAAATAGAATTTGCAATGAAATAATTGCGAAATTAATTTACTGATCATACAGCGAGAGAAAACTTTTTCGAACCTTTTTTTATGAGAAATTAAAAATACGATGTTATAATCGCTTTCACGCCAGGTGACTTTGACTTTTCAATACTAATACGTAGCTATACGATACATTCTCGTGTGAGGCTGAGACAGACAGTGAATTAATAAGCCTATTAACAGGCAACTTGCCGTACACATCTCTATTCTCTTACAAATTCAACAGAGATGGCGCCAGCAATCAGTATCATTGGTCCTTCCATCTGTGAGAGTTTGTTCAAAGTGTATAACTTGATGCCTGATTTTCTGAACACCCAAATTCATAAACGATTACCAACCACTGTCAACTTATCTTGTGTTGGCTTGGCCTCTTGACTTCGATGGAAACGTTGGCGGGACAGAAAATCATTTGAACTTTATTTATTTATTTATTCATTTATTCATTCATTCATTCATTCATTCATTCACCCCTGCTATAAGTTTCAAATTATAACTAAACGCATACTGATACTCAAAGAGAGAAGAAGAAGCAGAAAAACAATACAAAAGTAGAAGGAAACATATGAAACTAATCAGACGAATGCACTAATCTTCACTTGCTACAGTATAACACTAATTCTCCATCAGCACACACAGTTGAAAATAATTCCTTCAACCGTTCTAATAAATTCCTATTGCTACGTTTCTTGTAAAAGAAATATAACCGCGTATTCCGAAATGCAACCACGGTTACGATTGGATATTTGTCTCTTTTTTCATCGTATTCATTGAAAAAAAGGCTGAAACGATACAACCGCAAGCGTGGTTGCATTTCGGAATACGACCTAAGTATAGGAGTGTGACGGACGGTGTAGGTAGTGTGGTTGTTTAATCCTGAACGGTTTTATTAACGAGGACCTGTTAACTATTGGAATTTGATTACCCGTCGCATGCGTGAAAATAATAAATTAAGTAATTAAGGTAGTTGCCTTGCAAGATATAGTTTGTGCTATTGCTTACTCACTCACTCGCTATCGTTTCCTCTCCCACTCACTATCGCTTACTCGCTTCCACTCATGACTATATCCGACTCATTTACTCAATTATTATCAATATCTGAAAAACTATGTGGTAAATAATTTCCGAATTTTTCAGCATAATCGTAAATGTATAGTTCTAATAGATGTCAGTTTTTCAGAAAGATGGTAATTTCCCTTCAATACAATAATAGTAAAATTTGTTAATTTCCGACGGTTGTCCTTTACGCTCTCATGCTGCAGGTACAAAAAGTATCATTTTTAATGGCAAATATCTTAGGTTTGCTGTGGTCAATCGTCTCCAAATTTTAATATTGTATGTATTATGCATTCAACTACTTATAGTCAAAATTTGAAACACTTCTTAAAATTTTGCAATCGCGAGGCAACTACCTTAAGAAAAGATCTACCTTGCGATATATCGGTAAATAGGATCGTTGCCGCCTAGTCCTATCCAGGTCTCAATTGAATTGTCTAAACTATTGATGAGGCTAATTATTATAAAATAATAATATAAATGAAAATAGGTGATTCAAATGATAATGAGAATTAACTGGTAAAAATGATAATATATTCTTGAACGATTTGAAGAATTGTATGATATGGTTCAAGCGACTAACAAAGGAATGTCACTTGAACAGCCAATAACATAACATAATAAAGTCAGAAAAAAATAAAATCATGAAATAATATAACGGTTACCGACGTAGGGATCGTGACGGCTTGTTTTTGTGTAAGAAGTTATTATTAATGGAATAATAATGAAATAGAAAAAGCCTGTTCACGATTCAAACGCTGATAATTCATGAAAGAACGTCTTATTTGTTACGAAATTAATATAAAAACTTAAAGATGAAATAAGAACGCTCTCTCTCTTTTTTGATAATTATACTGGTCGTATTTAATAGCTATAATAATGCTTAACTATGTTTAACATGCAATGTAGATATTTATGAATCAAGATCGGGAATTATGAGTTCAAGTAACTCAATTAGTACACCAGGGTTTTAGACAGGCCACTCTCTATATTGGCATGAAAGGAAACCCAAACGGGATTAGGGTAAAACCCGAAATTCTACGAATTATCCCAGTTTGGTTGTTAGGTTTATCATCATACCGATCTTGACTTACTTAGTTATAGGAATACATGTATACGATTATCAGGTAAAGAATATTATGAATATACAATTACAGCGATGAGTAGTAATTCAAGCTCGACGGGTGGTCTCGTTGTTAGCAAGGGATTACCCCGGAATACTATAAGTTTTTGCTTATAACGATATTCCCGTGGTTATACTACTCATTTAATTGAATGTTTTCTGGTATGGAATAAAGATGTGCAGTGGTTTCTTCTGACTGGACAAATTCTATGTCCGTTGAATTTTGGATATTGATTTCGGAGCATGGCACCGTGTTAGATCGCGGAAAAAATATGAGTACAAACCAGACGGAAATTCCTATCCCAATCAAGACATGGTAATGGTGTAACGATGTATACGCCGATGCACGATCAAGTATCGAATGCCCGTATAATTCCAAGTCAATGTAACAAAATATGATGCCCATCAGCCTGTCCCAGATGATCATCATGGCAATTGCTATAGACCGAACATTGACTGTAAAGAACTCCCCCGCGTAGGCGAGGGTAACGCCAATAAAAATGAGCTCACTAACTTGCCGTACACACGAAATTACAACGAGTCCCCACCCATATTCCGTGTTTGTTAGAAGACCGACGATCAGGTGGACACCATAATCTACGCTAATCACCCATACCAAAGTGTATTTTTGCCCGAATACACGGACAGTTAACATTACAAATACGCTGACGATCAATGATAAGAGCGAGAAGACGACTGGTGCAAATTGTATGCCATTCAAAAGGAAGAAAATTTGCTGATTCCGATGTTCCGATGTTTGTACCTCTCCATTGACCCATTTGATTGTTATTAAGGATAAAATAATAGCCAGATTCTTCCAATTTTTGAATTCGACCATTTCCATCATTGCCATCATTCTTTCCCGACATCCCTGCCAGTTATTGCTTACAGGTTCTCGTATTGATTTGAGGGACTTATTCTCTCCGAAGAAAGCTAGTGAGCTGGCTGTCTCCTGATACTTCTTCTTCCAGTTCAAGTAATGCGGAGTCTCAGGGTACAGCCACCAAATTGTTATGCGAAATATTATCCCAGCGACTACAATTGCGCTGTTCGCAAATCTATCCACTTGTGTAGGATTGTTATGGGACGAAACAATGGCGTATATAGTGGTTATAACGACCAACCCAAAGTACTGAACTGATAGCGACAAAACCATCAAGTTGCCGCTGCTATCGGTATCACCAATTTCGGAAACATAAAGAGGTATGACGACGAGCGCGATACCCTCACCGACTAGGTGGACTATGTCGAAATACAAATAGTCGGTCACGTCATTCGAACACAAGTCCTGGACTATCACAGGGATAACGCAGATCGACGAAACAAGCAGAGTTACTCTGCGCCCAAAAATATCCGCAATTATTGCCCCAATGATTGCACCAATAGTGACAAGGCCAAATTGCATTGCTGCATATCCGATTGAGTTAAAGTGAAACCGACCGATACCGAGGATTGCACTTGATGCTGTGAAAAAAATTAGATTCTTTACATTATATTGAATTTGTTCAGATACACAGTAGATTCATTTTTTAACCATTAGGTATATTGTATTGACTCCCACAATATCATCTAGTTTTTATTCGAATCAAACAATTCTCCGCAAATTACATCACAGATCAATTGTTCTTGACTGTATGCGTTGATTAGAAGTATATGGGTATGTGAAAACTCACCTGCCAATGCTGCCAGCCATTGCCTCAACCGAATCTTACGCAGGTCAACGGCCAAAGTCATTTTCCGTACGCGCTATCTGTATACAAAAATTCATTTCTAAGATTGGCTCATCGATGGATGACTACGGCGATTAATTTTGCGTCAAAGAACGATAGTAGTCAAAAATTGTGTATGGGTTATTTCATACGAGTCGTGGGTATTTCCATCCAGTTCAATATTTTATATACATTTTTTTTAGTAATATAACTATTTGAGCTTCGCGCTACGAAGCCTACATTTAAATTGAACAATATCAATTCGAGTACAACACAATGCACCTTGATTGAATCTCTGGCGATGGCTTTAATTTTTTTTCACAACAATTTCAAACTACTTACAACAAAAAATTAATGACAAAATCAGCTGCAGTACTGTGGCATTGAAATATCAAGCACTCCTGTGATACTGGTTAGTATAAAAAAAAAAATATGTCAACTCGACTGAAATAATGGTTTACTGAAATACATCACGATACGTAGGTACTACTACATGCGAAAACTTCCGATAATGAGAAATGGAAGGCGTCCGTACGGATACGTCTGCACTCGCTGAATGCGGTTTTTGATTGACTTTTTGACTCCAGATGATAGAACAATCATCGGGTTGCGTAGATGATTTCGGACATTGCGATTTAGGATAAATTCGCTTTGCCTAGAGTATCCACTATGGGCTATCTCCTGCTACTTATACTTATTAACACGATATAACATAGATGTATACGTGTATTTATATGCACATACTTAAACAGTCCGTCAAACTAGCTGCAAGATTCCAGAAACGCTACTATAATTGCAGGATAGCGTTTACGCGTACGACAAGTAGAACTAGCGATATTGAGGGCGCTGGCTATGACCAGATAAGTACGTGCGTGCAAACTCTCGGGATTTTCCTTGTTACTTACTCATCTTACAGGACGCTGAAATTTTAATCATTTTACATGCTTATTATAATAAATGAAACAAAGAGTCGTATGGGGGAAGGAGGAGGGAAAGTGAAAAATGACGAAGCAGATTACGCAGTATAACAGAATGCGGATGGGTCTGACCTAAAAGATGAAACCTAAACGGTATCTTAAATTTTTTTACGCTGATTTCAAATCAGTTTTACAAGCTTCTCTAGGTGGTCCAGTTTTTGAGAGCAAAAAATGTCAAAGTTCAACAAAAACTCGGTAAAGTGAACAACTAGAAAAATTCATTAAAAAATCAATTTGATTGGAATTGCTCGCACAAAAAAAAACAGGGAATTTATAAAACTTCAATTTTATTAGTGGAATTCGCACCTTCTCAATTTTTATAGTAGAAATGAGTAAAAAATTTAAAAAAAGGTAAAACATTCTGAGTTTGTAAGAAATTAACTTTTTTAAATTTAAAAATTTTAGAAATTTTTTTTCTGTCATCATTTTGCTGCAAATATACTATATATTATACATGGGGCATTCCAGCTCAACTCAACCAACTATCGACACTCATGTCTTCGTATTTTCTTCGAAAAAACATATGTTAAAGTTCGAGTAAAAAGACAATGTTTCTGTGAGTTAGAGGTCTTGCATCCAATTTTTGACAGTCACAGATTTTTTAATAAATGTAAGCGGCGGATAATTCAATTTTTTATCAAATGTAAGTAGAGAATCTGACAGGAAAATGTTAGATACACAAAACAACCGCTATCCTGCCAATTTCAACTGAGATTAATAACAGAATTTTCGAATCATTCTTCGACCCAGTTTTAGTCGAAAAAAGTTTAAAATCTCGACTTTCTCAAATGTTGCCATGACCGATTTGTATGAATTTTTTACACGAAATACTGCATCAAAAAACAAAATTTTCAAGACCTTAACCAAGATGCCTGGACTTCTGGTTCCAGAGATATGAATTTTACAAAAACGAATATTGAATAAATCAATTGAAAACGCATAAGGGGTGAATTGGAAAAATATTTAAACTGGTATATATAAAATATTAATATCGCTATAATGCTTTTGGGGATATGTTTTACTGAAAATAGATGTTTCATTCAATAGGGTGATTAGGTGAACAGTCCAACATTTACTTGACAATTGAGTCATATGGATAACTTACATTCATTATCGAAATGATTGGACGAAGTTTTTCCATTGAATTAATATAATTATATTTTTATAGTTAGTCGCAGGTATACAGGGTGATTCAGAATTCGTGACGAATCTTTTGAGGGGTTGATTCTTGTCAAAATTGGGATCGAAAGTTCCTCAGTAATTTTTCGGAGAAATAATTTTTTTCCGGCAGACGATTTTGTTTTCAACAATTTTTTTTCTCATATCATTCGTCAATTCTAAAGAATCACAAACGATGCCAATGATTTTTTTCTTCCGATATTAAGGAGATTTCTCGGTGAAAGCTTTTCATTTGGTGGAAGATATTAAAACAATGTGTTATGGTTTCAAGGGAAAAAATCATTTTTAAAATGAGCCTGCAAAAAATCATACGAATAATAATCCGCAAATGCAAGGGCAGGGCCAAAATCCTGTTTATCCACGACGCGGATCACAGCAGCCACGATCAGTCACTAATCTTTCAGTAACTTCATCCCATCCTCGAAACGATTCGGATTCTGACAATGCTTGTGGGTTTGATTCTGCCTGGCGTGGATCTGCGCTGATGTAAATTTTTCTCATTTTAATTCACTATTATATTCAATATGTTTCTTTTTTCTTGTTGTTTTTTTCATTACAATCATCATCGCTATGGCTATTATTATCAACATGTATGGTAATTGGAATGAAAACTTTATTTTTATATCGGGATTCGCAGATCTGTAATAATAAATTAATTTTATTTAGTATGTTATCACATTGCCTATTCATCCCTACGTCAAATAACTTCCGAAAAAAATTCTCATCCATTACAGAAGAAATTCAGTTTAGGTGAGGATTGCAGGGAAAGATAGAATACTTCAATAAATTCAGTTACTTTTCATCAGAAAATTGAGTGCAAATAAAGAAATACAGTAAATAGAACAATCTAACACCATAAAATATCGACGCCGGTGTTCCAAACTCTGTACCCTGACTACCTGATCTGCAATTGACTGAAACCTTGTGAGTTTTCGGAAAAACAGAACGACACAGAGGAGAAAGCAAGGGAGAAAGCAACTATAAGGTAAGAGTGCTGCAGTAGCGGTGTATAAAATAATGAACGACGTTCATTGAAAGTTTCAATTTGAAACTAAGAAATAGAATTTGCAATGAAATAATTGCGAAATTAATTCACTGATCATATAGCGAGAGAAGAAAACTTCGTCGAACCGTTTTTATGAGAAATTAAAAATACGATATTATAATCGCTTTCACGCCAAGTGACTTTGACTTTTCAATAGTAGGATGTAGCTATATGATACATTCTCGTGTTAGGCTGAGACAGACAATGAATTGATACGCCTATCAGCAGGCAACTGCCATACACCTCTATTCTCTTATAAATTCAACAGAGATGGCGCCAGCAATCGGTATCATTGGTCCTTCTATCTGTGAGAGTTTGTACAAAGTGTATAACTTGATGCCTGATTATCTGAACATTCAAATTTACGAACGATTACCGACCACTGTCAACTTATCTTATGTTGGCTCAGCCTCTTTACTCCGATGGAAACGTTGGCGGGACAGAAAATCATTTAAACTTAATTTATGCATATATTTATTCATTCGTCACAACAAGCATATACATAATAGCTGGACTTGCAGTCAAATAAATAAGGATTACAATGATATAAGTTATATAAATTATGAATAGTCACATAAGTACTGATACGCAAGAAAATAAAGCACAAATATGAAAAATCCATAGAAGAAACAGAAAAGCAATACGAAAGTAGAAAGAAACATACGGAACTAAACAGACGAATGCACTGATATTTACTTGCTACAGAAACACTAATTCTCTATCAGCACACACTGCAGTTGAAAATAATTCCTTCAACCGTTCGAATAGATTACTATTGCTATACGTTTCCTGCGAAAAAAACTAACAGCGTATTTCGAAATGCAACCACGACTACGGTTGGATATTTGGGTATTTTTCAATCGCATTTATTAAACAAGGATGAAACGATAAGACCGCAAGCGTGGTTGCATTTCGGAATACGCCTTAAGTAGGAGTATAATATACCGATGGAACTCGTTCTTGTCGATGTCGTCATTACTGTTAAACTTCGAAAGTTAGGAAATATCAAATATCATAGTTAAAATGTTGTAATAACATATACATATATATCTTCCTTCCCAGCGTTAAAAAATTACAATTTTCTTTCCAAGTAAACATTTAACAGTAACGGAATCTGGTCAATTCAGACAAACATTCCTGCGGAAAATTGTTTACGGTATGGGATAAAGATGCAGTTAAAATGCACGGGTTTCTTCCAACTGGACAGATTCTATGTCCGTTGAATTTTCGATCTTGATTTCGGAGCATGGCAGCGTGTTAGTTCGCGGAAAAAATATTATTATAAACCACATGGAAATAAATAGTGCAGCGGCGATAAATAAGGGATGTACATATATATACACCATTTCTCCATGATATTCTATATTCTGTAATCCCCAGTCAATGGAACAAAATATGATGCTCATCAGCCTGTCCCAGATTATCATCAAGACAATTGCTATAGACCGAACATTGACTGTAAAGAACTCCCCCGCGTAGGCCAGGGTAACGCCAATAAAAATGAGATCACCAACGTGCCGTACACACAAAATCATAAGGAATCCCGGCAGATATTTCGTGATAATTAGACATAAGCCGATCACGTGGATACCATGATCTACGCCAATTACCCATACTAAAGTGTATTTTTCCCCGAATGCACGGACAGTTAACATTACGAATACGCTAACGATCCATGATAAGAGCCAGAAGATAATTAGCGCAAATGGTTCGCCACGCGGAACGTAGACCATTAATACCTGATCCAGATGATTATATTTTTCTACCGCTCCATTGACCCATTTGATTGTTACTAAGGATAAAATAATAGCCAGATTCTTCCGATTTTTTAATTCGACCATTTCCATCATTGCCATCATTCTTTCCCGACACCCCTGCCAGTTATTGCTTACAGGTTCTCGTATTGATCTGAGGGGCTTATTCTCTCTAAAGAAAGCTAGTGAGCTGGCCGTCTCCTGGTACCTCTTCTTCCAGTTCAAGTAATGCGGAGTCTCAGGGTACAGCCACCAAATTGTTATGCGAAATATTATCCCGGCGACTACAATTGCGCTGATCGCAAATCTATCCACTTGTGTAGGATTGTTATGGGACGAAACAACGGCGTATATAGTGGTTATAACGACCAACCCAAAGTGCTGAATTGATAGCGACAAAACCATCAAGTTGCCGCTGCTATCGGTATCACCAATTTCGGAAACATAAAGAGGTATAACGACGAGCACGATACCCTCACCGACTAAATAAAAATAGCCGGTCACTTCATTTGAAGACAAGTCCTGGACTATCACAGGGATAACGCAGATCGACGAAACAAGCAGAGTTACTCTGCGCCCAAAAATATCCGAAATTATTGCTCCAATGATTGCACCAATAGTGACAAAGGCAAATTGTATTGCTGCAGCTCCGATTGAATTAACGTGAAACCGACCGATACCGAGGATTGCACTTGATGCTGTGAAAAAAATTGGATTCTTTACATTATATTGAATTTGTTCAGATACACAGTAGATTCATTTTTTAATCATTAGGTGTATTGTATTGACTCCCACAATATCATCTAGTGTTTATTCGAGTCAAACAGTTCTCCGCAAATTACATCACAGATCAATTGTTCTTGACTGTATGCGTTGATTAGAAGTATATGGGTATGTGAAAACTCACCTGCCAATGCTGCCAGCCATTGCCTCAAACGAAGCTTACGCAGGTCAAGTACCAAAGTCATTTTTCGTACACGCTATCTGTATACAAAAATTCATTTCTAAGATTGGCTCATCGATGGATGACTAGGGCGATTAATTTTGCGTCAAAAAACGATAGTAAACAAAAATCGTGTATGGGTTATTTCACACGAGTCGTGGGTATTTCAATTCAGTTCAATATTTTATATCCATTTTTTTAGTATTATATAACTATTTAAGCTTTGCGCTATGAAGCCTACATTTGAATTGAACAATATCAATTCGAGTAGGTACAACACAATGCATGTTAATTGAATCTCTGACGATGTATTTAATTTTTTTTCGCAACAATTTCAAACTATTTACGACAAAAAATTAATGACAAAATCAACTGCAGAGCTGTGGCATTGAAATATCAAATACGTGAAACGGAGGCCCAATGTAACATCAAGTTTAAAAATTATATATTTAAAGAACGAAAAATGAATAGGAAATAATGAATTAATCGATAATATCCTAATCACTTTGTAAAATAATAATTTTAATCTTTTTAATATAACAATGAAACGTATTCGATGCAATCTCGCTAATTTTTTAATTTTTTTCACCCGCCGACAGGGCCAATCAGGGCTCAAAATAGAAATCTGAAAAAATTATAGAATTATTTTTTCCACATTTAGAGCCGATTTACGGCCATCCAACATTGAAGTTCCGAAAAACCTATAAAAGGACATATGAGGTTTTGTTGAGAGAGAATGCGGAAAACGCCGGAGTGTGGTATGGTAGTGGGGGAAGCGCCCGAGCACGAATTAGGGGAAGCGAAACTATTGGGAGTGGCACTATTGAGGGGTTGTACTGTATAAGGTACACTACTTCATTAAATCTCTTTGCATCTCCGAATCTTTTCGTATTCTATAAAACCATTCAGCGTGAACGATTTCAAGTTATCAGGATGGAATCATACTGATTGATTAACCCTCTGATTCTGTATGCTTTCACATTTTTCCACACTGATGGGAAGGACTTACAATACAAATTCAATAGTGAAACAATTAAAGAATGCCCTTACTAAACTTCACTTGACAAAGGCGGATTACGAGTAGGAAGATAGCCCTAAGTAAATCAGGTAATTTCAGCGACGTATATTTTTGGGAAAAATGTCAATAAAATTAAATTAGAACTAAAATTAAAATAAATTAAATTTCTCAAATTATTTGATAAAATTACCAAAGTGTGGGTCAACGTTACACAATTATTATTAGTATGATGAAACGATTACGAAAAGTAAAGAATAGGAAATTATTTCGTAACACTAGCACACTTGGCACAAGAATGAGTTGTTCCTTTGGATATAATTAACTGTTCAGAAATTATTACGTGACATTTTTGTCGGAAATATGATGCTGGTTAATATAAAAAAAAAAATATAATATGTCAACTCGACTGAAATAATGGTTTACTGAAATACATCACGATACGTACTACTGAATGCGAAGACTTCTGATAATGAGAAATGAAAATTGTCCGCACGAATACCTCTGCGCTCGCTGAACGCGGTTTTTAATTGACTTTTTGACCCCAGATGAGAGAACAATTATTGGGTTGCGTAGATGATTTCGAACATTGCGATGTAGGATAAATTCACTTTGCCTCGAGTATCCTCTATGAGCTATCTTCTGTTATACTTATATTTATTAACACGATATAACATAGATGTATACGTATATTTATATGCACATACTCAAACAGTCCGTCAAACTGGCAGCAAGATTTCAGAAACGCTGCTAATTGCAGGATAGCGTTTACGCGTACGACAAGCATAGAACTAGCGATATCGAAGGCGCTGGCTATGGCCAGATAAGTACGTGCGTGCAAACTCGTGATTTTCCTTGTTAATTACTAATCTTTCAGGACGCTGAAATTTTAATCATTTTACATGCTTATTATAATAAATGAAATAAAGAGTCGTATGGGGCAGGAGGAGGGAAAGTGAAAAATGACGAGGCAGATTACACAGTATAACAGAATTCGGATGGGTCTGACCTAAAAGATGAAACCTAAACGGTATCATAGATTTTTTACGCTGATTTCCAATCAGTTTCAAAAGTTTCTCTAGATAGTCCAGTTTTTGAGAAAAAAAATATCAAAGTTCACAAAGCTCGGTAAAGTGAACTACTAGAAAAATTCATAAAAAAATCAATTTGAATGGAGTTGCTCGCACAAAAAAAACAGGGAATGTATAAAACTTCAATCTCAATAGTGGAATCGGCACCTTCTCAATTTTTGTAGTAGAAATGAGTAAAAAAATTCAAAAAAAAGTTGAAACATTCTTAGTTTGTAAGAAACTACATTTTTTAAATTAAATTTTTTTCCTTTTCTTTCATCATTTTGCTGCAAATATATTATATATTATATATTATCTTCATTTGCTGACTGTACAGGATGACGAAACCACAGACGTACACGGAAAAAAATGTGTTGTCGAATTCACTATGTGAGTAGTAAGTATATGGACAGCATTTTTTTGCAATCCAAATTACCACAATTCTAGTATTTGGTACATTGGAGGAAGTGGCCTTCAATGTCCATGTGAGTAAATGTTACCACAATTGTTGTCATTTCTACTGCAAAAAAAATGCTGTCCATACCAGCGTAAAAAATCTGAGACACCGTATAGGTTTCATCTTTTAGGTCAGACCCATCCGAATTCTATTATACTATGTTATCAATATATCTGGAAATTTATTGCTGCAGCATAAAATTTATTACGTACAATTTTTAATTGCTTCTCAAAAATAAATATGAACCGATCGCGCGGATGATCACGTCTCCTAATCGCTTCCTGGCATACGCCTCAGCAATTTCGAAGTATTTCTATAAAAAATAGTTCATTAACGCAGCCCCCATGCGTACTCGTTGACGCCCCAAGGGCCACTGACCCCACGACAGGTGCACCTACCCAACGTCAAGGTCGTTGCCCCCCCTTCTCTAGCTGCTATCCCCAAACGGGTGTTGAATAGCATCGCCATCTATCAGACAACTTAAGAACTACAAGACTGGCATGCGGCTGCGATGTCGACAATAAGGGTACCGATCTCTGCGGCATGAATAGTTTGCGCATTCCTCCGCAAAATGGCATTTGCATTTGCACTTTAGAGTCAGTGGCGTGGTGTGAATATTGTCAGTGGCCCTCGGGGAGTCAACGGGCATGAATGGGGTTACGTTTTTCGACTACATGTCCGAAAGGACGATAAGTCATAAAAGGATGAATTGAAAATGGGGTTACGTTCGGCTACTTCCTGATAGAGGAGATAAGCCATTAAAGGTTTTAAAATAAAAATGGGGTTACGTTAACGCGATATTTTCATAAAAATACTCCGAACTTGCTGAGGTGTAAGTCGAGAAACGAATAGGAAACTCTGGAAAGTGATAATATGCAAAAGTGAATATGAATAATTTCTTCTCAATTTCATTACAATCATCAAATTTTCGTAGCTGTTAACACGCCTGCTGGTGAGCAACTTGCTATACGATTATCAACAAACTCTGGGTTCTGTTTTATCGACAAATTCTGAAAACTCGACCTGCCATCTGTAGTCGTTCATTGATACTCTGTGTTCATACGTCATCAGACACGTGACCGTTGTATTTGACGTTGACATTTATTTCCGTAAAATCTGTCATGTATATTTGATCGAAGAATTTGATAAAATTCGACAAAAATGCATACGAATAATGACAAAGGCGGTAATTCCGTCTTGATGCGACGCGTTGACAAGTTACTAGAGTCTCGTTTAGATAACGACAAGGTAACTTTACGCTAATTCAGCTAACCTAACCTAATTAATTTTGTCTCTAAGTACTTGAATTTTCAATCGATATGTGATCCCAATTATCAAACCATGTGCATTTTATTCATTCGCTAATTCTGTTATAGCGTTAAATCAAATTTACAATTTCAAAGGCAGCATGAAAAGCTAGAAAAGTAGTTGTAGGTTATGTCTGAAATATCGCAGCATTTCAATATGATATATATAATTTTTTTAAGGAAACGTTAGAAGCATTGAAAGAATTGTCGACATTTTTTACCGACAATACTCTGAATGCAAGAAGAAATTTACGCAGTAAAATAGAGAGACGAAGTTTGCTAATAAACGAGGACTTTGTCGCCGCATTTAGAGAAGTAAAATCATCTTTAGACGGAATATACAATGATGTTTCAGCCATGAATTCGGCAGTTCAAACTATGACTAATCAGCTACAAACCACAAAGACACAAACACTTCAATTGATTGATCAAACTACAAAATTACAAAATGATAGGTTCGTCTGATCTTTCTATTTTCCAAAATCTCTATTCTTCCGTCGACTAAATTCAGACCAATTTCTCATACATGAAACCAACATCTTTTTACAGTAAAAAATTATCCATGCAACAAGAGGTGGCTAACGCATTCATCAAAAACTTTCAACTTACTCAATCCGAACTTGCAATATTACACGGTCCTTCTCGAGAATCACCTATAACAAACGACTTTTTCGTAGTTGCAGATCGTGTCCAGGTATAAACATAATAAAATATCAGTTCTATTATTCTATCCTAATTTTATTACATCGATGAGATAAGAGATATCAATAAACATGTGACTGTTCATTTTCAAAGGAAATACACAGCAGCTGTAGAATTCTGATGCAATCTGGCTACCAGACATTGGCGTTAGACGTTATGCAGAGAATGACTCTACTCCAAGAAGCTGCATTGGAAAGACTGTATCGTTGGACGCAGAGCCAGTGTAGACACATTGAGAATGAGCTGCTAGCTCCGCTTTTGATAAAAGCGATGAGTAAACTGGAGGATAGACCGGTTCTGTATAAGTAAATATCGAAATGGTAGAGTTAGGTGATTTGGAGCTGGAAAATTTACCTATCTATGTAAGTCACTAATCTAATTTTTTTTTAGGTATGTATTAGACGAATACTGCACAGCGAGGAGATCCATCTTGGTTGGATCATTCATCGATGCATTAACACTGGGTGATGCTTTTGGAGGAAATTCTAATCCCATAGAAATGCACGCCCATGATCCTAAGAGATACGTTGGCGATATGTTAGCCTGGTTACATCAGGCAATTCCAGTTGAAAAAGAAAACATTTTAACGCTAGTGAAAGCTTGTGATAAAACAGGTTGATATTGAAAACCTTCTGTGTTAACGTTTCTTTCTTCTGTTTCAAACTGAAAGTCAATTTCCAATTAATCATTGCATTCTAATTTGTTTTTGTTCACATGTTTCAGATGTATCTGATCAAATAAAACAAGCGCTTGGAAATATAACCGAGGGACTTTGCCACCCTTTAAAATCAAGAGTAGAACATATTCTGGCGGTAGAAGCTCCCGCTACAGTTTTCTACTCCGTTACAACCTTGATAAGATTTTATCAGGCGATAATAATGCAAGTTGTGCCCGACAGCTTGTTGACAACGACTTTGGACGATCTCCTAGAGCAAAGTGATCGTAGTTTTGTCACCCGACTGCAAAGAGAGACTCGAGCTGCTTTGGGAGATCGCGCAGAGCCACCAGGCACGGATTTAATTCCTGCACCGTCCGTATCAAGGCTGCTTTCTCTCCTTAATGAAGTTCTTGCTGTCGCAAGTATAGCAGAAGAAAGAGAGAGAGACATGCTTCAAGTTAGTATTAACTCCTCTAGGATCCTACAATCAACAGAAATTCATTTTCAAATATGAATTCCCATCTTATAAACTATCTCCACAGATTGTTTCCTGCGTTATTGATCCATTGCTACAAGAAGTAAATGAAACAGCGTCGAGATTACCTACAGTAGACATGGCTGTCTACCTTCTCAACTGTATGCATCAAATACAATCTACCTTAGCCTTGTACGAGTACATGGATCAGAGACTAGAAAGATTACAGGTCAGAAATGTTTAAAAATTATTATGATATGTATTTTTCAACTATTTATTGTATTCTGTATTCATCTCGTTATTCCCTATTCTATTCTATCCATTAACAGGCACAAGCAGATGCGCAGATAGATACCCTCACATCAGAGCAGGCCAGTTCTCTAGTTGCAAATTTAAATCTTGGACCGATATACACGATTCTTCAAGGGCGTGAACAAGGCCCTCTATCATCAATCCCAGGGATGGATCCGCTCAGTGTGAAAGAATTCACGGTAATGAAATTTCGCGATTATTTTATTAGATTCAGACAAATTAGCCAACCATTTAAATATTGATCGTTTTTTTCTCTTTCTTTATTGCAGAATAAATTAGAAGCGTTCTTGGTGATGCCGGATATATTGCTTCTACCTCAAATCAGTCTTTTGCAGAGTAACACGCATAGGACAGTGACCCAGAGAAGATCGTTTGAAGTAATTGGAGCGATTTACAAACAGCTATACGAAGATTGTCATAATCCTAAAAATAATTATCAAAATCCTGACAGTCTGTTCTCTAGAACACCTGAAGAATTATTAAAGGCGTTAGTTTCGTAACAGGCCTGAATATCGACTAACAAATGATGATAAAAATAAATAAAAATTCTAGCTTTGTAATGATAAAAAAAAAAACAAAAAAAAAATCAGAAAATATGTTCTTTTCCTAAAGCTGACGAATTCTACCTATGTAAAATAGGAAGAAGAGAAGGAGAGGAGGAGAGGGAGGAAGTCTTATCTCGCTAGATATGATAAACGGTAATTAATGCATGATTAATAATCTCATAATGGTTTATTGCGTTATATATGCGATATGAATCTGACAACAGGACATAGAAAACTTAAAATACGAAATACGCTGATGTATGTATGTGTGTCTCCAGACACACACTTGCGCGAAAGATAAAGAGGAATATGAATTTAAATTGTTACACATTCGCCCCTCTGGTTGTGAGTTGGTGAAATAAACCAATGGGAGAGGTGGCAGTAGGGATACAAGTGCGCCTTGTGATGATGCGCGTTTGGATTGGCTCATTCGTCAGTCGAGGGTTTGGTGCGGTGGAATGCGGTTGCGTCGGCATTTTAACCGTACGTCATTCATCCCCGTTATTATACCCCCGTGAATACAGTAAGTCGAAAACTAATAAGGTGTTAATAGTGTTCGGGCCAGTTGGATTCGGGCCTTTGTTGCCACGAACGGACACAGGTGATTGTGGTTAAATATGGATTTTTGTGTTTTGTGCACAAAAGGCGGATAGAAAGTGAGTGAATATTGTGCCAAGATGGCGGACTCGAGCTATTATCAGGTGAGTAGCAGGTCCTCGGGGTTCTCTCGGGCTGGCAAGCCGCCATAAAGATCATTCCTTAGCACTTGACAGGATTTTAGGGCGTCGTAGATTATTCGGAGCCGCATAACATCCGCCTGAATATCGTCGACCATATTTATATCGCTCTATCACGATAATTATACCGTTCAATGTTTAATGTTTGTGTATCATTTATTATACGATTGATTGTAATCGGAAGCTTTTGATGTTTTAACTACTAATTCTTTTTAAAAAAAACTGACTCATTGCTATTTCGTGTATAGCACATAACCACACGCCGTCTTAGCGTGTTTCTTCAATCTCTTATTTCTTTATCGCTAATCTACGTCTGCAGCCAGTTTATCGTAAAAAAAGAAAAAAGAAGCAATAATGTAGACAAAAAAAATATGAAAGAAAAATATAAAACGATTTTAAAACGCCCACCGGCTTAGCAAGGTTAGGTTTAATATTAGCTACCAAACTTTGCATATTATTATTGAAATTCTGAAACTCCTACGTATACGCATTAGAGCTGCCTTTACATACACGCGAACTAACCGGACGTTAATCTTTAATATAATCAAAACTTTGAGCAGTCCTCATTTCCTCTCGAGACGTTAACCTCAAAAATATTAACTTAGCAGCGATATCCAAGTCTATGAAAAAAGTAATACGAACAAAAAAAAAAAAAAAAAGAAGTTACTCGTTATATAAAAACGTTGGGCATCTGTCTGCCTGAAAATCATCTCAATTATTGAATCCTCTAAAATTCATGCAAGAATTTTTTAGTCAGATTTTCATTTTTCTTTTTTTATTGATGTTCATATCCCTAAAATTTGGAGAAAGCTATTCGGCGTTTATGAACGGCGATAAAAATCCTCCGAGTTTGTCCGGGATCACGAGATCCAGGACTAACGGTCCTCGACCGAGGCATGGCAACGAGATAGATGCGTCAGGAGAAGAGAGTAGAATGGATTCTATTGGTCCTTGACAGAGGTTTACCTGTACAGTATGTAGTAGCGTAGAGTCATTCGGTACTAGAATCCTCGTGGCGAGTAAAATAATGATAAATAATCTAGTATAAACGTGCTTGTGTAACGTATATGAACAGGTGCCTGTACTGGGCGTATCTCGATAGTAATATCAACGATCAACGATTTCTCTATCCAGCATATACACATTATATGTATAGTATAGTATACACATGTATAACATATTTCGTAACAATGGCTTAGCGGCTAATTAAATTATCGATATATATATATTTTTTTTTATATATATATATTTATTTATTCAAAGCCCATTATCTTCAGCTAAATCTCACACGTGACTCACCGTTGTTGGAAAAACCTGTCCGCGTGTATTTAAAAATGTAAAAAATAAAAAGAAGAAGAATCAAACAGGAAATGATTAGATCCTCGTTTCCTCATTGATAATAATGATAGTAATCAATATATTGCTTAGAATGAGAGCGCGAGGAAAATTATTTCCGGATTCTAAATATAATGAATATTATGCTTATGATGCATACGTACGATATATGTGTGTGTGTGTGTGTGTGTATAAGTACGTAACTAAACTATACAACTATAGTTTCAAGCCATAATAGCGGAGTATGCAGTGAACTGATAGTTTTCACTCTATTGCCTAGCCGTTTGCCCTAGTTCTCACAACATTTGTACGTAGGTACCTACGTTATAATATCGTATGTACTCGTGTAATGTGGAGAGAGATGAGAGGTCGAAAGTCGACAAATTTTTATTCAAGTACCTACGTTGTAGTTTATAGTCTAATAGATTGAATGAAACAAAATACAGGTGAATAGCTCCAATTAAAATTGGTGTATGTAATATGGAATTGAGTTATAGTTGAATCGTGACGATTCGTATATACGTATATTCGCGTTTCGTAATGAAGAAACACATCCTAAATCTATTTTCCAGCTAACGATGAGAATATTTCCAGCCGTTCAAGACTTGAGCCATATCTATATTCGGCCGAACTGAACGTCTGGGTTGGCATCGGATATGCTTATGTATTTAGAAGGTCCTCCGAAACGAATCTCTTCGCGAGGTTCAATATTTGCTATTTATTATCATCATCGCGTGTAAAGATCATCACCCAAATCGAGTTCACGAAAAAACTGAATTATTTACTCATTTTCAATGAGATTAAAGCAAAATTGTAGAGAATTTTTTTTGTTTTCGGTTCAACTCGACTATAATGAGTCAGGTGAAAATCGACGGGCGTTTATCTAACGCACGATAAAATGTTTCATCAATATTGTGCACAGTCCCTTCGCAGGGAATAGGCTATAGCTAATTCACCAATTCTTGGAATTATAGAATGAGAATCCCTGTTATCTTAGTTTCTGATAACAGATAACACCTTATCGTCGGTTTACTGAAACTGTGCAGCGTCAGTTTCATAGCAGGGTTGATGTTTGGCTATAGACTTTCGACAAAGTTGACCGAGCTTGATCGAACCTCACTCACTCACGCGATATATATCGGGGGCATCTCATTATCAGTTTCGTATATACGGATTCAGTTTTCGCTTGAAAGGAATCTTTCGATTTTCATTATCTTTTTAATCTTTATTTTATTTATATAAATTCGTTTTTTCATATTCATCATTATTTTATTGTGAATCAGTGTTTTGATGATTAATTTCTATGTTTCAATCTGGTGAATAATAATTACATACCTACCTGTCTATCTCTGGCAAAGGATTACCACACAAGGAAATGCCAAGAAGGAACAAATCAATTTGGTCTTGTTTTAATCCTGTGGGTTGTATGGTAGGTCGTACAAATATCTGGCTTTCTTTATACTCTCGTATTTCTGTTTCGTTATTATTCTGGCAATTTATACGTTCTCGTCAAAATTAACAATCGAGATTAAAGATCGGTTATTTCACATATTTACTTCATATGCGGTTTTGGTCTGCGGTATTTTTCTTATCAGGTATTTAGGGACTCGAAGTTGGAGCAACTCGGTTCATTAGAAATTAAATTACACTAATTACTTTATTATAACGTTAAGAAGCGTGAAATTTCAAGAAAAATGATGAATAATTGAATTCTAGTCAATTTTCATTGCAATAAATATCATTTCAGCATTTTGTAAAACAAAATGCTAAATTGATTACGGTAGTTTAACACCATGTACAAAATCATGTAGGTACACACAAGTTTAAGATGATATAGAATTACGCGTAGCACGTGACACGAGCGTTTTGATTTAATGTTGTACTGATAATATCAATCACACTATGTATACCTACTGCGTTAACGTACGTCTAAACTCTAAAGTATACACAAATATATACATACATATATTATTTTTCTTCGATTCCACAAAAAACTGAAAAAGAAAATAATTTAGAAGAAGAAAAAAAAAGATAAGAAACAGAGACAAACTCATGACACGTAACTTTTTTTATTCATTACACTTTTCTATTACCCTTTCATTTTGTCTCTGATATATGAATAAATAGATGCTAAACACATTATATACGGAGAACGATTATGTAAAAGTAGTTATTTTTGTTTTGCAGCTCTTTATTTTTTAGCATCGCTGAATTAGTTAGAGGCGCAGCTTCGTTTAATTATCATTTTTTTCTTCTTTCTTGTTCTTTTTTTTTTTTTGTCTTTTTTGGTAGAGGTATAATGTAGTACCTAGGCTTTTTATATTCCCAACGGTCTTTTCTTTATTTATATGCCACATGAGCGCTCTAATTATTAATTAAGCAGTAAACGACGCGTGTGGAGATGTTTGAACTAACGATGTAAAAGGTGTAAAAGAAATAATTACGAATAAGCATACATTGAACGTGGAATACATAGATAGGCATATACCGTGATAATCAGGTGAAACCGAATGGACCGATCCTCCACCCGGCGGATGATTCGTATTTTTATGGGGATAGCCACTCGTTGCACTGAAAATCCTCAGGGTGTTTTGTTGCATCGACCTCGCGGCCAAATCACCTTAGAAATTTTTCAGCGCAACGAGTGGCTAACCCCATAAAAATACGTAATATCCGCCGGCCGGGGAATCGGACCATTCGGTTTCACCTGATTGTCACGGTATATGCATAATGGTACGTATTATTTTTAAGAATAGAATTTTTATGTTTAAAATTAAAAAAAAAAGAAAAATCGCGAACCCCCAGCGAAGTAAAGTGTGTAAATTATTCTTAACGGTATAATGAGATCAAAGCGATGATATGTAGGGTTTATGAAAGGAAAAAGATTAAAGGAAGAGGTTTTATCACAAATGATCAACTTTCGACAACAATCGATGATAATAATAATAATAATAATAATAATAATAATAATAATAATATCAACAACAACAACGGTTCAATGGAATTAGGAATGCATGACAGGATGGGGGGAGGCCTCGCACGTAGTTTGGCTCAGTGAACAGAGTTGGGTAAAAACAAAAAAAAATTCCACCTCGTTGATTGAATAATTGAAAAGAAATATTTAGAAAAAAAAAAATATATATATATATATATATATTTTTACTTTGTCTCGAGATAATAATGTGAAATTTATCGAGAGACCATTGAAATCTGCGAAAATCATAATCAAATTTTTATATATTTCCGATTTAACTTCCAGTGCAGGATTTTCGCTGATTTTTTTTTAGCTTTTAAAACACTGAAAATGCAATAAAAGTGTCGAAAAAAAAGATAAGTACCTACCTAATTTCTCTTTTTTCTCTCGTCGGATTTCAGGGTGACTACATCAGCCACCCAGTCCTCTTCGAGTTGTCGCACAAGTACGGGGTTGGTGGAAGTGACCAAATGCCGCTACCAGCTCGGTTGGATGAACTTCGTGAACACATTCGTAGAGAGATACGAAAAGTAAGAATTTACGATGATCATTATATGTTAGAAAAAACCTGAAGTATTTATTATAGAGCTCGCACATAGTAAGGAACATTGAAAAAGAACAAAAATAAAAAACAAAAAAACAGAAATATGAAGAAATCGCGAGAGAAATTAATGAAGAGCATTGAAAGGCATATTTTTCATTCACATATTTAATATTCATTTTTTATTAACACTCGCCTCAATAATTCCTCGCAGGAACTGAAAATCAAAGCAGGTGCAGAAAACTTGCGATTAGTAGCTACGGATCGAAAGGCTTTAGCAGATGTGGCAACGATCGTTAAGAAAGCGAATAATAAACTAAGCGAATTACAAGCCGAACTACAAGAGCTAGAAAGTCAGATAATCCTCACACAGGGACAACCTTCATCGCCTCAACTAAACCACTGCAATGGTCAGGGTAAGTTCATAAGCTCAATCAATTGAAACCTGTGTATACTGTATGTTTATAAATTTTTTATCGTTTAATCGATCCGGGCTTCGCAGTACAATATGTAGTTTCATTCGATAGAAATTATGCGCGAAAATTTCAGGTCTGAAATTTCTTAATTGAGAAAAAAAAAAAAAAGTTAAAGAATAGAGGTATTCTCACGCACACGCACACACATACACATATGTTTTAATTATTCAGGGCAACGCGTATCTCTGAAAAGTATTAAAAATAACAAAAAGAAAAAAAAAAATGATAAAGGTTGTAGCGGTGCATATATTATAGTAACGAGTAAAATTAATGTCGCCGAGTCAATTGTCTAATTAAAACTCCTGAAACGCTGCTTCAGAGTTTCAACTTTCGAGCTGAACACGTATAGCTGGTAATTTACGGACTGAGAGAACAGATTCTGGTATAATAATTCAAAATAATAATTAGCAGTGATTAGTACAAATTGTAGCAATAAAGAACCGCGTATTTAATATTTTAAATTTATATACGCATGCTCTCGCACTAACACGTGAATGTATTAGAGTGTACCTATATTTGACGTATACCTAGGTATGACTGCAGCGTATGTCAATATATAATTGCGTGCATGAATTTTTTTATTTTGCGATTAGTTCATCTTGAAATTATTTTTCTAATTATCTATACAGAATATGAACCTATCGTTCGTATAGATATATGGTGCATTCGTTATAACAGCCTGCACATTTACATCGCGCGTGTTATTACGCGTATGAAATATATAGGTACTCCCTGTGCCATACGAAGTGAGTTGAATTAAAGGCAAGTGGCTTCTTCTTCTTCTCCTTCTCCTATCCTTCCTCTTCTTCCTTTTCGTCTTCTTCATCTCTGGCTAAAGTTTTCTATTAATACCACATCTGCTCGTGTTACTCTATATATCTATATCATTCAACAAGAGTTAAGAGTCGAATCTTTTACGTCTGCTTCAAAGAGTCTCGAGTCTCTCTCTCTCTCTATCTAGTATATCTATATCTATATCTATCTCTCTCTCTATCTCTCTGATTGTGATTTGTGAGGATTAACGGGTACTGCAGCAGCAGGGCATATATAGATTTAGATGTTGGTTACTATCTCTCTCTTTTTCTCTCTCTCTCTCCTCTCTCCTCTCTTCTCTCTTCACTCTTGACTCTCGTTACTCGCTCGAGTTCATATACATGCTATAAAGTCACTCGACGACAGCGCCGTTCGCTTTTCAAGTAGTCAACGATCACTCGAGACGAAATAGTTGATACTTCAATTCGATTTTTTTTTTTTTTTTCTTTTTTTTTCTCATTCGAAATCTCTCTCTCTCTTGCACTCTGTACAACATTCTATTATTCTTATGTATTTGATCGTTTAAAATGAAAGGAGAAAAATTTCTGTAATATACTATATATTGTTCATCGTATATAAGAAATTGATATATATATACTATATATTTAATATATTTATACATATAAGTATAATATGGATGAAAAATCGTTTGTCTATGTAATAAATTCTTATGTTATAAATAGGATCTTATTCGAGATTATTTATTGACTAGTCTAGGTATATAATTAACTTTATAAATCGTCGAACGACGAAGACCAGGATCCTCCTATAGAGCAGAAGGGTAATAAAAAAAAAAGTATATAGAGAAATTCGGGAAATATATAACTTGACACGTGAATTGATGTGAAAAATTGTCAATATAGTTATTGATTACGCGATTATATAAAATCAGTCCATATAGACTCGGCCCTGAAAATTACCTAATGTATGTGAAATCAAAAGTACCGTTTTCATTCTGCTGCTGCAGGCTTAAATATGTCGCGTAAGGATCGAAGACTGAAGACGAAGACTTAGCTGCTGGTCCAGACGTAACTTAACTTTATCAACTTATGTTGACTTGACTTGACTTAACTTAACTTGGTCTGCGTGGCCCGGGGGTTCCTCGCTAACATTTATAGTTTATACCACGTTTTGGTTTAAACTTGATTTTATATACAAAACTTATACTTATACGTATAGTTATACTATACTTTTACGATTATAGTTACACGAAGCCCACGCGAGTCGCTCGCATTCCATCGATCGAAGCCCTCACTGGTTATATAGAAAAATAATTAAATAATGAATGAAAATAATATCACTTTTTTTTCTTTTTTTTTTTCAACATCGCGATTATTATAACGAATTAATAATAATAATAATAATAATAATCGATATATATATATATTTACTTTTACGTATAACGATTGCCACGATCTTATACATTAATTATTTTTTTATATAACGTATACCTATGTGTGTTGCTTGAAAGGTTTTTCTCGTACCTTATACCCGTAAGTTTTCTACATAAAAGGGGATTATATGATGCGGAGATTTATTCATGTTGAAATAACAGGTTTACCTATTTGTCACATTATTTATTTTACATTTATATATATATATATATATATTTACTCCTCAAGATATCCGGTATACCTACCTACGGCTATTTCCAACTAGAGTGTAATTAATGAATCTAATCAATTCCTATATCGATTATTATTATCATTATTATTATTATCATCGTTATTATATCGTATATATTTCTTCTTCTCGTTATACGTAGTCGACGTCGTTCCCTTTCCGGCTTTTTCAACCATTCATGCGTTTCATTAATAGGGAATACTGAACAAATACGCGTCCATAGGCATAGTTTACTCCGAAAATTACCGGATAGACTCATACCTACCTATCTACGATCTGAAAAAAATTTCAAACAGGTTAAAATAAGTAGATTTAATTGTAAAACAAATCGAAAAATGAAATTTAATGTTCATTACGCGAGGCTGTGTAATTATGCAATTATTAATAATAATAATAAAATGAAGAGGAAAATTCTAACGGAGGAGGAGATAATTGGAACACTAATATAGTCGCGTTTATATAATTAAATTGCAAATTGGATGGATGTGTATAATTGACAATATCGAATAATTAACGAGCACATATGCGCAGGTATGTAGATATGTACATACTACAAGTGTATTATATGTACAGGCACCTATTCTACCTAGATACAGATTTAGCAACCACGTGGTTTTTTTCTTTTTTTTTTTTCTCTTACTGATTCACGATGTGTAAACCGTAGAATGAATCACGTGTTATCGCATGCGGTGATATTTAGACGACATCGACTTATATGTGTATCATACATACATATGTTACGATTCATAATGTAACAATAACCATTTCCGGTCAATATATTAAACTATACACCTATATATATATATATATATATATACTTGACTAATTCATCTATATTATACTATAACACCGACGTCAGAAATCCATTGACTAATAATATACTCGTGTGTAGATTATATCTGCAATAATATGTTTTTCGCGCTTTTACTCATATATATATGTCATATATATATATATATATATATATATATGTTTCTGTGTGACGATGAGTATAATTATATAGGTGATTAAAATTTCTTATTTTTCACATTAACGAATATACAGTTATATATATATATAGATGTAAGTGTATAATTATAAAAAATTATTATTAATCGTTAAAGAAGTATATATATATTTTTTCACACGGTATATGTAAATATTCGTATAATATAATGAAAAGACGCTCGTACATTTTCGCAATAATATGCACATATACCTATATGCTCTTATATGGTATATATTTTCATTTTTCATTTTTTTTATCTCTCTTTTCTCTTCTTTCTTTTTCTTCTTCTTCTCTTTTTTCGTTCCAATTAAATTTGCAATATGTACATATAGCCGGTTACTACCCGCGTATACAATTTCCGGTCGACTATACAACGATTACGTAATTAATTAAACCAAGCGTGACCTGTTATCGGTAGATATATATAATAATGTGCAGTGCATTAGTATAACTAAGTACATAGCTAGCCTTTGCGGTTTTGGTTTATTTATATGTGAAATATATCCACGGATATATAGGTATACACTTATTTTTTTCGATGTCTTTTCTTCACATTTTTCTTACCTTTTTTTTTACTAGGAAGAGAAAAAAAAAAAAAAATTTCAAATATAATCTAAAACTACATATCGCAAAGACCTGCGCACTTTTCGCATCCTGCAATTTATGTATGTGATATACGATTACGTCACGTCCGTCTATGACCCCCTTTCAATGAATTATCTCGAACTCTGACCCCCCGCGAAATTGTCTACTATAATCACACGCCCCCGCGTATAGTACCGAATTGTGTAAAATTACCCTACCGGATGATGGAATTAAATTTCATGATTATTCTGATTTTTGACCAACAAAAGACACTCCTTATCGAGCTTCTTATTCTTATTCTTATTCTTCCGCGCTGTACGTATTGTAGTATAAATCGTGAATATAGATTAAAGAATCTCGAATTTTTCGTTTCTTTTTTTGTTTCGTAATTTGTTCATAAATAAATTATATAATAATGATTTGGATGATAATCAAAAGCAGAGCAAAAAGTGAAAATATAAATAAATAAACATGTGGTCTACCATATAGGTACCTATGTATGTATATATATATATATACATATCACACGGACTCTGCGCATAAACGCACGTGCGTTATGTACTAATGACACAGTTTCCTTTCAGTTTGTTAGCCCGAGCGTTGCGTTTCATCGTCGTTACTTACGCATATATACATATGGGTATACATACCTATACATAGGTATATGTACTGCACATATATGAATATACGAGATCGTTATTGCACTATATATTATCCCGCGCGAAACGTCATTCCTATAAATTATAATGCTGCACATCTACGTATACGTAATACATATAGTATACCTACGTGTAATACGCGTCTTATCTCCGCCTTTGACTGTCTCCTTATTTGGATCTGACGTATCTAACGTACCGAAATATATATTTATAGGTAATATTAACAGACTTTTATTTTTATATTTCGATGTACGATATGTTTTTTCAAATTCGAAAAAAAATAGTCAGAATCAAACGGTGTACCTACAATAATTATACATAGAATGTACATATGTAAATACTGTATGCAATCGTTCCCGCAATCCTATCTAAAATTTGCATCAATTAAATTACGTTTTACAGAAGGCACTGTACTCGCGAATCTACATGTATGCTACATATATGACGTGATATTGAAATGATTTTTCGTTTTCTTGTGTTTCGCGATAATATATTGCGTATTAAAATTTACCGTATCATTATCATTATATATATGTAACATTGTTAGGTAATTATCATATCTATATATCCATATATCTATATATATATATTTATTCTCGCATATAATATGTAGACATAATGTTATAATATTACATTTATACACGCCCATATATTTTGGAGTTCCGGTCAACGAGCGAGGTTCGTCTATTATAGGTATAGCCATACATATATGTATATAGTGTATACCTTGTAAATTGCATCACTTCCGGTTATCGTAATGCAGACCTGATTTAGAACGCCTTACAAATTATTATAAACGATATACTATAGGTATAGTAGGTATATAGGTATACTATACTGCCTTATATAGGCGATTCAGAATTTATATTAATGATAACTATATAGGTACTATAAAGAAATATTTTATCGATATAGCTGATCGTTGTGAAAAAGTGATCGTCCGAACCGTTATGTTGTATAGCAAATTTCTATATAGTTACATATACATATACCTATACATATATGTGTACTATGCGAAGACCATAGGCCGGTAGAATTTTTTCGCAAATGAAACCAGTTTCTCACTGACGATGAGAATAAAAATGAAACGATACATACAAAAAAAGAAAAAGAAAAAGAAAATAAATAAAGAAAACCAAAGATTGACGATTTCCAACGGTGTGGATAAGCCCTAAGGTTTACCGACCGTCTGGGCCAAAGACCTTCTCTTTCTCTACCGAGACTGACGGAGATGCATGGTTAAACGAAAGAAAAAAAAACGCAAGAAAGAAAGAAAGAAAGAGAGAAAAAAAAATGAAAATAAAATGTAATAAAATAAGTAAAAAAAACGTGACGCCACACGCGTCTCTCGTTCCTTTTAATCCAGACATAAGGAAACTGGAGAGGAATCCTAATTATACCGCTTGAAATGTAACGTTTCTTTATTCTGTTTCTGGTTCTTTTGCTTTCTTCTTCTTCTTTTTTCTCTCAATTTTACTGTAAGAAAGAAAAAGACAACGAGGGAATAAAAAAATTCTCTAGGCAAATTCAGCATCTCTCTTTCTCTCTCTTTCGTTTGCGGGCAAATCCGACTAAATTATTTAGCGAGTATGAGGTATTTACGCACACGGGAAACCAATTTCAAAGTTACAATACATTCATATGTTATATGGAATTATGAAGACTATACAAAGGGCGACTTGTACTAGGTACCATGGTTACCACGGTTATTTTCATTTACTGAATTGTTTCGCGTGGGAGTCGGCCCCCAAAGGCCTCAAGATTCTAAAGCCATTCTACGATAACAGCTTATGAACGTATAATATGCGTAATATGTGTGTGTGTGTGACAATACACACCCGTATATTACTCCCAGTTTTTCCTCGATGTATGTATGTACAAAAACTGTTCCCATAGATTGAAAATTTGCATCTATTGTAATTTTCAAGAAAATTATGTTAAAAAAACAGAAGAAAATCGTGTTTTTTGGATTTTAATTAAATTCAATGGGTCAAGTTTCCCAAATGTCAACTTGAGTGAGAAAAAAAAAAACTACATACTTGTCTTTGCCATAATTTATTAAATCCGATTTCATGCAATTTGAGAAAAGCTTTTACATTTCTATACATCCATATTTTCATAAATAATTAACGGAGTAAATGATTATTTTTAACTCTTATTCCATTCTCGTTTGATCATTTTTATATTCCATATACTCATTCACGTATAATTATTTATGTTTAGATACACCCTTGTCACCGATGGATTCGTCCTCGCCGAGCCAGGAGGGTCTGTTCACAGATCTTCGACTTGTGTCTCTCGAAAAGCAATTAAACATCGAGCTCAAGGTGAGTACCCTAATATGAATTTAATTTAATGAATTTTGGGATTTTTGTATACAGTATTAATTTTTCTTTTTTTTTTTTCTTTTTGTTTTTCACAAATTTTTGATTAGTTTATATAATGATACATCAAATTTATCACTATTATAGTATAATAAATATAGTTTCAGGATTTACACTTTACGAAGTGCAACTCTCAAACTCGTAACTGTAAAAACTTGAAAATTCTGTTAACTAAACTGAACTACCATCATTCTGTGTCATTGTCGCTCATATTCCTTCAACTCGTCAGTCCAGACCGGATTGGAAATAAAAAAAAATAAAAAAAATAAAAAAAGCAGTTCCAAGGATCGGTTACGGGATTTTTATATCTCGCTGACCGATAGACACGCGACAAATCCTTTTGGAAAAATAATTTTCATTCATTTGACACAGAATAAAAATATTATCGATAGTTTTACCTATTAGCTAAAAAAAGAAAAAAAAATTAATTAATAAATCAAAATTTAGCCATTTTCATATAGTAAAACAAAATAACAATAATTGAAATTTCTCAAGCAAGAAATGTTCAATTCTTCTAATCTCTATTCCTCTCTTACTTAAATATATCGAAAAATATCGTATTTTTCGCATTTTATTCCCGCAGGTTAAACAGGGTGCTGAAAATATGATACAAAGTTTAACGAGCGGTCATCGAGACAAGAAATTATTACAGGAAGCTCAACAGATGCTCGCCGATTCTAGGGCGAAAATCGAATTTTTAAGAATGCGTATCGTCAAATTGAGGCGGGTTCGGAAACAACAACGATCCAGAGGCTATTCGCCCGCGCCAAACGGCGAAAATACCGCAAACAAAGGTAATTTCGCTAATTTGTAACTTTCAATGTCATTTTTGATCTTTTTTTCTTTCTTGTTTCAATTTTACGAAATTTCGACATTTCATTAATTTTGTTCCTCGAAGTAGCGAAAGGTAAAAATTCTCAATTTCAATTAGTTAGTTTTTTTGTTATTTTACTTTTTTTCCTTTTTTCTTTTAATAATCTGCTCGCCGTCTCGGCGCCAGCAGCAACGAAACTTTAATAATGGTCCTAATAATTCCGGCGCCAAAGTAGTAGTCGGGTATAGGTGTAGGTGTAGGTATAGGTGTAGGTATAGGTATAGGGTACCTGAGCTAACGTAAGATGTTAAAAACCTGTTTGCAAAAATCCTGTAGACCGTCGTAAAGCGATCGCGTTCAGTCTTGTAAATACTGCAGGTATAACATTATAACGACAGATTTAGCTCGAAAGATATCTTCGATCTTATACAAAAAGTGGAATGAACATGCGTTCATATAGGCAGAAGAAGATCTTAAAACCTATACCACGCGATTGTTATATTATTCTGATATTGGAAAATCGAAAATTCAAAATTTCCTATCAATCAAATTTCGACGTTTAGTATTATGTATCATATCAGGTATATTACATATACACCTCTATAGCAGGAATTTATTCTCGAACTTAATATACGAACGAGATTGGCAAAACCCGATCGACGACCTTGACCCTTAAGAACCGAGAACTGATGCCGAGTCAATGACTCCGTTGTTCAGCCCATTTTGGCGAACCTGAATTCGAGTCATCGTACGATTGCTTTTAGATTATATCTTAGTTTTTTTTCTTCTTTTTTTTTTTTTTTTTTTTTTTGAAATACTCAAATTCCTCGTCTTTTAATTCAGAATACAGTCACTGTATAATAGTAAGTAACTAAAATCTCCTTGATTCAATTTTTCTATAGGTATAGTCTTTATTGGATTCTCATTTTTCTAAAAATTATTCATATAGCCCCGGGGTGACTCACTGCAGTGTCTTAAAATTAGGAATACACATCCTCTTCGTTCGCGCGATCTTATAGATAGAAATGAAAAGCAAGCTTCTTCGTTTTGCAAAAGTTCAACAAAATCGAAATAAAATCTACTCATTTTCATTAAAAAATAAGAAAAAAAGTTCAATTTTTGAAGAAGAAAAAAAACATCCTCGGAGAAAATGATAATGTAACATGTATAGGTACGCGCTTACATATGTTATATATTATATAAAATATGAATACATGGTTATTGTCGTAAGTATCTGCGTAACTATTGCGCAGTAAAAAGGAGCAAGTACCTCCTACACATATGCTTTAGTCGTCGAGCCAAAATCGTTTGCCAATTATACATATTCAGTGATGTGATGTCTTATAGTACATGTATGCGTATGTATCGTGAGGAAATGAGGCTTTAGATCCTGCTATATGTAATTCAGTTCTTTCCCATGAATGATGAATGGGGGTCGAGTTTCTTGGAAGTTTAATTCTGACCCCTAAAAGTTTGTTATACATATCAAACCTTTTGAATTTATCAAACAATTTGATATACTTTATCTACAGATAAGTACGAGCCGAATCTGGAACTAGCTCTTGAAGAGAGGGTCGAAGAACTGAGACACCGGCTTTTAATCGAAGCCGCGGTTGTCGAAGGAGCCAAAAACGTTATACGTCTTTTACAGAGCGCGAAGGTCGCGGACAAAAAAGCTGTGACTGAGGTAAGCTCGATGTTACCAGAAAAAATAAAATAAAAAATAAAACTGCCTCTTATATTCTCATATCTATGTGTATAATTTATCCGCGTGTATATAACTCGCAACAGAAAGTCGCGACTAAATTTAAACAATCAAAAATAGAATCCTTAGTTTCTTCGGTGAAAAATTTTCCCCGAAAATTATCTATTTTTAAATAACGTACATACATGTATGTATATATTTAGGTCCGCTAGAAAAAAGTTCAAACATCAAAAAATAAAAAGATAAAAAGTGATGAGAAATTTTTCTGCCAATTAGAAAAAACGAATAAGGAAATCGTGAACTTTTATTAGAACGAGTAACAGGTCAAGGTAATCATTGAATGAAGCTTGTTAGTTGTTATGTAGATTTTGAATTTTTTCTTTTTTACCGATTTCTCGTCTTCACGCGACTCTTTAAGATCTTATGGATCCGTATATCTCGGTGTTCGGGTTATATGCATTAAAGTTTCTTTGTGAATACGGTTGATTTCTGAGCTGACTACTGGGCGATATGCGCGTCTCTCAAAATAACTCCGTCCCGCAACTTTTCTACCCCGCTTATTCCCCCCGAAGACGCCATTTCAGGTCGCGTTAGTTTCCTCCGAACATTTACTCGACTTGCATCAATCCCTTTCTAACAGTTGTGCAAAAAGCGCATTTGCATAAAATCCGCGATGTTATAATTGGAAAAAGAATGAAAAAATTCTATACAATTTCGGTGATGTAGTACTACAGAAAAACTGCCTCATTACACCAGCTTTAAAATCCATGTTGAAAAAGAAAAAAGAAACAGAAAAAAAATAACCGCTGGATCTCAGCAGTCTCGTGTAAATCCCGGTGGTGGTGGTGATTCACCCAATATCCTATTCCAGTCGGGAGTAAAGATTTAATACGGTATACCGAAACTTAAACCGGGTTTAAAATAGTTACGAAGTTTAGCGCAACGCTGCAACAGGTGTTACTGAGTTATTCGATGTCAAGGATTTATAAGTGATATGTCTGATGTAATTAAAGACCGGAGAAGAAGTAATGAAGTGATTATTATGAAACACCGTGATAACGAGACTGTTCAATAAGTGGTTTTTATAAGTGCAGTTTTTTTTTTCTCTCTGTATTCTTTTTTCCTCTTCTTCTTCTTTTCTTGATCATCTATTAGAAGAGTTGCAAGATTTGGTCGAGTGTCTCGAGTGCTCTTATAATATATCGCGAAATTTAATACTCGATATTAATACGTGGGCGATGTATGCACACGTATAGGTTCGAATTAAACTCTCGCCTTTCGAATAGCCAGTTCGGAGTGTAGCAGCACCCATACCAACATCGATCCAAATTTATCGCGCTAATTATACACCGCGACGTTTCTCAGCTTCTCTTTAGAGCAGCGTGTATCATACGTGCAGAGAAATTGAGGAAAATTCAGTTTTTCAACTACGTATTATATTCGCGATATTCACCCCTGACGGAATGGCGAAAAACTGCTTTAGCCATCGTTCATCTCATTCTCCGCCTACACGCCTCTTCAACAAACGGTTACGGTGATAACGTAACGAGATTAGACAGCATGTACCACAGGCCAAATACACCCGATACCCAATCATCCCCGTGGCTGGTACGCGCCGAAGTAACAATACGCCACGGTACCGAAGCGGGAAATTTACCTAGTGGTACATCCCCCTCAGGAGATGGCCTCAGAATGGTTTATAAATGGAGCCAGGATCCTAGATCTCCATCAACAGCTCAAAGGCCGAATGACACCCCGGCTGGATCCTACGGATTTCAACGTGGGAATATTCTATTCACCTCAACACCACCTCCGAGGTCATCTGCCTATCGGCCATCGACTATACCCCGATATTCCGATGCAAGGTTTACAGGAAACCCACCTGCTACCCCATCAGCATCCCAAAATCTAGGAATCAACGTATCAGATTCGGGATACAACAGCGAACAATTTTCGCCACAATCCTACTCTAGCTTGCCATTAAGAAGGCCATACCAGCAGTACAATAGACGATGCAAAAGCACTTGTAGTATCGTTCTTTCGGCGGCTGGAACGCCGGTTAATAAAGACGGTGAAAGTCTGAGTGAAACAACGACAGCTACTTGTCAAACGCAGTGCGGTGATCCGAGGTGTTATCATGCGGCCGCGGCTGCTAATTCCGGAAGATTTAGCCATTTCATTAACGTTCTACCAGAAGCCTGCGAGGATTGTGTAGAGGGTGTTATCGCATCGGGCAGAAAGGCTTTTACTACACATTTCTGCACTCGGGTACCGGGGAAAGTTAATATCGATAAAAATATCGCGAAAGTTGATAGTCGCGATGCTGCTTCGCAGACTAATGACATTGAGACGGTTCATGATGCGCCTAAATCTAGTCAGTATGCGCAAACTACTACTTCTCTTCCTAAGGCTTACGAGTCTAGGAGAAAAACAGCCCCTGGTCTTCTGAGAAGGTTTGAACAGGCCAGAGAAAACGCTGTGCAGGTTTGTAGCAGGATTTTTATTAGCCATTTAGTGAGGTAATATCTGTGGAATGCGCTCAAGGGAATCGAACAAGCAGTGGTTGAGTATTTGAGGAAATCAGGGTTTCAATTGAACAGGAAAAACTCATTTCTGGAATGAACGATTACACCACTTTTCGTAGTAAACACCATTTCGAAACTATCAATGAACAGACAAGCGATAAATGAATAGATGATGAAGTATTGGGTGTGGCAGCTAGAAATTATATTTTAATACATGTTGAAGAAATGTTGAAAACCCTGAGGGCGTTCCATCAGATAATTAAATTCCTGAAAAATTCTCCAACTCAATGAGAGAGTTTTGTGCGATAAAGTCTCTCTCCTTGAATTTTTAGCCTCCTGTAAAAGAAGAACCTATCTCAGTTTCCTCCGAGCAAAGCAGTACGACTGAAAAGTTATCCAAAGAGGCTGCCGCGACCGATTCCTCCGGTAAAGAGGATTCTTCTAAACGAAAATCGCGGACTGTACACATAGATGTGTATTGCACAGGCTCAGAGGAGGAAGCTGACGATAGTAGCTATTCAGATTCCTCCGACTCCTCAGATCAAGAAAAACAGAAGGAGCTAATAGTCTTTGAAAGCGATGACGTCAAAGTGACGCATTCACGTGCTGACGCAAATCTACTGCCTCGTGGTCTCCAGGATGAGAAAGCCTTCCTGAAACGCTCTTCTGAAAACCGTTCAGAAAGCTTTAATCAAGGGCCCATGAGAATGCCCTCGTTAGCCAGTTCTAAGGGCTACGAGACTGATGATGTTTTGAGCTCTTTGTACCCTTCGCAGTTTAGCTCATACAGTGCAATAAGGGACTTAGACTCGGCTCCGTGGTCGGCGGCCTCTTCTTGCGCAGGAATAACTCAGGACTCGTACGATTCCGCAGCAGCAACGTCTTGGAAAGACACATTTTCAGATATAGAATCTCTTTTGAACAGCAAAACGAGCATAACTCCTTGCGACAGTTTTGAGTATGCTAATTCTTCGGATCGGGAAAGGATTGACAAGCTGGAGAATTCCTGGGGCGGGGAAGGGGCTCAGGATAAGAAATCCAAGACCTGGAGATCGCCGCAAATTGAAAGAAGACAACTTCTGCAACACAAAAAGATGAAGGAGTTTTTAGACAAACATCAAGTCGGATGGTCCTCGCCGGAAGATAGTCACCACGAATCTGACGACAGCGACGAAGTTGGATGGAGCTTTGTTTCCAGCGAAGATAATTCACGCGGTGTTAAGAGAGACTCTACCATTCGTCGAGCAAGCAAAGAAAGATCTACTCTTGATGAAGTTCAATTACCAGCGTCGTCTAAGGAGCCTGAAGACCGTGGTTGTCTAAGTGATGGAGCTCCACATCCATCAGTACGTAGTTTGAGGGAAGAAATCGGTCCATTTGGGGGTAGGACTTCTTCTCTGAGTCAGGAAAAGGTCGAATCTCGGATAACTTCCCCGTTTACAATGCCAGAGGGTAATAGAACGGAGCATTTATTAAAGGCCTCTAAGTTTGGGCCGATTGTCGGAGCTTTTAGAAAGCCTGGACATCATGTTGGTCCTGCTAAGAACCCTTCTTGTGCTTGCGAACACTGCAGAAGATTTTTCGAAGAGGATGGACCCAGAGGAAGATCTAGATCTGTTGGAGATATCGAAAGACGACCTGGCCCCTGGATTAGGAGAGATAAAGATATCATCTCGCAGGCACCACGTAGCTCGAAAAATGCTGTTTCGTAAATTTACAAAAGATCTGTCGTTCGTATATTCACTTAACGAGTTTCTTTTTATTTATTTATATCTACTTTCGCACGGTCGATTCTTGTTTTTTAAACATTTATTGTTATCGCTTTGTTACATGATATGTGGAGATGTTATACAGACTTTTATTTACGCCAATTCAAATTCATAGATACTGTAAACTGTTAATAAATATTCATAATCATTATCATTAGCCATGTTTCGTTTATTCATAGTCATACTACACAGGGTCGCAATATCTTCTCCAAGATAGATTTAAACCTAGTGTGAGTAAAAACTTATCAAATTATGCCTCTCTCTCTTTATACGCTCATTTATTATACCGGCTAATATTTTCCAAGAGTTTTCTATAGCTAATATTTAACTCTACACTTCTTCAAGCTCAGCATGAATTTACGTTTTTCTATTACACCTACCACCTTCATATATTCTCATTCTTACAGGCTCAAGCAAGCCTCGCAGAGTCAAGCCGGAAATTGGACTTACTCAGACTATCGTTAGAGCTCAGAAGACAAGAACTACCCCCTGACAGTGCCACTGCTACGCAATTAAAACGAGAATTGGCCAGCGTACAGGCGGCTAGCCCAGTTCCTGTGACTTACACGTCGTTGCAACCATTTCGCGGACCACTCGAAGGCAGAGCTGCAGTTCCTGCCTCAGTTTCAAGATGTGCAGCAGTCACTGGTCAATTGGAGGTACATATCGTCGCTTGAAATTAAACCAAAATACCAGATGTTGTATTCTGAAGAGGTCAATCCTGATAAATGATCACTTTGATAGGTACGATTGATGGGGTGTCAAGATCTGGCGGAAGAAGTGCCTGGCAGAACAAGAAGGGAGCAACCGGCCAGCCCAGACTTGCGTAGTTTTGTTAAAGGCGTAACAGGACGTAGTTCGAGCAAGTCGTACAGCGTTAAGGACGAAACTAGCAGTGAGTGTGATAAAACAGTTTCAGTTTAACTGAATGGTCACTTTTATTGAAGTATTTCTCATTTACAGATGACATAATGGCAGTTATTAAATTGGATAATCAAACGGTAGCCCAAACCAATTGGCGCCCATGTTCCCAGCAGGCTTGGGATCAGAGGTGAATAATTATAATTATCATCTATAAAATGTTTACTTCATGATGAATGCACTCTTTTCTTCATTGATACAAATTTCTGTATTTGATTCAGGTTTTCCATTGAACTAGACAAATCGCGAGAACTTGAAATCGGCATTTATTGGAAAGATTGGAGATCGTTATGCGCAGTAAAATTCTTACGTCTGGAAGAATTCATCGACGATGTAAGGCACGGTATGGCGTTACAGCTTGAACCGCAAGGGCTGCTGTTTGCAGAAATAAAATTCCTCAATCCAATGATCTCAAGAAAGCCAAAACTACAACGTCAAAGAAAGATTTTCAAGCAACAAGTCAAGAACTTCCCTCGTCCAAATCAAATGAATATTAACGTCGCTACTTGGGGAAGACTTTTGAAGCGTTCTACACCCTCGATACACAACAGTAGAAGCTCGGAGAGTCCTCCATCTGGTAAACAAGTTTCATTGAAATTTAGCGTGATATAAAGATGCTGGATTCAATTCATCGAACTCCAGGGCTTCTTTATTAAAATTATCTGAAGGAAATAGCGCTCGGATATGAGTTGACAAGTTCTTTGATGATAATAAGAGATTCAACCAGTGGTAATCGATTGATCTTCGTTTTTAGGACCACAACCGTTGAGACTTAGTTTTGAAAACTGGCCAGAAGACAAGCCAGAAACACCTGGAGAATCGCCTGATCCAGATAAGGGAGGTTTAGGCGGGGCTCGGCCTTTGGGAATGGGAGTAGCTACTGGTAGTCCAGTACTACCACATCCTCCAGACCATCCTCCACCGCCACCTCCATCGGTGACTAAGAAACCGTCAATGCCAGCTCCTCCACCACCACCAAAACTAGACCAAGAGGTATATATGCGTAAATATGTAGAAAAAATCAGATATATTTTAATCTTAAGGGATAAGAATCTCTATGAGATCGATTTTAACATTTACAATATTTGTTCACTTATGCTAAAACTGTAGAAAATGAAAAAAAAACAATTTCAACGTTGATCCGAAGCGCCGGTATTTTCTATTACATTTATAATTTGATTGCAGCTTGAGATGTTGCTATTGTGAAAGTTATAAGTGAATAAATGCGGTATTATGTGCCTTTTTTATGTGTAATGTTTTATATGTGATGCGAATGCGATTCCGATTATCTAATTCGATTTCCTATATATAATATCTAAACTATTATAATGTTTATTGTAAAAAAAAATTTTACGCCACACCCCCAAGCACAGCACCGTACTATTTAAAATATTTAAATCACCAGCTTGTAGATTTGCAAAAACCAATTTATAAACCAATGCGAAGCTATATATTATTAATTTATTTTTCAATCAATATTTTCTAAACACACCTTTTCATATTTTGCACGATGCGTACTAATTTTTTTTTTTTCTTTAATATAGAGTCTAACACGGTCTAACTTTACACCATACAATTTTTTAAAACTTTATGCAAAATTTATCAGAAATTTACTACCTCGATCAGAAGAAGTGTGTATGAATGAACTTTATACAGCAACTCTATCTTATTTATTAAGAAAGAATATTAAAACTTGAATCATAGTCGTGATGTTGAATAAAATATCAGCTTGATAAATGTTTGAAAAGAAATTTGTTAAGAAAATAAATATTTACAATAGCGATACAGTGGCTATTAGATTTAAGCAGTTAGTAATGTAGTTGCAGAGTGCGTTAAGGGAGTTTGATTTCCTGCACAACGAGGAGAAGGGGGGGCCCCAGGGTGCGAGTTTGAGGCCCCTAGTGACGGAGCCCCGCCCTGTGCTGATCGCACCACCCTCTCCACGCACCCCCTCGCCCCAACCTGTCGTCGAGTTCCCTGAGGATGAGGTACCTGCCCCCTACTACACACAGCATGGCTTCATCTGCCTTATTTTATATTAAACATATTATCAGGACAGTAGATCATCGCTGAAGATTAAAATTGTCTAAATTATTTTTTCTTCTCAAGCTGCATGGGGAATTTGTGTTGGATGTTAAAAGAGGCCTACACTTTCTACAATCAAACATATTTTCTATAAGTTATTGGTGTTTGTTGTCTGTTTAATGCTTTTTAATCTCAACATGAAATGAGACCAGATTTTGATAGTTGTATCACATATCCTTCATAGAATTTTCAAAGCGTTAAATGAAGTGAATGAGTCTTCTGTTTCTTTACGAGAACTTACATCCAATATTAAAACGCTATTATTTCACTACTGCACGTTCACTCGCCTGCTTCTCATCCCTGCTTATGATGCAATCTGTGCTATCCTTTTCTATTATTTATAACGTAAATTGCGATGTGTAACAACAGACTGAAAAATCTTCACATTCTAGGCTTTCTAAGGTCCTTTCTTCAGCGATTATGATATATCGTGTGATCTAATTTCATTACTCCTACTTTTCTGCGATCTTATTTGAAATGAATTTCATCTGCCTGCTATCAATGAAACCTGCCTATAATAATCCATGTATATATATTTTACAACTGTGAAGAATGCATTTGTGAGATTAACAATCCCCATAAACTCGTGATGAATGGAAAGTGGCTTGAAATATTAGCTGTAACTAATATCTAAATAAGTGTATGTATGTACATTATAACGGCGTATACCAATCAGCATTTATTCATTCAATTTTGCATATAATTCTAGTATGTAATAGAAACGGTGCAAAGTTACCATGTGACTAACAGATACTTACGCTGGCCAGTCGCATATTTTTTTATTTTTGATTTTTTTTTCTTACATGATATTGATTAACAAAATGGTGAAAAATTGGTAAAAGTATTAAATATTTTACTGCGTAATGGGTTTCATAATTGCATCATCATATTTCAGGTATTGTTCGAGCTACCTGGTAGGCCTCTGCCATATAGAGATAGTACCTACGAGACAAAACGACTTTCTCAACTGACCGGAATGACCCTAGATAACTTTAGATTATTATCAGTTCTTGGTCGTGGTCATTTTGGAAAAGTTATTCTATCTCAGTACAGAAATACGGGTGAATATTTTGCCATAAAGGCATTGAAGAAGGGAGATATCATCGCAAGAGACGAGGTTGAATCCTTGCTATCTGAAAAGCGGATATTCGAAGTTGCAAACACAACTCGTCATCCGTTCCTTGTCAATCTTTTTGCCTGTTTTCAAACTGAGGTAATAATCATCGGCATCTTTATTACATTTCTTAGAACGAGAACACTGTTATTATTCACACATTGTCTACAGGCACACGTCTGTTTCGTGATGGAGTATGCAGCTGGTGGTGATTTGATGATGCACATACATGCAGACGTCTTTGGTGAACCTCGTGCTGTCTTTTATGCAGCCTGTGTTGTCCTAGGATTACAATACTTGCACGAAAGTCGTATTATATACAGGTAATTCACAGTTTCTCTCGATAATTCGCTATCTGAACTTGAAGTAGTCTCATATTACACGAATTAATTACACTTGCAGAGACTTGAAGCTGGACAATCTTCTGCTAGACACAGAAGGCTACGTAAAAATAGCAGACTTTGGACTCTGTAAAGAGGGTATGGGATTCGGGGATAGAACAGGTACCTTCTGTGGTACCCCAGAGTTCTTGGCTCCCGAAGTTTTGACTGAGACTTCATATACTCGAGCGGTAGATTGGTGGGGTTTGGGTGTGCTGATCTTTGAGATGTTAGTCGGAGAGGTAAGTTCTCTTAAAATTCACATTATTATCTTTAGACTAAGATAAAAAGTCTGCAGGATTTCGTTTCTCCATTTTAACTCTGAAAATTTGAATCTAATAATTTTCTCTTTCCTTTCAGTCTCCGTTCCCCGGAGATGACGAAGAAGAAGTCTTTGATTCTATAGTTAATGACGAAGTTCGTTATCCTCGATTTCTTTCTTTGGAAGCTATTGCTATAATGAGAAGGGTAAGAATTAACTCAGAGTTAGCTTTGATTCCTCTACCAATTTTATACCAATAACAATTTTCTGTCTTTTTTCAGCTGCTTAGAAAGAATCCAGACAGACGGTTGGGCAGCAGCGAAAGAGATGCTGAAGATGTTAAGAAACAAGCATTTTTCAGAAACATTTCCTGGGACGATTTGCTGCTAAGACGTGTGAAGCCACCATTCGTACCAGTGATTGTAAGTAATTTCAATTAATGTTATGTTAAGGAAAAATGTATAGCTAATTATTATTTTAGTTGTTTTAATAATTACATAAAAGATGTAATAAAATTTCTATACATGGGTAGAAGTTTTGCGAATGATCATCAAGTAATTAAAATGTTTTATTTTTTGTTTAGCATTTTGTCGAGGATGTTAGTAATTTTGATGAAGAATTCACATCAGAAAAGCCACAGCTAACACCACCTAAGGATCCTCGTCCGTTAAACGATCACGAACAAGGCCTCTTCAGGGATTTTACATACATGGCTGATTGGTGCTAGCTGTAATCACGATAGAGACAGACTTTAGAGTCTGGTGTTCATTCGCATGAGAGCTATACTTTCCCACAATTTATTTTGCAGTGAATAATTTGCTTCCAATATGTAGCTAATTCCAATATAATTCTCTACGCCACCCATTTTCTTCTATATTTTTTTTTTTCTTTTTTTTCTTTTCTTTGTCTTTAAGAACAGTACCTACATATTATTATATAATCAATAATCATTCACATACGTTCATAGAATCGAGAATTATATAATTGTATATTTATTTTTCAACTTTAGTTGCACTTGAAGATTGAGTCCAACTGATGATTATCATATTATTATGAGACGTGTTTTATTGCGTTTAATTAACAGAAAAACAATGAAGTGTTATTATCAAAATTTTATTATTCATCTAGATGTATAAATTCTGTAACGGCCAAAAGTAAAAAAAAAAGTAAAAAAAAAGCACTTGCTTGTTGTAACGAAAAATTGTCATTATCAATTTTACACAAAGTATTTTCAATCCTCTGGAAAAAAAAACAAATTAATAATCGTGCTATTTGCTCACACCTATTTGATAACTGATCAATGCACAATCGTTATTTAAATTCTACTACAACAATATCAGACGTACTCTATAGTATTTATATATTATCAGCAGTTTTTTAAATCAAGATAAAAATTTATCTTTAATCAAAATGATAATATTGTAATGTCTGATACGCCTATTAATTATTGATATCGCCTATTATTCAATTCAAGCTTTGTAACAACAACAACAACAACAACAACAACAACAACGATTCACAAACATGTTTCGGCGCTTTTGATGCATGACTTAGTTATTACCTATATACTATTAAATACCTAAGTAGGTATACATAAATTTACACAGCGGTCATACATACTACGTAGTATGTGAAGAATGATAAATACATATGCGATTTCAATATTTGAATAATAATTAAGCAATAAAATATGAAAAAATTATTTCGACTACGAGTATGACTTTTCTATTTTTTTTTTATTTTTTTTTCATGTCTGTTGTACAAGTCTTTCTCGTAAAAAAAAAAAAAAATCAAATGTAATTGTGTATAGAAAGAAATTGGGACTGGGGTTGTAGTATTAAACTTAAAAAATTATTATTCTGATGAAGTTGAAAAAAATTTGTCTGGTAATGTGACGAATATGTGACGTGTGGTACAGAATAGATTTTATTTTAGTATATTTATACGGATCAATCTTATTCCATAATATTATTATAATCAATTTTTTTTGTTTCAATGCGAAACGTGTGAAGGAAATTAAGAAACTAATGTTTGACTGGCTAGAGTTTTATCGCCTACAAACCCAGTCCTCTTATTAGACTTTTGTCTCTGAGCTTCTGGTAAGAAAAAATAAAATGAAAAATGAAAACAAATAAAAATAAAAATACTTGAATGAATTTTGAAAATAAAAAGAATGGAACTGTTTGTGATAGTTTCGAGTAAAACTCGAGGTGTAGTTGCCTTATTGCATTAACAAATTAATACAATGGTGAATAAAAGTAATTTTTCGGTAACTATTTTATAAAGCATTTTTTATATAATATTATAATTAATCCTGGTTTACATCAGGAGGTGCTCACCTTATATATTTTATCCTATAAACGTCTGATGTAATAACAATTTTTTTTTATGAATTTTATATCAGATTTTAGTACCTTCGGTGATTACAGGGCAACTGTGTGTTATGATTTAATTAATGGCCTAATTTCATTAATTAATCAATTAGAAATCATCCTACATTAAAACAAAAACAAAAAAATTCATACTTTATTATAAAAATCACGAAGGTAACGATGATAATTATTATTAAATTACAATAATTCGTAAATGTGAAATAATTATTTGAATAGAAATCATTTGAGCATATCCCAAGTTAATTAATTATTTTAGTAAGTAGGGTGTAAGTTGTTGCCAAGAACATAGTGATGTTTATTTTTCTTCTTTTTTTTTTACTATCGTTCATCCATAATATGAATAAAATTGTAATGAATTTTCAAGAATTATTTGAATAAGTAATACATACAAGTTTAAGCTACATACTAATGTAATATTACACGCAGTCATTAATATTCTTTTTTTTTTCTTTACACCTCTTCGAACTGCCAAAAGAAAAGAATCAGCTAATTAAGAACGAAGGGTTCTCTTTGTCCCTGAAATCGTAGAAAAAAAATACAAGAAACTAAAGCAATTCTTACCATACTAATTATTTTTACTATTATCGTCTCGTTTGATTTATTATTTTACATACATACATATTTTGTATGTTTGTTTATTTTCTCTTATTCTAACATCATTTCAAACTTAAAGAAATCATTGACTTATCCAGCATGACTATAAAGTCTCAATATAAATAAACGTAGCAAGCAATAAAATTTACAGCTAATATCTAATATCTGTTCATATACATATATCTGTATAATTGATTTTAATTAATTAATTAATTAATTAATTGATTAATAATTCTTTATTCAATTTTGTATAACATTTGCGACGCGAACAAATACATAATTTGAATTTAAACTTACAAAGGAAAACACATTAAATACCCTTAACATCTGATTGAAATAAAATACAAAAAATAAGAAAAAAAAAATAAAAATTTGTATGGTGTATATAATATAATAACATAAAAATATAATATGAAATATAAATCTTGATTGTAGATAGTCATATATTATATACTATATAAACTGTTTAGTTTTGAAGTTTTTACTAGTTATAGAAAAAATTTCGTTACTCAATTTTTACATACTATATACAAAACACAATACCTAATAATACCTACTATATATAGTATTTAGGTATTACTATATATAATATAAAAGTTTAAGATATCTTCGGCGATGCATTCATTATTAATCTAATATACATCATAATACATTATATTATACACTATTATGAAAAAAAAAAAAACTGTACGTGCCTCATACCCTATAGTTTGTACTAAACAACTAATCAACCATGATGCCTACGTGATGATTTTAAAGTATTAATTTATTTCATACGTGTAATTGCAGTGGCAGCTTATTACATTATTATTATTATTATTATTATTATTATTATTATTATTATTATTATCATTATGATTATTATTATTATTATTATGATTATTATTATTAATTGCGTAGTATTTAGCGATAACGTCAAAATTTATGATCTTATTATTATATGCTGATGGATAATTATGCATAAAATAAATATAAGAAAAAATGAAAAAAGGACTCATTAAATCTGTATTAAATTATTTATTCATTATAGAAGTACAGTGTTATAGTAATACAAAATCTACATTTCAATCGATATGTGATTCTGGATTAGTGGGATTATCCTCATTTCTTACTGAACTTGCCAATTCATAAAGATTTGTTGTATTTCTTCTTATTTCAATCTCTAATTGTACTTTCTTTTCTTCTTTTTGTTTATATTCTTTACTCTGTTCTGGTGACGATGGCTTAACAAGACCGGCAGAAACACAGTAATAAACGCTGGTACTATCGCCCTCAATGAAAACCAATGTTAATCTGTGAGAGATTAACATTATTTTACTAGTTAGTATAACTTTTTTGATTTATTTATATTATATGTATAATTTCGATATTTCTATATATACTTTTCAGTTTGCAGTTCTCTTTGCATTTGTTCAATTTGATTCATAGATATGGTATTCATCGCTGGCCATGGTACGTATTTTTGTATTTGGGAAGATTTACTCATTCGACCTTCTAGATAGATCAAATCTAATGCTTCGTTATACTTGTAATTAACATCCCATAGTCGTTTTACTGAAATATTAGTATTTTATACAGTAAGTTTTTTTTTTTTTTTGGCCATATAAGAAGAGAAATGATTATCTATTCAATATTAAGACTTCAGTCAATTCATACCTTCGCATAACTCTATGTATGTTTGAAATGCTATTGTATTTTTGATAATATTGGTACAGCCAAGTTTACCCATTTCGTAAAACTGTAAAAATTTATTTAAATGTAGAATTTGAATACTAAGGTATATGTACTATCATTCATGCAGAGTACCCGGTATATTTTACAATACGTCAAACAATAATTTGACAACTTACTACAGGATGACAGGTATCATACATATTGACAATTTTTATTTGAATCAAGTGAAAGTAATAATTGAATGAATCACTCTAAACAAATCTAATGTGACAGAGGTAAATAATCACGTATTAGTATATTGACAACACATTGCCTGAACATCTGTTTTCAGATGAGAGAGCCAACTCTTGGACCTATTTTTAACGCCATCTGTCAGACAAATTGAAACCCACAAGAATGACAGGCAGATTGTATACCTATAATAGAAGTAGAGCATACTAATCTGACTATTAATATATATGAAATATTATTATATACTTTTAGAATATGGTATCTTTGAATAATATACTATATCAATATTGAACTAAATTGACCAACGTTCAACTTACGCTAGCCCATGAAGATAAAATAACAAGTAGTTACGCCTTAGTATGGGCAACTTGCATAGCATTTTGCGCTCTTTTTAGTTATTCATCTGTGTACCCGATGACGCCACTAGTCAAATAAAGTCGAATACTGACCTAGGCTAAGGGTAGCAACTCCCTCGTTGTAGCATGCGAGCTATGTGTGATCCGGTCAGTGACCCAAGTGGCATCAATGGGTTAACACAGTGCAGCCAGATCGTGCGATATTTTTACCCCTTCCCTAGCGATGCGCGCGCCCGACACACAAGTAAACGATGTGTGTCGGCGTGTCGGAAAGCCGATCGGTGCCGAAGGAAGCCGAGGTCGCCCTCCAAATCGAGGGGAATAATGCCCCTTCCACACGGACCAGACTCTGGTTCTAGGGAAGGGGTAAAAATATCGCACGATCTGGCTGCACTGGCTTGTACCCAAGATGAGAAATAAAGGGAAAGAAAAATCCACGGCTACGATCTCTGGCTACGATCGCGTTGATCGAATTTTGACTATACTATAGCTACCTAATAGTCGAGCGGCGAACCTGATAATTTCACGCACATTTTTATCAGCCGCCTGACGGTCCGAGACTTGCAGTACTGAGATGTCCCTGTAATATCACCCTGTAGAATCAAGTTTCATCACACATTACCAAAGTAATAGGTAACTAAATAAAGTTTATTACTTTTAAATAACTTTACTTCATAATTACTTTTACTAATGAAATAAAAATTTAAATATACACTACATTTATAATAGGGTAAGCCTAAGGGACGAATGCTGCGCCCTATTACACGCGACCCGCGGATCATTATATCATTCTGCTCTTCTTAGTTCCGTAGTTCGTCACCCGGTGGCGCCATCAGCGTAAACTGACCTACTCAACGGCGTCCTTGCCCCTCTCGCCCCACTCAAGGCCGCTGAAGGCCGTCGAGGATGGGGAGCCCGAGCAAACCGGTCTAACCGGTTTCAGTGGCCTTCGTGGCGCCGACGAGTGAACAGGTTTGTGACGTAGTAGACGTTCTTGGGAAAACTTACGCGCCGAGTTAACCGACGTGCGAGAAAATGCTTGACAAGAGGTAATATCTCGGCCAATAATATTTTTTACTAGCCTAATAACTTCATTGTACTTGAAAGAGGAGAGCAGTAGACATTGCAATAGTTGGATTAGCCATTACCGTATGAAATATTCGCAATATCTATGCAGGTAACTGCGCGTAATACATGCATATACGATATACGTACGTGAATATACTTCACTCCTTTGTGAAATTGTCCTCAATGGATAGAGAGTAGACAATTCAGAGATCCACGAATTGGAGACTCTCATTAGTATCTTTTGAGAACAACTATATTTATAGAGTAATGAATTATTCTACTGTTCTCGTGGCGAAATTACGTTGTTAAAGTATTATCGTTAACGAAAACCATGGTGAGAATAATGACTCTGTTCTCTATTCGTATGGTGGTCTGAAAAATAAAAATAAACAGCTCGCTGTTCTCAACAAGACCGATATAAATACTATCCGCTACAAACATTGTACTTGGCATTCTGTAAAATATACCTTCGTACGTATATGCATGTATTATCGTCGCAACGATTAGTTTAGAGTATAATACTAGTTTTATTATTTTCTAATTATAGTTCTAGCTAATCTCGGAACTTAAGAAGTGCCAAACATGTAGTTTTCAGTGATATACGTGACAGATTATACATATTACGATCACATCTACAATTTGTCCAATCAAATATTCAGTGTTGTGAAAATTGTAAGTCAATTTTTTTTCAAGTGAAGTTTATTACTTTTGAATAACTATTTTATAATTAGTTGAAATAACTTTACTTTATAATTAGTTTTAATATCTTTACTTTATAATTCGCTTAAATAACTTCACTTTAATATTAGTTGAAATAACTTCACTTTTTAATTCGTTTCAATAGCTTCACTTTATAATTCGTTTCAATAGCTTCACTTTATAATTCGTTTCAATAGCTTCATTTTATAATTCGTTTTAATAGCTTCACTTTATAATTCGTTTTAATAGCTTCACTTTATAATTCGTTTTAATAGCTTTACTTTATAATTTGTTTTAATAACTTTACTTCATAATTAGTTATAATAACTGCTTCATAATTACTTTCAATAACTTCACTTTATAATTACTTTCAATAACTTCACTTTATAATTACTTTTACTAATTGATTCGAATTTAATTACACATTACCAAAGTAATGAGTAATTGAATAAGTAATTTCATTACAAACGGACGTCGTGAATACAGGTCTTCAATCCCAGTCAAGCCATTTCTTTCCCTTTAGCAAATCATAACGACTCTAGGTATTATTGCATAATCAAGCTAACTTAATTAATTCTCTTAATTAATTGCTACAGACGTGTTTATGTTTCAGGACGAATTGAAAATTGTACATAACTGTCTACGTAGGTATGTTAATATTGCTTGTATGGATGGCTTCAATCATAAATGTTGATAATAAACTTAATTCATGAATATTCATTTCTGCATATTTTTTTCTCCTATCCCCTATCCAACTCCTATTCCAGGCGCATCAATTTAGGAGCTAAATTGAATTCAAAATGAATTCAAAATGAATTCCAATCGAAAATATCACTTAAAAATGAGGTATCAGCTGCCAGATTTTACGGAGTTAATTTTCTGGCAGTTGATACCTTTTTTTTAAGGAGTCAATTTTCTGGCAGTTGATACCTTTTTTTTAAGGAGTCAATTTTCTGGCAGTTGATACCTGATGGTGTCAAAAACGACTCCTTGAAAAAGGTATCAACTGCCAGAAAAAGTACTCCTTAAAAAAAAGGTATCAACTGCCAGAAAATCGACTCCTTAAATAAAAAGTATCAACTGCCAGAAAATCGATAGGTACCTGGAGCTCTCAATGCCTACATTTCCCCTGGGCAGAGTCTAAGCCAATCAGGAATAAGGTTTGAAGAGAAATTGCCTATTTTCGTCTTGACTCTCGCTCCTGATTGGCTGAACCCGGCTCCAGGGGAAATGTAGGCAATGAGAGCTCTAGGTACCTATCGATTTTCTGGCAGTTGATACCTTTTATTTAAGGAGTCGATTTTCTGGCAGTTGATACCTTTTTTTTTAAGGAGTCATTTTTCTGGCAGTTGATACCTTTTTCAAGGAGTCGTTTTTGACACCATGAGGTATCAACTGCCAGAAAATTGACTCCTTAAAAAAAAGGTATCAACTGCCAGAAAATCGACTCCTAAAATTAGGTATCAACTGCCAGAATTTTAGGAGTGAATTTTCTGGCAGTTGATACCTTTTTTTTAAGGAGTCAATTTTCTGGCAGTTGATACCTCATGGTGTCAAAAACGACTCCTTGAAAAAGGTATCAACTGCCAGAAAAATGACTCCTTAAAAAAAAGGTATCAACTGCCAGAAAATCGACTCCTTAAATAAAAGGTATCAACTGCCAGAAAATCGATAGGTACCTAGAGCTCTCATTGCCTACATTTCCCCTGGAGCCGGGTTCAGCCAATCAGGAGCGAGAGTCAAGACGAAAATAGGCAATTTCTCTTCAAACCTTATTCCTGATTGGCTTAGACTCTGCCCAGGGGAAATGTAGGCATTGAGAGCTCCAGGTACCTATCGATTTTCTGGCAGTTGATACTTTTTATTTAAGGAGTCGATTTTCTGGCAGTTGATACCTTTTTTTTAAGGAGTAATTTTTCTGGCAGTTGATACCTTTTTCAAGGAGTCGTTTTTGACACCATCAGGTATCAACTGCCAGAAAATTGACTCCTTAAAAAAAAGGTATCAACTGCCAGAAAATTGACTCCTTAAAAAAAAGGTATCAACTGCCAGAAAATCGACTCCTTAAATAAGGTATCAACTGCCAGAAAATTCACTCCTAAAATTCTGGCAGTTGATATCTAATTTTTAGTATAGGCAAGGAAAGGACAGGGGGAAATGATTCAACGATTGATTATTTACAATTTCAAGAGATATTTATTCAAGAATGTGATAATTTACTATAACGATACATGTTTATTGCATAAACAATTTTATTATTACATGAATATTTGCAGTGTTGCGAGTCACCAATTACATTTTTGATGAAACTACTCATTTAATTACCCATTACTTTGGTAATGTGTAATTTAACTCAATTCAACTAGTAAAAGTAATTATAAAGTAAAGTTATTCAGCGTAATTATAAAGTAGAGTTATTTAAAGTAAGTATAAAATAGTTATTCAAAAGTAATCAACTTCACTTGAAAAAAAATTGACTTACAATTTTCACAACACTGAATATTTGATTGGACAAATTGTAGATGTGATCGTAATATGTATAATGTATCACGTATATCACCGAAAACTACATATTTGGCACTTCTTAAGTTCCGAGATTAGCTAGAACTATAATTAGGAAATAATAAAACTAGTATTATACTCTAAACTAATCGTTGCGACGATAATACATGCATATACGTACGAAGGTATATTTTACAGAATGCCAAGTACAATGTTTGTAGCAGATAGTATTTATATCGGTCTTGTTGAGAACAGCGAGCTGTTTATTTTTATTTTTCAGACCACCATACGAATAGAGAACAGAGTCATTATTCTCACCATGATTTTCGTTAACGATAATACTTTAACAACGTAATTTCGCCACGAGAACAGTAGAATAATTCATTACTCTATACATATAGTTGTTCTCAATAGATACTAATGAGAGTCTCCAATTCGTGGATCTCTGAATTGTCTACTCTCTATCCATTGAGGACAATTTCACAAAGGAGTGAAGTATATTCACGTACGTATATCGTATATGCATGTATTACGCGCAGTTACCTGCATAGATATTGCGAATATTTCATACGGTAATGGCTAATCCAACTATTGCAATGTCTACTGCTCTCCTCTTTCAAGTACAATGAAGTTATTAGGCTAATAAAAAATATTATTGGCCGAGATATTCAGAAATGTTTCGACTATTAAATTATATCAATATCATATCATAATCTATTACAAATTCTCATCTCTTCCGTAATATTACAAGTTTTTCCTCGTTTGATTATAACATTACCGTATGAACTAGTCAGGTATAGCGTGCTGTATAATCACGAGTGAATATATATATTACCGCTTATAGTTTCTACAATCGATTTGGAATAATCTGGTCTGATCTAATTAGACAAGATGCGAGATTTTTCCAAAACTGATTCCAAAGGAACTGTAATTGCGAACTCAGCCTAAAACTATACTCCTATGCTACTTTATAAACAATAATAGCCATTTGAAGCCATTAGTCCCCATCAATAATAGCCATTCCCCTGGTATTTGGACTGCTCCACTGTTTGGCGTTGATCGGTGTAATGAAGAATGTTGAAGAGGTTTTCTTGTAGATAGGCAGGACTATGTTTTTTCCCCTCTACGAACAACCCCTGTGAAAATAAAAATTAGATTAATATATGTTACATGGGATAAATTAACTCAATGTATTGTGCAAGCGTACATGCTCAATTAAGAACCAAAGAATGGGACTGTAAAGTAATTTATTACCAATATTGAAGTTTGTTTGATGTTTGAAAAATAAATGTGACGCCTATAATTAATTCTACAGTGATTTATACCTGTATTTATTTAAAAACCTTTAATCCTCGATCCTTATTATTCAGATATTTCTCTACTACAAGGTAAATTTATATTCAAATCGAGTGAACAATTTTTTTAAGATTCATTAAGCTCTTACTACTGTTGTGAATACAAAAGAAAGATTCGAGTTTGCCATTGAAAAGAAGCAAGTTATAATTGCTTAAAAAGACTGAGTGTTCCTCGTCTTCTGGACTTACCCTTCAATAAGATATCCAAGTATCACACGAATCGCGTCAATATGTTGCCTTGGGGTATATTATTGTCGCACCAGTACAGTTTCCCTCGCAGCTGAGTAGAACCAAGACGCCATGAGAGTATCTGGTGTACGGTGATGACAGAGGAAAGCTAGGAGTACCCATAGTCAGCTGAAGATACAAGGTGAGCATCAGATGCAGAGTATCGCTAGATAAATGCGTTTCAGTATTGGTTGTTCTGTCGATATACATTTGTAGTTACACAGGATCTTTGGCTGACATAATACGAAGCTTACCATTATGTTGGTTGACTATTAATCCAGGACTAGCTGAATAGTTTTGGGTAGCGTCCATCTCCGACCAAGTGGTACGCGGGATCTGTGTTTCTAAATTATCTGCGATGCTTGTTCAGATATCCGTCGATTGATAACACTGTCAGAAAATCGAATGAAAGAATAAATCGGGGAACAAGTCTTCTCCCAGAAAACATTTAGAAACTCAAAATAACACGCGGAACTAGTTTAACCTCTGAGGCGCAAAATATGCTCGTAGAGCAAACGATACTAGAGTACGAGGAACATGGAATCATACGATTGTTAATACGATAGGGTGATCATTATTGTGAGGTTATACCACATAGAAATTACCTCGCTCATTTGAATTGTGTTTAAAATAGGTCTGAGAGGTTATGTTCGGAAGAAATTCAGATTTTCAGACAGTTATTCGCGGGTCAGGATAGATTATTCATGGTTATGATAAAATGGTTACTGAAATAATCCAAACTCACTCATTTCCATCGTTCTTTCGTTGATATCGGCCTCTTTGGACTGTAAATCTCCTCCAACGCGTAACGACGCACCGTACTAATTGTCAAGCGTATTTTTCTCGCACGTTATATTCAATTTGCCGCATAAAATTTATCCCTGTCGCAGTAGCCACTCGCCGCGCCACACACATGTTCACTCGTTGGCGCCCCGAAGGCCACTGAACTCTGAAGTGCTCTGAAGAGCGAAAGAGACCGCGAAAACGAAAGTGGTCAAACCGGTTTGTTAAACCGGTTAGACCGGTTTTTTTCCACATCCCCACCCTTGACGGCCTTCAACGGCCTTGACCCAGTGCGCGAGGAACGGGAGGGGCAAGGACTAGTTGTCGTAGGTCAGTTCATGCTAGTGGCGCCACTAGGTGGAAAAATATAGAACTAAGTTGCAGGTAACAAGGCGCACCGTTTACCCTTAGAGTCAACCGGTTCACCTTATTCTAGCAATAATCAATTAATTCATTAATTAATCAAACGGAATGCGAATGAATCCCAAGGATTGAAAAACGTTCGATGGATTATTGAATAGATTATAATAATTGATAAACGAATGTTATGATGCCGGTACTGGGTCAATAAAACTATAATACATATTATAGGCATTCGAACATAAATAGACCTATACACATTTTTTTTCTTTTTTGTTTTATATGATGTAATATAATATAATATAATATAATACTCTCTTTCCCTTTGTTTGTTTTACGGATCATAAATAGTAGGTATAATTATTATACAGGAACATTCAATGAATTTTGACAAAAAAATATATTATACTTTTAAATGCCCAGGTATTACTCCAGAAATAAATTCACAATTTATATCTGTTATTATTCGCGTATTCCCGTATACAATATTGCAAAACAAGATAGTTTATCATAATTTAAACTCATTATTACTTTATCATAAATAAATATAATTTTTAATCGACTTATAGTATCAAGAACATAAGTTCAAATTTTATAATCGACATATTACGAGAAATAAAGAATTCTGAATTAAACCAAGCTGTACGATTTTCAATAGTTCTTCTCCTTACCAAACATCAATCCATTACAGATTTATCTAAGTTACAATACATCTATGCACACAAAATACTATTTCTTTTTCCCTTTTTTTTTCCATTATTTATCAATTTTAAAGATAATTTCATGCTTTACTTTCTATTCTTATTCCAATCTCTTTCTCTTTCTTTTTTTCTCTCTTTCTCTACGTATAACATATCACGTATATCACTGAAAACTACATATTTGGCACTTCTTAAGTTCCGAGATTAGCTAGAACTATAATTAGGAAATAATAAAACTAGTATTATACTCTAAACTAATCGTTGCGACGATAATACATGCATATACAGATAGTATTTATATCGGTCTTGTTGAGAACAGCGAGCTGTTTATTTTTATTTTTCAGACCACCATACGAATAGAGAACAGAGTCATTATTCTCACCATGGTTTTCGTTAACGATAATACTTTAACAACGTAATTTCGCCACGAGAACAGTAGAATAATTCATTACTCTATAAATATAGTTGTTCTCAAAAGATACTAATGAGAGTCTCCAATTCGTGGATCTCTGAATTGTCTACTCTCTATCCATTGAGGACAATTTCACAAAGGAGTGAAGTATATTCACGTACGTATATCGTATATGCATGTATTACGCGCAGTTACCTGCATAGATATTGCGAATATTTCATACGGTAATGGCTAATCCAACTATTGCAATGTCTACTGCTCTCCTCTTTCAAGTACAATGAACTTATTAGGCTAGTAAAAAATATTATTGGCCGAGATATTACCTCTTGTCAAGCATTTTCTCGCACGTCGGTTAACTCGGCGCGTAAGTTTTCCCAAGAACGTCTACTACGTCACAAACCTGTTCACTCGTCGGCGCCACGAAGGCCACTGAAACCGGTTAGACCGGTTTGCTCGGGCTCCCCATCCTCGACGGCCTTCAGCGGCCTTGAGTGGGGCGAGAGGGGCAAGGACGCCGTTGAGTAGGTCAGTTTACGCTGATGGCGCCACCGGGTGACGAACTACGGAACTAAGAAGAGCAGAATGATATAATGATCCGCGGGTCGCGTGTAATAGGGTGCAGCATTCGTCCCTTAGGCTTACCCTATTATAAATGTAGTGTATATTTAAATTTTTATTTCATTAGTAAAAGTAATTATGAAGTAAAGTTATTTAAAAGTAATAAACTTCATTTAGTTACCTATTACTTTGGTAATGTGTGATGAAACTTGATTCTACAGGGTGATATTACAGGGACATCTCAGTACTGCAAGTCTCGGACCGTCAGGCGGCTGATTAAGTGCCCACCCCAGAAAGATAAAAAAAAAGAAATTAAAAATTTCGGATAAACATATAATATATATTCGAGTACAGCGAAGTGAAGGATGGGGCCAGCCCCCCCCCCCCCCCCCCCCCAGAGAAAAGTCCTAGTTACGCCAATGATCACGGAATCATCTGCTCGAATAAATACTTTATGACTAAGAAATATATTTTACCTGCGTAGGTCAACAAATTGCGAGGAGGTCAAGTTGCGCGATCCAAGAAATTTCCCGATACATTTCTGCCCCGAAAGGAATCTGAACCGTTTGAGAGATTGATTTTTCTTGGATGGTGCGAGTTGACACCCTCGAACAGGAATGGTCAATTGAAATATACAATAAAAATATCCTTTAAAAATCGTTTAATATAAAACACTGGACAAAGATAAAATGAAAACGAGTAAATGTATAAATTTTCTGCGAGTAAATCGCTTGGTTTCGCATCAAATCAATTTCAAACGTCTTGTAAAACAGCAATATCACTTTCAAGTGCAAGCACCGTCGTGGTATTCATATTTCACAATTGGATTTCATATTACAGATATTTGAACGTAATATTCTTGTTTCTACCTATAACTACGAATATTTACTTTCATGCCGTAGATATGATAAATCAAGTTTGATAAAAAGAAGAGTAAATGTATAAAACTTGGCTAAAATTTACATGGAGATCACTAGTCTTGTATCAACGAAATACTTCCGGTATACACAGGTGCGTATTTAAATCTTAGATGTTAATCTATTGGTTAACTGATACTGTGGTCCTTCATTCCAAAAAAGAGTTCCACATTCCTGCCAAATATCCATTATCCTCCTCTGATTCCGGCAATAGAACTTCAGCGCGAGCTGTTAAAGACATTGAAGCCATTTCACTGGTAATTGCCGACTGTTTCAACTTCGCAAGTTCAGCTTGAGTAACTGAAAACAGAATATTCAGCATGAGATACAAAGTTATGAATATTCATATACTGCAATATAATCAATGTATAGAGTAATTTTAATTGACTCCGTATTTTGTTTTCACGCTCATTGATTGTGAAATACTGATAATGAGAATGAGCTCTTTTCATAGAAAACGATATATTCTGGAGACTTCAACAATTGAAATTGAGAATACTCACGTATAGATTCCGCGATCACATACGGATGATCAGTTATTTGACGGTCGATGTCATTGATGATTCTGGTCAATCTACAGCTTATGATCGTCATTCTTTGTGGCTTAATGTTGCTTAGGAGATTATTTTCTCGATTCCAAAAATCCAATATTTCGTGATTTGCACAAGCTTCTTGCAGCTTCTTCAACATCTGAAATATTCAGGGAGTGAGTGAATTTTCGATCCGTTAAAGGCATGCAATATTTATATGTGCACAAACATCTGCCCTGAATTTATTCAACAAATCAGCTCATCATTGACCCCTAGAATCTACGATACTTGAAGAAGAAATGGCTTATGACTTTATACTCACATGAAAGAACAAGAATGTGAGTGACCATTTCTGAAATTCCAGTTCTCGTTCTTCGAATTCCCAAAGGAACAGAGTTTTGATGTAGTAACTTGCTATATCTCCGAAGTTTTGAGTATCTCTCAGTTTCTATGCAAAAAAATTGTAGCCATTAATAGTACACTGAAAATAGTGCTATGTATTAAGTGCATGAATTACATAGGAGGAATTAGGTAATAAAACTCAATTTCTTGAAAGAGGATTGCCAAAAATGATGAAAACACAAAAGTATTCCATATAAATGTACCTTCATCAGTCTGATGGCCGGCTTGATACTCCCTTTCAAAATCTCTCGTTCCCTTTCGTAAAAACTCGGTCTCCACAAGAGATGATTATTCAATCCCACTATAGGTTTTGAAATAGTGAACCATTTCTGCCGCTATAAGCAAATTATTTGACGCATATTTTTATTTGACTTTGGAGCAAGCAGTATATTCATTACCTTGGTATGGCGATCTATAAACGGTTTGGGTGGTTGCGTTGTAAATTCAAGCACGGGAACTAGATCTACGTTAACAATGTGTCCGCCAGGTACATCGATTATTAGTGTCCATGCTGGGCCACTTTTTTTGTGGGATAGCTGAAATGAGAAAAAGAAGCCACCAGTGCATACAAAAGTTATTTAATAAAAATCCAATAACAATACTATGTTTTGAAAATTACAATCCTGTAACAGTTAATATTATCTGACTTACGAGATATTGTGGAATTCTATCCGCTCTTGTCGAGTATGGTTCAGTACTGGGAGAAACCGTTGCATAAGCTCTGATAACAACTGATTCAAACCAATTTCGAAACCTGTTCTGATTCAGATATGAGTTTTCATCAAACCAGAAGTTCATCACTCTGAGAAATAGAGGGCGATGAATGATTTATGCACTTTCAGCACTTTTATAATTAATTAAAAGGATCAAAAATCGTCCTTTCGAGTATATAGTAATTAGATTTTTGTTGTACAAGACAAGAGTTTCATTAGAAACCATTCAACTCACTTGTATTCCAACCATCTGTTATGTTTCTTCAGTTTAGGTAAAACATCAGCGTCTGCTTTAATCTTTACATAGCCAGGCCTTTCGTCGGCGACTTCATGCTATCGAGCAATCAAAGAAATATGAATTAATTAAAACCAAGTCAAATACATGCGTATAAGTTATCATCGGTTTTTGAACACGTCGTGTGATTTGAGTAAGGTGAAAAATTCTATGTCACATTGAATGAGTTCGAATCATCGTGCGATATTCAAAGTGAAAAGAGAGTGGCGAGTCATATCTCAATTTAATAACAGTATGAAATTTTTTAAAACTTAATATCATCCAATTATTTTTGTGAAAATGAATGATATATCTTACTGTTAAACAATTGTAGTCGATCGGAAGTTTTATCACAATATTTAAATCAAACTCCTCTGGTTCTCCTATTTTCAGACCTTCGTAAGAACTTCCTACGTAAGCGATTCTCTGATAACAGGCACCGAACAAAGGATCTACATTTTCCATCCGATTTATAAACAAATCCAAAATCTAGAACCGGAGTTGACAATAATGTATCGTTGAAGATCACTATAGAATAATTTCATTATTTTTACGTTTATTTATGGTTTAGAATTCTATGATTAATTATTATAATTACAAACAAAAAAAATCATCGGAAATCAAGTACTTGACACATATTAGAGGTATACAGATATATATAACATACAGTTTTCAGATGCACATTGTATTTTCGCGTTTCCTCATCATCCAAGCTGATAAACTTCCTGTTTAGTTGATGAATAATCTCATCTGATTTGAATCGTGCAGGATCTACTGCAATGGGCCCTACCATGGCTGTTAATTGAATAGCCAAAATTAACTAATTGCACATGTTTCCAATTTGAATATACATACCATGAGTTCTCCTAACGATGGCACGATCCGCGTGCGCCTGGGGACAGGCAGCTGAAGATACACCTCATTGTTATAACATTGTTGTAATGCAACTATAACATTGTTATAACAATGAGGTGTGTCCGCAGTTGCCCCTCCCCAGACGCACGGATCGTGCCTGCATCGTTACGAAACTCATGATATATGTTGAAACGATAAATTTCAATGTGAATAATTAGTGAAATTATAAAATCGTTATGAGCATTTCCTCAGTTTATCAAACTGAAATGATAGAATATAAAATATAAATTTCAGACAAGCTGAGGTAACACATCAAAATTATTATTAGAGTGTTTGTTTGAGTAAATCGAGAAATTGACATAAGATCGTAGATGAGAATTTTCAAATCTCATTAAGGATACAAAAATATTAAAATCTTCGCATTACAATGAGGAAAGTCTGAAGAAAGAATAAATCGTCATGAATAATAAATCACGAATACCTTAAATTAGATGTGAAAAGCTATTGTAGTTGAAATAAAAAATCGCTCGAACTATTGTATATCAGCAACATACACGCGCACGACTGAAACTAAACTGAATGAATCTGCGGCGAAGGTTCCAGTTTATAGCCAGAAGCTTCTGTTGCATTGAACCCAACGGGGGAATCCCCCGGTTATTACGGTCGCTCACAAAGTCCAGAAATCAAATTTTGCACGGAATCCGGAGTGGAAGTTAACGCCGCGACCAATCACCGTACGAGACACGGTGCTAATTTTTTTTTTTGACCTTTGGCTTATCTTCTATAAAGAACGCCAGCCTACATGGTACTAATCATGCTTCGTTCTGAACTTAAGGCTGGTTTACGCGGCATGGTTGATCGTACCGTTGTTTCGAACCAGTGACTCTGTGATTCCCCGGATTCATTCCACACGCTTTAAAATACTTTTTCACATTTAGTAAGATAATGAAGAAAATCCCCCCGGACTGTTATACTGGGTCGCGTGAAACTTTCCGAAGCTACTGGTGTCTTCTAATGGATTAGATTAAAGTATTGCAAAAGATTCTGTCGTCTCAAATAATCAGATGTGGAGAATCGCCGCTTTGTATCCGCGGATATTTTTAATCTCGGTAGAAATTCTTGGAAATTATACTATAGTATATGTCGATTTCAAAACACTGTTCAGGACGATTGCGGCAAGGGGCCGATAGGACGCTGATTAGTCATTTGATTATCTAAACAATGAACATGAAAAATACTTATGCCTCACACTATCAGTAAACGTGGACGAGTTATGTTTCATACTCGCATTAATATCGACACAGAGCAGACTCGTCTGCGTTTACTGATAGTGTAAGACATAAGTATTTTCCATGTTCATTGTTCAGATAATCAAATAACTAATCATTATAGCGTTCTGCCGGCTCCTTGCCGCAGTCGTCCTGAAGAGAATTTTGAAATCGACATTTTCTACCGAGATTAAAAATTTCCTTCGAAGTATTCCATATGAGGATATTCCAAGGTCAGCGGACACAAAGCCGCGATCATATCCTAGTATAGATATACTATATGAATTCCACAGCGGACAGGAACCGCAAGCACCGGTCCGCCTCATTGTCTGCAGTCGGCTTACCATATTTGTGATTTTAACTCAGGATTGCATATAATAAGGCGTACAGATATTCGTGGCTGATTTGCGAATTATTATAGATATAGTTAGATATTACGGTCAATGCATAAGACGAATGGAAGTACTTAGGAATATTGTTGGATTTGGTGCGATGGAACGATTACTGATCATTCATAGTAGGCCAGCTAAATTTAAACTAAAAACAGCTTACCAACATTCGATAGATCTCCATTCTACTGATTCTGGGTGTGCGAAGAGTGATTATTCATCTCGCTAATTTGTGTCTTAAAAATTGAAAATTTTTTCATTCGTTGAGTCCAATATACAATAAAAATATCCTTAGACAGAATATGCAATAAGAGAGAAGTTGAGATCATAGTCTCGCAGTTAAAAATGAAATCCAACATGAAAGGTCCAATCCAATCGAAATTGGCACATCATGCATGGCGTTGATAATCGTATTGACTAATTTCGGTGGTCAAGTAAATTAATTTTTTGTTATTTTAAAAAACAATATATTTTCAAAAATAAATGTTCACACAATGTTTATGTATACAAACATTCATGCGCATTCATAATCAGTTATTAGACCGTCGTTGCGGTATAAAAATCGTTCAATATAAAACATTGCACAACGATAGCATAAAAACAAGTAAATATATAAAACTTGGCTAAAATTTATACGGAGTTTTCACTTTCCTATAAAGCGCTTCCACAAATACTCCCGGTATATTATATGAATATATATGGTGTATATAGGTGCATATGCGAATCTTAAATTTCTAATTATTCCTTAACTGGTAATGTGGTCCTTCGTTAAAAAAAAAAGTTCTATATTCTTGCTAAATATCAATTAGCCCAGCGCCCAATAGTGGTGAACCGTGGAAGACAGTGGCACATCATATTTTATGATGAAATCATGCATACTTTTATAAGATACTACAGGAAGAAGCCGCATTACTGTCTTCCTGCTCTGATTGCGGACTGTTAATCACCGACCATTTCAACTGCTGAAGTTCAGCTCCAGTGACTGAAAACAGAATAGTGAGCATAAGATACAAAGTTGTATATTTTCATATACCGCTACGTTATAAATGTAAAGTAATTTTAATTGACTCAATTTGTTTTCACCATCACTGATTGTGAAATACTGATAGTAAAAATGGGCTTTTTTTATAAAAAATAATGTATTCTGGAGACTTCGACGATTGAAATTGAGAATACTTACGTATAAATTCCGCGATCACATACGAATCAGTGGATATTCTACGGTCGATGGCTTTGATGATTTTAGTCAATCTACAGCTTATATCGATCATTCTTTGTTTGCCAATCTTGCTCAGGAGATTATTTTCCCCATTCCAGAAATCCAATATTTTGTGATTTGCACAAGCTTCTTGCAGCTTGTTCAACATCTGAAATATTCATGGGGTCAGTTAATATTCCAACAACAAATATCTGTCCTGAGCTTAATCAACAAGATGGCTCAACATTGAGCCCTAGAATCTATGATACTTGAAGAAGAAATGGTTCATGACTTTATACTCACATAAAAGAACAGGAGTGCAAGTGACCAGTTCTGAAATTCCTGTTCTCGGTCTGCGAATTCCCAAAGGAACAGAGTTTTGATGTAATAACTTGCTATTTCTCCGAAGTTTTGAGTATCTCTCAGTTTCTATGCAAAAAAAATTATAGCCATTAATAGAACACTGAACATAGTGCTATGTAAGCGCATGGATGAGATAGGAGGGATTCGGTGATAGAAACTCATTTCTTTGAAAGAAAATTACCAAAAATGATGAAATAACTAAAGTATTCCATATACCGTATTTACGCGCAAATAAGCCGCACCTTTTTCCGCTTTTTCAACCTCCCAAAACCTGGGTGCGGCTTATACGCGGGTGCGGCTTATACGAGGATGCAAATGCGAAATGTTGAACGAAAAATATTGGAACAGCGTGGAATGACTAGATAGGTGTAAGGAAACGCAATCAGTAAAAATGCCTGAATACTTTATAACATTTGTTTTGATCAGAATCACGATTCACTCCTTGAAATTGAATGAAATCATCGAAATATTCGAATTTTGTCGCCGGCTTGTGCCATCTAGTCGGTAATTTCAGTACCGCGCCATTTCGCTACCCGCGGCTTATACGAGTGTAAAAACTTTTTTCCGCAAATGACCCTTCCAGAATCGGGGTGCGGCTTATACGCGGGTGCGGCTTATTTTCACGTAAATACGGTAAATGTACCTTCATCAGTCTGATGACCGGCTTGCTACTACCTTTCAGAATGGCCCGTTCCATTTCGTAAAAACTCGGTCTCCACAAAATATTATCATTCAATTCCTCTATAGGTTTTGGAATGGTGAACCATTTCTGCCACTATAAGCAAATTATTTGACGGACATTTTCATTCGACTTTAGAGCAAGCAGTTTATTCATTACCATGGTATTGCGTTCTATAAACGGTTTAGGTAGTGGCACTGTGAAATCAAGCACAGGAACTAGATCTACGTCAACAATGTATCTGCCAGATACACGAATTTTTAGTGTCCATGCTGGGCCACTTTTTTTGTGGGATAGCTGAAATGAGAAAAAGAAGCCACCAGTGCATACAAAAGTTATTTAATAAAAATCCAATAACAATACTGTTTTGAAAATTACAATCCTGTAACAGTTAATATTATCTTACTTACGGAGTACTGCAGAGCTCTTCCTCCTCCTATGTATGTTTCATAATCGGAAATAAACGATCCATGAGCTCTGGTAACAACTGATTCAAACCACCTTCGAAACTTGTTTTGATTCAGATATGAGTTTTCATCAAACCAAGACTCCATGGCTCTGGGAGATAGAGAACGATGAATTATCTATGTTCTTTTAGAATTAGGTACTTCAAAGGATTAGAAATTGTCCTTTTATATAGAAATGAACTTTTCTTTTATACGAGACAAGAGTTTCATTACAAAGTATTCAACTCACTTGTATTCCAACCATCTGTTATGTTTCATCAGTTTAGATAAAACATCAGCGTCTGCTTTAATCTTTACATAGCCAGGCCTTTCGTCAGCAACTTCATACTATCGAGCAATCAAAGAAATATAAATTGATTGAAACCCAGTCAAATACATGCGTATCAGTTATCATCAGTTTTTGAAAAAAGTGTGTGATTTGAGTGAGATAAAAAATTCTATTTTACATCCAATGGGTTGAAATCATCGTGCGATATCCGAAATGAAAAGAAAATTGCAGGTCATATCTCAATATAATAACAATATAAAATTTTTTCGAGATTAATATCATCCAATTATTTTCGAGAAAATTAATGATATAATAGGTATCTTACTGTTAAACAATTGTAGTCGATCGGAAGTTTTATAATAACATTTAAATCAAACTCATCTGGTATTCCCATTTTCAGACCTTCGTAAGAACTTCCTACGTAAGCAATTGTCTGATAACAGGCATTGAACATAGGATCTACATCTTTCATATGTTGTATAAACGAATCCAAAACCTAGAACCGGAGTTGAAAATAATATATCGTTGAAGATCACTATACATATTGGAAGAGAATGATTTCATAATCTTCACATTTGTCGTTTAGAAACATATGTCTGCACAGTATCTTCAAGCTATATTCTATTACTATAATTAGAAAGAAAAAAATCGTCGAAAATCAAGTATACCTAATGAATATTGTAAGTACAGATTTAACATACAGTTTTCAGATGCTGATTGGATATCAGTATTTCATCCTTGTCCAACCTGATGAACTTCCTGTTTATTAAATGAATAATCTGATCTGATTTGAATTGTGCCATGGCTGTAATTGAATAGCTCATATTAACCGTTCCAAACTGAAACTAAGCTGCATCTTCGGCAAAGGTTCTGGTTTACAGCCGTAAGCTGCTCTTGGAGGGGAATCCACCAATTATCACGGTCGCTACAAAGTCCAAAAATAAAGTTAAGGCTGGTTACGTTTGGAATTTTTTTAATAAATATCTTATCATTATATGCAGAAATATAGACAATGTTGATCGAATCGATTGATTACAAATCTGCTTAAATACTTCGTCGCTAATAACACTGTCTAATAATTGATCTATTCCCGATGTAAAATTAGCATCAACACAGTCTATAATCCCAAGGTGAATGTTCAGCAGTTTTAAACAGGCTGGCGAATACCTGTTCGATAGTATCAAGAAATGAATCGTGTAAAAACAGCATCAGAATATTTCGAAAAAAAAGTTGAAAAAAAAAAATTATAAAACACTACGATTTGACATAAAATTAGATTCTTTTCGTTGATTCGGTTGAACTATAAGCTACCATGCAGACTTTTTTTTAGGACAATCATGCGCGGATTATTAAAAAATTAATTGAAGAACAACAATTCTACCTATGGAGTTGGACCAGTAGCCGAACAACAGTTGATGCAGCATCGTTGCCCAAATGTCCCGAATAACATAGGAAAAGTTTTTGCAAAATTTTCAACAAAAGTTTTTGCAGCTTTATAGATCGTTCTGCATTTCTATGACCCACATCCTGCGCACATACATACATATATGTATAAATATTATTTAAGATATGCTTATAATTCGATAAATAATACAATAAAGTTTACAAAATATATCTAGAAGAACGAGAACATAGAGAAAAAATATTATCTATTCGACTGTTTTCTGTTATCTTGTATTAAATTATAATATTTGTCTATTATTTCAGCGTGTTGACGATCGATCTTCGAATGCTGATAAGTATAGACGATAAATGTTATTTTGTATTATTTTCCTTAAATAGCTGCGACAGCCTCCGATCGAGTAACATTCATTATCTATCTTGCAAACACGCATCATCATATATAGTGACAATAAAAACGAACGATGAGATACACTATCGTTGCTACTATTCTCGCGGTTCTGTTATCCCTGAACTTGCAGGATGCAGCCGCCGATCCCCCCCCTCGCGGCGTCGCCGGGGGAAGCGATCCGATCGCAGTTGCTCCGGTGGAGCCTGAACCACCTCAAAAAGAACCTCCAACTAATGACTGTGGCCCAGTAGCTTGTAATTTGTTCTGTATCCAAGGTCTTCATTGTGTAATCCAAGATTGCAAGCCTAAATGTGTTCCGATATCTTCGAACGCATCGTCCGAGGAACATAAGAAAAAATCGTCCGAGGAACATGGGGAAGAATCGTCCGAGGAACGTGGGGAAGAATCGTCCGAGGAACGTGGGGAAGAATCGTCCGAGGAACGTGGGGAAGAATCGTCCGAGGAACTTGGGGAAGAATCGTCCGAAGAAATTGGGGAAGAATCATCTTATGGTTTATCATCAGAGGAATGATATTTACGTATAGAATATATTTTTCGCAATTAAAATATTGTTACTGAGTAAAAGTTTGAAGAAAAATACCTAAAAAACTTTACTCACCCCTTTCATCCCGATATATCATACACATACATATATGTAGGTACACGAAGAATCGTGAATAATTTACGTACCTTTACGATCGAGGGTAGTGATGAAGAATCTGCATCTGCTAGGGATGCTAAGTGCGAAGTAACAGAAGGGGATGAGAAGGTCTGAAACTGAAACTAAGCTGAATCTTCGGCAAAGTTTCTAATTTACAGCCCGAAGCTGCTCTTATGTAGGGGAATCCACCGATTATTACGGTCGGTACAAAGTCCAGTTAAGGCTGGATTAGGCTGGATTTGCGCGCAACCACGTGATCAACAACGAATAGCGTTACAGAGAAATTTTGCAGCAGCAGCAATTTACTGCGCATGAAAATCTAGCTTTAGTGGCGAATTTTCCAACCTCATTTCGCCACTACGATGTGGTTTGTGGGTGGTCGTTTAATTCATAACCTGTAAACTTCGAATCGTCGAATGTCAGTGATTCACCGTGTCACTTGGCATTCACGATCTATCATTTGTCACTATTTAGCATAATGCTATTTTGGCAAATGATTCACAAGATTTTCACCAATTCGGACATACAATAATTAGCAAAATTCAATTTCAGTAGATCCCGACATCGAACGAATGTTCGATCATTTCTTATCCACATAACGAATTATAACTTAAAACTATTTCACTATGTCTTCAATATCGTCACACAATGACGTACAAAGCCGAGACGATATCCAAACATTCGTATTTTTCGATTTAGAAACAACCGGGTTCATTCAAGGCCCTAGAATGCCTAAGATTACAGAAATTTCACTAATCGCATCTTCAAGGTATTCGTTATTCACTAAGGACGGATCTCTGCCAAGAGTTATGCACAAACTCACCATCCCGCTCCAACCATTGCGCTTAATCCCATTGGAAGTTTCTCAAATAACGGGTAATAATCTCCTATACTAACATAATATCTCAGAAATATCAACTCATTGATGAAACCCAATCATGCTACTAGATTCTCTCGCTTACAGGTCTCTACAACGACTTATTAGAGCATGAGAAACCGTTCGATGATGAAGCGTATCAATTGTTGAATTCTTTTATCGGTAGATTATGTCCCCCGGTGTGTTTTGTAGCGCATAACGGGATCAAATTTGACTATCCAATTTTATTATCGGCGCTAAACTGCATAGGAAAGGTAAAACACAGATAGATGTAGATGCGTTTGCTTAATGACAAAGGTTCTCTATGTGTGTTTAATTTGGTGCTATTTTTTCTTGTTCACAGACTTTATCCAAGGATATATTATGCATTGATTCATTAGCCGCGTTTAAAACTCTACTTTTTATCGCCAAATCAAATGACGGTGAAAATATAATCAAGGCTGAACCCGTCAAAGAGGAATGGAACATGTTTGACGATGAGTGGGACGAGGAACTCGCTGCGATTGTTGATGACCATAGCTCATCTTCCACGTCTGTAAAAATGGTAATTTTAGTTTGAATAGCTTTAAGAAACATTGGAAATATGCATGTGATAAGATTCGATTTGGTTTGATAGGACGGCACTGAGGTAACTGGAGAAAAATATGAAACGAATCTACAGTCAATGCAGAAAGCGAATGAAACCACGCCAACTCATCAGATAATACGCTCATTAAATATGAATCATAATCAAATTGGTGGATTGCCTGCTAAGAAAAGATTACCATTTACTCATAGCAGACCAGTTAATTTTAAACTACCAACAGTTTATCAGCATCTCGTAGGTGCCCCTGCACTTAATTCTCACTCTGCGGAGGGTGATTGTTTATGTCTTCTTATTTGTGCAATGAAATTAGGGGAGTCGTTTATTCATTGGGCAGATCAGAATGCTAGACCTTTGGCGGAATGTGTAATAAATCAGCAATAATTATCATAGTTTTATAATTATTGAACAATTTTTATATGTGATATTGAAATTCTAATCAGTCAAGAAGTATTTAAAGACTGAAGAACCAAAATTAAATGAGGCATGCAAAGTTTAGGACAATTGAAGTAATATAGAATGATAATTTGGTACCAAAATTAGAAATATGCACATTATGCATAGCATTGATAATTTTATCTGTTAATTTTTAACTGACGAGGAAAAATTAATTTCTCATTATCGTGATATAATTATAGGTAATATATTTTAAACAATAAATGTTGAGTAAATTGTTACTTTTAAAAAGTTTTTATGGTATAAAATAGTACTTATAGTTACCTAATCAACGTAATAAATTCTTAATCACAGTAATTGGACCACTGTTGCATAATAAAAATTCGCTTAATATAAAACATTAAGCTAAAATATAATAAAAAGTAATTTTTTAAAAAATTTTAGACGTCTTGCAAGACCATAAAATCACTATTGTTTGCAAACAACGTCATCAATTCATATTTTACAATTTGATTGCATGTAATCATACTTAATATTCCTACGGATATTTGTATATAATATCCTTGTTTCTACCCGGGAGCTACAGACATTTTCTATCCTGCCCCCGGGTGTAAACAGTCATGATTTGTTAAAAATAAGATTTAAAGTTATAGTACGTAATTTTTTAGAATGTATCACGTCAGCTCGTTTTGTATCGACAACATATTTTGGATAATATATGTTTGGGAATTTTTAAACTTTAGATTTTCACTTATTGCAATGCTGGTGCCGCAGCGCTCGTTCCCCAAAAAATGTCAAGGATACCTCTCAAGCCTCCAGTATTCTGCGCTGGGTTCTGCACTTGAGGTGCTCTGTTAGCCGTTAAGCTTGTTTCAGCCATTGCCGTAGTAGTCATCGACAATTTCAACTGCTGAAGTTCATCTTTAGTCACTAGAAAGAGCATATACAGTATTAGATATAAAAAAAAAGCTATAGATACATTCAAGCCGCTATCAATTTTAATTTGCATGCATTCTCTTCCTAGAGTACTAGCATAGGGAAGGAATTTAAAGATCTGATTTTGTTATATAAAATAATGTGTTCTAAATATTTCAAAAATTGAGTAAGACTTAAAAAATACTTACATATGTATCCTGCGATGACATACTGGTCAGTTGCAATTTCTTTTTCTATAGATTTAATGATTTTATTCAATCTAGAGTGTATGTTCAACATTTCTTGTGGACTAATATTGCTTAAAAGATTGTTCTTCGGATTCCAAAAATCTAATATTTTGTGGTTTGCACAAGCTTTATGCAGCTGCTGCAACATCTGTAATATTCGTTGAGCAATTAAAATTTTTATCCGTTAAATACATGCGATGTTTGTATTATGCCCAAACATTTATCCTAAATTCAATGAACAATACAGCTTAACATTGACTACAAAATTTGGAACAGAAATGGTTGATAACATTATTCTCACATGAAAGAACAAGAAGTTGGATGGCAATTTCTGGAATTCGGGTTTTTGTCCTTCCAATTCTTGGAGAAACAGAGTTTTGATGTAATAACTCGCTATACTCTTGAAATTTTGAGTATCCCTCAGTTTCTAGGAAAAAAAAAAAAGCGAAAAAAGAAATGCTATCAATTATTAGAACGCTATAATTAATATTCTATAATGTATATAGCGTATAGCTACGATAGTAAGAATCAGCCAATAGTAAATCATTTCTTTAAAAAAGAAATACCTATCCGATTACCAACGTACCTTCATCTGTCTGATCACCTGCTTTACACTTCCTTTCAAAATATCAGATTCTCTTTCATAAAAGCTTGGTCGCCATAAGATGTGATTACTCGGTCCGTCTAATGGTTTTGAAATGGTGAACCAATTCTTCTTCTGTAAAGAAAGTCATTTAGTGATATTCATTGACTTTGAAGGGTAGTAGGCACATTATTGATTACCGTGGTATTTCGATCTATAAATGGCTTTGGTGGCGGAGTGGTAAACTCAAGTGCCGGAACCAGATCTACATCAACGGTGTGTCCGCCAGGTACATCGATTTTCAGCGTCAATGCTGGCCCGCTTTTTTTGTGATGCAGCTGAAATATAGAGGAAAAAAATTCGTTTGATGATAATAGGATATTGTAAAAATGATTATTGACATCACTTACAAGGTACTTATTTCCACTCGCTACCAGAGCGTATTTTCCTCCAACGTTATCGAACGATGTAAGAGCTCTGGTAACAACGGACTCAAACCACTGGCGAAATTTGTTTTGATTAAGATGCCACTTTTCGTCAAACCAAGTGTCCATCACTCTGGGAGATACAAAAGAATAGATTACCGATAGTGAACTAAAAATCTGATATAAGTTACGCAGTCAGTAGCAATTTTGAAGTTTGTTATTGAGATGCTATAATTTTACCTTCAATTTATATTCTGGTAAAAAATCAGAGTCCAATCTACATGGACGAGGGGTCAACCACGCGAATTAGGTCCTACTCACTTTTTTCTATACCTTCTCCTCCTTCGGGAGGCTGCACGTGAATTTGCTACAGAATTGGCATTGCGTATGGTTTTTGAATTTGATTCTACCTCTTCGGTATTTGTATTGATACCATTTGTTCGCGGATAGTACCTACATCCACCCGAAACACTTACGCCTGACCGGCAGGTCGAACTGCCGCTGTGTATCATCAAACTTAAATGTGAACTTCAAATTCCAAAAAATTGGTTTTTTTCTGATAATAATTACTTTAAATGATTATAATTCGTCCAATTGCAAAGAAACGAGTTACTTGAAGTCTATTTAAACCAGGAGTCTCATAACAAACTATTTAACTCACCTATACTCAGACCATCTAACATGTTTTCGCAGATTTGGTAGCACATCGGCATCCGCTCTAATCTTCACATAGCCAGGTCTCTCAGTTGCGTTTACAGTCTATCAATATAAGCATACAGAAATATGTATTGATTAAAACCTGGCAAAATATTTGCATAATGAGTATCATAAGTATTAAAAAACTAGGTATTTAGAAAATAGAATGCGATAGTTGCAATTCATATTCCAATTTTATAACAGTGTCAAATTATTCGAATCCAAGAAAATAAATGATATGTCTTACTGTTAAACAACTGTAGTTGATAGGAAGATTTATGACAACATTCAAATCAAACTCCTCTGGCTTTCCAACTTTTAACCCTTCGTAGTAACTTCCTACGTAAGCTATTCGCCTAAAACAGGCTTTAAACATGGGATCTTTCTTCATTCGATCTATAAAGGTGTCCAAGACCTGTATTCAGTCAAGTATAAGTATATTTTTTTTTTAAATTATACAAAAATTGTGATACTCTGTAACTAGTAGTGTGAATAGCGATATTACATACCTTTTTCAAATGTACATTATACGCTCTCATTTCGTCATCTTTTAGAGTGATAAACTCCCTACTTACAGCATTAAAAACCAAATCAGATTTGAATCTTGGATCTACAACGGGTAATTGTGCCATGTCTGTAACTATATATAAATATATAATTAGAATGAATTAATTTTACATACGTATGTTACTTCCTAATTAAATTATCATAAATTTAAATGTAGGTAATCAATGAGGGTATAAAAAGCGATCAATAAATATGTACAGAAAATTGTTTCGAACATATTATCTTAGTTTATTAAAGTGATATGTAGTTGTTAAAATATATAATATAAATTGAAGTGATTTAAACATGATAATTATTATTCAATTATTTATTGAATACGTGAAGAATTGTAGATTCAAATTTTCCAAATCCTATTAAAGATAGAAAAAAAAATATTCTAATATTCAAAATACAACAATATGAACGAATTACAATGAATAATAAATTAACTACCTTAAACCCTACAGTTTATGAGCTAATAATCTGTTAGTTGAAAAACTGAACTGCACTATTACGACCACGACGATATTATGCGCAATATTGCGGATTCAATTTTTGATCACGAACATACGCGCGCACAAGTGAGACTAAAACTAAAATCAAATATTCCGCGAAGGGATCAGGGGTTCAGCCATAACATAATCGGGACTCTATTCTATACAGGAACCCCCTGATTGTTGGTATAATATAATGTAGCCAGAAATGTCGTTCTGTGTTATACCGGCAGACCCAACTAACGCCACGCATTCATGAGTCTTAATGGTCGCTCGCGAAGTCCAGGAATAATTTTATTCTAAAATAAAACTAAAGTGGGCGTAAATTCTGACGGATCGCACCAATAGACGCGGTATTAAGCGCGTGTTTCGCTCTTAACTTAAGGCTGGTTTATACTTAGAGTTTGATCGTAACGTTGCAGTATATTATAACAAAGAACATTGATTCTAGACATTGTTCTGCTCTTCCCTGCGTCCAAATTTCACAATGAATAATAAAAGTGGAAAAAAATAAATAAAAAAATAAACTATGGACAATCTGTAGTATACTGAACATTTATAATAAATAACAATAAACTTAAATTATATTTCATTAGAAGAAAGTATTCTGTTAACTATTATATCAAGTTTATCCAACGACGATTTGGACATATCTTTTCTACGCGATAAGACGTAATCAATTTCATCCGATAATCGCGAAACTCGTTCTCTGAGATCTTCGGGTGTCCCTGGTCTAGTTGGATGCTCGGTTGATAACTTCCGGCGTTTTTCTTCTCTCTGTGATTCCCCGCGTTTAATACAGGCGTGAATCCCCGGCTTTATTATACACGCCCTAAAATACTCCCTTAGATAGTTTTCGAACGAGGGAAATCCCGGCATACTGTTAGACGGACTTTGCGATAAATAAAGTGAAACAGTATCGCTAATCTTCGGCACTTCCGCAACTGCGTCTACCATACAAATGACCAACTCTTCGTTATACGAGGCGTTCGTTATGTACGCGAAACTCTCCAAAGCTTCCTGTTTACACCAGGGATTAGCGTCGTCTAATAAATTGCAGTAAATTTTTGCCAAATTTTTTGTTATCTCGGGAATATTTTTCCCGTAATTTTCTACAGACTCTTTCAAATAATGAGAAACGCTCGCACGTAGACATGGAACTGCAGCGGATATCAGGATCGTTAAAGTTGACAGTATCTGTAAAAGAAAATGATAATATATACATTTTTTTTTATTCCTTTCATTTCTTGTAATTTTCTTATTGTTTTTTTTTCCTCTCTCTCTCTCTCTCTCTCTACTTACGAGACAAAGATTTTCATCTTGATTTTGGGTGGCCAGTGAAGCGTCCAAGAGAACCATGGTCAGTTGGGTGATGAGGTGTAGATGAATTCCCTCGAATTCGTCGATCGATTTTCCCAGGCAATTCCAAATTGCGTTTAACGTCTTTGTGACAGTATCGTTATTAGATTTACCGAAGGTACCGATAACAGTCAACTGATTCATCTGTATTTATTAATAAAATAATCTGTTAGTATTATGAAATGATGAATGTTCGTAATTTCCGCGAAATTCACTAGGTAGCTTTCAGTTCTGAAGATTCAATTTTTTTTAAATATCGCCGAAAAATAAAAGACATGTTTAATAATATTTTCAACTTACAAGCTGAGACCAAATCTCTGCCGTTGGTTGTCTATCCAGATTTTCCCAAGTATTGGCGATGTTTCCCAAATCCGTCGAAATCAACTCTGACAAAAACGTCTTGTCACTTAGCGGGAAGCAGTTTTTTAAAGGCGCCCAAAACCGGGCTTTAATTGTCTCGAATTTATCGATCAGACGATTTCTGGTCTCATTCAAAGACAGGGAATACAATCTTGATATCAAATTACCCAACATTATAGCCTCGATAGAATTACTGCGATTTTCTAACATTTCGTAGACTGATATCAAGTAGATCAAATGATCGTAACTCAAATCCGGATCAGATGCATACCTGGATATTTTTTTGACACAATTATATATCAGAGATAATAATACAAACGACGTTACAAAAATACAAGAGTTACAAAAAAAATGAAAAATTATGGAAAGATTAAGATGAAGCTTGATTTTTGTGTGCAAATTTTTTTTTGTATTCTATGTGATTTCGAGTTACTAATACGAATAATGAATACACTAACTTGTTGACGAAACACCAAACGTCCGAGGCCAAAAGAGAGCTCCAAAAATTTCCTCCCAAAAGATTTTTCAGCAGAATTATTTCTAGGGATTGAAAATCTATGTCTCGTGTCGAAACTACGAGTCCGCATATCGAGGTCAAGGTAGAATCGTATAGGGGTAAAGTTCCCAGGCTAAGTTGCCCCACAAATAATTCTTCTTCAACTTTGAAACGAAAAAGAATAAAAAGTTATCTACTCTTTGTTATTCTTAGTTTTTTAGATTTTTAAATTTTTACAAAATCAATTCTCACCTGTATCAATATTCGAAAACACAACTTCCAATATGTCTCGAGGAAGTGTTCGCCATTCAGTCTGCACTTCGTTAGAACTAGAGATCAATTTATTAACTATAAGTAAAGTTAATAAATGAAACCCAACATCATCCGAATTATCCGTAGTTTGATATTTGAAAAAAGCCTGTACAAAATACGGACACGTGTTATGTTTGTAATTTTTTTTATAAATATCTTATCATTATACGTAGAAATATAGTCAACGTTGATCGAATCGATTGATTACAAACCTGCTTAAATTCTTCGTCGCTAATAACACTGTCTAATAATTGATCTATTCCCGATGTAAAATTAGCATCAACACAGTCTATAATCCCAAGGTGAATGTTCAGCAGTTTTAAACAGGCTGGCGAATACCTGTTCGATAGTATCAAGAAATGAATCGTGTAAAAACAGCATCAGAATATTTCGAAAAAAACGTTGAAAAAAAAATTTATAAAACACTACGATTTGACATAAGATTAGATTCTTTTCGTTGATTCGGTTGAACTATAAGCTAGCATGCAGACTTTTTTTTCGGACAATCATGCGCGGATTATTAAAAAATTAATTGAAGAACAAAAATTCTACCTATGGAGTTGGACCAGTAGCCGAACAACAGCTGATGCAGCATCGTTGCCCAAATGTCCCGAATAACATAGGAAAAGTTTTTGCAAAATTTTCAACAAAAGTTTCTGCAGCTTTATAGATCGTTCTGCATTTCTATGATCCACATCCTGCGCACATATGTACATACATATATGTATAAATATTATTTAAGATATGCTTAGAATTCGATAGATATGTAATACAATAAAGTTTATAAAATATATCTACAAGAAGAAAAACATAACGAAAAAATATTGTCTATTTGACTGTTTTCTGTTATCTTGTATGAAATTATAATATTTGTCTATTATTTCAGCGTGTTGACGATCGATCTCCGATGCTGATAAGTATAGACGATAAATGTTATTTTTGATTATTTTCATTAAATAGCTGCGACAGCCTCTGATCGAGTAACATTCATTATCTATCTTGCAAACACGTATTATCATACATAGTGACAGTAGAAACGAACGATGAGATACACGATCGTCGCTACTATTCTCGCGGTTCTGTTCTCCCTGAACTCTCACGATGCAGCCGCCGATCCCCCCCCTCGCGGCGTCGCTGGGGGAAGCCAGCCAATCGCAGTTGCTCCAGTGGAGTCTAAACCACCTCAAAAAGGACCTCCGAATAATGACTGTGGCCCAGTAGCTTGTAATTTGTTCTGTATCCAAGGTCTTCATTGTGTAATCCAAGACTGCAAGCCTAAATGTGTTCCGATATCTTCGAACACATCGTCCGAAGAACATAAGAAAGGATCGTCCGAGGAACATAAGAAAGGATCGTCCGAGGAACATAGGAAAGGATCGTCCGAAGAACATAAGAAAGGATCGTCCGAGGAACATAAGAAAGGATCGTCCGAGGAACATAAGAAAGGATCGTCCGAGGAACATAAGAAAGGATCGTCCGAGGAACATAAGAAGGGATCGTTCGAGGAACATAAGAAGGGATCGTCCGAAGAACATAAGAAAGGATCGTCCGAGGAACATAAGAAAGGATCGTCCGAGGAACATAGGAAAGGATCGTCCGAAGAACATAAGAAAGGATCGTCCGAGGAACATAAGAAAGGATCGTCCGAGGAACATAAGAAAGGATCGTCCGAGGAACATAAGAAAGGATCGTCCGAGGCACATAAGAAAGGATCGTCCGAGGAACATAAGAAGGGATCGTCCGAGGAACATAAGAAAGGATCGTCCGAGGAACATAAGAAAGGATCGTCCGAGGAACATAAGAAGGGATCGTTCGAGGAACATAAGAAAGGATCGTCCGAAGAACATAAGAAAGGATCGTCCGAAGAACATAAGAAAGGATCGTCCGAGGAACATAAGAAAGGATCGTCCGAGGAACATAGGAAAGGATCGTCCGAAGAACATAAGAAAGGATCGTCCGAGGAACATAAGAAAGGATCGTCCGAGGAACATAAGAAAGGATCGTCCGAGGAACATAAGAAAGGATCGTCCGAGGAACATAAGAAGGGATCGTTCGAGGAACATAAGAAAGGATCGTCCGAAGAACATAAGAAAGGATCGTCCGAAGAATATAAGAAAGGATCGTCCGAGGAACATAAGAAAGGATCGTCCGAGGAACATAGGAAAGGATCGTCCGAAGAACATAAGAAAGGATCGTCCGAGGAACATAAGAAAGGATCGTCCGAGGAACATAAGAAAGGATCGTCCGAGGAACATAAGAAAGGATCGTCTGAGGAACATAAGAAGGGATCGTCCGAGGAACATAAGAAAGGATCGTCCGAGGAACATAAGAAAGGATCGTCCGAGGAACATAAGAAGGGATCGTCCGAGGAACATAAGAAAGGATCGTCCGAAGAACATAAGAAAGGATCGTCCGAGGAACATAAGAAAGGATCGTCCGAGGAACATAAGAAAGAATCGGCCGAGAAACATAAGAAAGAGTCCGAGGAACATAAGAAAGAGTCCGAGGAACATAAGAAAGAATCGGCCGAGAAACATAAGAAAGAGTCCGAGGAACATAAGAAAGAATCGTCCGAGAAACATAGGAAAGAATCGTCCGAGGAACGTAAGAAAGGATCGTCCGAGGAACATAAGAAAGAATCGTCCGAGGAACATAGGAAAGAATCGTCCGAGGAACATAAGAAAGGTTCGTCCGAGGAACATAATAGTATATGGTAAGCCAAGGGCGAGAAGTGGGCCTTTTTTGCCCGCGTGTGGAGTTTTCAGTAATGCAAACACACGAGGGCAAAAAAGCCCTCGCCCGTGGTGCACACCATATTTTTTGTGACACATGTATCGATTTTTCGTTTCTATTGATAGAGATCAAACTGAAACGTTTTGCGACATAAATAAATATCAACAAATGTAAAAAAAAGTAGGATATCAGGAATCCAGGGACGGAAGTGGGTAATTTTTTTCCGTAGAGCATATAATATTTTCTACAACAAATGCATGAAACACCAGTAACAACTATAACAACGAATGTTTGAAATCACGGAATACTTATAATCTGGTTAGGTTAGGTTATATAGTATAGCGAATGTCAGGATCCAATTGGGCAAAATTGTTGGGAGGGATCCAAAAAAGAAAAATCAAAGACTTTTGAATTGATTTTGAATAGCACTACGGACAGTCAACGGACAAGACGAGCATACATAAATGCTGGACAAAAGTGAGTTTAAGAAATGAACAATTAAAATCACAAAAATAGTTTTCTTGATTTATTTATAGTATATTCTCAATTTCATGCGATTTCAAAGAAGCGGGCAAAAAAAGTTCATTATTGCGCGCTAAAAATCGGTAGCGGGCAAAAATAGCTCATTATTGCCCGCTAAAAGTCGGCAGCGGGCAGAAAAAGTTCATTATTGCCCGTTACCGACTTTTTTGCCCGCTGGTACAAAAACGTTGATTTTACGCCCCATTTTTAGGTCAAAAAAACGCAAAAATCGTGCATGTGTTACAAAAAAAGAATTGTACGAGGAAGATAAAAAGAATTGTCCGAGGAAGATAAGAAAGAATCGTCCGAAGAAATTAGGGAAGAATCATCTCCTGGTTCATCATCAGAGGAATGATATTTACGTATAGAATATATTTCTCGCAATTGAAATATTGCTACTGAATAAAAGTTTGAAGAAACATAACTAAAAAACTTTATTCACCCCTATCATCCCGATATATTATACACATACATATACGTAGGTACACGAAGAATCGTGAATAATTTACGTACCTTTACGATCGAGGGTAGTGATGAAGAAACTGCATCTGCTAGGGATGCTAAGTGCGAAGTAACAGAAGGGGATGAGAAGGTCTTTAGATCATTGCAATACGCGATTGCAAGTCTGGTAAAACCTTTCCACGATTCAGCAACAGTTTTCATATCTAATCCATCAACTAACAGACAAGTTTCACCCGCGAAACTAACAACTGCAGTATAAAATAAAATAAAATATATTCATATTGTATGGTGGTCGTGGATTTCTGCTGTTTTTTCAGAATTACTCTCACCTTTTGCAAGTGCTGATAATTCAGCTTCAACGTTGTTACTGAATACAATAACTCTCTCGATAATGGTGGAAAATAATTTCTGTACTTCGTTAGTTTTCCGAAAAAGTATCGTTAACTTTTCTTTCGCCTTTTCAAACGAATCGCCATACGCTTCTTCACTGTGAAAAAAAGAAGAAAAAAAATTGCATCATATCTTTTTATTCTTTTTTTTTCTTCTTCTCTTCGTGGTAGATTTCTGTGAGACTCTATAGTCTTTGTAGTTTTATAGATTACGATGGAATCTCTTTGATCTGCGGTGCAAAATCACTGACCTTGATTTGCAATGTTCGAATGATCGTTTTATTACTTCTACAAGATTTTCCAAAACCCCTCGTACTTGTGAGGCAGATAATTTTTCAAATTTTCCAAGCTGTACGAGACATTGAAGCCAACATTCCAGCAAATCCTCACAGCATTCCAGTCTTTCTCTGACATCGTCTAGGACGTTAAACGTCGTTGAAGACACTAGCCCATCAACTTCGCTAATCGTCTGTAAATCGATTTCTATATTTCTTTTCCTAAGAATATTACAATCAGCTCAACATTCTTGGCCAGTGGAATTCAGTCGATTTTTAAATATTCTCTACAATAAACGTCAGGAATTTGAATTTTCTCATAATGATATACCATTCTGTACAGGAATTTTTCTCAAAGCATCGATTATTGCTTAAAAAGAAAAAAAAAAAGAAAAAAAAATCCCAAGATGAGGTAAACCACGTCGAATTTTTTTTGTTGGCTCTTATTACCTCGAAAAATAATCGACGTGCAGCCGGAGCTGTGTCGTCTAAAAGTGTATTTCCCAGCTGGTCTGGTGAGCAGAACGCCACGCATGGCCCCAGCAATGTTTTAATTGCACGTAGTTGAACGGGTCGATCAGCTCTTCTAAGAAATTCGTGAATCACCGGTTAAGGATCAACATGCAGCTAAAATTGCCTGAATTTCTAAAATAATATATTGTATGTATTCGAATTTGATCACGTCTCGCAGTTTTGCAACACGAAGTGAAACTTCGCAATCTCGAGTTCGCCTCAGCAGAGCTTGAAATATATTCAATAAGAATTCTGGAAAAGGATATTTTTAATCTCGGTAAAAATTCTCGGAAATTGTGTTTGTCGATTTCAAAAGACCCGTCAGACGGCTGGGACAACGAGCCCGCAGAACGCTGGCTGGCCATTTATGGTTATCTGAAAGATAAATATAAAAAATGATTATGCTTCATGGTGTAAGTATAAACGAAGGATACTTTGCTCTTCGTCGATATGCAGACGGGTATAAAAGATAAAAGCAATGCTACGCCTCGATGACTAAAAAATACCACATTGTATGCTGTGTGTACGGAAACCGCGTTATCTTAAAGATGATAAAGAACGTGAATGTAAATTATTGTTATGTTTTCCTTTGAGATAAACGAATAAAGAGTTCTCTGTCCGCTCATCAGGTCATTAGGAAAATTATTTCATTATACATATTTGATGAATTTCCATTATATTAGTACATTGTGCATAACTCTTCTCGATGATTTACGCTTCAATCTTCTTGATTAAGTCATTCACCTTTCCATTTCTTTACCTCACGTTTTAACCCAGATGTGTAGACGAGAGAGGTGCGGCTTTACCTGGCCCCCAGCTACAGGGCATGGACCAAATTGTCAGATTCAATCTCGTCCATTGAGAGATAATCAACGTTTTAACTTAGTAAGACTTGGTAGGTATATAGAAATTCTTAGACGAACTTAAGCATAAGCGATCTTATTCCACCGAAATTTCCCAGAACTAAAATCGATGTAGACTAATCGTTTTCTATATTTTGAGATTTGAAAGATATCAAACAGTTTCAGAGGCTTTTACAGAATTCTGAAAAAATTTTAAATCACATCAGTCTTTGAATTTCAATATTTCGACTTTCGAAAAGACTCGACCTTGTTCGTAAGGAGTAAGGATGATTTTGTCTAATTGTAATGTGAAGACTATATGCACTAGTCGATGATGACTAATGCATAGTGCACGTGCAGATAATACGTAAAGCAACGTCTTAGTTTCTCTGATAGACTCAATCGCCGACATGTGTATGTATGAATGCATGTATACATACGTATGTTAACGTACAAGTTCCTGCGATAGACATAGAGAGAAGTTGAGCCCTCTTGATGAATGGTTTATACAGATGTGCCTTATAGACGATGGATCTAGATAAGCGTGCCAATTAAAGTGAGTTTGTAATTGGCACACTTGATTCACCCTGGAGAAAGCTATAGCTATATCTAGCTTGGATGCATTATAAGGGTAAAATTGTTCTTCCTCCTTAAAGTTTTGGGGCTGAGTATAAGAGGGTTTAGTAAAGGCGGGAGGGGTCCCAGGGGAGAATATAGAAGCGATTTGAATGATCGGTGAGCGATGCCATGGTAACTATGGACAACAAGCTGTCAGATGATAGGTAAACTTTTGATCAATAACAGGTGACTACTAGAGTTTAGTAGAGTTCGTTTTATTGTTGTATTATACTCGTAGTATAGTTACTTATAGTATTAGTAAAAGCAATACTAACTAAACTAGTAGTAACACTCCTTAGTCCCTATACATCAGTACAGTGATGGTAACAGTATATAGTACTCCTCATGGGAGGAGGGCGATGGATGGGGTTGAGAAATTACGAGGGTAAAAGGAAGGGTAGGTAGTGAAACAGGGAGGGAAACAGAGAGAAGTAGTTGTAGTCAGTCAGTTAGTCGGCGTGTGCCAACGGCTCCAGGACGACTCCTGCAGGTCGGCCTCAAGGGCGCCTCCAAACAAACCGCGTGTCTTGCCACCCGGAGGAGGTACGTCGACCGTATATCATGCTTAATGAAACGTGAGCTGTTATTAAGTTGTGGGGATGTATTGGCGAAACTTGATTACAATTACAGTTTTTTTATCATTTTTTTTCCCCTTTTCTTTTCTAATCAAAAAATTCGTAGATCCCACTTATACGCGGATATCTTCGATCTATAGTTGAATCATAATTCAAGCATGACTACAAGCAAGTTAAACTGTTTCCTTAAAACTTGTATAATTAGCGGTGTAAAACTGAAGATTTATCATTCATTTACTTACTTACTTACTTACTTACTTACTTACTTCTGTTTTATATATGTATGTATAGTATAGTATACGTAGAACCAGATACAATTATCTAAGTTATCCTTGAACAGTTAGCCCTAAAAAGTCTAATCAGTAAAAAAGCACAGTATGATCGTTCTGAGTTTGTACACACGCGATTCTCTAATAAAAAATTTATATATACTATATATGTGTATACATAGTTATGTATATAAACCGCCATCCTGATTTCGCAGGGCGTTTCAGCCGGCGAATTTTTATAGCCAACTAATGAGGGTAGTCAAGTTTGTAAAAAGGCTTTATGGAACGGTAATCAATTACCTATCAGGCCTGATATGATGTTTTTGGATCAATCAGTCAATTCCGCAAGTTAGACTTTTTTCAGGAAACTAACTTCGCACTAGCTATATATTAAAAACAGATATTCTTCGAGGTTCGCCAACCTCGCTAATCACTTCACTATTTTCTTGACACACAGTTATGCCTGTGAAATCTAACACCAATAATCTGTGAACTATTTTTCAAGAGAGACTCTCTAATTGATTCACGAAACTCGATAAGAAGCACGACTCGCAGTAAATTGGGGGAAACGGTATAGTCAATGAAAACTTATGAAACTTATTATTAAAAAATACACCCCTGTTTCGGAAATGGGAGTGAACTGCAGATGAATTGTCTCACTCATTCAGTAAATGAATTTTTAAATAAACCTTGACAATCTTCATACCAGAATGTCGAATCTACGCCGTCCTCCTGGTCCAGTACGACAGTTGTCTCTTCAGCAGCCTCCACGCCGGCAACAAGTAAGACGTCAGCGTTCTGCCGAAGACGAAAAGCCGTTGCAAGTATTTGCGAATCCGATACGAACGCGGTTACAATGTCAGGACGTAAAGGCGGACTTGGATCGTCCAAAAGTGCGAGTTGCGTGGGACGAAAACCACGAATCTGTATCGAACGGGGTCGCAGTAATCGCCAGACAAATTCCTGGAAAGCTAAGACCACCGACTGCAAAAACGAAGGTTACAACCCGGCCAGTGATCAGCGAAAAAGCCTCGATTCTTTACTCGCGACAAGAACTTGCAGAGAGGCTGCGTCTGGCGTGGAAACAAAGGGAAGAAAACAGGGCAAACATCGACATATTCTTAGCCCATAATGCAGTGGAGTCAAACTGTGAGTCCAGACCTTCATCCTGCGCAACTTCCGCGCCATCAGGAAGAAGAAAAGGACCTGTGCCTAGAGTAATCGTCAACGAGCCTCCAGCCCCAGCGGCATCTTCCACATCAGTAAAAGTAACAACTGTGGTGCGGCAAGATCATTCGCTTGAAGTTGAGCTTAAATCATCAGATAATGTGATCCCATCGATTGGTCTGCTGTTCGAAAAGGTTGAAACTGATCAAGGAACAAATATCGGACTTCCAACTTCTTGCGGAGGCAATGTCCTGCTTTCTGAAGACTTGCCTCACGCCGTGGAAAAAAATGTCGCCAAGGAAAGCTGCGGCGTTAATTTTCCTCAAGAGGATCGAGAGGCCAACGAAGAGCGGGATCAGGAGGAGATGAACTCTCTTGAACGGGAGTTGAGGGCCGAGGAAGATGCTGTTCGGGATATAACCCTAGGCGACTGGCCTCCCTGTCCATCTTTAATAAGCAAAGAAAAGAAGATAGAGGACGGCGAGCCGAAGGAGATCGTATCAAACGCCAAGACAAAGCGAGCAAACTTTTCGAGCCATTCAGGAAATTCGAATAAAGCTTTCACCAGTGGACCAATTCCTGTATCTGCGGCATCGGAACGTCGAGATAAAGCTGCAATTTTGAGCAAGGATCAACACTCCATCGGATTTCCGTCTGTAGACGGAAAGACCCGTAGGACAAATTCCGCCCCGCCTCAACAACGGCGACAAACATCATCGCTTGGTGCACCAGGTCGAACCCAGGTCAGTATAGTAATTGACACACCGTCTATCGGGCCCTCGCCGTCTCAGGAAATGAAATCGGAAGTGGTGTCTTCGTCGGCGGGCGAGGCGCTCGTAAAAGCGTCAATTTCCAATCGAACGATAAAATCAGCGCCGATAAAAAGACGCGCGAAAAGTGGTAAACGGCGTGGTGGAATGGGGGGTGGATTGGTTGGAAGTGGAGGAGGAATTAGGGGCGACGGAGCAGAAGACGACGTTACAACTGACGGAAAATCACGACGTTCTGGTGCCAGAGGAAGGCCGTTACTCCAGACAAAGGTCCCCGACGTTGTGACTATGGTTTCTTTGGTCAGTTCTGCGGACAGCGATAGTGATATTGACCAAAATTCACCGAGAGATGATAAGCTGATACACGAACTACGCAATAAACTTCCTACCACTCCCATCATCAAGACATCGAGTTGCTGTACTGCTATCACAGTGCTCAGGAAACCCATCAAGTCAGGTAGGGTTGGAATGATTCAATCCTACATGTATCGAACTGCACAATGATTTTTCGCTCCAATTTTTCTTCAACATATAGTATAATACGTATATTTAGTTTTAGAAGAAAATTCAGTTCATTCATGTAGCTAAAGATTTTCAAAAACCAAAAATTTTCTCCTTGCTAACGCTTCAAAGAAATTATTCGTGTGTATAAGGTAGGTACAGTCTTTGAAACGGAAAGACTGCAGCTGAAACGCTGAAAATTACGTTAAACATAAAATGATGAAGAAATAAAAATACATAGGACTGATTTAGATGCGAAAAAACCGATTCATTTCTGGGTTCAAGCTTTGGCATAAAGTTGGGATAATAAAGGTGTCGATTTAATAAGAAGCGCACGCAAAGATGTTATTATAGTGTAGTGGCAAAGTGGCGGTAATAATTGGCGAAGTTAATTAGAGGATAGACGACACGCAACCCTCGCATTCTTGAAGAGTTGACACACTATACCTACGTAGCGAAATTATTGTTGTAATAGTATTATACATATTTGCAAATATTAATTGACTCTAAAGTGCTTGTAAAATTCTGCATGCATGATCATTTTTTCTTTGCACGATTATCAAAGCCTCAGTAGATTGTTATGAACTCACGTATACTTATATGGGATTTATATTAGCGATAAGATTGTAACGTGGACGGCAGTGATTCCAGAATAAATAGCAAGACTTTTATCGCTCTGTGTATTTATGGAGTGAATAATCGCGAGATTGATTCGTATTGTTATACCTCTGAGTATATGATATAATGAAAAGATTTAATTGCAGTGTATGCAAGAAACTCGGTATAAGGTTGATCAAAAACAAGGACTAACGAGCCAAAGTTGTTAACGCCTAAACCGAGTTTCGATATATATTAACAGATTCCATCAACCTGTCGTCCCTGACCTAATTTTTAACAAACGTTTTGCAAGCTCGTCAAACACTAATGAATCGGTCACGAGATAAAAGTTTCACGTTCGCCTATTATCTTTACATATACTACAGGTATATATGCATATACATGTAGGTATACACAATCTATGCAACGTTTGAGAGTGAAATTTAATTTGAAAAATGATACCGGGGAGGGATAATTGAAAAATTGATTGAAAACAATCGAAGAATGAGTATAGGCGATATTCGAATCGCGTAGGTATAATTCTTATAAAACAATCATCTGCATTGCCCGTCAATTACCGTCCATCAACGCCGCACCTGGACTTATACTATACTCGGTAAAAGTTTCTTAGTTAAACAGTTTACTTTCGAAACGAAGCACGTATAGTAAACCGGAAGCGGATTGAGACAAGACTTAATTTATACACGCGGATATATATTTATGATGTATAGTATACTGTAATTTCTAATCGGTTATTATCGAACGCATGAGGTACACAGACTTCCGTTTAAAAAAATTTAAACAAACATTAAACCGAGTGTGCGATATCGACCATGCGAGTTGCAATTTTATATTGCAGATAAAATTATTCACTACGATTATGAAAAACGGGTCGACTGATAAAATTAATCTCCAGTCTTATCAAACTTCTCTAACAACAAGTTCAAATCGAACTTGAAATTTCTTCGATGTCTATGAATAAAAAAATAAAAACATGAACATAAAACACAACAAAAAAAGATGTGATCGCATCGAGTGTTATATGTTACGTATACTATCGTATAACAACAAATTACAGAACAACGCGTCACGCGATAAGCTAGAGTTGCACGTACATGCATAAACATGGATTAGATTGTGGCCGCGTGTAAGCACCTCGAAACTGAACATGTCCAATGTTCACTTATACGTAATAGTCAAAACTATATAGCAGAAACTAGACACCGTTCGACAATGACTTTGCAATCATCTTACCAATCGACGTGAATTATATTAATAATTTCACCCAAGTACATCGACAGATGAGGCGAAGCCACTCATGCTTTCCGTAAAGGATAGCTTTTTCAACATATGTATGTTCGATTCAGAGAGTAGGTTTATATACCTATATATGAAAAAATATGAGGAATGGGGTACTGGAAAACGTACTTAAATTAATTGATTTGTGAGATTTATATAGGACCAAGGTTTCAGACATTATTTATTAGACTTTTTATTATTTAGTAGAATGCCTGACGTGCATGTCGTGTCTGGCTGTCCATCCATCAGCCTGTATACCGCTGACTTTCTCTATATTTATATATATTTCCGATTGGATAGCAATTGACAAAACCTATACATAGTTTTCTTTGATAGAGTAAAAACTTTCTGTATACGTGCAGCATGTCATTTAAATATATAAATTATACGCGACATAGGTACTATTCGCGAAAAAACTTTGATTTCGATATTAGCTTCATGCGCCGAAATAATTTCCGATAAGTATAAAATCTAACCGAATCATTTCGTGATAACAATATTTGAAATTCTATTTCCCCTCAGTGTCCTTTCAGCAGGAGTCATTCGATTCTGAAAAGGATGACACCCCTAAGGAAGATCGAAAATGGGGAGTAGTCGGAGTATTTGGTCAGCAAAGATTTCCGGTAGTATGTCGTAGCGGAGGAAGCGCTCTGCCTACACCGGAAGAAGCGACAAGCTGGAAGCCCGACGACGCTATACCACCCTTGTTAGTTACAAGAAATGAATCGAAAGAACCTGAAGATGCTCTAATCGCGCCAGTAACAGATAGAGAAAAACGATGTCTGGCTGTGCCAATCGGAGACCCGATTCGGGACAAAAAAAGAAGACTTTTACGTACGCGAAGCACGCCGCCCCGTCCCTAGTAAGTTTTATCGCATTAATTATTCGCAACTTTTTATCTGCGAAGGTCGGGGTACTTTTATTTCGCAAAAGTAAAAAGAAGGTTTTCTATAGTATATAGAGGAGGATTGTTTGTCTCTGTAATTTTCAGCGAAATGTATTAGGTATGTGATTGAATTCTATACAATCGCGAGTATTGGAATGATGAAAATAATTTATTTATTAGTTCCGAAGATGCGAGGGTATGATACGTTCGATATTCCATCGACACGAGATAGGTAAAGGGGTGAGGGTCGGAGTTAAGCGGGTCAAAGGAATCCTAAATCGTATGCAAATTCTTCGGCGACAAGAACCGAGGTGGTACAAGCGTGCCTATATACGTATATAAATCTGCGAAAATTGAATAAGAATGAGAATAATTCAACCTCGTTTATATTCCATAGTTTTAAATTTGCGAACGTGGGGGCGAGTACGCGCGTCCCTGACTACTCAGGATCATGATACAGGTTGATCGTTCGATTCATCGTGATTTACGACTATCAAAAACCCGCGAAACTGGAACGTTCCACAACCCTCGTAGGTACCTACCTACTATTACCTATATTTCACAAGGAGATTATACTTACAATCAGATAACAACGATTATACCTGCATATACATAGGTATAGTACCTTGAATGATAAATTCAAGGCAAGATTGAAAACGATTTTGATAAAAGAGACGATTTTATCCGTCGATGATCGGAAACAGAGAATTTTATTTCGTCATTTTTCGATTCCTTCCTTTTTTTTATTTTTTATACTGATAGAGGCTTGCGATTTTATCCTCCCTGAAATTTTTGCATAATTTTTAAGATTGTTCAACGGCGTGTAACTTTTCACAAGTTTGGGATGCCTTTGAATATACGATTACGCCGCAAGTTTAGTCAGTCATTAATCATTCTATCGTTGGCTGATCCTCGTACATACATATACTCATATGTATATAGTTAGATACATAATACACTTATTGTTAACGTATCTGCCTCATCATTTTTCGCGATCGACTATACTATAAGCTGATCGCTATTTACAAGAACGCGTATAACTTTGTACCCCCGGACTGATATATCGTCTATATGTATAACTATAAAACCTCTTTAACAAACTTATGAAAGTTGTATTAATCGCACCAAAGATGATCGCTTGCGACGAAATTCTAAACACTTTTTCATTTCTTTAGATCCGACAGTGACCTGGCATTACCTTTTCACCAAAGTCACTTCTATAACTTTTCTTCTACGTCTCTTGCTAACTATAATACATGAAACGATTAAAACACCCTCGACCCATTTTTCTTCAACCTTATAAGTCACTTTTTTCTCTATTCCCATTCATCTCAATAAATTTCATCATATTTTCTTTCATTTTCTGCAGTATCTCAGATATCAATCATCGGTTTAACTTTTCAAAATTAAAAACTATAATATATACCGCAAAAAATCGTTGTCATTTTTCACCAAGCATCCATTTCCAAATGATCTTCAACGTGTTTCGTGATAATAATAAAAAAAAAAAAGAAAATGATTACGAATGTCTTTTCTACGAATTTTATAGAAATTAAATTGATTGACGGGGGGCCGCTGTGACATGAGAAATAACGACGGCAAGATAGGATAATATTATGAAAGAACTGTGCCGCTTCAGTTTCGTAAGTGGAACTGGGACAATCGATTAAATACATTCCCTAGCCCCGGTACATACATACATACATACATACATCCCGCTGTTTTACGTATCTACTAAATAATGTGACTGTATTTTGCGAATCTGATCAGTTTTCGATGATTATAAGTGCCTCCTAAATCATCGAGGCTGCTTTCATATGGAGCTTTTTTCTTTTTTATTCCAGTGCCCCAGACGAAAGACTAAATTCTCCCGTAAGTTCCGCACCCGAAACAACTGTGCAGAATTTGCGAACCAGAGATCATGAGACTACGAACGACAAGACGACGACAAATGATCTGTCGATTCCCAAGGTATGCCGTGCTGGGAACTTGAATACATTCAAATTTTTCCCTTATCGAAACAACAATAATATCCGAAGGATTATTGGAGCTGCGATTACTAGCTTTGGAGATTAGCTTTAACGTAGTAAGCCAAATATGCTGAATGAACTCAGAACCCATGAGTGCAGCTATCATCGAATACACAGTATAGTCTGGCTCCCAGACTATTAAACTCGAGACTTTCCCGCGTCCTTTAATCTCTATTTGCTTATCTTGTTATACTTTCAAATATTTATATGTACTACCTATGTATACGATAGAGTATTATAAATTTGACGACGACAGGCAACAGACAGGAGGAATTCTGAAACGGAGATAGGATCGGAAGCGGAACCGGAGACGGGCCTCACGTCTTCCGAGCCCCAATTTCAAACCAGGAAAGAACGCGAATGTTGGCATCTATACAGACGCATGTGCGATAAAGGGGTCTACGTTTCATTCGATACTGTCCTAAGGTGCGCATATACCTATATATCAATTTACTCTAGCTAGAATATATAGAATATTATCAGTCGCTCTGCCATATCTGCCATAAGATTGATTTTTAATTATCTTTCTTTCATTTATTTTTGTTTTTTTCTTCTCGCAGAGGAATGTTAACACCAACGGAATATCGTTTGCGACAAAAAGAAGCCGCGTCTGACTGCTGACGTGATGGTTTTCTGAGATCACGTTTTTACTGCATCAGATTTATTTGAGGACACAAAAATAAAAGGGACAGCGAGATAAGAAAAAAATAAGATATGTAACAGGAACTTGAGGACGGATCAATAAAAACAGAAGACGACAAATACTCATGTAGATATATAAATAGGGTATATATATATATATATATATAAATATATATAAATATGCGAAACCGCAATATACTTGCGGTTATATAGGTACCTATATATAGCGACGAAATAACAATGATTTAAGTTCTTTATGTCTGACTATGAAACTGAAGCGACATTACGCACGAAAAAGAATTCAGCTTTCGTTATTATACATATAGAGGTATACCTATAATATAATAATTGATAAAAATATATATAGGGGAGGGAGGGGCAAAACGGGGACCTTAAGGAAATATGAAGTTTTCAGGAGGAATTTTCTTTTTTCTTTCGCGAGCAAAATGGGGTACCCTTATTACTTTTTGAAGGTATCCCTCCAAAAAGTAATTAGGGTACCCCATTTTGCCCCTCCCGGCCCTACATATGTATTTTTTTTTTCTTGTTCTCAGGCGTAATAATTCTTATATGAAAAACTTGTAATATAAGATCAGCGTCCGAGCTTAGTTGTGATAAATTTACCGCATTGGCGAAATAGGTACATATAAAAAGAGGAAAAACCAACTTACAATTAGATTGAACGAGCTTTAGATAACAACTGCCTATTTTTAGAAATTATATATTATATCTATGTCGACACTGTAGAAGTGTAGCTGAGACTGTTGTTGTTATTTATGTAATATATATTATATTATATACATAAAAAATAAATAAAATAAAAAACATAATTATATTATATATGCGTGATATAAATAATTATATCGGTATACATATATATACGAGATCTGTACGATTTGCCAAGAATTTTTTTAAATGCATTTTAATTATAATGTTGAAAAAAATAAACGAGAATGCCATACGATTTATCTAGTATTATACAATAGGTATTATAATTGTCTTTATCATTTATAATATATAAGTGTGTTTATATATCACTCATTTTGTAATCTACTATGCATTGCTCAATAAACCAGTTGACTTGTTGTTATTGAAATATGAATTTGAATCGTTGCAAACAGCCCGCCAATAATTATCATATACTATCTTTGATGAATACATGTTTAGACAATAATTAGACGTAACAGAATGATTCTACCGATTTTATAATCAATATTTTATAATCATTCGTAGATCGAATTCTAAATTGATTTATAAATTGGAAAAGAAATTAATAAATTATAAGAAAGTAAAGTAAAAAATAAAAATTTTACTGACATACAACGTTATCGACAGAGAAGAATTAATGCTATGCTGCATCAGGTCGGTATACAGATATCTACGTTGTGACAATCCAATGGTAGATATCTACCTTATCAATAAAAAAAGAAAAATCATTAGGAAACTACATTACCGATAGAAAACGGTCGGTATACAGATATCTACGTTGTGACAATCCAATGGTAGATATCTACCTTATCAATAAAAAAAGAAAAATCATTAGGAAACTACACTTACCGATAGAAAACGTTTATTGTTTGGATATTTTCGTATCTACATTTTAATGTAGTTTATGTTTATGAACTTGACGTAGTAGTATTCGTATATATTGTGTGTGATAGCAAGTATAGCTATCGTGTGTAAGGTGTATTCTGTCAGTGATGCGTCGTATAAAAAGAGCCGAAAAAACTATGTTATAAATAATTAGCAATGGCACGATGACACGTGCTTATTTAATTTCGTTACTATGTTTTGTTGCTGTTATAATATTCAATCAATCATCATGTCAAATTTGGGTAAATACGGTAACAAAGTTAACGTCGATTACAAAGCTCGTCTTGAGCACAAATTATACTTGGTAAGTAGTACGTACACATATTTATCATATTGACCTGGAACGAGCATAATAATTAACGCATCTGATTCATCTTCCCAAATACATTATAATAATCACATAAAACTAATCATCAATACCTACATGCTACAACGTTAGTTTTATTTCCTGGTATAAAAGAACGTCATTACTTTAGTTTAGTTCTAAACCCTCCCTCAATTACCACTATGCCATTTAATTAATTACATGCAATTCCCGCACACATCACGTATGTAGTGAGGTACTACACCTACTACTTACTGTGTGAATAATAAATGACGCAATAATTGACGTCGAACGCGATGCAACAAAAAAAAACAATGAGTAAATTTCCACATTCTACTTCAGGCTAGGGAAAATCCAGAGCCAGTATTCGACATATCCGAATGTGCGTTGAAGAATGTTCCATCCGGCATATACTCGCTGTGTAAAGTATTTAGGAAAAGAGCTCTATGGCTGCAATACAACAAGCTTAATTCCCTGTCGGGAGGTGGTGCCTTAAGCGATCTTTCGCTTCTTACTGTATTAGATATCCGTCATAATTGTTTTACCTCTTTACCTGCCGAAATAATGCATCTTACTTCTTTAAAGGTATAGAATGAAGATCTTTACTTGAGTTAGATCTGATAAGATAATAAAATGAAGATTTCATTTCATAATGAATATAATTGTCTCTATCATTATACTTTCAGGAATTACATCTACAGAATAACAACATAAGAAAACTGCCAATTGAGATATTGAATCTAACAAATTTGTCGGTTTTTAATATTGCCAATAACAATTTAAAATATTTACCCGATTCTATGGGAGAGTTGAAACAATTGACCACGCTTGATATAAGCCATAATAAGAGTTTAGATAAATTGCCAAAGTCTTTAGGACACGCGCAATTATTAACAGATATTAAAGTCGACGGATTAAATCTCAGCTATCCACCAAAGGACATTATTTCCGGTGGTGTTATTGTCGTCATTGCTTTTCTGGCTAGTGAATGCGGGGTTGAATATAAACCGGAGAGTTTAAATTTGCCCCAAGATACAACCAAGAAGGATTTAAGCTCTGATGATAAATGGACGAGCTATCAGAACAAAGATAACGATGTTCAGGTTCTATTTCTTTATCTATAATCACTATAACTAATGATCGATCGATGTTGTCAAGCCTTAGTTTAACAGTTTTGTATTTTTATTTTTTAGGCCACGTTAATGAAGCTAGAAAAAAACAAGGCATGTCTTTATTTATTTCTGTTAATTTGATTTGTTTATTTTTTTCGTTTTATTAATTATCGCACCGCTTAATCATCAAACACACATGAATATCGTTCTAAATGCAAGTATGCTTAATTCATTAATAGAGAAATAAGACTCCCAACTTGCATTCACCCTGCTTTATTCATCTATAATTCAAATATCATCCAAGATTTGCATCACATTTGCCCAAACGATAAATGATATTTAATAATTGGAGTAAGAAAAGTTATTTCGCTCCACTAAATCCTTAATTCAAGTCACAGAATTAGTCTGGCATGAGGCAAGAATTGTCAATTATTGATAACAAGTTCTAATTCAGGAACACCGACAAAACGCGCTTTTGGAAGTTGAGAAAAACATTCGGGAACAACAGAAATACGAACACCAGTTACAATCCTCGCTTAAAGCTCATAGAGAAAAGGTAAATTGGTTTGTTAAAATCAAATTTCAACATCTTTTAATATATTTTTTACGAATTTAAAGCTTCTGGTGGATTTGGCGATACAACAAACTCAGTTGGAACAAGAAATCGAAAAAGTTCAGCAGGAGAGAGACAGTAATCGAACCCGCCTGCTTTCTTACATCTATAATGGTACGGCTTTAATTATTTATTGTTTGTACAAATGTTATATGAAATAGAAAATTTATGATTCATATTTCGATTAATTTTTCAGCTGAAAAAGAGGCCGATAATGTGATAAAGGAATTCCTGAGGAATAGTGAAGATGAGAGACAAAGCCAGGCAGAACTTCTGGAAAGAGAAAAGCTTGAGGAAATTCAATTACTGTCTGCATGTCATTCGGCGCAATTTAACTTGCGGACAAAGGACACTTTGAGTAGGTTGAGAAATTTTAATAACAATAACGTAACATGAACTAAAATTTTTCTATCTTTCATTCATCAGGTGCGATGGAAGAATTATTGGGAGAAGAGCTGCTGACAGAACAAAAACTTGCTGAATATACCAAATTCCGTGATTACACTGCCCAATCTCTACTCAGTTTGTAAGCATTGTTACAAAAGTATAATTTTTTTTCTACTTTAGTCGAAAAATTTCATGCAACAAACATGATAAATTCTTCGTTTTATTACAGAGAAGTAAGAAACAACGAACATCTAACTCAAATAGTAGAAGACCAAGAAAGAACCAGACAGGATTTAGTAATTAGTCTACGTAAAGATGAGGCGTTACAAAAGGCTGCTGTAGCCGCTTTACTCGAACGTAGCGACGCCCGCTCTTGGAGTATCGTACAACAAGTTAATCTTGTACAAGCACAACTTGCAAATTTAACTACGATAGAATTGGAGAGACGAAAACTAGAAATTAATCAACAACTTGTGAGAGATTGGAAATTTACCTTCAAAATTCTAACTCCCTCGAAACTTGAGACTAAAACTAGAAAATATTCTATTTTCAGAATGATATCGCCGACAAAAGAGTAACCCTGAGCATTATTCTCATGGATTTATTAGAACAGCAAGAAAAGCGGCGAGAGCAGCTCATCGATACCATCAATCAAATTGCGCAGCAAAGATACACAGATGTAAAACGATTTGAAAATTTCTTATCGAACTCAAACACTGCATGAATGTTGAATGATTTTTATGCTCATCCTTTTTCCAGCTTGCAAGAAGAGGTAGCCAATTCTGGCTAATGCAGTATCAGTCTCTGATGGAAGCAAGGCCTCAAGGTTTACTTGAGACACTTGAACCGATGCTAGTGCGACACCTGGCTATCGCAGGAGCACTACACTGTCTCCCATTCTTGAGCACACTTCCTTCACTCTTGCCTGACGTTACAAACAGTCAGCTCATAGAAGTAAGTGTAAAGAACGAGACAACAAAACGAAGAGGAGTTAGAATAGGAACTAATATAAAGAAAATTGTTATTTCACAGGTGGGAATAAAGAGCGCAAGTGATCGTGAAGCCATTATTCTAGCGACAGAAAATTACCTAATGGAAAAGAAGCTCCATGCTAGCGAGCATTCGCATGAAACATCTTCAGCAACCGCACCTGTTCCAGAAGAGGATGTTGCCTCGAGTTCTAATGCAAATAAGAACGAAGATTTGCAGGGTATTAATACAACGGAATGTGTTATCTGCCTCGATATGACTGTAAGTTTTATTGGAAGTACCAATGATTATGTTTCAGCAATGCAATGATGTGGCTCAGTAAGTCATTCAACATTATACTTTAATCGTTATTTTTTTTCACCTATTTCAGTGTGAAGTAATTTTCCTTCCCTGTGGTCACATGTGCTGTTGCGCTGAATGTGCAAATAAAGTAACGACGGATTGTCCTATGTGTCGAAGTGTTGTAGAGCGTAGAATACGCGTTGTAACAACATGATCGGAGTGATTATTATAAGAGTCGCACAACTTTTGAAATGATAGCTATACCATGCGAAGGATTTGGTGTACCGATAACAAAGAAAAAAAACAAATATAATATATAATAACTCCTTTGCATACATTTGAACGTTACCTTATTTTATATTAAAAGATATGAACAGTTGGCTTGTGAAAATATTCTGCCTTCAATTTTCGAAAATAGTTCGTCCAGCTTTATCGTCAACGTTTAATATTTGAATAAAATGTCTAAATGAGAGATGAGATGCGTGACAGTGATTATCAGAAAAAGCATTACCATAATATGTTAACAGACTTTCACGATATTGTTCATCATTGGGAATAATTAGTTTTAAAACTTTCTGTTAAATATTGAAATGAGATTACTAATTCAATGTAAAATCAAATGTTTAATTTGAATTTGAGCGGACAGTTTTTGTCGAAAATAGTTATGAGTTATAACATATACAGAATTTTTTTTGCCATCAATTACTCGGACAAGAAATTAACCGATATTTTACTTTGTTGTATTTTTACCTGATGAGGATTAAAAAAAATTGTATTCAAGCGGATAAAATACACGATTTCAGTTAAGCAAACATTTACGTAAATTGAAATTGACGAGAATGAGTATATTGTATAATATTTATATATATATATTTGATATAGATTTTAAATGTCTTTGCTTGTGTCCAATTAACATATAAAAAATAATGATTCCCATGAAAGATATTATGATATTAAGGATATTTGAAAATATGAAAGAGTTTAGTTTTAAAGCTAAAACTGTTATAAAAACGATGGATAGTTGTTCTGAGTGTGCGTTAATTACTATCGCATAATAAGAATCTATCCGAGATTATTCTAAATTAAAAATAATATTAAATAACTGCTGAAGAAAATTGTGTACCGCTGTTTTTAAAGGATTACTAAATACTGTAATTATGGAGATGCCATTCTAAAAAAAAATTAGCCATAGTTCTTGAATTTCGATCATTCACGAATTGATCAATTCATTAAACTAATTAAATAAATAAATAGCACTAACAATTAACGACTGTTTATACGGTCAATAATTACTATATTGTAATAGTTGAGTACTAGTCTTTCTTTGCCTATTTTGATAAAGTATAAAAGTGCCATTCTATACAAATGATTATGTATATATAGTAATATTATAATGGCGATGGTGTTTACCTACAAATTGTAAGTGAACAGAACTGAGATATTAGATAGGTAATAAACATACAACAATTAATTTATAAGAATATTAGATCAATAAAAAACCGATTCGTGTATAATTATTCCATAGCAATCTCTACAACAGAAATTAATCACCATTGATTGAAATTTCTTACCTACATAAGTTATTCGTGAAGTAATAAGAAAAAGAAATAAAAGGAAAATAAATTCAAAAAATAAAACCTCAATATTTAAATTATAAAAGAAAAAGAAAAGGTCTACGTCTGTTTAAAAATCTCTCTAAAAGAAAAAAAAAAAGAAAAAAATTCTGATATGCTAAAGTGTTTTTTATTCGTGTGAGCTTTGAAACAAGACTCTTTTTTCAGACGGTCTATCGCCACCCCAACTAAACTAAGCTCTTTATATTATTTAATAATGATATTAACTTATATAATATTACCTACGTATAAATAATACCCAATAAGCTAAACTAAACACTTTTACGAGCAATTTCTGCATAAATATTATGTAATCGATTTACTATTACACCAATATTGTCTTATATTATTATGATTATTATTATTATTATTAATAATAAATTTTCTGAGACTGTTTAAGTATTATAAATCGTACTTTATCCCTTATAACAAACATTTTAATCCTATAAATAGTTATTTTCTACTTTATAGGGTAGAGAAGATTTAAGAAAAAAAAATGAAAATAAAATGAGACACTAAATTCAAGTTTCAAAAAAAAAAATTAAAAAATAAAAAAAATAGATCCTCATATTGGGTAGAAGTTATAATTACATTTAGCCGTCTTATGCCTAATTTAAATAAGTTGATATCTTAAATAGCGGATGTAAAAAAAAAACGTGGTAAAATGATAATATCTAGTCATCTTCACCAGCGACTTCTTCTATCTCCTCGTCGTCTTTTTTCTGTTGTTTTCTTTTAGTAGTAGCATCTTTCTTTTCTTTTTGTGATTTTTTAAAATTTTCTAAAGCTTCCTGAAGCGGATCAACGAATTGTTCAAATTCGATATCTTCCATAGCTTGAATGACGTCGGAACCGCTTATAGTTTTTCTCTTTCCTTTTTTTGCTATCGTATTAGCAGCTGACGTGACATAAAGAATAAATATTGACGCCGCTTTGGCCACAGCCGCGCGAGCCTCTTTACCAATATTAACTCCGTCCGGTAATGATTCCTTTATTATTCTAGTCACAACTGCATTTGGTAGATTAAGGTCTTCTAATCTTTCGGCCATCTAATTAAATGCAGATATTTATCTTTTATACATATCTAAAAGTATTTCGACTCGTGTAATATCGCTGTATTAAATCGACAAATATGTAGAAGCATATGCATATAACTTAAATAATTTTTAGGTTATAGACTGAGAACAGGTATTACAAAGCATTTGAAAAGAATAAAATACAAACGAAAACTGATCTACTTACTTTGAACGGAAAAATCAAATTTTTCGAAAATAATAAAACGGGGGAAAACGGTAAGAGGTTAAATTGATGATCTTTGATTTAAACTTACGAAGTTATTTTAGCCTAAAAATTATATCGCAATGGAGTTGTTTGACAATAAACCCGGCAATTCAAAACTCGAAAGTGTAATAGAAGCGAAACTGCAGCGAAACATGAAACCCTTGAGATTTGTGAACGCTCAACCATACAACACGTCGATTGGAGAATGACGACTATGTGGTTAAATTTCATATCTACACTTTTGCTAATTTTTGATAGTTTTTAGAACACTACCAGGGTTTGCTCCGCAGTACTCGTTGCTGCATACGTCGTCTGCATTTATCCCAAGTGGATTGATTTGACAGTAAATTTGACAGCGTTAGATTTTGCTGTAGATTTAATTAGTGGTAGAGATAATTTTTCAACAAAAGGTGATTCAATATTCGTAAAAAAATGTCTAAAATGGAAGAAGGAATGACCCACATTCGGCAAGCCGAAAAGAGGTGAAATAATATCAAGATAATATATCATAAGACGTGAAATAATGAATGATAAAAAAAAAAAGACGAAAAAAAAAAGAAAAAATCTATAGACTTACACGCCCTGTTTAAAAATCTAAATATCTACGTAAGTCGAATTATTAAGTAAAAATAACGTTTATCTTTTATTTTTTTTTTTCTTCTTTTCCTTTTACAGTCTAAAAACATCGCTTTTAAAATGGAGACCAGACTTCGAAATAGCCGCTGACGAATACGCACATGCTGGCAAGTTTATTTATTTTCTCTGTTATTATTCTAAAAAATTTTTGTTACAAATCAATTATCTACATATTAATAATCATTCCATTTGTTGTTTAATCTTTAGCAACCTGCTTCCGAAATGCTAAGGCTTTTCAACAATGCAAGGAATGTTTGATGAAGGCGTCTGACTGCCACAAACAAAACAGATCGTATCCTTCTTCGATTAGTTTCTTTTCTCATCTTCTCTTCTTTGTTTTTTCTTTATTGTGTACTACAGGTCTTTATTCCGTCAAGATTTGACTCCAAAATGATTTTCATCGTTTAAAAAATGCTACTGATTGTATTTTTCTTTTCTTGTTTAACATTTTCGTATGTATTGATATTCCTTAAGAAATTTAACAGATGGTTTCACGCAGCAAAGTAAGTATTTTTTTTTTATTCATTTTTTTGTGATCTAAAGATAAAATGAGAAGCTAAAATTTGATGAAAGAGTAATACGACGTACTGTTTGAATCATGAATTTTCAAAATCATTTTTTCTAATACTCAACTTGATCCAAATTCTAAGCATAATATCAAAAATCTTGAAACACAGAAGACTTCATAGTTGAAACATCGAATATAACTGAAACTTGTTCTCATAGGAGTCTGGAGCAAGCAGTACTGGTGTGTAAAGAGTTGGGTAATCTAACAGATGTACCGAAACTTGCCCATTCCGCGTGTTCTTTATATCAGCAACACGGTTCACCCGAATCAGGTGCAACAGTTTTGGACAAAGCTGCTAAGCTGTTAGATGCGACGGAACCAGAACAAGCTTTAGAACTGTTTAAGCGTGCGGCGGACGTTGTTATGGTATAAAAATAAAAATTTAAGAGAAAATGTCATGACGAGAACCGAATTGGATCAAAGAAGCTGCAGTTTCTTTAGTGAAATATTTTTACAGAGCGAAGACAGCCCGCGCCAAGCAGCTGAATACATGAGCAAAGCAGCTAGAATCCTAGTTAAACTAAAGATGTACGATCAAGCTGCGGACGCAATTCGTAGAGAAATTGGAATGCATCAACAAATAGACCATATTCCTTCGGTAGGACGACTAGCGGTCGTTCTTGTATTGGTACAACTTGCTCGAGGGGATCAAGTGGCTGCGGAAAAGGCTTTCAAGGAATGGGGAAACTACTGCGACGCACCGGAAGTAAGTTGAAAATAGTTGCGAGTGAAAATTGTTTGATAATAACTAGGCGAACTATAAAATTATAGGCGGGCAACAAAACAAATTGTTTCTTTCACAGGTGCAGACACTGGAAATGTTACTACAAGCCTATGACAACGAGGATGCAGATTCTGCAAGATCAGCCTTGAACAGCCCCTTCATCAAGCACATGGACGTAGAATACGCAAAATTAGCAAGAGGGCTTCCCCTCCCGCAGGTAGAATACGCAGTTCCACCTGCTGGCGTGCGACCAAACGCTGCTGCTTCTTACATATCTCCAAACGCGACTAAACTTACTAGCCAAGCCACGATTGAGGCGGAAGTTAACCAGGTGAAAAAGGGTTGAATTCAATCGCGAGTCACCAATAATTGCTGAAAACTCAACATTGCAAAACAACACAGACAAGTTTCTCCCAATGACAAATCAGCCAAGACTAATTTTTGGCTTTATTCAACAGGAAGATCACACCGCCGAATCTGGAAGTGGAGAAGCAGTACACGCCGAGCCAAAACCGAGCCCTGCACAAGAGCCTAAGCCTAAACCTAAAGAAAGTCCTACGAAAGACGAAGAACAAGAACAAGAAGATGACTACGAAGGAGGACTGTGTTGATTTTACCAAAATCTTCATCAACCAAATCTATTATTTACGTATCGGATCCCGTAGTAAAATTAACTAACTATCAATAGTAGTTATTGTTTACTTTATTTGCTATGATATCTCGAGCTATAATATGCATTTATACCTTCCATAATTAAATAGTGTATAAACTAATCGTAAAGCTTATTCTATCGATTATTATTTCAAAAAAGGAAAAAGAAAAAACACTGTGTGATATACATATATCTACTAAACGTGAAATTTATACAACGATCTCTGGTATTGTCGTTATATTTGTCCAAGTGTTTAAAAGAAATTACCTATATAGTCGACAAAATATGTTATAGAAAAGGAATAATGAAAGTTATTGAAAAAGATAAAGACATAAAAAAAAAAAAAAAACTATGGAATTTAAAAATAAAATAGCTTTTCCCTCCATCCTATCAGATATTTACGCGATTGTTATAAAATAGAGAAAAAATCTAAAGAAAAAAAATATAACTATCTAAAGATTTAAGATATACATATATATGTGTGTGTAGTACGTTCGTGCACGGTCTGTAAGACGTTAAATTACAAATTTTAGATGAGAGAGCTGAGGATTTTTACTACGAGATAATAATAGCCAGTTCTTAAACTGCTAGTCTTGAAATTTGAGGATTTGAATACCAGCGTTCATCAAAATACCTAATAGGATCACAGTTCTTCTCGGGTTTATTGCTATACAGTTAATATTATCATTTTTCCTGAACTATGTAATATTTATCGAATTTAATTCCGCTTAAGCGATAGAGTGAATCTAGTATTTATTGCTTTCATTTATATTCAAAGGTATTGTATGATACGTAATGATTTTTTTTTTTTTTTTTATATTATATATATAATATGTGTCTTAATCAACAATCCATAATGATAATATGATAATAATAATAATAATAAATCGAAATGAATCAGTTATTCCAAAAATAAGGTTTTTTTTTTTTTATTCATTCTACCTTTCTGCGATATGTTGATATCAATTGTTTTTACAGAATGGGAAATGAAATCGTATGCGGTATCATAGTTAATCGATTCTCATTAAACTCTTCAAAAATATTTTCCAAAGTTTTATAATGCGATTAAAATTTTCCAAACATATTCGAAAAATGATGAGGTTACGTCGCGATCGCATGCTGTAAACATAAACAATGTTCATTGAAAATTTTCCTTACCTGTTGCTGATTGTAAATCCTGGTTTATATTAATAATCCTGGAATTCTATAGCGTCTGCATCTTTCAATCACAGTTTCACTTTCACTATCACTGTCATCACTGCGTCACTTACTCACTGTTTTTTATTATTTAGAAATAAATAACGAATTAACAATCACAAAGGAGTTCTATTTACAAATATAATTCAAACGCGGGAGTAGTGTGTACCATGGAATGAAAATTAAGGGAGAGTGAAGAGCGCGTTGTTGATTCCGTGCCGCCGGGCTTCTTACTGCGACCGCATAGTTCGTGGCTTGGGCATCGATCCGGAACACCACTGCCATCTAGATGTTCTTTGTTACGCGCAAACGTCAAAATCGAATAAATAGTCGTCTGCAGTGGCAGACGTCACAATACCCGACAGATGTGAAGAGTGGGGGCGCGAGCAAGTGTCAATTTGATTATATTGTTGTATATTATTTGGTCTACGTGCGGTTTATAGTCTTTTATTTACTACCGATGATTGAGAAATTAGGAATTCAGATTTTTGCGGGTGCCACGGGGAGGCGAGAAGGGCCGCCCTTTTAATTTTTCGGGGAAGGAATGACGCTTGAGGACCCCTTCTTTGTCGTCAAGGAGTAAGTTCACAAAATGGGGCTGAAGTTATATACCAATTATTTCTCTTTTCATATTTCTCTAATTTAATATTTACGCCAGTCATAGACCGCGTAGATGTCTTATCTCACTTTATTTAACGACAATATATATTTACAACAAAAACAAACAAATTGCTTTCACTTTCTCTCTCTCTACTTATCAATACACGCTCGTACATACATCTCCGTAAATATAATGATTTAAAAAGCGCATAAATATATCCCTAAATGTTCTACACCGATTAGCAAGGAAAATAAAAATGCATTACCTTATTTTAACGTAAGATACATACCGCATTAACGCAAAATTAATTACAAACTAGGGGAGGCGTTTGTTAACAATGACAAAAATAATAACGATTATCGAATTTGTACAGACGAAACTGAACATGGCGGTATTGTTAATTTTGTCTTTTCTTTATTTTCCCTTCTTTCTCTATCTCTAAAAATTACGATATGCGTTAAAAACGGAATGATAAAAATAATTGCAAAATAATAACGACGACCCTACCCTTACTTTCACGTTCCGCAACAATTGAAATACAAAAAAAAAAATTTTGAATTGAAAAGAAAAAAAATCGATTACCCATCACCGGAAGAGAGAGAGAGATATATATATTATCGAAAAAGATTCAACGTTCAAAAATGTAATACGAAAAATTCAAAACAGATCATACAACGATAGTATATTATTTAGCGAGGTGTGCAAAGCTCTGAACAAAACACGTGCATTATACGGACGTTGGACAGAGCTGCAGCAGCAAAATGGATCAAGCGCAACATCAACACCAACTGTAGTCGGAGGACTTCCGGTATCGCGTGAAGAACTTGAGTGGACAACCACAGAGCTACGTAACGCGCTAAGATCGATCGAGTGGGATCTAGAAGATCTTGAGGACACGATCTATATCCTTTTACATTTCTATGCTTTAAGAGAAGAAAAAAAAAAACCAATTCACTTTTTAGTTTTTAGGTTATATTTGTGTTATTTTATGTCATGTTACCTTTTGTTATGACAAAAATACAAATTATAATAATAAACAACAACAAAAAAAAATATTTCAAATATGACGTATGAATGTTAAACTTCAAATGAATTTAAAAATATGAGATTTTGATACACGATTAAAAACAAGTAAGTTCTAAAATACTACAATATTTCATTTACTCAGGTTAGGAATATCTCTTATGAATTTTTTCTTTCGTTACACTTTTCCCAACAACAACAACAACAATCGTTATCTACTTGCTACTCTTAAGTCTAGCGATTAGCCTTAACTTAAGACATATACGTATCGTAGAAAAGAATCCAAACAAATTTAAAATCGATAATAAGGAATTAACTATCAGAAGAAACTTCATAGAACAAACCCGCGAGATGGTTAAGGTAAGGTTTTACAATGAAGTCATGATTCCCCATTATTCATTGGTCCAACTTTTCTAGCTCCCATATTTCATACGCCTTATATCTCAAGTCTTATTCATCTTCACAGATCATGAAGGAAAAGATGAATTTGAGCAGAGGTCGGGACCGAGATCATACCGCGAGACAGGTCAGTATTCAAAAGATTAATGAAACATTTAAAGTAATCAAATTCTCCGATATTCCCTTTTACGCCATTAGGAATAAGCGAAATGAACAACGAAGCAATACTCTCGATCAGTTTGTTTAGTTCAGTCATTCAATACCTGAGATATGATTTTTTCTTTCATCCCGGATTAATAATCTCTGGATTTTACAGCCTCTGCTAGACAATAGTCCAGCAAGAGTTCCGGTAACTCATGGAACGACAAAGTATAGTAAGCTTGAAAATGAGATGGACAGTCCGAACAGGCAGTTCTTGGAAGACACGCTACAGCAGCAAAGTACAATGATGCATCAGCAAGATGAGCAGCTAGACATGATTGGGGAGAGTATTGGTACCCTGAAAACTGTGTCTCGTCAGATAAATACGGAACTGGATGAGCAAGCTGTGTACGTTTGTTGTTATTGATCAAGAATCAAGATGTTCCTTGCGTTGTAATGAAATGAAAAGGGGGATTTGGGGCTTTGAGAAGGATAAAAGGTGGAGAAAACTTGACTTTATGAGATACTAATCTTTGCTTATAACTTACAGAATGCTAGATGACTTTGGAAACGAACTGGAAGTAACAGACTCAAAGTTGGACGCTACAATGAAGAAAATGGCAAAGGTTCTCCACATGAGCAATGGTAACTATAATAATTACATTCCTGCTCCTACTACCTCATCGTCTACAGCATCCGACCTTATCTCTAAGCCATCCTCTTTATCCTCTTTGTCTAGTACCTTAACAAACTGTTTTTTATGTTCCGCGGATTAAGGAATTTAACAAGACAGTGTTTTACTGATATAAATTTAAGCTGCAAGTCCCAAAAATGCCTCCTCAAAGCTAATATCGTGTTTTCATTGAAATGAAACAAACAACAGTTGGCGTTTAATATTTTTCTCTGCAACAAAGGCAGCTTATAAATATAAATCATTATTATGCTTAACTGCAACATGATTGAAAGATAACAATTTTCCAAAGCCAATTGTGCTGATTCCATTAATACACTATAAATATTTAATAATTGATAGTATTTTCTTGACGAATGAATATATATATATAATATATCATTTATTTAAAGCGATATAATTTTGAAAAAAGTCCTAAGCATGCATTGAAAAGATTACTAAAAACATTTCGTGTACATATACATATTAACAAAAAAGAAAGCCTATCTGCATATGAATATATACTTTAGACAATAATAATATCTAATAAAAGCTAAAATGAAAAAAGTTCGACAAGATTATAATATAATATACTATAACTTTTCAAGAATTGTAGATGAATAGGTAATACGATATCTTTAACGGTAAGCATTTCAATGTTATTGTTCAGAATATTATTGAGTCGATATAGTGGATATGTGGTAAATAGTTTATAATTATTAGCTAAATAATATTGAACGGGGGTGTATACTAAAGTTTTGTTTTACGTTAGTGGAAAAATTCTGTGAGATTATAGATAGATGGGTAGATAGATAGAGGAATCAGCAAATGGCATTAAATTTTGTGTTATACGTATTAAAGAAAAACTATAATAGGTATTACAGTAGTTGTAGAAGACCTGAAGTTACAAAATTTGTATACATAGATATTATAGTTATATAATCCTGTTGTTAACGACTACTATGATTATATAGGTACATATACAAATATGTATTATTAAGTAATTGTAGGATTTATTTAGACGTCGGTTTAGGTTTAGAAAATTGTAGAATCTTAGCTGCTCAGTTCCTTGTTCGGATCGAAAGACAAATAGTTGAAGGTTTATTAAAATCTTTAAAAAACGGAGAAATTCTCTAAATATGATAATCTGCAATTTACAGATATTGTAATCAGTTTTTATTCCACAATCTCCACACTTTATTTCTCACGTATTTATGTAATGGATAAAATCTTGCGTAAGTTTCGATTCATAAATCTTGACTTAGTTTTCTCGCAGGAAGTCGATAACAGTTCAGAATCTCGTTAACTAATCGATTGATAATGTATACTGTAAATAACTTATTGCCAAATAACACATGAGTTACTGCAGAGTTTTAAAAAAATTGTTGAAAATAATCTATGCTAGTATTTGGAAAAAAATGTCCGAAACCAAGAGCATGAATTAGCTCTAGAAACTATAGTGTATTAAACTAATTGACAAAGGGCCAAATTTTTTGAAGAATTTCACTTTTACTTTACAAAGACACGTATTCTTGAAATTACATACAAATAATATTTTGAATTTATTATTTTAAAGGATCTGACGATGGGTGAAAAGTGAATTTTTATTTAAAAATCATTCCTATTGTTAGTTCTAAAAAAAATGTAGACTAGATAAGATTGGTTTGTGCTTCTCGTTGTTATAATAATATAATTGTCTCTCAGAAAAAAAGAAAAAAAGAATGAAAAGACCAGAAATGAAAAATCTTAACTGAATAAAATATGTAGTTTTATAAGTGGCGCATGTGATGTTACTTTCCGTTTGTTTTAGATCGGAGACAATGGGTAGCCATTGGAGTGTTGACTGCGATATTGGTATTCCTAATTATTTTGTTTATAATTAAGTGAATAACTTATTTCATTTTACAGACTGTTTTACACAGATTATGAAAATAGTGGTCAAATTTTTTCTTACTAGCATTTAATGTAATTTTTAGTATGTTCAGTTTTTGTTATTATTATCGCATATTTATTTTACCAGAGTATATACCGTTTTAATGAAGATAAATATTAAATAAAAAGATATTTCAGTTGTTATTAGAAAAGAAGTGCCATATACCATACGTATAATGTTAACATGTCCTTTGTATAATAAAAAAAAAAAAGAAAAAAAAAGTCGATATTCCTTAACGGGATGTGATAGGCAGAGGTCGATGAGGTAGGGGGTGTTTTTACCAATTTTTTTTCTCTTACTCTGCATATCGCAACGAAGGCACAGAATGGATTTTCGCAGAGGCATTCGACGTATTATATGGTGAAGTATTGCCGTAGACGAATAAACGTATTGAAATCGAAAAATAGTTTGTTTTCGTAAATTACGATCTGTAAAATAGGGTAAAAAAATGGCCGCTCGGGGCTCGACTCTCATATGCTGACCTTATGATTCAAGTTCGCGCGGTATCCAGCACTGAAATGTATAGCTGCGTCAATTCTACGACCTCGCACAAAGCGAACGATCAGTTTATTTATGAATATTCCGTGAAAATGGAAGCGTGAGTTGTAATGCTGCATTTCGTTGACTCCGACCGAGTCAAAGCGGGTCTTGACAGTTGGCGCGAGGGAAGAAAGAGACAGAAGACTGTGGGGTGAACTTCATACCGGTCAACATTGAACACGTTCAGTGTATGTAACTGTCAAAAACCGCTTTGACTCGGTTGGAGTCGACGAAATGCAGCATTACAACTCACGCTTCCATTTTCACGGTAAATTCATAAATAAACTGATCGTTCGCTTTGTGCGAGGTCGTAGAATTGACGCAGCTATACATTTCAGTGCTGGATACCGCGCGAACTTGAATAATAAGGTCAGCATATGAATTTTGAATTTTTAAGAAAACACATAATTTTTTTTTTCTTTCTTACCATTACTCATTTCTTTTCAATACGTACATAACTTTTTTACGCGAGTTTCCAAATATATTTAAAAAAAAGTTTTTCTAAAATTGATTTCCTTATTATTTTCGTAAAACTGAATCCAGTTAATTGATAAATGAGTAAAAATGCGATAAATCATCATTGATATTTGAATGTTATAAAAGTAGAACGCTTTTATAATCGTTTATTGTTATACTTTAAATGCTACATTTTGTACTAAACTATAAACTTCATATAAATGTTTTTTTTTGTTTTTTTTTTTAATTTTTTTTTTTTTTCGTTTTTTTATTTTTTATATTATTTTATATATAAGTAAAAATGTTTAAAACTAATGTTAAGTAATATGAAACGCCAAACACCATTGGCAACTGAAATTTCTAAACCATTTGAGATGTATATACCTCGGCTCTCCAATTTAGATCACTAATCATTGATATTGACTTGATTAGCTAGATGAAACCCGAAAGAAACCACCAACTTTGGTCTATAAAAGTACAGACATAACATACAGAGATAAAAGAACAGACTCTATTCCGAAAATATTCATCAGAAATGAAAAATTTCGGTTAAATTCACTTATGAGTTCTTTATATAAGCTGCACAGCGTAGTTGGTAGAGGTATTGACATATTGAAAAATTTCACAATGTTCAGTATGGTTCTATTATTTAAATCTTTGGTATAATAATCATGATTGCAGGGATTATCATAATATAAAAATATCAATGTAGCTCAAACTCCAAAGAATATGAAAAAAAAAAAAAAAGTATTTTAACTTATCAGTTAAATAATAAAATCTAGTTATTATCAATGTACAATTAAAGTAAAGATTTCTTTTTCTTCTTTCGAGGAATTATTGTACAAATTGCAAATTTTTCTCTTTGTTTTTTTTTTTTTTTTTTTTTTTTCTTTCTCATTTTGTATACATAGTTGAAATTCTTCTAAAGAAAATAATAATCACAGTATAATCATTAATCATATTATATTATTATTGATTACTTTGTAAGAATTATCATCACGAGATTTAATTTCGAAAATAACATATCAGATTATTCAGAGAATTTATAATAATTTATTCTCCATCCATTAAGGCACGCGATATCTCTTTGTTTTTTTTCTTTTCTTTCTTTTTTCTTTTTTCTTTTAAATTTTTGGTATTTCTTGCTGAATATAATTACTCACATTCCCGTATTTATTCGAGAAGTGTTGTATACAATATTACGTTACATTGAATTTGACTCATTAGCTCTTATTCCATTTAAATAAACGAAATATCAAATTTATATTTACTGTTAAGTATTATATGGCATATTATACGATATGATATGAGTCTATGGCTCAAGACGGAGTCTCTTATAGCACTCGTTTGGAAGGGCTAATTTAATAGTCTCTATGTTCTCGACTTCAATTCTAAGCTTCGCTACCTCATCATCGTAACTTTTAACCCACTGGCCCTGAAGATTCTTCGCTTCAGTTAAATCACGAATTCTTTGATCCAAATTAGCCCCTTCTATTTCTCTCTCAGCTGCTATAAGTCTTTCTTCCAAACGGTCCAAGTCCACCTCGTCTAAAATTAAACAACATCAAATTATTCAACCATCATTTTCACCCGCATTATAATTGAGAATAATCGTTCTCATAGCTCACTTATATCTGGTAGAGCCTCAAGTTCTCTTATAATATCCGCCACTTCACCTAGTGCCTTGTCGACTTGTTGGGATGCAATGTCTACATTGGTTTTCGATAATCCGACCTTTTGCTTCGCCTAATTTTCAAAAAATAAATTTAATCATTATTTCATTTGTGAATTTGGTTTTCATCGAGCTCAGAAAACCCGTTTTTCATCATAAAATCTCACCGCAGTAGTAACATTGGCGTCTTTAGATGTCTGTAGTTCTTGTTCATTGATAAGACTCTCCGTATTCTCTACTCTAGTACGTAAATTTTCAGCTTCTCGACCGAGACTAAAGGCTTGAGACCTTGTTCTGTTAGCTTCCATTCTGATTTCATTCGCATTTTGGCTTGCTCTGTCCGCATAATTTTCCTGAAACAATTTTTTCTCAATAGCTCAAAATTTCAAGAAACAAAATTCAAGCTCTAATGCTCAACGCACCTGCGCTTCTTTAGCGATATTCCTCGCCTTAACTGCGTTTGCTTTAGCTCCGTTCAAATTTCGCTCTGCTATCCTAGTCTTGTTAATAGCTTCGGCTATCAGATTTCTGATTAGATCTATATCCTCTAAAGACGCTTCGGCGAGAAGTCTTTCGCGTTGTACTTCCGCATCAAATTCTAAATAAATGAATATAATTTTTATCAACTGTTCGATTAAGCATGTATAAAAAATACTATATGGAAAAAAAAACATCCACTTACCACTCAATTTCTTGAACGTTTCCTGTGCTTCCTTCAGAGTATGATCACCTCTCCTCACAGCATCGTCAACCTTTGCGTTAGCTTTATCAGCTTCTGCAAAAAGATCGGCGGTAGCATCTTGCTGTTCTCTTGCTTTTACCAGCAGTTGTTCGGCGTTGTAAATTCTATCTTGTATTTCCTGTACCAGCTGTTCGTTGTCCGTGAGTAATAATTGTGCCCGTTCCTTTATGCTCGATCCCTGGATATGAATAGACGATAAAACTTTGTACATATTTTAACGGTAAAAGGCAAGACAAGGAAGTACGGAAAAATGAACGACTTTTCACCTCGTTGCTTATGTCTTCAGCTTGCTTCTGCAGTTCGGTGATATTAATTGACGGAATAGCAAGATTTACTATAGACACAACAAGAGCCTCTTGCAAAACTGTTGCGGACTTGTTTGCTGCGATTTTAGCGAGGCCTTTGACTTCGGTAAATCTATCCTCAAGCTGCTTGAGAGCAATATCCAGAGCTTGGATCTCCTCGCTGTTTATTTTAAAGTATTAGTCAGCATGAATCGGGACTGAATTTAATATAGAAGAGATGAATGAGGCACTGACCTTATGTTAGCATTTTTATATATGGCCTGTTTAGCCAAATTGTAAGCCTTCAGGGTCGTATTTCGTGCCGTCTCAGCAAGACCGTGAATTTTTCTTGCCTCAGATGTATTACTGGAAGAATATGTTATCATAATCTTGTATTTGGTCATTTAATTAACGCTGTTTAGTCCCATCTTTATTCCTAATTTATAACTCACATGTCTGCCAAGATACGAGCCTCGTGTGCAATCTCTGTCATCTGCGCATTCTGTTGACCAACTTGGTCAGCTCGGTTTCTGGCATCGTTTAATGCAGTGAAACCCTCGGTTGCTAGGTACGCTTCCGCTTTCTAAATTTTTTTCGTCATTGTTAGTACAGAGCTTGGAAAGTGATTGATACTGAGAGAGAGAGAATAAGATGATAATAAATAAGATTTTAGAACTAGAAATCAGCGTACAGTTAATTGCTCGTGAATTTTGTCCAGGACGGTTTCAGCGTCGTCGATACTAGCTCGCCCTTCGGTAGTAGTTGTCTTTGCATCTTCAGCAGTTGAGTCAACGTTACGAGAAGTCTTCTCGATGTTCTGCAAGTGTTCGCGCAGATCGTCCAACTGTTCAACAAGAGTTTTCTTCTCATCTGAAAAGACAGAGAGTTTCTTTTCCGTCAAATATTCATAGCGAACGCGAAATTAGAAGCCAGCTCTCAACTCACTGCCAGAATTTTGCGTTGCATTTTGTAACAGAGTTTTGACCCGATCTTGAACGAGCTTTAATTCTTTTTCAAAGTCTCCATCCTTCTTGAAGACCGTCTGAGAGCCATTAATCTTCTTCAAAGTCTCTACCAAGTTGTCCAACTGTTTACGATGAGCTCTTACAGCGTCCTGAACCAGACTGTAACACGGAGGACATTCGACACACCCTCGCTGTCTGTCGTACTTGTTTTCTTTGCAACGATCGCAACGACGACCCTCAACATTTTCAAGACACTAAAAAAATCGGATAAAAACAGATCAGTTTCCCACGTTACTTAGCTTATTAGATAGATATGATCTCGTTCTGTTATACCATTGATCACAGAAAGAATAAGAACCAACTCACTGGACATTGGCCGTCAGTACCGCACTGAAGATCTTGCGAACCGATATTATCACATTCACAGCGCTTGCATCCTTCACGACCAAATCCGTACTGATATGGAAGACAGGCATCACACCGTTGAGAAGTTACTCCTGGTTTGCACTGGCATTGTCCAGTTATCACGTCACAAGTTCTATTATAAGATCCTTCAGGATCACAGTTGCAAGGCGTACAACCCTGACGATGATAAAAACATCAAAAACGTGTACAATTCGTGTCATTTTAGCATGAATTTAGTCTAAGACTTTCAAGCAATTACCTCTCCGCTGATAATATTGTAGTATCCATCCTCACATTTATCGCAATTGCGGCCGGTCACATGAGGCTTACATCTGCAATGACCTGTGAGTTGTTCGCAAGGTACGATTCTACCGTCTTCAAGCTCCTGTGTACCGGGTGCATAACACTGGCACATTTTACATCCATCTTCTTTTCGGTCGGACAAAGCGTCTCCATAGTATCCTGGAAATCGGCATTAAACATTCAAGCTTTAATTTCTCCATACGAAATAATAAGGGCGCGCGTGATTGAATAAATATTTAATTACCAGGGAGACACTCCTCGCAGTGTGAACCAGCAGTGCTATTAACGCACTTCAAACACTCCCCTGTGGTCTGATTACAGTTTCGGATCGCGTTCAGGTCGATATTATTGTTGCATTCGCACAGTCTACAAGGCTGGTTGTTTTCAGGATCACCAAAGTAGCCATCGGAGCAGGTTTCGCATCTTCGGCCTGCAATTAATCGTTCATACATACAATTCAGATTTTCGGGTCATAAGATAGGCAGGATACGTTCATAGCGAGCCAATTTTATAGACAGAAACCTGTTCGCCCTACTGGACACTCCCAGCAAATTGGGTCCGGATTATTGCCAAGTAGAATACAGTGGCCTTGGTCCGGGCAAGGACATGGTTTGCAATCGTTGGGTGTCCCCTTCGATGGGTTTCCATAAAAGCCGTGTTTACAATGCTGACAATTGTCTCCCGAAGTATTATCCTCACAGATACAGCGCCCTGTGAATTAGAGTTTGGATATAATTAATGTATACTTTTACCAATAGCACACGTCTAATACTGGGATGAACTCTGTTGATTATACACACCAGTTTCAGCTTGGCAAAACTCTGCATGTCCGTTACAGTTGCAGGGTACGCAACTAGCAAACGGACCTCCGTTAGAAGGTTCATGGTGAAAACCAGGTGTGCAGGATTCACAGAATTGACCAACGTAGCCGTGTTGGCAGCTACAGTGTTCTACCCAGTCTGCTGGTTCCCCGGCTGCTCCGCTATGCGCAGTTTGCAGCATGACGTCGTCCAAATATCCTTTTCCTAAAAAAGGAATCAGAAATGATGATTAGAAAATGAAACGAGTGGCGAATGGGTGTATATATTTATCATTTACCTTTAGGCGTGTATGTTCCGCGGATTTTTATCGCAGTTAAATCGGATAAAATTGATATAAAATCCTTGGCTAGTAGTCTGGGTTGCCAGCCGTAATCTGGATGCTCGTGTAATCTGAATTTGAACTCCGCCATCTGTGGAAACAAGGCGTATTACTAGATGGTAGAAGTTATTTCTCTGCATTCGAGAGACACATATGAAATGAACAATACCTCTGTAGAAGGCGAGGGATTATCTTGTCCAAATATAGGCTGAGTTATTTGCACTCCGTTCTTTCCCTCAAGAATAACGTCTCTAACTGTTGGCGCAGCTCCTCTCTCTCCAAGTCTTAGTTTGAATGAAAGATCTTGATTGTAGGAAGCGCGTTGATCGCCCAAAAATCTATCTGCATTGTGAAATAGGAATGGATTAATTATGGCGAACAAAATATGAAGAATCCTGAAACTCTGATGGAATAATAACGCTTTTAACTTCTATAACGTAAAATCCATCAGGTGGATTCATTCTCTCTTTCAACTTTGAGGGTCCGGTTCAACCACCTACCAGGGGCAACGAAATATACGTTTTCTCGATCCGGTGTTGAGACAGTAACAGATTGGGTGAGCGAATCATAGGCAACAGGCACCCAATTGCCAGCGATTTCAGCTGTCCAGCGTTCAACACCTCTGGCGAACATGCTCTCTATGACAACCTTAGAATACCCAGATGCAGGCTCGCAGACTGATGCATGTCCATAGCAAAAGCACGGAGTACAACCAAACTCGTTTCCTAACGCGAGGTTGAAGTATCCAGGGCGACACCTGCGAATTAGAAATGAAAAAAGGTCATAAAATGATTAAGGCTGGGAAAAAATCAACTTTGAAATATGTTTATCGTTGATTATTTTTCTATCAAATGAAATGTAGTAGAATACTTACTCGCGACAACGTTTTCCTTCAACATTTTCTTTGCACTGACATTCTCCGGTAGATGGATCACAGTTTGGAGTGTTATGCAATGAACCAGCTACATTACACTCGCAAGAAGTGCAACCAAATGTTCCAAAGTTGTAAAAATTAGGAGCACATCGATCACATTTATCTCCCGTAACACCAGGCTTGCATTGGCACTTGCCTTCGCTGTTACATTGCAAGCTTCTCGAACCTGTGATCATCAAAGTCTGTTTAGTTAGTAATTACCTTGATGTTTCATATCTCATTAATTTCATATAATGTTTCTAAGGATTTTTTATAATGTTGTAGAAATTATTAGCTTATTGTTCAAATGTATAAAGACTTTATTTCATATTACCAGTTTCATCGCAATCACAGGGGATACAATATCCGTCCTGTGGACGTTCGTAGAAATTTTCTCTACAACGTTCGCAATTTGGACCATCTCTAGAGGCAGCACAGTCCAAACAGTGTCCTCCATGACCGGTAGCCTTGTACAATTCGTTGTCGAAGAAACATCTATCGGAATAGCCATTGCAATTGCATGCTGAAAGATGAACAATCATTTATTGCCTATCATCATGAATAATAAGCAATGATTTCTTTTTCATTTTTCTTTTACAATCACGCATACCTATATCGAATTTATTCGCATATCTTCAAATCGTAATACATTAACTATTCGTCTATATTTTTGATGAATTTAAAATTCTTATTTGAATTTTTCATATCTCTAACAAAATCTTGTTATCTTTGATAGCTATCTGTATTATGATTTAATACAACACGTCAAGATCAGAATTCCTATAAATAGGACCGAGTGAATCTGATAGTGTATCAAGATTTTTGCATCATTATGAGGAATAATTCATACATATAGAAAATACCGGGGCATAATCAAGTGCCTGAAAAAAAATAGAAAAAAATTTCAAATAAGTCATAGTGTTACTAAAATCATTCTTTCAATTCACCTAATTTTTTTCAATTTTTAAAATTGGTAAATCTGATGTGTGAAAATGACGAATAAATTTGAATAACTAGAAAAAGAAAAAAAAAAAAGAAAAAATTCGAATCAAATTCGAATCAAATTTAGCACGCATTCGCGATCCGGGTTCGGTCTTATTGTCGACATATATGTATATACATAGGTATATAGGTACTTAGTAAATGATAGTTAGTTCGTTGTATTGAGAACAAGGAGCGTGCAGTGATTCGCGCGATGATGGTATTCGTTCGTTTCGCGACTTGGTTGACTCGGCCATATAAGGTCACGTCGCACAATGGGGTTCTAAGCCAACCAAGCAAGACGGTGGTACACCGGCTATAGAGGTACATAAGTATATGTCAGGGGAAAAAACATCGAAACTATAGGTACGAAGCCGCGCGAGATGATCGCGAATACATATATCGCGATCGGGCAAAATCTTACACACATGTATTACATTCCTTGTATCAATTGCTTCCAGTAATGAATACCAAAATTTCATAATATGAGGGAAAATAACAAAAAAAAAAAGAAAAAAAAAATCAATAATCAATAACAAAGAAACAAAATTACCTTTGCATTCGTTAGCGTTAATTGTTGTGGCTCGGCCCCAAGGCGCGTCATTGTAGAATGGTGAACACTCGTTGCAGTCAGGTCCAGCGGTGTTGTGTTCACAGCTACAGGGAGAATAGATCGTAAATAAAAAACAAAGATTTTATCAATCTCTTTGTTTAACCTTTTCTTTTCTTTTCTTTTTTTTTATAATTTTATTATTTATTCACTGACCGACAAACTCGGCGAGTTGATCCATCGACCCCAGTGCTAGGAACACATTCACCCGCGTGTCCATTGCAAGTACATCTTGCGCCGACAGCAACATCGGCGATAGCGTAATAATAAGATCTTAGGACTTGATCATCGCCGAAAACTTCATCTCCAAATGTGTTCAAACGATCTAAAGTAATTCTTAGATCTGTGGCTTGAACCCATTCCTATAAATACACACCCGAATATTACCCCAGGGTTTTTATTTTTCATTTTTTGATTTTTATATTTTATTTTTTTATCCAAGTAGATCCGAAAATTTCAATTTTCAAGTAAAATTGAGATCGATTATACCTGCAGTTCTGAATTAGTTTCGAAGTTGTAGGCAGAGGGTCGTCCCTCGAGGGTAGAGAATGCCACGTTTCCTTTAGTGAGTGGGGATATATCGGAGTATTCCGAGGTGCATAAAACCCTCGTATCTTCGCCGCGTACCGTTTCCTTAAAGTCAGGAAGTCCGTAAGTGTCTCGGCAAGTAGCCGAGTAATACTGGTACGGTTGCCACGGCGAATTTTCACTCTTTCTTTTGTATATACCCCAACTCTCGGGTCGTGGAGAGTGAAAAAGTACTCTAACGTATGTTATGTCGTAAGTTTTTCCTGAAACACGTGTAAACCCAAGAGTCGTAAATGTTATACGTCTATAATAAATCATAACGAGATTTATTCTGGCATTTTATTAGAAATTAGAAATTAGTTCTGTTTACAATAATTTTAGATCATTGAGAAACAAGAAAAAACAAAAAATGAGATCCTACTCGGGATCGAAATAATTTTTCGAACACTAATAATTGCCCCAAAAACTCAAGACAAGGTATAATATAATTAATTAGAAAACAAAGACCGTGAGAAGATCAAAAATTTTAGCAAAATTTCTTAAAATTCTAAGAAACACGTTATGCTTTGTAGGTGGTCTCCGTCCTATGTACTATACTGTTGCTATACGAATATCTAAAGCCTTAGAAAGTCGTTGGTTGTTTTATGAATGAACATGTGGAGTCCAGACGACGTCCGCGTGCGGTGGTAATTCTGTTCTTTGAGACCGCATGTATTAAATATCTTAGTCGCAAAAATTTTTCTTTTCATTTCATCGCGTTCGAAGGGTCATATATATCTAAGATAGGTATGTATGTCCCTGCACATATAGGTATATAATAATATTATATAACTTATTTCGAGTAAAATTGATGAATCATAAAACCTCGATATGTAATTGCAACGATCTATTATACATATTCTCCGAAAATATTTATCTGAAAATAATTCAACGCTAATTTGTACGACAACGTCTATACGTTATGTGCAATATTATATTACAACGACCGTCTCGTAAAATGTAATCTCTCAAACTGGAGATTAGAGCTATCAATGGTGTTTGTAAATCACTAATTATTATCATCATCGTTATTTATTATCATCATTATTGTTCCCGGAATTATTAATGAGCGTAGAGTAGCCCCGACCATACTACACATAGAAATAGATATATATTAGATATTTGATAGGTAGGTACATATATACCCTCGATACAAGAAGCGACTCGCGCTTTCTCTAATTCGATCATTCTCGTCTCACATTTTTTTTTCTTTTCCCCCCTCTGTCTTTATGTCGGTCATAACGAATGAATGAATCTCTTATACTATGCGAATCATTGTAATATTATACACCCATCATATCTGTTCGAAGAAATCCGTACAGAATTATTTTATGACGATATAAGAAGCAGAGTTGATGAATCGAATGAGGTTTAAAAATTCATTTTCGAAGATAGAAAATCAAAAAAATCTTAATAATTATAGAAACAGAAAACATACCGAGATGAAGGGTGAGATTGACCTGATTCGGGTACTGGATTGCCTCATACATAGTTTCGGACTGCCACCACGACGCATTATCGTTACTTTCACGATCTGTTAAAAATGAGGCAGCGTGATCACCCTCGCGACATAAATCGCAAGATTTTTGTTGAACACCAGTCTGTTTGCAGTATTCTATAGGAATACCGCCCTCGCCACATGTGTTCGTTGCCTCCATTGAAACGCCGAAAGCTGCGTTGACAAACGACGGAATACATCTCTGAAAAATTTCAAAATCTGCAATTCGGCTAATTTTTCTCGAAAATATTCATGCGTTCGATTGTATAAAAGCACTTTGTTCATTCTATAAATTTTATCACCGACAAAATTCATATCTTTGTGTATTAATAGTAGCGGTGGATTTTTCTCTTAGCGATATAGCTGCGAGAAGACTCCTCGAGTTATAAAAAATGTTAAATCGTGATCAACTGCTGCAGCCTCGGTTCAACAGATCAAATATCTTTTTACAAATCTTCGAGGCTGACGCGCCTCGCGCTGATACCGCAATAAATAATATCGTATTAAACGGGACTTCCCCGAAATCATGATTCTCGAATAGCGGCTGCTAACTCGATACGAGTTTTACAAAGCGTCCAAGAATTCCACCAATCAAAACTTTGTACATCGTGTCTCATTCGCATATCGAATGTGTGCGATATCGATATCATATTCTAATATAATATGCATGACAAGTACATATAAGACTAGTTTTATCGCTAAAACAAGTTTATCGGTAGAACATATCAATGGTACACTATTGTATATAGGGAGACTTTCGTAGATAAACGAACCTCCAGACTTTATAGTTATACAGGTATAAACACGCGCGAAGGTAAGTAGTCTGGAGATTAAAACTTTCTAAGCTACATAAAGGCTGCACAAGCAGCAGGGGCTTTCCTTATCCCTGCGTTTGTAACAAGCGCAGGTGCGCGAGGGACTCTACGGAGGCATTCTACGACGATAATATCATCGCGTAGCTTTACGGCATTTAGAATAGTTTGAACATAAAGCTCCGCGAGATTTTCTATATTATCTATGAAAACTCGTTTAAACTCCGTAAATAAATGAGGAATACTATTTATTCACTTATATAGTAAATCAAACATCGATAATTATATCCATTATTGAAAATGACCCGAAGGGATAAGCCGGATGGAAATAAGCCGACGAGTTTCCTGAGAAAACTTCAAGAATTTTAGTACCTATGTTCGGGACTGCAATAAGTTACGGAGAAGCGAAGCGAAATCCCCGCAAGATTCTTGGAAACGTTTGTCTGTTCTCTCCCTTAGCCGCTGCAACAAATATTTACCGAAAAGCGCGCCTGCGGTGTATTTTCAAAACGTAGATAATTTCCAGATTTTTTTTTTTTTTACAAAATGAGAAGAATGAAACAAATTCAAAAATTGTACGACTGGATGAATCGGTATATCAATGTCTCTCTCTCTCTCTCTATGAATATATAATAATTTGGCTATAATTTAAGTAGTACAACTCTTTCAGTTCGATAAGAAATAAGAAGCGGCGGTCGGTATCGTTCGGTCTATTTATCTCACGACGAGTTCAAGCAACTTCGAACTTCGTGATAACCCGTCTTGCACCCTACGTCCCTATACCAAAACCCAAAATTAAATCGTCTAAAAATAGATATTCATTTCTTACTCTCTTCTTGCTCCCGCGCGGTTCTGCAGCTAGCGGCATGTGGCAGCAAAGACCGGGAGTTACGACGTCGCGTCTCATCCGTGTGAACTACTTAACTTAACGTCTGCAATGGTTCTTTACCATTATCTATAATCTTATAATTTCAAACTCTTCTTCACTCGATTCCCTCATACGACGCTATAGAATCTTATTTATCATTTTTAAAGAATGTTACCCCAGCTACACATATATACCATTTTTCTACGTATTTATTCCTTCCTCAGTATTTTCTTAAAAATTTTATAATGACCGAAACCTACCTGCGGCAGTCCTTCCTTGTCGTAGCACTTATCGTCCTCTCGAGGTTTTGGAATGCTCCAAAAAAGTTCTTCGGACGGTTCGGGTTCGGCAAAAACGACCGAGGAAGATACCGCCGCGAGAATAACCAACGACTTCCACATCGTCCCACACATCTTCACTGCACTGAGATTATTGTCCGTAGCAGTTTTATAATTTATCTGCTACACGCGCACGCACACGCACACACACAACACACATACAACAGTTCATTCACTCATACGCAAAGCACTTGAAACACTGTGCGCAGCAGTATTCCCATCAATCGGCGCACTAATTTTTTATTAATCCATTAACAAATTGATTTTCAACAAAAATTTAAAACTTCGACGACATATTACGGAATTCGATTCACTTATTCATCCCCTGTTACTGCAGTCATCGGGGATCTATAAGAAATTTGATTTTTAACTAATACTAACATCATCCGTTCGCAATTTTTGTTCAAACTTATGTACATACGTATACGTGCATATTGGGCAAAAATTTAATTTTTCTTAAACTAAGAACAGTCGAAAATCTAATCGACGTTGGAACCGTATGAAATGAAAGATAAAACAATATCTGCAAATGAGCTGATTTGTTTCATTCCAAAACTACTAACTGAAACATGAAAGTATAGACTGCTGCGTAAACAAAGCAGAGGATCTTTACTTTTGAAGTATTTGAATGAAAAGTGCGAACTAAATTCTCATAGACATCACTTTTTGATGAATATTGATAAAAGCACGTGGGGTGAGGAAAAACAATGTAGATATAATAGATTACGGTGTTTGGGTATATGAACGAACAGTATTTAATTATAAAAAAAATTGCTCTTGAAATCGACGACGTAGGGCCAATGCACCACAGTCAGTAAGTCAGTCAGTCGCGTAAAGACGTACGGCGAGACGAGACACACTGAACTCCCTCCGCCAGGCGGACTCGAACTGCGGCTACACTCTCTGACTCTCTCGGTCTCACCACCACTCGACGAGCCTTATATTTCTCAGCTTCGTCCGTCTCTTTGGGTTTGTGCTCTCTTGAGCTCTTATGTCGGCTTCGTTCTTCTCGTATTATATACTTACCACCATAGTAAAGCGAGGTGGTGGTGATCAGTCGATGCGCGCGGAGCATACCGCCGTGGTCCTTATACCTATACGTATACGTATACGCGTATACCTACCACACACGTACATATTTCATCCAGGCAAACAACACAGGCTTGCCTTTACTCGAGAGAATTCTCCCTTCTCGTTTCAGAGTCGAGACCTCTCCCCTTTTCGCTCCTAAAACTCCTCGCACGCACCAGTCCTTTCGTCGTCGGTCCTCGGTTAAGCCTGCGGCTATACTTCGTCCCGTTCTTGCACTGTCGCCGCTTCTCTAGGCATACATACCTATAGATGTGTATGCTGTATGAAATGAATGCAAGTGCTTGACGACTGTACACCGACACGCGAACTGTTTGTGCGGCTGCCTCTCGCACGGCGTCCGCCGCCCACAATACTTAATACATATTATTATACGTACACAGAAATTCATATACATGCATTCGCGCGAATGAGAATGCGCGCCTACATAAATATATCGAGGATTAACGGGCTGTAGGGATCTTTTAACGAGACGATCAAAGAGGATTGATGATTACAACATCTTATTCTTCATATATCTTTTGCATTATGCTATACCGAGATACTAATTCTTTGTAGCATATAAGTATGAGCTCTTTATTCTTAGTTAGTGATATTTAATGATGATGTGTTGCCGTTCTCTGGCGATCACGATAAAATGAAATAAAAGCTGCAAATGAATGATAGGACGAGGAGGTAGAGGTCGGATGTGCTCGAGAGGGGAATGATACAGATATCTCGCTACCCGGAAACGACAAGCGATACCGTGGCGCCTCCCACGCGTTTAAGACCACGCGGGTATCTCGTACAGTCATATGAGAGAACATGAGTGTTGGTCACTATTTGTATAGAGGATTTGATATTAGTGTAGAAATTTTCATTTTTCTAATTCAACAAGTGTTTATGGAAAATTTAACATTCATATGCATCACGGACATCGACATGTATGCGGCGTGCGCAGGAATTTAGACTCCGATCTATTTTCAATCATCTATATCTATTATAGAATATATTTACAGGAGATAAAATTTTACGTAGATTATTTCTAGGGTGATATGAAACAGGATACGAAATTCGAGAGGTTTTGACACCGAAGAGAAGAAGGCTCGGAATGCCGCCACCTGAATACATATCGGCGTAGATCTTAACGCTTAAGACATGTGTACGTTGTTTTTACATCGCAATGTAGCGAGTCCTTTCAGTTTTTTTTTTTCAATTCGAGCAGCGCTCGCTGCGAACTAAAGTGTTTAAAGTAGGGAGTAAAGATTACAAAGCAATTTTTATTTCGTCAAACAGAAGAAAAAATGTATTTAAAACCTCGACAAAAGTTTAACTTTACAATCATGAAAATTTCTAGCATATTTCTAACATTTAGTAGACCTAAATAATCGAGAGTCAGACTTAAAAATGATAATTATGGAATAAGGCTCACCACCTACGTCGTTATTATAATAATTATATATAGCCAAATTCGCATAATATGTAGGAACTTATTTTTTTTAAATTTCGTCTTTACAGATATACATATACCTATCCGTACTGAAATCTCACAAGAAATACATAAAAATAAAACGAGGAGTTCATCTGATGATTAAGAACATTATAATCCCGATTCAGATTTATGGACAGGAGTTTTGTTCTTGAGATTGAAAAACTCTATCAAAATGATTACGCAGATCGTCAAGACTGAGAAAAACGTCGTCAGACGGCAATTTCGCTTTTTCAATTTGCCGATTCTTCGCTACAGCATCTCGTTCAATCAATATAGCATTCCACTGAGCGTTTTTAGCCCCAATATAATCCTTATCGTATGTATCCCCGATGTGTATAGCTTCGTGAGGTTGTATCGGTACATCACAATGACGTCTAGTTATCCTTAAAGCCTCTTCAAATATCGAAGGATCCGGCTTTTCAGATCCAAGATCATAAGACGTTAATACAAAAGAAAAATAAGGACGTAATTCGGTGCTAATTAAAACCGACTCTAAACGTGCATCGAAGTTTGATATTACGCCCAGTATCATACCCCGTTCTTTTAAATAATCGAGTATGTTCAAAGTGTCGGGATATTTATGCCAGCATTTGTTAGTACCGTAACATTCGATCAGTCGGTCTGCTACTTTGTCGATAGCCTTTTCACAGCTGTTCATATTCTGCTCCTTAAACACGTTGTGCACTATTGTTCGCCACCAATTTTCCCATCCTAGTCCCGTATGTTTGCCAAAAATTGGATGATCGGCGGTCAGTTTTTTAACATTGTTTTTAAAACTTGCCGCCAGTTTGTTCGGCTCGACGGAAAGACCGTGCAACGAGCCTATTTCCGTATAGTGAACCTCCAACGCTGTCATCAGCAGAGTTCCCGTCACATCAAACGTTACCAAACGAGGTCTTATTCGATTCATTTTTCACCTGTTATTATTCGCCTTTTTAAACACAACGTGTCTCCTTCTTCTGTATTTTAATTGATTATTGTAAACCCTCCAGTTTCCAATATGCAGCACAATCTGTTTTATTCAAATTACGCAATGAGTACACCACGAATTTACTAAAATATAAGCGCAGGTTTTTTCTGCATGCATTATATAGAGCTGTCCACGGTGCTGCCAATGCTTTCCGAAATCCCCACCTTTGATGCTTCTTCGATTTTTATCTATCCTGTAATCTGTTCAGACAATTTTCGAAATATGATTCAGAACTGGCCGACTACTTGACTGAAATTTACTAAAATTAAGTAGCGAATTTTTATTCAATCCACCCGAGGTCCGAGGCTTGATGGTGAAACGCGCATCGATAATGACGTCATGTTTCGCACAAAACTGACGAATCGCGTGTTTCGCATTAGCGGAGGGTTTACATTTAATATTACAGATAATAACTTGTTTGCAGTATACGGATAAACGGGGGATATCAGATTATAGAGTGAAAGTACTGATAAAATGTTTCAAAAATATAGCGAGACAGACTTTGAATAAAGAAATGCCTGTTTTTTGATTTTTTTTTTTCCTATCAGTTATTTTTTATTGAATTTTTAACAAATGGAATATTTTGTAATACTTCGTCCTGGCTAGCATACCTAGTATGTATGTATGCAATCATAAATTGGAAGAGAAATAAGAAAGCAATGAAATAAAATAAAATAAAATAAAGAAATAGATTGAAGTATATTTGAATGAATCATCCTAATAATAGATATACATACATATCTTTGAGACATTACAAATTATTGTATTGTATTGTATTGTATTGGATACGGTAAGTAAAATGGTACAATTATTAATATTATCATTATTATTATTATTATTACTTAAATAAAATTATTTCATACAATTTAATCATTAATTTATTGTAGAAAATAAAGATCTATGCTGGTATGTGCAGTCGTAAATTTATTATAAAATAAAATTACTTTTATTTCTATTATTATTATTAATATACAAAGTTTATGAAAGAAATGATAGCATGTATTAATACACCCTTATAGATGTATAATCAAAGTTGTTATTATACGAAATGTAAATGTATATACCTATAATAGCTATAACATAATACAAAATGAATTAATAATACGCTTATTGCAAAATCTGTGCTGATCTTATTATTCTTTTGTTTACTGAAATAGATATCAGTGAAACTATAGACAAACCTATAATGTGTATTGCTGCCTTATTCACGATTAGTATAGACTCCATATTATGTCATAATAAATCACATATGTACGGACAGCAGTGGTGATCTTTTCTCTTTTTCTTAATATTTTTCATAAGGCTCTGTCTGATACTATTTAGGTTTTCTAATTTTCGGCGTCTTGATTTCATTCAAAATTTCTTACCATATTTTCTAGTTAACAAATTATTATTATCATTATTATACGTAAAATTTGATGTATTTGCTATTTTATTCTTGCTCTCCTCCTCACCTCACCACTTGTACGTAATTTGTCTTATTTTTTTTTCATTTTTTTTTTTTTTTTTTTTTGTAAACAGCAACACTTGACGAATAACTTATCAATCATAACTATAATTGCACAATTACCTTAGATAATTCAATCGTTAGATTACACAAAATTACCGGTTTCAAGTGAGAATTAATACATCGATTCATACCTACGCGTCGTAAATACAATATAGGTATATAACTAGGTTCTAGACATCGAAACGAAAATAAACATTGTTACTTCTTTAAAGTATATTGTTCAAAGATTCGTGAAAAGAAATTCAAAAATTCAAAAATTCAAATTTGATAATTGAATTTCACCACGAATTCGTTCTAATTTTTTTTTTTATTTTTCTTTTTTTTTAAACCCACTTATTGATTGATTGATTTATTTTCACTTACTAATAATATTTTCCCATATATAATCAAGTCTTCTTTCCATAAATTTATTTCAAGGAAAAGGCTGAACGAACGAACAGGCCTGAGAAACAAATAAATTTCTAATATGTATAATATAAGTCAGAAATATCAGGAAAAAATTTGTACAGTCTTTTTGCAGACTATTATTATTATTACTTCTTTTTTTCTTTACTTTTACTTTTTCTGTTATTTATTTCATTTCGTTTTTTTTTTTTCACAATGAAAATTTTAGTATCAAATTCTGTTTTGAATTCTAATTTACTCTATTCTATTCGCTACCATACAATATATGAGTAATAATAATAAATATTACTAGTTTACTAAGTTTTGTTTTTTTTTTCCCTTCATTCCTTTTTTTTATCAGCTAAAGTTTAGTTAGAAAAAGTGCTTTCTCATGTAAGGCTTTATACGTCGAATGATATAGATTTATTTATCGGTCTTATAAAAGAGATATGTATATTAAAAATTCGATAATAACAACTCTCACAATATTTAAAAAGCAAGCGTTGATATCACGAAATATACAATTTCTCCCATTAATCATTGTGTGACTGATGGATCCTTAGAAATAGGTGAATTACATGATAACAGTGACAACTCATGAATTTTTCAGCAGGATAATTGATCACATATGTATCTTTTTTATTCATTCTTCACTTAAGATGAAAAAACAAAAAACAAAAATATCAAAATAATTTACACTGTCATCAGTTAATCACCTTAGCAATGCACAATATATTATGTATTATAGTGATGTGTATAAATGCAAATGTATAAGTTTCTTTGAACCATGGTATACAGTTGACAATAGTTATGGCAGTAGTAGTTATTGTTATTGTTAAAAATTTCATATATGGCATGAATCTTTGTATAGTTTCAATCTATTATTTGTATTTTATTAAGGATTATTCGCTTAGTACATCGATCAGTCTCACAAATGTTATTCAAACTTTGTATAGAAATTCTATAATGCAAAAAATTAAAAGAAAAACAAAATAATAAATAAAATAACTGTTCTGTGATTGAATCTTAAATATTATTTATTATATTATATTCTACTAAAAATGTTTCTCATATTTTCTCAAATGGCATGCAATAGTTTTTCTCTAATAGCTTCATGACAATTTTATAAATCACTACCTGAAAATTAGTCAATGTGTCTTCGTGTACCTTAGAATTTCGTATTATCGTTATTGTTGAAAATTTGATTTTATCAATTAGATTGAAGATGTATGTAGTTTTTATAAACAATAGTAGAGGAGTAAGGTAGAGTCTGGTTTTTCTATAGCCGCTCCTTTAGCTTTGTTAGATTTTTGAGTAATCGCTAATCAGTCACTTATTAGCAATTTACTAAATGATAACTAGCAAAATTTATTTCATATAATTTTTCTTCATTATTATCGTAATAGATAAATCTTTTAGAATCTTAGTTATGTACGAAGACGTGTATCGTATCGGCATATAGAGTATTTGAAATACGTATATCAAATAATTTATAATTACCTATAAAATCTTTAATAATTCGTATATTTACTATGTAAACATACGACTTGGCACTCATATATTTCTTTTGTACACCTCAAATGATACAAATGTATATGAAAAAAAAAAAGGATAATAGGTACGTTTTGGTTCCAGAGCAGAATAATATAGTTTCAAAGTATTTTTCTCAAGATATACAGAAGAACTGTAAAGTTAAATCTTCACTATCGGATCTACGATCACAGGAGCAGAGATCATAAAATAGCTTTATGTATCTGTTAAATAAATAAAACTTTTCATCTACAGTCAGTATTGCACCTTTTGTGAATATTTGATTTTACATTGCGTTGCAATTCCATTATTTTCACACAAATCTATTAAACTTACGACTATTTTCATGCTGTAAATCGAATGTTACAAAAATCTCTTGTAGTACCATAGACAGCGCTCATGTTTTCTTTTTTTTTTTACTTTCTATGAGCAAATGGGTTTCAATTTGAACTAGGAAATAATTAATGATGTACAAATTTGGTTTTTTTTTTTTTTTTTTTACAATAGTATCTATTAATTTATTCAAATGCTTGTTTTTTGCTGTTATTTTTCTATATATATATATATATATGTATGTATATATATATTATTTATATAGAATAAACAAAATACAAAAAACATTTCTCTGTATAAAGGAAAAATTTTTATTATCTAATATGAATGATTTATTTTAATAATTGAGATATAGGTATCTGCATTGAAAAAAAATGCTTCTACCTACGAACGTTAAAAGATCAAAAGCTGCTTTGCCTATTATTTTTCAACACGTAATCGGTGACTTAAGGCATTTTCTCTAGTATATCATTATGGGTACTTATTATCAAATTGGTTCTAATCCTGGTATTAGGCGTGCAAATATTAGAGACGATCCTAGCCAGTCATGATTATACACAACTCTTAAAAATGTAAGTCATTCGCATTTAAAAAATAGATTGATGAAAAAATAAATAAATTTCTCAATTATACCCAACAGATAAACGTGGAATCAAACATTTTCGTTCTGTATGGAATTTTGAATGGGATTTATTTTCCTTTTATATAAAAAAGTTAAGAAAGAATTGTAATAATGATAAAGAAAATGAATGTACCTACTTCTGTAAAAAAAAGAAGTATTTAGGTATAAATTTGAAAATAATAAGGGATTACACAAGTTTTGATAAAATAAATAAATAGACAGCAATTATATTAGCTGTTTACTTCAGTTTTTCTTTACTTAGGTAATATTCGAATCAAATACCGACATAAAATTGTATAATCTTTTCATCGGAAGTTAGATAATTAATTTCAGCTTCATTAAAGAGATCTTAGAGCCTCCTAATTCAAATGTACAATTAAAATTTGTCAGCGAACAAGATAGGCAAAATATCATTCGCTGGCAAATAGTAGATTCGATGTTTGATTCCAATCGAAGAAACCTAAGCGTTCCTCCGCTTCATTACGATTGTCAATGAGCCTAGGTAAGATGGGTAGTAAGTAAATAATGACGGGTCAAATAACGAGATAACTAAACTACACTGAGCGTTGATTACGAAGTTGTTATTATGAAATATTGTCAGATTTGGTATTTTTAATGCATGCAGTTTGAGCATTCTCAAAGAATAAGTAAAAACACCAAAGAACAGGCTTTTAGAAGTTTTGAAAAAGGGTGAAATCTTGTGTTTTCTGATACCAGAAGTTTGATTATTAAGTACAAAGCCCACGATTAACAACTTTGTAATCAGTTTAATTAGTGTAGAAGCTAGTCCGTTGTTAAACCGTGAAATTAATGAAATTTAATGATTAATGATATTTGGACTGGGTATCTTTGCTTTGTGCTCTTTGCTTCGTTTAATTACGTACCCATCTTCCAAAACTAGGAACTAACGTTTCTTAACTATAATCGATAATTGAATTTCGTACGTATAATATGTCCCAAGCATCTCTGCTCTAATTATTAATCATTAGATTTTGCCTTCGCATAACTAATTTTCTTCTATCGAAATATCAGAGTTTTTATTTGTTTCTATTCTATTCTATTCTTTTCTTTTCTTTTTTCTTTCTTTCTCCTTTCTTAATAAACTGATGATGAAATTTTCCTTACTCTCTCTACGAATCGCTGTCCAAATTTCATATAATACTGCGTAAATATATCATCATAGTGAAAACTATCTATGATGCTATTCAACAGACTTTAATTTTCTTTTCATATTTCATTATAATGTAAATTTAAACATTTCTATTATAATATTGCTATAATCGTATCAGAAATTCTTTCACCCGAACACATTGATTATTATATTATTAACTTTAGTCATCTATCATCATTAGTTGTTGTTGTTTTTTCTTTCTTTTTTTTTTTCGATTTCGTTTTGTGTTTTTCTTCAGTGTCATGGAGCTTAGCGCGATTTATTTCAAATGTATAATTACGGTGAATATCAAGAAATATTTATTTCCAATAAATAGTAATCAGTTTAGTTTCATATTTCTTATCTTTCTTTTGGACCCGAATATTAATAGAGTTGATTGGCATCTCGGAATATCTATACAATATTCACATACATAATAATTGCAACAATAAGATTGTCTCAGAAAACTCGAGCTGTGGATGATAAAAATGTTTACTACCACGAGTAGATATAAAGATCAATAAAAAAAAGTAAAATAAAAAAAAAAAACAAAGATTTTGTTTATCTAACAAAAAAAAACTGCTACGAGCAGGAAACTTTAATTTTAATTTTTTCAATTTTTCAATTTTTTTTTTCTTTTTTTTTTCATTTTCAATAACAACTTTATACTCCGTGAAAATTAACACTATCATCACAGTGTTTTGATCTATTTATATAAACTACGATTATCCTTAATAATTATTATATTTAAATTTTTTGAACACTTTTTTTTGCTGATATTTTACCTAAAAAGTTTTTCAATATTTTTCAATTTTTTGACAATAATTACCAGCCTCGATTTTACAGGCAATAGGTATATTTCACACTAGGAAGAAAATATTTATATATAAAGAAAAAAAAACTAACAAACTTTTTCATTTAGTTTCGAAAATTGATGATAATTTGACAAATCCTTTAAACTCGTCTTCGAGGTGGATATACTCATCCACAGCCTTTACCGTCCGAGCGTGTCATATTATAATTGTGATTATAATCACAGAACCATATAAGGTGTAAGTCCTTTTGAGAACTTACTTTATTCTAACTACCTACAATACATGAGAAAGAAATAAAATAAATTAAAACTCTAGAAAATATTGACATTAATTAGATATTGACTGTCTGGCAGATGCATGTATAGCAAAATCAACAAGTGGATTTGATACGACGTTTATATTTTGATGCAAGCTAGTGTTATTATTGGTGGTAATGATGGCAGGAGATGTTAAAGATATCGGCTTGTAGAAAATCTGTTCAACTTGTTTAAGAGGAACTAATTTAATAGGTAATTCAGAATTCAACCTTATAGCTTCTGAGACTGGAATAGCCTTTAGTTGAACACTTTTAATGGGTATAGTCTTGCCTTCAGTTTTATTCAATGTTGTTGAATTTTGTATTATTTTCGCAAGTTTACTCTCACCAACTCCCTGATTTGAAGATTCATCGTAACCAGAATCAGACGATGAATCGCTGAACGATTTACTTATCGGTTTTTGAACCGTTGATTCAGTCGTTGAATCTACGCTATGAGCTGGACTCGCTGATGCTGAACTATGAGCTGGACTTGCCGACGCTGAACTATGCGACGGACTACTACTGCTCGCCGCATTTACTTGTCTCTGTCTTTCTTGTCTGGCTAAACATCCTATACAAGGCTTCAGCAATGATGGATCTATCATTACTTCGCCGTAAGGACCTTTGAATATCGTTCCGCAGCAGATTGTTTCTCTGTAAAATATTGTTTCGAGTTAAATTTTGCACATTTCAATAATACTCAAAATTTTTCTCCTCAGGATGAAAAGTCGATTAAATTCTGCAGCTGATGAATTAAAAAATTCAAATTTCTCATATTTATCACCTCTTGAAGTAAGTCATGTCTATAAAACCGCTGACTGGTAGCTGAGGCAGTCGTCTTTTAATACCAGATTCGCCTTGTTCAGGAGCTAGCCTCTTGACTCCAGTCGAACCGTCGTCGCTTCCAACCGGGCTACCGGCTCGGCTAGAATTTTTGGATCCTGGTCCGCCGACCCTGGGTAGAAAGTCTTCTGCAAAAATGAAGTTATATGTTATTCTATGAGTCGGATTAGGCGATGGCTCGAGTTGTTTGAATATTTAGCAGTGGTTGTTTTTACGTAATTTGAAGATTGATTTGAAAATTCTTAACACAAGTATTGTTAAATCTTTGAAAATTGTCTGAATTTAAATCAGATTATTGTGAACATATCATTATTTTCTGTTTCTCCTTAAAAAGAAAGTGATATTGAATCTGGCTATTACCAGCATAATCATCGCTCATTGCAGGACTTTCTTCCCTTTCTCTATCGGGTTTAAGATAAACGTGTTTTTTCTTAATGATTTTTTCGTGTTTATCTTGAGTTTCTTTAAGTTTTTTTTTATTCTTTGACTTGAATTTCGTCAGAGATTTTATCCCGGGTCCAGCACGAGCGTCGACGACCTGTAATAAATAAATGGTATAAGTTGAATATATTTAAAAACGAGGAAAAAGTAAAATGAATAAATATTCAAATTGATCGAAAATCAGTTTTTCTTTTCTTTTCTTTTATTTTTCTCATAAAATTAAAGCCACTTACATGACTCCAATTTCTATCGCTTCCTGCGGGAAGTTTTTTCCATCGTTTAACTAAAAGAACACAAGCATTGCATATCTCTCCTGTACGTCGTTCTAGAAGTTGGAAACATTCTATGAAATCATCCTCATACTTCTTGCTGTCTGTAAATCTCGAACTGAAAAGAAATAAATAAACAGCGTAAATGAATACGTACGTGTAATTTTTTTCGCAACACACATTATGAAGCGAAATTGTAACAATGGGAAATAAAGATGATTGAAATTTCGCGTTTATCTGCAAAAACGATCTTTGGATCATTTTTCTACAATATTGAAAATTGAAATGAAGAAGACGTAACACATGCGATATTATATTCATCATATGATTAAATAATCAAATTAACAATAATGAACAAAATTACCTGCTAGATTTAGCTTTGCAGATGCAACAGCCCGTGCTTGACCGATACACCTTCGGTTTGTGAAAACTGAACATGCTGTATATATTTCTTTCTTTTTTTGTTTTTTGTTTTTTATTTATTCGCTACCTCCACGTTGTACCTGTAAACAAAAATCATCATACATTGTATCGGGCGTGTAACGTGGGCGCCACGAGACGCGGCAAAACGCACGAACGCCACGATGGAAGGGGGAGGGGAAGAAAAGAGGGGTGTGAGGCGTCCGTCTTTCTCCCTCTATCTCTCGTGCTCTTTCTCTTTCTCTTTCTCTATCTCTATATATCTTTCTCTTTTTTAATCCGCGGCGCCACTTCTTTGCTTGTTGCTCAACACGCTTTCAAAAGTTTTTCACCCGAGTTTTAGTTTAGTTTGTATTTAAGTATGTATTATTCAGGTTTCTTGCTGATCTGGATCGAACAACAAGCACAGCTGCATAACTTGTGCCGAATTATTTTAGTTTCAGTATATATGCATGCGTGTGTGTATTTTCGCAATATGTTTATACGGCTTTTGCTTCTTCTCATATATGTATGAATAAATTACGATTCTGACTGCCTACTGAAACAGCAGCAGCAGACATCAAAACATGATATGAGCCACGCAGATCGAAACCTTATTTTACCTTTTGTTATGCTTATTCATTATCCGCTGAATACGATAAATCAAATCAGACTTCGACTTGGTTTTCACTATCGCTATTACGTATGTATTTTGTTGTTTTCATTTCAGCCAATAATTGCAGAAATACTATCAAACTTTAACAACGACTATTTTATTTTTATTGAAAATAAAGACGTTCATTAATCCACGTAATTAATTACGATATTCGTTCATGGCTTTCGCACTTTGAAATAAATTGATGAATGGTTCTTTTTTTTTCTTCTTTCTTATTTCAATTTATATTTGATAAATCTGATACTAATGAAGAAGTTATAAATAAATTACGATGATACGATTATAACTGTATTATGTTTATTTATACACACATTGTAATATGCAGTATAGCAAGAGATAACGGGATAATGAAAGTAAAAAAAAAAGATTTACGGAAATAGAAACTGTCCTCGCGATGTATTGCAAGCGTAAACATCATGCAGTCCAATAATAGCATGAGTGAAAAAATTGGTTGCAATGTCGCGAATAAACAGATGTGGGTAGGTACGTACTCATGTATGTATGATATAAAATATCAAAACTTTAAATTGAAAGTTACATCATTGTATAGCCGGGTGAATGAAAAAATGTATGTGAAAAAAGAATTCATTCATTATCGATAATAATTCTAACGAGGAAGAGACAGAATAGAAAAATAAATGAATTATGAAATATTACGAATGATAAAATTGAGTCGCGGATTTTTCAAGGACTTGGTAAAACTTGACACGCAACCTTCTCTGTCCTAGACTTACTCAAGTCTAGTTATACCATTTTTTCGTATTATTTAATCTAACCGAGAAGGAAACTTAACTAAGGTATTTAGGTGAAATGTACCGCGATAGAAACGTAGGTACGTATATGTAACGTGCCCCTGACACCATTACCCGAAACCTCAAACTTTCATTCTCATTTTTACTGTCGCTGTTAATTCAGCAAAGTATTACGTGCGAAAAACCGCTTTTACTTATTTATAAACCAATCGATCATAAAAGCATTGCAAATTGACTCAAACTACTTTGTAGACGATTGATCTCTGGTCAAATTTTAGATTTCGGATTACTCCAGCGGAATGATAAATTCCCGAAATCCCATTGTTCTTTTTTTGTGTTTTTTCTTTGTTTTTTTGTCATTAGAATCACGAAGTCGATTGGGAACCGATTTATCCATTATATAGGACGATGATAATATGTTGCCTATGGAGAGTCTAAAGTGTGGTAATAGTAAAACTGAGATAAAAAAACCAAAGTGATGATTTTTTATTGAAAAAACGGTGAAATTCGAGATGCGAGGGTGAAGATCGCGAACGTATGTATAGTATGTAACATAATTGCAAGATGAAAGTAGAGCAGTAGAACGAGCATGACAGATGGAGAGAAACACCGACGTGCGCAAGAAGGAGGCAGACATGGCGCGTGGCACCGCACGGCAGTCGCCATAACCAAACCGCTTCTCTCTTGTAATATACCGACAACATCGCTAGTAAGACACTCGCGTATGATCGCTACGTGTTTATAAAGTAAATACTATTGGACGTAGCTCGATTGTCTCTGTATAAAAGTTGCTAATAAATATTAAAAATGAGGAAATATTTGATGAAAAATTTCTCGCGCTGTCAAAGCATAATAATTGATATGCAAGCGTCAATAATATGCAGTTCGGGCTAAGGGGCCCCGCCATACGAACGCCATGACAGATGATACAGTACGCAAACAAACAAGTCAGAGTTGCGAAATAGAACGGCGTCCCATTTAGCTCTCAGACTTTGACAAATGTCGAAAGTTTTGCGAACCGATAATGTAATGCGAAATATATTTTCACTTAATAATGTATAAGGGCTGTTTGTTATCGGTTGTCAAACGCGTGGTACAAAAATGCGAAATATTTGATGAAATACACTCGAGCCTCTGTGTGTGTCACTCCGTAGTCGGTGAAAGTTTACGTATTATCATACTGAATTTCTTTGATAAAATGACAGGAACCGACAACTGACGTGATACCAACTAGGGAGATTTATATCAACGCGACATTGTGATGTATGCGAAATTATATTGACCATGAGAAAAATGATTGTTCTATGTCATGATGTACACCAGGCTGGCTGGTCTAACCGAGGCCGGAGACGCTGACGTTTAGGATGATATTTCGCGATAATATATGAATAAATAATAGTGACAATAGCGACAAATGTAAATAGCACGTTCTACTAGCTAAACGTAATAATATGGGCCTAAATCCGCGAAGATTTTATCGTAAAATGCTAAAATTAGTATCACTGATTTGCTTACCTTTTCAATACAGGTGACGGCCAGATTCAAGAATTCTTATGCGCACGCAGAGTGCGCAGGCTTTGGCTTCACGCTGTCAATCAAGCTGACAACTTTCTTGAAACCGGCTTATAATGTTCTATAATATCGGCTTTGCGTCTTGTTTTTATTTACCGAATGCGAAATGCGGATTTATAGCTCCATCCGCGCGGAAGTATTACGGTATTTGCGCTTATATAAAGTTTAACAATTTGCCCGGCTGTCAAAACCCGACTTCCGCCTGCCATTGATTCGCTTCCTGTACGCCGTTTGATTTTTGTTGCTAGACGAGAGTTTCGAGGAACTCCGCCAGAGTTCGCGACGATATTAACCACACTTGAATTATAAATATTGTCAAAAAACCGAAAAGCAATGTAGTATCTAAAAATTAAACGTCGGTTTTAAATCGCGAGATTCTTTCCCCTATCCAGTTCTAATGCTACTAATAATTAACCACGAAATAATATAATCGGGGTTAGAAAACATCGGTGACGTAGTAGTAGCATGAAAAATAGAATCCAAAACAGCAGACGAGCTGCCATCTACCGAGTGATGATAAAACCCCGTATGATCGCGCATGCGGTTTTTATATACCGAAATATGTAATTCCCAGTAATGATACAGGTGAGAACAGCTGATCATAGTATTTGACGTTCCCGTGGTCCTCCGCAGTAGATATAAATAAACGATTTAGTTAGTAAGTTCTGCTGTCAGAAAAAAAATAAATAAAAAAATTTGGGAACTGTTTAAAAGGAGTATAATGACAAACATCTGCCTATTAAATATCGATGAAAACCGCGTCAGATAATTAACCGGAAAATCGAATCAACTCGTTTTTAGTTAACATTAGTGTATTGTTATTTTTTGTTTTTTGTTTTAATTTTGTATTTTATATTCATAAACAATGGCCAGCTCTACGAACACCAATAATTCAACTAATGGTTATAATTTCAAAGTCGTTTTACTCGGCGAAGGTTGCGTAGGAAAAACATCAGTCGCATTGAGATATGTCGAAGACAAATTCAACGACAAACACCTCACCACGCTTCAGGTATGTGCAATTTATTATCATAAATAAATAAATGGATGAATGAATGAGTGAGTGAATGAATGAATGAATGAATGAACATGTAAATAATTGCGTTCAACATTTGCAGGCCTCTTTTCTCAACAAAAAGCTCAACATTAATGGAAAAAGGGTGAATCTTGCTATTTGGGACACTGCGGGTCAAGAAAAGTTCCATGCGCTAGGCCCGATCTATTACCGAATGTCAAACGGGGCGATATTAGTATACGATATAACAGATGAGGATTCTTTCCAAAAGGTGAAAATGAGGAGGAATTAGAAAGCGATAATCAGCTTCTAGAATAATTCTCTATAATTTTATTTTCGTACAGCTGCTTGGCGTTGCATGTTTACTTAATTGGATTTAAACCTTACGATAGTTTTCCTGGTTTTAAAAATAACAGGGAATTAGAGAATGTTGTTAGATAAGAAGAAAACAATGCGATTAAGGTTTTCCGTTTATCGTTGTGGCACAATGTTTCGTCATTTGTTTAGGCCTTCTATTAGCTGATTGATTAATCAATTAATTAATTAATCAGTTCCCTTTTTTCATTATTTACAAATACTCATATTTTTACAGGTAAAAAACTGGGTTAAAGAATTGAAAAAGATGTTAGGAAGCGAAATCTGTCTTGTTATCGCTGGGAACAAATTAGATCTTGAAAAGGATCGAAATGTAACTCAAGAAGAGGCAGAGGAGTGAGTTTATCGATTTTTTAAATCTAATTTTCATTTCAGTTATTGACTAGAAATTCGTGATACTCAAGAAAACAACTTTCTCTGAATCAATACACGCAAAACAAAGCATAAAACTGATGATAAGATCAAAAAAGATTTTTTTCCAGGTGAACAAAACCATCGTTCGCCCAGTTATCTATCTCTTAAGATAAGATTATTCTGTTTTCAATTATTGTCACAACATATGAATCCTTTCTCTTTTATACTTTCCAAGTTATTATTAGAAATTGAAAAAGAAAAGAAAAAGATAATTTTAATTTATAATATTTTTGTTCCTTTGTATAAGGTACGCAAGTCAAGTTGGTGCTGTTCACTTTCACACGTCTGCAAAACAGAATCAAAATGTTGAAGAAATGTTCCTGGATTTAACCCGGCGTATGATAGCGCATGCCGATATGGTAGAGCAAAAATCTACGCTTACAAGATCTAATAGCACACGACGTAATGTTGTAGTTGTTGAAGACGAAGCTGAGCAAGAACGAACCACAACAAGTTCTTGCTGTGGAGGATTTTCGCAAAGTTCATAGGTCAAAGAACTATGTAATGATTTTGATTGGTTGTATTTTTTTCTCTCCTTTTTCAATTTTTTTTTCAATTTTTTTTTCTTTGAATATTTGAGCATTGCTTTATACATAAATGTATATAACAGTTATTTTACCATATATACTATGTGTAACACATAATATTCTATTATATGAAAACTCCAATCTTTTTAATGTGATCAAATTTAGTATGTATTTAATCTATTATTTCGCATACAATATCTGCGTGTTGAGTACGAAACTAAGTATATTATATATATATATATATATATAGGGTATATATGAAGAATATAAAATTATTAATATTCCATCTTATCAATATATCGATAATAAAATCAATCTGTTATAACAGTTGAATAATACTGTGAAGTTAATAAATTTCATATTTATATCTATTTAATGAATAATTTTCAATTATTACCTTCGGGATTTACTTAAAGATAGAAATGATTAATAAGACTAAAACGAAACGTTGATAAATTATAAATTTACTTGTATGAATTAAAATCGAGGGTATAATATCAATTATACTATTTAATTATACATATAATATGTTATCTACGTCGTACTGAGAGTAACTAACGATTGATATTGAGAAAATTTACTTATGCATGTAACGTTTAGACGTTGCTATTTTTATTCAATTAGTCAATTCACGCGATATCAAACCATTTGAGAGTAATATCTTTTTCAATGAATGAATGAATTTGAAATTTAAACTCGAGGACCACGTTGAAAAATTTTAGTAGAAATATAAGAAGGAAGATATAAAAGCTCTAGTCGTAGAATCGTATAATTCTTATTGTCGAAATTCTTTAATACAATTTTTCAGGAGGTGTATGTAGTATACTGTGCAATCATGAATTCAAATTCTTGAATATTCTGATATACAGAAAAGCCAACGAACCCTGTTCTTATACTAAAAAATGTACAATATTAAAAGTTTGTAATGAAATTTGAAATTATGGATGTAGAACATAAACATAAAATCGAAAAACATTTAAACAATTCATTTATAGATCACGCCTTTAATTATATTACATTGTCTAGTTTGCGACAACTTATCTGCGTTCTGAATGTTATTGCTATCTCTCGGTCCGATCGATGAACTATTTGCAACTCGCAAGTCATTGTTGTGAAGTTTATATCAAGATTGCATATAATAAGGCGTATAGATATTTGCGGTAAAGATAGTTCGTGGTTCAACCGCGAGATGGCGATAGCCTCCAGCTTATCCGAGAAGGCGGAGAAGTGGCGGCCCAAATTGAACTCGCTGTATCGTCAGACTTCCTGATTATTAATATGATTCAGTATTACAGATTGGGAATAAACGTCGATGAATTTATTATGAACACTATAATATGGCATAATAAAATTGAGGATAGATACCATTTTAGTACTACATTGTTTTATTCAGATCCGTAGGTACGATGTTAGAATGATAAAGATACAATGTGCTATTCTATCACAGGTACATGGATCGTGCATACATTTAGCTATCCTAACAGATACAGCTCATATCAGAGCTATAATTCAATATAATCTGATGATGTCTCGATCAATAATGCCAAGGTGTAAAGCATATTAGCTGGAATGATGAGCCATCTATTTATTTATTTATTTCATTTCATTTCTTTTAGTAGTTTCAAAGAAGAACATTATGAAATCCAGAACGTTGAGAACATCAAACTTTTTATCATATGCGAATCATATGTGCATGTTTTTAATTCTCTGATGTGCAACAGACCCAATTCATTCCCGCGTTTGTGTTTATTTTTTGCGATTACTTGTTGAAAATTTCGTAATTTTTTTTTCAAACATATTTACTGAATTCTTTTGCAGATCGTTTCATTCGCAAGTTTCCTAAATATAAATAAATTCGTACATGTACATATGTTATCATCGAGAATATCATTAATTTCTGTCAATTTAATAAAATTACAAATTCAAAATTCCTGCATGTTTTACGCTGTCTTTATCTTTTCTGTACGATCAATAAAAATTCTTTTTCTTCTTCTTCTTCTGCATTTCTGCGGATCATAGAGTTACAATTATTTTATTTTGTAATTTCAGAATTCATCTTTCAAGTTTGATAAATATCAAATTGTGTTGCAGAGATTGAATACTATTATATAAAATATAGGAATCTTCTGAAATACACAAAATGAAAAGAAAAGAAAAAAAGAAAAAAATAATAATAAAGATTAATAGAAAATGAATTATTATCTCACTAAATTCGTCGTTCTTTATGCCAGCATAAAACAATTGGGTATGCTGAGATTATTATTTATTATTCTTTCTTGTATACTATAGTATATTTATTTATGTATGTATAATTTATTTTTCTATGAATCTTCTTAAATATTTTATTTAAAAATCAGTACTATATATGTATATCTATATTCTATAAATTTATACACCGTTAGATTATTTACAATTTATAAATTACAATACGGAATGTCTTGAAGATTGTCTAACTTTACGAAAACAAAAAAGAAAAAAGAAAAAAAAGAAAAGAAAATCTAATACATCATATGTTATATTATGTATGATATTAGTTATCTATAAAATTAGGCGAAATAAATTTGTCGTTGATCTCCAATCTCACCGGAATCTTGAAGTACTATAAATTAAAGGAAGAAAGAAAGAAAGAAAGAAAAAAAAAACAAACTTTGAAAAGTAGTAGCTACACAAATATCATATATTATACTAGAATAATTTTATCTATATAGATATACAATCTCCGAGAATCATTCCGTAAAATATAATAATTATTCATTTAAATCAGTTAATTATACTATTTTGTGATTAAATCTACATTTTACATTCATTACATGACGTTCTCATCTATCTTTGGTATACAGTCATAAATTTTGTATAAATATTCACATTTTCAAAACTGTCATACAACACTGATCAGTTTGCTCAGTATAATTATCATTCATTCTAGGTATAAGTGACGTTAATGATAACTGTAGTATATTCGGCTAAAGAAGAAATAGAAAAAGAAAAAGGAATAGAAAAAAACTGATAATGTTGTGCATTAAATACTATAAAATACTATGAAAATCCTGTAAACTTTTTCTTTCTTTCTTCAATCTATTATGTAATTGTATAAATTATTCAAAAATATATATGTAAACTGTGCTTTACAAGAAAAAACCTTTGATACAGTTATAAGAAGAATGTATTTAGAAGTAAGACTTTAAAGACTTTAGTATACGTTGTGAGATTTTGCAAAAAATATTAGGTATATAAGTTTGTTATTGGATTGTATTGAAGTATAGAACTCCCGTTTCTAAAATGACAATATATAATAATATAATTAAATCGAAATACGCATAATTTTTTGTCTTAAAAAATATTATTCAACGTTAAATTAAGTTTCTTTAATTGTTATAGTATGACATTGCAATGCTTAGACTTAATATGAGAAATGCAAATTGTACTGACACAAATATTGGCACGAAATAAGAAAATAATTTAACATAAGTGCAACGAATTATAAAATAGATATAAATAACTACAGAGTGGTCGGTTTCATACTTCTCGAAACATAATTTCCCACATCTTTTTTCATATTTTGGTACTTTCATATTATCCACAAGTCTAGTTTGAACAATCTGATTAGTGTTTTAGTGTTCCTTGTTAGAAACGAGTACGAATTGTTAATATTTTTCATTTTATAGGCCCTCAGATTTTCGAATTGATACGTTTAAAAATAATCCAGTCTTAAATGATGAATATTTTATCTTGATACGTGAACAAGAAATCGGTAAATTGATTTATCGGACCAATTGCTGAGAGCGACATTCCTCGAGAAGATGGAGCTCTCACTAAATTAGGACCGAATACTACCGCTAGATTACTCGATGTCATCTTGTTAAGATCACTTCTGTCCATTACCTGTAAGATATTCACACAGTTAAGAAAAAATGTTGGCAAACTTATCCAAAGTATAGAAAAAAAGGGGTCTCACCCTTGATAAAAATTGAACGATATATTTTAAAAGCCGGTAGTTAACTTCTGGCAGTTTTTCAAGGATCAATATCTTCACTTTGCGGGGTCTCTCGTCCTTCGATAAACCTGGAAATAAAAAAAGGAAACAAAAAATATTGACGAAAATATATACAGAAGGAATTTGACTCTGAAATGAAATCCTCCTTACATTGAAACTGGGTAATTTCATCATAGAGTTCATACGTCATGAGAGGTTCATCCAATTCTCTTAGGAATGTTTTAAGAAGTACTGCAGCTATGTGAGGATCCCCTCTGAAATCTACAGGCAATCCTTGATTGCAACGATTTTGAAGTTCTTTGATAACTGTCACGTTAGCTGATCGTCTGAACAAGCCCTCAGTTTCCAATGCTGTTCAATTAAAAGAATAATTTTTATCATCGCATCTATATAGGGATTCTAAATGGATCGATAAACCAAATGGTATATCTCACCGTCTGGAGAATCGAGAAATTCTATACACTGCGTTACTATCGGCGGTATCGATTCCCCGCCATTATTTTCCTTTATGAATTGTAGGCTTGCACCGAACTGCGTAGTTGGAACAAGAGTTACCACAGTAGAAGGTGATGGACTCGCAGGTAAGTTTTTCTTGTTTTTTATCATCAGTTGTTCATCGTGTCTGAAATTTGGATAATTCTTTCATTTCAAATGTTAGTTTTACTCAGGAGAGACTCAATCCGATCTTAAAATGACTTGGGGCAAGTTATCGAGCCACAGTCCTCACTTCATTTGAGATTACTCACAGCAGAACCATCGGAGGAATACAAAGCTGATCAAGATTGATATGTTGTGCGAGGTCCTCCAGGTAATTAACGTACATCATTTTGCGTCCAAATTTGGCACTGAAGAAAAATAAAAATATTCAATGAATCGGATTAAAATATTGAAACAATATTATAATCGCATGATATTTCATCATTCGGTTTAATCATTACCTGATGATTGGTTTGAATATTTGCCAAACAAATCTGATGAAGTTTGTCGGATGAACTAAGTAAAGAGCCTTGAGATTCTTCTTGTACTTTCTATCAAAGGCGCGATATGCTTGTCGCAGCCAAGCGTAAGGTGGTTTATTTTTCGACGTTAGGCCATGGTGAAAATATACTATACTATAATCTTGCTCGACAAAAGTATCTAAAGTGTGTGTTAGGTACCTGGAAGAGAAAAAATTCGAGAGTATTACTTTGCCTGTTTTTATTTCAGAATAAATATTTATTCCAGCTATGAATAGCTTCACCTCAATAACTTGGCATGATTAAATGTCTCTTCGTCGTTCGAAGGCAATTTGCAAGCCGAAACAACAATAACTTTACGTCCTGCACTGTCGTCGCCGACTACTTCCACTATTCCAAGTCTTGCAATGTCTAGGTAATCCTCCTCATCCACAAGGTCACCTTCGAGGGCTGCGAGATCATCGGCTGCTTGGAATATCAGATATTTTTATCGGTATCAATAAGTGATGTTCTACGCAGTAGTCGGTTTTTAAAATAAAGTATAAAGTCTATCTATGAAATCGGTATCGCTGATAATCGAGGAGATAGGAAATATGGATTGCAATAAATTTTCACTCTCAACGTTATGGAGAACATTTCTACTTTTGCCCTAGATTTTGAATGGGAAATTATTACGCTGTTAATCTGCTCCGACATTTAACAGATATTAAAATAAACCGAAAGGTCACACACCCGTCTCAATAACTGGAGCATCTACCAAAGCTTCTTCAAAATTTTCTTCGATAGTTCCATCGCTCACTGGACTTTCTAAGTAGTCCAGACCCGTTCCACCACAACTTGCGCTTAAGTCCAGCTTTTCTTCCAGCAGTTCAACGGCTGTAAAGTTATTTTAAAATCAAACAACAAGTTTGAATTTATTCAACATTTGTTTAGACTGAATTTAGTGCATCAATTTATTACGCAGCTTTGCTGTTAGGTAGTAATTAAAAAAACACAGGAATAAATTGCATATAACATGATTAATTATTGTAAATTGAAATAAACTCTATATTGTGTATGGTGTACATAATAATGATCGTACCGTTATTAATGATGATGATTATAGTTAATTAATAATAATTTCTCTATACTTTAGACGTTGAAGCAATAATAATTTCAGTGTTAATTAAGATCGTAGATAATATCAATAACTTGGATTATTCAGCTTTTGTTAATATTAGAATTAAAATTAATTTTAGTAAAAATTCTGGAATAAAAAATTAAATGGCAATGTATAAGCAGCGAGGATATGTATATCAGGTTTGGTGGAAAATGTGGTAATAATAATGCGGAGATAAATAAAGTTGCGCAAGCTAAAAGCGAAGCAGTCAGTACCACGAGCAATAAAACATGTTAAAATTTTATTTGGGATTTCAGGCTGTTGTCTTAGCTTACTAAAAGGAGATTATCGTCTGCAGGAATGGAGATTGTGAAGATTATTCAAAAGCTAGTAAATTTAATGAAAAATCATGAAATTTAATGAAAATAAAAAAAGGAACTCGATGTCTCAAGTTTCGTTTTTGAAATATCTCAATTTCATCAATTTATGAACGTCTCTTTGAATACATGATGTGAAAAATCAAGCTGATTCTAGTCTTTGTTACATAGTAAACAGGCTTTGTTTACACCTTACCACTATCAGAAGTTGGCTGAAGTTCGGTGTCGTCAAATTCCAAGTTGGGCTCATAATCATGATAATCCGACAGACTTGGATATGGGTCTTCACCTTCATTGTTCATTGCTACCACACAGACACAGGTACATCAATACACATATAGGATTTAAGGAGAGGAAGGTATAGCGAACGTAGGACAAAGCAGTGGTCATTTATTATCCTGAGCCTCCAAGATGTATGTGACCAGACAATTACCTATGTTATATCTTGTACAAACTGCTTTTGGCTAACTTACGACGCGCAGTGCATGAACAATTTATTGTTAAAAACTGAAAATTGATTAAGACAAGACATTCGGTGTTCGTTCATGTTCTACAAGTTTTTGTTAGCCAATATGCAGATTATCATGCCCCACCTACGAGAGCAATAACCACTAGATTTTAGAGATCAGTAAATGGTAGGGTTTCCGTATCTGTTGTTTAAATATCAAAAATAAGCCTTTAAATTCCCATACATAACTTAGCTTTGAGGCATGCATATTGCGGGTATGATACTATCGGTAGAAAAAAAAAAGTAGCGTATCTGTGCTCCCTTTCTATCCATAAGTATAATAATTGATTCTTTTATTATCGAGACGAATGAATAGTGAGCTCAATATAACTATTATTCCGAATAATTAATGAAATACCTAGTAAATTTACATCGTTAAAAATATAACACCACCATCAATCGAACACAAATATAGTGTAAGTTTGAAGCTGTGTTGCCTGCAGTGCGAAACCAAAATTGTGTCAGTTCAATCCATCGCAGAGCATGCTTATTTATTCTAATAGATATAGTAATAATTTATCGCTCCATTTATGATAACTGTTTCTTATCAACATAGCGTCGTATACATCAATGTTTTTTCTTTTTTTTTTCTGTTTCTTATTTCTTCCTTCTGATAGGTGAGGAAAGAAAAATTGATTCTCATATCAGAAATTTATGAAAATCGTACGGAAGCTATGTTATCGGTTTATATTAATTTTATAAAATTCTCGTAATAATAATAATAAAAATATTAAACAGCCAAGTCAGCAGTATCGTTTTCTGAAGAAAAAGGCGTTTGTGAAACTGTGAGAAAACGGGTAAGACAAGACAACTTTCGAAATAAGTTTTTTCTCTCTCAAGATTGTTTGCTCAAATTTATAAGCTATCTCTTTTGTACCATATAACAACAATTCCGTAGTTTTTGTCTTCGGGTTGTTATAGCGGAGATATTTGTAGCAGCGTATAATAGTAAAACTGGACGGAATATAACCTAAATATATCATTTATATTATATATATTTTTGATTTTTATTATAAAAATAATTTACGACCTTAGAACGGTGAGTCAAGATTTATCGAGTTTAATGTTTTTTTTTCTATTTTTTTTTTTTCTGACCTTTCGAAACGCAATTTGACATTTCGTTGACAGGCGTAAGTACGGCAGCGTCAACGTTTTTATTTGTATGTATATATTTCGTTTGATCTTTCTTATTACCTGTCAAAACTCTTGCTGGACTTGGTTTGGGTTGATAGTCGGCTTCCATTGTTTAACCAATTTTTGTTTTGTTATTTTTTTTTTATCGAAACAACATACGATAATATATTTAGAATATTATTTATTTATTTTTTTCACTAATTTTCACATTATATATATTAATAAATGCTATGCGGAAAATCAACTACACACTCACGTCACGCTTTCATCTGGATTTCTGACTGATTTTCGAGTTTCGATATTCGACAACAATCGCAGATCACTACCGTTTTCGATTAAACGTTCACTTCACTATTGAACATCGATTAAATTTACGCGGCTAACTTCAGAGTCTGAATTCCTCCTTCGACGACGGCGGGAGATTTTGAAATCGTAAAATACGTGACACGGATCAGATAATCTTAATTTATTGAATAAGCTGTGAAGTTTTGATTATTATTATGAAAATAAACGTTTATAGGAAGGATTGAAGACTTTGTAACGTAATTTAAGAGATGAAGACCTTTGAATTTACGTATTTATTTTTTATTCAAAATTTTCTCTATGAAGTATTATAAGTAGTTTGGTATACAGTTTTCGGAAACACCCGTTTTTTTAAAAACAAATTATTACAGAAACGAGGAATGCATATGTTTAGGAAAATATGGGGTGTGGTAATGAAATCTTGTATGTCAGTTTATTGTCATGTAATAAAATAATAAAATGTTTTTTTTACTCGGTTTATTCAATAGTATAATATTTATGTTTATCAACGTTATGGTCGGACTATACTTATGTAGGCGCGTGAGTATGTGTAATTAATATTATTAATTCACACGTAAAATTTTTTTCAAATTCAATACATTACCCTCTCATCTATCATACCTATAACGTTATAACGTTAATAGAAATACATACTCAGAATTGAATTTGAGTTTTAACATTCCCAATAAAAAAAAAAAAAAACGGAGCATCGAATGATGTATAGGCATAATTATAACTAATTATTGCCAGACTATAGTAGTTGTCTAGAATATTAATTTTCAATTCAATCTTTCATCGTTATTTCCCATCGGAAAGTCTTTCTCTTCTTATATTCGAACGAGGCGATGTGAACATTAAAAAGCGAATTGTCCAATTCCACGAATTATAATAATGAATTATGTCATTCAATTTATTATCGATGCCTCAACGTAATATCGATAATTCTTTTTAGTTTTTCCACGTTATGAGATCGCACAACAAATTAGTGGCAGAGATCGCAGAGTTCAATTACACCGTTAGTTTACTCTCATCTTTGTTATAAACCCTACGTCACTGTACTTACACTTACCCAAAAGTTACGTTAACGAAGCTTTGTTTTGTAGGTAGGAAAATCGCGATCCAGCCTGGACTACATCGGACAAAAAGTGTCCCATGCTATGAAGGAAGTAAGGAAATAGTAAAGGCTTATTTAGTTCAAGTCTTAGGATCTCAACTTATCTCATTTTCAGATAGCATAAATCTCGGAATGAAACTTTACTGTGACTTACGATTAGTTTTCCGAGTGCTTACAGTGAGCTTTGGGTATTTAGGCCTAATGCAATACCCCGTTTTTGTTTTTATCAAAAATAACACAACTGAGGCTTTGTTGCTCTTCATAAGTTTCTGTAGTGTATGAATGCAAAAGAAAAATTTATCTAGATGAATTCACCCGAAATTTCATTCATTTACACTAATTGTATCGTCGTTCTATCTGACTACATAAGTTATTAAAAGATTCAGTAATCAACAAAAACATTTTTGGATTTTCATCATTCCCCTCCCTGCCAATTTTTTTCGATTCAGATCGAGGGGGACATAAATAAGGAACTGCATATAACCCATCGCCTAACTCAGCTTTCATCTCAGCTGGCTGAGGTCAACCAGAGATTTACCGATTTGGAGGAAAGCGTGATTGAGGTTCGTCGAGTTTCAGGGGGATGTTAAAATTTTTTCAAAGTACAATGCGGAGGTTGCACAACGATAGGAGAAATTTATTTTCATTTATCTTAGTTGGTTCGCACTGACTACAACATGGAGAGTGTGAAGATTGAGACACCAGCGAGTATAAATGACGAAGTAAAAAAAGTCCTGAGTCTAAAGCAGCCTGAAAAAAAATCCAAGGTCCAAAAGAAGCGAAAATTTTCAACCACAACATTCATGGGGTTGACTTCCAACGGTTCAAGTCTCCAAAATCCTCCCTTAAAATTCACTGGGCTCCCTTCACTCACTGAGACGAACGTCAACCCTGGTGGAACCAATTCTGAAGATAAATGGGAAGAAGATACGTCGGGGAAGCCCCGATCTATGGCAATTCCAGTTGTCCAATTGCTCAGCGAGCAGAGGCCTCAACCCGAAGAAAAACCGATCGGATTTAGACCCTCTTGGAAATGTAACGCCTAATTACGTTGTTTTTTCTTCTTCTATGCCAATTATGAGATACTGCTATTCGGAGAATGAAAATTGACCGTTCCAAATTAAATACGCTTATTGTATCAGTGGAAATTAATATTAGATGAATAAACGAAATTTCTGCATAGTAGTACCTAAGAGTCGGAAGATCGCTGAACTCTTCACTTTTTCTTTTTTTACTCGTAGGTAGTACCTAACGTACGTGGCTGTCGACGTTTTCGATTTATATATCTAGGGAAGTAGTTCTGGTTAGCGACTAGTAGCCGTCTCTAGTTCCTCATCAAATAAACTAGAAGAATTAATTAGTCGTTATCCGGATTCACTCTTCGTTCGCTCTTCGTTGTCTGAAAGTTGTCTTCGAGTACTTTTATACGCCTTGCAGCGAGACAGAAAAATTGAACTGATTAATTGTTTTCAGCAGAGCTATTTTCCCAAGAATAGAAAAGAAATGAGTAGAGATATTCGAGAGAACATGAATAAATTAACTTGCAAGTTTATATGAATTATAAAGTAAACCGATATAAAGCTGGCCTAGATTAGCTTGTCGATCGAATTTTTTTGATAGCCACTATAAAAGTGTCTGGATTATAACAGATTCGGGTAACTCTCATCACTTCTGTTTAAAAAGTCACCTAGCATCAGTCTTCAGGCACGTGGAATACCATAAGACGTCCAATTCCGATAGGAAATTTCATTCTATTTCAAAGGATGTAAATTGCATTACGAAACGCTGAGGGAAGCGACGTCAAAGGGTCATTATAATTAGGTCTATAATTACTTCAACGATGGCGATCTATATACTTCTGTATATAGGTGTACAGTGTAGGCAGTAATTATAATTATCAAAAATTTAATGCTGAATTATTTGATGCAAAGAATTTTGGGAATTTGGTAAGCCTCTATATCGCGTTCATAATAATCTATTCAGGCTTTCGTTTTCGGTGTATATCAGGGGAATCGTGTTCACTCTGCAATCTCCGATGTTGTTTGTTCATCCTCTCAAGGTAGCTACTTCGAGAGATTAAAGGATATGTTCTAGTATAACGGGGGATCAAGCGTTTTTATGCTTCTTTTGTCCAGTCGCAGACAAAGAAGTAAACCATGCTGTGTACTATAATATAGGTAATGCGGAATTCTGCGCGGTAATAAATTTTTGCATCCAACGTTGCAAAAGTTTTGTCACCATTGAATTAATTAATTAATTAATTAATTACCTGGAGTTGTTTTAACTTCATTCAACTTTGCGATTCGAGGATCTCGTCTAAAGAATTTCTTTGACTAAATACGAGAGTATAATTAAAACCTTGAATTAGTTAATAGGGTGGAGTATATCAAGATCTGTAATCCGATTGGTGCCGAGTACAGATTTTTGTTGAAAATGAAAATATATTTTTCTGTCTTCTATTGAGTGAGACGTTGGCATATTTCACGGAGTATTTTTTCATACCACAGCCTGCTTCTTATCGGTTTATTTTTTCCCTCTTTACCAAGCTGCTATTTGCTGCGAGAAACAGGGATTAGTTTTGAATTATATTTAAGTGACACGACGTAGCAGAGTAAAGCCGTTCGTTCCAGTTCGTTTTCCCATAAATAAATAAATAAATAAATAAATAAATAAATCACACCGCTTTCTGTTCGAATAAAAAAACTTGAAATTTTCAATTCAACTTCCAGGGGTACAGCCACGTTGTACTTACGTTTCATTATTTATAAGCCTACAACTCGCTTGGGGAGCAAAGCCATTCATGTAATGCGACAGGTGAAAGATAAATAAAAGTCTGTCTTTCTCGATCCACTATTATTTGCGAATCATTACAACTAGGATTAAACAAACGATTCCACTCTGCTCACCGATTTGTGGAGAAAAAATGATAATGATAATGAAAAAATAAAAAATCCCATCATTCCCTGAAACGTGTGGAATGAATTCAGAGTGGTAAAATACAGTGTAGATAGATTTATTTTGGCTTTTTCTTCGATCGATATTATCCAATTAACTTTCTTGGGACAATTACTGATTCTGACTTGAGGAAACTCAAATAGGACATTTTTTTTTCTTATCGCATGAAACTTCGAGGCAGAGTAAATGAATTATAACAATCGAAATTGACTAGGTTGGCTATAGTTTGCAGTTTGGCAAAATTAGAAAAGATATTAATCATAAATTTGTTGTATTACGATAAAAAATCATCGAGATTGTTAAATAATAATGGGTTTATTTTCTTATGTAATTACAATCGTTGTTAACAGAAATAATCCGCCATATCAATCAATGATCAGATTCATTACATTAAGCACTTTTATTTATATCGCTATATCCTCGTTTCATTACTAATATATACCACAGTGAAGTCTTCAATTTAAATCTATTTAAGATCAATAATTTATATAAATAGACAAAATTCAATACAGAGATAAAGAGAGAGAAATTTATAGATGTGGGAGAGATGGGAAGATCGAGAGAAAAGGTACACATAGTAACTCTGATAGATGTTTTCAATTTCTACAGAACATTAGGATCTATATTCTAAAATACTGTTACGGTATTCTAAGACAAATTTATAATACTCGCAGTGTGAACAAAAAAATTTCCCAAAAATTGATATCTTGCTTCTTCTTCTTTCTTTTATTTCTTATTTTCGAAACTGTTGTCAGAATTTGCGATTTCGATCATTTTTCGATTAATTATTATACGAGTTGGATAAAATTCTTATAAAATATTTCATTGAGATTATTTTCGCAAGTGATCAAATATGTGGAATCTATGAATTGTCGACTCAATCATTTTTTATTTTTTTTTATTTTTCAGGAAATTTTTCGTAACAGAGATAATCATTATAATTTAAGTATGGCTCGCTAGACTATCTTCCATTTACTTTATAGAAATGGATTTACGCCTTATTCGTGACTCACTTTAGTATTCACATTCAAATATATTCTAATTGTTGAGGCCTACCTGGTTGAGATCAATATAAGTATACGCAGTATAATGGTGGAATTATTGATGTCGATGATTGTTAATTTGGAATAAAATTTTTAAAATACATATATTGGTCAAGATATTCGTCGATTTGTAAGAAAGTTTATGCGGACATTCATGATTATTCGATGTTTTGATCATTTATTTTCAATTAATGAAAATATGAAGTCAAATTTTATTCAATAATATATATAAGTGTGTATTGTTAATCAAATATAATATAAAATAATAAAAAATGAAATTTTTTTCTCATTATTAATTAACAATCGCGCATGTTTATTTTATTCAGTAACTCGACTAAGTAGGCCGTTAATCGAGGAAAATTTTCTTTAGTAAATTTAGGGTATAGCTCAAGGATTGGGCTGTGGGACGAATTTTGTATTAAAGGACGAGGCGTTAATGCTGTTTATTTTGTAGGTAGGATTCAACAGGCCGCCGTTTTGGCCATCCGCGGAATCCAAGACGGTCATATTCGTCGAAGTTTCGTTTAACGAAACTGTCGAAACCGCTACGATCAATTTCGTCAAAATTCTTCTTAGCGAAGCTGTTGAATGCGCTGCGGTCAATCTCGTCAAAGTTTCGCTTCTGTGTGCCGAACGTGATTCCGCTGAAATATTTTTGATCAAAAGTTATTCACAATTCGAATAAAACCAACATCGATATTCAATTCGTTTTACGGAAACTTGGACTCTTAGCTTGAGTCGTGTTTGACTTTGCTAATTAGTATGGGAATCCGGAATCAGTCTAATCTCAGTAAAAATTTGTCTTCACCTTCAAGGATATTATAACTATCGATGTGGATGAAATTTCGAAAATATGAAGAGATAAATTGGCAAAGGATATTCAGAAATGTGAATTCGTATTAAAGATGATCTTTTGAATGTCTGCAGTCTGTTTAGAATTGATGTACCAAAGAGGAAATTAACAAACGTTCAATTAGCTTTGTCGTTACCTATATTAAAATTTGGTTCTCCGATATCGTATAGCGGTGAATTTTACGTCGATGAATAAACCCAGTGAACTTTACTCTCAAAGGAGTGATTCCCTATAGCCTTAACTAATTTAGCCAAAGTTTTGAAGCACAAAGGCATGATGAACCTATCGCAATATTAATAACTGTCACTTCCTTACTGCAGGAAACACGAGCCAAATATCGCATGGATGAACACGAGTCATCGGGTTAGGCATGAATGCACAGTTTTAACAGGACGTAACGTATATGGCCCTGTATGGTGACAGTAAATATCTAACTTCATAAGATAAGGATATCCATTCAGGCATGAAGCCTTTGGGGCCTTGAAACCCTTGTCTAGTGCAAGCACACGTATTTAGTAGCAACAAGCTAGAGATCTCTGTTTCATGATCATCATAACTCAAATCTCTTCCGAAAATTTAACAAGTTGAAAAAATAACACACGATATATACCAAACGGCGATTAAATGGATAGATCGAGCTTTTAGTTGGCGGTCAAAAAGTGTCGTGGTCAAGCCAGAAACCAGACTCTGACCAACCTCACGTTCTGAGAGCTATTGGACAAGGTTTTCCTTTCCGAATGACGACTTCCGATTTCGTGCCACAATGTTACATACAACCGAGGATATTGTGTGGGTTGATGTATAAAGTACAGAATCAACTACATGGGAATATACCTATACAGGTTCGTGTAGTATGTATAGCTTTGGCCCGGTGGGAGCGATGTCGACAACGAGTACAACCAGAGACCATTAGGCAGTCGTCTTTTTTCGAAAACTCTTCTTGGGTTTTTTTTTCTCTTTTTCTTTTTTTTTCTAATGGTCTAGACTCTAGACAAAGCTGAAACTTGTTCGTTATATTGTACCTTGGTGTGTCATTCGACTGACTCGAAGTAGGAAGAGCGTTGGAAGGTTCGTTGACTTGGGGTTTTATCAATTTAAAGTTACATTTTTCGTTTTCTAGAATACAGAGGTCGGTATAAAGCGTCGAGACTAATAAAGGGATGAGAGTAACGCTGATTTCTTCTTCTAAAAAATAATGAACACTCAAAATCTGTGCAAGCTTCAAATTTTCAAATAAAAAATTGTCAGTCTCCAAGCTGTAGTAGCTTATAAAAATTTTCTGTCACAAATGAACGTCTCCAACTTTCGATAGTAATTAGTTTTTAATTATTTATAACAGTCCACTAATCGCAAAACGCTTTTTGGCCTGTGGACGTCAAAGTCGGATGCCAGTAATACGATAAAGGAGCAATTTTACCTTACCCAAATAAATCTTCTGCTATTTCACAGCCTGAATTATGTGGAATGCTAAGCGACCTGTTGCTTCCTCACTCGAAATGCGAGGATATATTTATGAATCCGGCCACGGTTTTATTAGGACTAAAATTAAACGTTTCTTTAAACTTATGTAGCGTTCCTGAGGATTTTCAAAGGTCTTGTGAATTGGATAATAGCTTCGAAGTTTTTTCACAGTGATCTCATCCGAATCTTTAAATTTATGTTAATTGAGTTAGTTAATGACTGATTAGTGTTTACAGAGTGTATGAAATGATTAGGTAAATATTCACTCCGACTAAGTATAGCGAAGCTTTTGCTTTACCGTTGACAAGGATCTTGTGTTACAGTGTCTTGCTTCCCGGGCGATAACTTTTAATGAGATTGCGATCAGGGCAGATACCACGTCCCTGGAACTTTGAGAACAACACGAAAAGTTCTCTGCATTTCCTGCCAGATGCACCACTGATATTTAATCGAGTTTAGAAAGTTTATCCATATATGAAAGGATGACCCACACATCATACATCGTATAATAAAACTTGTAGATATATATATAAGAAGAACGAAAAAATTTGTCATCAAAACTTCAACTCACCTCAGAGAATCAAACCTCTTGTCTTCACCGAAAGTTGCTCCTGAAAGTGAATCTAGACCTCCTCGTCGAGTCTGGCGAAGAAGATGACCACCTCCGATACCGTCAAGATTACGAGGTTCTGTTCCTCCTATGGCCAACAATCGAGTATATAGAAAAATTATTTAGTCTAATTACTGCAGCAGTAGGGTATAAAATATCTGAAAATTTAGATCTCGTCTGTCGCAAGATTTAATGGCACAGATGTACGCAGAAGCTGGAAAAAGAAGGTTTATTATCCAATTTATTTGCCAGTCTTACGATCTATATTGGTGTGGTAGAAAAAAAAAAACAGAAAGAAAGGGAGAAATAGGTGAACGAAAATGAAAAATGTGGCATATTTTATCATCATTTATTACATACCTCGAGCAATGCTGTGAAATATTGAATATGCCAGTAAAATTAAGCTGAAAGAATATCTGTTTTTTTGGTCTTTGAACAAAAATTGCTGGGATTTAAGGAGTGTGGAAAATTTCATGGGTAATAAAATGTGAGAACGTGCGTATAGTTTTGAACAATCACTTTCTTCGTATTTAATGATATTTAACGCTGTAACATAATTCTGTGAATACACGCTAAGCTATAATCTTAAGTATGAAAAAAAAAAAACGTATACAGCGAATGTAATTTTATTACTTGCAATTCGATTACCGAGGAGAGTGTAGCCAATTTTCATCATTCTAAACTGATGTAGATATAGGTATCTGTATTTTATTTTTGGTTCAAAAATTATTTGCGAACGAGGTTTCCACCTCCAATGCTATCCAAATTTCGTAGAAGATTAGCACCCCCGATGCTGTCCAAGTTTCGCACCAAATTTCCACCCCCAATACTATCCAGATTACGAAGAAGGTTAGCACCCCCAATGCTATCCAAGTTTCGTACCAAGTTTCCACCCCCAATACTGTCCAAATTTCTAAGAAGATTTGCACCCCCAATACTGTCCAAATTTCTGAGAAGATTCGCGCCACCAATGCTGTCCAAATTTCTGAGAAGATTCGCACCACCAATGCTGTCCAAATTTCTAAGAAGATTCGCACCCCCAATGCTATCCAAATTTCTGAGAAGATTCGCGCCACCAATGCTGTCCAAATTTCTGAGAAGATTCGCGCCACCAATGCTGTCTAAATTTCTAAGAAGATTCGCACCCCCGATGCTGTCTAAATTGCGAAGAAATTTGGGGTCTTTGATATTAGCAGAAACCTTGTTGCTAGGGTGGTTTAATTTTGTAATGAAATTTCCATTTCTAGATCTGTACTGATTTTGGTTTAAACTACCCCCACCAGAACCGCGTGAATGCCAAATAATATTTTCTTCGTTAGTTTCTTCTTCGGGTTTTCCTTGACTGCCTTTCCATTCTGAAAATATAAATGATATGAATTACACCATTGAATTGAGAATGAAGAATTTACAATTAACAAGATTTCACATGCATTAATCGATTAGGTGTATTATTGAAGCCATATGTAAGCTTAGCGATGCAAAATCAATACTATAGGTATAGCGGCATGCGGTTAAAGCATCGGCATTTTCGTCATACCGATAAATTAATAATGTAGCGCGTTACCCATATCAAATATGAAATAAGTATAGGGCGTGTCATCGTGGATAAGCGGCGTAATATTCCATAGGTATTTATAGAAAAGAACAATGTGGTATATATAATATATAATGATCAATTTTAGTGACAAATATTAACACGCAGTATCTGAAAAACCATATAGAATTCAAAGTAAGTGACATCAATGGACATATAATATTCGAAAACAGAAGCTAATAATTAAATCTGTTAACAATAACTGTAACACGGTATACTGCTTACCTGTTTACGTAAAATTAATTGATATCTTCGATCAAGCATACGTCACAATCGCTGGAAGTATAATATGTACAAAAGTTTATAGGAAAGCTCTTGGATTAGGCATTTTATTATTTACAGGCCTTTTAGGGTGATTCTGTGATCTGTCAGGCTTATATCGCCTGTTTGTAAAACCAAATTGCGAGATTGAACGGCGTCACAGCGTGTCTTCAGTATCACGTACCTACATGATATGTATTGAATGAAAAGGTATGAACGTGTTGTATACATATTTACAAGTATGAAATTTCAGGAGGTTCTTATATTTCTGATTTGGCGATAAATTTTGAATATTTTACGTCACAATATAAAGCACGTAATATGGCATTACAATGGTGGCCTTGTAATAACTTCATCGTAAATAAGAACATCTTTTTGTCTCCATATTTTTTCTATACTTTTTACTTTTTTAAGGTCCTCGGCATGTGCACTCAACGATAGGAATGATTTTTACCATCTGGTGGCTTTACACTCTCGTCAAAATTGTTGTAAAAGTATAATCTCGTTTAGAACACTCACCTCCATAAATGTTATTAACATGAGTATGCTCTTATAATTTGATGGAAAGATTATGGCTAGAATGCAGACTTCGTACAGTGAGAATAGCCAAGTGATCATTTTCTCAAATCACGTCTTAAAAATGATATCATATCTTATTTTATGGTGCAATATGTTGCGAGGGTCACTACCATGTCGTAGTACAGCGCAAGGGCCTATGCCTAAATAATTATACTGCGAGGGAAGTCATTTCCCTTTTAATACTGAAAGTTTCATGTCTTAAATTACAATCACCATGATATTTTATTCAATTCTGATGAGACATTACCTACGGGTTTTTTTAAACGACTTTTAGGCTTCTGGAAAACCGGAGACACCATTTTCAGAAATTGAAGAAATGCGTGTGAAATAACAAGACAAATTTTATAGAAATTCTGTAATCGATCTTGCACAGAGTCGATACGTAGATAGACGAATATATGAATTCTACAGTTTTCCATCTTTACGCATAATATAGCATAAGATTTGTGTGAATCCATCCACATCTTAAATCCATATTGCCAACGTTGAATGAAATCGAAAACGACTGTTATGAGTCAATTTTTCAATATAAACTCGTTGCATAAACCAGTTGTTGAAAGTTATTCGAATCAGGTTCCCAAGGATAATAAGAAGTAGATTTTTTTTCATTCGATAGAGATTGAATTGATTTGAATTGCTATTTTTTTTTTCGATTTATACCTGAGCGCTTTATTTGACTTCTGAGTTCATTGCGTAATAATTGAATATTGGTACTTGGTATTACACTCGGAAGAATTGATCGTGAGTTGATCTCTCTTGAGACGAAATAATTTCTATATTCATGATTATAGAATGATGAATAATGGATAATGAATATTTTGATAAAAGTAAATTGAAAGAAGAAATAAAAATTATAAATGTGAAATCTAATACAACGGTTGAATTTTAATTGATTAATTCCGGTTCTTGTAACCAGACTAAAGAAAAACAGTTTCCCATAATACCATTGATATTAAACCACGTAAGAAACTATACGTGGGTCCTTTTTCAAGTGACTATCGAGTGAAAGGATAACATTGATCTCTGTTACAAAAACCTTCGAGTCGCTCTACCGTTCTCGGTCAAATAAAAGTCTGCACTCTAAAGCTATAGGTATGTATTTTTATAAGGGGTTGAATTTACATGTCATGACATCAATGGTAAAAGGAACCATATTTATCAACGGAATATGTAATTAGATTTACAAAAATATCTCTATTGAAAAAAATTATTCGCGAATAATTTCGTACCAAAAATGACCTGTATAAAAGACTCATGAGTTGCGTGGAATTTAAAAACCTTCAAATTCGTTGAAATATTGCAAAATAAATAATAAAAAAGAGAAATGAAATGCTAACATAATCGTGATAATGAAAAAAAAAATTAAAAAATCATAATTCATTAATTAAGTATAATGAACCCGAAAATGTAAGCGGATTCCGTGGCGCCTGCATGGTCTGACAATGCATAGTCACGTACTACTACTTCGACGCCAAGTAGTTTGGCTACTAGTATGTCAGCCGCGAGTGAAGTCCGCAAGTAGTAAGCGCCGCGGTAGGTCGTCCCACTCACAGATTTCCGTGGTCGATTTAGAGGCCCTGAAGCGCGTTTGACGAGCCTATATCAATGGTCGTTTATTGATAATTGGTCATCATATAGGACGTGCACTTGACCCTTCTGCAGCGATTAAGCATACTTCCGGTAGGAGTATAGGAATTCGCGAAATTACGTTCAAGCGTTGTTTGTCGAATCATTCATACAAATCATTAACGTGACGAAAATTATGTAAAAACGTTTTGTAGGGTATAATAAAAATTTTTATTCCAACCGAGAACGCACGGTGTTATTTTCACGACTGATGAAAGAGGTAGCGATGTACACAATTCATTTTACGTTCATAAATATCATATACCGAGTTTTTTCAGCTGCACCGGTGATAATTTATTTTCAGATTAATTGCAGATTTTTCATACAAGCTTGACAGTTCTCTTTCACAAATTTTTCATGATTGTATAACATCCGTACATCGTATGTACAAAAGTATGTATATAAACCACAACGGTATACCGTATACAGTGATGAAAGAAAAGAGAAAATAAAACGTGTGGTAAAAGAATAAAGGAAACTCGAATGAGCTTTCCATTACTTTTCTCTTCTGAATTCGTTAAATATTGATGCCATGAACGGAAAAGTTGCTGTAAAAGTTGGTCAGAAAATCAGTCAGAAAAATATATGTATCGAAGGATATGTATTCATTTTTTTCTTTCTTTTCAACCGACATATTACATCACTCAGAAATTTTCTAAGCTCTGCCTGTCGTCGAAACGTATCGCACAAAACACATGATGTATATAGGCATATATGTACGAATTTATGTGTAGATACCTACAATATTATAACTTTTTTTGCCATTTCGACCATTACGTCCAATTCTTGCGATATTCGCGTGGAGCGATTAAAATTGACCACCCTGTGTATATGGAGGTATGAAATATCAGTTTTGCAGTAGAAAATTGACGATGACATGTCCGAGGGTGTGTCCAAACTCCGATAATTAAACTATATTCGATCACATCGATCAAATTAATACCTCTGAAAATTGGAACGTCCAAAATATAATCCTATGAGGATATTTCTGTCTACATGCCCACGAACCGATCCTCCTGGCTAGTTTTTGAATGAAAAATTTTTTATTCACCACAGTTTAGCGCAGAAATAAATTTCTTGTTATATTATAGCGAATGCGTCATATTATATAATCCATCGATTTAGACGTTGTAAAAAATTAAAGACCCCTCCCCTCGTCACGGCAACTTCACTACTTTTCCGACATGGGTATATAATTACCTTTGAATTACATGTCGAGGAATTAATTAGCCGCGTGAAATAATTACACAGTTTCACTTTTCCGTGACAATTTTGCAATTTGCTCTAGATTATAGAAGTTTTGCATTCTCGTTTGTTGCGCACCTTATACCCAGCAATATTCTAGCTCATTATAATTTGTTGAAGGAAATTCAGGACGCGCGTCTTCCAGTTTTGATATTTTCTAACTCTGATTGAAAAATTACATCGATTCGAAATCAATAAATCAGAATACAAATTCTCACTTTGGTTTCTTTTTGCAATTGAAAAATATTCGTAATCCAGTTGGTTTCGATTCATGATTTAATACAATAATATATTGTATATGTATATATTTGAATGGTGCGGCTTGTCTCTCTGAATCGAAATACTGTGGTTCAGAATAATTGGGTCGAATAAATACGGTTTTAGTCGGTTTATCGCGTAATACCTATACAGGTATGCGTGCGGACCCACGCAGTTAATTCGTTATTTGTGCGAATAACTTTGCAAATACATGAATACATATTGCAATCGTTTTCTCAAATCTAAAGCAAAGTTTAAGGAACATGAAATAACATTTATGTATACCATATATATATATATATATGTATGTATAAATAACGAACACACACACACACACACACACATACATTTTTCGCATAATATTTACATAGCAGATATGTGTATAATGATTAATAATATATTTTACAAATATTAATCACAGTGGTATTATCAAATGGTCAGATAATATTTGTTCATATTCACAATTGACCGGAAAAAACTTACCGAGAGCTTCGTAATGCCTTGCAAGTGCCTCCGCCAGTTCCGGTTGAGCATAGATGCGTGGATCTGCTTCCAAGATTTCATTTTGAAGCTAAAACATTAAATTTAAAGTCGAGTTATTAAATATTGAGTCAATTAGTCGAAGTTTACCGTTTACGAAAGTTGACACTGGATTTTTAGCCACCCGAAATATATTATAATTTTACAAAATTGCACGCCACTTGTGAAAACTGGGCAAAATGGATTTGAAGTAAAACGTGAAGGAAATGAACCGTACAAAAAATATCAAAAAAAAGTGCAAGAAAATGAGAATAAACAATAAATTAGAAAAATTATTAGGCCTCAAAGAAAATTTATACATATAAGTATACCGGTAATGCCCTCGGCAAACAAAACTCAAAGAACATTATCGTTAAGAAGTTTGTCGGGTTCTTTAAGATCGGTCTCATCTTTTTACCGTGAATATTAAATTCGTTTAAATCCTGGCCTAAGGGAGCTTAGGGAGCTTGGAGTGATTGCCAAACGGAAGTTAATACAGTATGTATTTCACCAAATTTATATCAGCGATTTAAATCGATAATTCATACAGGTACGGCTATTATACTCTCCTGAAACTCGTTGAACCGTTTTGAAACTTTGTGGCTTTGGGGTAAATTGCGTATAGCCTGTTGAATATGCATCGATTAAATTCTAACACATACCTATACATACGTACACACACATATGCGCATACCCAGCTAGAAAATATCGAGCCAAGTAATAACTCAATAAATGAAGACTTTTTTTTTATTTTTATACATTTTTTTTCAACACGAACGCTTCCGTTACATACATATCGCGCCAATTTATTCACGCGATAATTTCTACCCATTTTTCTAATTTCGACCTTCAAGATAGCCGCGAAAATTATAATACGCGTGCAGTTTGAGTTGAATGTTTTAATGTGTGATTAATAAATTTATTCAGAAATTAAAACGAGGGTGGAAAAGTCGTTTCTGTATATTACGAACTAGTTACGGTAGATTTAACTATTGAAAAAAAAGAGAATTGCCATTTTCTAATAAATGTTGGATCTGCTGCGATCGATTAATAAATTGGCTACATCGAAGCTTGACACAATTAAGTTTCTTCTTCCTCAGGCAGTAATGCTTTTACTGTAGATCATTTCGCCTAATTGAAACGTGCAACTTGTTTGCTGTATAAGCGTAAAATTTTATGTAGACAAAATGTTATACGGCTGATTGGAAGAGGTACCTAGGAAATACAAATACGAAATACTCCCAGGAAAATTCTGATCATTTATTTATCTTCTGAACTTTGATCATTTATTTATTTTCAATCTATGTTCCCATTTTCCCAAGTTTCCAGTTTCCTACCCTTCTACCTGATGTGCGGCTCAAAACCTCTGGGGGTTCACTAAGGTTAGCCGATTTCTTATAGGATGGGGTAAATGGTGGTGAGTTTTACGAGGGGACTTTGAATGGTTTACCATTCAGTACGAACGAGAAATAGAAAAAATTAAAAATTTCTATGATATAATCAGTGAATCTTTCGAAACTGACCAGCTTATGAATTATTGAAGGCGGAAAGGCTGCACTTCTTCAGCGGGATATAAAAACTATCATTTTTTGCTTTGCTAGTATTTTTCGGCCCGCATGTAGTACCATTCGGAGTAATTACATTCGTGAAGTTAATTGCCTTGTCATTTTCTTTGAGGTATATAGTTGATCAGGTAAGTTCTTTGAGGTAGTCTGCGATAGTATGACAGTTGCCGGATATCCGGTCCGGAAATTATAGCCGGAAACCCGTCCGCGCAAAGAGAGTAGTATAGACCTCGAAAGTAAATATAAGTACGATGATTTCACCCGAGGAGCTTTTATCATTTCCTTTATTATTATTTTTTGTAGATATATTAAGTTGGCTTTATTTGATGTTCGGCGGGATATAATTAGTTAATGAACTCTATAGGCGTTGATAAAATATTCTGCCCGTACGATATTTAACTCCCTAGCCTGTGGGCTTAATTTGTTAAACTTTTATTCATACCGCTACTGGTTAATGGAAGAATAAATGGTAAATAAACTCGCACCATATTATTCAGATGGCTTCAATACAAAGCGTGTTTTTAATTCGGCATGCCATTGTCTCGATTGCGTTCGAGAATTCATCCCTAATTTTCTCGGCTTTAACAGGGGTTTTTTAGACTCGGAGGAGCAGCTCCTTCTTTTTTATTATTATTATTTTTTTCAACCTTTTGAAAAAAGAGGAATTATAGCATTGCGTAAAATTATCTTTAAATTGGTTTTCCATTTTCGCGGTATACCATATAACAGGGATGAAATTATTTTCCGGACCAATAAATAGCTGTGCCAATTTTAAAAATCAATTAACATACCTACGTTCATAATATACCGATAAAAAAATAAAATGAAGAAAATTCAATTCCTCAAAGGGCGAAAAATTCATTCTATACTTAATTAATCCCATAATTAATATGCAATTTATCATCAGTCTGGAATTGAATTGTAATCAATTTCAAGAATAAGTCATGAAATTTTTATTAGCGAAAATAAAGAAATAAAACGAAGAAGAGTAGAAAAAAATTAAATAAAAAATTGAGAAAATTGAATAATGAAAACGATGTATGTATATAGGTACCACCTACCCCAGAATGAATAATCAATTTATTATATTTCGGTATTACCATATCCATGTAAAACGGGATCCCTGTATCACAGGGTATTGATTTTCGTTTCTGTCCCTGAAAATTTATGGAAGTTGCATAAACAGAGATTTTTAAATCAACACTGACCCATGGTTTTTTTTTTTTTTATCAACTCAATTAGGGAGTTGCTTGAAACAGTGAAAATTCAACAACTGGTTGAGATTTTCAGTTCTGATTTTCGTCGAGAAAATATTCACCACATGTACCTATGCAAATTCGATTTTTCTCGCAGATGAAAACCGATCAACGAAATTCCAATAACGAAAAAGTTTTGCCTCTCTGATTTTATTTTGAAAATTTAAACGAATAGGTATACATGTAAAAGAAATCCAATAGAAATGTAGGAATATTGTAGCCCCGTAGGGAAATAGTCGTTGACTAAGGTACAATCCGTCGATTTGATACTTTTGTCTGCACGGGTGATGATATGTGGGCATTACATCAGTATATGCGTATAAATCTCGACAAACTTGTGTATGTTGGTTGAATTATTCCGCATTGAATTGTCGTTGTAAAATTCACAGAAGATTCACTCTCTCCGATGAATATCACTGATATATCTTTCCGACAGATAATCGATACAAAAATTCTCTCAAGCCCGATCTATCTGCAGAGTGGATTTTTTGATTGAATACTTCCGTTTTACCAAGAACATGTATAAAACTGTTTTTCTGGCTGTTTTTATAACCCAGCAAGCAGTATATATGACGAAGCAAGAACGTATCTTCATTCAAAAGTCGAGACAGACGGAGTCCGGAAAAGAGGCGCCACATACTTTTAACTTTTTTAATATCCTAACAATGCCTGGCAAATATCCAGCCTTTTGTGAATTGTGCGGAATAACGCTTTTAGTACAGAAAGGAATGTCATTTGACCCGTTTAAAAAAAAATTTTGGAGTAAGGGCTATTCCCACCCTTCATGCTACGACGAGAGTGAATTTTACGTTAGACGAAACGAAACTACAATTTTTTTTCTCCAGAATTTCAGAGATAATATATAACGAGTCAAATTTCATTTTCACAATTTTCACAGCCTCGTTGTTCAACCGAAAGTCACCCTCTCTCTGGGTATAAGCCTATCGACACTTAATAGTTAATACGCATCAATTATTATAGCTCAAGAGTTTATTGGATCAGACTAGATTATTATTAAATTAATTCAACTAATGGATTTTCAGTATACAGTATGTGGGGGCTGATCACGTTGAATTATTTAGTAACATCGTACATACGTTTATGATGTATGATTTCCTTATTCTCTAGGGTTTTCGTTGTACTGAAAGGGATTAAGACTTATGAATTTAATTAACCCGCAGGCACTATAGACAGTCGTTTATTAATTTATACACTCGTGGTTTTTCTCCTCGAGCTATTACCGGAGTTTTACCCGGTCCAGGTTTTGGCCAGGGCGGATTCTTTTTCCCCGAAGACCCAGCATGGCTCGAATTTTCCGTAGATGATACACTGCAGCAGGTGTAAATTTCACTCAAGAAGCCTCTACATTAATTATCAAATTATTCGCGACTGGATTTACACCGGTATATCCACGAGGGTAATCTACGGCACACCTGAGTAGTTGCCTTTTCTCTTTAATAATATTCTGAGGAAATTGGATTAGGGCTTTCAACAAGTCGTTGTAAAAGTTGATTGAAAAATGAGAAAATGAAGAGAGTTTGAACGAGCGCACTTAAGCCTGTCAAACTGTATTCTCGGTGCAACAAGTTGTACAGATTCCGCGCAAGGGGTTCCTCGCCAAAGCAGAAAGAGAGAGAGAGAGAGAGAAGTTTTGCGAGGGGAAACTTTAGAGAAGAATTTTTTTTTCTTTTCATGAACAGCTATTGCAGCCCTTCAAATTGAATGACCAAAGAGTTGAACAGGATGAACTTTGCTGAATAAGTTTCAGGGTTTTTCATTTGAATTATTGAACCTTCTGTCCTATATTATCGTTCGCCACGATATTAACTTCGCATTAATACCCGACTCCGCGATGTGATTGGGTGGCGATAATTTATGCAACGCGCAATCAGGGTGACGTTAAGTGCAGCTGCGTTATAAATTCCTCATTATTCGTGGCCGAGAGCTGACTCTTCAGCCTCACAAATGTAGTTAAAGGTGATCGATAGTCGTGCAGGGGAAATAAAGTGCAACCAGTTTACTTGAAACTCTTGAAGCTTTGAAGTAAACGATCGACTAACTATACAGGTGCGATGTAGCCATTGGCAAGTAATAGAGTTACTATTAAAGTCACTTCTACTTTATTATTTAAGCTTTTGCAGACTCTGAGCGATGAGGTGCGAGAAGCTGCTGCAGCACCAAAGCTATAGTTTGTACTTTGGATAGAAGAAGAAGAATGATTAGGGTCAAGTCCTATCGACACTCGTGTCACAGGCCCTTAAAATTTTCGACACCCAATTAAATCGTTTGCAGTAGAACAAAGCGGAAAAAAAATTGCGCGAAATTTATTGAAATTTGAAAGCTCGATGAAATAAAAGAATAAAATGAACCGTTCAGAGGATGAACTCTGGGCGATATATGGCATACCTATGTATGGCTCTCCGGTAAAATTGAGTACCAAAAATGCGAAAAAATTGTGTTAGATCGGATTTTTAAGAGCGGGATGTAACGCTGTACGAAAAGGACGAAATCCGGAGTGGAAAATTCCAAATCCGTTTTTCTGTGGGTTTTAAACCCGCGCAGTTGAGCGAAGGAAAAAATTTGTTGTGACAATTTTCTCGCAATTTTAAGCCGCGATTTAAAGTAGATAGGAAAAAAGTCTATGCCCTGGCACACTTCACTTTCCGATTTTCACCCTCATTTAAAAAGGAGATAAATCCTACTTCAAGGATGTCAGAAGTGAGATTCGAGCTTGTACACTTAATCTGAGGATCGTCAGGACCATAAAAAATGTGTCTGTTTGATCTAAAACGGAAGCAAAAGAAATCGAAAGTACTTTTAGCTGTGCAAATTGAATTTTGACGATACCCAGTCCGACTTTTGTGTCCATTTCATCGAGTCGTCGTAAAATAAACTAGTGGATCGTGAAAACAAAGGACTCGATTTACTGCTGTGACAGTCGCAAGGATCTAAAGTGCTTTTCCGTGGAGTAGAAATCAGTAATAATAACAGTATGAATAGAATGAATAGTCACGCTCGGTTACAGCCGCAAATAGCTAACTTGTTTCGTAAATTATTACTCCCTCATTTATTTCAAGTTTTTTTACTTTTCTACTTTCTCGACTTGGTGTAACTTCCATTATTCTCCCTCTCCCTCTCACGATCCTCGTTTCTATTTTTATTACTCCATATATTCCCTGTCCCGTTGTTCTTCTCTCAATTATTCTACTTCTGCAGTTCTGCCTTATAAACTCCAGCCTACACTGATCAATTCATATTCAATCGTCGGCATAATATATCAGGCGATATTCAGCTCCAGCCAATTTCGACTCGGGTATATCATGTATCCGTATTTCGGAACGTGGGCATAATTTGACATCGTTTTTTCTTCACGAAAGGGAAAGTCGAGGCTGATTACTAACGTAATAGTTATCATTTTTTCTAACAACGGTCTTTGAGGCCTAATTTGAGTAGATATATCATTATGCCATTCGTATAGTTCGTGGATCGTATAATATAATGAAATGATACAAGATTTAGCATGTTAGTATGCTGTGTGGGCATCACGAGTCGTACCCTAATTTTCTAGTACTTTATTTTTTAATCAACGGACTAATTCTCGTAGCTTCATTAGCGAGGATTAATACCAAACATCCCCCCCTCCCATAGCGCTTAACTTTTTAAACTTCTTCTCGATTCTTTGATATCGACGAAATATACCGAAAGGATTTCCCGTTACTTCGTCGTAGTAGAGTGATATTCATTTTCACTTTATACAAGTGAAAAATATTGCGATGTTGGGTGATGACGAGTACGAAAATTTATACCGAAGGGTTATTTGTCTGCTAAAATAAGAGAAACTTAATAATACTGATTGAGACGTATTCAAATGAGCAAAACATGAAACTCTCTATCGCACCTCTTGATTTCAAGCAGATATTCGCAGGAATATAAATTCATCAGTACGAGATGAAGAAATGTTAATAATCACGAGAGTTTTGCGCGCGGAATTGACAATGTCAATTCCAGATGCTCAACATTTGGCAATTTCCATCCGTCTCCGTGATATGGAAGTCGTGCAATCAAAGAAGAAAGTGTATATGGATTTAAAAAAAATGTAAGAATGTTAATCAATCGTTCAGCTCATCTTATAACTCCTAAATATTTTATCTTCTTCTGATCCTCTGATCAATTAGGAACGCGATGCATATACTTGCACTGTTTCACTATTATAAGCTGTAATTCCCACGTTGGATAAAAATGGAAGTAAAAAAATGAGAAAAAGGAAGAATTGCATCCCAAGAAGGAGAAGCATAAAGAGATGCGTGAACAAATCAAATAATTATTATTAAAAATATATTCTGACCTGAGTGGGTGCTGCGAAAACCAGGCACGTAAGAGTAACCAATAGAATACCCGCCCCGGCGAATATGCCAGTGAAATAGGACCGTGCCATTATCAATTGACCAAAATGTCACTAGTTTTCTCTATTGCAGGAGGATGTTTATTTCAATCTTCTATATCGCAGAAAGTTGAAGTTGAAGTTGAAGTTGAAGTTGAAGTTCCCGGGATCGTCCTTACTGGGGGTTGAACGCGTGGCGTAGTGTCAGAGACGCGTGCCGTCAGCAAATATATAGTCACGGTACACCATCCGCGATGGTAGAGGGTGTCATTGCGCGCGCATCCCTTATTTATTATCAGATATCATAAGCCAGACGCACTTCAACCAATCCTTTTAACTTTCGAGTGCTAAAAAATTCTCGGCGAACAGAGCTTTTCCGATTTTATTCTCTTCTATGTATGAAATTTAAAAGAAAAAAAAAATTCCTCTTTCTTCTCATTTTTTAATATCAAATGAACTGTTTTTTTTTTATCGCATTGACTTAGCTACCATATGTAAAAAAAATTCATAAAATTAATTTCATACCATACAAGTTTATTAATTTTTTTTTCTATGATTTCTAGCCCTTTATTTCATCCCTCTTAGGATATTACGCGTCGTTCTTATACCTCCCAGCTCATTATTCTTTTCTTTAAACGTCATTCGCACGTTTAGAGATTGAATCTTCCTGAACCGCTTCAAAAAACATTCTAATTATTCCTCCTAATCTTATATACCTACTTATAGGGTCGAAGACACATTGTTTTTGCCAAAATTTCTATTTATATAGATTATTATAAAACTGCGTTTCAAATGGAGTAAATTTCCCACATTTCTTAATCCCGATCTCATAATCGCTAGGTTTTAGATACGGTATCTTTATACTACCATTACAGATTTTCGGAGTTTATTTTCACCCTTGTAAACACCGTGAGGTAATATTTGTACAACCAATTAATCGTCAACTCGAGAGTACGTCAATCTCTTTTGACAGGATTTGAGCAATATATCCGACTGGTTTACCGACCTCGACTGATCTCATTTAAGTTTCAACAGATTTACTCATCGTGTTGCGGAAGGGTAACGGGAAAATGACAAGCCTAAAGCCCGATGCTCGATGATCAAAGCAAAATAAATTACCTAGTTCGAAGGAGTACTCATCTACGAATCTATCCAAAGGCACACTAGAGAATAAATCCTAGAAAATAAATCCAGGGGCCACCTCGAAATTATAAGCCGAAAACAGAAGGCCCCTAAAAAATTGTGACCCTTAGCGTGTCCCAGCTATGCATGAACGGTTTTGAAACTTTTAATATCGTCAAGCCATGCTTTACCTTATAAATCCCCGAGGGATTATCCGAAGATTTATGCGTTTGCATCCCGTCATTTTATCTATCAATGATCGGTCATTAATACGCGATACGTTAAAGATATAGTTTTAATTAGTTGCCGAAATATCACCGTAGGTATAGGAGAATGTTTCTCGACGTATGTGGGTAGTAATATCTGCGCCGATTAAAGCTATTCGGAAACCAACATTTTTTTCGTTTTTTTTTTTAAATTTTTTATCAACTGTAAGAAATAAAATATTCGGTTTATTATATTCGTTGAAGATTCTCTCTCGCCCCCGGCGATCTTAAGTATATCTTATAGCTGTCTAAATGTAGGTAGAAATGCTAATTTTTATCTCTTTAGATTGTCAATATAACTCACCCCACTCTTGTGTATAGTCTTTGATGTTTAAATTAAATTACTAACAATAGAATAGCCGCCTGATTGTTTACTGCCTTATTGTTCTAAATTATAATCGCAATTAATCAAAGACGACAGAATTTATCAGCGAAATCTATTCGGTTCAGTTTATGCGTGTGAGGCGTAATTAGCAAGGCAAAATTTGAATTCCACCATATATAGAGAGAAACGAACATCACTAGCTATATCTGTAGTTTAATTAGCTAGAATTGTCTCGAACTATGTAATAGTGTCATAACGAAGTCCCGTTTAATATAATGTCTCAATTGATCGATCAGGATTTTATTCCCTCTGCAGAAGATGATAGAAAATATTATTTCATTTAAACCATATGTTAACAAGAGTTTGAATGAAAAATTCGGCACCTACTTTATAGAAAAGTAATTCCTCCACTCATCTTTGGATGATTATAACTTATAAGCTGGTATCGTAACTTACGGCCCGACTCGGATCTTTCTTCCTTCATGGATCCGAAAGTCCTGGACTATCACGTAACACGTTTGGTTATTTGCTCTATTATCTAGACCCTTCAAACCGTTGCTATTTATATATACCTCTCATTGTATAGATATTTTTGAATTTGATCATGTATTAGGAAAATTGAGTAGAAAATGGATGAATGAAAAAGACAAAGGTGTCTATTTCAAGAACGCGAATAGATCCCTTCAGGTAATTTTATGGTACCTACTACAAGATATCCGATAACTTCTGTAATGGATTCTTTGTGCCTGTATGTCCTACGCATATCACCCTCCCATGCATTATATTATTATCATTTTCTTTTTTCTTTCACCTTGACGCACATTTCGTTTAGTTTATTAAGTATAAAAGAAGCGTCTCGGTTCTTACCTGTTCACTTTACTCCGAGATAAGTCAGCCAACGAACATCAGGATGACGAGGATCACGTATTCGGTAAGTTTTTCTGAATATCAGTGAGAATATTCTCTTCCACAAAAATGTTAAGATATTGGTGAAAATTGAAAAGAAAATATGAAAAGCTGACACAAACCTTCCTCGGTGGAGTAAAACCCGTTTCCTCATTTACTTTTCTGAATGAAATTTGTGTCTATCAATCGCTTCAACATTTCAGCTAATTTCCTTGCTTACGCTTGTCATGGGAGTGGTCTCGTATGATTATTGGAAAAATCCGTACAACTACCCGATGGATAAATTAGGAAATATTGAAGAAGAGACTAGCTTGTTTCCTGCCCGTCAAATACGGCCTTATCTGAGATGCAGCTGTAAATCGGAGGAGAAATTTTACGAGTTTGAAGAATCACATCATCCGAGATATTTAGTTTCAAATAAATGCACTGAACCGATGTGCGTGAATTTGAATAGGTGTCGAGAAGTCGAATACTCGTTTAACGTTAGTACCTACCTATAATGTATGATATGAAAAATAATTTGACTATAATTATTATTCAATTAATTAAACATACATACATATTTTATTTCCAGGTATCATCGATAAGAAACGAGAATAATAACGGCGAGAAGTACAGCAATCAGGAAAAAAATTTCTGTCGTAATATGTGGAAAACTCAATTACGCACAATCTCGGTTGCCTGTGTTCCTGTACAGCCGAAGATGCAGGCATGAGACGGGAACGATCATCATAGAAGACCTTATAGAATACATTATAAGTAAAATTAATCATTTTATTATCGTATTTCAAAACTTTGACCACCCATAGTAAACAGTTGTGCAGCTGTGGCCTATAAAAATAATTATCTCGAAGGATGCTTGACGATATAATAAAACCGTGTATAACAATTTAATTAGAGTACCATTCGTTTCACGTATTCAAAACCTTCCTATTCCTCACTCCCTACGCGTTTCTGGTAATTAGGGTCTTTTTTCTCATTAGTTAGCATCAGATTACCCTACAGATTAAATGAAATTCTTGCTGTAGGCTTGGGCCGACGTACTAATGCGGATATAGAGGCGGTTTAACATTTTTTTTCAGAAAATTTGGGAATAAAGTATGACGAGGCAGAATGAGAGCAAGGATGAAATAAAGCCAGTATTCTTGCATGTCTGATGAGATAGGGAAAACATATTTAACCGGGAAAATAAATTTGGTATTACGTATTTGGTTTAGCCCAAGGCGTATAGCTAGTATTATTTCTATGAAAGAAGATATGTTCTAATATTGGGAATTCTGAACGTGGAGTTGGTCGAAAATATGTAGATGTACCTATGTACGAATCAGGTATCTAGTTTCGCGAAGAATGAATTGATCAACTTTGACTGTCTGATTGAAGCTGGTGGATGAGTTCCTGCAGATACTTGGTAACCTAATATAAGATAAACTTATATCGCTGCCTTTTATTGGCCATAGAACGTTCGTTAGAAGTTTTTCGTACCGTTTTGACTTGATTGAGGCTTACAGTAAGTTTCGACCATCGCGTGTATGTACCATCCCCTTGCGAATTTGGGATACGAACGATAGACCCATTTTTACTGGATATACGATCGCGATATATAACTTATTCCCGAAAGTTTACAGCCAGTAAAAAAAACTTATCTGTACTGATTCGCTGCTTTATCATTGTCAGATTTAATCGGAAACAATTAATTTCTGGCGTTGTGTATCGCTTATTTCGAATCAGGAGAATCTCTTGACTCGGTCTCTCACCTCGAGACAAATATAATTTAATTCTGCAACTGTGGGTGAAAATCGTATTGAAAGCCCAACAACCTCAGCTACTACGCGGAAGAACTGCTTTCATGACAGCCAGGATTCAGAGTTTGATTGACTAGCTATGGGAGCGAAGCAAGACTTATACCAGAAAAAAATTGAGAGCTTTTCATTTGTATTGTAGATTGGGAAATTTTCTTAGGCTTCTGTAGCAAATGCTCTAAAATCTATAATTTTTTTATCGAATTTGCACGAAGGCGAAGTTTCTTTTTTTTTCGATAGTTTTATCAAAATTTGAAGCAAAATGTAAACGAACGTTTCCTTAGGGACGAAAGTTGTCGCGATTGGAACATCGCAAGGTTCAAGATGAATTCCACCTGTGTCTGCAGCAAGCCTGGAGCTTCTACTTCATCACCAAGACTGTCAACTCACCCTAGGAAGCATTATTTGATTGCAAAAAATGATGAGAATTGCGATATTCTCGTGAGAATGTCTCGTCCAAAATCTGTCAAAGTCAACACTCACCTGCTACTCAATTGTGTTTCGTATTTTTTTTAAAAAGGAAATGAAAAGCATAGTAAAATTTTTTTATTCTTCAGATTAGTGAACGAAATATTATTCAACATCTTGTATTAAATTTTATATACCATTTCCCTACTTGCGCTTATCTATTTCATTCTTCTTCGAATCAGTCCAATAAATCGCAAAGCTTTTTCATTTCTTTTTAATAAAATTGTCACAAAGCTCGATCTAAGTCTCAGAGCTTGAATGCCTTGAATTTTCAATACCTGACTGCATTCATCTCTAATTTTAGGGGTTTGTCACGCGCGGAGGTGTTTGTAATTGATTTTTACGTCGCACCTATATTTTTGCTCCATTTTCTTCGCTCGCAACTCTTTAATCACCAACAAGTTTTATGATTGCATTTTCCTCGTGTTTATGGGAGTCGCCTTCGCCCGTTATCGCTAATTGCAGATTGGAGACGTTCCATCTCGCGTTTAGTTCTGTTATTAAGCTTAATAAATTCATGATTTCTAAATTACATCTGTACCTACCTCGACACTTTTTATCCCCTAAAGATCAGAGCTTTTACTTCTTATTCTCCCCTACACAATTTCTAACGTATTTGTCAATTAAGAAGGTATTTTCGCCCCTAATTAATCAAAACGTCTCAAAGTAATTCGGGACTGTTTTTTTTTAAATTCTTATAATTTCCCAGCTTTTCATCGCTTTCAATTTTGTCCTGAATTATTCCTTAAGATCTTCTCTTTCATTAGAGATAATTGAGTTTTATCAAATATTTCATCAACTGTTGAACTGCGCAAACGTTGCAAGCATACATCCACACATCCACACATGTCTACATGTGTTTTTTTTTTTTTTAAACAAAGTGACACGACGTGTCGAAGTAAAAGCCTGGCTATAGGCAGAAGGCAGGAGGTCGCACACCAGTGATTTCGTACTTCACCACACAGCTGAGAGCTTTCCGATGATTGCTAATAATTTTCCGGTCTTTCTCACTTTGCCGGTGCTGGTTTCTTCGATAAATACATATGTGCATCTTAAAGGTCACTTGACATTACCACCGGAAGTACAAAACAGATGGACTTCAATGACTCTGAAGAAAACGCAGTGTCGAAATTTTGCGCGACAAGCCTTTTTTTCCCTGTAAATAATTTTATCACGTTTGCAAGTAAAACGGAATTCCGAAATTTTGGTCTTACCAACAACCGAACTTCCCTAATTTTAAATTTGACAATTTTGTAAGAACAATACTGCTACAACAAAGCTGACAAAAGCAAACAGGCATAATTATGTTAATTTCAAGACAAACTTTTCCGGCTTTGTTATACTCTCGACTAAATAATAAATTATTGGGTCATTGTGCCCAATGAGACTAACAATCGAGTGGCTCCAGGGTGGGCTGAAAACTTACGTAATGGATTTTCTCGTCTAGAGTTTGCCCGGTGTCCGTCGACAGAAGGACACGCTGTGCCAGCTTGTCGTGGTTATGGATATAGCATGTATATCACACGCTAGGGATATGGAATATAAATTAAAGGTTGGGTAAAAACCAACGTTGTATAGTATATCGTATACTAATATAAGTTTAGGTCTGGGTTTACCTCAATACACAACTAAACACGTTGAGTGGTCCCGAATGTTCAGCACTAGCGTAATGAACTGTTTTATGACCAACTTTGCCCTTCAATTTTGTGAAAATAACTTTTGCATCAATTTTCGGCCAGTAATACATAAATTATTTTCTATACTGATGCAGAATGTATTAGGATTTGGATTTTGGTCTAAAGTTCATTTAGAAACATTTTTTTTTCTCGTAGAAAGCGATCTAGCGATACGAATTTGAAATTTTCCCTTCTGCGATCAATCGAGTGGGATAAACGCGTTCGGAAAATTGGCTTATTCTCGGAAAAAAAGGCTTCCTTTTACTCCGAATAAATCGCCAACATATATCATTATTCCCAGTTATATTTACAAATGAACAATATTTATCTACGCGTGAGAAATTGCGGTTGAAAATTGAATTGCTACCTGTGTAAAACGCGCGTGATTTACCTTTTATCGTAAAGAAATTTCCAACACGGATGCGTTAGATTCGTGAAAATATATAACTGGGACTATAATAGAGGATAAAATATTTTGAATCGTCATCAATCAGCAATGCATATCCTATATCTTACGCGATATCCCTGAATATAAAATGAAATAAAATCATTAAAAAATTCCAATTCATTGATAGACTTCTTCTGGTTAGTGTAAACGATGTGGAGAATCAGAGAGCTGAAGATTGTCATGTCGGGTTGATTTAAGATTTAAGCGACTCATTTAATCCTCGATAGAACCGATGAAGGCTGAGTCAGATTCTTCGAAGTCGATTTAACGGTGGCCAATTCTTTCAATCAGAGTCGTAGTTTTTCGACTTTCAGCTAGTATGACATCCTTGAGACGTGAATTTCCTCAAAGGGACCCGGAAAAGGATTTCAAAATGTATTTGAAATTTTATTTTCTATCCCGAATGATCAGTTAAAAGTTTGACCACTTTTTGGAAATAGACTTATTGAATTTAGAATAAGAATGGCGCTGGGATTTATCCTTGAAAATTTCAATGATTTTCATTGATATTTTAATGACGTTATTAAATTCTTCTATGCTGACTGTTTAATTGGGCGGATAAACAACCGTATGTAATGAGGTGTTTCACGGTGTGTATGTATGACATCCTCGTAATTAATTCAGGTCACGTGATTTACGTAATCATCATATAAATATCTGTTTAAGCTATGCAATCGCACGAATGAATGTATTCGTAATAGTTCAGATCCATAATATACACACATGTACATATATATTGTTTATATAATATCGTATTTGTCGATGCTTCAAAAACATCCTAGAATAAAGAATTTATTGAGTATCCTGATGAATTATTATCTGTGTTGTAAAATGAAGACTGAATTGCATAATGTATTTTCTTACACCTATATGCCAAAAATCAGGCGACCATGTTGATAAAAAGTCTAATCACTACTCGCTGAAAGTTAGATACGAAATTCAGTTAGCAGAAAAGTTAAATTACATTCGATCCAAGAAAACATATCCTATCACGTACTTTTCTTTCGTTGCGTTGGGATTTTGTTACGAAAGAAAATCTACTACTAAACGAGAATTTTCTTTCACCTTACCGCGTCTACTACCTATTTTCTCGCCTTGTTCTTTACTACGCCGTTAATCTAACGAAACATCTATATTATATCTATAAAATATACTTTCAAAAGACACTGATCCGTATCCAAGCTTTACATCTACACATAGCTATACTCATATGTAATTTCAATCGAAAATAATACATCGAAAGATATATTCATTTCGAAGTTAGAATGAATACGCGGATATGTAGGTATTACGTTTAAAAAAGTTCTTCGGCATAGCTTCGGGGTAAAATTTCTTCAAAATTCAAAGCTGCGATGTATATAGAATAAATTTGAATATCAAACGGTTGTAGAAAAAAAAAGAAGAAAAAAAAACGACACTTTCGAACCAAAATTTGTTTGGCTTACTTATCTTCACATATACCTATGTAGATATATATTTGCCATGAATTAACCGTCATAAATATCCGGCAATGATATCAGCTTGTACCTAGGCTATCTGTCGTGCCAATTGATTATGGGCTAGCTAAAAAGCTTTATAGGCACTATCGGCTCGCGTATAAACACTTCTGGCCTGTTTACCCACTCGATTCCTATAATGTGGGAGCTGAAACCCACTTGTTAACGGTTACCAAGTCTTGTGCGTCAATTGCGACTAGGTATGGTGCAGACACTATTTTCTCACTTTTTTCAGCTTATATCCTCGACTCGTTGACCACTCGTAGAATGTTTGCACTGGTAAAGCTGATCTCTCGCGTTTACTACTTTCCACTTTGCTTTATTTTTCACGTTTTTTGTACATATTTTTTTTTGATTTTTGCGTACATACACCTGGTGGGTTTAATTACAATGGAACTAATCCTTCTCCATATACGAAAATGCGTAAAGAAGATATTAAGACCGTATTTCTACGTATTCGAAGAATAAAGTTGATGAAAGTCTCTTAAAGCGCGATGCTCATGTATAGCCTTGAGATAACTTATGCGAGTTAAGACTATAAATACCATTTTTATCCTTTATGTTTTAAATAGAATTTTCTGCTTTGTGGTAGATGTAATAATATCTCCATACAATATCGTGCAAGGAGTTGTTTGAAAATAGGAGAGTTTGAAATAAAAATAAGCTCCTTTATTATATAGGTATATTGACCAGCTGAGTCGAGAAGAATTTTCATTTACATATGAAATTTATTGGTTCTCAAATTTTTCGTCAAGCAGAAATATAGGTATAGATGTACGTATATCGTATCCTTTTGATATCCAACAGTATGGTTTGTTCAACTGGTGTTGTTTCAAATAACAATTATCAGTATTCTCTTTCCGCGCGGTTGAAAAATTTGAAGAATATATGTATGTATATAAAAAATAAATAAAAATATATATATATTTCCGGAACTTTAAGAGGCGGTTAATAAATCTGGCTTGAAATAACTGCGGTATGTTTTTCTTCGAGAAGAAAGAATAATATACCGTTTTGAAAAAATAAGAGAACAAAAAAAAAAAAATTTCTGTCGCTAGACTGACTGCCTCGTCCTCGCTCCTAATCAACCCTCTCATAGAATTTCTCAAAGGATAGACAACACTCCACCTCGTTGCTAAAGGGCTGTGAGGCATCTGTCAATAATCGATTTCCTCATTATTATTATTATTATTATTATCAATATTATTAATATTATGATTAATTGATTTTGGATCATTTTCAGGGTTGAGGATGGTTAAAATTCGATACAAGAACAACTGAAAGATAGAATAATCAAAAGTATACTAGGCGCATGATTCATTTGAAGAATCTAAATGATGTGTATAAATTCAACAAATTTATAAACAGTTGTATGTATTGTACAAATTGGTATGCGATCATTTTGTGTATTACAGGTATAGTAAACAGTAGAGGCATAAGTGAGGGCGTATACTAAATGGAAACTCCAATTTGCTACAACACTAACAAAATTAACTGTGCTAACCGTTTGTCGACAAACTTGTACTCTAATGGTTGCTGCAGGACATTGTCTACATGTCTACATGTCTACTGGCAGAGGTAGGTATAGAGGAATAGAAAATTGTTAGAACAATTTCCGGAGAATTTCTGGATATTATATAGATCTCTACGTGTCATAATTTATCAGCATAGTAAATTTTGTATACATGGATGGAATGGAGTTTTTTTTTCTTCCTTTTTTATCTCTTTTAACGATGTGAAGCTCATAGCCCCTATACATATACCTACAATCATTTTTCTTTTTCTTTTTTCTTTTCAACAATTCGAGAAACTGTGAATTCAATCAAAAGATCATTTTGTCTGTGGCAGTTGATCCTAATGTATAAAATGTATCGGATGAAACGTCAATACCAAGTCCATCTATACCGCTGAAATTTTTCACCTTGACGTCAAATTCTTGTCAAAATATACTTAGGTAGGTATATATATCTCATATAATGAAATTTTCTACGTACTAGGTATACCTATAACTTTGATAAAACTATTCGAGGAGGAATAAAAACAAGAATTTATCGCCTAATACCAGCCAGAAGCTATTTATAAACGATATTTCATAACAAGATTTAGATGTAGCTGTGATACAGCCTATGCAAACAGTGCGATATATTGCCGCCCTAGAAACCTGGAAAAAAGATATGTGCGTCGTTTTTGTTCTTCTGTTCATTAAACAAGAGTCTAAATTCAACGTTTCAACTGACTATAAGTATTGTTAATCAATAGTTTTCGCAAATTCATGTATTAACTGCGGATATACATGTGTCGGCGATTTAGTACTGTTTGAATTTCGGTCTAACTAAGTTACCGACAGAATATGTATCCGAGCAGCTAGGTAAGTTTCGAAGTTTATCTTACCATCTGAGTCCGTCACTTTCGGTTCATATCGGTCGATAAAAACGTATTCTGTTTTGCCAAGGTTCGCGTGTCGTCTAGTCGACAACGTGTGGTTATAAGATAAGTCAAGTCAATTGTATAAACAAACAAATTGTTGTTATAAAATTCGCGGTGTTTTGTTCAGAGTGTGTGAATACGGGTGAAAAATCAGCAGCGTTATTTTCAAACCGATAAAATAGCCTGAGGTAAGTCTAGCGTGTATTAATTACTGTGTGGATTGTTTTGTGTTTGAGGTTATGTTTAGAGAAGTTTTATTCAACATCTCTCACCTGGTTAATTTTACGTGAAATAAAATGCAGGTAATTTAGTTGATTAAAATTACGAAGAATCTCATTTTCACAATCACAATTCAATTAGCTATCTCAACTAATCGAATATCATTTAATAAACGAACTTGCGAAAACATAACCTACTCCTATGTTTTTCTTACCGACGCAAATGCATTCAACGAGTTCCTCGATCAACCCCAGATGGCGGTGATGTAGTGTTTGTCTTTTGACCGGAGCGGTCTTTACGGTCTTTACCGAGCCCGCGAAATTTCGAACATTCATATTTGACGAACATTTATCTCAGAGCATTTTATCCCTATATAGATAAATGGGAAAGGAGAAAAAAACCATAACTGCTACTAGGGTGAACTAAAATACGATTTCCTGATTAAAAAACGTATAAGTTTCAACTTTTAGATAATTAAAATATTAAAATATTGGAATTAATTTCTCGACTAATTTAGAAGGTTTTTTTAAATCATTTTAATGAATTTTTAAGCCGCATTATTGTTACATAATTTATTGTTGCTTTCATATAGTTATACATGTATACATGTTATATATGTATGTAGATCATTCTGTATAGTTTTTTTTTTATATATTATATAATATTATAATATTTGATAGTATTACAGTAGGTATTCGTAAGTGTATGTATGTATTCATTCTCTGTTTGAAGTAGTACTACAATAGGGCAATAGACGAAAGTGTTATACAGGGTTTACACGGCGTATTCTTAACGTAGTATTATCAATTAATATAGTAGGTAGGTAGGGAGGTATATATATGTATACAGTTAAGATAACGAATTCTTAAACAGCAGGTACAATACAAGTTAAAATATATAATATATAGAAACTTTCTAAAACGTATAGGAGAATTTTTATTTTACGTATAATTCTTACATAGTAGTTTGTAATTGGTTATTAAATTATTTATATGACATATAAAATAAACATCAGGGAAATTGAAATTAAAAATGAAATTTTTTTTTTCATCATAATGTTATATAGATATTTTATTTAAATAAAATAAATTCATTGAATAAATATATTGTGTTTTAAAACGAACAAAATAATTCTATAAAATATTGTTATAAATTATTTTTAACCGAAGGGTGCAGACGACGGCCACTCATACCGAACGAATTGTCTTTTACAATTTATTTTCTATTTTATAATAAAATCTATATTTCTATTTCAACAATCAATTCAATTCTTCGTCTTCTTCTTCTTCTTCTTTTTCTTTCTTTTCTGCAAATTATTTTCGGGAAGGTTTTCAATTTTTGTATGCTCGGACGATACTTGATAATGTCGTATTTTATCGTTAGACAAATTTCAGTGTTCAATTAAGTTTCAGACGTTTCTTTCTCTCCTTTTCCTTTTTTTCTTTCTTTCCTTCCTCTCTTTCTTCTCTTTCCTCTTTTTAAATAATTCGAACACAGACAGATTGAATTTGCATGCAAGTTTATTATAATTTCTCTAACCCAATTCTACATTTTTAAAACCCCTATTTATTCTACTTTTTTTTCCATATATGTATATCAATTTCACAAGTGTGAAAAATTTAAGTATAATTTTTTATTCATTTTCTTGTTATTTAAATGTAATCATTTCCCGGCGTTCCTCCCTGCACCCTTCAAACACTAATCTATTTTTACTTAAAAATAAATACAATTTTACATTTTATATTTAAGTTACAGACCACCTTCATTCATCAACGACAGTGCAATCGAATAATTTCAATAATCTCGCGATTATTCAAAAGTTCAAATTCCTTTTGGATTTCCTCTTCGCATAGAAAATAAATTTTTAGAAAATAATCTCGTCTCCTTTTTTGTTTTCTCTTCTTTTTTACTCCATTAATTTCGAGTCTAGCTTTTACGATTGCATTGTCTTTATATACATAAGGATATATATGAATACGGTATAGATTGTAAAATACTCAAGGTCAGTTTTGCAATTTTCTGTTTTACTTCTTCTGTATTTTGTTATATTTGAATAATTTTATTTCTATCTCTTGTCGATCCAAACCAGCCATAATTAGGATCGACAATAATCCTGATTACATTACTATATCGTTGAAAATTAATTAACAAGTGTGATAACTGATAATAACCAATATTGTCGGTAAAGAAAGAATTTAACTAAGTATTAATAAGCGTAAATTTTCGTTGATTCGAAAACAAAAAACAAAAAAAAAAAATTATTATAATAAAAATAAAAATAATATAATTATACGAAAATTCATCTATTTATACACACAATAGATATATGTATACGAATGTTGCATATACATACAGGTATGTGTATATATGTATGATTAAAATTAAACTTACGTTCTTAATGTGGTAATGGTTCATAATTATTACAATTTTCACTTTCATCTCGGGGACAATTTAAATACATATAATTATATATATATTTTAGTATTTTATATATATATATATATATTAATTTATATATATATATATTTAGGTATATGCCTTTGGAATATATAGATACAATTTCCGAATATTCAATTAATACAGTTTTATACTTTCAAATTTTTTATTTTATATTATATTATTTTATTTTCTCATCGTTCTTCATTGTCAGTGCAGTTAACAAAGATTTAGGCCTACAATTAAGATATGTTCTGGTTCAATTTATTTCACGTTATTCCTCAGAGAGACCCTTCAGGTACTTTCATTCTTTTTCTTTTCTTTTTTTTTCTTCTGTTTTTTTTTCTTCAAATTTTGAAATTTTCTTTTTCTCTCAAATTAAACTAAACTTTATTCTATCAAAAAATTTGTCGCAGCTTCTGACTAATTTTTTTTATACAAGCAATGAAATATTATTTCTGCTACGAGGTTGAGTGTAAAAAGAAAAAAAAACCTATTCTTCTAATTTTTTTTTTTTTCAAATATCTTTCACCGTCAAATCAACAAATGAGGTAAAAATTTCAAAAAAAAATTTTTTTTTCTATTTAAACTGATTAATTTTTATCAAAGATTCACCTATCAGGTATTGGTGTGTATATATAGGTATACGTATTACATTAAAGTCGATTTCTTTTTTCTTCCTTCCTTTCATTCTCTTTTTCTTATCGATACCTAAAGTTTAATTTCAGGAACTTATCACTATATAATATATAGCAATCAGCTCTTACTTTAATTAGCAATGGGTCGCATCGTATCTAGGATCTAGGCAGGCGTAGTAATGTGCTGCTGCTTCTGGGGCCAATAGACACCCACGAACTAAGAGATGGGACTTTGGTTCGTACCTGCGTCAGCCTGTGCAGTAAATGCAAATGACAGGGGCTAGTTTTTCATTTCGTTTATCAAAAAAAAAAAAAAAAAAAAAAAATCGAGAACGAAAAATATTTCGAAATATGGTGTAAAATTTGAATGAGAACCTTTTACTCAATTTTCATTCTTTTCGTTACTTTTTTCTTCATTTTCGTTAGTGAATTTGTACTTGCAAATAATTTTGGAGAAAATTCGTTATCATTGATTATTATCTGAATATTATAGAATAAATAGGAACAAAGCTATTTACTATAGTATATATATATAAGTATATATAGTATATATAGTATATCTGTATATAAGAAAAACAGCGATAAAAGTGTAACAGAAATTATTTACAGATTGTTTTAACTGTATGTATAATAGTCGTGCGGTTTACGAATCGTGCAACACGAAAAGTATTTTTGCCGTATAATTTTTAAGCTGAAAGATATTTTTCTATTTTTCACTGCACTATGGACTAATATAGATGCGGATGTTTTACTCTTTCGGATTCTCAAATCTAAAAACTGAAAGAAAAAAAAAAGAAAAGAAGAAATATAATAAAATAAGATCATAAAGGCTAAAGAACACTACGCCTACCCTTCTTCCTCTGCGATTTTCAATAATTTTCAATAATTTTCAATCATTTTCAATAATTTTCAATATTCAGTCCTGAATGAGTGTTTTATAAACAGGTTGCAAAATCAGACATACGTATATCAAAGAATCAGAAGAAAGAGAAAAGAAAACGCCGTTACTGGAAGAAAGATAAAAAGAAGGAAAGAAAGAAAAAAAAAGAAATAAATAAAAATTGATACGACAGTTTTTTGATATTCAAAAAAAAGTCAATGTGTTGGATTGAGGCTTAATCGTTAAACTGGATTAACATGCGTAGATCGAACTAGCATATCTATGTATACATTCATATGTATATATTATATATATACATAATTATATGCTATATATATATAATATATATATATATATATATACACGTGATGCTATGCGTTTTATAATTGTGTAGATTTGTGAATTGCATTTTTAGAGATAGATTTTTTATTTCTTGCTTATGCTTTTGATTTTGATTTTGCGAGTGCCAGGGGTTGCGGGGTTGCAGGAATTTCAGGGGGTTGCAGGGGTTGCAGGAACGCATACAACGGCACAAGCTTTGTCGCACTTACAATTGCCGCTTACGGCCCATGTTGCAGATCTTGAAATGGCACAGCGCCATATCTGAAACAATAGGAACAGAAAAAATTAAATAACTAAAAACTAACAATTCCATAAATATAATTATTCAACTTTCTAAAGAGTCAAAAAATTCTAGATGCACCTAAAGCCTAAGAAAAAAAGAACCGAAATTATAATTCAGAAAGATTTTCAAAAACGAAATTCTAATAATAAAAAAGTGAGAGATACAAGAAAAAAAAAACAAAAAACAGAAAATTGACTATCTTATAGTTTTCGCAATTAGATACGTGCACAGAGTTGCAAGTGCTTATTCGCCGTTGGTCACGCGATCTAATTGTGCAACAGGAGTCAAATTGATCTCCAATAATGACGTCACAGTCGATGGCCAAGGGTTAAGCAGTTTAATTGGTCAGACATCGATGTGCACCGAGGAGGAAATTAGTCGATCGATTGACAAATCTATACGCTATACACGCGGTTCAATTTTTTTTGCTATAAAAGTATTCGATTCTGACTATGTATTTTTCTTTTTTTTTCTTCATCTTTTATAATGCTGCAGAATAATTAGCTAAATGAAGCAATTAGATGAGTATATTGCACCAGAAATTCTTTCAGGAATTAATTTCGTCACTTCAATAAACTCGCCAGCACCAAATGATACGAGAATTTTAAGTCAAGGTTCCCAGTGACTCCTGCGAAGAGTTTTATCGAATTATTCTATAGAAATAAATGACGTAAAACTGCAGTACAGACTCCTGAGTATCATTGAGTTATTAACCTTTTAACTGATCCATAAACACGTTAAAAAAAATAAAATGAAAAACCAATCAAACTGTTTTGCATTCGCAACGTTCTCGACATGTGTGCAGATATACGTAACTGCAGACTATAATATGAGCTTTCAATTTCCTCAGTTCGTTATAGTCGAGGAATTGTGAATGTTTGTTATCGGAAAAATCGTTCCACTCTTTGTGATGAATCAATATTACATAATAATCGAACTATTTATTAAAAGCGAAAGATTGATTTTCAGTAAACTGCTTATTACCTATGTAGAAAAATCAAATCAATACTTACAGCTGCCCCTTTTCTCATAACGTGATGGAGAAGAACGCATTGGAAGTGGTACCGGAAGTGGTTCGCCCCCATCTTCTTCGGAAAAATCTTTCTGAGAGAAATGAGCCATTCCCATAGCAGCTTTGGCTTCAAGTACTTCTTCGATGGCCATTGCTTCGTCGGTTATCTCACGTTCTTGTTCGTTTATTTCTCTTCCTAGTTGTACCAGTTGGCGAAATTTCTGCATTAGTAGCTGCAACACCAATTAAAACGCACATTTTAACAACATAATTATAAAATCATGCACGGAGAATGGGATCTCCATATTAATTTAAGTATTATGTATACCGAAGAAGTTTGGGCTTCTTCTCGCTATTTCGAGAGCTGCTGCTTCTCTTTCTTCCCACAGTATAGTATGGAGAAGCAAAAGCAGCTGTAAGGAAGAGGTAGAATTTTATGATGTGTAAATCGACGCGCAATATTTTCCCACGGATCAAAGGGCACTCAAATTCTTCACCTACCCGGAATATGATTCGCGATTTTCGTTACGGTATCTCAATTTTAAAACAAACCTTCGTACGTGATCAGTAAAATTATTACAGGCAGTGGAGTGAAATATTGTTGAATTGAGTACACATACCGGAGTATAAGAAATGAAAATGTGTCTTCGTCATTATTTTATTTCTATTTTTCTCTGAAATTTTTCCGAGAATCTCCGCATCGATATTACTACACGAAGAGAATAATTGCCATTTTTTTGATCGTTGAATAAAATATCAAGGGTACGACGGAGGTAATTGAAAGATTATTAATTGACGAGAAATTCAGAGAGGCGAGAGACCAGCTCCTAAACCGCGTGTAAATCTGCGCACCGGAATTTATTATATTTCATCAATTTTGTTGCCTCTTTAATTATTCCCAGTTCGAATAATCACACCTAATTGATATGGAAACTTAGCTCTCGAGTTAGTTGCGGTCAGAGAGTTCCTCGAAGCTCTTTGGAATATTGATACCCGATAATCAATTAGTTACATTAAATTCTCTGCAGTATCAGCCGCACGCAGGTTGTACGGTGTGAAATATATATCTATACTATGTACCCAGCTGTGCGAATTAATTCACACGCATTTCATCAATTAAAGTACAGATTTTCTCCTGAGACAAAAAATTTTAATCGCTCATTGAACAATGATCGAGATTGGAAACTTGGGCTAATTTATTTTGAAAATTTTTCACGGATCATAGAATTTGAAAATCTCTTCGCTGAACGGATACAAAATTTTTTTTTGCATCGTACAACTACGCTGTTTGATGATAATAATAATCGATCGTAATATGCATCAGCCTCTAATTTTCCCAGTATATTATCATGGCCACCTCTAAATTGGCCATAGAGACCTTGCACCACGTTGTACTGGTCAATGACGTCGAAAACATGATCTAGGCACTACGAGTAGGTGCGTAATAGCACAAGCCGCAGGAGTTGATGTAATACACTCTGTATATTCAATTATGCGCAAAACTCTGCATAATTATTCGAGTGCAGAGTAGCGAAGGGTAGAAGGAAAATTAGGTTCAATATATCGGCGCGGAAAATTGCAAGTAAAATTTTTTAGAAACATTTTTAACAACTTCGCAAGTGCAGCAATACTCCTGTAATTATCATAATGTCTACCAATTACTCGAATCAGTTAAACTAGTCGAGGAACTAAATACTGTAAGGAGCCTCACCCTGCTTTCCGGGTCAGCGGCCGGGTAAAATGGTCCTGGCTCAGGCTCTGCTTGGGCAATATTACTGCTGAGGAAACATGACAGAAGTAAAGCAAAAGCCCAAAGTCCGGTCCTAGTGTTCCAAATTCTTAAATCGTCTCCCTTGATTGATGCCATTGCTAAAACACATGGAAAATAATTCAAAGATTAAGAAGATTGGAATTATCCATTTGGAAGAAATGTGAAAATGAAAATAATTATAAGAACAAGGGTGTGTAGTTTCAGTTTGAAGGTATCCTTTCGTTGAATTTACAGATTTCTCATAATTTTTTAAATATTTTTATATAGATAGGTACTGCATGAATAAACGACGTGTGATAACACAATTGTACGTGTTAATGAAAGTCCAGGTTTTGAGAGTATATAATTAAGTGTATATATACGAGGACCGGTATATCGATCAGGAATAATTATGTTGAGTACGTTTCATTACATTATTGCTTTGGGTATAATAAATAACACTTTCGTGCGATCAGCGGGAAACAATCTAGAAAGTGGTATTTTTCGTTCTATAACGTATGTATAGGTATAGGTATATCTATAATATATACTTTTATTTTCTACTGTAGGTATGCTCCTTTCTTCCAGCTCTATACATACATATATATACTCATTGTAAAAATGGTGTGAAGTGCAATTAAATATTCACGAGGGTAGACAATGGGTTGCGTACAACGCGAGGACTGATAAAATAGTAAAGAAGATGAAAGAACAAAACCAAAAAAAAGAAAAAATTAATGACGAATGACTATAAAGAAAAAAAAAAAAAAGAAATTAATGAAAAATCCACCACGTCTTTTCCAATATCGTGATATTCGTTGACAATGGTAAAGTTATTCATACAGAACCTGGACCCTGCGACTTGCGAGCAACAAGTAGAAATTGAAAGCCCCATTATATACGCGTAGGCGCAGTAATAAAGGTTCGGTATCTTTTCCCTCATTGTCGAATGAATTTTTCAGGCATCATATATACATTAGTGTTTGTAATATTTGTATATATATAATGTGAAAAAAATGAAAATGAAAATGAAAGAAGTGGGAAAAAGAAAGAAAATGCGTGGGAGTATGAACCGTTGGAATAGAAGCAGAATAAAAAAATATAAAAAAAAAAGAGTAAAAAAGAAAAACGAGCTTACGCCGATTGATAACGACTGATTGTTAACGAGCAAGGAAACCCTGTGGCCATTAGTATTCAACGTCACGTCAGTCGACGACCGCGTAGTAGATAGTACATAATATTCCGAAGTATCGATCAAATCGAAAAGATAAATCGACAATTGACGGGGAGGACGTTGACGAAACCCTCGTAGTTTCTCAGGGTTAATAGCGCTGGTATTTCTGCGTCACTTCACCTTTTTCCTCATACATATGATTATTATTTATATATGTGTACAATTTTTCAATTGTCAGTTCAAATAAACTCCTTAGATACATAATATTGCGATCAATCGAATTTCCTACATCACAATAAATTATTATCGAGGCATTACATATGTAACTGCAATCCGATTGCATATCATTTAATATTCTTTGTCTAGTCTTTTCTCTGAGCTCACTATACGCTTAACGACTTTCAATGACAATTCATTGTCTGCAAAGTGGGTAAATTATCCCAATCATTGATACAAGGTTTAACCGCGTATCATTTGATCCAGTTCTCATATTAAACGTAGGTACTATAGGCTTATTGCAAAATTCGAAATAACTCAAACTTTATGCATAACGATGGCCTGTATTTCGCATTTCGATTTAGAAAGTTTAGATTATTATAACATAGAAGTGGGGCGAATTCCGGATCTTATGTCATAGTTATTTTGAAACAACTATACGAATGGGCATAATTCTTGTCTGTGATGTTTCGAGGGTGTTGAATTATTACTGAAACTTGAACTTATGGCTAGAATAATAATTAATATGTACCACATTAGCGCGATGTGTTAGGTATTATACGACCGCGTAGGTATACTATAGTTTTATACACCTTATTCTCTATACATCTTTGTCTTTTGGAATCACGTAGGTTTACCCACCTACCCTTCTTGCAAAGTTAGATAAACCGTCTGTCGTCGTACTACATACACGCAAATTCACTCACTACTAATTAGCACGTCATAACTTCTCAATTAAGTTCTGTGAAAAATGTATAGAAAATGAGGAAAAAAGAGTTTCGCGTAAATTCAGAAGCTTTTTCTTGTCTACTTCGTGTCTCTAAACTGCAATGAGATCGTTAAGATGTATACTAAGGGTGGAAACACGCGTAGTTTTTAATCCAGAAGTTTTAGACTGCAGTTTAGGCGAAGACGAGGAAACTTGCTTCGTTACGAAAATTAAAAATTTACTTTTCTAAAACGTCTGTCATTTTCTGTTCACGTATCTCATAGCTAACAAACCACCCGCGTAATATACAGACGCTGAGATAGAAGTCACAATTTAATCAACCGCGTGGATCTTACGCGGACTAAAGTTATTATATACCGCGTCAAGAAAAGTTCAACAGATATGCCACCCACAACTTCTGAGCCTTTTTAATAATCCCCTAAGAACTTAGGGATTTAGTAAGAGATCTCTCCTCTGCGACAGTTCTTTCGTAGTTAATTTATCAATCGCATATACGAGTTTTAAAGGGCTGAAATAACTGTGTGTAAGGGTGTATAAAAATATACGACAACACATGTATAATAATTAATAAATAATAATAATCGCATAGCTGAATGATATTTCTGTGTGAAAATATTTTCCCATATGTCATTCATTCAGTTTCTATTGATATAACAACGCTGCACAAAGGGTTGCACGTATAGAATTGAAATCGCGGTAAAAATTGATTTGTTTCATTTGAATTAGGTTTTTACTGAATTAACCGAACGACTGGACTGTATATAGGTATCACGGAATGGCCAATGCGTAACAATTATTCGATTGAAAATTATAAACCAACAAACTGAGGTGATAATTTTAAACGGATATCCGCTACTAGTCGTATACGAATGCAACGCATATTCAAATAGATTCGGAAAATTAAATTGCAATCCAGCGAATCAATCGTACAATTAAAGCGTCGCAGATGGCTCGGCTGCATTTCGAACCCTGCATCAAACAAATACGAAAATACGATTTTTGGTTCTTTTCTTTTCTAGAGATTTTTTTGTTTTTCTTTAAATTTAATAAATAAATAAGTAGAGAAGAGAACAGCAGATGCTCCAAGAAAATATGGAGAAAAATATATATTTCGCCGATACCTACAGGTAGTATACCTATAGGTGAAGGCAAAAAATGAAGGAAAACAAGAAATGTATATAAATAAAAAGATCGAACGGTCCTGCTGTATGAAGTATATCGGGGAAATCCGAATATCCTTGGAATTATAAAGAACCGGAACCTCTAGAGAAGCTTTTTGTTTTTTTTTGATTTTCCTTGATTTTCGATTCAGACGTAACTGTCCAGAGTGTATCGAAAAATGTTTTAAACTTGATTGGACAGAAAAAAAAAATTTCAAAAATGTAAATCTGTTCAGTCGTCGTGCGAAAAAATGCAAGTTTAAAAAAAATGTGAACTAGTTATAAAGCGTAATGAAGAAGAAGAAGAAGAAGAAATAATAATGAAAGAAGTTGTATCAGAATTAGCGAATAGATTGGAGATGTCAATGTCTATTTATTTGCTAAATTATTTGATAAGAAATAACTGTCGGGGTGAAATTTGCGAATCTGATTGTTATAAAGTTGGTAAACGAGTGTCAAATATCTCACTCTGACAGTTATTTCCAACTTAACGAGATGACAGCTACCGCTAAGTCGTACGTAGATATTATATGTACGTATATCGTCGTATACGAAAGGGCTGTGCGTTTCGGAGAAAAACCGAATTGCCTGTACCGTAGGAGTTTCACGTTTACTGAAATACAGAATTTTTCTGTACAGACACTACTACCTGCTGCAGTACAGAGGAAGTAATAGCCGGGTGAAATATGAAATCGAAATACCTACGTTATTCCCGGGAAATAATGGAATAGCTAACATAAATCTCAATACGGTCGAGAATATGAATGGGGAAAAACAATGCATAAGTATATCTATATCTACCCGAACGGACGACCCCTATAACTAGATGGCCGTGTGATCTCTAGCAAATAAATAACGGCTCTTCGAAAAGTACATAAAAAATTCATAGAAAGTTTCACCCTTTTACCTCGGCGAGTTCCAGAGGAACAGGTTGACATATCTTTGCGCTTGACGCTTTTTGTGTGTTATATATTTTTTTTCTTCTTCTTCTTTTTCTTTTTCACTTCCCTTTTCCCGGCTTTGTTCTACCCCTCGACAAAAGGGAAAGGGACTATTCGATTCACCCTTTTCTATATACATTTTTACGATGTAATTTACGGAGTGGGATAATTGCTATACGTACTTCTATAAACATCGAAATTTCATTCGTTATCAAAGCCACTGATAAGCCGATGAAATTGTCAACTCAGTATCAGGATGCCATGAGCTTTTCGAGTGGCCCTTAAAAACTAACATTTAAATGTATACAATATACATAAATTCCCAATTTGAATCGAGATTCTGGCGATTATCCTAATTTTTTTGAATTTCAAGACCGCAGGCTACTTATGATCAAAATTCTGTAGGTACGAGATTCTCGATTTTTTTGTTGAAAATTTTGATTATACCTAATGAAGATCGATTTCTGAAATAAGAATTACGCTTTTTGAAATTTTAGAAAGCGATGAAGAGAAATAAAATAAAAATCCACGATGATTTTACCCGACTCGAAATTAGTTTGAAAAACCTTTTCTATACCTCAAATATAATCCTCGCTCTCTCCGCCGTACAACGATCTCGGTACTTATTCTTTTAGTTACTAAATTAAATTTTCATACAATACGGGCAAGCCCACACATAAAATTAATCGTGAAAAAAAATGATAAAAAAAAATGAAAAAAATAAAAGTCATTTTCGATAGGAATAATTATAAAGGAGTAGATACAACGTTATAAAGTTTCAGTGAAACTGAACTGCAGGACATACCTTTATATTAATTTGAAGTATGTAACGCTTCGGTTGTCCCAAATTTCTACAATATCCGATCGGATCGAATGCGCAAGATTTTTATTTTGTGTTTGAAATTTATTTCCTGACAACTCAAAAGAGGAAACTAAAAAAATCTCAAATTCGGGTAGTCTTTTTCCGTTTTTTTAAATTTTCTTTTCTATTTTAATTTGAAATTTTTATCTTTTTTCTTTTTTTGTTCTCTATATGAAATTTTAGTTTCGTTTAATATATTGAAGGATCCGAAACACGCGCACCTTTGAAACACGATTAATAGCCAAAGTCTTCTCTTCTCTGCTTCTATACGAGGTGGGGTAGCTGATCGTCGGAATCGGTGGTGGATTCGCGTTCGGTTCTGCCGTTTCTCGAGTGAGCCATCCCTGTCAGAGCGCTCGCTATTATACGCCAACCACCTCCAGCCCCTCACCTAGCTACCTACCACCTGTGGAGTGGAGGTGTAACCAATTCTGTCTCTCTCTCTCTCTCTCTCTCTTTCTCTTTTTTTTTCATTTCCTCTTTCTCTTTCTTTTTCCCCGTTTTCCTCTCTCTTCTCTCTCTCTCCTTTTTCAGAACATATACTTCGTCCTTGTTTTAAACTCGATTTTCGAAAATACGTGCAGATTGTTAAACGCAGTTATGTATATCCCTATATATATTTCCCTATTTCACCCTCTATGTCCTATGATACGCTGCAGCTCGTAAAATCAGTTTACAACTTAGTTTCAACCATTTTTCACGTGACTAGAATTCTTTTCGATATTCTGAAACTGGATTTTTATACGCTTTTTTTTATTTCTCAGAAATGAGAAAATCATTCGATGATTTTTTCAACATTTAATGTATACTTATTAGGGTGGTCCTTAATTAGGTCATATTTGAATTTCAATGCTCTCATTAGTCAGAACGTCTCTAAATGTATACAAACAAATGTAGTCAAAACCCCAGGTTCTTATCGAAATTCTAAGTACTGCCCCAAAGCCTTTGAACTTTTCCATGAAAGAAATTATTTTCGCCGCGTTGTAGCTTCGAAAATTATATCGTTAAAAATCTGTCGAATTTTCATGGAATATCTACCGCCACAGATAAGGGGTCTACCAAGTTTGAGATTTTTAGGAGCTACACTGCAGTTGGAAGGAAAAAAATTAACCGCGAAATGTCAGAAATCGTGTTTTATTCAAATGGGAAAATTCGAAGGCTTTGAGGTGGTGCTTAGAATTGAAATAGGAACCTGGGGTCTTGGCTACATTTTGGAAGCATTGAAATTCGAAAATTACCAAATTAAGATATGCATATGGTATTTCATGCGTATGTGTGCGTTTACCTAGTTGAAGATAAACCACAATTTGTGTCCCAGATTTATTGCTCAATTTTTGTATCGGCTTATCTAGTGGAGAATGAGGTGATTCGAGATAATACTATTTGCTTAGGAAAGGAGTTGATTGCAAATAGGTGTATTTCCACCCGCGCAAACTCTCCGTCACTGTGTAAAAAGTTCGAGTTTATATCAACAGTTATAATCGAACATCAACCATATGACATTTTCTCTGAAATAAAGCATTTCTACGTATACCCATAATATACGTATAGAAAAATCGTTATCAATTTCCTGTTATAATAATATTTCTCGTTCGATATGATTCGAAAGGTTCGAAATTATTATTAACTCAACTGTTTGAAATCACCCAAATTCACCCATACACCCAAAATTTTTCGCACCGTTATTTTTGATTTTTTTTCTTCTTAAAGTTTGGTTGAAAAAACGTGATATATAAAATCATCCGCGGATCTTTATGCAAAAGATTTTCTTTTGCCTATGCAGAAGGATCAGCAACAGCAGCAGGATATCGGTGGTGAAAATTGATCTGACAAAAGGACAGAGGGTTGAGTAGCGAATAAAGGTTGTCTGCGATGACGTCATCGGTGAAAATATTCGCGGACATTAGCCACGGAATCTCAAGCCGGGCGAGCTTCTGTCCGCTTAGCTATCCACTTTGGCATTCAAACGTCAAGTATATGCGTCAGGCAAAAGCGTCCCTTAAAAATTGCCGAGTCCCCTCGGTTGAAAAATTATTCATTCACTATAATGCAGGACATCGATGTAACGGAATCAATCGATATTTAGTATATCCGCGGGTTTAAATATGATTTTAATAAAACGAAAACGAAAACGAAAACGAAGACGCGGAAATGAAATAAAAAACGAAAATGCAAATGCAAATGCAAATGCAATTATGCTAATGAAAAATCGAAATAAAAAAAAGAAGAATCAAAAAAGATCCGGTTTTCAATTTAAAGATAAAACCGCTTTACGATCGAAGGCTATATCAGCGTTTTAAACAACGCGATGCTTGATCCTGAAAGCAAGTAGTACAGCCCTTGGTTGGTCCGACAAGTAGTTTAAATGCGGTATACTCTTAGGCTAGGCTGATCCCAATTCCCGAACGCTTCTTCACGTATTCGGTGAGGCAACGCCCGCAGATAACCCGACTAATTAATGACTACATGGTGATCAATCCGTTACCTTAACGTTGGCATTTATAAGACCGAAACGATCAGATTCATTTATATAGTAGGTGTGTGTACGTATGTACCAAAGGTCGATTCCATGCATCCTGCATCTCTTATATATTTCACGGTCGAGGTTTCGTGTACCCGTTTCTTTTCTTCTCTTTTTATATTGTCGAATTTAATTATTGAATACGATAAGTGAAGAAACCGATTTTTATTTATTCATTTATTTATTTATTTATTCATTCTATGTAATGAATATTTGAATTTATAATCTAGATTATAATAAATCTGTAAGTATGTATATCGTTCTTTGATAAACTTAATCAGATCTGAAAAATATAAACTGAATACTAAACTTTTAAGCCATAATTCCGCATGAGTGTATCTATAGTGTCAGGATTTTCAATAAGAAATTCTTGTAAAAAATCTTGGTGTAGACTCTACACAGTGTAGAGTGTCCGCAGGTTTTCCACTTCGCGTAATCTTGTTACTCCACCTTTTTTATAGATGAAGATGTGAATAAGGGATGACAAAGTTTGAACTTCTCAATAGTCCCATTTTTGTTTCTTTTTTTAAAGATACATCGCGAAATACTCTGTATACATATGTATACCTATGTATTTCGTACCGTTGGTCTGTGCAGGTCCCGTGTCATTTACTTCTCAAATCCTCGCGTTTTTCTTTATACTATGTACCTAAATATTGGCATCTTTATTAATTCTGAAATTTTGCAGGAGGGAGACGATTATGACAACCTCCTATCTTGCAATGATCTTGAAAATAATTATAATTTGTCTCGTTTTAAATTCTTGCGGTGGTAATATAAGAGATCGGATGAATATAGATGATGATAATTAGTCTACACTGACCACAATATAGTTTATCAGTAATTTTTTTTCATTTTATACATATCTTCTTCTTTTTATTCAATACAATTGTTTGTTTTCGCAATCATTTACAGTTGTGCGCAGATTAAATAATTAAATAAATAAATAAATAATATACATAATGTATATGTATGTGGTGTATGATCGCACGACTATAATTAGACCACGAATCTTTGTTTTTCAATTAGCAATCGTCCAATCGTAGGAGGTCAAGCCTTGGATTGGTCACTTGTGTGACACAACTGACGCAAGCTTAACGATAAGCTTATCTCTTTTACGATTTTTTTTTTTTTAACTATACCTCCGACAAAATGGTGAATTATTAATATATATTGACTAAAATATATATACGCAGTAATAATATTCCGATTTTTTCTTTCGAAATTATTAGACAAGCTGACTATACGAAACGAAAGAAAAATTTGATTTTTACAATTCGGGATAAAAAAAAGAAAAAAAAAGAAAAAAGTAAGGAAACAGAGTCTCGCCCCTGAAGTAGAACTTAGTTCTGAGAATTTTCTATATTTCATTCTTTTCTCGCAATCAGTTCTCTCTTTGATTGAACTAATTTCCGGAATGTCGAACGAGCGAAATAAGATTCATACTTTTATTTTCTAAAACGATTAAGGACATTTTTTTTCTCATTCATTTATAACGAGATACATCCCGCTGAAAATTTGTTGCCAATCAAAATTTACACGTGCATAAAACGAAAAGTATCTACTTCACGTAAATTTCACATTTTAAATTATTAATTGCATGATTTATATATATAAATCCTCTGTAATTATTTAAGTACATACATACATGTAAGTATATGGGTTTGAAAAGTCGGTGAACGCTTAATTGGAGGTGATTAAAGTGATTTTTTTTCTTTCAATATTATATCTCTATGATTTATTCAATGTTTATTAGTCGTTGGTGCAGGTCTGCGAGAGAAAGGTCGGAGATTGCGAGGCTTTGTTATACTATAAATTATTATATCTATAGGTGAACTAAAATAATACATACTACATTGTTGTTCAGCTCGCACGCGATTATACCTATAGACATATGGGAAATAGTAAACAAGGTAGATATGGAGGCGTTGAGATTGGATAAATTGAATAAAAAAAAATAAAAAAAATAAAGAAAAATGAGAGAGAAAGAGAGAAAAAACAATAAATATCAATAATTTCTGATTCATTGAAAGATATAAAAAGAAGAGAAAATAAATAAATTTACAGAAATCGATCGTTTTCGAGGAAATCACGATATCGGTATAAGTAGTACGCTTGTATTCAGCCCAAAAAATAAAAGCATGAAACGCAAGGAAAGGGCATGTATATACCTTCAGGTATATAGGTACATATTTACACTTATAACGTACGTGACCGCGCATTTGATTGATTTCATACAATATTTGATATATTTAAAAACGAATTTTACGCGGAGCTTACGAGCTTTAAAAACTCTAAGTACCTATGTAGTACCTATACTATTACGTGTCAACGAAAGTAGGTATAGGTGTTGCGTAAAACGTTATGCAAATGGTTATTCCGAGTCCGAGCGAATTTTATTGTTGTATAAAAAAAAAAAATTGAAAAAAAAATTCATAATTATTTCGCCACCCATTGAAAAAAATAAAAATAATTTTCAAATCCCTGAAATTGCTTTTATTTCATTTTTTTTTTTCAGATAAAATAATGTCCGACACGGTTGAAGATGAGAAACCGTTCGCAATAGAAAGAGCGAAAACGGGTCGTGCGAAGTGCAAGAAATGCAAGTGCCCAATTGATCAGGGTGTCGTAAGGGTCGCAAAGTTAATGTCCAACCCTTTTGGGGACGGTAAAATGAAGGCCTGGCACCATGTCACTTGCATTTTTGAACTTTTCTCTAAGCAAAGGGCGAGTACGAAGCGGATAGATGATCCGGAAGATGACATTGGAGGCTGGGAAGACCTGGATGATGAGGGAAAAGATTTGCTAGTAGCGAAGCTCGAGGATTTCAACAACTCAGGTACATAGGGATCAGATCCTTTAGTTTCGCAAATTCTGTCTCTTATGGTTTTGCCTTTCGTTAATTTTTCAGGCAAATATCTCGAACCCTGATTCATATGCTCTGGTCGAGAATTAAACCGCGTGTATAGGTATAATCGTTATCGTGCTTTCGAAGAGAACATACAATATATTACCTTATACCTACCTACCTACGTCTAAAAGCCAACTAAATAATTAACTCTTCGAGATTCGATATGTCTTCCGGTCCATTCTAGCGTGTTCAACCTTCATAAAAAATTAACCATTTTATTAATATTCACTGACATACGGATAGAATCCTTTACCAAATAATAATTATCTTACGTTCCACGTTTCTGATCCTATATACCTTTATTACTAACCGCGTATGTATATCGCAAGCTTTCGATCATTAACGTGTTTCCATAATTTCATCTTATGTTTCGAATGTCTGTACATTTCAGGGCCGAATAAAAATGCGAAAAAAATAACCCCGGCGAAAAAGGCACCGGCAAAAAATCAAGTTCCTTCAGCGAAAAAGAAGCCTTCTAAATTTCCGGCTGTGAATGCAGCATCCGACGAAAACGACGCATCTGCAGCAGCATCAACGTCGACGGTTAGTGCAGTGGTGAAAAAAGTTGCTTCACATTCGAGAGATGATACTCTTAGAGAATTTCGGCGACTTTGCGCATCGGTGGCTAACGAGAATGCTTATACAGGGAAAACTGCAATCGTTAGAGAAATGTTGACGAAGGGTTCTGAAGGCGGTAAGTTCATTTGACTTAAATAATTAAAATCAAGGTATGTATGTATGTATGTACATACCTAATTAAATTGCAACGTGGGTATAATATGCGGCTCGTAAAATATAATAGAGATATTGAAGACGAGTGAAAAAAACAAAAAAAAAACAAAATCGGTAAACTAATATACTACGAGATTTTTGAAGCGGTGAAGATCGACCGATTGAAAATCTATTTAGAGCAAGATATGTCAGAGGTTGAATTTATCATATTTTAAACAGCATGAACGATGGTTCTTGGACGAGAGAATCGCGGATGAATAATGTAATGCGGTAAAATCCGTATACAGTAGATTTTGAGGGAAAAAAAAGTGTCGATTATAAACGCGTATGGAAATAAACGTGAAATAATACCATGTAGCATATATATACACGCATATATAACTATACATATGCACTGCAGCGTGTTTTAATCACTCGTCAATGAAATATATCGCAGTTTTCTTCCGTTTAATAATAAACAGTGCGTAAAACGAAGAAGAGACTGTGGAGTACATATAGGTATACCTACACATAGTCAGTATAGTAAATATGATACGTTGAATTGGATACAAGGAAACTATAAATCATTATATGGGATATTAAGTTATTAATTAATGGAATATTTTTACCCCTTTATCACAGCTGTGAAGATTTCACGAAAGGGGGTGATAATTCGCAACAAATGTTTTCTTAGGTCAGTTATATGCTGATATATACAACGTTTTCTTATTATTATACATATATTAACGATAATAAACCGGATACAAGCTTCCCGAAATTTTGTGATAAAAATTGAAAGATAAAAGAAAAATAATAATCCGAAATTTAGGAGGAAAAATTAATGAATATAGTATTATCAATAAATGAATGAATGAATGAATGAATGAATGAATGAATGAATGAATGAATAGACAGCTATATAACGATTACAAATAATTTCATTGTATACGTTGTCGATATTGGCAATTATCCAATTGGTGAAATCAGAGAATGTGCAGCAGAAGTAGTTATTTTTCATTAGTTACTTCACTTTTATTACAATACGATATCAGCGGCAAGGACGAGTGTGACGTGTTTCAATCGATTAATTAAAATTAATAAACGCGAATTTATCGACTAGAATTCGCTCAAAGTTCGCACATGCGATTTCGTAATGCGAAAATCGATTTTCCAAATTTCCAGCCGTTCAAAATGCCGAATTAATCCATGGTCATATATAATTGGAAGAAGCGAGGGGGTTTGAAAACTCGAATCGTCTCATCCCCAAAAAAATTTGCATTCCATGCCATTTTTCCCAGGCTCTCAAAAGATCTTAGTCAAAAATATGAGCATACTCACGATTGCGGAAAATCGTTTCTGCTGCAATTACGATCGTTGGAAGAGTCTCGTGTCTTCAGTATCGTCAGTTGAATTACCGATCAAGATTTAAAACTGCGAAAGCTTAATAAATCGGAATGACTTTTTCCCTGAAAATCAGGACTCTATGAGTAGAATTGAACTTTTTGGGTAAAAACCGGCGTATTTGAAACCTATGTGATGGAGAAAACAAAAAAGACCAAAATATCGATCAATAAAATCGCGAAGAAAATTTATCGGTCATTTATTTCCCCCGTTTTAATAAACGATTAAAGCCTTTGATAAGGGTATGTTAAGTATGTCGCGTGGTATGGTTGACTGTTTTAGTTCAGACACTTGATTCACTCTTTTGCGACTATTGGCCCATGGAAGATGCTGCTGTGTCTTATAAGCTAAGTATCGTATCCCCACCGCCTCAAATGACACAGATCGGCCACGCTGCGGGCGTCGAGCCCCTTCGCGGGCAGCCAGCGTGGCACCCACTCCCCACCCTGAGAATTAAGACGATTGCTTATCCTCGTGCAGCGGTCTGCTCGGAGATATTTATTCGTCTTTGGGACTTTTCGCCATTTTATTTTATCTTTTTTTTCTCCTTCATACACTCATTAGCGATCCAAGTCTCCATAATTTCATTGATATTAAAAATTTTCGGAGTACTTTAATTTTTTTTCCTTCTTCTTCTGTTCGCGATACATATTTCATTATCCGTAAAAAAAAGAGAGAAAAAACAAAAAAATTCACGTGTCTCAAGGTTATTAATTATAGTATAGGTAGAATAATTATTTTATTATTTTTCCTGATAAAATGCAGGAGAACAAAATTTTCGAATCTGATTTTTGACGTAGAAATGATGTTTTTTTTTCTTCTCTATATCATAACTTCGAACTCATCATTGGTAATGATAATTTCTGGTTAAAACGTAATAATACAATCTGACGTATATAATGAGTAATGACTAATGAGAATAATTATTTTATATATTAGTATGTGCTACGGCATAGAATGTTGCATTCATTGAATTTTATTATTCCAGTCAGTATGGAAGGCTGACTTTACATCCTGACGTAATTTTCATGCGAAAATACAAGATTTGAGTATAGAAAAATGTCAAACCAATGATAAACCTCTAAGTTCTTATTTATTTGATTTTATATTTTTTCTCTGAATTTTCTATACGAGGAAGAATATTCTCCTACCCGTTTCTTCACATTGTGAAATTTTTTGACGATCTTATGAAATCGAATATCGATTTGATACGGAATTTAAAGAGGGGGTTGACGAAAGAAGAGACAAACTTAATGACTTAGCGTACATTATCATTGTTGGTGTTTTGACATACGGTATAATTCAAATTTTTATCGCACAATCACATTTCAATTCATTTTATTTTATTTCATTTTATTTCATTTCATTTCATTTCACTTAGCATTGATTATTTCGGTATCTTCTATACATAAATCATACACGTAAGAACTTTTACGACTTTTACAAGAATCTGAGCTTGAGTCAAACATCAAACGCATTTCATCTTCTATTGATAAGGACAACGTATAAAAGCGATAAAATATCATTAGATTAAGCAGGGCAATAATTAATCAGCTCATTTATGTACAGGTGAATTTTAACTGCCTCTGATAATAATTGAAAATAATTGACAAAATATGTAGTAGAAATCAATCCACGTTCGCAACCCTGCTATAGATATGTATAATCAAGAAATTCGTTTCCAGTTTTGAAAGCGAACATTTTTTTCAAATTAATTAAAGAAGCGAACTTATGTACACAATCCTTGAATAATTTTTTTTTTTTTTATCAAAAACCGAAACGAAATCTTATCCTCTCTCTGCACGAATGTTAAAGTTTATTGTTGAGCATGGAATTAATTTTTCTTTTCATTTTCAATTAAGTACATATATATACGAGTAAATGAAATTTTCTGCACCGCGTAAAAATTGCGTCGCTAAAATTGGGCAGAGAGAGGGGGAGAGAGAGAGAAAGATAAAATTATAAATTCTTGGCAATCGAAGGTCTATTTTAAAAGATGACGGATTATCCCCAATACATGTGATGCCGGGTGTTCATTTATGTTAACGATTCGTCTGATATTTAAGCTATTAAATTTGAAAGAATTAAATAAACATATGTTTATTGCTCAGGGCTGTAACAACCGATTATATTTTTAATCACGTTCTATACGAATACGTCGCAATATAGTAGGTATGATAAAGTCATCTGTTAACTAACAAATATTACAATTTAGCAAAAGAAAAAAACAGAAAAAATTCATCATTTAACGCATAATTATGATATATCCGATAAATTTCTTTCTTTTTCTCTTTCTCTCTCTCGACCTGCATCGTTCATTTATCTTTTAATTAAATTACACGATCTTTCTATCGGAGATCGACAGGATGCTACGCGAGATGCTGCGCGATGCTGAGATGCTGCAATGCTGCAACTGCACCGACCCTCTCCAAGATTCACATGGATACGTCATTTTTATCTACAAATATATTTCCCATCTCTCTCTCCTTTCTCTTTCTCTCCATTTACATATATATATATATATATATATATATATGTATTTAATATAGTGGTAGGCTAACACCCTGTCTACTGACCCGTATTTTGGCCTTAGGCCCCATAAACCCCGAACAACAAACTAAGACTCCCCTTTCTTGTCTAAGTGACGCTTTATACCTCGGTTATATTATAAACCATTGAGATATAGTACGACGTTTATATACGTGGATATATATATATATAATTATATATGTACTGATTTCTACGTGTACATTGTGGCATTGAGTTAGTGTAATTTAAACATTAATTAATTACGACTTTCGCCTTATTGGTGACCTCGAACTATCGCGGCTTCTTTGAAAAATTATTAAATTGATCAGAGATGATGGCCCGCCGCCCTGTGCACTGTCATTAACTGATGAAGTCATCGGCATTTTTAAATTCACATTTTTATACTGTTTTCGCGAGATAAGACGAAAGGGGGAAAAAAAAATAAAAATAACAGTCAGTTGTCAAGTTTTTGCACAAATTTTTATTCATCCCCATAATTTCTGTGTCAAAATTTTGTTGAATTTCATTCAATTTATTAAAATAACATGATGAGAATTTGGAAGAATAATAATTGGAAAATCGTTTTTAATTGATAAGTTCAAAATTGAGTAATTTTCCTTATATCGTATCTACTACGTCGTTGGATAACGCATATAATATGTGAGGTTGCTGCAGATTAAGCGGGGAGAACGGTTTTTTATTATTCTTTTTTTCTTTTTCTATACAACAACGAGTACCGACAAATAAACATTCGGTTCGTGCTTTCGTAAATTTAACTTGATATATCTCTCTCCTTATGCTCCACACCGTATGTGATTCTCTCTCGTCAGTTAGCTGTTACCCATTTTTTAAAGTTATGATCCGTTAAATCGGTCAAGGATGCTGGAGAGTGTTGGAAACGTAAAATAAAATGAACAAAATGAAAAAAAAAAAAAAAAGAAATGAACGAATTGAGTGGAAAGAAAAAGCACTTCATAAATACTCGAAATCTTCACATGCAATTTTCACGCCTCTCCATACATCGATCATATTTGATATTCCATTAGAATCAATTCTCAATCATTGAATTATATCCCGTCAAATTCAACCCCTATTAGTTATATATCTAAGTAAATCTCACACAAGTCAAATTATCTTCACTATTTTGAAGAAAATTCTAATAAGAAGAAAATTAAAAAAAAAAAAATTGATCATTCACAATTACGGCAAGGGATGATTTTTTCAATTTTTTTCAATTTTTTCTGCATTAATAGAACGGCTTGACAAAAAAAAAAGTATGTAGAGTGTAGAATCGCAGATTCATGCCGTTAGTTTTTTTTTTTTTTTATTTTTTGCTTTTTTTCAAACTCTTTCATCTTCCTCTTCTAATCTCGTGACTCGCACGATCGCTTCTTGAATATGCGCAGTTTCGAAGGAATTATAAGTACATATTAAATCGTCTTGTATTGCGATAAGAGTACAGACTGCTTGGTACCATCAACTGCAACTACTATACCAACGCTCGCGAGTACGCGACGCACGCCGCGATGCTTTGGCGTCTTTCTGTCTTTTAATTCTTTATACACTCATAAATAAATATATATATATATATATATATATATATTATGTAGCGATAACCACGCGTACGTCTGTAATACAAATATTTAATGTATGTTCAATGTATCTATTAATCTACACAAGGCTTCATTCTTCATTATTCATTGGATAAAATATTAATTAGAAACTAAAAATCTGTGTCTTTACACATCGTACAGAAAATCATATATCATCGATCGATTTATCTGCATTGATATATTTATTAAATGAAAATCTTTGAGCTTATCAAATTTTTTCCCTAATTAATTGAACAAAAATATGAAAATAAATTGAGAAAATTGATAAAGCTTTGTCAAATGATAATTAATTAAACTATTGGTCATTAATATACCTATTTGAATAATTATTTCATTGATCGATTTACGTGTCATTGACTCGTGCAACTATAACATATGACTATATAACATACTATATCGAGTCAGCGAATGTGTCATAATTCATTATCTATAAAATAGAGAAGAAGAGAGAAGAAGAGAGAGAGAGGGAGGAAGAATAGAGAAATTGTATTCATTTATTTGTTATCTAGGTCTGAAAAATGAAAATATTTTTCAATCACATATACGTATGTATAGCATATGAGTTATAGGGTGGAAAATTTCCGATTAACATTATATTACGGATTACTACACCCGTGTGATAATACATTAAATATTTATACATATTATATCCCCACTCGATTCTTAATAGAACTAGTGTTGAACGGGTGAACAAGGGTCACGGTCTGTTTTCATTATTTCTACGTTTTACATAGTTTATATTATTCTATATGTACAAGTACATACACAATAATACATTAGGACCGAGAAATCGTTCGATTTAGGATTAGAGAGGGAAAAAAAAGAGGAAACAAAATCGATTCAATCGATTATTTCCCGTATTAAAAATTGATTAGAAATAAATTGGTGCTCGCACGATGATTAATCAGTTACCATATATATTATGGAATTTATATGTCATTTAAGAGAACTACGCGTAAATATATGTATATCCACGACGAAGAGCAGAAGTAGAAGTAAAAGAAGAATAAGACGAAGATGAGAAAGAAGACGAAGATGAGGAAGATGACGAAGAAGAAATTTGTGAACGGGTCAAGTTGCAATTGGAGCGCGTCGTCGTAAAAGTTTATTTTTTATATATGCCTCTCGTATATATAATTGAATCTCCGTTTTTGCGGGTACAAGTGTTCACGTTTAGTATACGCATATATAATATGACGCAATAGAAATCCACGCGCGATATCTGTTTGGCACAGTTTTGCAAGAATCTTCACCCCATTCATTCGCAATCGATATATACTATATATAATAAAGAGGAAATAGAATCGATTATTATTTTTTTATTTTCTTATTTTTTTAGTATATAGGTACCTATGTATATCTGATTTTTCCTCATTATACCTGATCGCTTTCTGCAGAGGGCGAATTGAACCGTATTTTATTTATTTATTTTTATTTTTATTTCTTGTACTTTTCTTATAATAGGAAAAGGTAATTTTTTTTTTTTGCCCCCGCTGCCCGAGTGTACAACATAATAATTTATAATAATTTATAATAGTCAGAGAAAAGCCCGAATTCAGTAAAAATAAGTGGCCTGCGAGACGGACGGTAATCGGGCGAGCAATAATGCTTGCTTGCTCTCCAAACGAGAATCGAGCAAGCCCCTAATTACTGCGATACATTTCAGGCGTCGTTTCGTGTCCCAAATGCCACTTAAAATCAACAAATCAACTAGAATAACATCAGACAGAAGGTTTCGCCCCTTGTAATTGCTAGATTTCAAATCTTTTTGTCTTATTCTCGTTAGACAATTTTCGATTGCCGACAATTGCGTGGAAAAACAAAACTAATAATTGCAGTCTTTGAATGAAATTCAGTTCGTTTTTTATGCCGAAACAATTACACGAAATTTTTTTCGTGCAGAAAAAAGTAGAAACAACAAATAAAAGGAAACGAAATTCACTAAACGAAGTTTAGTAACACGTAATAATTGAGATAAGGAGCCAATGACTAGCGGAATAGCATCAGCAATGACGTTGAAATTATAAATACGTCGAGTTTTCAGTGTAGGGAATCTCAAGTGCAAATTTCTTCAACGTGTAAACGAAATGTGTCGAATAAATGACGCCGAGGGGTGTGTCTGCCGGTGAATATATGGCATATTATATACCGAGAGTTTTCGGTGAAACTGGTGACCCCCTCCCTGCTGGCTGAGCCCAGCCTCACGCACGCAGTTGGTTTCGCCGCAGGGAGGGGGTCGCTAGTTTCACCGAAAACTCTCGGTATATCGGTGTGACGTATATACTCCGCGCAATTAGTATAAAATCTACAGTGCGAATAATCATCGTGTATCCAGAGATGTAAGCGTGTATTATAAACCTACGTGTACAATGTACATACTATATCGATAGAAAAAAGAAAAATAATTTTTCCGAAGAATCTAGAATGAATAGAATTTATTGGCGAATAAATGAATGAACGAATGAAATGAATCAGTCACAAAAAAATTAAATATTTATGATGCATTTAACTAACAATTATTATGACGCAGATAGAGGTGTGTCGAATGATAGAGCGAACTGCATTACACGAGGAAAAATTATAATGCTAAATTGAAACTTGAATGAGAAATATAGTATAATATGTTCTATACGACAACTGTTATATATATATATTTTTCGATATAAAATACGTCACTCTATGTACCATGAGTAATTAAATTTTTATTTTCACTAAACTGATACAGCGAGTTCTTTGTACAATATTAAGTATAATTTTTACGAGCTGGTCTGGTTCGGCACCGTAAAGTCTGCAGTGTCGAGATTACAACCGTTTGTACTAAAAAAAAGAAAGAATGAAAAAAAAAAAAGAAAAAAGTTGGAGGGTTAATCGTGAGCGCAAAAAGAGAGAAAAGAGGAGAACATACATGCTCTAACTTTAAAGTTCTTTTTTTGTTCATTTATTTTCTGTTCTTCTGTGTTTTCTGTATTTCTTCTATACGTCTTGGTATAAAATTTCGCGATTTTTCTTCCGATTTTTATACACATTCCCCGATAGATGATGGTATTTCATGACCATTTTATCCTCTGAAGTAACATCGGAGGGGCCAAGTTCGAGCTTAACCTGTTGCTCGCTGCAGAATCCGGAAGCCTTTGCTATTTGCAATAATAAATTTTCTCAGGCTGTTCCCTCGACGTGTGTATCATTATTAGTATACAGGTCATAACTTTTCGCAGACAGTCATTCCCTTGATAAAAAGAACAAAAAAAAGAAAAAGAGAAAAAAAGAAGAAATGAAAAAAAACATATAAATAAAATAAGAAGAAGAAGGATACTGTAGTATAGAAAAGGAGAAAAAGAATTTCGCGCGGCTTTATAGTTTACTGGAAAACTTTTATGCCTTATCATTTTCGCTGTACGGTGAGAAACGGAGTTTTCCAAAAATTAAAGATAACAAGTAAAAGAAGTATAAGATCATTGAACAGCGTAGTAAGTATATGATAATCATAACGAAAACGGAAAACAGAAAACAATTATACCGAGAGATTTTTTTTCTTTTTTTTTCTTGCTTTTTAATATTTTTTCATCATTTTTATTTACGATATTAGTCAGTTGTTTCAGTTTACTAACGTCTACTAATGATTCGGTTTTATCGAAACTGTATAAATGAACGTAAATATTTCTCATTTTGTTGTTATACTAATATTTGCAACACTACGCGTTATGCGGGAGAGTCTGAAATCGCTGTTTTTGCAGACGGTTTTAAAGGCGACGTTACTCTCTGGTGCAAAATGTTGTTGCCCGGTGTAACAAAGAGAGTTTACAATCTACAGAGCAAACAATTAGTCAAATTATTCAGCCGGATGTTTAACAAAGATGAAGATGAGATGTTGGAACATCTAGAACAAGGAGACGTCGCGGAAACTATTCAAATTTTTTTCGAACAAAGCTCGCTTCTTCAGCCAAGCTCGCACAGTCATCTCACCATCCAAGAGGTAAGCGAAAAAGTATATCGCATACAAATTTTTGAGTCCGAAAAAAAAAATTTTTATTTTCTCTTTAACTCCTTAGCCGACCGATCTTCGCGTTTATACAAGAAGAAGCGATCGAAATTAGTGTTTGCGAAAAAAAAGGGAAAAAAGAAAAAAGTCACTGATCGTTTTCTGACGAGATCAATATCCCGAAAATGCGGGATACCGCAGCTAAAAATATATAAGGTAGCAAGGAATTGTCTCCGCAGATTGGATCGTTACCTGCAATCGAGAAATTCTTGCAGAATCACAAACCCGCGCCTTGATTACGTCGCCCATTTCACTTTTGATTAAGGAATTTCTCTGATACTGTCTAGCTTCCTCCTGATCTCGTATCGAATCGTTAGAAATTCGGATCCTCTGTATTATAAAACGACAGACCGTCGATTTGACTGATTCAATGATACAGCAATTCAATATACTATGCATATATTACACGCAGGTAGATTTAGGAGAAAAAAATTTCAAAAATCGCAGCCTTATCGCAGCATTTTTATTTCAGGTAGATAAATTTCTCGATAAATTATCGCGGCTGACGAAAGAAGACGAGCAAATACAGCATTTCAAATCAATCGTTGTCAAGTGAGTTCAACATTACCTGAGATATTTAATTTACGCTTAAAATTTTCGCATTTTATAAATAATTCAGATCGTTATTATCCATTTTTATAGATGTACAGCGAATGATTTGAAAATGATTATCAGACAGGTGAAAAACGATCTGCGTATTACCGCAGGCGCAAAACACATGTAAGTTAATTCTATGATTCTCAGTATGATTAATTTAATTTTGTTCTCTTTCTCTTTGTATTCTCATTATCTCGAATTTCACGAAAATTTCACGTAAATTCGAATAAATTAGGTTCCGAAATCTATTCATGTTCGGATAAATTTTCTATCGTTTAAACAGCCTAGATGCAATTCATGATGACGCCTACGCGGCCTTCCAAGTCTCGCGTAATCTCGAAGCAGTAGTATCCAGATTCGTTAAAGATTCACCGGTATTTTCAAGCTCGAAAAAAAATATCGACAACGACGATGTCGACACAGAATTAACGTCAACTGGTAGCAAAGTTGGTCTAGCTTTGATGACACCCGTTTTACCGATGCTGGTGAGTTTTTCTGTCCATTAGAAAATCGTGTGATAATTTATTTATGCAGAAAATTTCATCGTATCACGGAAAAATGAAATGCGGACAAATAAAAGTTCATCCTACATAACTGCAGCCGCGACTGATATATTCTATATTTGATAATGATCTTCGCGTTTTATTCAGATGTGAAATCGAGGCGATTTCCGATAGTTTGAAAATTGTTTCCTGTTCAGTTCTGCAGCCCGTGAATATAAATCGGTGATTTTTATTCACGCGGGTATAGAAATGGCCGTCAATACCAAGCTGACGAAGCGTATGGTTTACTGCACTTATCGAAAATTGATAAAATGTCTGCTGCAGCAAGGCATAGTTTTCACTTATACTTCATACAAAATGTTGATCGACATTTTCCTAAGCTGCAGATATATAATATTGAAGAATGATATGCAAAATTGCATGAAAATGTAGAAACTCTTGAAAGTTCCATCACTTCTCAAAGGTGAAATTTTCATCTGAATAATGTATCAAAGAACGAGTACGAGTACCTAGTAGCTCTTTACGTAAAACATACACATAACTTTAAATCGAAACTGCGTAAAAGCAGACGAAAGGGAAAAGGTGGGACTTTCAGAACGTCATGAACCGATCCCAAAAAAATCTATAGATGAATCTCCTCGAATCATATTCAAAATTCTGCAAGAACAGTCGCAACTAAAAACCCGAAATTTGTCACGCAAGGAGCTTTTCGAAATTCCGGATCACTCTTTTTGGATTCCGGTCGGAACTCATCGCACCTTGCGTGTTTGTTAATTAATCTTGTTAATAATTCGTGACAAAACGCCGCAGGCGGAGGCTTGTAAATCGGTAGAAATGGCGATGAAGAAATGTCCTCGCGGTATGCTATCGGAGATAAAATACGACGGAGAACGTGTCCAAGTCCACAAGCAGGGCAACCAGTTCCGGTACTTCAGTCGTTCCTTGAAACCCGTAATGCCGCACAAGGTGAGATGGTCAAGTGAAAATATTTACACAGTGGACATCCCAGGACCTTACCCCTTTAGGGCCTTGAGGGCTTTAGAGAATTCCTACTCCTTTGTACTTTGATCCAGGGATTAAGGTGCGCATCTTATACTGAAGAGCTTGACCTTCCGCCGTAGAGCAAACCTATGCGCATATATTTGAATATGTATCGCGGAATTTCTGTCGGACATAATTTTTCTATTCTCATAACGATTCGTCGAGGTGCCAAAAAAAACAGCATTAATTAATTCGCCGAATCGCTCGGTCGTTAAATATACCAATCAGACGATTGAGCTTTAACTGAACCGTAACCGGTACGACAGATGGATATGGTAGGCGTTTAATACTGCCTATATTTACAAACCTGCGCACCCACACATATGAAATTCTATATACGCCTACGAGATATAAATAAACAAATGACTCGCGGAATGCCGTTAGAAAATTTATCACCTATATTCCATTCAACCCCGGTATAGAGAAGGAGAAAAATAAGAGACTAGTATTAGTTCTGATTTATTTGAAAATTCGGTTTCTACTGATTTCCAATGAATTTCTTCACTGCTGTATTGCTTCCACGAATTTTTTTCCGCTTATGTATTATTTCAATCCATTTCATTGCCGTTCAACTTCGATCATATGAATTTTATCGGATTTTGTTCATTTCGTTGATCGGCCACAATCCATTACTACTTACTTACTTACTTACTTACTTACTTACTACCCTTACCTTGTATCTTCTGCAAGGGTGGGAGCAGCGATGCGTAAGGGAGCGGTCCACGTGGGAGTATCAGGTCTATAGTTTAACCATTAGCAATGTATCTCTCACGTTTCACCTCCTCCTCTTCACCCTCGGGTGTCCCTTCACCCCAACCTTCTATCCACCTTCTATTCACGGCTTCACTTCACTTTCGGTTTACTATATGGTTACCGGAAACTTTTACGCGGCGTAAATCTCCTACGAGGAATTGTAGGCACCTAGTTTCAACCTTTCGAACGAGTATCGATCGGTTGGAAATTATCTTTCGGATTCGGTTCGGTTTCAGCCGTTCAATTGCCTGAACCAGGTGGTTCCTATTCTCCAACTTCTTTCCTTGCCCATTTGCCCATTTGCACGAATTTATTATTCATTTTTCGGCTAGTTTATTCGACTCTAATTTTTTCAGCTATTTGAAAAATGAATAAATAATTTACAGGTGAATCATTTCAAGGATTTTATTCCTAAGGCATTCCCGGGGGGAGACGATCTGATTCTAGATTCTGAAATCCTTATGATTGATACCAATACCGGAAAGCCTTTGCCTTTCGGATCTTTGGGGGTGCATAAGGCAAGTTTGTGTGCTTTTTCATTTCTAGAAAGGAGTATGAGATCAGTTTTTATTTATTTCGTTTTTTCTTTTCATTTGCTATACGAATTTAATACCCAATGAAATTAATTATTCCCGTTAACTTTTAGAAAGCTGAATTCAAAGATGCTAACGTCTGTCTCTTCGTATTTGACTGTTTATATTACAACGGTGAAACTTTGATAGATAAGTAAGTTTCGAATTATTACACCTCTATATATATGAATGCTTGGAACGATCATATACACATATATTTTCATCCTAACACAATATTTCTTATTTCCGAAAAACAATTAATTTTAGATCCATGCAAAAGCGTCGTAATATTTTGCGGGAAAAAATGACAGTTATACCGAATCGAATAATGTTGTCAGAAGTCGAGGAAGTGCAGGTGAGAAAAACCCACGTTTTTGGGTGTTTAAACAAAAAATCATAAAAAATCATAAAAAAGAAGAAAAAAAAAAATACTTCTGTGTCTCATTTAAGGATCCTAAAGACTTGGCTCACATGATTGCGAAGGTTATTAAATTGGGACTGGAAGGGTTGGTTCTAAAAGATGTTACGGTTTGTGAAATCATTTCATTTCATTTCATTGATTAATTATTTCGTCATTTTATTTTCACCGCAATCTATAATATCAACGAATCTTAATGATTCGAACCGCTTACCGACTCCCACACTTTACATACATACACAGGGTAAATACGAGCCAGGGAAAAGGCACTGGTTGAAGGTAAAGAAGGACTACTTGCTAGGGGGTGCCATGGCTGATACTGCAGACTTGGTTGTACTTGGCGCCTGGTATGGGACTGGAAAAAAAGGTTCGACTTTGGGGTGAAATTTGAAAAAATTATTGTCGCGGGAAACGCGAAAATCCTAATCCCTAATCCTAATCAAGTAATCAAACTTTTCAGGTTCGAATCATGCTCCGAAATCTATGATCTCAATTTTTTTTCAAACACCTTTAGGATCTTTAGATATATTCCAGCGAATCGATCCTGCACAGTATCATTCACAGCTTGAAAATAGTCAAACAGAAATCTCAAAAAATGATCAATTCTATTGTTTTTTTTGTTGGTTTTATGGTTTTATCCATATGGCAGAAATGACCGAGTCTAAATACTGTGATGAGCGAACAGAATTTCCTAATTTCATACAAACTCTGGCTGAATTGATTCGCGAATAAAATAAAGTAGGTAAAAATATATGGAAAAACTCTTTTTCCCGAACACCCACATCGAGTTTTAGAAATTTTTACGGCTGTACCCACGTGGGTACCGCATATACCTTCGGTTGAGTAAAATCCATCACTCTGGTGTGTCACGCACCTTAGGAAAGCTCACGTTTTACGACTATTCTTAGGTGGTATGATGTCGGTGTTTTTGATGGGTTGCTACGACGAGGATCGAAGCCGTTGGCTCACAGTCACCAAGGTATAAGCCATAAACCACTTTTTCATTTCATCTCTCTCTCTCTGTATCTCTATTATTTTCGCCGTCCTAATTTCCATAGAAATTGTCAAACTAGTCCCACTTCCAAGCAGCATTATATAAATTTCAAGTTTCGACGACGATGTATGTAGGTACACACCGGCCACGACGATGCAACCTTAGAACGTCTTCAAGACGAATTAAAGATGGATAAAATCGGCAAAGACGTTAATCTATTGCCCAGTTGGCTTCACGCTAACAAGCCAATGGTGCCGGACTTTGTGGCAAAAGATCCCAAGGTATGGTATCGTTCTATCAATTCCTGGCACTCTTTGTTTACTCCACCCTCTGATATATGGCCTTTTACCATAATGCAGCATATAACACCCAACTTAACGTGTTTCTGAATAAAGCGTATCGTTTTTACGGTATAACTTAATACGGAGGGTGCCAAACTCACTCAAACAGTTTTAGAGCTATTTTCGCAAAGTGCTGAAAGCCCGATGTTCCACCCCTCGCGGTTTTTCTAACAAATTTATAGGCTTGCAATTATTTTAGGAAATTCAAGTTCAAAGTTCCGACTGTGCATAACAACAACGTCGTATTTCAAGGGGTGAAAGGTTTCCATTTCCGATCCCGTTTAATGGGCCTTAGGGACAGCGCGTTCATTTTAGCGCCGGATGTTTCTGCCTAATTTTGAATGAACGTTTCACGATTTAAAGGCCGTTTCGCCTCAGTCGCGCGGTTTATTCTGATCTATAACAAAGCAAATCCTCATGATCATTCATTCCCAGAAACAACCTGTGTGGGAGATAACAGGGGCGGAATTTACCAATCAGGGTGTTCACACCGCCGATGGGATCAGCATTCGATTTCCTCGCGTTACTCGTATCAGAGATGACAAGGATTGGAAAACAGCAACTTCGCTTAAAGAATTGCGAGTCCTTTTTGAGAGCAGTGCCGATTCCGTAGACATCAATTTATTGCTAGGAAACAACGCTGGGTTAATTGACAAATCATTTATCCGCAAATACTATAAAGTTGCTTATTTTTTTTGCACTGACATGAACGAGATCGTATATTTCAGACCTTCGACTAATCAGCGAACGCTGGATTCGATGTTGAAAGTAAAGGTGGATAAATCTGAGTCTGAAAGCGCCGAAACCTCGCTGAACAATGGCGAAGAGTTGGAGGAATCAGCGACTGAGTCGTCGTCTGTGAAGCGTAAAGCTCAAGGTAATCAAAGTCCGCATTATTATCGTATGGGGGAAAGTAGGATATCAGTGTTGAACACGGAATGAGCTAAAAATTGGCGATATATTTTCAAAAAAACAAAAAAAGACGGCAGCAGCAGCAATGACGAAGAGAACGAGAAAATATCCGCGAAACGACGTAGCGCAAAGCGAAAAATCGAACCGAAAGAAAAACCGGATGAAGAAATGGACCGATCTCAACCATCGACGTCTTTTGCAAAGAGAAATAAATCATCTCCTCGTTCTCGGCAGGACAATATCCCAAATAGCGTGAGTAAAAAGAAAATGAAATTCATGAAAGATACATTCCCACTTATTCCATAAAAAAAAAGAGAAAAACTTTCATCGCACACTTCAGGCAGCTAAAGGAGCATTCGGCAATGTCCGAGTCGTTTTAGCGGGGGACATTGAGGGAGATAGCCGAAAAGTTCTTCACCGTACGTTACAAAAGTATCCTTTTCTTTAGAGTTTTCAATTCTGCAGATAATATGATGGAGACTTTCACGCCGTTTCACGTTTGAACAATCTTGTTTTTTATTTTTATTCCTCATCTTCATCTGCATGACCCTCTCTTCTGTGGAACACCGTCCTTTTAATTAATTAGTAATTAGCAGCTTGCGACTGATTCCTGTTGAAGCAAACTTTTTTAATCTGGACGTTGAACCAGTATCAGACGTCTTACACTCCATAAATTTCACCAGACATACATATTCCCAGGTAGTATGTGTTTGCGAGAGTATTTCGGAAATTTATCTTTCCTCCAAACTGTTTCCGACAATTCGAATCTCGCCGGTCGCGGTGGCCTATGGAAGAAGGTCGTGTTGAATTGACACTCTGCGCTTGTTTTATCCCTAATCTTAGAAAAGCCGAACGACTTGATCCTCCCGGATTTATTCTACGGTGCTAACGTTAGGATTCAGTGATATATTTCAGTGACTACCAGCATCCCATTCGCTCTCATATAATACATCAGGATTAATAAAAAAAATATATATCCCTGATCGGTAATCAATTGCGAAAAGTAACGGTGACTGATTTTTCCCGCGGTCCGAAATGTGTAGCTGCACTCTATATGACGTATAGAATATTTCAGTATATGAAAGAAAAATCACATACATAGGGGGGAAATGACGTTATTGATATAGGTATAAGAGCGATGAGTATAATCAATGCAGCTTGTCCCGAACTAACGAAGAAGGGTATGTGTGCTGTTTCGAACACGGGTATGCCCAGCTCATACGTTACGTACGTCGTACCTTACGTTACTTTGAACCAAGTCCGGGTTGATGTAGATTGAAGTAAACACGTGTATACACACCTACGTGGGTTGAGCCAAAAGTTTTGTGTATCTGAGATACGTCGACGGAATGAGTGAAAACCGATATTGGCTTTTGAAAGGGAGGAGAGACGTAGGTTCCAGGCCTATTGTCTCGCGAAATGCTACCTCGAAGATGGGGTATCGTGCAAGCAATGTGGAATCTCGCATCATCATCCATTCAAAAGATTTTGTACACATACGCCTCGAAGAATAGCTCTTCAATATCGGTCAGAATATTTCTTCAGAATTCAACGAAACCTATATCGACAATGAATCCCCCTCACCCTCTGTTTACTTTATAATATAAAATTCATGACGGTCAATTCTTCGCTTCCCTTATTATATGAACAAATTTTCTATCCGACCCTCGCTTGCATTGCTGCTCGGTATACGTTTTACTGGGGGCGATTTACGCGGTTGACAGCTTCCTGGTCCTTTCTCTCTCCACATAGATGCTTTTAATGAAAACTCGTTTCCATCGAACAATATAATCAATTTCCTCTCGTCTTTTTATTTATTTTTTATTTTTTATTTCCTCATGTTCTACAGACATATTCCAAACAAATTCGTTTGATTTACTTGCAGAGAGGGGTTCTCTCTTTATACGTATGTTACCTTCTCGTTTTATCAGGACTAATTTATATATTTTTTTTCTTTCTTTCACTCCATCCCTTTCTCGTTTAAAAAACGAAATAATTTTCAAACAAACCTAACTGAAATTCATATGTTTACCAGAGTTGATAAAAATGAAAAAAAATAGATTAATATTTACAAACTCAACGAACCTTTGCTCTCTCCTTTCTTTCCTTCCTTTCCTTTCCTTTCCTTTCCTTTCCTTTCCTTTCCTTTCCTTTCCATTCCGTCTCGTTGAAATTGCCTCGTTATTATCGAAAAACAAAAATTCTCTCACGAAATATGGGAAAGTCGATATGAAACCTAAATACCACAACTTTTTTGGTCTATCGGAAAATTCCTTAAACTCGTTTGCTTCAAACAGAAAATCAATCTCGTTTGAAATTGCCTTCGGACATTGCAGGGTGAAAAAAAATTTCAACAATTCGTCTGAAAAGTTATAGCATCGTTTTGCTATATGTAGCATATGTATACATATACACTATGTAGGTATATACGTATATATATATATATTACCGCAAACCGTCGCCTCTCCGGAAGCCCAAGTAATTTCCTTCGCCAGTAAATGCTGTACGTCACTCGCTCGCGTACCTACTTTCCGCATTGCGGAAGTCAATTCTACTCTAAACATGTGATACGATGAGTGAAAAATTTTCTTCATCCCACATTTTTGAATACACCAAAGCTCAATATTTTTTTTGCTACAGAGTAGGTACTACCTGGGATGAGAATTATTTATTTTCTTTTTTGTTTTTTTTTTTTTCGAAAAAAGAGTAAAAAATAAAATGGAACATTTCTCTCTTCATTTCCTGAGGAAATAAGAAAATGCGGTTACAATCTCTTCGAGAAACACAATCAGCCATGGCGAATAACTTCAGTCACGGATATTGTTGAATTTCGTATCCTATATCGCTCTAAGAACCACCATTCCATTTTTTTCCATTCTTGTAATATGTCAACGTTATTTCGTATATATTATACGGTATATGCGGCAGAAATTCTCGTTTAGTTCAACAAAGCGTTATTATAATGGCTGGGTTTGAATAGCTGCGCGAATAGCGGAATTCAATTTACAGCTCACACCTCGTTACCACCTCGTCTAAGATTCGTCAAAAAATAATCAAATTAAAACGCCGTTTCCTAGATTTTATACAGAGCGAAAGGAAACTTGATTTTATCACTTTTAGGGAAAGAGGAAAAACGCCACTGATATTCTTACAGATACTATCATTGATAATCATTATAGCTCTATCTTCAAAAGATTTCGAGAAACGGTACATTTTTTGACAAACAAGTTTGTCTCTTCGATTGCGGACTATTCTCTTGTTTGTGCTTGTGCGTGATTCGCATGATTCTATCATCCTAGAATACCTGAAGGTAGCGATTCCTTAAATAGCATTCAGACTTGGAGCCGAGATGCTAGAAGACCGGAATCGACATTTGGCTACGCACGTTATACATTCCAGAGCAGAAGTCCCTACGACAACGATTCTGGTGAGTTTTAAAAAAATTCTTAAACCATTTTATCGTATTTTCATCGTCACGTAATACAGGCAGAGTCTCTACACAGAAAAACGATTGAATTGGTCCCAAAATATATTCCTGAAATTTGATGAGCGACGTGTTTGTCATATTGTCAAATATCTGGTTAATCATTCTGCCGGAACCACTTTGATCGCAAAAACGTCGTCTCTAGTGCAGCGAACGCGGATAACCAGTACCACGACAATTTGCAATTACCCAAGTTTCCTGATTCAAAGTTTAGCAAAGCGGTAATTCCATCTCATCTTACAACTATCGCGGTACTCCGCACGATTATGGAACGCTACAGTACGTTACTCTTGTTACTGAAGGAGCTGTTAATGTTGATGATGATCCTAAATCTACAGCCGCATAAGATGTTCCCGAAAATCTCCTTTGTCCGTCATATACCCCAGCCGATAAGAACAGCCTGCCTGATCTCACCTGTTCATTGTTCAGTATAATTACAGCCGGTTGGTTAAAATTGCTTTTTGGATTCGGTGCATGAATTCTATTGCTGTGCATGTTTATGACTTGTGATAAAATGATTAAGTCATGAATTCATGAATTCAAAATTGGCAGTAACTCTTGCCGATGGTGAACAGAACGTGTTATCAATAGGGACGTCAGCAGAATTCAGAATGCGCAAACTCCTTTTAATTAGCAACCTGATTTTTCGGCCATTGATTAGTCCGCGTAATTCCTGAGGTAATTCCGAATTTCGTTTGAAAGGGGATCAAAGTTATGGCCAGTTAAGAATAAGCTGTTCTATTATATTTCACCACCTTGAGTAATATCAATTTTATTGATTAAAAATTATAATAAGAATGCTCGCGCTCGGCTTGTTCTTAAGTATTCTCGTTCATTCTGTGGGAGTTATAGAGATGGATTGCTTGTCTTTGAAGAGTATATTTTTACGTATAAACGAAAAAAAGGGCGAACGAATGGGAAAAAAGAGTCTAATGGCCGGACGATTGCCCCATCCATATATTTAAGTGTGCTAAATTTTTACAAAATCAGCTTTCCCGCTGTTAGATACAGAACATGAACAAAACCGCGGATTATCTGTGAAAAAAGAAATCATTTTTAAACATTTCGCATGACCTCCGACCTCCGTTCCGTCTACTGGCGTTTTCTCGCCTTGACTGTAGTTGCATGCCGAGCTGTCAGGTTCTTTGTATTAGTCTTCTAGGATCCGAAATTCTATTATTCATGTAACTTGGTGAGAAGGTTCGATTAAGAAGATTCCTCGGCCACTGCAGGAATCTGGCGCGTATCTCCGTTAAACCCAATAAAATTACGAATCCACACTACGAAGCGACTGACATCAATGTTCAGCCCCAGAGTTCCGACCTCGCATCGAAGATCAGGTGTCAAAATTAAACCAGATATCACACCTGCTAAGACAACAACAGGTCCTCCAGAATGCTGCGTAGATAAGCTTCATCATCGACGATCTATGGAACTGGTTTTTTCCTGACTATCCACGTTTGAGAATATATTTGAAACTGATTCTCCGGACTCGTAATTCTGGAATTCCTCGTTTTCAATTTCTACAAGAACTGAGATTTGGTCCTTTACCACTTTTCTCATTCTTTGGTAAAGGTCCGAACTCGCGGGTATCAATCTCTTGAAATCTTTGCGATCAAATCTGAAGAGCTCACACTCTTCTAGAGCGATCACAGTCACGGGTCTCTTGAATCCTGGATATAACAGCGAGGACTCGCCGAAATATGCTCCATCTTCAAGGTGGCATATCTGATCGTGAAAACGATTTTAATTCACAATTTAATTCTCAAATTTACTCGTCATTTAACTTGGCAATTGATACAATATAGGTACGTTTTTGAATGGCTAAACTCAATCATTTTTGTATCCACCTCTTTTCCGGCATAAGTGATCACCGCCAGAGTACCTCTCCCTATGAAGTACATGCAGTTCCCTTCGTCTTCGCATTTGAATATTACATCATTTCGGAGAAAAATTTCTGGTTTCAAGGCAGCTTTAAATTAAAGAAATCACGGGGAAAACGTCATCCCGTAATTCTAGTAGCTCATGATCAATTACTGTACTTGAAGAAACACGTTTAGCTAAATACTTACTGATAATACTTCCAAGTAGGGGCTTTTGCAGATTCCAAGATATCCCCACGCGGTCCATCAACTTTTGACAGGTGTGCATCAGAATCTCATCCTTCAAATGATCTGAAATTTGTAGAATGTCCGTTCTCGATATAGACACCTCAAATTTTCGGGATTTGTATAAAAATTATCGCACTCTGTTAATTGTTTCGACGTAAATACCTGCCAGGGAACCGACGATTACGTTTTCCTTGAAGTATTTATCCTGAAATCTGTACTCGTAGTAGTTTAACAGTTTTTTTTTCATCTTAGGGGGAAGCTGCTTTTCACGAACGTAGAATTTCAGGTTGTTCATTATATGGTGGTACCTGATTTCAGGGGCTTTCTCAGATTCCATCAATTGCAGGACGACTACTGTGAGTTTAAACAATATCTCAGAGATCCTGGTGCTTCGAGATTACACTGTATACCTACTATTTTAGCTATTTCTGCAATCTTCGATTTTAACCATAAGATGCTGTACTTACTTATCAAATACATATGGTGGATCATTCCAAAAACGAGAAATATGCAGGAGACTGATTTTTCTCTTGTCAGGACGTCGGCGTCGAGCCTGATCGTTAGTTTGAAAAACGAAGATGGATGAATGAAGCATCGAATCGAGATAGGGAAAAAATGTAACAATGTGAAATATTTGAATATGAATCATTGAGTTTTGAGAAAGTACGATCTATACTAACGTATATTTTACATTCGTTTCAAAGCTTCCGTCGATCGCAAAAAATGCTGTCATTCCAATATAAAAACTGTACAGATATACGTTGAACACGTGTTCAACAGTACTGGATATCTTTGGCAGCGTAGGGTACCAAGGATCATCAGTCTACAACAATTATCATTGATACATCGTCATGTTGATGACTGTATTGAAAAACGATTATCATATTGAAAAACATTCGAAAACTGAATAGTTTTTTCCGATTTCCTACACGAAATAAAGTTTGTTCGATCTACCTCGATAGGTAAGTTTGTTGCATGCATAACAACGAATGGAAATCCATAAGTGGCACAAGCTGCCCAGTGGCAGAATAATGCGGAAGACAAGACCAGCCAGATAACCACACGAGCTATGTGACCGATACCAAGAGCCTGCGATAAAAACCATAATTTATATGTTATGAAAGGCTATGACCGATTATCGTAATCAAACAATAATTGCAATTTCAATCAATCAATTACCTGCATACGTTGAATCAAGAACACGCGAAGCGTGGTCAATCGTGATAGCTTCAACAGAGGCACGAGTTCCATGACCGTAGTTGCGAAGTTGGAACCATCTCCTGGTGAATCGAGTATCATGTATAAATAAACAATTATACAGTAATATGGCATTTGATGAAGTCCTTGTTTCTAATTTAACAAAGAAGAAGAAAAAAATAAACTGGTACATTTTAGTATCGCTAGTTCTCAATCATCATTTCATACCATCAGGGAGGGTATGAGATTCCTGAAGAATCCAACTCCACGGAATAGAAGTCATCAAGTCTATGAGGAAGTATCCTCGGGCGTAATGACTGCATGAGTAAAAAACAAAGAATAAAAATTTCGTTGCTTTTTAAAATGTACATACTCACACCTATAAATCATCCATCTATATGACTTGACCAATACTGTAAAGTCATTTTTACGATGAGAAAGCATCAACTCATTTCGAAAGTGGTACTCGAATCTATTCAAATCGGATTCACAAATTAGATAGAAGAGTTTGAACTAAGGAACTTAGAATTTGTGACGTAACGAGCTTTTTGAAATCTCAATATTCGAAATCTAATCAAAATCCGCTTTGTTTCACAGATATTGAATTTTACAAATTCAAATTTTTCTGGCTTATTTTTAGACGTGATGTGGAAGCTTTATTCCCATCGTAAAAATCATTTGGCGATTTTGGTCAAATCATATGCAGAAGCTCTGCTCAAATACCGTGCTATGGCTGCAGGGTCTAGGAATATTTCATGGCTATTAGGAGAAGCATACCCCGTGATAAAGTTCATTAAAACGTCAATCAAGCATACGAAATACGCTGGGATCAGTAGGGATTCGTTTGGGTGATATTCCGCGATAGGTAACATGTAAAATGAAATTATGAACGGCATGACAACGAAGCAGTAAAGGTAGGTCAAACTCATGACAATTTCCCAGACAAATCTGAAAATGATGAATGAAAACTGATCGAGAAACAGAAACTCACTCCTATTTTTCAACCCTGCGGACGCCTTACCTGACTGCACTGCATGGATGGATTACCCACCAGTTTGGCGAACGTCCGTGTCGTTTTTTTTCAAAAGCTATAGCAGCGTGACTTCGGAGGTAAAACCTCGTAGCAGGGTGTTTCCCAGTGACTATAATCGTCTTTTGAAAGATTCGTTTAATACGGGAACGAATTGAGGCTGTTGGCTGTAATTTTAACAGGTTGCTATCCGAGCCTCGAGAAAGCTCACATATGTGAGTCAATTCCCGTTTAGTTGAGTCGATTAAAGATTTTGATCTTTCTTCTAAAATCAGCGTGTCTTTCCTCATCTTGTTCGTTGAATATCGTTAATCAAGGATTGATTTGAACTGCCAAGATTTTTCTAGCGGTCAAAAAGTGAAAAGAGAAAGACGAAGATTTGATAGAAGAGGATGAAGCAGTCGTCGATACGAACATCTTCTATTTATTTATAATATACCTACTTCAGAGGGATGGTGTATTGTGAAACTCATCATTTTCCCAAATTTCTTTTTGGAAAAAAAAACCAGGGTTGAATGAAAAAATGTCAAATTGGAGTTAATTTCTGCATTCTATACCCAATAAAATTTCAAATTTCCTTGTTCCGGGTATCAGACGTGCCGCAAATTCAATACTTTACGAAAAATTAATCAGAATTCAAATGAGTGTGTCAAGGAAACAATTCGTACTGTTTTGCTTCGCAATATTGGAAAGCCTAGTGGCTTTTTACCCGGTTTGTTTCTTGAGTATAAAATGTACAACAGCGCTAATTAAACGCTGCTGACTAACAGCCTTGAAAGTCATAATATCACAAACTTCGCGTCTGTGATTCGCGCCCTTAATGAAAGTAATTAAACTAATTATACTTCGCAACAGCGATCACTCAGATACATGAGTACACCTGGCAGCTTGCGAAAACTGAAACCGCACGAAGTTGTGTGTCTTCACTTCTCGGTCGCATCCTGCTCCCAACGAAACGTTGGAATATAGATATACAAGAGTACAAAGTGGGACCGTTGCTCAAAGATGAATTCACCGATAGCAAAAATTGGTTGAGCTTACTTTACCAATTGGATTAAGTGATCGAAAATTCTTCTTCCTTTTTTCTCCATTTTCTCTCTCCAATCAATTTGTTCGTAAGAATTGAGTAGAGGGAGTCGAAATAACAATAAATTACTTCGTATTATACCCATGTAGCTGCAGGTTTATATCAAAGGCCAAACATTGTCTCATCCCACTGCAGGCTCTAAGCTGTAAAACTCGCAGCCCATGCAGGACACGATGTCATTAATTATTCTGCATAATTGCTCCCTTCCCCTATATCAGCAGTACTGGAGCTCGTTTAATCAGTCGATGCACCCAGTTTTAAACTAAAAAATGACTCCCTGCAGGATTATACTCTCATCTCTGGTTTTCATTAACTCGTATCTTATCCAGGCGATCATATATCGCTCAGGATTACCCTGCAGGGACTAGATACCCCGCGGAAGAACATATTTCGAACAAGTAGCTCATCTACTAAATTATTTAGAAAGATTGCTGGTGGAACTTCATCAGAAAAAACTTCTCACCCTACCATAAGCCTCTTTAAATTTGCGAACCATGTCGACCATTATTCAATGTTCAAAAAAATAATTAAGGAAATGTTAATCAGGATGGAGTAGCCAAAATCGAAAATAATCTTTGCTTTTTACTTCCATTTATTTGTAGCTTAAAATTTTTTTCAGAATTCCTAAGAGCCAATACACATGCTCGTTGAAATCTTCTTCTTTCTTCGCGTAATATGAATCATATTTTTTTCAGGAGGAAAGTGGACTTCCACCGATGGCACGTCACGTGACAGAGGCATGGGTTGAAGCCTCTTTATCAGATCTTCAGGTTCCAGATCCTGAACCCTTTGCCGTAACGTTGACCGGAGTTTATTGTTCTTGTCCTTGCAAACATCAAGCTTGAAGTAAATATTTATAATTAGAGTAATCATTTTATGCGATGAAAAATCCGTCGACTGATCAATTAGTTGTACATTATCAAATATGAATATTTAGGCAACTAATCTACAGCTACATATGTATACCATGAGGCTAGGGAATATCCGGTAGTTATTTTTCACGTCAGGTTATTCGGTCGTCAATTAAACAATAATCATGAAAATGGCAAATCCATATCTACCGCGTTTGCAAATAAATTTATTCGCACAAAACCTGAACTGCATATCCACGCATGTGTATGCACATTGTACCTACTCTAGCATACACGACACACATTCTGGCTGACGCCAATTTCAAGAGCTATAAATTTCTTCTCAAAGCAGAAATCCGAGCTGAACATAGTTGAACAATTTTTATTCTGAAATCAAAGTTCCACTAGTCGACTTCGAAATATTAATTATCGCCGAAGATCTGCTGGATTACTTTCAGAACAATTTCAGTTCAAAGTTTATAGGCAGAGTATTGCTGTCCTTCATGAAATTGGCCGCTCCTGAAGAACCTGTATTCGTATAACTCGGGAGCGACTATAAGGTACGGGAAATTGATTTCCAACACTTCCGGTAGCAAGCGATGTTGGAAAGTCATCCCCATCCCCTAACTGCAAAGTTGCATTCGTAGTACAAATTGTCGTCATTCTTACGAATTGGATGAACTCGTGCTTCCTTTACTCATCAGTATAAGTGCATAGGTGTATACATACTATAGGTGAGTCGTAATCCTATACACCCTTTGGGTTCCAATAACTTTAGGTCCATGCGTCATGTGATCGGAAATCCACGACCGATGAAGCTGTGAACAACCCGAACTTCAATATGCGCAATATCTCGACACTTTGATATCGTAGCTTGAAATTTCAGTCAAAACACTTCGTACCCAGTTCTGAGCATCATGCCGAGTTGAATCTCGCCAAAATTATGTATAAATGATAAAACCCTGAGACCTGAATCACTATACATCTTCCATTTTCGATGCTCGCTAAATTTACAATGATATGATTACCTTTCAGTTTACCCCATAAAATGGCAACTCCTTTTTTTATGTGATGGATAGCAAGTTGAGCCTGCCATAAGTGAAGCAACTAGTTGCATTGCATACCGTCTCAGCTCTGGAACTATTCTATTCGGGATTAATCTTCCAGTTTGAAATTTATCGTTAAGAGTTTAGCTGTTATTATTAGATCGGTAACGAAATGAAGTTTTCAATTCTACGACCGAAGTTTTGATGGTAACGATAACGCGTTCGACATTTTGATAGGCAGGCTTTATTTTCACTCCGCGGACGATTCCACAGCGATTGATAAGCACACTATACTTCATAATTTCAATTAAAAATCGATTATCTAAACTTTTCACTTCGAAATGTATTGTGGAGTTTTTCTCAGATGCCTGAGACCTGCAGGAGTCTTGCAGCATCAACAGTTTATAATATTTGGTTTCCCCTATTTTCATAAAAATTTTTACAAAAAGGATGGGAATCGGCTGATTTAAACACATAACAAATCGTTATTGATATGTATTTAATGATGTGGATACACGATACGGCGAAAACAGAAAAAGACACACTACCTACACTATAAATGAATAGGAATAGGTATAGGTAACTTTTTCGATCTCAGAATTTCACAAGACACTGTGAATCCCACTAGAAATTTTGTCATTTCTCTAATTACAGTATTTGCCAGATTACCAACGAAGAACTTGGGATATTCTAGCTCAGTATAATCCAGAAGAATTCTAATCAAACTCCCATGCTTAATTATATATATATATGTATTACGTAGATGGGAGATAAAGCCAACAAGATTTCTCGAACACATACATATAGGTATGCTATTTTTTCTTTTTTTTTTTTTTACATAATATATATATGTACTATATGAAAAAAATAACGCAAGGCTGTTTGGCAAGATCAAAATTATTCTGATGCTAGTTATACAACGTTTTATTAATACTGACATTTTATAAAACAAAGTACCATACAAACAAAGCCAAATCCGTTTCTCCTCGTATTCGTATAATCATCATTTTTCGCAATATTAATTAACCAGTTAACACCGATGATACTGAGATACAATTTTTATTTATTTTTCTCAAATCTCCTCGATGTGCATCTTATCGAATATACAGAATCATGGATATCCATATCATTTAAAGGTAAAGCGTAAAAATCAGCGTGTCACGGTCTAGGATGTCGGGGTTAAATTTCATAATGGTATAAGATACAACTGCAGCAGGGTGAATATCCAATTTTTATCCGCGTATAGTATAGACAGACATATATTACGCTAAGGTCGAAATAAATTAGAGAATTAGATAATACACAGAGATTGCCTCGTAAAATATTTTTTTGTTCTTTTTTTCTTTTTTTTCTTTTTTTTTCTTTTGAATAGGTACGATTGAATATTTACTTTACACTACATTAATTTACATCGAGGATTCGGGGAGGAGATGTCCGACCTGTCGGACGTCAAAGCTCTGATGTAACCTTGCTCGAATCTATTTTCCGAAACACGATACGGCATTGAAAGCACACTGCTTCCAGTAGCTTCGTTTACGTTGCAAATCTCCAACGTCCATCTGACTACGCAGACGGTTGACGACTTGCTTCGCGAACAGGTAGTTGATCAACGCCGTCTCGACACTTCCGTCGTCATCTACAAGCTGAAACAATGAAAAAAAAAAAATGATAATAATCATCACTATAATGGGGGGTTTTGATAGAAATTTTTATTCTCCTTGGCGAAAAATGTATAGAACGAAGAAATACTCGTTGGCAAATTATCAGGTGCGAAAGTATCGCGTGAACATTTTTTTTTTACATATCTTTGTTGTAATTGTTGAAACTTTTATAGAGATTGCCAGAGAAAATAACAATTTATTTTCATAATTGAAACGTTCCATTTAAAGTTTGATTGTAATGAAGCAGATTCCTCTACTCCAAACCGTTCAATCTTTGCCAGATTCGATTGCTTAGCAATTTAATTTAGCAGACCGTCTCATCCCTGCAGCCAGAGTGATTAAACAACGATCGATTCTCATTTTATAGCCAATTTTAAAACCGCATATTCATTTATATATTCTACCTTATTCAAATTCGTGATTTACATCGGAAGTTCGCTTTACCCGCGATTATATGCGCGCGGCTTTCTCAAAGGCAAATATTCGTCTCTCTCAGCAAATGGATATAAGAGTATTTGACAAAGTCCCGAATCTTTAAATTCAAACAGATATATTCAATTTTTTCTTTTCTTTTCTGCCTTGGGTAAGTATTTCCCTCTTTTCAAGATCATAAGAAAAGAGCTTCGCCCACGGATTCAGCCTCTCTTTTTCATCGAGTATGACGCATATTTTTTTAGAAGCCTACTCAGGGCATAATCAGATCGAGAGAAAACTCTCGAGTATCATGTTTCCTGTGAGGTATTCCAAGAATGTTAAGGACCCCCGTGAGAAATCCCAAAGGTATTTATTTCCCTGTCGAGTCTGAAGATCCTATTTGTCAGTGACGATCAAAGTCTGCCCCAAGTTAAGTTTAACTATTTCAAAGGGTGGACTTTGCATAGTTTCTGCCTTCCACCTATACTAGATTTTCAAGAGTTTGCAATTAAAGCTCGTAAGCTTGCAAAAACGTTTTCAACTGTGCAAAAGCCCGACGCGATAAAACGGCCTTTAGTACAAGACAAGAAAATTGGTAATCCATCAGTCGACATTTGTAGGACCTTTTTATCGAGACCTTCCATCCATCAATCTTTGAAGTTTGTTGTTAAAGTCTAAAATATGTCTTCAATTTTCAACTTGAAGATGATCCCATTTTCTCGAAACACACTGATCATAGCAAAATGAATTCCCAGTCACTCGAATCCCTATAGAAGATCCTTGAACGAATATGATATCCTCTTCGCCGAGGAACTCTTACTTCAAATTCACCTTAGATTGGTAAAATTGCTTTTCTCTGGGTCAGCAGTACGTATCCCATATCAATGATACTGTGAAATTGCTAAAGAATTCCTATGGCCGTGTGGATGATGCGAACGCAAGAGAAACCATTCGGAAAGAAAACTCGAGGATCTGCTTTGTTCGAGCTCCGAAATTATGGTAATCTTATTTTTGCAGTGTTGAATGAATTTCGTGTAAAAACTTAAGCGTCGTTTGCTGCAATGTGAGCCGTGCTTCGAGGTGTTGAAAAACAAAAAGAATGAAAAAACTAAGCCGATTACTTTGAAAGAAAGAAATATGTCGGATTTAATTTAATCTCTCTATTATTTCATCAAGTTTAATTCACCGTAACATTTTCGCAGAATGAAACTTCGAAACCACAGTTATTTCCAACATTTCTCGAGTGATTAATAAACTCCGCGATTCTGTACTATGCTCAAAATTAAAGATAGTTCACGCGGATTGTATAGCTCGTTAATCTCGGAGCTTGAGTAAATTTATTAATATACGTCCGGAAATAATCCCGTGAAGAGGGTGAAAATGAAACACTGTATCAACTACTTGCGTGTAATCCAGTATTGAATAATGAAATACAATCGAGATTTAATAGGGGGGCCCTTTTTCGCACCCGGTGTTTCATTCGAACGCGTATTACTCAATGTTCGAAGTTCAACAAGAAGCAGTAATGATTTTATATCGTCGTTTCATTTATGTCCAAGCTCGAAGACCTAGACGAGAAAATTCATCGATACAGAAATACTCTAAGAGTCCTATTCTGCAGTTCGACAAGTGTTTCTAACTTGTTGAGCAAGAAGTTCTAAATGCGTTTAGAATATCGGTACAGGAGCTGTGGAATGAGATTAATAGGATTAATAAAGGGCAAGTGGAAAAGCTCTGGTAACTTGTCTCTCAAACCTCGTTATTCAAGTCCTAATTTTAATTGGTTTGACACCTTGACATGAGAGGTGTTAACGGTTAAGAGATATGGCGAGAAATTCTAAAGCCGTTATTTAACGGTAGAAACAAAGTCTGGCTTCAACCTACTTATAGGTATATTATAAATTAGTAAAATCCCCGAACTCAGGGTAGAAAACATGCCCAGCATCTTGGACTAATTAAACTGGTAAATTACACCTCCAGTAACGAAGGTGGAAAATGGGATTTGCGAGACGCTTGCTTACCTACCTACCCTGCAGCCTTGTTCGAAATTCGAAACCAACTAAAAAGTAGCTTTACATTATACTGCATTAATTTACGACCTGTTTCCCTTCCGAATAAGCAAAGTTCGCAAACAAAAAAATTAACAGTTTAATCCTCATACGCTTAATTATGGCGTGAGCTAAAAAAGTACAAAAAATTAATGACTATCTACTAAAGTATATACTAAGTGAGCATGTAATGTCAGAACTGTTTTTTATCTTTCGCATTTATCTAACAATATATAGGTACTGTTTTAAAAGCTCGCGAATCTTCATCTATACATCGTTCGTTACTCAGTCCATTTGATTAAACGGATTACAACGTATATTATATAATATGCACTTTACGCGGTTGGATCAAACTCACATCCTTTTTTTTCCTTTGTATTTCATTTTTACACAAGATATGAAATTTTATCTCGTATAACTCCCTTTAGCATTTTAATGATAAAATTTTTCCACGTACACAAAATCCCGGACTTTATTTCTTATCACAGAGATGAATTCTTATTGATGTTCGAAAAATATTCCGTCTCTTTCACTCAATATTTGAAACACGCAATTATTTCTTTCGTATTTGCGAATCGTGAGAATGGAATTTCATAATGTATCACACCTGTGTACGCACGGCTATATCCGCATGCCTTAAATATCCATAGCCATATAATATAGTATAAATCGAAGAAAGTGCGTGAGTAGAATATTGATGTATTCAAACCGATGGATAAAGTTGACTATATAGGGTTGTAAATTTCGCGAGTATATGCGGGAGGACGGAAAGTTTTTTCGCCAACTTATGGTAATACACATAAAAATAATAATAATAATAAATGGGCTGAATTCGACGTTGTGTCTTCTCCCTGAAATATTGCATCTTTTTCACCCCTTATATTTTTCATCAATAAATCGAAGCAGTGTGAAAAAATAAAATGCTTCCTTTTTTCTATGACATGTAATGCGAAAAAATATTCCATTAAAATCAGCTTGGATTGGTCATTAGCCATACTTTGAAACGCAACTCTGCAGCAAGCATGTATACTTGAAGTTAAGGGCCTATTCGAACCTGCAGACGTGGTATATACTTTACCTTAGCAATAAATTAAAGGCTACCTACTCTCCTACCAATTACAGTATTACATACTGCCTCATGCGTGTTATACGCCATACGGGACGTCAAAAGACGAATACAGTGTGATAAGACAGAATTTTATCCACTGTACTGCACATCATACCTCGATTGCTCTATTCGCGATATATTTTATATAAAGTTGTATAACTATAATCGGTAAATGGAATCATTGACTTATAATCATATTTTGTCGTTATGGAATAGCTAGTTTGAAACTTTTAACGAGGTAGATATCAGCGAGTTTATATGTTCGTAACAATGGTCATGTGTGTTTCGGCCGACGATTGTAATTCCAGTTGTTTCAATTATAATTGCTATGTACGTTTTCAATATTTTGAGATAAATTTGCGACCCACAGTAGCTGGCATACCGCGGGTATTTATTTATTACCAATATCAGTTTTGTTTCAACCCTGCAGTCGAATACAGACGACAGATATTTCCACGTACATATGAAACTATAATGCAACAGCTGCTGTTTGACGTAATTCAAATTTAACCAAACGCCCGGGATATCAGTGAGTAGGTAGCTGATTTCAGATGGAAAATTAATTAAGTTTTGTGCTGCAGCAGGTGCGACGTGCCAAAAACCGTAACGTTAACAGTCCGTGTTATTTAATTCAGGAAGTAAGGTATTAAATTCCAAAAGTTTATACCTACTTCAGTACTTTCATATAGCACCAGCAATTTAAAACGTTTGAAATAAATGGAGATATACCTACCCTACGTACGGGGTATTTTTACATTTAAAAAACAGCGTGAAACAAGCATATCAAATCGTATAATTATTCAAATTAAGTAAAGCGAGAAGATGAGGAAAGTTTTATTTTCCAAGACCCGACAGAGAGCTGCTGAGGCTCCCTTAGGGATGGTCTGCCAAAGACCCGGCTAAAAAAACCTCTTCCCTTAGTATGCGTACGAAAATTATGATTATGGTCAATAACTGTTAATGTCAGTCACAATTATTTTACTGACTTGCATAAATCTCATCCGAAAATACAATTCGCTTTCGAATTCAGAGGACTGTGACAGGATAAGGGTTGAAAACAGTAGTGTAGTAAAACTTTTCGAAAAGTATAGAATGCGACAAAAATCAACGTTTTTCACGTGTCAAACCCGGCGTTTTGAGTTATATGAATGTTTATTTTTTTCTCAAACTCATAAACCGCACCGTAGTTTTGCGGTATATGGATTCGTGAGCGTATTTTAATGGCGTTTAAAAAATCGTTGAGGTCCGAAGTACCGGCGTGCCTTTTAAAGTCATAAATCAAGATTATAATGTAGACCTATAGCCGAGGTAACCACGTCGTAATATTATAATCGACGAATTTTGAACGCGAAGCACATTAAAGCAGCGAGCAAGGCAAGGAGGTGGCCAGTTATTTCGATGGATATTTGAAAGGCATTATTTATGAGTCTTGTAGAATGTAGATATATCCACATGCACATACATATACGTACCTATGTACACACATGGCATGTGTTATCTTGTCTATATTCAAAGTTTCGGTATCCAAAACTCTCCGTATTTTATGAATGAGAATAAGGCACGTACATTCTGGCACTTTACATGTCGGTGTAAAACTTGTTACCAAAATTACCTAGTCTACGATTTTATACCCGGTTTATCAAACCGTGTAGGTATTCCAGTAACGTATTACGTATTACGTATTACGTATTACGTATACATATTATACCCAAAACCCAAACGCAACTTCAAATTTGCGTAGAAATTACTCTCATATCTCTACATATTTATGCCTCAGATTTGTCTTCGCGTATTACAAACAGCCTTGCAAACTTGATCCCCTACGGTATCGCGATGTACGCTACACTGTAATTTGCATCATATTTTATATATTACGAATAAATTTCCTGTGGCATAGTTCAATCAACCCAAAAATGTTCTAATTCAACGCCAAGCTGTGATAGTGAAGGACTTTTCCGAGTCTATCCCTGAACCGATCTTCTTAAGTCGGAAAAAAATGTTCACGCAGGGTAACCCGTACGCAAAAGTATCCAAAAATCTCTTCATTCTTCTCTGGTCATCCGCAGTAATTCGGAAAACCGAAAATTCCATCCTTTATGTGACCGTTATTGAAAAAATTAATAATCGAGGATTAATTTATCGCCTTTTTCAGCCCGCCAAAAATTTATATCGAGATTGTTAATTCGCCCCGAGTTTTAATAGGCAGGTACTTTTATTCGCGGTTGTTTGACCTGCGAGTTTTATATATACAAGGATTGAAAAAGGGTGCTCTGGAAAATATTCCGTCACGTCTAATTAAAGGAATATCTTTACATATTCATTCGGAGCAGGTTCCTACCGAACAACGACTGCTGGTTATTAATATTTACCAAGCCCACATTATACAACTGCTGAAAGTCATGTTATATCAGAATCTAGATGTTTCTCCACTTTTCGCAGTCCTCTTCAAACGCGAGGCTGTAGATGGCGTGTAATAATTACGGTTTTCTTGAAAATTTCGAATAGCAAGAACATCGCATCCCATTTTCTCAAGACTTGCAAGCTGGTTGGCTCTTAAAACTTATATTAAGTGCTACCCGTTTCTCAATTTTTGCTAAATTTCATATTCATATTTATTCACGTTTTTCGTTCCGTTCTGCTTCTCTGTTCTTGCTGGTCTTCACTTCCTTCCTCTTTCTTTATTTATTTTTTATTTTTCTCTCTCTCTCTAATACATCCCCGTCGTTTTCAACGACCCTTTCTTGCCTTTTAACGCTCTGCTGAATCACAGCTTTTCCTAAATACATCTAGAACAACTTCCCGACACCATTTTTTCAGGACCTCAGTTCCGAACCATTATTATATTCAAGCGTCAAGAGCCACTTTGTTCATTTGAAAATACGGGCATTAAATTTCACGCTAGGCTAATGATGTTGCAGGTTTAACAAACGTACGGATTTTCAGGGTGGGTTTAAAAGAATGAACTTTGGCCCGTCCGCGTCAATGCGTAACTCAACCTCGGTCCAATTATTGACCGATGTTTGAGGTAATTAAGGCCAGATCGACAGTGTTCGTTACGTAAATTGGACGTTGCACAATTCGCACAGATCTATTCGTTATTATACGTTTACGGTGAATCGAGGGCGCGGAAAATAGCGTTTTAACGAAATATTCAACCCTTGATTAAAAATGCCTGTATAGGTATGCATATGGATACAGCGCTGAGGAAATTGTTTGAAAAACGAATTTTTATTAGCTTTCACACACTCAAGTCTTGTTCAAATTTTATTTCTTCAAATTCTATAACACGCAGCATTTTATATCGCTGGTATTATTCTGCGATTATTGATTAGCTAATTATTGTGAGTACGGAGGTAAATATTAGCATAAAAGAGTAGCGAATGCGTGCTTTCTGCGATTAGTATTATTTTACTTTCGAATTAATTCTGTGGAAAGCAAATAGCACTCCGTGTGTTCGAATAACTTTTCTAAAATTCTATAACATCGATGTATTGAAAAAGAAAAAAAATAATAATCAATGATCGATTTCCGGTGTTCAAGTTCTCGCATAAATATCACTGGACGATGAGCTGCTGGCGGATTATTAATTAGATTCCCGAAATATCGGAAGCAGAGTACCCCAGATTACCACCATTCCTCTTCTTTGCTCTTTCCTCTTTCTCTCTCCCTTTCAATTTGTCTTTCCCTGACTTGTGAGCCCTGCTAAATCCCCCTGAACCACCCCTGGAATCTCAGAACGACTTGTTGAGTTTCCCGAGATTCAATATACCAATATAGGTACAATCTCGATTGAAATATCCACCATTCGCGTATTGGAGTTTGTACAATATGTATGCAAGGTGCGATAATGAGAATTGAAGAAAACTTTTGCTAATTTACTCCCCTCTCCCACTCCTACATTTCAGGAGTGAAGGAAATTCGTTTTAACTCGAAGAAAAATATTTCTATACCTAATTAAAAGGGATCTAGCAGATGCGATATCGCTTATTGGCTATTGATTGGAAATTCAATAACCAATGTCGAGGTGAACATTTCTGTCGCTCAATACTGCAGATATGGGTTCATGATGATGAACATTTAAATGATAATCGCTGCATCGTCAAGAGTGTCAGTAAAAAACTGATAAAAACCGCATTTCACCATTTCTCTGGCTCTGACTCTGGCAAACTATTAGTATCGATTTCGAGTTACCCCAGAAGGCTTTTACTATCTGACTTGGAGGAAAGGAAATGGAGAATTCTATGTGCACAAGACGTCGTAGATACGGGATATACGTTTTATGTAACTACGTGTACATGCTGGATGCTAGTGCTTCGGTACCCGGAATTTATGTGACGTTGGTATATGTATACATCGACGGCTGCGTGGAATAACCGGCTATCTCAGAGTCCGGTTGAAAAAGCGGCTATCTCAGAATCCGGTTGAAAAAGCGGCTATCTCAGAATCCATTCGAAAAAGCGACTGTTGCCTATATTATTCATATAGGCACAGGCCGCTTTTTCGAATTGATTCTGAGATAGCCGCTTTTTCAACCGGATTCTGAGATAGCCGCTTTTTCAACCGGACTCTGAGATAGCCGGTTATTCCACGCAGCCGTCGACATGTCGATACCATCCATCTGGACCAGAAAATTAGCCGATTTAGCAGACGTTGATTGATAAGTAAAATTCCTTCGAACAGTTTCAGCCGGATATTAGTTTTGCACATTTCAGGCGAAATGAAGAATCTTATGAACGAAGAGCTGTAAGTTATCTTCGTTCATTTATTGATGGATCTACTCCGTACTTAATATCTGCACCTCGAGTATTAAATTTTCAAGAAAATTACAAACGCGCGTAATTCTCATGCAATGAATGTTAATTCGCGAAATAAATAAATTTTCAAGAAAATTACGTCCCCGCGTTATTATTTCTCCATGCAGTTTCGCACTTGAGAGTAATAAAACTGCAAGGCCATTAAGAGGAGGAAAGGAGTTGGCTAATTATGTAATCTCATTTCACCACCGTCTTTGGTAACGCGCGAAAAAAACTCTTCTAAATGCTTTAATTACTTACTTAGTGACCAAGTTTTCCGAGAACTGCATTTTGAATTATGGAAATAACAGGAGGAATTCATCAGAGGTGGAAATAGTGATCTTAAAAACAAATTGATCCAGAGGATTTCAATTCCGTTCTAATGATAAATGAGGAAGTTCGCACGAAGGCTGACTTCAGAGCCGAGTTTAATCTCATAAATTATTGAAAACCGACCAATTTTCAACGCTGCAGATTTTTTTCTTTTCTTCAGAAATCTTTCTAATTAATAATTCAACCGTTGAGAAGAATCGGGACGAAGATTGCAGGCAGGAGGAAGTGAAAAGTGAATTTAAAGGCCTAGGCAGAGAGCTTCTACCATGGATATTAGACTATTTTCAAATCTGAGAAAAATGAACATTTGAAAAGATACTTTTTCCCCTCAGATATTTTTGTAGCTATTGTTTATCAATTTTCCACTTGTTTAGACCGAGTAATACTCTCATAATTTCCGCGGAGCTAAAGCCGACTGTGGGCCAAAAAGGGTATCTTAGGTATATATTTTCGAAAAACGATGCGAAGAAAAGTAAGAAAAGAAAGAAACAAGAGAGTCAATCTTATCGTCAAAGCTCGCGTAAATTGAACAATGAAAGACAAAGGGGGAAACCCTCTACAATGGTGAATATTGTTCGGTTAAACATTTTCTTGTTATCATGAAGAGAAAATCATTTTCTACATTGAAATAGAATCGCTTTGAAGTTGCAGCGTGAAAGTAATTTACTTTCGTAGGTATTCGCTCCTCTGAACGATAATACCTACTTATTCTTTGTCAACACGCGAGAAAGTGCACGTCGTGTCACATCCATCCAATAATAATTCAACGACTTTATATTGTTCAACAATTATTTCTCGCCAGCTCCTTCAGAAGCCACTGGTTTATTCTAATATCTAAAAATACTCAATCAATACTCACGTCCAATTCATTAAGAAATCTTTCCTTGTCAGCCGCAGGCAAAGCTGTGGATAGACTGATCAAAGCGACTATCACAATCGCTGCGCAGATGGTTATTCTCATGGACATCATTTTCAGCTGAAACAAAAAATATACAAAATTCGTGAGCGTGGATTGGGCTTATTACGTCTTTTCAAAACGTAAAACTTCGTTTTTCATTTTATTTTATTTTTTAACTAAGTCTGACACTTGTTAAAATAATGTCATCAATTCCCTAACCGATATGATCAAGTCTCGCCGTTGGTCACAGTCAATTACTGCGTTCTAATAAAATAGACTGGTAATCAATTGCTGATAATCATTATATAATAAGTATAACAATTCGCCTACAAGAAAAGCCAATTACCGCGATGACTGTACTGATGAATAAAACAGTTCAGTGAATGGGCAGTCCCATAGTTAAAAATCGGAAATAACACTGATTAGCGAGCTTGCAAACAGAGCAATTAGAATAACCGAGGTTCTACTAATTGATATCGTCTGTTCAAACATTATATGCAATTATGCATATTTTGAGGATGAAAGGATCACTGCACGGCGAAAAATCCACGACTATTTGCCCACCATTCCCGGATCTCATGAAATATGTAAAAAATTCGTTGGGAAAATGAGGAAAAAGCAGTATTCAAATCCCAGCAGTAGGTAGTTGCTCGAAATCTCTTACAAGGGTCTGGGGCTGCAGAGACCGAAATTGATTCGCAGTAATAAATGGCAAGGAAATTTTCAGTGGCAATAAGGCAGGCCTTAAATTCGTTAATAATTCTACCATGCAATGTAGTTGTTCGTTGCCGGGCTTAAAGCACCCCCATAACTTAAGTCGTTCTTAAATTCATGGAGAGAAACAGCACGGCTCAACTGCAGATTTCAAGTCTGACTCATTGCTGGCTTAAACCACTGAATTCTACTGCCGGACAAAACTGTCGGTCACAACTACTTATGGGAATGATCCTAAATTTATCATCTGCAATTTTGGTTTTTTGTTTTTTATGGTAAAAAATCACCCGTACATCTAACGTCACAGATGTTTAATATCGTAATACAAGACTCGTGCGATATTATGTATATGAAAACACGTTTCATATATGCAAAATAGTTGTAGGTACGTAGGTACGTGAGTCTGCCACGATATTACCAGCCGTTATTACATCTTGTATAAGAATTCTGTATTGTTTGAGAAGAATTACGATTTTCTCAATTGTTACAATAAGCTAACCCTGGAAACTATTGTCTATCAGCCCATTGACTAACGTACGAACGAAACCATCCATGTACTGCAGAATTTGTCTACAATTATTATGTGGCTTCACCATGCAGCAGCTAAACTTTGTTACTCGTATAGCTGTACTAGAGACTAGAGAGTTATAAAACATGGCCCACATTACTCTGAAAGCTGAGTCGTAACTCGTAAAGCGTACCTAGTATAGGAAATAAATAATATAGAATAAATAGACGATACGTTGGCGAGAAGTCACGTCTATAGCCATAAGCCACCATACGTGTGAGTTATATTAGATTTTTAGGTAAAGACATCCGAGTGCATGTGAAAATAAATACGAAGAATTTTATGCTACCATAATATAAGTGTCCGTGTTTGTTAATGAAATTTTTTACACATTTTACCTCAACTCGTGTTTAACATTTTATGTGGAGAAAAAGTTGATCTCTTTAATTTTTTTTTTTGTATCGCAGAGTTTACCCAGTACTGCAGTTTTTTGAAATCATTTACATGCTTTGAAATTTAATACATAGTCTAGTACCCCTGAAAATCGATTAATCAATTTGTCGAATATTTTCTGAACTGAAAGCCTCATTAGATCCAAACTTCGTATATAAATGCACTTGGTTGGGATTAATTGATCAAAAAATGTTACGCTTTATACCTACGATGTTTCATTTTATTGGAAAATAAGTATAGCTATACGTATTGTATTTTGGCATTAATCGGTACCTTATACTCGTCAATTTTACCAAAGTCATATTTCATTTTACTATTGGAAAAGTACGACTTGGAGAAAATAATGGATCTAAACCGCGCAGGTAAGTAGGTACATGAAATTGACAGAATATAATATCTTTTTTTTCTCTTTCACAGCTTAGGAATTGAGTTATAGCCCGTGGTTGGTCAAAAGCAGTTAACTGCACTAAACTAAAAAGTTTATAGAGAATCGAAGCTTTGGAAAACGCGAGCGATAATTTTTATCGTTGGAAAAAGTTCCCTCACTTTTCTTACCCTCGTAATCCTTGAGAATTCTAAGTATGAGTCTACGTCTTTCTTCTCAAGTTGAAAATGAAAAAATAAAATAAAAAAAAAAAAGAAGAAGAAAAAGATTAAGGCAAAGAGTGTTTTTCAAATAGGAATAAAAATCTCTCCTCATTATTATATTTTTTTGTTTTCTTTATTTCACCTAAACTTTGCTCAGTCTAGGTATAAATCGTATTTGCAATGTAAATAGTAACGTTAAAAAATCCTGCAGACTAATTGTGTATAACTATTCCAATATCACGTGTACAGTCCCCCATTAGCCTGCACAGTAAAAAAGCTTTTATAAACGGTCTCTCATTGACAAAATTAAAGGAGGCGGACTTTTTGCGGTAAAGTTGTTGCTTCTAATTACAGAGAGCCTTGTTTCGCGTTTAGCGATAAACGGCGTAAACGGGAGAGGTCTACTTCCGTCACGTACTTAGTACCATCATCCCGAAAAACAAAAACCCGGAGGGCGCGTTGTTCCTTTTGATCATTTTATTGCCCTATAATGAAATGAGCCATGAGCCGTGAGTATAATGAACCAAAAATAACGCATTCAATGGAAACTGCGACTCAATATTTTATCGAAAAAAAAGGAAAACGAAAATTAAAAAAAAAACGGAGGGTATCAGCGATCACACTGCACGTATAGGAACTAGTAATACACATACGTCGAACGCAACCCCGTCGCGTGACTCTGACATTTTAACAAAGTGGTTTGTCTCACTTTTCTGTATAGTAAAATAGAGAACAATCGCTATTTTCATTCGCTATGAGATTTTCCTTTGCCAGAAGTTTTCCCCGTTTGATAATACATCTGAAATAGTAAGACGATTCCCGTAGGAATTGAATTGTTGAATAAAAAATAAAATGGAATAACCAGGAAGAAAAATAATTCAAGGGTGGAATATCGCGAAGCTGATGTTCTCCCTCTCCCCTTAGTGATTATATCCAAACTCTTTATTTCACCCTCTCGTATTTCTAGCCAACAATGGCTGGTTAATTGTTCTGAACGTTTTCTGGAAATAATTTCATCAATTTCGTTTAAAGCGTAATATTTACTGATCAACTTAACGAGACTCTAAAAACACACGGCAGACTGTCACTTAGCTGGTGTACAGGACCTTTACTCACTATCAGTTTATTCTTCCACGATACGATAAAGCGCGAAACATATACTCAGCTGGGAGAGAGAGAGAGAAAGAGAAGGAGACACATACAGATGAGCTTAGAGCTTAAGTTGGCTAAATGATCCAACCGTATCGTATAACACGATAATGTTTAAACGGTAAAACGTTGCAACGATATTAATCCACAATGAAAGACGAAGTTTATTTCTGCAAACACTGTGTGTGATCTCTACTCTGCAAAATATTCGATGTAGCGTTAAGTTTTGGTAAATTTTGTCAAACTTGGAATGATTTAAACAGATTCTGAGTCCCCGACGTTTGGCTAATGTTCTGCCAAAAAAAAAAAAACGAAAAAATTTAGTAAAAGCCTTACAGAGTACTACGATTTTTATTTTCCGTGTAAAACCTCGCGGACCATTTTTAGAATAGAGGATTAAGTGTACCGGTAGGTACATGAAAAGTTTCGACTGAATTCTTTTTCGTCAGGGGAATATAAAAGTTGTTCGGATAATTACGTAAGTATAAGGGAAAAGCCAGCGAAAATTTACCTCTATGAACACGCGGGATTAATTTCTTGAGTGATATTAACCAAATTTTGAATCAAAGTAATCCGAGGCGCTCTCAAAGGGCTTTCAGACCATAAGAGGAATTCTCTTCCCTTGAAGAAAATACATCAAAGATCGAATACCCAGATTGAATAGATCGACTGAGGTTTGATAAACCTAAGAATTAATAACTATAGGATGATGGATTTTGGGTATGTGGAGGTAATTAATTTTCTGAAAATATTCTTCAGGAGGATTGAACGTCTCAATTTAGTTCCAAGATCAGAATCCATTTATAAGGAAATGCGCAGGTAATATAGAATCGATACACAATTCAGCCCAGATCCTAGTTGTAGCCATAATTGATATCCTTAGGGCTTGGCCCTGCAGGATAGACACGAAATTGACCGCCTCTACGATGCGGTCAACCCCGGTGCATTCAATCCCGAGAATTTATTGATTTTCGATCATTTTATCAATGGGATTATCGCTCGTTGATAAGTTCGGTTGAGTTTGATTACTAGGCCGCGAGATTTCAGACAACTAGCCAGAACCCAGCTGCAGTCATTGAAAATGCCTTGAAATTTGCGGACAAAATTTTCTCTATTTTTCTTTTGCAGATCTTCTCATTACTTTTTTTTTCTCTTTTTTTTGATGAGATCGGTTTGTGAATCTGCCTCCTTTCATTCCCCCAGACTATGGAGGATAGAATTATGTTGAAGTAATAAAAATTTGAAACGGCTTCTCCATTTTTGACCACTATATGACAGAGATATTTTCAAGATTTCATATTACTTCCCTATACTCGAACGACAGGATAGAGTGGCTCGGGTATCTTCCGATGTCTAACTTTGACCCCTCTTTAGGTATATCAACTCTGTTGAGTGGCAGAAAAACGTGCGAAGAATTTCGATGAAATTTTCAAGTCTAAAACTTATCTCTAACTCAAACGTGACATAATAATATCGCATATATCATTCTATATTTCCGATCATATCCTTCGATATTTATTATCAAATTTTGATCATATAAGTATTTCGCTTCTGCTTTTAAAATAGAATTACATAACTGTATAGAATTCTGATTCAGCATCTGTATCTGTGTTCGATGAATAATTTTCATCGGGAATAAAGAAACTATACGTTCAAAAATTCTCGCAATACTAGAATAAGAAAAATAGTTAATTAGATGAAAATTTGAGCGTGCAGGAAAAATTTCATTCATAGGTATGTATAAGTACGCAATGTTATAATTTATAAATAAACGAACAAAATTTCACAGCGAGATTTGCGTTTGCAATTTTCGCACTGAGATATTAAATTAGGATATAATCCGCGCTTTGAAAATCGGAAAAAGAACTAGGCAGCTGTCAGGTTGTCATAAAGCAAAAAACCTTTTGAACTTTTCGTTGCAATTTTTTCATTTCACAACCGAACAGCAAATTCTACTGTAATGCAATTAATTGTCAATTTCAAGGCTTCCTCACTGACCGATACACTGATTGCTGCAATCTGAACGTAACTACAAATATTGCATCGGGAATTGTTGATATACAAAATAAAGCAATAAATCGTGATCTACTGATCTACCTTTCCATATATCGTCAAAATATAGACATTCTACTCTCTATAAATCAGACATAATAAAGATGAGAAAAAACTACCCTCAAAATCTCTCTATTGAACGGACCGATAAAAAATCTGGAACAGGCAAGACCAACAATCAATTTGCAATAGTTTATTGAAAAAATATTTCAATTTTGACAAAGCATTGAAAAAAAAATATGCAAAGTAACTCTACAAAGCTGAGCTATCCGCTGTATCCGTACCTTATGATTGTTTGAAGCAGTGAGCTTAATTCAAAGTCTTGGAGATCGGTGGTTGATGACGGACGAGATTCTCGAAGTAGCTGGACTTCCGGTTGAGATTTTTCGTTTCCACAAAGGGTTGCTGCGAGTTCGTGACTAGGCGGTGGTATGACTGAGCTTGCAAGCACGCGACCACTTTATATCCACGGTCGCGGCGCGGGCGTCGGGACGCCACAGGGGTGAGCAGGGTTCGAGGGGATGGGCATCCATCGTACTCCCTGTTTTCCCCCTTTCCCCAACTTCCCCATTCCCGTAAACCCCCTCAAACTCTCACACCCTTAAATGCCCGTTGCCGGTGAGTGGCGGGTGCGAAGCAACAGGACACACAGTTTATGGAACGGAATTGAATATTACCGAGCACCTGCATGTCAAGGAAATCAAGTAATTAAGTCTTGGAATGAAATTTGCTGTGGCTGCTGCATTGAATTCATAGAATTTAGTTATAGAAAATAAACTCAAAAATCATACATCGTACATCATATTGCATTAAGCCGCTCGAGAAGTTCGCTATACACGTGTAATTTAGCAATACCTGGCTATCAGTCAAAATTTCACGCCTGGTTTGAATTTTAGTCACAAAAAATTTTTACTCCGTAATTTACAAAGAGAAAATGAGATTAGGCATATACGTACTCAAACTCGTATAGGTTTATACATTATATAGGTATACCTTGGTGATTATGGGGTGTGTTACATTTTGTGCAATTTCATGAAGTGCGGGGTTGTTTGACTCATCCGCCCCTAAAAGAAGAGGAGCAGAAAATATTCATTTGAAAATAAGTTCAACGGATATTTCGCTCGAATATATTCCCAGGTTGGAATGGAATTTGAAAACAAGTATTTTCACCGACTTTTGTACGGATTACGGAGTTTTTGTAGACCTGGAATTTTCAGCGAAATTAATCTCACTCGGACATGAGAGACTGAGACTTTGCTCGAAACGCGTTCCGCGTATTGCAAATGCCACTTGATCCCTAATTTCGATTTCAAAGACGCCGATTAAATATACGAAAGCTCCGGTGAAATTTCTTTGGTAAAATTCTTAGCGATAAGAAAGAAAATTCGAAAAGTTTATTTGAGAGGAGGTTTTCACGCTTAGCATAAAGTTTGCGGTCGGTTGATTTAGGGGGGTTGAAAGATCTGATAGAATATATTCCGATTATTTGAATTGTGAAACAGACTTTTTCGACATTTTTTTTAAAATGGTTAAAATAATATTTGAAAATCCGAGAAGAGCTTAACCAGAAATGACTGATTGACGTGAGATTAGAGCCTAGAGCTTAACCGGGTACCCCATTATCAATAATGAAGCGCAATCAGTTTCTGGCCAAACAAACGATGGATTATTTTTCAACGGGAGTTAATAGATATTTTATGCTCGGAGATCCGACTTTCTACGTTATAGAGTATAATATCGAGATCGATGGTTTCACCTCATATTTTCAATGGGTATATATATAGAAATATATAATCTAGCTGCCATATCAGCATTAAACTCTGAGACAGCCTGATCCCGCGGAGCAGAAAATAAAAATCATTTCTGATCATAGGGATTTGAAAAATATTCAATTTTTAAGCAACGAAGGCCTGTAATAATGACAATTGTTTATCATCAATGTTTCATAAGTTACATAAACAATTAATTATATGGAAAAACGGAAAACGACCCAATTATTAAAAAAAAAAAAAACGAGCAACTTTTCCGGTCCGCAGGAACTGACATTTCATTCAGTGATTGCATAACGATCATTAGTGCGATCTTGTCATGAAACGAGATGAATTTCATTCTCTAAAATTATGTATTTATTGTAAATTATTATCGTATATTTATCGTTATCATCTTTATTATTAACGGCGTTAATTAAAACGGCTAATTATATCAGAGGATCCTAATTCATGCTCTGTGTGCGTTACGTATTTCAACATCCTTGCGTGCATTATACATATATTTACGTTATAATCTGGCAGCAGCAGCCTAATTAGAATATCTAGAAAAAAAGAGCCAAAAACGCAGAAAACGTAATACCCAGCTCTGCGCCTTATATACCTATACATGACTATACCTACGCACAAAGGTTCTTCCTAAAGGAATTTTTTATTCAAACAAACTTCAAGCTGGACATCATGAGATCCTGAATAAAATATGTTAGATTTAATCATTTTTTAGCGAAAATTTTAGGCAGGACCACTTCCTTTCCTAATTTCACTTTTCCTTACATACCTATAATTATGCAGAGCTGTTTCGAAAAGAGATTTCCAAATGGAACTAATCAGACGAATCATGATCTCGATTGTGTGAATGAATCTCATTCAATAGCAAATTGAAAATGATCAATTCGTATGTATGTAGGTACATACTTAAATGATTATCATGGATTGGATCATTCGAATTTCATAGTAGAGCTTAGAGACACAAAAGTGAGCTTCTTCAGCCCAGGCGCGATAAGATATACCAATTGTTGAAAATACAGAGCGAAATTAAGGTGCAATGAAATGGAATCAGATGTCTTGAATGAATTTCAATAAAAGCGAAGAATGAACTATTTTAATAAAGGTAAATTTATCCTGACTGCTTGAAAAGATAAAAATAAATAAACTCCTTCCGTTTATATTTGAGGTGAATTAAAATTGGGACGAGAATCTTTCATAAATTTTTAATAATAAAGTTGCGACCTGCTGTTGCCATAATTATATTTTTATTAATACAACATTCATATACGTAATTCGTGTATAGGGAGAAAAAATCCACTTATTCAAATCCATGAGCATAAAATATGAATAGAGAAGTCGACGAGCACCGAAATAAGCGAAACTACCAGCAATAGAATTTTTTTTATTATTCTACTCCTCTTTCCCTCAAGGCTCAGAAAATTAGGTTGAAATGGGGAGAATTTCACCCAGAGAACCGCGTACGTACGTACGACGCATTACTCTCAGAGCTATGGCATTATCCGCCTATTTCCCGGTGAAATATAGATATATAAGCCCCGGATATCTCGGCCACCTGCAGGTTGGGGTCACTTTGCTTCGGAGCCCGATCTTGCTTCCTACTTCCTGCTTTCTACTTCCTACGCTGTTTAGCACACCTCAACCCCGACTCCCATCTAGGGTAGAATTCCTTTTAACCCATGAGTCCCCAAGCCACTCGGCCGCTTAAAGTGCGCCCAGAATTATCCCCATCGTCTCTTAATACCGAATCGAGGACTTTACCAGTTTGACCATTGTACACTCGAACTGGTACTTGTTTACTGACTGACAGCTGCTTTGCCTATAACTTTGTTGGTCTTGAACTGACGAAATGCAAACACGACAAGCTCCAATCAAGCCGTTTGAATATCGATTTTTACGTATTGCAGTAGGATGTTGGACTTTGAAGTAATTGAGTCCTGAGCAATGAGCACTGTGCACTGTGCTCTGAGTACTTAGTATTGAGCATTCTGCACCGTGCACTGTGCTCTGAGTACTTAGTACTGAGCACTATGCTCTGAGTACTTAGTACTGAGCACTATGCTCTGAGTACTTAGTACTTAGTACTGAGCACTATGCACTATGCACCGTGCACTGTGCTCTGAGTACTTAGTACTGAGCACTATGCACTGTGCACTGTGCTCTGAGTATTGAGCACTAAGTACTGAGCATCGGCACTTGGAGCATATATATATACCTATAGGTATTCATGCATAACAAACTTGTGGTTGTAAATTAGCTGTAAAATTGCGTAAAGCCAAAACATTTAAGTTCTGAGTAGGTAATTCGCCGATTACGACAACAACCCAGCGGCTCTTGAGGTGAGCTTTCAAACTTCTCCAGATAATTAGTACCGCGTCTTTAGGCGGGGTGCTGAGATTTGAATCATATAGCACGTTACGGTTACACGTCTCAAGACGCATACCCGCGCAGCTTCGTCAAAGGGGTATAACCGAGGGTAGAACTAGTCAACCCTGGCTATCCAACCGTGGGATTAGCCTCAGCCATGTCGATGTGTCGAGAGACTCAAGTCTCCAGAAAGCTGCCCACGTCACAGCTCGAACCTTGATATATCCTAAGTGTGCGACCTTTCCGGATCACCAGAGTTTTCATTCAGGGAGAGAATTTTTCGATAATCGAAAAAAATAAAGAAAAGAAAAAATACTAGCTTAGGATTAGGCGAAATATCATCATTTATATTCCTAGTTTTTTTTATATAGATTTTTCACGCTGTTGAGAAAATAGGAAAACTTCTATCATTGAATTTTCATTAGAAAAAGAAAAAAAACGAGTAAACGAATAATCCGCGTAATGAATTCCAATGTAAATACTTGTCAATAAAAATGGAGATTCAGTACCTGCTTTACTTGCCAAGTTCTCTTACCGCTTGGATTGAAGTAGTTATAAGTATTGCATGCATGAAATTACATTTTTCAAAGCAAGCTGAGACATAGTAGCACTAGCAAAGCTACTGGAAATCAAAGGAAATCGTATGTTTATTTATTTGTTGATTTACTTTCCTTTTTTCCAAACATATACCTATGTAGAAAAGGAAATTGATACGAAAATGTTTAATCGATCGTGTCGGGGAAACTAACGGCGATAACGCCACGTGTTGATAGTCTATCAGTATTTCATCTATCCACTTCTAGTTTAGCCTTTGATTTCTGATGATCATAGTAAACGGTTAAGTGATGCGTGCAAAGTCGTTTGGCACTCCCAAGAGATGCTTGCGGTAAGCGAGAAGCTTTAGGGGTGGAAATGTACACACAGAGATGCTTGTGGTTTATCTCTATTTGCTAGTCTATGATGAGCCTGTCTCCCGTATATATCATGTATATATACCTATACCGAGATCAAAACTCGAGGGGGAAAGCCCAAGCTGTCAGAGATTGTTGAGACGATATAATTTCTCACTAATTTCCGATTTAAATGTGACGAAATTTCATTCAACGGATTAACAAGGGCTTTCGAAATTGAACAAAAGTCAAAAGCTCAAAGCCGCACAGTGCAGCCCGGTATTCTGAATGTAACTTGTTTCGTTGTTTGTCTTTCAATTCCATTTTGAAACGATAACAAATTACTTGATCATGAATGAAACCACCCAGAGAGAGAGAGAGAGAGAGAGAGAGAGAGAGGTATAAGGATGTTCTAACTTTGACTAAAAATAAAAAATAAAGAACACCATAGCGATAATTCATTTGCTTTCTATTCAAGCGCGGCAGTGAATGTGAAATTGAGAAGAACAATTGTTGAGCATTATATTCTTATTATTATTAATTATTTTTTTTCTGTTCTTCTCATTCTATCTCGTATATATTTTGCTTATTCATTAAAAGTTCGTCAGAAATTTGTTGGCCTTAGCAATTCTGATTAATTTAACGTTCCGCTACGTTTCGGATAATTTATCGCGTCTCGGCTCCCGCTCATACCTACTCTAACGATTTTATACAAAGTTTAAAGTGCGGAGGTGAGCATTGAATCAACCCTCAGCCTTGCGTATATAGTCTCTGGAAAACCGTTTAGTTCTCTATTACCAAGTGACAGATTTAATTCAAAACTCCGGTGTTTATGTAGTAAGGAGGAAGGAAGAAGGCGAGGAGGCTGCTGTTATACAGCCACAAGTATACAAGCTACAGACGTTCGCATCTCGCTTTATGTACATTTGCGTATGTGTGTGTGTGTAAAGCTGCGGAGGTAAGAATGGAGAGTTAATATAACGTTGAATAGAATAACGACACATTCACGCCGAGCTTGCAAAGGTTACATCTTAAACCAAACGATTTACTGCCTAGGTGCTATAAATCACACCATTCTACGCGTGTATGTTATACACAAGCAAACCAAAAGCTATTCAAAATTCGAACACAAGTACTACGTGTACAGAGTGTTATCTAGAGACGCCGCAGGAATGCGGGTCTCGGACCGTCAGGCGGCTGACAGCGTCAGGTGCGCGAAATTATCAGGCAAAAATAAAAATAAAAATAAAAATCCTTAGTGATCTATTCCCTTTTATTTGAAGTACCAAGCGAAGATTATTCTGGAATTTTTAAATTTGTAAAGATGCCGTTAATTGCTCGTTAAGTTGTGTTTTATAATATACAGAAATGTAACAAGCAAGAAGAAGAGAAAAAGAAATAATTTTTACGGTATAAGAAAGAAATAATGTCACGCAGCTAACGAATCTCGCGATCAAATCTATGGGTGAATATATATCTGAAAGCTTCATCTTTTACGTCACTCATCGTTGATGCTTTGTTATGTATGTTACATGAAAACAAGGGTGTCGACGTCTACTTCCTAGTGATTCACTTAACGAGACCGTCTATCAGACGGAACATTATTATACATTAATATACATGTATACACGCAACTTGATTGTCTAGAAGTCTCGATAATAAAAGACTAACTAAGGTTTTTTTAGCTGGTATAAAAAAAAATTGAAACACATCAGCATTAGGTATATTATGACAACATGTTTTCTTTTATTATTCATAAAATCTTAAATTCTAGTTTCAAATCTTATTCTTGATTCAAAATGAATATTTTTCGATATAGTATGCGTAAAATTTCATTTTACGCACACTGTGTCGAAAAATATCGTATGAAACTCGTGCGTAAAATTTTTACGCACTTGTTGCATAATATACTATTTCGTATTCATTTGCAGTATCTATAAGCTGTAATAAATATTATAATAAAGGAAGAGAAAAAATCCTAACTAGACATTGTATCATCGAGTCTATCATTCCCGTTTAATTCCCCTTGTTCCCAACTCCGCGTAAAAGCAACAGGTGTGTGATGATGTGTGTTGGTTTAAGTACCCAAAGTGTACTCAAGGTGCGTCATATAAACTAAAAAATTATCGAACTATGCCAAAAACAATCTTCCTATACTTATTCATGTATAAAAATAATGAAACTATTTTTATTAATTAAGTTTGACCCATGAATTGAAATCGTAAATCTGTCTGATCGAGATTTTCAGTCTTTCGCATCTTATTCGTGAATTTATATTTTCTCATGTGTAAACACATACTCTTATGGAATTCTCATAATTATTAAACAATGCTATACATGCGTTACTGTACTCAATAACCATCCTAATACATCATCTAAGCTATTATAGATTCAAATACGAAAGTATTAAGTTTTGAACAATTTGTACTAATTCCCGCCCTTTTAATTGCGGCAAAGATAGTTCGAAAAGTCGTCAATAAGGTGGCGCTGACTGAAGAAAAAAGACAAACAAGCGCGAGCCGTTGGCGAAGTACGTAATTCAAACCAGTACGAAACTTCCTTTGAGAGCTGTCTAGTGTGTATTTCATTCAAAATAATAATAATCTAGTATAATTCAGCATTTATAAACACAGTGGCATAAATTAAAGCAGATACTTACATCCAGGTTGAGGTAAGTGTCACAAATGTTTGTAGAAAATTCTAGCCGTCAGATTTCACATTATTTTAGGTTAACGTCTAGCTGCGTTTTACCATATTACAAAGACCGCGTGTTATGAACTTGGTGTAACGTGTTGATCGATTCAAAATTTATCACACATCGGGTAGAATTGAACTTGACTGAATCCTAAGGTTTTCAGTTATTCTCATAATGGAGCAGAACATAGATCGTATATACCAACTTCTTGCCGGTGAGAATTATCCCATGACATTAGATGATCTGAAGAATCCTACTTCGGACTCGATGGTCAAAATCATCATCACATTTCTCTCGGAGTTATCAATCGATGGAAAAACGGTTCAAAGAGTAAGAATTATCATTATTAAAGTAAGATTTTAAGATTGGAGAGATAACGTCTTATTATCTCATAAACGAGAATTTGGAACTTAAATTTTCCATGTTTTATTCACAGGCAACATTTGGACAAGAAAGAAGCTTGTCCTACCCCGAGGCTCACCTAGAAGTGATAAGTTTGATAAATTTACACGAAGTTATGGTGAAGATAAGCGATCGAATATTTATTAACGATTTTTATCTGACCGATATCACAAGCCCAGGTTCGGTTTTTTACTTGAACATTGCAATTTGATAATATTTTCTATTTTATTTCTATCAAGAAATCCAGTTTCGTTTCATTAATCATTTAATTTCAGGTGTAAAAAAAACGAAAAGACTTGTATGGACGCTGTTGAATTTTATACTATATACAAAAAACAAATTGGACGAAGTTATTGAACCTTTGGAAATAATATTCAGCAGATTTAATACTCGGAATGATCTTATGGCCAAGAAAAAAGATGTTATGGAAATTAGGAAAGAAGTCGTACTTGAATACTCGAAGAAAACTGCTCATAAAGAAAAAGTATAATCATAGGATGAAAAGTACAATTCGTATATACATAGTTTAAGTATCATTGAAACTCTCGAAATATTTGCTAATATGTTTTCTTCATCACCTATTTAGCTTTTGAAGCAAATAGAAGAAACAGAGAAACGATTAGAACAAATGAACAAAAAAAGTGCAGCGCTGGAGGAAGAAGCACAGAATGCAAAACTGGCCAAACACCTGGCACAAGAAAAGAACAGCACTATTATGCAACAAGTTGTGAAGGTGATATCGTAGGATGTAAAAATTTTGCTTAAAAACGGTAGAAAAACGTTTTTCAAACTAGTTTTGTCGTATTTAGAAAGATTTGGAAGCTGAAATATCGGGAGATAAGATATTTATTAAAGTATGTACCCTTCAACAGATGAATGAAAAAATCGCTGAAATGGAAAAGACGGTCGTCAAATCTCCAGAAGAATATCAAACAAGACTGGGAAATTTCGGACAGGATTATAGCGAAAAACAGGAAAAATTGCAAAGAGAAATCGACAGACTTCGTACTAAGCGAGAGCTGAAAAGCCACTTTGAAAAAATACACGATATTGTTAATCAGGAGTATCAAAAATTCCTCAAAGTACAAGACGAGCATCTTGAATCTAAGTACAGCATCCATGGATAGATAAATTAGTTTTATGACTTGAATGGTTATTGATTGAAATAATATATCAATTTTCTGTTACATAGAACATTGGCTAAAATTAAGGCAGAAAAATCGAGAGAACTGGAGGAACTGCGAGCAGTTATACAAAATTTGCAAACGAATTCATCGAACTTGGACGAGTACATTGAATGCGATACGGTCAAAGTTGATAAAGTGAACTTTCAATGCCAGGAACAAATCGCCCCCCTACTTAAATTGCATACGAAATTTCAGAGGTAATGTATAACAAATTTTTTATCACTGTCCCTACGGTAGCTAGAGCTTGGAAATATTACTGAAACGTGGCTATTTATGATTGCAGTAAAGCTCAGAGTGTGAAAAACACATTGGAAGAAGCGGAAATTCGTTGTCATCAATTACGGTGCGAGGAAGATCAATTGAGCAAAAGAAGTATAAGTCTTCAGGAAGGAATAGTAGAACTTTTAAAAGAGTATCAAACGCAGTATATAAACGCTATAGAGCAGGTAAATAACTATTCGAATTTCTTTGATTTAATTTCATTTCATTTCATTTAATAACTATGACTAATAATAATACATGCTTTTAATCTATTTTCAGCAAATTGAGATTGAAAAACCATTGAAAAATAAATATAACATAAACTAATAGTTGATCAGAATAGTTTTTTATTATCTATCGATGTGATAAAACGTATTCTCATTCATGGCGTAGTTTTTATACTGAAATAAATTCCGAATACTAATTATTCGTACATTTGACTGTATTTGTACTTCCTGGAATTGTCTAAAAAAAAATTCAAAGATGAAAAATAAGTCGATTAATTCATCTGATCAATTCCTATAGTTTATTTGAATAAGCCATAATATTTCTTGTACATGAATCTATGATTAGAAATAATGATTCATAATAGATTAATTTTCAATGATTACGTATAATAATGAAGTGTGTACGTCATGCTGTTCTTTAAAAATTGCATATGATAACATTGAAACGTTAAAAATGCTTTGATGAGTATAATACATTACAGTTAAAAAAGAGAAAAAATATATATTACTCCGAAAAGTATAACAACATTGATATACATATTTAATACAACAGTAATAAATGCTTACATTTACCAAACAATTGGCTCTGTAAGGAATATATAATATCTCGTACCGCAATTAAACTTGTTAATCCATTACCCTGGTGTATTACGGAGATCTAATAGAGGATTGATAATATCTTATACTGAATAATGTTTCAAATAGAGAATACGAATAATGATTTTTGATACAGATCATGTAAAAAGGTTTTAGAAAATTAAGGATAAAGAGTAATAATCACATAAGGGAATGTAACGAAAAAAAAGTATTATTTTTTTATAATTATTAGATAAATATGTGATATAAAGTAAATATAATCAGTGCTAAAAGATGCTCGTTTATATTTTCCTTTTTATTTAACTCGAATTTAAGAGAAAAAAAAATTTATCAAAGAAGATTATCCACAATAAATAATATCCTTAGATTATCCAGATACCGGATATATCTATGAGCAAAAATCAACTGGCAAAATAATTTGTCATAAAATTCTATACAGTTTTTTTTCTTTTAATCTTATTTTCTAATCTTTTCAATTTTTTATTTTTTTTTACCATTTATACCCAATTTATGTATACGAGATACTGTCCGTTCAGAATTCATAAAAATCTCATTGTTTTATGATACAAATTTATAAAACAATAATACGATAAGTTTTAACGCCAAAATTAATAAAATTGTATATAAGAAAGAAAACAACTCATTAATAACAAAAGAAACTTCGAAAGGACTTAATTTTATCAATGACCTGTAGCAACGTACCGATATTAGCATAATCTATTATATTATAAGAGTATGCTTACATCGGTGAATCTGTTATCTGTAAATTCTACTGTTAAACTCTTTAACTATACTTAAAGAGATGAAATATCATTTCATCATCGATACAAGGATGTGCCTCTAAACGTGTTAACTATGTTATTTGGAGGAAGTTTTTTTTTTTCTTTCTTTCTTTTTGTTTTTTTTCTTCTATCGCAATATCTCAATATATATTAAACTATAACTTCCAGAAGTACGGAAGCCGCTGAGAACTGATGGGGCTACATTATAAATTGCCACCAATTATAGAATAAATTCATTTTCTTATCCGATCGATAAAATTATTTGCTCTAAACAATGAGAGCTACTAATACAAGATATATTTATACATATTATATATAGTATATATATTGTATATTATATATATATAAACTCAACAGTGTTTGATTAAGGCTTTATACGCTTGTTGATTGAAACGAACAGCGATTGTATAGCCTCGTTGATTAATGATTTACTAATTTTTTCATGACTATGAATTTATTTTAGCAAGGAAGCGCGCGCCAAAAGTTTCTTTCGTTGAAATAGTATTATTATTATCGATTACGGTTTTCAATTGCTCCCTCACCCCTTAAAGATATTAAATTCTGACTATCAAATTATTTCGATCTCTTGACTCTGTTGTAATAAACTCATACAGAGCTGACTTGAACAGAGTTATTTATTGACTCCGATTCGCTGAGGTTTCTTAGAGCTAATGGAGTTTCTGAATTGCTGTTTTCCGACGCTTCAGAAACCATTATCATACGTTCACTTTCAAGTAACGCTGTGCTCGAATCTGAGATGTTTGAATTATTTTCTAGTGACAAATTCTTCTTCCTCATTGAAGAGCCGTTAACTGAGCCTTCGACTTCTTGGGATTCGTTATTAAGCGTAGAACGGCTACCTTTGATGTTCTCCTTCGATGATATCTGCGATCCAAGCTTTTTATCCTTTTCATTACTCGTAACGTAGCCATTTTTCGCCGACTTTCCATCTTTATCTTTAGGCTTTTTTCCTAATCCAGGAAAACTCGGAATTTTAGAAGTCCCCTTAGAATCCTTAGGCTGACGCAGAGAGCCGGCTCGACTCGTATCACCAGTTTCTTGCTCCTCTGAGATAGAAACTAAGTTGCCCTTACCTTCGCCCCCTGAATCATCTTTTACAGTTTGAATCGGAATATCATCTACAGAAAACAAAAAAGAGATTTTTTTTTCGTCATTATATACTCATGAGAATTTACATCTAAATACATCTTCACATAAGTGCACGCAACATCCATATAAAAAAAAAATCAAAAAAAAATTTATCACAAATTAATTGATTATACGTTTTCTCGTATCAACATAATATCTGCGGGTATATATGAATACTGGCAATAATTCTCACTTCAAATACCAACGAAAACAATAAATGAAAGCAGAGATGTAATTGCAGCATTCTTTAGTAATTACAGTTTCTCAAAATAGTTCAGTAAGCAAGAAATACAAAGATTGGATTATGGTGCAGAATAATATGTTGAACATAAAAAGTAAAAATCGCAATTCTTCTCATGCCATGCAGGCCTCGTCGTTATACACTTTTATACTATTTTCATGCGACTAGGAGTCTTTGTGTTAAGAAGAAAGTTTAGACGAGTATTTTCTAATCAGTAGTAAACGGTGAATCTGAAATAAATAAAAAACCGTTATTGAATGGCTTTGCGAAAATGATGAACGCTAGTGCAAGTGTCTTAAAGAAAATATAATAAGAAAAAGTGATATCGATGAGCCAAACAGTTTCACAACATGGATAGTATTTGGCTGCATAGTTTGGCTTTTTTTAGTGCGACAGCTTCATAGAGATTAAATTGTTAGTCGATACCATGTATTTGTGGACAAAGCGGCAGTAGAACAAAGGCTGACTGGTCTACTATTGCCTATATACAAATTGACCGATTCCCCGAGCACATCGTCCAGTGTATGTTCTTCCAAAACTCTGTAAAGTCTGGCTCCAGCGCTCATCCTACTTTCGCTAGGAGATACGCTTCTCTCTTTAGACTCTTTGCGCAATCTCCTAGGCACTGAATCCTGAGTATTATTAGAATCGATTTTCTTTGATTGTTCGTCTTTCTTTTTCTTAGGAGAAGACTTGTTAGGCGAACTTTGATTGCTGTTTATACTCTCTCGTCTAGAACTGTCCTTAGACGAGGAGGAATTAGCTTTATTTTGTCCAATATCCTCCTCATCCGGAGAATTTTGTTGCGCGTGTCGCCAGGGCCAAGTACGATGTTTACTAGTCGACATAACAGGCTGCTGTTGTTGGATGTTTACAGCTTGGGGCTCAGCCAATCCAAACAACTCCTCCTCCAGATCGTCTAATAGACACATACGTGCAACCAATGCACATCCGCTCCGTTTACTAACGTATTATTACTCCATGAAGCATTCAACTATTACCACAACTACAATTTACATTTATAAACAATTATTCAGAATGACTAGCAGGCACATGTGAGGATTACTAATAATGGATCGTTAATCTGCTGCATATCGTTCTCACACTCATGCTCCAAGTTCCGTTAAGGTAGTCGATAGTAGAACTAGTAAAATATTTGTTAATCACACAACATTTCAATTTATCATTTCATCACCAACAAATGACCAAAACTTTTCATTACTCTTCGAGAAAACATTTAATTATTAGACAACTGAAAATCTTACTAACAGACATTCCATACTCAAGATTAATTAACAGTTTAATGCAGAATGGATGGAAGTATGAATTTATATGTGAAACTTAAAATCACAGATACATTATACTCCTCGGTATACATCGGTAATATAATACACATGATTATAATCGATTTATAGATTTTTTTACCTGGCAATTTCTTCGTCCTAAATGAAGCATTGGTAATCATCGACTTAGATACAGTCACGGTAGCTGTTGCTGGAGATAACGCAACGCTGATACCCATTGGTCCGTCACCAGGTTGTCCTGAATTTTAAAGAAAGAGTGATATTAAAAATTCATCAAGCTCTGAACACCGAACGTTATTTCACCCCAATGGATGACTTCTCCTCACCAGATGAGCCAGAGCTGCTAGAATTGCGAACAGCATTCGTAACTAACATGACGTCTGGATACGCCTCGAAACACGCTCTGTTATGCATATCTTCAAGAGCCTGGCTGCCTACGTACCAACAATCGTTATACCTGGAAACATTGAATATAGCTCAAATTATTATCCGCTGTGTCTGTAATTTTAAAGAACCGATTTTAAAACTGATGTTATCTTTTTACATACATTGCAAAGTATACAGCGTGAAGAAACTCTAGAAGAAATTGTGCCGAAACAGGTATACGAGGCAGGAGCCTTGGAACAAAACTGGAATCACTTCCATAAGACGAACGCTGATGGTGTCCTGGTTTTGTAAATCCTTGCGTTACAAGTCTGCAATGTAAGAAAATAGAAATTTGTCTGAATTTGTTGAAATTGATTTATTATCCATCTGCTAACGCCTACAGGGAGAGTTGTTTGTACCCGCATCTGTGGCGTAGTTAATTTCATCTGATATGATTAAACTATCGACTTACTTTGTAGCAACTTTGCACAGCTGTTCAAGAGCCGATTTATCAAGCCGACTGAGTTGCTGATTATAAACAAACAGCAAAGCAGTCATAACTTTCAATCTATTCTGAGCATTCAGAGCTTCGACTTGCGGCAACGGACCCCAACTGACTAGCTTGGTATTGCATTCTTCCAAACGGCGCAAAGCACTTTCCGTCAAAGATGCTGGCGCCAAGCTCATCGGCTGTGAAATAACGATGATTAATTACTCTCAAGTCTAATTTCCGCATTCTGAAGCCTAGAAGATAACAATTGGCTAAGTTCTAGCAGAGGTAAATATACTGTATACGATTACGCGCCCATATCTGACCTCGTGGTATATCGAAGGCATAGCGAGTGAAGGTAATCTGAAAGATACTGCCTTAGGCTGTCCAGATTCGTCGACAACTTCTAAGTTGTATAATCCGATCAGCAGTGTCTCGACGGTACGACAACTCTGTTGAAAACCATTAAACAGAAGACTATATCTCATGCATATTCGTGTGTGTATAATTCGTTGAATATATCAGAAGTATGATATAAATCTGTAGTAAAATTATCGAACCAGATAAAAACAGAAGTAAATATAAAACTCAATGCTGCGTTATATAAGACTATATAATTTCTGCTTTGACTTAGAGTCTGCCAAACATGCAATCAGTGGCGATAATAATTGCCAGATGCATAAATGCGTGTAATAAAGACGCGTTTGTTTTCTTACGTAATTTTTTTCAAAAAAAGAAAAAAATTCCAACAATCATCTATAAATACAAATAGTATAATTCTTTGAGTTATTGAGACTTAAATAATGTTTTTTTTATCACCTTTTTATCCCCATGAGCTACAGAGTTTAAATAAATATACATTAAAGTTGGTAAAAATTGTAGTGTGAATCTTTGAAGTTCGATTTCTCTCGATCGATAAAATCCATATAATTGATTGCACACTGTATCGACGAGCTGAAAAATAAGGAAACGGTAAATAACAGCATAAATTAAAGCGGGTATAAAAAAATAAGACAGTTTTATTAACACTTTAAATACCTGACTGTATTTACTTCGCTCGTCAAGTATTGCGTACAAAGCTCTTACTATCTCATTTTCCTGGGATAAAGTACTCGCAAATGTATGCAATTCTGTAGGGGATAGATTCGCACAATCTGCGAGCCATTCGGTAATCAAACTCTCCGACATTATACTTGATTTTTATTTATTCGATTATTAATCAATTTGTTTATTTATTTATTTATTTATTTATTTATTTATTTATTTATTTATTAGTGCATGAGTATAAGAGATAATGAAATATTTTTGATCGTTGTAAAACTGTTCGAATTTTTAATGAATTAAGTAAATTTTTTTATTTTTGTTTTTTTTTGTTTTATTCAATGTATGATCATCACTAGCGATAGTATGTATCACAGTAAACTTAAAAACACGTTAACCTTATTGTTACGAATATACACATAAATAATATTTTAATCAGGATAGATTACACTAGCATCGATTTTTATATACCTTTAAAGTAGTTGCAATATCTGTAATAACACGATACGCGGATTTTCTTGTAATTTTCTATTTCATCTCGCTGTCACATATCACTTCAACTATCATCATGCTTATTCACAAGTTTTATGACATATCCAATTTTTTTTTTTTTTTCTCTTTTTATTATTACTATTTTTCTTCTATCTCTCTCTCTCTCGCTCTTTAATTTTCACCGATGCATGAATTGAAACATGTTCAACACGAACTATACCTAAGCCCAGATAGCCAATAAAAAGGCAAGAAGAAGAAGAAGAACTATACCTACCTATACGCACTTTCGCAAATTATATAGGCGCGGCCGCGCTCCGCTGTTTGCACACACACACATCGTCTAGTTAGACAGATAATTTGCGAACACGTTCAAACTTCAAAGCAGCCAACAGAAGAATGAATTTTTTTGTCAATTGTGGTATGCGTGATCGCCTTGAGAGTTTAAATTCCGTAATTGTATTTCATTTCATAACTACATAACTAGGTTATTGTATCTCAAAATAACAGTTTGTTGTTTTTTTTTTCTTTTATAAAAAATACGTTTTCGTTAATCTCTTAACTCGTTATAGTATTTTTAATATAATATTACCTATAAATGTCAATAAATATTTTCACATAGTGTACAAATTCATTTGATTAAACATCGTGTATTGAAAGCCGTAGAATAGGTTAACCCTAAAAATGTCCGGTAAAGGCGCGAAGAAAGCTCCGAAGAAGAAAGGCGCTAATGGTTATAAACTACCCGACCCTATCCCAAACGGCGAAGTTTTAACAGATATTGCAAAAAAGCGTTGGATCATAGGTCCGTCCATCGGTGTCGGTGGTTTTGGTGAAATTTACTCAGGTATTATAAAATTCATGCTCTAAATTATTTCAAACTATCGTAAATCATTTTTTCTCAACGCACATTTCCGCCTTTTGCAATGTCGAAAAATCCACGAATTACATACGTGAAAATCTCGTTTACAGCCGCTTCGTACACCGGCACAATACCTAAGAGCTATCCACACGTGATCAAGATCGTAGGTACTTTTGACTATCCATTTATCAAAACGGTTAATTTTTTACGATTTATACATACATGTGTGTATTTCTATCCAGGAACCTCACGAAAATGGACCGCTGTTCGTTGAGATGCATTTCTACATGCGTAACGCCAAGCCATCAGACAGTAAGTATTTCGATTTTCAAAAATGTTGAATTACAAAAATTTTCTTATGTTTAAAGAGTCGAAAAGTTTCTTTGATACGATGAAAACCCAGTGACACAACTATTTCATTTTTATATTTCGTCTTCTAGTCGAATCTTGGAAAAAAGAACAGAAACTTTCGTTCCTTGGTATGCCAAGCTTCGTTGGTTCCGGTAGCCATGATTGCCATAACACAAAATACCGCTTTGTCGTCATGGAAAGATTTGGCAAAAACTTGTGGGACTTATTTACAGAAAATAATCGCCAGTTTCCGGAACACACGGTCTATAAAGTTGCCTTGCAAATTGTAAGAACCTCATTATTCAGTTTTTAGATAACAAAATTTACTCGGTATTAACCATTTTTACACTCTTATAGATCAACGTTCTCGAGTACATGCACAGCAAGACATACGTACATGCGGATATTAAGGGCGCTAATTTACTGCAAAGCCTTAAATCACAGGACCAAATTTACCTAGTCGATTTTGGCTTGGCATCACACTACACAAATAAGACTGAATATAAAGCGGACCCTAAGAAGACACATAATGGAACGATCGAGTACACAAGTAGAGATATGCACATGGGAAGTGAGTGCGATCGACTGCTTCAAGCATTGTTATAACATAAGAGATCAGGGAATTAGACTCTTCTATCAATTTCATTTTAAATTACAGTTCCGACTATGCGTGGAGACTTTGAAATTCTGTTATATAACATGATACAATGGTTGAGCGGTTCGTTGCCCTGGGAAAATAATCTAGCAGATTGCACAGCTGTGCAAAGACAGAAGGAAAGTGCTTTTCAAGATATGCCAGAATTTTTGAAGAAATGTTTTTCTCAAGCTGTGCCAGAGTCTATTAACAAGTTCATGAAGCTCTTGGATCTTGTTAAATTCAATGAAGCACCAAACTACGTTAAATTCAGAGATGTATTGGTCAAAGGTCTGCAAGATATCGGCCATAAAGTTGATGGAAAATTGGAATTTTCTGGTAGCAGCAGTAATAAGAAAGTTTTGGCTACACCTAGTAAAGCAAAGGTTCCGGCAACCCCGAAGAAAGCAAAAGTTTTGGCCACTCCTAAAAAAGCGAAAAAATCACAGGTTGAAGGAACGCGAAAGAGCCCCCGGGGTGCGAGCAGAGTCAAAAGTCCTAGCATTTCTCCGAACTTGCTTAACGACAGTGACCTTGGATCTATGATAATAAACCAAAGAGGAAGAGGAAAAGGGACCCAAGACAAACGGAGGATATTGAAGAATATCGAAATAACCGATGATTCGGATGCTGAAATTGAAATAAAAATAAAAAAGAAGAGGAAGAATAAAAAAGATGAAAACACTAAGCTCGCTACCAACGATGTTGACAAAAAATTATCTAAACAAACAATTAAAAAGCTAGCTCAACAGTATGATCCTGATGAAACAGTGTCAGACGATGAAGCACAGGTAATAAATATCGCCTTTGAAAATATTTATTGCTTCTTTTCGATTGAGGCAATTTTATTATGTTTGATAATAGGAATTTTGTCTCCAGGATGTAGAAAGCCAGGATTTTTCCACCTTGTATTTGGTGCTTTATTTAATTCACAACATTTTCGGAGTAAGAAATTGTCTAACGAGCTAAACATATTCCAGGGTTTAATGCGTGGGACTAAATCCCGGCCTAAAGCGACCCTGAAGCGAAAGAAGAAGGGAAATAAACTAGAGGAGTCAGTAGATGAAAATATTGATAGTGAAGAAGACATGTTTGACGATGATGAGGACACGCGGGAGACACCGCCAAAGAAACCAGCTAAATCTTGGAAAGATTTTCCTACGGTAAAGAATGGTAGCCAAAATAAAAGCACCAAGGTACAAAGAAGGTAGCTTCTTGTTCCACCGACGAATTTTCACTCTGTTAATTCCAGTAAAAGTTTTCAAGCTGCATGCTAAACGTCATGCAAGTACTATCATCAACGTGGTTTTAAGATCAGAATGTCCTATCTGATTACCTTGAATTGTATCAGTAATACTTGTGATTAAACGTTTTATATCTTTCTTTGAGTGTTTCAATTTTATCATCAGAATAAAACTGAAACCAATAGCTTTTCACAATTAAATCATTCATTTATTTTATCTTTTGTACGGAATTATATACCTATATACAGTCTGTAAAACGTATGAGAATATCACAACCCACCAAAAAAATATTCGAAGTATCAAACTTAACGTATCACTTTCTGTGTTTTTGCATTTGCGGAGCGCTGATTTTCACCTTCCCTGGGAAATTCCTGGCCATAACTTCGTCTTTGACTGCCTTCAACAAATCTTTTTCTCGAGGCGTGGTCCCTCTGTCTCGCAGAAACATTGCTACAGCGGTTTTAGCCGCTTTACCTCTCTTCCCGGTTCCTGGAGTCAGCTTTACCTTGAACCTACATCAAACATATTCGAATTTATTTTCTAAACTTGTAAAATAATTCTTCGCATACTACGTTGATTCAACTCACTTGTAACTGGTCAGAGTATTGTAAGGGGCGACTACTGGTACAGCGAACAATAACTCATCTTCAACGACTGGTTTACCGGTCAACTGATCTAGCATATCGACTTCTGGGGCTGGACCCACGTCCTCTTCCCCATCTTCTTCGTTATAAGGATTCACCAGCGGTACTTTTGGCATAAAAGCTGTGCCCTTCTTTTTACCCTGTTGCTTTGGTCCCGAAGGATCCTTGTTCTTGCTCTTACGTTTATCTTCCTTTGCTGTTCCTGCGGACTGAAAATATTCATACAGAAATTTGATATCAGTAATAGAGAAAACAATCTTCCCATTCGAGAGTGGCAATGCTTACTTTTAATGCTTCCATTAAAAGTCGTCGGTCGTCCTCGTCCTGGTCCTTGTATTTCTCCTTGATCTTTTTCAGCTTTCCTTTTTGTCCTCTTTTAGGCAAATCTCGATCTTTTTGTTTCGCGTCTTTCTCGCTCTTGCTTTCTTCCTTTTCTGGGACGTTTTTCTGAGGATTCGTTCTCGGTCCACCTTTGTTTAGCTTATTTGTCAGTAAAATTGGCTTCCCATCTCCAAGGTAGATTATATTCTCTTCATCTTCTTGCCTAGGCATATTATGGAGTTTGTTTGTTTGTGCTGAGACTGAGAGGTGAGGTTTCATCCTGTAAGAAATTAAACATGAAGAATATTCGCCACTCCCTCGTTTACATATACCAAGAAAACAGCCACACACGTTTCACCAGTCAGATTAATTTTTATCTGTGTATCAGGGAAGTGTGGTCCATCATCAGAATCGCTATCGCTATCTTTATCTTTCTCGTTGCTTTCCTTTTCTGGTTTAGATTTATCTTCATTCTCCAATTCCCCCGTTGCATCAGCCTCACTTTCCTGAATTGACGGTAGCTGAGTCACTTGGTTTGCTTCTTCCTCTGTAAAAAAAATTTAACAAACATAGATTGTAGACCGAACTGCCCTCATTGTTCATATAAATACACTCCTGGTTGTCTACCTTCGTCATTAGAATCACTTTCCAGTTCGATCTCGTGATCGGATAGAGCGGCAGACTCAGAAGTGCTGTCTTCTTCCAAGGTGCGAACTTTCCTCTCGTCTTTATGCCGTTCAATGGAACTTTCTTCGAGCCTAAAGACAAATCCTAATCCCATAACGAGCTGGCAGGGTGGCAGGTAGTTCTTCTTTCCACGTATCATGAAAGATCCTGTTGTAAGATATTCTCCGGTCGGTGCAGTCTTGGATACTTGATCACTGTTCACCCACCAGGCACCAGCCACAACTTTCGCCTCCCATGCGACACTGGAAATTTAAAATGTAGTTACTTTTTGCATTGAATTTTTTTACGCAACCACTCGATACGAAAATTCTAAGAAATATCCAGAGCATCCGTTCCTCACCTGTATGAAACAGCCATTGTCCCAGCCTCCGCCAAAGTCTTAGGAGGAATCGGACCGGTTCCGGAATTTTTAACTACTACAGAACTGGCTCCAGTGAGATCTGCGTGAACGTAAACGTCTCCTGGCCTTAGGTACCTTTTCACAATTAGTTCATTTTGCTGTTGATCTCTACCGCCGATTACTGTAAATATAAATGAGAATCATTCAATGTCGAGAATTAGTGGTAAATTTTATTTTCATTTACCGATTTCATGACCCACCTAAATAATTTTCTGAACTTATGAACCAGTAAAACTTTTCAAACCAATACACCTTCCTTGCTTTATTTATACTGTGTATAGTTTGAACTTCTTTCAAAGCCTGTTTAGTCTTTTTCTCAGCTGACTTTAGGGCTTTTCCTTGCGACTCTAATGTCTTCTGTTGTTTCTTTGCCGCAGATCTTTTCTGGTCGTAATATCTCCTGGCGTTACCAAACGCAGAATGCGCCAGGTCCACATCAATCATCATTGGCTTTAATTTTTCTCCATCGTCGTTGTCGTCCTCATCGTCGTCATTGTCATTTTCCCATGGGTCGCTCAGAAGCAAACTGACATGATTAGACTCTAATTTCAACTGCTTTATAGCAGAAGCGACGGGATCTCCTCTGGCTTGAGCTTCTTTTAAAAGCGCCTGTATGTCAGGCCAAGACATCTGGTTGGCTAGCGCGCTTTGAATGGCTAAAATAGCATTGTCGACAAGAACTTGATTCCTAGTGATCAATTCCGCCCTCTGTTTATCAAATTCTTGAGTCTTTTCCAAAGACACGAGTCTCTGATCGTGGTCCTTACGAACATTGTCTAATTTCTTCATGGCGTCTCTCTCCTGCTGTAGTGCTTTGAGGTCAAGTTTCTGGCCCTCTAAACCAGAGAAAAATTCATCTACAGCAAGGTCGAAGGATTCAAACTCTTTGAAAGGTAGATTTGTATGCTGCCTAAATAGCATTGGGTGAAATTCAACGCTCGCAAAAATGTACTCCTCTTTCCCATCCTGCATAGGTCTAATTTCCTTTTTTTGCGTAACGTATCCCTTGCTGACGTTGTTCATTGCCTCTGAAAATATTTTCTCTGCGTTTTCAAGCGCCACAACAAGTCTTGGAAAATCTGTAGGGAGGTCGAAACCTTTTCCCAATTTACAACCGGCAGTAAAACCTGCCTCTAATAAAACATGGTCAATAATAGCCGGTCCAAACTCAAGTTGTGGGTTCAATATCTTCTTTAAAGACTCTCCGGCTTTTCCATTGGACAATAATTCCTCGATCTTTTCTATCGGTGGCATTGTGGTCAAGTGCGCACGATCCGAAGGATATTTTTCCTTCACTGCAAACCTAGGTGAAGAATTTAGAACCAATTGAAGAATATTAAACGTGTAAATAGTTGGTAGAAATTTTATCAACAGTTTTACACACCTCACTTTCTCTCCCTCTGTATGAGGTCTCAGGATATTTAATATCGTCATTTGATAATCCGTGAGAACTATGTTACCGCGATCGTATAATTCTAGAATAATATGATAGGCTGCTTCTCCAGTACCAAATTGGAGATCGACTATTCTATCGACCCCAAGCTGCTTCAGACTTTCTAGCCTTTTGTTTTTCAGGTGTTTACGCATCTGGATAAATTATAAATTATAAATTATAAATTACATATTACACAAATTAGAGACCTGGATATAGATGTATAGACGTTATGCTGAAAATGATAAATTCATTGGATTATTTTGCAAGATCTGTTTACGTTGTATGCAATGTAATCTTTCTTTGCCATTTTTCAAGAATGTTTGCGATAGTATATTGGCCTTGATCGCTGTTGATACATGATTAGATATGAATTTGAAAAAAAATAGGGATTTCACCTTCATACTAAAGCCGGAAGGTGCCATATTCTTAGGCCATTCAAAAGCAGTGGTGTGAATTCGATTTCCAGACTCTAGAAGCAGAACTGATTTTTCTTCGCTACGATGTAGTCTGATAAGATAGGTTCTATTATCTATATCATAAATTTGATTCACACGCATTCCGACGAGCCTGAAATAAGGAAATCAGTTAACTAATAGTAGGATTAAGGGATTTGAAGAAATTTGTAAGGTTGATACTAAAGTACGAGAAAAATAACCTCAAATAATTGTCGAATTATGAAGTAGGTATAAAAATTATATAAAAATAAATCTCCCAGTTTACGTACCTCTGTAGCTCGGTGACAGAGCACACGAGATCATAAGTGCTAAACCGAGTCTTCATTTTTTGGGATTTTTTTTAACCGAATTATAGCTTCTAGAAATCTAAAATATGAGAAATTCTTTCATATCGTTCAGACGTCTGCTACAGTCTGCTAACAGTGACACATGTATGTCACTGTTGTTCTGTATGTCGGTGTTCCTGAACCTATGTCATTTGGATTTTCATGCGCATTAAGTTGCTGCAAAATTTTTGCGCGCGCAACCACGTGATCAACAACGAATAGCGTTACAGAAAAATTTTGCAGCCAACCTAATCTGTCGAGCGCGAAATAAGTTGCGTATTCAAAAATTCGCTATGCCAAATAAATGGTATCGCCATCTATTAGACAGACTAAGAACTACTAGACTGGCATACAAGTAGAATGTGATTGATCTTTGAATAAAATGTAAAATCTTTGATATTTCGATCCCTTCGTAGTCTGATAATCAATTTTATATAATAATTATGAATATTATTCATAACTTTTCTGAATATTGGTAAAATAAATTTTTAAAGGGGATTGTAAAGAAAAAGAAAAATGATTTTTAATTTTAGTTTTCGTACACACCATTTATTTCGGTCTATTATAGATATAAAATAAAATGCCGTATACAGAATGATAGACGTGTTTAACGGTAAGATTTTTGGTAACGAGCACGGGCTCCGGGTCCACCAAACTTCTTGGGTTCGCAGCGTCTCGGATCAGCGACAAGCAGCGTTCTGTCATATTGAATGAGCATGTCTTTGATCTCCTTTTTACTTGCTTCGTCAACATCTGTAAAATCAAAATTGATTTATGATTAGTGAATATTCAAGTAGACATGGAGAATCCCAGTGTACATTCTCTTATAGGGAAAGAAATTATATACAAAAGCAGCAGAATCTATACTCACACTTTTGGTAGTAGGAAACTAAGGCCTTTGATATAGCCTGACGAATGGCGTAGATTTGTGCGACATGTCCACCGCCATTGACCCTAACTCTGATATCGACGGCAGAAAATTTCTCCTAAAATGAATAAATCAGGGAAGATATTATCCCATTAGTCAACTGTTGAGTTTACTCAAGGTTTAAATCACTAAGGGACACAACAGTTCTCCAAACAGTCTCAGAATCCTTATTTGATTTCATGCCAGTAGCAATCATTTTCGGAATAAGTAAACATCATTGAAGTATAATACAACTACGATGTTGAATCACATGTAGATATATAAAATTCAACACAAATAAACAGACTCTAAGCTCTGCAGGATAATGGGTTGAGATGAAATGAAATGATCATTTGAAAGCATTTTCTAACTTTACAGATATGTTCAACTCCCCTTTTCGAAATTCATCTACACATTTGAATAAGCTAAATAGTGGTTTATACACACTCAAGATTATCTTTAACCAGAATGAAAGATTAGCGAATGACGTTGAAATCTGAGCACTTGTTTACCTCCCAGTTCTTTTAAAACTTGAAAATTGATGAAACTGATATTGGTGAAGTGAGAAATAATGCAAAGACTCTAAGATTACGCGACAAAATTGGATAAATTGTACTTTAGCGTCGAAAAAAAGGGACCAACTAACCTAAAAAATTAAGACTTGATGCAATGAGGTATGTGTGCGAATTTGATAGAATAATAAAACTAAGATATGAAAATTTCACCTTGCCGAGCAGTAGAATTGGCTCTTGAAGTTTGTATTGGAGAACTCTAGGCTCTACCATTTCCAAAGGACGTCCATTGACTCTGAGATTACCGCGACCGCGTTTGCAGTATGCGACAGCGGTAGCACTTTTCTGAAAAAAAGAAAGAAGCAAATAATCACACAAGTCAAGTTGTGTTGATAGTCTCGATAGAATTGAAACCAGATATCCAAAAAGCCGATTGAAATATCGGTCTGGTCGCCATTTTTAACCGCATGTTTGGATGTTGAAATGTATTAAAATAATTGAGCTAACCTTGCGGCCAAAGACCTGCACGGAATGGATGGGCTCCTTCTTTGTCTGTAACAGATATTTGTTTTAGATTTAAACACATCGAATAGACACTTTGGTTTTTATTAGATAAATAATACCGCCGGATCACTAGATCGTACCTTCTGCATTTTGGAGGATTCCTCGTGGAAAGGAAGTCGAATGTGTGACTCGGTGTGCTCACCGTCAAACGCGGAATACTCTAGTCATTAGACTACTCGATTTATTAACATTAGTCAAATTTCGATGATTCGAATTGTTCAGATAACATAATAAATGAAATACTGTTTTTACGTTTGTATTTTAAACGTCATTAACATCGTAATAAGAAAATCTAATTATGAGAAATTAGTTGCTCAAATGACTCAGAAGTCGATTGCATATTTTGAATCCGACTTTGAGGCAGACACTTCAATCTTGAAATTAGCTCATTCGTATATGAGATAAACATGACATTTTATAATGGGATATTATGAGATATCTCAGATAATTATGATTATGCAACGTTTATTAATTACAAATGTCTACAGAAAATCGTCCTAACTAGTAGTCTCGTTTATTTTTCAACTATTTTTTCCGAAACCCGTATGATCGCATTGTAAATTTATTCAAAATTAAGATCATCATGATACTTAAGTCAGATAGATATTTCAGCTCTTTCAAATTTCAAGCAATAAGCAATGTCGATATTAATTAATACTTATCAATGATTATACTCACTCAACTCTGTGGCAAACTAGTTTCGAATCATTACTATAATATTATAATATCATATTATAATAATAAAATAATAAATAACAAATGATATAATTTACAATGATATAGATATAGTTATTTTATTGATTGTAATTAGTGTACTCAATGACTTATAATAGGTTTACATACTTTTCATTGTTATAGCTCTGTCTGACAGTAAAATTAATTAATCAAATCGAATAATTAATTAATATACATGAAAGGTCGGTTGGTTATTCATCCATCCCTATATGTATAAAACATTGTTTTATTTATTGAACATACTAAACCGACTCGTAGTTTCTAAATATCCAACTTAATACTAAAGAGGAAAAAATGAAATAAACTTGACGATAATACACCTACTTCATGATTTACGAATCTCGTTATACACCCCTTTTACGACTAAAGAAACCGTTTTCATTCCTAATAAATATGAAATATTAATTAATACCAATTAATTATTTGAATAAGGATATTTTGAGCAGTTGGCCTCTTTAACATCACACGTCATTTCTCATCACCCCGCGATCTATAATCTCATTCAAATACTTTTTTTTTTTTTTTTTAGAAATGATTAATGAGGTACTACACGAACATATAACGTATTATAATATCCCAGCAAGGATTTCAAATGACCAATAATATCTCATAGCTCACATCTGTTCAAGCAAAAAATAAATTACCGCCAGATAATAAGTAATAAAGAAAAATTGCGTTTACTCAAATATTAAGATTAGCTATACGTAGATTATGAAGTTCTATTTATTTATTTCTTTCATTTTTTTCATTTCTTTAATTATTTATTTCTCGGCCTTTTCACTCTTCGTTTTTCCATCGGGCTTTTTAGTACTGTCTTTTTCCTCTGCTTCTTTTTCGCCGGCCTCTCTTTCCCTCTCTTTTTCTTTACTGTGTAATTTCTTTTCAGAATTCCTGAATCTATCATAACGAGAATCTTCGTCGTCGCTTGATTTCGCCCCGGGTTCAACCTCCTGAAGAATATCGCCTATATCCTTGTCCACATCGTCCCATAGTTTGTCTGCATTATCGCCTCGATAATCATCATCGTCATCTTCGTCCCCTACCGCATCTTTGTCAATTATTTTTACAGTTTTTTCTACCTCAACAGATCCTGTGCGTTCTGCTTTAACTCCTCCCTCAATATTTGGCGTGTTAATTGGAGCTGCAGAGTTATTGGTACCGGTCAACGACGGTGTTGGAGTATTAGTCATTTCGGGTTTAACACCTTCTGTCGGTGTAGATGTGTTTGAAGTTAGACTGACATTAACAGTTGAAGAAGTTTGTAGATGAATTCTCTCAGCCTGACGTCGTAATGCCTTGTCGTCATTATCACGAACGTACCTGAACATAATTAGGGAATAATATTTACATCAGGATATTGTCAAGAAGTTTTAATCAGTTGAAAGAAAATAATTCATCGACTATTATAAATGAATTTCAAACATAGGTAGTTTTATTCAGTATTTCTTGTCATTCATTATTGTTCAATTGGAAGAAAATTTCCCGACATTTTCCAGTAATAATTAATAGAAATTATATGCGAGGATATATATGGTTTTTTTTGTTTCTTTTTTTCGGAAAATAATTATTTCCTTAGTCTTTAAATTTCTTCAATTAAATAGTTCTTTGTTTTTTTTTTTTTTTTTCTTTAAATACCTATACAATAGATTTGAAGATGACTCAGCACTCGATTTTGTACATATAATGAATTATGGTAACGCTTTATAAGCTAAATTCTAAGACAGGCTATTATTTTTAATCTTTTAGTATTAATAATCTATAACTATGATTATTTTCTCTTTATAAATTCATTTTTCTCTCGGAGAAAGACTTTGTTCTTTGTTCTTTGTTTTTTTTTTGTTTTTTGTTCGATTATTGCGTTATAATCAATAAGTCATTGTTCAGGCACAAGCCCAATTGATTTTATTTCTCAAAGATAACATTTTTAACAACTCAAGCTTCCTCTATCTCGTTCTAAATATGTATAGTTCAAATAATCATATGTTTCTTTCTCCACATATGCATATCGTAGGTATACGTATAACATAGGTATATGTATAGTATATATATATATATGTATATTAAATAATAATTAAATAATCTTTGAGGAGTACCGCTTTAAGTGACTGCGAGTAGAGCAATGAAGCGCGACAGCTTGCTCTCCGTTGTCACTCCGTGGTAAGTACACTTTGCATAATTCACAAAATTGTACTTCCACTCGCTTAATGTATTCCGCTCCAACTTTGATCATCTGTTTATTTTTAGCCTTTTTTTCACCATCAACTCCCGCCGCTTCACCCTCTGGCTTTTCCTTCTTCTTTTTATCAGCAGCTTCTTCGTTCTCTTCAGCTGTAAAAAATTATTCATATAATTCATCGTAAGAAAAAAATAGGCAATAAATTCCTCAATCATCACAGTTTTCTAATTACTGGGTACTTTCTTACCATCTACATCTCCCACTGAATCTAACGTCATAAAGTTGTCCAAGTTCACTTCTTTATCATCGTCATCAGGACCACTAGACTCTCCCTCTCCCTCAGCGCCGTCAACTTCTCCATTTCCAATTCTATCATTCAGCACACTTTTCCTCTGAAACAAATCAGGTGCTTTGATAAATCGGGATCTATTTTATAAACGAATCGATGGATAATCAATTAATTAGAACTCATTCCTGATTGAATGAAGAACTGTTTACATTAGAAATTGATTCGATAATGAGAAAAGCAACCGCTTCTTCTTTTTTTTTTCTATTTTAATTATGGCTGAAGATTACGCAACGACTATTTTATACCTTGATATGATCCAGGGTGCAGACATGGCTTTCGTAAAGCATAGGCGATCGAAACTGGATCCTACAGACTCGGCAAAACGGTGTTAAGAATCGTTTCATTTGCCTGTGTGAATCAGAAAGCTGATGCACAGCCTTGAGGGAACGGTAATTGAGTTTGCAAACTGGACAGAACATAGTCCTCGAAGGTAATGTGCCTCTCTGTGCGTCCCTAGCTTCAACACGCCTCTGTTCTTGCCGTTGGATAACTCGCATACGAGCAAGAGTTGATTTATGGCGTGCTGCGACACGACGCATTGCCGCATTATGTCTCCCGGAATATAAATGGAGAGAGTATTCTTTGAAGGTAACACTGCGGTGAGCACAATGCGGGCAGTTTAGTTTAATGAATCGCCTTCCGTCAGCTCGACGAATGGGCTCATCTGTAGTAGCACCTCGTGCATGTGCTTCCTTCTGTTCTTCATCTACTTCTTCGTCTTCTACTTCGTCTGGTTCCTCCGGCTATTGGATTTAGTCAAATAAACAGAATCAGTTCTATAAAAATTGATGGTTTTGTTTTATTGCGTGATTAATATGAAGTATTAGACTCATTTAATACTTGCATCAAAGATCTCGTTACAATATTGTTAAAAGATAAGTTACCTCTGGTTTTTCTTCATCGTCTTCCTCCTTTTCCTCGTCTTCTTTCTCTTCCTCGTCTTCAGAGTTCTGTCTCTCTCTTTCTTTAGTTTCCTTTTTTCTCTTCTCTTCTTGTTTCTTCTTTTCCTCCTCCTCTTCCTCCTCGTCATCATCGTGTTCAGGATTCTGTATAGAAACGTTTACAAACATGTAGAATAAATTAAAAAAGCATTTATATTTCAATTACTGAGTTGTTAGCAATGATTGTTGCGTGTTTCACCTTTTCATCGTCGTCCCAGTTGCTCTTGTCGTCATCGTCATCATCATCATCTGAGAAAGCGGCATTGATAGCTTTGGCCATCTCTCTGTCCTTGTCCTTAACACTGGAGCCGACGGAAGAATCCTTTTTACCTCCAGAAACCCTAGTAGTACCGCTACTATCGGGACAGCAATTTTTCATAGTCATTTAAATAACATTTTTGTTTTTTTTTTTGTTAATTTGTTTCTGTTTTTCTTTACTTTATTCATTTATCTGTTTTTATTTTCTCCGTCTGATTCTCATGCTCGACAATAAAAATGTATTCATTTCTTAGCTGCGAGATTGAGCTAACATCTCATTTATTTTATTTTATATTTATTTTATTTTATTTTGTTTTTTTCATTTTTCCAAATCAATGCTTTTATTATTATTTTATCATATTAATAATTGCATGTATTTTTTTTCCATTCTTCTCTCTCTCTCTCTCTCTTTTTCTCTTAACTTAACGATGTCAAGGCGCTAGTTGTTGTATTCTACAAGACATCTCATCGTCACAGAATTGAATCTGATATAGAAGAATAGAATTTTGTAATAATAACTTCGCCATCAATTGTACTAACAAACTTTGTTTCTCTATAGATTTTTTCTTATTTTCAAAAATTAGCTATGTATACTTATTAAGTCATTTGATATCGTACTTATTACGAATATATATTAAAATAAATTCATTCGTTTCTCATTAGGAATTCAATTTCTTTTCCTTCATTTATATCAAGTATGTATGTATGTATATATATTTTTTTTTTGTTTTTTCTCTACATTCTATAACAGCTATTTATCATCGTCGATCGTTATCTCAGATCGTCGACGCCATTCTGTATACCATTGTTCCGTTTTTTTTTTTTTTTTTTTTTTATATTTTTTTACATATTTTTTTCCTAGTAGTAGTAACGACCTTTGTAGATAGGTCGATAAATGATTGGCTATTTAGTAGTTACCTCCTGCGTAGTTTTGTCGAGGTCATTCTCACACGTTGAATGTAGTCTCGAGATCTTGAGGCCATCAGCTTGCGACGGTAGTCAAGAGATTGGAGGGTTCGCTTGCGAGCCAATATCGCATCAGATCTAGAACTGATACGATGAAATCCCCTACCACCCCGAGTCGATATTCGTCCCCTGTACCCACCAGTTTGGTGTGATATTCGACCACGACTTGGGGTACTATATCTCGGGGCTGAAGGGGGCGGCATCTGGCTCTTTCTAGAGGGTGGAGGAGGCGCGTACCCCCTTGAGGCTGAATGACGATCTTCCGATCGATGATAAGTCGACGTTCGATCGCTTGGCCTCTTGTTGCTGTCCTCATAAACACTTGACGACGATGATCTCTTGTTGTCATCGTAAGGTGGTGCAGAAGATGACCCACCATAGGTCGAAGAATACCGCTGGGAACTGCCACCGCTACCACCTCCCTGCCAAACGAAATTCAATTGCGCTCCACTCTCTCTCTTTCTCTCTCTCTCTCTCCATAGCCACTCTCCTCTTTCCTATAATTTTTTCTTGTTCTTACTGTTTTTTTTTTTACTTTTTGTTTTCTATTAGTTCTTAAAATCTTTAGCGACTCTAGCTTTGAGCCGATATATTGTTGTACGGCGATTGTTTTCTCTCCTTTACAGTTTATTACGGTACTGCCAATCCCTCTCTTTCTCCTCTCATCATCGTCTTAACACATTTAATCCAATATTCTGATATTACGTTCCTTTTACCATTAGAATATGGCCACAGATATCTACTTCTTTCTTTCCATTTTAGTATTTATTTGGCCCTGACAGACAAGTAGCTGTAATAAGTCTTACCATCTCACGATCAATCATAACGATTCCCATTTCTAGGCAACGATTCTCAATGATCGATAGAATATCTACTTCTGAGTGTTAAACAGCATCATTTTTTTATTTATTGCCTTTAAGCGCCTGACTAGGGGTAGCTATTTTATATATTAGGTAAAAAATATATTCACTTTTCTCCCGTATCGTCTTCAGATCATACTACGCACCCATAGCGATTGCATTCCATGTCCCATGTGCCTTGTAGCTATAGACCTTTCCAATCATCAAAAAGTAATATACAGGTATGCCTATATCAGTGGCATAACTTTCCTTCGGTATATCCGAATCCAAAAATCTTCCCATCATATTTATAGACGAACTTTTTTTATTCAGTTGCTATTCTATGTGTTCTTTCATCTTAACAGACGTTATACACCAAGAAGAAGCGTAGTGATTGGAAAAGTCTATGTATAGAGTTGAAAGGGTAAGCGATAGATTGAAGTAAACGGCGGTGAACGAAAGCTGATATATAATATATATATAGGTAATTTTGAAAAATGATGCTTGTCCAGAGTAGATTCTTTACTTATAGATGTTTTATCAATTTTTTTTTTTTCCTAGTTTTTTTTTTCTATTTCCTGTAGGATCCATTACGCATTGAAGGTCGGGTATCCTTATTACTCAATATTTACTAATTCATTTTTATACCCCGCCAATTGATTTTCAGTAGAAGAGGAAAGTTTCAGATGGATGCCACGGTATCGTCCTATACCACCAACAATGTACGATACAATTGGCGTTACTTGATAAACTGTTTATGTACTTTTTGTTTTATGTATCTATTCGTGTGGATTTGAATAATATTACTGCCCTTTAGGCACTTGGTTACTTCTCAATGCATCGCGCAATCGTAGATTATGTATCATTTATTATTCATACGACGTTTCATGTCATATCGATTGAATGAATAGCATCGTTTTTGACTTTTCTTGATTTGCCGCATTCTGCTAGCAATCTCCCAACATAAAAACAATTCACATTCGAGCAGCCGTTGGCTCGTCGCTTGAAAGGAAAGTATCAGTACTAATAAGTCTTTGCTCAATAGTTTTTTGTTATCGCCTCAATATTATGCCTGAGTGCACTCGATTTCACATATATACCTTCTGATTTACAATTTCTTTGAGAATCTTATCAAAATCTAAACTTATGAATGATTCTCCCTGCTTTTCCTCAACTGGTCAAAAAATTGATTAATATGGTTGATAAATCACCGCTAGAAGATTGTTTGTTAATTATTTGCCGATATTTGATCAGTAACTGTAAGCAAGTGCACTCAGACCTGATAATTAGATAAAAAAAAATAAAAAAATATTAAAGCCGTTATCTAAGATCCCCTATGTTCGATAATTGAAATTTATTTACACACCTGGTATGAATCAGTTCTCAATCTTTTGCGAGCAGATTCGCTTGACGATCTGTGTTCATCTCTGCCAGAATATGAATCCTGTTATAAAAGGTGGAACAGAATAGAAATTAGTGTAGTTCTTTAATAGTATAAAAAATTAAAAGCGTTAAAGAGTTATAACAGCTTAATGAAGACACTCACTCTACTGCTTCGCTTATAACTGTTAGAATTCTCTCCTCTGCCTCCGCGGCTTGAATATCGCTCTGATCCTCCGCCTTTTGGGGATATAAAACAAAGTTATTCTACTGAATGACCATAATATTGGATAAAATTGTATAAAAAAAAATGATATTCAGTTATAAAAATGGGAAATAATAACAGGGATGATGGTGGGAGTTAGTTCAATAAAATATAACAAACCTGAGGCATATTTTGATCTCGAATCATAACTTGGCGTTGAATAATTGAACCTTCCACGAGACGCAGAATATCCTCCGCCTCCCCTGCTTCCCATTGTAGTTGTTGATCCACCGCTCCAATCTCCGCCTCCGCCACGCCCACGATACGAGCTACCACCGCGTGAACTAAAGCCTCGTCCTCTCGAGCTCATGCTTGAGCTATTAGAATAAAGATATATTATCTCTAAAAGTTTAATTATCTGTAAGAAAAGTTAGAGCGTTAGTCTATTGAAGTATGTGCGATTGTATGTGAGTAAATTTTTTTGTTTTCAATTTTCTTATTTTTATTTACGAATCGCGTGATTAGAGGTAAAAATTAGAAGCGAAGTTTTGTTAATTTAGAAACTAATATTTGCTAATATTACGAACCTGTATTTGTTGTATCCGTAACTCATGACTATAGCCTACTTATTGATGACCCGAAAGAGCCTGTGAAATAAAGACGAAGATTGTTACACAACAACATTTTCTGCGAATTAAATAATAAATCGGCGTTTGTTATGCTGTGTGTTTTCTGATTTTAGTTCTGATGCTTCATTTCATTTCGTTTGATTTTAGTGTAAAATTGACGTTTCAACTAAAGCTGTGATTAGAATAAGGATAAGAAATTTGCGGTTATAAATTACAGCGAAAATGGAAGAAAATTGTTATTCAAGTGTTACGAGGAGATGCGAGGGTATGGCTTTTGGGAATGTATAATTGCTAATTAGTATTGTAAATTTGTAGCGTTATACCATGTGAAAATCGATATGATTTAGAATATTATCGAACCAATTTAGGTAGAGAGACGACCGAAATAATGCGCATATTTATTATGCGTAATGAATGAAAATTTTCAAAGTATGTGTGGGTGTGTGTTTGTGTTTGTAGATTGAAGACTGTATACTTACCAAGTCGAATATTTAAACTTCGTTATACCTAGTCTATAAATAACAGTCGAATTGTTGCAATTTAATATTGTCCGTGTGCCAAAATGCGAGAAATCATTTAACCCACACAGAAGAGAAAGAGATAAAATGGCTGTAGAACATCGACTAGCGATGCGGCGTCGTTCGAGAGAGACATGAAAGAATTGGATAATTGAAACGGCGGAATTAGAACCGGACGTTGTCACAACGCTTTGATAGATTTTTAATGGCGGTAGAATTTGACCTTCGATGACTTGTGCAAATACACACATTGTAATTTTTTTTTCTTTCTTCTTTTCGTAATTTATTTACCATTTTTTCAGCTGAAGAAATACTGCGAAACATTTTATTTATAACAATTCGCAAATCCTTTTTTTCATTAAATATGCATACAAAGGAACACACACACACACTTGCTGGCTTAGTTAAAAAAACTGAAAAAATATAAAATAAGTTACAAAAACTTATTATCATTACTTTGTATCTTTTATTTCCTCAAATAATATATAAATAATAGTAGTAATAGAATATACTTCACACATACTTACTTGCAGTAATTATGTGAGGCTGCTGTTGAACGCAATATTCTCAATCACAGATCGTAGTTAGATAGAAAATAATGGAAGAGGGAAACTGATTTGAGAAATCGCTTATCTCTTGAAACAAAATAAATGCGAAAAAAATAAAATAAAGGCAGATTTTCTAATCTTGTCTTGAATATAATGTATCGAATTAGTTATTTCTTTATTTATTATGAAACAATCATCACTTCTTTATGGTGTTTTTATTTTTGTTTTTTGTTTTTTCTTTTTTGGTTTTTTGTTCTTTTTGTTTTCTCATTTTTTCTTCTTTATCTCTTTATATAATGTAAGTACTAATAGGTACGGACTATAATCAGTCGACTTTTTTCAATGAAATATAAACCAATGAGTTAGTTTATTGTTGACGGAAAATATTCAGTTCAGTTCAAACGATCATATAGAATAGTAATACAAGTCAGAATGATTCAACGCAGATTCTCACAACTTTTTGCCATTTTTTTTTCAATTTTTTTTTTTTTTTTTTCAATAAAGGAAGCGATTCCAAACTATTGCATCTACTATACATACGACTCACTATAATGAGGACAATAAAGATAATTAGATAGTTTATTATTCAACTACTAATTTGTAGTTTTACCAATAATGAAATTTATAATTGCATGATAATACTATGTGAAATTAGTAAATTCAATTTTGTGTTATTTGAAATATGATCGTCTGTACTGATCTAAATAATTAGAATTGATTAGGTAATAAACTGATTTAATTTATAATATATTCAATGACAGCATCTAATTATTATTAATCGGTATTAATCGGTAGTAGCAATTATAATAATGATAATATTAATAGATTTTGCTTATACAAATTTTAAATAAATAGGGCTAGGTAAGTTTCTTAGCTTTCTGGTACAAGGTATCTACAACCTTCCCCATACTATGTAGCGTGTCCAGAGCAATCTCATAGGTCTTATCTCGTGGCGTATCTTCAAATACAATCAAAACCCCTTCTCCTTGGTCCAAAACCCCTTTTAATTTCTTGTCCAATATCATTTGAGACAATTTCTTTTCTACTTGAGCCAAGGGCAGCGATATACACGACGCTATGTGCCCGACCTAAGAAATAAACAACAAACACAAGCATTCATTAGTTACTTAGTTAGTATTTCATCAAAAGCTATTTAGGCAGTTTAAATCCAGAAACGATGAAAAGCCATCGCATCACTTAAGACTAAATCCCTCAAGGTAATATTGAATCTTGACCTGGACACGAGAATAGGGCTCGACAAGACGGCAGAGATTTTGTTCAAGCATCGCGTCGTAAAGAGAGCCAAGGTGCGCCCTCACGATAACATCTTCCTCAAGTTGTTGTCTGTAGTCTTTTACTGCAGTTTGAAATTCTGCCAATGATCGCCTGTGGCTAGCCTCCGCCACAGCTCTCATAGCGTCAAGATCACGTCCCGCATATTTCACCGCCAATTTTCCTGACATTATTGACGATACATCCTCCGGCGTGCGCAACATTATTTTCGACAATAACATGTACTTCAGAGCTGTTAGAGCCTTGGGACATTCTACGCTGTCGTATCTGGAAAACGATTCAATGTAAAATAAAAATCTAGGCCTCTAAAAGCTGATTGAAAAAAATTTAGCGTAAAGGTTTCATTAGATTGAATATATTTTAATGGACTAAGAGCGTAATTCAAATCTTTTAAATAGCCGTAGAAATTGAATTCCATACTTTCTGACCTTTACAAGTATTTTCAGAACAAAGTGCAGTCTTTTTTGGTGAACGAGAGTCAGAAGATATAAATAAGAACTGTGACTAATGAAGCCTTCTGAGAACTGAAAATTTTACTTTCGTCTAAAGAAAATAAATATTGGCTTAAATTTGAGCAAGAAATCTTCAACTTTGGTAAATATTTCTTAAAAAAATCGAATTTTCATTTTTTTCTCCATATTATGTGCAAAATGAGCTAAAATACCCTTCAAAAGCTTCGTAAAAGTAGGAGTAGGCAGTCTTGAAATCCCTTTCATCAGCAGCGTGTAAAATTCCCGATTGCAGATCAAGAGCGGCCTGCATTTTAGGCGGGCAGTAAATAGCGTTGGCGGTAGTTCTTGCGCTGGTTAAAGCAGCCCTAGCTTTAGCAAGATTGCTTAAAGCGTGGTAGGTTTTACTCTCGAGTAATTGAACCTCGACGAGTAGTTGTTTGTCGTCAAGTTTCTTGAGCTCTTTGAGCAGCGCTGATCCGAGCTGAAGAGCTTCGCCGAACATACCGGTGTCGAAATAAAGCGCTACTAATCTCGCCTCTAAAGATTGCCTCAAAAATGTTCGCCGCTCTTCTTTCGCCCATTCTATACACTCTTTGCATAATTGTACCTGGGAGATAAAAAAAGGGTTTTGATGCTGACGGAATTCGAGTTTGATCAAAAAAAAAAAAAAAAAGAGATGAAAATTGAGAAAAAGAAAGAGAAAAAAAAAAAATTACGAAAAAATGATTTTCACGTATTACCTCGATTCCGATACCAGCTTCTAGATCTAGGAAGAAATCTACCAAAGATCTGACGAGCTTAGCCGCTTTAGCCTTGCTAATGAGGCTAAGGAAAGGTCGGGTGGCTTTAATAAGGTCGGCTAATTCCTTGGCCTTGCCTTCCTTTTTGTAGAGTTCGCCTAGGTGAAGTATCCCTTGTTCCTTAACCCTGATATTGTCTTCGTCGTCTTCGGCTATGCCGATACTAGGGTCTGAGACGATCTCGTTGAGTAGAGATATGCCTTCGCTTCTGTTGGTCATCGAAACTGCTTGTGCACGTTCGAACAGCATCGCACCTGCCATTTCTATAGAGTTTATGTTTAACCTCTTTATTCGTGTATGTCTAATATTCACTGGTTTACTATTTTATCGAGAAAAAAAAACCTCGCTCCGCGGGGAAACCATAAAACTTATATGAACAAATTTTTCTTCTTTACTACTATTCTCTTTTCACACACGCACAGAGACCCGCTTTATGTTTTGTCAGGATCATCCAATGCCTTCTATACATCATATTGTACATGTTCGTGTCATGCTGCTACTAGAGTCAAATCAATGCGAATATCGCGATACAGAAGGCTGTGGAAACTCACGAAAATTCAAATATATTATTACGAGCGTATTTTTTGGTCGATAATTATCATAACGTTTCGTAATAATTATACGAACGTAATTTTTACGGACTTTGAAACTGGTTTTAAAGCAATTACACTACTTGATCGATTCATTTTTAGGTTATGTGTTTCGTTAGGGTTAACATCACATCGCGACTTTTTTCAACATTTCATCTCATTCATTACAGATAATTTAAATCCGGTTTATTTAATTATAGAAGTGAGGCTATTCGACCGATTTATATCCTCTGTCATAATAATTGATGAAAAATATTTGAAAAATAACCTTAGCAACGCCGGATGTTGAGAATTTTTTGTTTCATACATAATAGAATTGTGTATTTCCGCCCGCTAGAATCTGTTCGACCGACGCCATTAGTGACGCGACTCGGCAAAATTTAAGCCCATTTTATCACGTTAAGTATAAGAGTGATTTATCTAGTTATTTTTAGGTGCTAAATAAACAAAATGAGCGATATAGAGGTGAGTGAAAATATTCATTTCATAATAACAATTAACAAACTTACTGCGAAAGGCTCGCTGCAATTTACTCACCGGCGAAATGCGAATTCCGATTATTGTTTTACACGCATAGCTTGAATACCACACGACCAGCGCCGTTATTGATTTACAGCGTCCACCTCCGTGCCAAATATCATATTTTTACACATTTATTTCACTCTTTCATTCACTTATTCAAACAGCTTATTTCACTCTCTCGAATACAGAGTATTACGCAAAATGAAACAAGGTTAATTAAACCAGTTTAAATTGTTTGAAACTCTGCAGTTTTACCGACAAGCCGGATCGGCGTAGTTTATACGTTTTTTTTTATCCCCTTTTTATTTTTATCACGTGCCACGTGCCTGCGACTCTTCTAATACATTGACGATGATTTTAGTACGTGTTTATCATATCATACATGCTTTTATGTATTTTTCGCGAAAAAACAAGAACCACATTTTCAAAAACAAGTCATAACGTGTGTTCACAGACAGATAATGTATCTGTACCTTGTTCGAAATTTGTATATTTGTATATTTATTTTCTGAAGATCGGAAACTGTGGTTTTTATATGTTTAGTCAGTTAAAATTGACGAACAAACATCTGCAAGATTTGTTATTCTCTCGAAACACAATTTTCATGGAAACCAAACATCATAGATTCGATTTAATCATATTTTATGTAGTTCTAACGCAAAAAATGAAAGATGAATTCATGTTATTGATATAAACGAATGAATGAAACCTGCAGCGAAGCGGTAGCCGCAGCGCCAGTCCCAGGAGACCAAGGACAGCAGATGGGGGTCCGAGAGAGTCCCGTTCCAGATCCAGGTCGCGTAAGTCGAGGGAGAGGAAGGAGAGCCATCGTCCAAACAAGGAGTATTCAAGGTCGCGAAGCAGGTCAGGTTCTCGGGGTCGCAAATCTTACCGTAGCAGTAAATACGCTGGAGCCGGACACCGCGGGAGCAGCAGGAGTCGCAGTCGCTCACCCTATAGGGGTGGGCGCTACTCACGCAGCAGGTCTCGTTCGTACTCGCGCTCGCGCTATTCAAGGGAGAGAGACAGGAACATTTACCGATCGCACTCCCGCAGCCCCATGTCTTCAAGAAGGCGCCATGTCGGGAACCGGGACAACCCCTGCCCCTCCAGATGCCTGGGAGTCTTTGGCCTTTCCATCTACACCACGGAGCAGCAGATCCACCACATCTTCACCAAATACGGGCCGGTCGAACGAGTCCAAGTGGTCATCGACGCCAAGGTATAAAGAGACGATGATTGTTCTTCCCCGGTGATTATTCATTATATTTATTTCAAACAATATTTACTTTATATTATTTAATGATGTTATTTATTACCTATCTATTTCTATTATGTATTGTATTGTATGTATGTATGTATTTTGTAATACCCTCTTCGTTTTTTATTGTTAATTTTTCTCAAAATTTTAATGTTGGTTTATTTATTTAATGATAATTAACGGTTGAGGGAGATTATAATGTGTTAGGCCAGAGATTTAGAACATTCGCCTGTTAAGTTTGAGCGATAATGTTAAAGGCATCTGGCCACATGGTTAAATCCTGAACGTTACTTCTCTGCTTTTGGTTAGTTTTTCAGAATACACAACGTTCTTGCCTACCATTTGGTAGCTATAGCCATAGGACTATAGGAGAGTCAGAGAGTGCAAGATTTAGAAGAGTCAAGAATACTCAATCTTGGTGGTATTATATGAAGGTTGGAGAAGACGACGACAATTTGTCCAAGTCCAATTTTCCAATTCATATATTTTTTATATCATTTAAACTAATATAACATTTTTATTTACCATTCACCATTTATCACAAAACTTAACTCTTCTTAACAAACACACACACACATCCATATCCACATACCATTCGGAATTCTGCTTATTGGACTGGACACACGTACAGCTTGTCTTCTGCAGTCCGCCATATATTCTCTAATATGGGGGAAGAAGAATAATTAATGGAGGATGGGTCGGCTGGTGGCAAATGGGCATGTTTCAGACTGGAAGGTCGAGAGGCTTTTGCTTTGTTTACTTCGGCTCATCTGAGGATGCTAAAGTTGCCAAGGAACAATGTACAGGAATGGAAATAGACGGGCGAAGGATACGAGTAGATTTTTCAATTACTCAACGAGCGCATACTCCAACGCCTGGTATTTATATGGGAAAACCAACCCATTTGCATGATAGAAGCTGGGACGGACCCAGACGAAGAGAGTAAGTATTGTTCATTCATCGAACGACCAGATCGTAAATTGATAAAAAATATCAACTTATAACACAAATCCATTACTCTTTGTTAATGTTTTATCTGAAAAACAGAGGCAGCGGTTACAGAGGAAGCTACAGGAGGTCTCCAAGCCCTTATTATAATAGTAGTAATCGGCGTCGATCACGCTACGAACGTTCGAGGTCACGATCATATTCACCTCGTAAGTCTGACCTTCAATGTTCTTACCAAATGTAACGTGATTATTATTTACATTACGATTCGCTACACATCATCCTCACAATATCGGGTGTCCACAGAGATGTATGATCGATACTTCGATGGTATCCGTATTAGAAATTTAAGTTAGCTAGATAATAATTTAGGTAGGTTTCATAAGCTGTGACAAAAGAGTGATAAACGCATTGTATTTTGTAGTTTTAAAAAGCGTTTGTATCCGAGTAGTAAATTAGATATTTCGATAACTCGTCTATCTTTTGATTGTAAAGAAAGATTTTAGACTCACTACTCATTCCAAGTTAAATTTGTTCTTGTTTTTTCTTTTCTTAAATAAAGAAGCCCATTATATGGGTGGAAATATTAATCTACTTAAAAAAAAAAATTGGTAGATTTTAAGGAATACCTAATATGTAAATTGGAGATGTTCTATCTCCTTAAATATAAGAGGTGGTATATTTTTGAAGCTCGTGTGGACACCCTGCGTTTTTTCACTATTATTTTGATCTTTCTTTAATTTTTTTTCTCTTTATTTATTTACTGGGAGTAATATTTGGGCCGAATAAGATCGAAGATTTTCTTGTTGAAAAGATAGAAAAGACACTGAAACTGAGAACCGAGCGGATCGTGCATTGTGGAAATGCATCAAATGAATAAAAAAAAATGAAAAAAAAAACTAGCGGTAGTAACTAAGTTCAATCGTCGAATAAAGTCAAACAATCATTGTTTTTGTTGCTTAATGAATTTCAGGTCGATATTAAGTGACGCGAGTGTGACGCGCGAGAGGCCAGGTGTTGGGAGCCATTTGTGTGACTTGATCCTTTCACCTCCCTTACCCCTAACTAGATGGGGGCCAATAATGCAAACGCTACATTCTAACAATTTTAAAGCCATTCTCACTTTAACTTCAATTCACATTGTGACTGTCGTTTATGTTTTTTTTTTTTTTTCTCACACACAAACGATAGCATATTTTCAATAATAATTATTGATGAGGAGTAGAGCGAGAATGGCTAGAAGGAACCTTACCTCCATAATAACTTGTTCTATGTTGTTTTTATTTTTATTTTTATTTTATCTTATTTTTTCGTCTTTTTTTTTCTTTCTTTTTCTTTCTGTATTCTTAAATATTTTTTTCCTCTTTCTTTCACATTGTGGATGTAAGGTTTCCATTACTTTATTCAATTATGACTATATTATTATGTAAAGGTTGGAATATAATTGAATTGAATTAATTTTTTTTTTCGTCCACTCTTCCGTTTGTATTTTATTCGTTGAATGTTGTTTTGCTTGAGGTTGTATTCCAGCCATTGGACAATGTACTACCACATAGTGTGAGTGGTAAAAAAAGAAAAGGAAAAAAAAACAAAAACAAAAAAAAAAAACACATTTATAAGAAAACATAATAAATCTGACAATTAGACATAGATCTCTCTAACACGTTTGTTTGTTTATAAGGTTTTGAATCAAGAGGTATTGGATGATAGAGGGAAGTTTCAAGTTTGACTCAGAAAAAAATGAAAAAGTTTATGAAAAGAAAAATTGAAGACAAGATTTCTGAAGATCTTCTTTCTCTTGCTCGAATGTGAATTTCAAGATCCCACGAAGGTCTTTCGCGCTTGTGACAAAGAATATGATCCGAATCCGATTCATTTCCGGCTGAGAAGTCTCAAGCCTAGAAGAGCTGCAAGAGCAGTAGAGCAAGCTTCAAGACAGAATCAGAATCATTGGGCATCAGGCCCCTGGCCAGGGCAGGTCGGTGGTAGTCGGGGGTGAAAAAAACTGGCCGAAACAAAAGTTTACGAAAAATATTCAAGAAGCACCGAAATTTTCTTCTCTCGATTGTTCTCTTTTTTTTTTTCTTACTTTCTTATATCTTATTCCCAAAGGAAAAAAAAAAAAAAACAACAAATAAAGTATAGGCACTTCAAGTTTATACAGATCATATTCTTTATCAGTTAAATTGAGTTCAGTTGAGTTCAGTTGGTTTGGTTTTGTTTACGGACAAGCTATCCCAAAAGTAGAAGAAAAACTCATTGAATAAAAATGAAGAAAAAACAGAAATAAAATAAAATTATTATCCGTCGCCTTCCCGTATCCCTCCACCATCCCAAAACCTCTTCAAATTCCACCTTAAAAGAAAAGCAACAAAAAAAAAAAAAATACATCCCCTAATCAATTTCTAATTTTTTTTTTTTTCTCTAGAGATTAAGTCTACAGCTATTTACTAAGCTAGTCAATAAATATTGACTTTCGTATCTTGAAAAATGTCTTTCTGTTTATTCAATCGCATATCCTAATCCATCTTTTTATATCCACTTTTTTTTTGTTTTTTTTTTTTTCAAGCTAACAAAACTTCACTCCCAATTAACAAATACGAGATCAAATCTTTTCCATAATTTGATTAGAATCTTCATTTTTTTTTTTTTTTTTTGTAGATTTATTTACTAATTTTATTTATAATCTAAACAGAGATTCATTCGTTCAGAATAGTGAATTGCATGTAAAAAAAATACTCTAGTATATTTGTAATTGAATTTCTGATCTAAAAGAAAAAGATTTCAATTGAACTTGTTTTTATTATGTATAGCTTTGGCAATCAGTACATTATCGATCACAAAGCTGCAGTATGAACAAAAAATATGAATAAAACTAATCAATTTCGATTCTGTGTAAAGATAATTCTCTGTGATTTTTTAATAAAAATTGTGTAATTTCTTTTTTTCAGAAAACTAAGAACAGCATTGTGAGTTTTAGCATTTTAATGGAACGGTATAGATAGAAGTTAAAATGATATCAGAAATCGGGTAATTTTAAATTTTACTTCGGCTTATCCGTCTATGAATAAACAATCTAAACATTATCCACTTATTTTGGGAATATTAATGTCTCATGATATTTAAATTTGTGATTTACATTAACTTAGCCAGGAATGTATCTTCCAAAATTGGAATTACCCATTCTCATATTTATAAATTACGAATTTGTCGGACGTGGGCTTTCCTGATGGGCTGTATGTGTTCCTTGAACTTCCTGAGTTGCTATAAATCAGAAAAACAAATGAATGCAATGACGAGTGTCTTTTATATCAAATTAAATAAATAAGAATAATAATTTCAAGTACAAAATACCTTTGTAAGAATATTCTAGAGCAGTAGCGATTGTTCTCATATCACCCTCTATACTTCTAGCCCAGTTTTCAGCATCTCCGATTTCTTTTAAAGCGCTAGAGAAAGATTCCACCAAATTCAACCAGGACTGTGTTTGCTTGGCAAAATTTGTAGCGCTATGTTGCAACTGCTTAGCCTCTGCGTCGAGTCTCTTTTGATTTAAATAAGCCTGGGCAACCCTGTTATTAAATTATTTATTAATCTCTTTTCATTTTTCAAAAATATACTAAAAATTAAGAATCTGATGTTCATTTGATCAACTATTTATTTATTTATATATATTTACCCAACGTTCAAATGATCGACGAGAGCTTGTGTTAAATTATTAGCTGCTTGAACTGCTTCTTTACGTTTTTGTTCTGCAGATTGTAAAGTTTTATATTTCGACTTTATTAGAATCACATTCCAACTAAAAATACCACATTGATTGTTGCTATTTTGACAGCTACTCGCGTTTCACCTACCTACCTTGTCTCTCTTTTCTAGCAGCCTGTTTACTTTGGTGTTCTTTTACTATCGCTGACAACATTTTTGTTAACTAAAATCTCTAAAAAACCATGCTATATTAGACTTGAAATTCTATAAAGATAATATTTTATCGCGATTATTAGCAATTGAAGTGTTGTGTGTTTCACGATTTGACAGATATTAGCCATAGACAATATGCATAGATCGTATGTTGAGTCGAATTGTTAGATTGTTTAGTTGGATTGTTTGACACATCACTCGGCAGGCAGCTTAGTAATCTGTAGTGTAGTTACCGATTGTTGGTAAGTTAGCCAACTTCGTATTATCATTATTATTATTATTATTTATACGTATGTGGATAATACGAGTTGTCAAATTGCGATGAACAGTCATTACTCATTAAAAATGTACTACATACTCGAAGCAAGAAGTGAAGGAACGTATATTTTTGTTAAAAAGATAGAATACGCTGGAAGGTATATTGCGGAAAAGTGTAAAGACAGGTCATCGTGAATTGTGTGTGTGTGCGCGTGTGTGTGTGTACTCGCTAAATTTATAAGCCTTGTTTTTAATGAACTTTAAACGATGATATACAGTGAAAAAAAATATACGTATTACTACGGTAACCTAAAGATTGATAATAAGTCAAATAAAATGAAGAAAAGTAAAACTATTAATCCGCGAAGTATAACAGCGGGTGTGAATTGAGTTTAAACCAGTTTTTAAATCGTAAAGTAGAAAAGAATTTTAAAAAAATGTTTGCGTTATTCCGATAATATAGCATAATTCATTTCGTCGAATGAACATGATGCAACATAACGTGTCGTGTTTTTTTTTTTTTGTTTTTTTTCTTCTTATTTTTCCCATAATAATAATCAGTTAAAATTCACTTGTAATTTAGTGACACGCGTTCTAACGTTATCTGGATTTTACTGACAAAAGTTCCAATGTACTCTGGCAAGAACATAATATCAACGATTAACATTTTATGGAACATATGTTGTTGCTGTGTTTTATATCAAACTGGATCGAATATAACCTAACTTTTATTCGAATTTAGAAAAGTACTACGAACATAATAGTATTATAATATGCGATTTATTATCTATCCACATCCGCCCCTCAAAATGAAGTATCTCGGATTACTCGTTGTTATTGTTACCATTCTGCTACGTATTCACGCACAACATTTACCCGAGGTAAATGACGTCTGTCACATAACCGCTTAACCACATTATTATCGTCAGTTTTAATTTAAAAATCTTTACCCATTATTTTTCTATCATTAATATACATATACATATCTTTCATTTTTATATCCAAAGACTGATAGTACGGGATTAATTCGAGAACAGGATGATCCTTTGCTAATGATTTCGACCCTGAGTGGGTCATTTATTGGCATTGGTCAACGATCTGGAAAAATACGCTGGCGCCAAGATGACGGTAAGAGAATTTCTGGAGTTTTTAAAAATTTTCATTGTTTTTTGTTTCCAAGAAAAACCTCAACGAGTATCTACCATTTTTCATCCCATATTATGAGTAAAAATAAAAAGTTGTTTTTCCACCAATTATAATCGATGATAGCGTAAACCACATCCCTTTTTCACAGAACCAGCAGTTAAAGTTCCAGTCGACGTGTCTGAAACAGTTATGTAAGTTCCGAGACAATTTAAATGTGCGATTAATGAAATTTTCAAATTCTTTAACGGTGGAAATTAAACAATCTTATTTTCAGGCCAATGTTTCTACCAGATCCTAAGGACGGTTCTTTATATTTTTTCGGAGCAGAATCTGATGCGTTAAAAAAGCTTCCTTTCACAATACCGCAGTTGGTTGCGAGTAGTCCGTGCCGAAGTAGCGACGGTATATTATACACAGGGAGAAAAACTGATACTTGGTTCAGCATAGATCCCCATACAGGAGAAAGAGAGCATCTGCTAGGTTTCGACAAAGTAGAACATACCTGTCCTGTACAGGTCCAAGACGCAGTCTTTGTCGGTAGAACAGAGTACAATATAATGATGGTAGATAGTAAACAAAAGGACAGGAAATGGAATGTTACATTCTACGATTACTCTGCTGCAAAAATGAAGCCTGAAGGAACAGATAATCATGGTAATTTTAGTTCCCTATCTGAACAAGTTGTTGGCGACGTTATAATATGGTATTTTCAAAGATATATTCTATCTTCTCAGAACTCGTTCACTTCAGCACAAGTTCTACTGGCCGATTAGTCACCCTGGATGGAAGACTCGGAGTAGCTTTATGGGAATTGGATCTAGAGAGTCCAGTCGTTGCTGCTTACACTGTTAGTGATGATGGTTTGGTATCTGTACCATTCACAAGTGTTGCTGATGGCACCTTAGACCTTCTGTTGAAAAGGTTCACAGCAAGGCCTGGCGATATTCAATTGTAGTGAGTTATTTTCATCTATTTTCAAGAACAGATGATTTTCTACTTAGTCCAAAGCATAACGATCACAATCTTCTTTTAAATGTATAAAAAAGGAAAAATATGAAATTAGTCTTGAAGTTTCATACATTATTGGCCTCTCTTTTTTATCTTAAAGTGCTAGCTCACATGTTATTTCAGTTGTTGAGACAATATTATGATAATAAAGATAATAATGAGACAAATAGATGCGTTGAAAGATTAAACATTCTGCAAAAGAGTTCGGTGCAATAAATTACCCAACGTTTTCCCTCTTAATTTAGCCCAACGCTCTACGTAGGGGAACATAGGCATGGATTATACGCTTTGCCATCCTTGGTGGATTCAATAAGTGCAACGATAACTGCTAAGGCTGGTCACCTTCTGATTGAAGGACCGCTACTGTTACCAATAGGCTCTGAAAACGACGATGGTTCGTTAGCCGGAAGTAACATTCCAATAGCTCATATAACAGACTCAGATAATGACTCTCATAGCATTCCAGGACAGAAAAGCGTCATTGTATTAGGTAATTATGATAAACTGTTTGAAAGAAAGGCCAAATCGTTAATATCTGTTTGTTTATTTCAAGGGCACTATCAAATCCCACATGAATATCAGGTCCAGAATCAACCGTTGCAAATCGCAGGTCGATCGGATCCAATAATTGAAACAAGTCTACCGAATTTAAACATAACGAGAAAGCAATCAGTGGCTGTACAAACGGATGATGTTAATGGTACTATAGATAATAAAGGAGTAAGAAAGGCTGTAGGCTCTGTTTACAACGCTTCTAAAATCTGGCTAAATCAACAAGAGAATAAAGGGCTTAAACTTGCATTGATCATATTGATCGGATGTGTCATAGCTATGTTTTGGTATCTGAATGCCCAATTTAAAGAATTTCAACAGTTATCTCAGGTGACAATGAATTTTGATAAAAAAACAAATTGAATGAAGTTTCTATAATTAGTGAATTCAATATGTAATCATCACTAATTTTAATTCATCCATTTGATCAGGGCTCGAAAGAAAATAGCCGTACAAGCAGCAATGGCAGAGGTGCTAATAACATTGTGCCAGAAGATGTTGGCGAAGGACTGGTCAGAGTTGGAAAGATAACTTTTAATACAGAAGAAATTTTGGGAAAGGGGTGCGAAGGTACATTTGTTTACAAGTGAGTACCATGGCGGAAAACAAAGAGAAGATTGAATGAGAAGAAAATTTTGAAAACTTTCTAACAGGTTTATTTTGTGTTTGTGTTTAGGGGAGAATTCGACGGGCGATCAGTAGCAGTAAAACGCCTTTTGCCAGAGTGTTTTACATTCGCTGATCGAGAAGTAGCATTGCTAAGAGAATCTGACGCGCATCCAAGTGTAGTGAGGTATTTCTGCACTGAACAGGACAGAATGTTTCGTTACATTGCATTGGAGTTGGCCGAAGCAACTTTGCAAGACTACGTTGCGGGGAGATATAATATAGCTAAAATATCGGCCAAGGATATTTTGAAACAAGCTACAGCAGGGCTTGCTCACCTTCATTTTTTAGACATAGGTATTTTCTGATTTAGAGATTAGATGTCTATTAACAACGATCAAAATAATTAAATTTAATGCACATTCCAAATATCTATCTACTTCCAAAATCTCAGAATGTAAAAAATGGTACAAATTACTTTTATCAGCTGTCTTATACCCGTGATTGATTATTTTTATCTATCTGCTACAGTAAATATGAGATATTAGTTTATCCTGACTCTCGAATCGATCAATTTGACTCTTTAGCTTGATCATAGATCTAGATACAGATTTGTGAGCGCAAAACCAATGGCTATGATTTTCTCTTACAGTTCACAGAGATATTAAACCTCACAATGTATTACTCTCCGTTCCTGGAGCTCGGGGAGAAGTTAGAGCGATGATATCGGACTTTGGTCTGTGCAAAAAATTGCAACTTGGTCGTATGTCGTTTTCAAGAAGGTCTGGGGTCACAGGTACAGACGGATGGATTGCACCAGAGATGCTTAACGGAGAGAGAACAACTTGCGCAGTTGATATATTCTCGCTAGGATGTGTTTTCTACTATGTTCTATCAGGTGGAAAACATCCATTCGGTGATCAGTTGAGAAGACAAGCCAATATCTTATGTAATAAAAATTAGTATCTATTTATTTATTTATTTTATACAGTCTGATAATTACAGATCTTTGAATACAATCTCATACGATTATTTAACACATACTCTACTATCTCTGCTTCAAATTACAGGTGGGGAAAGTAATCTTTCAACTCTTAATGGAATTTCCGGAAGCGATACGGAGCTAGCTTTGATCCTAATCAAAGCAATGATTGCCAGTAGTCCGGCTGATCGACCGCCAGCTATTGCTATCTCTCAGCATCCGATCTTTTGGAGCGCAGGACAAATTCTTGGATTTTTCCAGGTCCGCATTGAAATCACTGGGAAATAAGCGAATGACTCACAGTTGCAAAGATCAATTCTGTTATCTTTTAATATTCGTATTACCTAACAAACGTAAAAAATTATTTCAGGATGTCAGCGACAGAGTAGAGAAAGATGATCCTGATAGTTCAGCTTTACGCGCCTTAGAATCAGGAGCAGCACAGGTTGTCCGTGAAGATTGGCGTTTACATATAGACGTGGAAGTGGCTACTGATCTTAGAAAGTATCGAAGTTATCGTGGCGAGAGTGTGAGAGATTTACTCAGAGCACTTCGAAACAAGGTGATTTTATCTCAGGATAGTAAAATCGTTTATATGATTATTAGAACTTGATCTAAACGCTTATTTACTTTCTTTCAGAAACATCATTACCGAGAATTGACCCCTCAAGCTCAACAAAGCTTGGGAGAAATCCCAGATAAATTTACAGAGTATTGGCTGATAAGGTTCCCAGCTTTGTTGTGCCACGCATGGTGCGCAATGCAGGATTGTAGAGATGAACCGACATTGAGGCACTACTACGATTCAGAGTTTCAGTTTCCTTTTGAATTTGACACCACCGACATTCCACAGAAACCAGAAACCCCTTCTGTTCCCTCTTGGAGGGTGCGCGATACAGTAGACTGGAGTCCAAATCGTGGAAGATATAGAGGACAGAAAAAAAAACAAGAAAGACGAAAGGCGGACGAACCAGTTGCCTGGACGCTACCTCCTGCCAGTTGAATAATAGGAATGTTAGTATTTTCAGGATTCTTTCGTTAACAATAGAAATATAATAATAGATACTCTAATATGAAATATTTTTACTGTATACAAATCTACTATTGGAATTGAAATTCATTTATTTAGAATATTGCTCAAAAAGAAGTTTATATTTAAATAGAAAAAAATCATCTCGAGGCGAGGCATTAAAAGAGAATCTTGCAGTATGTACTAAAATCGAATACATGAACCAGTGCCAAAATTTCAGTACTAGTTTCTCATTTTTTAGTCACTTTGATATACTATGAAAAATCATTACTATATTATCATATGCACGAAATTTTTAGACTATATAATAGTCTGATACCTCACATAGTATGTATATGTATACATATTTTTAATTTAATAATTGAAATATGTAGCGAAATTCTTAATAATGAAATTTCTATTCTTCAATAGTAGTTGGCCTACTGTGTAAGGTAGAAAGTGAGGGTAATTAGTATAGGTAAAATAAGTAACGATTGAGTAGAGTGTATTTTTTTACTTATCACCCCTGTATATCATATAATTATATGAAAAATTGTTAGCTGATATAGTCTGATCTGTATAATGCCAGTTGATAACAAACAGATGCTGTAATAGTATCGAATAGATAAAAAGAGAACTTAAATTGAAATTGTATAAACAAAGTTTACAAAAAAATGAATTGATGCTCTTGAACCATGACATAACGATAAATTACGTTGATGTTACTTGAAGGAAAAAAAAAAGGGTTTTTTATATCATGAAGTAACGATTAGCAGTATACAATGCAAATTTAATAAACCATATAATACTATTATCACATAATCATTGAAATCATTAGAGAAGTATGTGAGAAATCAGTATACTTTGAATGAAGTTTAACTCAGTCTCTTTGTTTTGTAATTATGGAGGATTATCTAACTTGGGAATACGTTGCGTTAGTGGGAAATTTAGTGAAGAAGTACCAATCAATTGATTGCAAAGTTATTAATTTTATCAAAAGAATATTAGGCATCATTATTGGAAAGGTTTCTACTAAACTTTTCTTGTATTTATTTAACGATTATGACAACATTAGGTAGTATCATTCATTAAGAAAATTGTTATTCATTGTATTGAAATGTTAATTAGATAAAAATTATCCAAATCACGCGATAAAGAAAAAATAAAAAGGTACAATATTTTGTACATTAATTCTTATCTGTGGGCCAATTCGTCGAAGATTATTGTACATACTTTTATGCAGTCGTTATTATACAAATAAGGTTTTTTCTCTATTTTATTTTTAATATTGGGGACTTTTAACTATTTTATTTTTAATATTTTGCATTTTTCTATGATCTAATTTCAGTGTATATAGTATACGACTCTTGTTCATGTTTTTCATTTTAATGAGCCTAACGCACCCTTCTTGGATAGAGAATATTATATTAACTGAAAGGATCATGAGCTCTAGTGTTAAAGCTTAATTTTTATTAGATGATGAAATTCGAGAAAAGTGGCATAGTTTCTTTACGTCTCATAAAATTTCTTCATATCTATTTCAAATTTGAAGAAAGATCGACAACAGTCTAGCTTCCGAATAACAAAAACAGATTAAACCTCTGCTGGAATATTGATAATATCTGTGCTTGAGAGAAATTATATAAAAAAATAAGCGGAGCTTCGATATGCTTCGGGATAGAATGATGATTATTGAATTGTTGATATATTTTTTTTATTTATTCAGTGATTTGTTGTGATATTGTTTTTATAAGTCATGATCGAACTATTCGATCTATGTGTTAATCAAATTTAGTATTTTGTTTAACGGTGTTGTAGAGCTTGCAATATTTATTACTAAAAATTGATAATGCTGAATGAAAAGCAATTTGAAAATAATTTATAAAGTTTAACTTCTGTGCCATTAAATTTTTTTTCTCGTTTTCTATTCTAACAAGAGTTTATATATTTAATTTGAAATTTCAAACTTCCTTAAATAGACCAAAAGTCAATTAATTTAGACACAGTTATCCGATCATGAATATCTATATCCCACAGATTTATTACAGATTTAAGTTGATAGAGCCGAGAGTATAGTTTTAGATTCAAAGTGTACAGATTTGATATTTGCATATTTGAAAGTAAGAATAAGAAGGTATCACATCGCAATGATAATTAATTGTCAAGCACAAATAGATTATAATACAGATATTGAATTTTTATCACAATATTAAATAGGTTTAAATATCTATCTCAATATTATTGAATATGTTTTACTTAATAAAAAATAACTTTCGACGATAAGCATAATATATATATAGGTATATATTTAAGAAAATAATAACGTGTTATAAAAATCGTATAAAAATTGTACATAATAAATGGTATATTATATTTTACACGAGTCATACATTGTATGTATAGAGTGATTCAAAATAATCGGGCCATAGTTCGTGGGTAGATTCCCTATGGAAATAATATATCCTTTGCCATAAATTCGTTTAGTCTTAGGATTTTTATAAGGTGTGAAGATTCTGAATCACCCTAATACATATATTATATATTATAATCTGTGGTAAAATAAACACTAAAAAAAAAAAAAATTCTTAGCTACATGTAAGTTTAATGCAGGTAATCCTAGACTCAATTTATATCTAATATATGCTATGATAACAAACCAGATAATCAAATTTCTTCTAAATGTAATTTTATTTAGCATCAATACTGATATCCAGTCAGCTATACTTTCAAACTCATATGTATATATTGCCAATGGATAGATTTTTACAAATAATTTATTAGACAATGAAATTTCATAGACTTAATACTAGTTTCTCATTGCAATACAAATTTATAATATCTCATCACTTATAAACAATACATTTTTTGAATTCCTCTATGAACAAAAAATATTTAAATGCACTGGTGGTGGTATGTATAGGTATATGAAAGGCGTTGTGTTTCAATGAAATTATCGCTATGTTATCTGCTAATACAAGACAAAGATATGGATGGATCTGGTACTATTTATATTTCTTATATCGTTGAATAGGCGGATTATATAATTATATACAATGAATATAATCCTATAGTATAGAGATTGATGTATATAAGGCTGTGAATTAGATAAGCTTATATCATTTCTATCGAATACTTTTAAACTAAGACAGTACCCATTTGTGATAATAATAACTGAAAAAAACAAAAAACAAGTAGATTATAGAATATTAGCTCTCTTCGAACTTAGTACAAGGCTTCAAAACATCTTATCTTTAAAATTTCAGTTCAATTCTCATTCGTCTAATAGAGACTTCAGTCGTTGGGTAATTTTTCATGTAAATTTGAACATTCTAATATAAACTTAACGCTCCTTTCCATTTATGTGAATATACACACAACTCTAGTACCCAAATAAGTATGAAGAAAAGCTAACGAGATATAGAAGAACGTCCAGTAAGAATTCTAACAATTCCGACCATACATTTCTCTTCAGCTTCTTCCACCGCACTTGTACCTTTTAAATTACGAATATTAGGACAAGCCCCACATCGCATCAACAATTCAACAAGTCTAGTGTTTCCAGTTCTGCACGCTAAATGCAGCGGAGTATCTCCGAAATTGTCTTTAACATCGACTTCGCATTCCCCGCTGTTTAAAAGTATCTTTGTAACCACAAGCTGGTCATTCAAGCAAGCTAAATGCAGCGGATACTGTCCCTTCGACTTGGTAATCGAGCTAAGCTTAGCCCCTGAATCTAACAACGATTGAACAAAAGCTGATCGACCAGCGGCGCTAGCAACATGCAATGCGGTCTGGCCGTCTCCATCGCAACAGTTTATTCCTAAAGTGGGTTTTCTCTCATGTTCTGAAGGAATATCTTCTATCAAGCTACAATTATCGCAATTACAAAGCGGATGGCACAAAGTTGGTGCAGATTCAACAGGCTTTCGTTCAGGCCCTTCTAATCCAAGATAGTAACAAGCGAGTCTTAGATCTCCTTCAGATATTGCAGAAAGAAGTCTTTCAATCCGCCTCAATCTCTCCGTAGGATAATTAGGCTCAAGTTGCTTCTTGCTGTCCGAAGATTGCATCAAAGTCAGCGGATGCTGTAGCGGTACCAAACGTGGAATGGGAAAGAGGTGTCTATGAGCTGCAGTTTCCAACAATCTTGAAATCTTAGTGCTATGAGCAAGCGCAAGTGGAGTTTGACCCCTCCTGTTAACAGCCTTAGGTTGCGCGCTGTGTTCAAGAAGGATTTCTACTATCCCAGTGTATCCCCACTTTGAAGAGAAATGGAGTGGAGTATCCCCGTTACAATTCGATAAATTAGGATCCACCGGCCACCTAGTATGCTCGGCGAAGTAAACCAGAGCCTTTACACACGCTTCGTGACCGTTGTCTGCAGCTAAATGCAGGACTGTGTTTCCCTGGGAGTCAATAATCGTCGGATCTGCATTAGCATGTAATAACAGAAGCAGTGTATTCTGGTGGCCTCTAGCAGCTGCACAATGCAGCGCCGTAGTTCCATCCGCATCAACTTCATCAACGATACTTCCATGGTCTATCAGAAGATCTACCATATTAGCTTGTCCGTACAAAGCTGCTATATGAAGAGCCGTGAGTCCCCTATCGTCTCTAGAATGAACAGTAGGTAGACTGAACTTGACTTCTTTGGCCAAGTTTTTCTCGCAAGATTCGCAACAGCATAAAGGATGGCAGAGCTTAACATCTGGTCTATTTTTCTTGGCTGTTTTATTGGACAGTATCCTCTCGACTTCAGAAATATGGCCGTATTTAACTTGGTCGAAAAAATAGCGGACCGATATTTCCTCCTCTTTGTCTTCCCCGTTTACAACAGCGCCCTGATCATTGCTCTCGGTGTTGTCAGCCTCGGGATGTACAGATCCCATCAATACCCCAGACTTGACATGCTCAACGGCCGCTTCAAGCGAAGTAATTAGAAACCCCGTCTGGTCAGTCTCGTATTCTAAATTAGAGGAGAATCTAAACTGCTTCATAAACGCCAGTTGAGCGATCCAGTTGGGCAGACCTGCTCTTATGACAAGGAATATTAACACCGGAAGTAAATCGTCCGATGAAACTGAGCTCACACCTTGCGAAGCAAAACGAACTGCTCTTCTCAAACATCCTATCTTTCCTAGGACAGTTGCGAACCCGTCTATTCTTGCAAGTTCTAATTTTCCTCTGACTGCACCGTCGTAGAGATCTGATCTCACTCCTAAATCTCTTAGCTGTAACTCGTGGAGGTTTTTTATCGTTTTATTCAAAGAAGCATCGTCAAAAGCTGTGCAAGCTGATATAGCTTTAGGCAACGAGTTCCTTAGCCCGTGTAGAACGTAAGTTTCAACGGCTGTTTTGATAGTGTAAAGAAATAGCCTACTAGAAGCAGTCTTTTCCCTCAATCTTGAATCTCTAAGAACAAGACCTAGGCTTTTGGCGTATAAACCGGCGACTAGGTCGCGTTGTGTTTCGAGCGTTTCTTCTTCTAGCTGTTCGTGGGTCTGTTGGAATGTCTTTACGGCGATTTCAAGCTCGTCTAATACTCGTTTGTTCAGTATTTCAGTCCATAGGAAGTCTACGCATTCTCTGAGGTTCGTTAATAGCGGAATGGAGTCGTGCGAGGCGACGGAACCCCGTTCTAACAGACGCTCAACGCACCATATTTTATACTTTAGTAAATCTTGGGTGTAAAATGTCTCCTCAAACAGTATGTGCGCTGTGCATGGTTTTGCTATGTCGTAATCGACGGTCAAAACGCCGTTACATAACCTCACTTCTTTTCCGGTTAGGGTTCGGAAGTGTGTTACGGGCAGCTCGTCACTTGGTACTAATATTTGACCGAGAAAATCGTCCTCGAGTAATGAACCGCGTGAGAAACTGCCCGATCTAGGAACGCATAGGACCCAACCTTCGCTAATTGATTTTTGAAATACGGATGAATACTCGCTTTGCAATTGTTGGAGAAATATATTCTCGTTCAAATCTTCGTCGTAGTTGGATTCCATATCTTTTTTTTCTTTCGCCACTAAGTCTTCGGCTTCTTCTTCTTTTTTTTTTTCGTCCCATGTATTTATCGAGGCTTGACACCTTTTCGAAAAGTATTCTACTCGGCAATAATAACGCTTCCGTGGTTGGTGCCAAACACCTATGGGCACACCGAATAACTGAGAAACTAGGGCTACTACGCAACGACACATCAATGGAATTCGGTTATTTTATTAATATTTTCTTGAACGCGGTAGGATTGGAGTCGATTTCGCTCATCCACGCCCTGATTAATAATTGTTTTTATTGAAAAGTACATTTTTCTTGCTTGTAAACAGATTTTTATCTAACTTAATTATAATTGTTTTCATTTTTTTCTTTTTTTTTGTCATCATGCAGTCATATGCAGTCGTATACGCATTTATAGTCTGACGTCTGTCGTCTGTCTGTCTTCTTGACCACATGTGACAGAACTCACGTGGGTATGCGTTTCACTTATCAGTTGATATTAGTTCATTGTGTAGTACTACGAATATCTCACAGATGGCGCGAGACTGGAATTTCATTTTTTTCTCAGAAATATGATATAGGACACTAATTATTGCAATTGTTTTATTTACTAGGAGGACACGACGCTGGGAAAATATATAAGTTAGTATTTATATGAAGGAATTATGTCGATATACGCTCAGCAAGACTGCTTCAGACTTTTACGAATTTGTAAGTTTCTATTTTAGTTACTAATACATCGTTCGGATTTTTAATTCTCTAATTTCCCGCGCCGTTTGAAATGATATTCTTATAGTATTTATCGGAGAAGCAAATGATTCGGGAGAAAAAATTCATCGTGTTTTCATTCAATCTGTGTATTCCGGATTCTTTTTTTTTACTAATTTTCATTATACACACATATAAATGAAAATACTTATAATATTTTAGTTTTAAAAATGATATATATTCAAAAACAGGAAACAGTCATGTGTGTACTTTTGATAAATTATAAATTTATACGCGTAATATGATTTGACGATAGTAAAATAAGAAAATTTGGGATAAAATAATGCGTTTATTTTAATCAAAGATATTTTCGTGTCATAAATATCGTTTTATTCTGTTATCTGATAAAATTGATAAACCTAATCAAATACGGCGGCCATTTTGGCGTCTGCACTATGAAGTTCATCAGTTCGCGCAGCCCACTTCCGCCACCTGCACCATTTTGCTCGAATTCTGTTAAATAAAAAGAAAAGGTGTCATCCCTTTCGTCCGGCGGACAGTAGTGTATACTTAACTTAACTCTAGTGATTTTTATATTGGTTGATAATAAACGTTCGATAAAGTTAGGTTAAAATGGGTGAAGATTTTAACGGAGGTAAGTCGTCCGATAATATTTAATAAAAAATAAACCCGCGTGCACGCACGCAACCAACCAACCAACTAACTAACCCCCCGGCTTGCGGTTTATTAACTCAGTAATGGCGGCAGCGTCTGTTCGCAGTAAACAGACGCATTTTATTTCACTGAATAAATTAGACAATATAATTAGCGAACATCAGCGGGACATATAGATTAGAAATTCGAAATGGATTCCGGTAAGCTTTACCAACGATTGTAATCAACGGACATAATAAACTATAATCACAAACATTGAACGAACTTAAATACGTGTACACACGTCTAAAAATAATTCTATTACTACATTTGGGGCAGGGCTTAACATTCTTATCACAGTCACGTCGTCATTTATCAACTCACTCATTACTTCGATGATTAACGTTTCTGTTCTCATCAAATACTCGCCTAATTTTATGGTTAGGAATAATTAACGCCTCGTTAAATTGTGACAAATTATATATTTCAACAAAACTGATCAGATTAGTCATTCCTCCGAAATTATTCACCCATATACTTGTGTTGATTCAACTGTTTTCACTCGCTACTCGTTCAAGTACAAAAAACAAAACTGTTCATCTTCCTTTATTTTTTGTTTTTCGGAGCTGAAATATAAAAAAATAAATAAATAAACGAAAACGAAAATAATTCATACCATAAATCACAGATCGTGAACGTCAAGAAAGGGGACAAGACAGAGAAAAGGAGAGGGAAAGAGAGAGGGATAGAAGACACAGATCTAGAAGTCGGGATCGCAGGAAGCGCTCTCGCTCACGTTCCAAGGATCGTCGCGAACGCAAGAGGAGTACGTCCCCAAAAAAGGGGCGCAGTTCTCGCAGGAGAAAACCTTCCCTATATTGGGATGTTCCACCGCCGGGTTTCGAACACATTACACCATTACAGGTGACGTCATAAGTCAGGAGAAATTAACGATAACGACAACGATGTCATTCCAGGATATATTTTTGCTAAATTTTCATTCATGTGTATTTTGGCATTTGATAAGTTCGTTTATCTTCTTACAGTACAAAGCGATGCAAGCTGCGGGTCAAATTCCAGCAAATATTGTCGCAGATACGCCCCAGGCAGCTGTTCCTGTTGTTGGTAGCACGATAACGCGTCAGGCCAGAAGACTCTACGTCGGAAACATTCCATTCGGAGTTACGGAAGAAGAGATGATGGAGTTTTTCAACCAGCAAATGCATCTTTCAGGACTCGCACAAGCTGCTGGAAACCCTGTACTAGCCTGCCAGATTAATCTTGACAAGAATTTTGCTTTTCTTGAGGTAAAAAACACTTTACAGACCAACAATCTGCAATATATCTTCTGATTTGCTAATCAATGCTAATTATCAATTTTTCTTACAGTTTAAGCTATTTATTTATCAAATTCATCATCAAAGCTCCATTTTTGGTCAGGAATATAAATTTTGGTGTAATTTAGACTAAAATTCTGTATATAACACTTTGAAGACTCAAAGTCTGAGATATATTTATCAGTTAAACGACTGTTTTTTTTTTTTACTAATAAATAAAAAATGCAATTCGTAATTATTTCTAGTTTCGATCAATTGATGAAACTACCCAAGCGATGGCATTCGACGGTATTAATTTCAAGGGACAGAGTTTGAAAATAAGAAGGCCACACGACTACCAACCGATGCCTGGCATGACGGATAATCCTAGCATGAATGTGCCAGGAACCATCCCTGGTATGTGAATTATATTTAAGCTAGTTAATGATGTTTTCAAAATATCATCTCGACTCTATTAGTCACGTGTATTGTTCACTCATTTTTTATCTCTTTCACAGATTCACCACACAAGATATTTATCGGTGGTTTGCCCAACTACTTGAACGAGGAACAGGTATGTCGACTCGCAATAGCTGATAGACCCTTAATATTAACTTGTTTGGTTTCATTATCATTTATTATATGTGTATATTGCGTGGGGTGATCATCTATTTATGCATCTTGTTAAACTCGAATATTTTCGTGAGTAATATGACTTTGAGCCAATTCACTGATGGGAATATCGAGTTCAAAGACTTGGTATTGTCTTCAGGAATTATCAAAACACCTTCATTACAACTAACTAAGTTTTACATATGATACACCCCCGTGATATTATTTAAAATGTTCCTTAGCGAACATAGGCGGGGGTCTGAGGATCGATATTGTTTCAGCAATACGATGTTAATGATATCGTTCCTCGACGCTACACAAATCAAAAGAAACCATTTAATCGTAAAATAGGTATTTAGCTATCTGGCAGAGACTCTACCATCAGCAACACCGTATTAAGTTCCTGAGAGGTATGTATTGTTCCAATTTCAGCGTCGTTTAGGGCTGCTTAGCTAGCATAGAATTAGATAGGATTAGGCGTTCACAGGTTCTTTCTGTTTATGTTTATGTTTTTTTTGTTTTTTTTTTTCACCTCGATTTTCGTTTCTTATATCATTTTTTTATCCTTTTATTTTTATCACAGACACTCGTTCATTAATTTTTTTTTTCTTTTTTTTTCTTTTGCAATTATAAATAAATTGCCTGCGGTATCGGATAATATATTACACGGTATGTAGTTGGAAATGGAAAGTGTGTATATTATAAGTTTTAGGGAAGACATTGAGATTCATGCTGAGAGGTTTAAATATATTTTCAAAAATATATTTCATTACTAGGCATTCCATTAAGTTAGGGAAAAAAGGCTAGAGGCGTTGCAGCATTTAGGTGGCACACAGTCGCAGCGACCTTTTTCTTTTACAGCCTTTTCTAGGTACGTTCATTCGCTCGTACGAACGGTGGATTCCAGGCGATTAAATTTACAATTCTTGTATTAAGAATTTAGATACAATTTTTTTTTCCCTTTTATCTAAGGATACGGTCATACCGAAGCCCGATGGGTGGGGGGTCATTTCAGCCATTTCAATACACGACTTGATGTGGAAATTTAGTTAATGAAATGAACTGTTGTTTCCAAACTCTAAAAACTTTGTTTATTTATTAAAAAAGCAAGTTATATGCAGTTCAAATTGAAATATTAGTAAATAGAACCAATTTTCATTGACGTTGTGTAACTCGTTTGGTTTTTAAATAACACAAAGTTTTCAGAAATTTTTGGAAACAAATTTGGTTTATCATTTTCTACGCTTCAATGTCTCGGTTGTGATGATTTTTTTTAGGTCTGCGGGAGAAATGAGTGGACAGTCCATAGAGAATTGGGTATTTTGGGCGGGTTTACAGGTCTTTTTTTAGGTGCATCTGGTTACGACTACAGATTTCCCAGTACATTATCATATTTCAGCAGGAAATGCTATTTTTCCCCCTTGCAGCTGTTTATTTCCTTTACAGGCACATTCAACGTATTTCAGGGCATTTAACGTTTACAGGCCAATATACATAATAATCAAAACTGAAACCGATGTTTCTTGTTGTAAAGTGATTTTAAACAAAAGTGTCTTTTTTATCAAAGTTTTTAAAAAGCGTAACAGTGATCTTACAGCCGTTAAATTAAAAAACAAACAAACAAACAAAAATGAAAATCGTTTGGTAAATGTAAAGAAAAATGTGGACTGATACCAGTGCTCTTTCTCCCCATTTCTTAGCTTAGGGTCGTGCCGATCAAAAGCATTCGCTTACCACTACCACTACTTCTACCACTACCACTACCACTTCTACTACTACTACTGAACATGACAAAATACTACACTTCCCGGAGTGCGGGTAGTCTGGCTTCTTGAGGCAAGTATTTATATCATTTTTATGTTTTCACATTTTGGAAAAGAGACTTTGCAGCCTTTGAAGTGGACCTTTCAATCTTCTTCAAATTTGGGTACGTATTATTAGGATTATAAAAGTTTTATGATAATAGCACGCATTCTGTTATTTATTTCTTCCATTATGACTATCTGTGGATCAATATATCCTTCTGAGACTGATGAACAGAAAAATTAACTCCCATAGCAGAGCTATTCATGAACCGTGCTATTATCAAAACTATAACGTTTCCAGTGTCTATGAAACAAATTGTTACACTGTAAGCAAACAAGGTATGTCTGTGCGTATATCGATACAGTATACACATTAAGAATGTATGTACCTACATTTAATCGTGTATGTATACTTATGTATGCCGAACCCTCGCCTCCACGAATTCTCTCAATTTATTACAGTTGAGTTATTGTATCATTCATGTATTTCATGTCACAAAACGCGCTATCCATCATTATCACATTATTAAATAAAACAGTTAGACGAACAAACGTATTCGAGATTATCTTTTTATATGAAATTTCATTTTATTTCTATTCTATTATCTTTGCCTTTGTATTTAATTGAAGTTTAATATATCAGTAGTTCTACTCAAATCAGTTGTACACTTGCATACTTTTTATGATAACAAGACGGTCTTTGCCAGTAACTTGTAAATCTTCTTGACTAGAAGCACTAGAATGAAAGATGTGAAAAAGGTAGATGTAGAGATATTCAAAATTCTGTTGTAGATCACATAATTGAAGTATTGAAATTTTGGTAAAGAAAAATCGCCTCAACTCTTTTATTTCAACGAAATAATTATCAAGACTAACTCCAGAAGTCAAGGAGAATTGTTGAATTTTCCAATCGACTTCCTCAGCCTAAAAATAAGCTCAATATTAATCTTTGAAATGATTGTAAACGCAACAACAGGTCAAGGAGTTACTGATGAGCTTTGGACAACTACGAGCTTTCAATCTGGTCAAGGATTCAGCGACAGGATTATCAAAGGGCTATGCATTTTGCGAGTATGTTGATGTCACGATGACCGACCAGGCAATAGCAGGACTGAACGGAATGCAACTTGGGGATAAAAAACTCATCGTACAACGCGCTAGCGTCGGAGCTAAGAACCCAATGATCGGAGCCCAGGCTCCGGTACAAATTCAAGTTCCTGGTCTCTCCATGGTTGGCACTAGTGGACCAGCTACTGAGGTACAAAAACTTTGTAAAAAAGTTGAAAATAGTCGATCATCATTTGGTATATGGTTACATCAACTCTACAAAAAAAAATTGATTAAAATTTACAGGTATTGTGTCTACTCAACATGGTCACACCTGAGGAACTTATGGAAGAAGAAGAGTATGAGGATATTTTAGAAGATATCAAGGAGGAGTGCAACAAATATGGAGTTGTACGTTCCGTAGAAATTCCTAGGCCAATTGAAGGCGTTGATGTACCTGGATGTGGAAAGGTAGAGTGAAACTATTCGGGAGAAACTTTTTTAAACTCATTGTAGTTGAATATTTTTTGAAATTTATTTCAATATGTGTTGTATATATATTTCTTTTATTTTTCTTGCAGGTTTTCGTTGAATTCAACAGCGTGATAGACTGTCAAAAGGCACAGCAGACATTGACTGGTCGTAAGTTTAACAACAGAGTTGTTGTTACGTCTTACTTTGACCCGGACAAATATCATCGCAGGGAATTTTAAGATTTTTAATTCCATTCCTCTTACCAGTCAATAATAATAATTAATTAATATGAGAATGAATTATCATTATATTCAGAAGTAAAACGAACGACGTTATGGTTTCTTAACTATAACATTTGACTACTTGTATGTTGTCCGTTAATAATTGGTATGCTTTTAAATGAACAAATATTAATCAATATTATCTAATCACACAAATGTGAACAAGACTTTGTTATCATAGTACTATATTCAATTTAACAGATTTCCCAACGCTCGTCTGAATTGAAAATTTGTTCAAAACCTCATTTTCTTTTTTCTTTTTTTCTTTTTATTACTTATTACTACTATCCCATTTCATTCCGGAATTTCGACTTGTCGGGTGATTTTTTTTGAATTATCTATCTTCTGTCTTAATCTTGAATTTGAATAACGAAATGCAAAATTCATTGGTAATATTGAATCTCGGCGCGTTATTTAGGTATAAAGATATTTGAATGACATATAAAATAGAAAAAAGAACAAAAGGATTTAAAGGCATACCCAGGGTGTATTTGACAAGAGTTTAGGATAAAATATTTCCTGATTAATGAACGTTGAAAGATAAGAGAAAATTAGACGAATACCACTACTCCTGATAATCTATTTGTATGAATTACAAAATTTTATTTCATTTTATTCTATTTTTTTTTTTTTTTTTTTTCTCCTTTTGTAATCCACCACTGACGCCAACAATGTTTACATATACTTATGTGTTTGACATGTTGAACATCGACCGTTCTATACGTAAACGATTTTTTTTTTGTTTTTTTTTTTTGTTTCAACCAGATGAAAGAAAAGATTCACATCATTTTCAAATATTTAATTTGACTATTCTGACAAGTTACTATAAATTTCATATTGTTGATTTTAAGTGACTATGGTCCTTGTAAGACAGAGTCAAAGACAGTAATCATGCAATAAATATATCATTTAATTTAAAATAGACCTAAATTTTATGCTAAACTTTGACAATTTTACGTATTAATTAATTGATTATAATAACACTAGATCGATGTTGCAACAAGTATATTTTGTCAATATTGTCTGTACTTTGGTATAGGCAAACGTCCGATTAATACAAATACAGTCTAAAAAAAAAAAAAAAACATAAATAAATAAATCAATCAATCAATATCACTCGTTGCTATTTCTTGGCAAATTCATTCGTGTACATATACATACATACATAAATACATACAATAAATATTATACATATTATAATATATAAATATATAAAGGATATAAATAAAATTTGTATCTTAAGTGGGAAAAAAATAAGTTTTTTTTTTGTTTTTTTTTTTCGTTTTTATTCATAGTTTAATCAAAACGCTTTGGGTGATACAAAAAATTTTTTTTTTCTATTAATCTGGGTAGAAGCATTACTTCCTACACGTATAATTTAATACGTATTATATTATTATTATCATTATCATTATCATTATTATTATTATGAAGATATGAAAGTAAATGTATTATGGTACAATAAACAGGTGATTATTGGAGTGTATTGATTGAAATTTAAATTTCTTCTTGCATAGCTGGTTGATAAGATGTTTCGGTAGCGTCCGCGCTATCTACTATGAACCTTTTTAGTAAGGCATAAAATCCAGCACCAACAATCAACATTCCAATACCTGATATCAAAACTATTGACCAGGCCGGAATCGCTGTGCCTCCTAAAATCGGTTCAAAATTTGTTAGTATACATTGTTTATAATGTCTCAACGCGATTGTAATTTCTTTTTTTTTTTTTTTTTGTTTTTTTTTCTATAACAAAAGCATTCTTGTTTACTTACTGTAGTAACTTCTGGTTATAGTTTTACGTCCTCTAAGAATCTTACGCCTTGCTTCAACTTCTTCCATGAACATTCCCATGATCACTGTTTTAAATTAAACAAAGGAATTAGAATGTATATAGCTAAGAGTTGCGAATTGTTTTTCGTCCCTTTTTTTTTTCTATGGGGTAAAAATAAGCTGCAGGGATTTTTAAATATCGGGGAAGCTTGAGGATGTACTAGATCAGAAATGAGATTGATGACTCGCTGCATGAAACGAAATGATATCAACCAACGTAAATTCAGACCACATATTGCGGATTAGAAATCAAAGCCTTCATACAAGTTGTTCGAAAATTATAGTTTCCTTATAAAAACGGACACAACTGTTTCACAGTTTTTATAAAACGGAAAGTAATTAATTCGAACTTTTCGCTTTTAATATGAAACAAAAATTTTAGGTGAAATTTCGGAAGATGGCTACACAGCTTTTATCAGTTGACTTATAGTAATATTAAAATTATTATTATTTTAAGAACTTACATAGACCCATGGCAAGGTAATATAAAATATTTTTCGCACGCATTTTTAGCGTTTAACAGTTACAACTATTAGTTGAATCACAATATCCTCCGTTTAAAAACTCGCTACCACTAGATGTAGCACACCTATTTCTCACCAAATAACGTTATGAATCAACAGATAAGAGCCTGTGATAAACGTGCACCTTATCGGGCTGACACATCGAGATAAAACACTTTATTATAGTGGGGATGGTGCTACAATTCTACGTAAAATTAGCTACGTACTACTACAAACATTCTTTAATCATTACGAGACTCGAGAATTATCCGAATTTTTGAATTTCAAGATAAATCCGGTCTTCCCGCGTTTGCATTATTATACATTCATTATCTTAAGACTAGAGTAGAGTCACAAGCGCGCTGGAGCTAACATTCAAATTCATTACAAGGAAAGAAAAACTCCTACAATCAATTTCATACATATTTTATTCGCTTTTTATTTCTTGATCATTACATGGATTACCAATTCATTATCTGTCAATATTAACAAACATTTTAGTATAGTGAAGTTTTGAGGCGGGGAATTGATCATTCGTCCCCAAATCCTGAATTTCATTTTTTACTGGTAGATATATAGAATAAGATATATCAGAAGAATAAGATATCCTCTCAGAACTATACTTCAAGGCAAGTACCACGTCACAGTCGAATAGGCGAATTATTTTGCCGCAAACACCGACGCCTTATAATATGCACTTTTAAGTCACAAATAACAGGAACGACTTGCGGAATCATTTATTTTAATATTTTTGCTGTAAATCAGATATGAAAAATTTTCGAAATAATTATTTACGCGCTTATTTTTCTATAATACAAATAATTCTAAACAGCTGTTGAAACGAATAAAATTATAGCTCTGTGGAGGTAAGTGGGAGGGAATAGCTGGGGTATCGTAAGTGTACATAAATTCACTCTGATTACATAATTATATGAGTTACGAAATCGTAGCATCTCATATAGTACTTGGGAGCATACTTCTAATTTTCAATTTTTATAAGATTATAATTTATTGCGCCGTAGTGTATACAACCTGCAGATCATTTTACGTATAGGTATGGAGAGTCGATAAGGTTACTTGAAATCTTTCGTATCACCCGAGCGGTAAGAGTAGATTTCATACTAACTATGCAACCTGCAGATCATTTTACGTATAGGTATGGAGAGTCGATAAGGTTACTTGAAATCTTTCGTATCACCCGAGCGGTAAGAGTAGATTTCATACTAACCTTATCGGCTTTCTAATAACAATAATAATAAAATGATCAGCGAGTTGTGTGAAATGAGGCGCATCGTCTACTTCTCCACAATAATTGTTTAACAATATTTCAGCAATTGATTGGCTATCAATGATATTGAATAACACAAAAGTAGTTTGAAAGCTTATTTTATTGCCGAATAATTTGGATCCATCACGTCGAGAACCTCACCAGGTATTTCTAACTCAGAACGCCCTACGTTCTCCACAATACCATAGAGGCAGTCCCATAAAACGTGAATGCCAGTATATTAAGAGCTGTGCTAATCTTAATATTTGATTATTCCAATTTTGAATCATCATTACTAAACATACATTCTATCTCTTATAGTATAATATGGTTTGTACAATAACACACCTTATAAATTCAGGAATGAAAAATTGATTTTCATATCTATATTTATATCTAGTCTGCTTTTGATGAGTTTCTCAGGAACTAATAATGATTTAACTAATCATTGCTCTTTATCATCTTCATCATTATCATCATATATTTATAGATATTCATGTAGTACTACAATACACCTATAATATAATTTCACTATTCTGTGTGATACATTATTAATTATTATTCGTTCTGAAAATAACTAAGACATTGATTATAAACAGACAGAATGGTATCGTTATTTTAAAAGTATTCATAACTCTATTGCATGATGCTTAAAAATAATATAAATCTCACACAATTCATTATTAATATTGAATTGGAAAGATATTGTTACAATATGTTCTCAATTATTATTTTTTACGTGCAAGAAGTTTATGCAATCGATACTTATTCAAATAAATAATGAGATTTGCAGTACTGGAATTGAAAATGAACATCTATTTTATTCGAAATCAAAGTTAAGCAGCGCTCGCGACCTGTAATTACGCTAATTATTATTATTGTTCGAGTATTAAAACTTCTCCGCGTCGGTATGATATTGAATTAAATACCAGAATTTACCCCCGAAGTGGTGGCAACCGAACATGCAATTGCACCTGTTGAGCCTCGGATAATCTCCCGCCACTTCACGTCTTTCGACGCGCGGTGGTGGGGCGTCGACGCCGGCCGCGGGCCGATTTGAATCTTCAGTCACGTTGAACGAGTCGCCGGGTGTTGACGTCGCGACTCCGTTCAGTTATAATTATACGAACGCGTCTTGGCTGAAGTAATGTTTTCCAATTTAATGAAGTTTTAAATCAGTGACACCTCGGAGAACGTAGAGTTGTAATATAAGTAATTTCATACCAATCTGTCCGGTTATAATAATTGCATTTGAAATTTACGTACTTCAAGTGACTTTCTTATTGATTTATATTATTCGCAAACAATGTTATTCGACAGTTGAAAAAATATTGAGTGGCTAACAATTGTATATCTTTCTTAAACAATCATAATTATAAGACGTAATAAAAGTGAACAGCATCGTGAAATAATTGTACTAATAGAAAATGTCAGTGGCATTGACTTTCAGTTGATGCCATTTCGATAAAATACGAAAACAATCAGGCCGCATCTTTCTAATGGAATGATAATCTGTTTATACAGAAAAAGTACAGCTGCTCGGAAGTGGGGAGGCTGTTAACAATATAGATTGAATCTCCGATAAATCGAATAAAAGGTAAGCCGCATTAATGACAAAATTATTTCTAATTACCTATTTAACATTTTTATTTATAAGTTCGGTTATCGAATACATTTATTATTTCCACTAAATTTCCATTCTTCGTTATATTTTGGGTCGAACTTTAAATCGACAAATACAATTATTCATTTCTTTTTTACGAATTACAACCTCCTTGAATATACACGAATATTATATGCGAACTTTATACCACATTAAAATTTTTTTTTCTTTCTTCACTTAACTTTTGTCACACAGTAGCCTATCTCTATATTTGAATTCAAATTTATCGGCATTTCAATATTTTTCTTTCCATTTTTCATTCAAGTGCCGCCGAATTCAGACTGATGGGAGTTGATCCTGAGCCGATCCGAAGCTGATCCGAACCAGTTGGAGCGATAGGATGAGGGTGGATACGACAGCAAGGGAGCAATTGGAAAACAGGTGAGAACAAGATACCTCCTTGCCAATTTCTATTTCACCAAAAATAGCTATTAGCTTTAATTTCATCCAACATATCGAGACAAATGATTTTCTAACTCATTTCTTTCTTTTTTTTTCTCTCTTATGCGCCAACAGCCAAGCAGATACATCCCAGTGCAATTGTCCTCCCCCTACTTGGCAGCATCGGTGAGTCGCATGAATTTTGGTAACGGGCTTCCTTTCCCTGGTATTCTCTTTTCTCTGTCGCGTGGCGTGACGGTAACATTGTACAATCTCCGATTTCTTAGCTCAATTCAGATAGGCTCACTCGCGACTGCAACGGAGCTTGCTTCCATAATTATAGATTCCCCTATACAGACGGCAATGTAACATTAAACTTGTTACCGCGCCGTCATATTACAGATATACTAGATGCAGATAAATGCTTAAACTCGCTTTCACGGCCCTTACGCGGCCCTCATCCGTTGCAAATCGCGGTGAGCATCGCGGCGGGAGGACATCCATCGCTTAATCGGTTTCCGCGATTATCATATACCTTGCTCGATTTGCTTGAATTCTTTCCCGATTGAGTGGTGGATCCTCCTGAGTTTCAATTCATGTTTTACAAAGTCTAGGAGCAGGTCCGACACAAGAATGAACGACCCCCTAGCAAGATATTCGAGTAGAGTCAATTTTTATTTATAACGAAACATTCAAACATCAAGACATTTATAAATATTGAAATGAGAAAAAATCTAAAATCATTTAAAGTCCAATCAAATTGGTCCGCTTAGAAGAAAGTTTGACAATTTTGTCCAGGACGTACTAACCCGTTCTTTCCCTACAGAAAATAAAAGGTAAGCTTCGAACCACGGTGTGTGAACTGATTTGTATGTTTGTGTTTGAGAGAATCTTATGCCGGAGATTATTAGCTTTCCGTACAGGTGAATCGGGAAGGTAGGGCAGCCCGAGAGAGGGTGGTTACGAGTCTGTGTGTGCGTGCCTATATTATAATATGATATATTTTTTTTTCATCTGCATGCTCGTTGGGTGGGTCATGGGAACCAGGCGAGGGTAAGAAGGGCCGCGTAATGGGATGGTGGTGGTACTAATATCTTATTCTTCACAGCAAATTCAAGCGATCGCAATAAAAGAAAAACTAGCCACTTTAATATAGTTTCTTTGAAATATAACTCATCCGTTCAAATACTTGTTCCCAGTTTTCCTATAGTACCCGTCGTGGAATTACAATCGAATAATCTTGATACTCGGAATAAAAACTCTGAATGAACAAGAGCTTCTTTGATATGTTCTCGACTTATTCGAATCCTTTTCTCTTAATATCAGTAGAATAAATCAATTTTTGCAATCAAGTAATTTCTCTGTATTGAATAAGCTGCGATCGCTTGAATGGGCAAGACGCCTCTCTTCATTTCCGCGCTTACGTGGGGCGCGAAGATGAGAGAGGCTGAGCTTGAAGACTTCACGTTGAAGAGGACGCCGACCGTCACGCCACCAAACATTCTATGCATGCCTCGTTATCTTTACACCTTCTATACTTGACGACTATCTGTCACTAACTATTTGCAACTTATAAATATCTAGCCAATTTCTATCAAATACCAAAAAGCAGATAGCGTCAAGTCTCCCTTTCCTTGCATGCCTTTCTTCTTACATACGTTCAATGCAATGCTATGAAGCATTTTATATCTTAACTAATCTTGTACATTTCAATTTTTTCAGACTTTCACAGGTTCGCTATTGCATTTATTTCTTTCAGGATATTCTCTTCTTTCAGGGTATTTTAAGATTAATCAATCATTTTCTTTCAGGGTATTTTAAGATTAATCAATCGTTTTCTTCCAGGGTGTTTTAAGATTAATCAAATATTTTCTTTCAGGGTATTTTAAGAGCTTAATACTGATCTGTGATCAGTATTAATAACTAGGGACGAATTAATCACCTTTCTGTTACAGTTCTGCCAGATGATTATTTGACTATAGGACTATAGGACTATGCGACTATGGGACTATAGGACTATAGGACTATAGGACTATAGGACTATATGGCTATATGGCTATAGAAGAGCGATACAAATAAGGTAATATTATAAATATCTCAGATAGTCTACGTGATAAACGTATGGCACATTGAGCATTATTTCTATTATAACGTATAGAAGATTTCTCGTGACAGAAGCTTATCCTTATAATGGAAATTCAATTTATCACTCATTATAGTTACTAATACTTTTATTTGATTGTTATAGATAAAAGTGTACCGATGTGTACCCCTGTGGAGTGCAGCAAACCGGATGAATCCGAAGAATCCGAACACCAAATGAAATGGGAAAGAAAGAAAAAAGCAGAGCAAATGGGAAATATTGCAGAGGCACGAACAAGATATTTATTTATTAATAAGTTTTCTGAAAATTTTATGACATTTCTTGAAATTTCTGCAATTTCACGAAATTATCAAGAATCTTGCGATAAATCTTCACAAATCTTCCAAGAATTTCGAAATCTCATGAAATCACTTCACGTCTTAGTTCGATAAGTTATCAGACGTTTCATACCAGTTTCAGATCTTACCTAAATTAGGTAAAACGCGATTTAGGCGACGGAATTTCTAGATTATTATATATACCCCGAGTAATAATTCCGACGGTAATGTAACAAGAATGTAATGGCCGTGCTGAAATGTTCGTACACTTAGAGATCAGCCACATATCTGGTACTTTGACTTCGCAGGGACGTCACTGAGACTTCAAAGTACCAGATATGTCTGCTGATCTGTGAATGTACGGAAATTTCAGCATAGCCGTAACAGCCTTGTTACATTACCTCCGTAATTTTTACCCGCGGTATGAATAATAATCTAGAAATTATTTTTACCTTGTTCGGATTTAGTAGACTTACCTGGTAGTAGAGAAATATTTGATTAACTAGTATCTTAATTTAAAGGCTTGGAAATAAATACAAGTGTAGATCACTAAAGAATTAATTAGGAATCACATTTATTTTTCATACATCGAACACAATTGCATATTGATGATAAATTACTAGTTAATTATATTATATAGATGATATCGTAGTTAGCGTGGCCCAACTTTAGCGATATTTTTTCTGTTCTTGGACAATTGCAAAATAGAGTAGACTTAAATCGAATAGGAAGAGAAAGAGATGGAGATGGGAATAAGAATAAAAAGTAAAGCATGAGAATATCTTTAAAAATAATAATAACGAAGAAAAGGGAAAAAGAAATAGTATTTTGTGTGCATAGATGTATTGTAACTTAGATAAATCTGTAATAGATTGATGTTTGATAAGGTGAAGAACTATTGAAAATCGTACAGCTTGGTTTAATTCAGAATTCTTTATTTCTCGTAATATGTCGATTATAAAATTTGAACTCATGTTCTTAAAACTATAAGTCGAGTAAACATTATATTTATTCATGATAAAGTAATGGTGAGTTTATATTGTGATAAAATATGTTGTTTTGCAATATTGTACACGGGAATACGCGAATAATAACGCAGATATAAATTGTGAATTTATTTCTGGAGTAGTAACTGGGCGTTTAAAAGTATAATACATTTTTTTGTCAGAATTTATTGAATGTTTCTATATAATAATCATACCTACTATTGATGATCCGTAAAACAAACAAAGGGAAAGAGAATATTATATTATATTATATTATATTACATCATATAAAAATCCTTGAATCTAAGGGTAAACGGCGCGCCTTGTTACCTGTAGAACATTTCATTATTACGCTCTTCTTAGTTCTATATTTTTCCGCCTAGTGGCGCCACAAGCATGAACTGACCTACGACAACTAGTCCTTGCCCCTCCCGTTCCTCGCGCACTGGGTCAAGGCCGTTGAAGGCCGTCAAGGGTGGGGATGTGGAAAAAAACCGGTCTAACCGGTTTAACAAACCGGTTTGACCACTTTTTTTTTCGCTGTCTCTTTCGCTCTTCAGAGCACTTCAGAGTTCAGTGGCCTTCGTGGCGCCAACGAGTAAACATGTGTGTGGCGTGGCGAGAGGCTCCTGCGACAGGGAGAAATTTAAGCGGCAAATTAAATAAAACCTGTGAGGAAAATACGATGGAGAATCAGTACGCTGCGTCGTTAAGCGTTCTAGGAGATTTGCAGTCCGAAGAGGCTATCAACGGAGGAACGATGGATATGAGTGAGCTTAAATTATTTCAATCACCATTTTATCATAATCATAAATCATTATGAATTTTCACTGCTTGTTTTCGTAACAAGAAGAACTTTGCTGAGTAGTTTTATACTGAAAATATAATCTGATACTTTTTGAACATATTTTACATTTTGCGTATTTCAATCAGCAAAGTAAGTGACAATTGAATCGCTACAAGCGGAGTATTATTGTAATTGAAGAAATTGTTCATTTTCAAGTATATTCTATCCGTAACCGCGAATAACTGTGTGAAAATCTGAATTTATTACGAACATAACCTCTCAGACCTATTTTAAACACGATTCAAATGAGCGAGGAGTTTCTATATAGTATAACCTCACAATAATGACCACCCTATCGTATTAACAATCGTGTTATTCCAAGTTCCTCGTCCTCTCGTATCGTTTGCTCTACGAGCATATTTTGTGCCACCGAGGTTAAACTAATTCCTCGTGTTATTTTGAGTTTCCAAATGTTTTCTGGGAGAAGACTTGTTCCCCTATTTATTCTTTCATTCGATTTTCTGACAGCATTATCGATCAACGGATATGAACAAGCATCGCAGATAATTGAGAAGCATATATCCTGCATATCACTTGGTCGGAGATGGATGCTACCCAAAACTATCCAGCTAGTCCTGGATTAATAGTCAACCAACACAATGGTAAGCTTCATATCACGTCAGCCAAAGATCCTGTGAAACTATAAATGTATATCGATAGAACAACCAATACAGAAACGCATTTATCTAGCGATACTCTGCATCTGATGCTCACCTTGTATCTTCAGCTGACTATGGGTGCTCCTCACTAGCCTCTATCATCACTGTACACTAGACACTCTCATGGCGTCTTGGTTCTACTCAGCTGCGAGGAAAACTCTACTGATGCGACATTAATATACCCCAAGCCAACATATTGACGTGATTCATGTCATACTTGGGAATCTTATTATAGGGTAAGTCTCGGAGAGACTGATCATTCAATTCTTTGAAGTAATTATAACTTGTTTCCTTTTCACAAAAAACTTGATCTTTCTGTTTACTGACAACAGTAAATAAAAATTGAGGAATCTCGAGAAAATATGTTTACTTTATTTGTCTATAGACTTACCTCGTGGTAGAGAAATATTTGGAGAATAAGGATCGAAATTTAAAGGCTTGAAAATGAATACAAGAGTGGATTACTGTAGAATTAATTAGGCATCACATTTATTTTTTAAACATGGAACATAATCCGATATTGGTTGTAAATTACTTTCGAGTCCCAATTGTAAGGATTGAGTAACAATTGAAAGATCGAAAAATCTATTAATGCATGCACTATTGATACTAGCTTATCGAGTTCCTTGATTCTGTTGAAAATAGTTTGTAGTTTATATTACGTTTGAAAATGGTTTGGACAGGCTTACAAAAATAATCATAAGAATTATATTATAATAAATTCCATACAGATTATCAACGATATTACCGGCCATGAGTCAGATGTATGATCACAATTAAAAACACTTTGGTACTTGGTTGAGAATGTTTGCTTGAAAAACACATTCAGTTAATTTATTCCGTGTACCGTATGCTTATCTAGTTTTCATCTTCACAGGTGTTGTTCATCGAGGGAAACGAAGTCCTGCCCATCTTCGACAAAACTTCTACGAAATTCTTCAAAACAGCGATCCACACCAGGCAGTGCAGCAATTCAAGCACCGAGGGAATGACCACAAGACAACTCTGCACTGCAAAGTGTTGATAAAGTAGCATAAGCATATAGTTTTAGGCTGTGTTGTATCGAGTTCGTAATTATAGTCCTTTTGGGATCAGTTTTAGTGAAATCTCGCATCTCGTCTAATAATCAATTCCGTTAGAAACGTTGTACATTAAACAAGCTAAGCTGGTTGCCATTAATTTTCAGTCAGCAGACTCTTGGACATAGTATATGTGTGATAAATAATGAGACCTAATTTTAATATTATCTACGATTAGTGACAACCACAAGCATTATTGCCATAGCATCTTGCCGTATCCCATTAAAAACATATCAGATAATAATTTAGATTCATGAATAACTTTAAACCAGGCGTTTGCGTAACTTATGGAAATTGGTGTACAGATGAAGAGACATAAACACATGCTGTTGGTTCTCCATCATGGTAACTTTTTTTTTTAGTAGCCTAAATATTAACAATTAGCAAACCTTTGTATTTTTCGTTAGTCTTTTCGTTTCTTTATATCTCTACAAATTTGAATAACAAATACGTGATGCAAGAGAGAACTATTACATACCTATCATTTGTAGAAGCTATGAGTAGTAACAGCAAAACTATTTACTGTACAGCAAGCTATACTTGACTAATTCATACGGTGATATTATAATCGTACAAGGAAAAGACTTGTGATATCACAATAGATGAGAATTCGTGATGTTATCTTATTAACAATATGTTATTTCAGTCATTACCGTATGAAATATTCGTAAGATCTATGTATTATATGCAGGTAACAGCGCATACTACATGTATATACGATATACGTTCGTGAAGTATACTTCACTCTTATGTAAAATTGTCCTTTATGAATATAAAGGAGATAATCTAGAGATCCATGAATTGAAGAGTCTCATTCATTAGTATCTTTTGAGAACAACTATATTTATAAAGTTATGAATCATTTTACTTTTCACTTGGCGAAATTACGCCGTCGAAGTATTATTGTTAACGAAAACCATGATAAAAATAATGACTCTGTTCTCTATTCGTAAGACGGTCTGAAAAATAAAAATAAACAGCTCGCTGTTCTTGACTAGACCAATATAGAAATTTCATGCTTCAAACATTGCACTTGACATCATGTAAAATATACCCTCGTATGTATATGTATAACGATTAGTTTGAAGTATAATAATAGTTTTACTAAAGCCTAATTATACTAATTAATTAGTTTTAACTAATCTCCGAACTTGAAAAGTGTCAAGTATGTAGTTTTCAGTGATATACGTAATATATTATATGTATTCACGATCGCATCTACAATTTTCCAATCAAATATTCAGTGTTGTAAAAATTGTAAGTCAATTTTTTTTCAAGTGGAGTTTATTACTTTTAAATAACTATTTTATGATTAGTTGAAATAGCTTCACTTTATACTTCGTTTTAATATCTTCACTTTATAATTCGTTTTAATAGCTTCACTTTATAATTCGTTTTAATAGCTTTACTTTATAATAAAATAAATATCAAACGAAATTTTAACATTTTAATTTATAAGGTGTGGTTATTGTATAGGAATCATGTTATATAAGAGACATAATTTCTCTGTTCAGAGATGATAATTATTAATTCAAATGATAATTGAATGCCATCCCTAGCCAAGGATTGCAGTGAGGCCTTTCATTTTTAAAGATACCACGAAATTATTTTCAATGTATTTCGATCTTGCGAATCCAATTCTAATGAGATTATAAATTCATCGCGCCGTAATGCATGCAACCCGCGGATCATTTCATCAATGGGCTCATTCGAGTTTCATAGTTTTCCGCTCAGTGGCGCTACCAGCGTGAACTGACCTACGACAACGGCGTCCCCGCCTCTCTCGCTGCACCCCTCTCTGCTCAAGGCCGTTCAAGGCCGTCAAGGGAGGGGTGCAGACGCAAACCGGTCTAACCGGTTTCAGTAAATTTTCAGTGTCCCTCGTGGCGTCAACGGGAGAACAGGAGAAAGACTTGCGCGGCAAATTATATTGACATTTCGAAGCGTTATTAATTATTTAAGTGTTTTCGCGGTGAAATTACGTTGTTGAAGTATTTGTTTTTAACGAAAATCATGATGAAGGCAATAATTGTATTCTTTATTCGTATCGCGGTGGGATAAATAAGATAAATAGCTCATAGAATATGTATATGTATTATCGCGGAAAAGATTAGTTGGAAGTTTAATCATAGTTTTAGTATAGCCTAGTTATAAATTTCCTCTACTATAAGAATGGAATTATCATCCTTGCCGTATCCCATCCGAAAAATATCGGATAATAATTTCAATTCATAGCAATAATTTCAAACCAGGCGTTCGCATAATTTATTAGAGAAAATTGCTGTACAGATGAAGAAACGTAAAAAAAAGGGTGTAGGTATTCCAACATAGTAACGTTTTTTTCAGTAGACTAATAAATTAGCGAACCCCTGTATGTTTCATTAGTTTTATTGATTGTTTATAACTTCATAAATTTGAAGAACAAATACAGCGTGGCACTGTGATGCAATAGATTATTATTACATATCATTTGTTGAAACTATAAGTAGTAATAGATGAACTCTCCGCAGTACAGCAAGCTATGCTTGATTAGTTCATACGGTAACATTATAGTCGCACAAGGAAAAGACTTGTGATATTACAGAATAGATGAGAATTCGGGATGATACATTATTAACAATGATATGTTCTTTCGCATGTATTATGTTGTATTCAGCCTCTGGGTACTGACCTGGTCTTAATGTTCTTTATTAGTTTGAACTCGTTGTATAATAGAAAACTAGTAGAGATTGGAATAGATGCGGATTACCCACTACCATATGAAATATTCGCCATATCTCTGCAGGTAACGGCGCATAATGCATACATACATATACGATATACGGTCGTAAAGTATACTTCACTTCATTGTAAAATTGTCCCTAATGAATGAATTGTAGTTAATTTGCAGACCCAAGAATTGAAGAGTCTCTTTAATATCTTTTGGAAAAAAAATATGTACATTCATGAATTATCTTATTGTTCTTGCGGCGAAATTACGTTATTGAAGTATTATTGTTAACGAAAACCGTGATGAAAATAATGACTCTGTTCTATTCGTAAAACGGTCTGAAAAATAAAAATAAACAGCTCGCTGTTCTTGACTAGACCAATATAGAAATGACATGCTTCAAACGTTGCACTCGACATTCTGTAAAATATACCCCCGTATGTATATCACGATTAGTTTGAAGTATGATAATAGTTTTACTAAAGCCTAATTATAGTTTTAACTAATCTCCGAACTTGAAAAGTGTCAAATATGTAGTTTTCAGTGATATACGTAATATATTATACGTATTCACGATCGCATCTACAATTTTCCGAACAAATATTCAGTGTTGTAAAAATTGTAAGTCAATTTTTTTTCAAGTGGAGTTTATTACTTTTAAATAACTATTTTATGATTAGTTGAAATAGCTTTACTTTATAATTAGTTTTAATATCTTTACTTTATAATTCATTTTAATAGCTTCACTTTATAATTAGTTTTAATAGCTTTACTTTATAATTAGTTGAAATAACTTTACTTTATAATTCGTTTTAATAGCTTCACTTTATAATTCGTTTCAATAGCTTCACTTTATAATTCGTTTCAATAGCTTCACTTTATAATTCGTTTCAATAGCTTCGCTTTATAATTCGTTTCAATAGCTTCACTTTATAATTCGTTTCCATAGCTTCACTTTACAATTCATTTCAATAGCTTCACTTTATAATTCGTTTCAATAGCTTCACTTTATAATTCGTTTCAATAGCTTTACTTTATAATTCGTTTCAATAGCTTGACTTTATAATTAGGTTCACTAGCTTCACTTTATAATTAGATTCAATAGCTTGACTTTATAATCACTTTCAATAACTTCATTTTATAATTAGTTCCAATAGCTTTACTTTATAATTAGTTTTAATAACTTTACTTCATAATTACTTCAAATAACTTTACTTTTACTTTGCTTTATACTTACTTTAAATAACTCTGCCTCATAATTACGCTGAACAACTTTACTTTATAATTACTTTTCCTAATTGAATCGAGTTCAATTACACATTACCAAAGTAATGGGTAATTAAATAAGTAATTTCGTTACAAACAGACGTCGTAAATACAGATCTTCCATCCCATTCTAGACATTTCCCTTTAGCAAATTATAACGACTCTAGGTATTATTGCATAATTCAGCCAACTTAATTAATTCCCTCGACTAATTGCTACAGACTTATATATTTTTAAGGACCAATTGAAAATTGTACATATCTGTCTACGTAGGTATGTTAATATTGCTTGTATGGATGGCTTCAATCATGAATGTTGATAATAAACTTAATTTATGATTAATCATTTGCTGCATATTTTTTTCTCCTATCCCCTATCCAACTCCTAATCCAGGCGCATCAATTTAGGAGCTAAATTGAATTCAAAATGAATTCAAAATGAATTCAAATCGAAAATATCAGTCAAAAATGAGGTATGAACGGCCAGAATTTCAGGACTGAATTTTTCTGGCAGTTGATACCTTTTTTTTAAGGAGTCAATTTTCTGGCAGTTGAAACCTTTTTTTTAAGGAGTCAATTTTCTGGCAGTTGATACCTTTTTTTTAAGGAGTCAATTTTCTGGCAGTTGATACCTCATGGTGTCAAAAACGACTCCTCGAAAAAGGTATCAACTGCCAGAAAATCGACTCCTTAAAAAAAGGTATCAACTGCCAGAAAATTCACTCCTAAAATTCTGGCAGTTGATACATTTTTTAAGGAGTCGATTTTCTGGCAGTTGATACCTTTTTCAAGGAGTCGTTTTTGACACCATGAGGTATCAACTGCCAGAAAATTGACTCCTTAAAAAAGGTATCAACTGCCAGAATTTTAGAAGTGAATTTTCTGGCAGTTGATACCTTTTTTTAAGGAGTCGATTTTCTGGCAGTTGATACCTCATGGTGTCAAAAACGACTCCTTGAAAAAGGTATCAACTGCCAGAAAATTCACTCCTTAAAAAAGGTATCAACTGCCAGAAAATCGACTCCTTAAATAAAGTATCAACTGCCAGAAAATCGATAGGTACCTGGAGCTCTCATTGCCTACATTTCCCCTGGAGCCGAGTTCAGCCAATCAGGAGCGAGAGTCAAGACGAAAATAGGCAATTTCTCTTCAAACCTTATTCCTGATTGGCTTAGACTCGGCTCCAGGGGAAATGTAGGCAATGACAGCTCCAGGTACCTATCGATTTTCTGGCAGTTGATACCTTTTATTTAAGGAGTCGATTTTCTGGCAGTTGATACCTTTTTTTAAGGAGTCATTTTTCTGGCAGTTGATACCTTTTTCAAGGAGTCGTTTTTGACACCATGAGGTATCAACTGCCAGAAAATTGACTCCTTAAAAAAAAGGTATCAACTGCCAGAAAATTGACTCCTTAAAAAAAAGGTATCAACTGCCAGAAAATCGACTCCTTAACAAAAGGTATCAACTGCCAGAAAATTCACTCCTAAAATTCTGTCAGTTGATACCTAATTTTTAGTATAGGCAAGGAAAGGACAGGGGGAAATGATTCAACGATTGATTATTTACAATTTCAAGAGATATTTATTCAAGAATGTGGTAATTTACTATAATGATACATGTTTATTGCATAAACAATTTTATTATTGCATGAATATTTGCAGTGTTGCGAGTCACTAATTACATTTTTGATGAAACTACTCATTTAATTACCCATTACTTCGGTAATGTGTAATTAAACTCGATTCAACTAGTAAAAGTAATTATAAAGTAAAGTTATTCAGCGTAATTATAAAGTAGAGTTGTTTAAAGTAAGTATAAAGCAAAGTTATTTCAACTAATTATAAAGTAAAGCTATGAAAACTAATTATAAACTAAAGCTATTAAAACGAATTATAAAGTAAAGTTATTAAAACGAATTATAAAGTAAAGCTATTAAAACGAATTATACAGTGAAGCTATTGAAACGAATTATAAAGTGAAGCTATTGAAACGAATTATAAAGTGAAGCTATTGAAACGAATTATAAAGTGAAGCTATTGAAACGAATTATAAAGTGAAGTTATTTCAACTAATAATAAAGTGAAGTTATTTAAACGAATTATAAAGTAAAGATATTAAAACTAATTATAAAGTAAAGTTATTTCAACTAATTATGAAATAGTTATTCAAAAGTAATAAACTTCACTTGAAAAAAAATTGACTTGCAATTTTCACAACACTGAATATTTGATTAGACAAATTGTAGATGTGATCGTAATATGTACAATCTATCACGTATATCACTGAAAACTACATATTTGGCACTTCTTAAGTTCCGAGATTAGCTAGAACTATAATTAGGAAATAATAAAACTAGTATTATACTCTAAACTAATCGTTGCGACGATAATACATGCATATACGTACGAAGGTATATTTTACAGAATGCCAAGTACAATGTTTGTAGCAGATAGTATTTATATCGGTCTTGTTGAGAACAGCGAGCTGTTTATTTTTATTTTTCAGACCACCATACGAATAGAGAACAAAGTCATTATTCTCACCATGGTTTTCGTTAACGATAATACTTTAACAACGTAATTTCGCCACGAGAACAGTAGAATAATTCATCACTCTATAAATATAGTTGTTCTCAAAAGATACTAATGAGAGTCTCCAATTCGTGGATCTCTGAATTGTCTACTCTCTATCCATTGAAGACAATTTCACAAAGGAGTGAAGTATATTCACGTACGTATATCGTATATGCATGTATTACGCGCAGTTATCTGCATAGATATTGCGAATATTTCATACGGTAATGGCTAATCCAACTATTGCAATGTCTACTGCTCTACTCTTTCAAGTACAATGAAGTTATTAGGCTAATAAAAAATATTATTGGCCGAGATATTACCTCTTGTCAAGCATTTTCTCGCACGTCGGTTAACTCGGCGCGTAAGTTTTCCCAAGAACGTCTACTACGTCACAAACCTGTTCACTCGTCGGCGCCACGAAGGCCACTGAAACCGGTTAGACCGGTTTGCTTGGGCTCCCCATCCTTGAAGGCCTTCAGAGGCCTTGAGTGGGGCGAGAGGGGCAAGGACGCCGTTGAGTAGGTCAGTTTACGCTGGTGGCGCCACCGGGTGACGCACTACGGAACTAAGAAGAGCAGAATAATATAATGATCCGCGGGTTGCGTGTAATAGGGCGCAGCATTCGTCCCTTAGGCTTACCCTATTATAAATGTAGTGTATACTTAAATTCTTATTTCATTAGTAAAAGTAATTATGAAGTAAAGTTATTTAAAAGTAATAAACTTTATTTAGTTACCTATTACTTTGGTAATGTGTGATGAAACTTGATTCTACAGGGTGATATTACAGGGACATCTCAGTACTGCAAGTCTCGGACCGTCAGGCGGCTGATAAAAATGTGCGTGAAATTATCAGGTTCGCCGCTCGACTATTAGCTAGCTATAGTATAGTCAAAATTCGATCAACGCGATCGTAGCCACAGATCGTAGCCGTGGATTTCTCTTTCCTTTTATTTTTCATCTTGGGTACAAGCCAGTGCAGCCAGATCGTGCGATATTTTTACCCCTTCCCTAGAACCAGAGTCTGGTCCGTGTGGAAGGGGCATTATTCCCCTCGATTTGGAGGGCGACCTCGGCTTCCTTCGGCACCGATCGGCTTTCTGACACACCGACACACATCGTTTACTTGTGTGTCGGGCGCGCGCCTCGCTAGGGAAGGGTTAAAAATATCGCACGATCTGGCTGCACTGCTGATACCAGGAGCAATTTTCGAGTTAAAATTTGAATCTTACCAAGTTAGAAAAATGTTAAGTCGAAAAATCCTCCTGGTATTAGGAGAGCATTTGACACGACGAGGTGGTTGCAAATTTTTAAGTGACGGAAAATGCATTATTTCTAATTTCCTATACTTATCCTGTGTATCGCTTATTTGAAATGAAGTTTCGTAGGAAAAGGAAAATGGAAAATAACGATGGAGTTGATTATTGGCATATCAGGGAATTTATTGCTGCTGCACTGATAATATTACATGACATTGTTACTAATTGTCCAAGTTACGTACGATTCGTAAATGTTTCTCATAAATAAATTACTACACATAATATTGCAATTATTATTATAAAACAGATTTGCATCGTAATAATATACTGATCATTCGTTCCAATTGGAACCGAATCCTTGCCGAAGATGTCTAGACTCTAACAAAAGTTAAATTAGTAAATTACCCAAATAACTGCTTGTTACAATTATATTTCCCTTCACCGTTTTCCACCGTTTCCATTCACCGCCTTTCACTGCTTTCCACCGTTTCCCTTCACCGCCCTTCACTGCCATTTACCGTTTTTCACCGTTTCCGTTCACCGCCCTTCACCGTCTTTCACCGTTTTCCACCGATCCTACTTGATGTAGCCCTGACGTAGTATCATATAGGTCAGTACTCCTCTCGCCTAGCAAGTCATGCCAAAGGGGTACCAAATCGTACTGCCACCTCGCAGTCAGGTCAGACTGAACCGACCTATATTCATCTGCATTGAAAGAAAAGCGATATTTCGCTCATGAAGATTCGGTATTCTCATGTTTCAAAACGAAACATAAATGCCATAGAGGTTCACGATTACTATGAGATTTTTCTCTATCATGACGGGCTGTTGCCCTGACTGACGTTTAATAATCTATTTTATAGAATATTCTTTCTTCCCTCTTTGCTCAACAAATTTCTTATCATGGACGACTACCTGGATGAAGTATTCCGTAAAATAGTGCGAGACATCACGGAGGATATAAAAAACTATCCGAGAGAAGGTGAAAGGCCGATAATCACACTACAGTCTGTATTAAGTTAGAAGAATGAATTTATATACTGCAATAATTCCTGATATAAATATAATCGCGATTCAGACCGAAAGACCATAGCGGGATGGCTACAGCAAGTTGGCAAAGAGATGCAGACGAACGCTGAACGAAAAGCCAGAAATGAATACGGACGGTATTTACGTTACATCGTTCAATCTGGCGAACCATTACCCAATGAATTGCAAACTCCTCTTTGCTCTCAGGATTCTTCTGCGTCTGTACTGAAGAGTGGCGTACGAAATTTTGAATTGTACTTCCTACCATTCTCCCAAACACAGTCGCTTTATAGACTTTTTTTTTCTAGCTAGCACGATATAGTCTATTAGTAAATTTCAATACTTCTACATCATTCGCAATTCAGTACGATCTTTCAGAATTCTAAATCATCATATTGCAAAAGAAAAATGGATGCGATTGTACATTTAACGTTATCTTGGTATTATATTTCAGAAATCGGTGTGTCCAAGAAGAGATGTTGTAGCCCAACTGCAGCCTGGGGTAACATCTATTTTTATGTCTTCTGTTTCATGATGTATATGATAATTGAGGGGAAATTGAAATGGATTCGTAAATTTCAAAAGAATCTAAGTTTATGTTCATTCAAATTCTTTCCAATTCGTTCCGATCAGAAAATCTTTAAAAACAGAATTTACCAATTCATTTTCGTTCATTATGTATATCATGCATCCTACAGACTGATATGCAAGGAATAGCAAGGATTTGCGAGGACGTTAGTAACGGGGACATAACTACAGCTGCAGAATTCGTTTACACACTGGCTCCCTATGTCGTTGATCGCGGGATGCTTTTCAGAGAAATTTTGGACAGAGATCTTAACTTTTTTCGTCAGATCGTCGACGAGACGGTCGATCGAAGGGTACAATTATCACTTAGGATGTTTCTTTCATTCCTCATAAGTTCTTCAATATCAATCTCGCAAAGTATTTCATTCAATTTCAAAAACGAATTTTATTGAATCAAATACCAAGGAGAGAGAAATAGAAAAATAAATGAAGAGTTAATTGATTTATTCCAAATGAATCGGCTTGATTACTATTCAATCACCGATCCAGACGATCAATTTTGCGCGCCTGATCGTTTCGTCATAACGAAATCACGTCCGCGGATTACCAAGTTGCTGATATCTATTAAAGAAATTTTAGGTATAACGAATTCGTTACGTACCGCATAAATCAATTACCTGATCAATCATAACGGTAAAGTCTATTGAATTCAGAAAAATTTTCGGTACTATTACCGCAAGACACGATCGTGCGCATACCTATTCGTTCTCTCAGGTTCAAGATGAGGCTGATGTAATGATGCATACCCAAAACGATATAAAGCAAAAATTCCATTCCCTAACTGACGCGATGGTACATAGAACCATGAAAATCAGGCAAAGGCTTTTGGAAATTTCTCCCAAATTCGACTGGGCGCGAAATGGAAAGAATAAAGCCAAAGTGGCAAAACTCATCAGAGTTGTAAGCTGTTATGGTTCATCTGATTCCAGTAATGAATGATCAAAATTTTTCTCCTGCTCCCTTATCTGTCTTTTAATGAATGACTAATTAACAGGATCAAAAGCGTAAGGGCGTCCATACAGATCCAAATATTTTGGATAAGCTCGTGCATCAAGTATTTATGCGAGGTCAATGGCTGAAGAAAGAACTCGCACGTCTCCAGGACGAGAATGCTAATTTGAAAATGTTCCTTGGAAAGTTTCGCATTTTAGCTGCTGAAAGAAAGGAACAGGAGAGTTACGTGCCGCGCATGTTATGCAAAGAGAAAAATCTCCTGGAAGAGGAGCTTGAGTACCTTCAGGAAGAGTACAGCAAAAATCTCGAGATTGTAAATGCTCTTTACGTTGAACATCAAAGATGTATGAAGCCCGAACCAAGCCAAACATCACTAAGCGAATGGTGTGACTAACTGACTAGCTGAAATTTTTGGTTTTATTATAATTATTCAATAAAGGCAGAGAGAAGGTGTCAATTTCATCATGTATATATATTTACAGATAGTTATTTCTTTACTATTTTATACAAAGTTCGAATAATAGTTTCGAACTGTTGTGTATTTCTTTTTCTAAATCTCATATAGATATTTTTCCATTTTTAACACCCAGCATTCGAAAACGAAAACAGAACGTGTTCAAATCGTGTTTAAGTAAGTTATTCGAGCGTCAAACTAGACGATTCTTTCAGGTAGCATTGAGGTTTGAGTTCGATGCCTTGTGGCGAGCGAACGAATTCAAATAGTTTATAGAAAGTTCGATTATATGGACTCGGGTGAAAATTTCAATGTTCTGGGTCATTGAACGTTTGAATTATTTCATCATTGAAATTGGTCGTAATTTTATGGCTGCAGAAGTCTTAAGAGTATGCATTTGTATATTCAACTTGTTGAGCATATACTTATATTAATATAACATATAGATTATTTAATGATTAAAATTAATAAAATATATCAGTAATAACAAAACAATCAATAGACTTTTCAAATCCTTTACAAATAACAAAGAATAAATTTATAAAATAATAGATATAGGTATATTTGGCAGTGAGAGAAGATTTAAAACTAAAAGGCAACTCGCTAATAATTACTTACACAGTGTAATTGTAGCGCTTTAGTGCCATACCCAAAAATTTAGACTGCCCATTTTACGTCGGTTCAAAAATATACAGCTTTCAATAAGAAAAAAAAGAAAAAAAAATAGCGTTTTACATACATTAAGTTATTCGAAACAGGCATAATGATGCACATTAAAAATATTCAAATATGGCCTCTCTGCTCTACATAGGTGATTTTAAAATTTCGATACTGGCGATAGTTCGGAAGGTTTTTTAAGCGAAGAGCTCAATTCGCTCCCAATGCTGCTAGAAGCTTTAGATTTTCTGTCAGGATCCATTGCAATTGAAATGAACTCCTCGGACATTTTTTTATCCAAGCCAGTATATGTCTGAGACAAATCAACTTGGTCTGAGCTGGGTAATGAAGTATCAGATTTTTCAGCTTCTGTTTGAGACACGGGAGATACTGGCTTTGAACGATGACTCGGTAAGCTCATTGCTTCGTGTTCTGGCATTACATACCTCTTCCTCTTAATGCGTACCTAAAAAATCAGGATTTCAAGTCAGATAAACTCCATAAATCAAATAAATTAACATACGAATTGTGAGAACAGAGTTTTCACCATTTGTGGATGATAATGTGGATGTGGTGAGCAGATCGGACCCCTTGCCATTTTATAACCATGTGGCATAGAATGATATAGCGAAGGTGGTGGGAGTGTTCCTGTAGCTGGTATAAGTCCTGGATATTTTTTAGGCATTGTGGCGATTCCGTACGGAGTCTAGAACGTAAAGTAACATGAGCGAATGAATTTAAATGAGAATTATGATAAGTATGATCTATTGTTTAAAAGTAAGAGTAATGTGTACATTATTATTCAATGAAAGCGAAGGGATTTTAAATTCTTAGTAAAAAGACTTTCGTTTTTTAATTGAGTGCATTCCCGTGTAAATCATTGAAGAGTTAGTTACTGCAGAAAAATATCACGGCGTAACGAACGATAAGATTTCTAAATGATATTGCTGCAGGCAAAGATATTATACTAAGTTTCTCCCTGCAAATTCAATCTTCAGATAGGATGAGTCAACTTTCTAGTGTGTCACTGACCTAGCTTCCTTCTCTCATACCAAAACAAATTCTTTTCAAATATTTACGATCATAATAATCTCGCGAGATTGTATAAGCCGAAGAACTATAATCAATCTGTTATTATTTGATTGATCACTTATTGTTAGAAAATCATATATGAACACCATGCAATACGTAGCCATACTTACTTGTAGAACAGGCTGTATGGACATCATCGGCTGTACCAAATATATTTGCTGTGATTTTGGGTGAGCGGAAACCCACTGATGTACCATGTTATGAGTTTTTAGATGCCCCTGACCTGTGGAAGGAGGAGTTCCTTTCAAGCAGCCACAGAGTCTGGGTGTGAGCTTGAAGCAGGTGTATCCAGAAGTTAGTAATTCAACAACGCTTGCAATTAGCAAGCCGATACTAGCCAGTAGCCCTGCCCAGCTATGGTTTACACCCAGAACGGAGCCATCTTCATTCTGAAAGTGTAAATATCACATTGAAAATGATTATTAGGCCAAACGATAAGCCTTCTGTATTTATGCTCGACTCTATTCAACGACTGAAGTGCCTGAGGGTGTTATTCAAGAGTTGGCGAGAAGATATATATTTTATAGATGAATCATGATCATTTATTCACACAGTGATTATCCGTTCGAATTTTCAGCAGCATAATTACTATGTTTTAAACTACCAATGCGGACCTTGGCATTTGGCAGTGAATTAAAATTACTACGCAGGTTGTTAGACCGGTGAACTTTCTCTTGACTGGTCACACGTGTCTTAAACTTTTTAGTTCTGTACGATATACATACATCTGGTTTTATAGATTTTAGTTCTAGAAATGGAGTTGTCAATATTGATGTGGCATTTCTAAGAAGCACAATGTAAATATCAGTCGTTAACACGTTTGAACATCCGTTACAAACTGAACAAACTTGGCAATAGATTCAGACTTGAAAGGGGCAAATGAAAGGAAATAAAACTAAAGAATTCTGGAATCTAATTATCATCTAATTGATATCCTACAGTCCTTAAGTTGCGTTCAACGTTTGAGGATGTATTTTCACTTCTGAAATATAAAATTCTTGTGATATCTAATGCGTGGTTTCACACTCTAATTAAATGTAGCACAAATAGTAAATAAAATTAAACAATTTAGGGCAAACTATTTCCTGAATCAAGTACATGCTCACCAGCTCACCAAATATTCAGGCCAATTAAAGTCTGGGCACTTTCAGTCTTAATTAACTATACTAGAGTTCGGTATAGAATTAATTAGAGTAATTAATTGTTAGTTGTAATAGAAAGAAATGGGTTTAAAAACTCCCAACAATAACATGTTCAGGCATAACTAATATAACGAAATACATAGAGTGCTGTTTATTCAGGTAATTCATTGCCGGAACCGTTGACTGGAGATTTATCACCTGCCCTAAATTAAAAACGTATATGCAAACGTCTAACATCTTGCTAATTGCTTACCGGCGTGTCTAGAAGACTTGGTTCAGGATTTCTTTGGGAATCTCTGACAATAGCCGTGAGAGCAGTGATCGCGGCCATATTCGACAATGCTAGGGCTATCAGACTGGACGCTAAATGGGCAGTAGCAAATCCCGAGTTCTGAGGGGCTGGTTTATTTGTTGAAGTATCTAAAGTTGCTACCACACCCAACGCACCAGCAATCAGAGCTCCAGCTCCTGCCCATAGCCCTGCTCCTGAACCACCAAGAGATGCGCCGTGGACTAGGACCAATACTCCAAACACCACCAGAATCACACCTGAACATTGATCGAGGAGTTAATGCTTTTATTCAGGCTTGAAAACCGCTTCTAATGGTGTTTTACCATCGTTTTGAAATCTAGGATTTGCGAAGTTGAATAGAAATCTCCTTAGAAATATTTTCAGCTCGACTATTACGGATTGGGTTTATTTTGTAACTACTATGCCGTAGCACGATGCATAAATATTTCTGTTATGCTTACCTAGCAGCAGTTGGCCGCAGGACATGAACATGAGTATATTAGATTCATCTTTAATTACAGTTGGTTGATTTTCGACGATTAGAACTTCTTTTGAATGTTTTGATTCCGCACTACTGCTTGTTTTCGTATTTTTAGAGTCTTTAGAATCTTTAGAGTCGTTAGAATTCTGACTTCGGACAGTTAAGTCTGGTTCCATTTTTATTATGGCTATCAATTATTTATATTATATACAATATTAGATTATTGATTATTATTTATTGCATAGTTAAAAAAAATATATATTTATAATCTTATTATTTTTTATCATAAATATTAATTTTTTTATTTTTTATTTTTTATCATTTGAGCAAATTATTTATGGCAATTATTTAATTTTAAGAAAAAAGAATTTATCATTCAATAACATCTGCTAGTCTGTGACTAAAAGATGTGTAAATGTATTCTTGGAATGTGTTATACCGCAGTACCGTTGAGTCTTTTGTAAGCCAATGAACAAAAAACCCTCAATAGGTCACTGTCACTTTTCTTTTTAAATTCTTAATGGTTGATGTCAGATATCAGCGTAGCAAGACCCTGCACAGCACGGTAGTCTGTTGATTGAAAAAAACAAACAAAAAATGTTTAGTTAATTGTTGTCATAGACAGAAATGTCTACAATCTATTTAATCACGATAAACAATATCATATGAAAATTATTACTGAAAAGAGATAAAGCCAAGTAAAAGAATCACGATTTTTCATAAAAGATTTTTAAACAATGTTTCATCATCCAATCAATTCAAATCTTCTTATATTACAAATCTTAGAGATGCACTTATAAGTTATATTATGTTCCATTGAGTTGGAATATTCTCCTGATAATAATTATTTCAATCAACATAATAGAGTTTTCAAAAGTTTGATAGTACAAATTTCGAATAATTCTTAATGGGAAGATTTTTTTGAATGATAAATGAGACACTGTATAAATATAACTCACCGATCATTCATTGATTACACTATTAAAGATCACATCACAGTATATATAAGTTAAAAATAAAAATATTTGTATAATATGCGATGAATTATAAGACAATATAACTGTTTGACAGAGCGTAGTTATGTTGAAAAAGAGAGAAACTTAGACTGAGGAGTAAGTTAAGTAGCTCGTGGTAAGACTGGTCAGTGACTGGGGAGGCAGAGGTACCCAGGGAGTCATGGGCTTAATAAACTATAGTAATAAAGAGGTATAGGTACAGTTTACGCTTCAAGTCTGTAGTTTCTCTACCTTTCTACAGAAGCATCCAGAAGAGAAATGTAAGGAGCACGATTCAGCTAAATTGTCCAGCTATGGCTAAACTCGGATGTATTTCATCTACCTATGTAGAATATTCATGCAATAAGTAAAGCCATGAAGTAATGTGACTGATTTGAAAATAATTGCCAAATGATGAATATAATTGATTAATAACAGATCTATTTAGCTGTGCAGTATACCTTTCTATTTTCAGAAAAATTATATTACAAGAAATAGAACGATCGATCACGTTTCTTATTTCGATGATTAAAACTGCAAAAATCATTGAACATGATGAGCAGGGTTTACTTGGCTAATGTTTATTGGGTGAGATAACTGCATGAGAAAGCGATTGAAATCAATTTCATTGTGATTTCTGATGAAACAATAATTAGATACGTGGATGTTCAATGTATCTCGCTTTTACTTTCATTTATCAATATCAGTACTGGCACAGTTATAGACTGGCACTACTTCAATAGCCATGTAATTTAGCGACTGCAATTATTTCCACAGCTCCTTGTTTTTTTTTTAATTTTTTTATTTTATTTTATATAGTACGACACCTGCTCAGGTCACTTTCAAATTCAAGTAACACTGGAATTTCAATAAACTTTATTAGATTAGTTTCAAAACATTTATCTCATATTTGTCCATTGCGTTACTTCGAATTATCACATCTATTCTGAATTTAAAATTGGTAAAAACAGAAATATCAGTCAAGTTTCTCATCAAAGAGGACATCGTTCGAGGTCAGCGGACCAGGAAAGTAAATTAGATAAATGGGAAATAGCATGTGTAATGTTGTAGCTAAGGAATTTAGTCAAATAACGATAATGTTAATCCATAAATTACTGGCTATAAAAATATTTTCAACTTATCAGCACAAAATCGAGTAAAGAATGTAGAGGCGATAATTTCTTATACTAAGTTTAAACGCGTTCTACAACTGTCTAGAAAGCGCTGGACCGTATCTGGTTGAACATAACAGGATGGACAAGCAGGAAAAGCTGTATGTTAAATAATGCATCGCTTATTGATTATTCGGTAATTTTCACCAACTCTATTTTATTGAGATCTAAGATATGGAGAAAGTTTAGGAAGAGAAGTTAGATATATGTGAGTTCTACGACCCCCTCATCATCTCATATAGAAATATTTCAATGCTTTCCCATTCGTGGTCCGATATAATATTAGCATAGATATTTGCTTGAAGAATTCCTTCTTTTGATTGAAAAAATGTAAAAAGAATTGAAAATTCATTGAGTTGTATGAACTTTTTTTTCCTTTTTTACTTGACTTCATCTAATATGTTCCAAGCTTGTGAAAGAATGGCTGAAATTAAACCAAACCATTAAGATGAGGCATTAAAATAATTGCGCGGTATGCTCTGATGAGGATGGAAGGTTGAAATACTGATGAAAAACAGCAATTATGTAAGGCTGGTCTTTTTCGCATACTACATAAAATAATCTTGGTGACAGAGATGCAATCTCTACTGCAATAATTATGACATGCTGTGTAGAATTTTATAATCCCTACTCTGACACTCTTACTGTACACGTTGCCCACACTGCGTACTATACAGTTAAAGAAACCGTTATCTTAACGTTTTTTCTCTTTTTTTTTTTTTTGCAACTATGCAAAATTATTCTAATTCTTTCTAAAGCCACGCCATTTCTTCTATTCTTGGCTTCCAACGAGTCGGATTAGCTGTTTATCTCATAACTGCAACAGGTCTATTTGAAAACGAATACTTTTGATCAAATAACTTCCATCCGTTGAGAAAAAATCTTTCAATAATTAAACTCCTGGTTTGCAATGACCAGGCGATAATAATCCCATTTAAAAACTGGTGAGAAAATATTTCCCTGTTAAGCTGCAGGCAATAGCCTCCTATTAGATTATTGACAAGACTTAAAGCAGTTTGCCTTGACCACGTAAATGAAGGAGGCTGATCCCATCACATAAACATAATAACGACGACGCAGTGTTATAGGAGGGATAAATTGATCGAGTTTGATCTAAAGCATGGAGAAATTTTTATCTGCTTAGATAGAGCTAGATTATTGCTTATGAATTCATATCTGATGATTGAATGATCTGAAATCATTTCACAATACATATTTACGTATTTATACATGTCTCAAACCGCGGTGGAATATATTGTCCAGATCTATTGTTCATATTGCTGTTATTGACGTGGTATGAAAGCGATAAATATCCTACTATAAAATTGCGCAGAGTATAATATATAATGGTATAGTTTAAATGCAAGATACGCAGGTGCTCCAAGTTAGCTATTGCCGGACCTGTTTCACTGCGTGAGACTTGAATATCAATAAGCTATTGAACTCTCGAATTACAACACAGCATGACATGCTCAAACGTAATATGGGTCAGTTTGAGACTATTTGTCGGTTGAATATGCGTGCTAAAGGTGGGGTACCATTCTATGGCTAGCATGAATACTAGTGAACAGAATTAACGCGAAGAAACTAATACTTGAATGAATTTTCACTATTTTATCCCAGTTCTTATTAGACGAAACAATTGGTAATGAAATATTTGTCTACCGATTGTGCAACGAGCAATAACTATCGAATTTCTAAAGAGAAATTAGCCGATATGAATCAAGCTTTGATTATGATAATTTCTGGCACGTAGGTTTGTTGACTGCATATCGTTAATATGCTTAACACAAATACTTTGCAATCCTACGTGGATCTATTGTTTCTTGGCTTCCTACATGAAAAAAATTTCCTGTTAGCTAACTAATGGATCTAATTTCGTTTCAATACACGACATAAGTTTACCGCGACTTTACCTCTCCAATCAAATTTATTCCTATGCTGGTATCTAATGAATCTATTGAATAGTTGAAAAACGACGTTCTTCTCGATTCCAGGAACAGAATTAATCCTGTTATTATAATTTTGGTATAGTAAATCGCTCCGGAATCCAGACGCCCTTGACGAATTGGATACAAATAACGCGGTAATCTTCGAGGGTAAATAATCTTGCTAAAATAAATTAGGAATTCATTAAATAAATGTCATCTACGTTCTAATTGCCTAATTTCAATCAACTGGCCTTGAAGTTCTGGTATCTAATATATCTGAGAAGATTTAACGATCGAAAGAATTTATTTATTGATATAAAAGACTGTATTTCATATTGCCGATGCAAGGGATAATAAATTCTCTCTTTTTTTTCTTCCTCATATTAAATGAAATGTCAACAGGCCACAATTCTTACGAGAGGCATTGTATCTCTCGTGTTCATTGACTATATAAACAGAAGTGTATGCTGCTGCAGTCTTCCTTTCACCACAGTGGTGCTCAAGTTCAGAATAACTATTTATACCAAATAATTTTCAGCCTGTTGTAAAGTTTGGTATTAAATGAGAACCGAGCGCTAAAAATCTCCCATGATGTAATACACCTGCTATGTGTGTCTTGATTTATACAGGCATGCGGAAAGTTCGTTTTGTTTTTTTTTCTTCTAATTTCAAGCTTGAATTCATTACAGGAGTTTATCCGCAGCTTGACGGTCATTTGAAAAAGCTAATAATAAGCAAGAAAATCTTGTTTACCAGTTTCTTTCTGCTCCACGACGATTTCCCCCAGGGTAATTGTTCCCTCTTTCAAAGCCGCAACACCAATTTGAGTAATAGTGTAGAAATTGGTCAAATATAAACTGTAAGATGTAAAATCATCGCATTAGCTCAAAGAATGAAGAAATAAAATCGTAATGTGAACATAATTTCTCACTTTCTTCTCCACGGAAATTCTAACTCCTCGGTTTTATACTTCCGGACTAACTTCAACTCGTTTTCATCTCCTATCACAAGTACCGGCTCGCTATGCTCGGATATACGTACATCCATACGGTAGACCAGACTGACTTGAATTCCATGCTCAAAAGTGACTTGGATCAAAAAGAGTCTGAAAAGATGGTATAAAATTAGCCGGAAGTTGTTATATCGGAGGAAATGTGATTCTCTGATCTTTTAGAAACACACCTATGATAGAGATCGGAATTTTTTGTGAATAATTCCAGACATGCTCCTCCGTCGAATGCATAATCGTATTTAAACCGAAAGTGGTTCAGTTCCATGCTTTGCGGTTTACTCTGAAAGAGAATATTGCTGCCTCGTACTTTTACGATGCTGCTCTTTGTCTCATAAGTCTTGATTTCTGTTTTAGCATCTGTTTTTGGGTCCAAAAACAGCTCTATTGCGGTCGTAGATGCGTCCTCTCCCCTTTCCGGCGTACTTGAAACTATTGCGGCAATATTCTCAGCCGCTTTAACTTCTGTGGTAAGAAATTCCAAGTGAGGTGTTGGCACAGATAATTGCAGAGACTGGATACTCAAGTTATAAAATGGTGTGTCTCTCCCGGACCACTCTTCTCCAACGTTATTTCCAATCTGATGCTATGTAATGGAAGATTCTATTTTGTAATTAAATTTCAGTACATGAAAAGGATTTTGCTGTTTTGTAATAAGCAGCGATGTGGTAAGCATGAAGATTTGGAAAAAGTTATTCTGGACAGTGTTAGTCGCAAGCCGATATGCAATAAAATCCATAAAACTGTTTCCCATGAGTTAAACCTTTGTGCAAACTTTGGAGACGATAATTGAGTACATATTAACGATAACAAATCAGCCGCCATGATCATAACTGCTAAAATAACGCACCTGACCTAGGCGGTAATTGTTTAAACCAATACCCCGATTGAACGATGTTCTAAACGTCTTGTTATCGTATAACGGTACGTGAATATAAAGATGAGGAAAAAGTTGGGCCCAGAATAGATTCTCAACATCTTCGAACGTTCTTGGGCCAAAGTGTTCGTGGGTCCATGCTGGACCGAATATAGCTACAGACATATTCTGCTCTCTTATCTTTCGCAATGCCTATAATATTGAGTATAATATGGTATTTGAGTAATGGTTGATATATTATTTCGATTATATCAGTAACCCGAGTCATTTCCCCAAAATAGTTCAAATTTTAGCTGATATAGGAAGTTTTTGATGCCTAAACGGTTCAGTCTTAGATATTCTTTGGTATTATCTTAATCTCGTAATTCGGTTACATATTCTGAGTTGAATCCGCCTCCACCGGGACATCCTCGTCCCCAAACGTCTACACCGACGTAAACATCAGCGACACGATTTTCGTCGATAACTTTAGCCCGGCTTTCGGCTAAGCCTGAATCAGTCCAATTGTAGTTTAAAAAAATGCCGTCACATAGGTCGAAGAAGCATCTGAAACGATGAATGAATATTAGAGTTTATTAGTTAGATAATGTGGTAGGATAGAAATGAAGTACATAAATGAATTCTTCTCACTTATTTAAATCGTTCAGTTTGTTCTGCCACGTTAAATTTCCTTGTCGAGTAACGCTGTCGTACCATATAATTTCCGAGTGAATAATTTCTGCGTGTATATTGTCGGTGAGATATTTGACGAAGAATTTAAGCTTGTCTATATCGTCCGGTTTGATTTTGTTCTCGACGTTCAACAGCCATCCATCAAATTTGTAGAATTTAGCAACGGCTATAACAGCGTCTGCAAATCTCTTTATGTCTAATTCAGATTTGAATATATCGTCCCATATTTTGACGCCGTTATCCCATTCGGTTATTATTGTACCGAGGATTTTAACCCCGTTAATATGAGCCGCTTTTATCCAACCAAACGGAGGCACCGTTACAAGGTGATGACTGAAGTATACAAAGGTGTCGACCGCACTCCAGTGGTAAAAATTGTACGAATCATGGGCTGTCGATCCGTAGATAAATCTTTAAGCGATTTTTAATCTCGTGATAATTATAACTTATAAGTGATGTTAGAAACACATAGGTATACGTAATTATAAAATGTAAATACCTGTCGTTGAGATAGCCGCCTTTCATATCGTGACATATAAGGGTCTTCGGTTTTTTGTTTTTAGAAAATGTTGACATAGGTTTACGCACATCGTTGATATCTCGCCCGGAACGAACATAGTCGGTTGTATTTTGCCGGTTTTCTATATCAGGCCATTTGTTTAGGTTATTTACATTCGCGTAAAGCTCGGCTAAAGATTTAAACGGCTTTGAGGTTAGCTCTGGGACTTGTTGTTCTTCCCTCGTGTCAATTGTAGCAGACGACATGACAATGAGACGAATGAAGCGATGTAATTTAACTAACAATGGTAACAATAAGAAAATGCGCTGATTTATATAGTGATAGATGAAGGAAGAAAAAGCCTGCAATGCAATGTCGCGAAAGATTATGATTAAGATTATGTGTGTAACGGAAAACCGCAAAAGTTGCGGTGGACGGAAGCCGCGTTGTCGTCGTCGGTATAAATTAACTGCCTTGTAGTTTTGTGCGATAAAGAACGTAAAGTAATGGTTTTATTAAAAGGCGTCAACACCGCGGCGGAATAATAGACGAGTGTGTATTCGATTATATGCAAAGGTCGAAAAACATATTACACGTAGATAAAACCGCAGAGGACGTACAAAGAACGGAAACCGGGTATAGAGTCGCGAAGTATTGCGGTAATTGGGTTGCATATATTCAGGGGTGTTTGATATTCATTCAAAAAATTTATTTCTTCACGTCAGAAATTGAAATTAAAATAATATACATGGATATTTCAACGCATCGTTGTAAATGTTATTCTTAATATTCTGTCCATGTATATATAGTGGAATATTGTTTATGATGGGTAAAGTTTTAATTGATTCGCAAGCGAGATATATTATACTAGATATTATATACCGCGGTAAACTAATTATCCTGTTTTATTATACGCTTGAATAGTAACATGTAATTATTAACTTTATTGCCTCGTGAAATAATAGCGAAGAGTAACAAGGTACAGGTTGCGGGAAAGTATATCTTAACAAACTTTTAACGCATAGTATGAGGTATTATAGCAAGTATACCTGTAGAAAAAGGAAAGCGAATATTTGTTTGTATGTAGTATGTACATACGCACGATCAAGTACCATCGCGCAAGATCTTATGTCTATACGTACTATAAACTTTCGCGCGCATCTCGCGTTGCGCGAATATATGCACACGCGTGCTTAGAATTATTTATATATAGTATACATATGCAGATTTGAGAGATTTGAGTTAAACGTATGTATAGTATATCCTATGTAGTACATATACTTACCATGAAACATATAACGCGTAATGATATGATACAAAGAGTATTGAGAAATGTTTTTTTTTCCTTTTCTTTTTTCTTCTTCTTTGTTGTTTTAAGTAAAAAATTTCAACGTTTCTTAAGCTGTAAAAATGTTTTATTACATTGCAGCTTATTGAAAAAGACATAAATTCTTTAAGTAGGTATATGTATGTTATGTTATGTTATGCGTTTATGTATATGTTATGTATTTATGTACGAGATTATGGAAACAACTCTAGAATGACTGGAAGACGCATGAGATCATTACTTAAACTTATTAACAACTTAAAATACATATATTATCGGATTTCTACATGTTTACATAATTAATTATAAATTTTTAGCCGCCAAAAATGGTCCCACGATGTTATCTGCTCTCTACTGCGAAATATTTATAATCATAATCACTTTAACGTTCTAACACAAGTATCCAATAAAAAAATTAAATTATATAAAAGAATAAAAAATAAAATAAAATAAAGAATGAACAAAAAAGAGGATAGCAGAAAATATCAATTGGATACTTATGTTCATGAACGTTCTATATAATTATGCAGGCATAGCCGTTCGTAGCTGCAGCTCTAACACGAATTGATATAATATAACATATATTAAATATAATAGTGTGATATCTATTATATGTAAATGAAAATAATAATTATTTAATTGAAATATATTTTATATATTTTTTTTTTCTTACGGGGGATTATTACCTCCAGCTGAAATGATATATAAATAATTAACAAGCGATATACATAATGTTATAACCGATGCAAGGAAAGCGAGTATATAGACTTTAAGATTTGTAAATTTTTAGATAAAAGTATTTTTTTTTTTTTCAAATAGTGTGTGTATATATCACATTTGAGTCTACCTATATATAATACTTTTGTATTTTTCTAGGCTCTTTTTAATCAATTCTCTTCTACACATTCAATTATATTATTTTATTATTTTCTTCTCTTCTTTTACTCTTTTGATATTTATTATTTCATATTAAATTTTATAGTTTTTCCTACACATCAAATGCTAATATATAATACCTATTATACCATATATATATATATAATATACCGGCTATATTTTCTACGTATATCAATTATTACGTAATTTATACATACATACAATAATATCTCTGCGCGGTGAAGTAAAAAACAATACAATTCGCAAGGTGGATTTAATTTAGACGAAATCAGTTTATAAGAAACTGATTCAACATTTTTTTTTTTTCTTCATCTAATCAGATAGTCTATCAGTTTTACATATTAAATAATATTTTCAGCGAAGATACAAGTACGTATGTATAATTATTATTATTATTCTTAATAGTTGGTTCTCGCAGTATATATATCTGTATAATATATATAATATATATATATGTGTATATAACGTTATGTAAATTTCTAATACAACTTTGTTATAGTATATATCATATATTCCCGGAATATTATGATTGTATATTATTTAAATTTAATAGTTTTGAAATTCTCTGCAATAAGTTTATAGTATATAATTATTATAATATATATGTTTACGATGTTGTGTACTTATAATCAATATAATTTATATTATATATAATATATTGAATATCTCGTTACTAATATATAATATACCGCAACTGCACGCACCTTTAGCGGTATAAACATATACATATATGTAATACATAATATATTATATTATATAGTATATCTCAATGTTATTTCCATTCGTATAATTTTGTTATTGTATACATCTATCTAGCAGCTGCTGCGGATATGGTATATTATAAGGTATATACGTAACGTTGTGACATTATATAATAATATATTATATGTATATATATATACGATATGGGATAATGATATGGGTAAAATTTTTCATTTATTAAACATTATTGATAATAATGTATTAATATAGTAAGCTAGGTCTCAAAATTCAAAAGTCAAAAGGGGTGTCTAAAAATTCGATCATATAATAATCCTGCACTTCGTTTTAATAATTGGTGTTAAAAAAATCTAGGCTAGACGTTCTACATATTCTATAAACTAATTATTTTCAACGTTGATTCTCTGGCTTTAATTTTTATTCATTATACATATACGCGGCTTATTATATTATACATATATATATATATATATGTATATTATCGGAGAAAGGTCATATACTGATTCTCGATTCCTGCTGACAACGACCGAATATTATGCTGCTCACCCCCAGCCTCGATATAAGTATGAAATACACCGAATCAATCAATAGACATGGAAAAAAGGCTGTTTCGTATTTTTTTTTTTTACTTTTTTTTTTTCATTTTCAATTCTCATTCCTTTCGAAAATTCCCTCAGGCTACTAAGCCACTCTTTGGTCTAGAAGATCTCGTCCATTCCTCTGGACAGGTCCACCCCAGCTCCCGAGGGAGGTTGTAACAACGGTACGCAGTCCTGAGGGGAACACTCGACCCGACCTGCGGCTCCGCATCCGCACTGCACACAATTTCCGGTAGAATGTGGCAGTGCTTCCCCTTCCTTATACTCAATGCCTATACGCAATCCGACAAAAAGGTACTTTGAGTATTTAGGTGACTTGAATCTAAGACTCCCTAAAGTATCTCGAAGACTATAATATACTTCTTCGAACGATACAAAACTGCGTCTACTCCAAAATATACGAACAACAAAATCGAGAAATGAAAAGCCACTAAGAACTTTAAATCGGATGATGTTTATCGAAGGAGTCTTGAATCAATCTTAAGTTCACATATTCGATAAAGAAGAGGATAAGTTTTATTCTCATGGTCTTCACAAGTCATAAAAATCCTGGAGTAGGAATAGAGATGTAAAAGGTGTGCGGAATTCTCGAACTGCATCTTGGTAGTGGTAACGGGTTTTCAATTTTTATTATTACTAATAATATTTCTATAGTTCCTGCAAGAACGATGTGGGTACAAAGGCGGATAGAATATATTAACAGTTCTGTAACATGTGAAGACTTTGAGATTCTAGATTTCGCGTAAGGTTCGTTGAGCTTTATTAATCTAGAAAGGTCTTCGCTATATTAGCGAGTTTCATTACCCGGGTTTTATTGCTCATTCGAGGGTGGGGTCTTTGGAGAATTCTATGAAATATTCGTCGAGAAACTTTCATACGGTATAACTAACTTACTATATATATACACATATATAGCATATAGGTATGTATAGTGTACACCCATTCCCACCGTACGCCGTTATAGGAATTTACCTACTCGAGATTGTTTCACACTCCTATCTCAAAACCATGAATAATTTTCGATTGAATGATAAACGAGTGTGAAAAAAATGAAAAAATAAAAAATTTCTCACCCATAACGACACACGTCGTCGGCGGTGTACTCTGCAAGCTAAAATCTTGATATGTTGAATTAACGTCCATGTATCCATCCTCTTCGATAAATTGAACCCCTTCCGAACCCTCGGTGGTCAGGGTGCCGTTATCATCAGTGATCCCGAAGGATGAGTTAGCGTTTAAAAAGGCGCCCGGCGTCTCGGTGCTCTTCAAGTTTTCTTCAAAGTTATCAAAGTCCTCAGGCTCAGAGTGGAGGAGGCAGTCTTGCCACCAACAGTAAACCTCACCCGCTACGCAGAGGCAATGTGAACAGGGGTCGCTCGTCGGTATCTGTATAGTAAAATGACGATAAATTATAATACACCGTAAAAGTTTTATGCTGTAATATAAAGTTTAAAAGGAAACGAAAATTAATGGAAAATAAACCCTTGGATTTTGGATTAATGATATTATCAAGTGACTTGTATCGATAAAAAGAGGAATATTCAACGTATTGTAATTGAATTTTTATTACATGTAGGTATATATGTACGCAGAACCATAACTGGTGCTTTTACCCCACTTTTACTCATTGTCAGTCATTATTCGAGATTTTACTACTACAAGCCTTCGAGGCATGGTGTAAATGCGTCATTGTCGATTTGCTGTACTCTGCATCGTCGTGATTGGAATTGAATTACGTTAAGGGTATAAGGAGTGCAAGGAGCTTTACTGGGGGTGGTGGAAGCGCAGGGGATTCCCCGGGGCCTCCGAAAGGACGCTATACTACGCTGTAGAGTGTAGCGTTTGGTTCGTAGTTCGTTGACCCGAACGTTGACTCTCTCAAGTCGTGAGTTTACGTAGGGTTTAATCGTGTTTCCAAATTCCACGCGTACAAGATACGTTGGGTCGTCTGAGTCCCAGTCCTCGGATAACTAAATACCAAAGCGCGACCCACGGCTAAGTGCACTACGTGTATTGAATTCGCCTCAAACCATTTAATAAGCTTAGTCGAATTTTATGAATCTCAATACTTTCTATATCCAATTTTATTTAGCCATAATGTCAATTCTTCGAAACCGTACCGATTTCATACTCATATCTCATTTCATACTCTCGCCATTCCATTCGCGAATTATTTCATCCCCAAATGTGCGAACTGCGCGGTGTAACGTTCGAGGGGTGATAAGGTGCATGAAAAATATGTTCGAACGTTAGCAGCAGTTGGTGGTAATTTAAAAATGAAGCTCAACGTTTCTGTCTGCTTTCTTTTTCTTTTTATTTCAGTTTAGCTTCGCTTTAGTCACAATGCATTTGGCCTAGTGCCACGTGCATCATTTTCCCGTTAAAATAGAGTTGGAAAAAAAGTCTCTAAAAAACTAACGAAAATTTATATCCTTTTTATTATACATCCTCGTATATTTCAAATCGTGTGAACCTCCCGGACTGACGTTTCGAAGAGTTTTATGTGTACAGGGTAACATACATTCGTGCATTTAATTCAATGTGTAAAACTGCAGCACATGCAATGTCAAGAGCTGGTGGAACTAGTAATTAGGAAAAGAAAAGTCAATGAGGGACTCGTTACGAGTTATTAATAATCACATCCTATCCTTTCAATATCATCGCACCTTGAAAATTCCTGCAAGTATAAATATGTTCGGTTTATATATATTTTTTTTACCTTTTTCAAGCACTGGATGGAACTTTTCCCCACCTATACGGGCAACGTTTGGTCCATAGAAGGGTAAAAGTCGACTGAGAAAATAGGACAATACTTAATCCTGTTATGGGATGCATTTCTGAGTGCAGGTAGAGCTTGGTAGGTGGGTGGGTTTTGAATGAACTCTAGAATTATGTAGAAACTTTTTAAAGTTCATGCTGCAAAGCCGTGCCAAGTCATTTCGTCGAGTCAGAATTATTGTACTTTTTAAAAACTTAGCGAAGCTGCAGGGCTATAGCCGCGGCTATGTGCTAGTGTGAATTACACGTTATGACAAAGTGCACTTCAGTTTTATATTGCATCCGCTGGTAGTAATGAATATCTTCGCAAATTTAATCTTTTCTAGTCCGTTCATGGAACAACGAGCTTTCAGAAATAACTCCACACTACACTACACACACGCACATTATACACGCATACATCCTTGCTTACTTAACACACAGTAACGCTTCTTATTAAATTTACCAGCTAGATGTACGCGTTACGGAATCCCAAGAGATTTATCTCGAGTTTAATGCAGACTAGCTCATATACCTATAGGTATAGGTACTATACGCGTATAGAATTTCAAAATGAAACTATCGAACCCGAGCGAACGACTTGGGTATAGGTTTGAAAATAATTGGAAATCAGTGTTGCAACTCAATATATCGATAACTCAATAAGTACAAGCAATAAGTGGATCAGAAACATATGCGTCTGTAGGCTACATCATGATTTTTAGATATTCTTGCGACTTTCATCTGAAAGTGGTATAAAACATTCAGTTTTTGCACTTCACTCCGTTTCGAGTGCAGGAAGTTATAGTTATATACGACTTTTACTTTGCTTTAGTCAGTCTGAAAAGTATAGAGACACGCGATGGTTGACCTCAAGACAAGATGATCAAGGTATCGAGGTTCGCAGACGGCGATTCGTTAGAAAGGAAGGAGCTAGCTCGTTTGATCATTCCAGAGGAAGCTGTGGAAGATGGGAGGGAAAATGACTAGTCAATTACCCATTTTCTGGGTATTAATTTTAAGCCAGAGTCCGCTTTGATCCTGATCAGCTCTCTGAAGATTTTTCAAACTTTATTTCTCAGTGCCATCATCTTATATAAGTACCTGTACTTGAGAGGTATATGGAATTTTCGTTTTAATTTTTATCACGACTAAATCAATGTTCGAATTATTATTACTTAGCAAAAAAACCGTTAATTATGTTCGTGTGGAGTTGATATTACATTAATATAAAACGCGATGCACCGTTAAGTTAGAAATCTAGGCGGACTTACCGTTTGACTGTGGGTGTAGGTCGTTCCCCCAAAGTAACATTTTTTTGGCACCGGTTCTTCGGTGGATATTTCAACGTCTTCGTTTGTCATTATATCGATTTCACCAAGGAGCACAGCATCCGTCACACTGGCTGGAGCTAGAACAAAAAACGTAGCATTTTTTATTGACTTTTATTTGATTTTCACAGAACTATAACGTGAATATCTCCTAGATTATTTAGATACTCAGCGACGTGTAATTGGGACCAATTTCTCTTGTTCAAGATCAGATTTAAAAATTAATAATTCACCGCTATATCGATGATAATAAATTTAGGAATAAATTGCACCACGGGCTGTGAAACGTGGGCGATCGAACAGACGCATATCAAAAGCACTAGGTGCAAGGTCCGCAGAATAAGCGCGGATTACGTAAAGCTATTCGGAACGAAAACTGAAAACCGGTGTTTTCTTCCCCCAGCTGATAAAGCAAGGGTGAGGAAATGAAAATACGGGGGACTGCACCGCGAGCGTGTGTAAGCAAACGAAAAGCAATCGACAAGCAAGACGTTATACGGTAGAAATGAACGAAGTTGTCTCAAAAAAAAAAAAAAAAAAAAAAAAAAATGACCAACTCTAGCTTTTTTCTTTAGATTGAGGTTTCGGAAATTTGAAAAATCCAACCAGCGGTTCGAGAATTATTATTCTTGGTCTTATGAGCACCGCGCTTACATAGATGCTATGCAAAAAGAGCGTCTGCGAGGCGTCTGGAGAAAATCCTTGTGAGTGGTAACTAATGTAAATGGCAGGGACCAAGGTGCTTGCATATCAAACTGCGTGGGTTAATCGAGGCAAAAAATTTCTCTATAATTTATAAAAGCGAGAAAATAAAAGGTGACGGTTCTCCTCTCTTCGGTGAGGTACGAACATTTGTAAGGATTAGAATGTGCTATCATTTGTCACGGTGCCGGCGAGCGTCAGGATGGCGTTATCATATGTCTTACTTCAACTCCAAGTATCATAAATCTATATTAATTATTATTCCAACTTTCGCTACGTACGATAACAACTGTTATTAATATATCTATAGCCGTACGTTTTTCCCATTCTTTAGATCCTATCAAGGACTCTGACAATCAGCGAAGTTCTATCTCGGACGATATCAGGATCACAGAAGAATGATTGAACCAATAAAAAAGCTCCAATAGAGTAAAAATGGATAAAATAAACTAGGACAATGGGGAATGATAAAATGTTTCAAGTCCTGAATGAAATTGCAATGAAAAGTGGCTTAAGGGCGGATTTTGTTGATTATGAAATTGGACAAAACCCTTCATGGCATATCCCTTAAGCTGTATTAAACCGAGGAAATTGATTTATGAACTTGATATACCTTGAGTGAAAATCCTCACCGTGTAAAATTAGTCGATTAATCAAGTTCCTTTGAATAGGTTTTGCGCGTCAAACAAACGGCGTAACTCTCCTGCATTCGATTACCAAAGATTTCCTGTGGCACATACTCTATAAGCTACATGTATAGGTACCTACTAATATGCAAGTATGCAACCTTGCCGAAGGCTCAATTGAGCTTAGTGCAGCCCTGTCTCTGCGCATCGGGCAGCTATTATATCCTGGCTAAGTAACGACGTTAGGGTGTTGAAACTAGTGCAACGAGCCCCAAACTCGCACCCTCAAACCATTATACGTAGTTTCCATGCTAATGTTCTATAAGACTAGGTATGGCGAGAGGTATAAGCTGTTCAAAGTAGCCTCACGAGGGGTTCGCGTAGCTCGTAGTAAGTCGCAAGGATGAGGATGGGAATGGGAATGGGACTGCAACGGACTGTACGGCTGGGCCGGCGACGAGAATCGATCCTTGCACCCACAATGCATGTCTACGCGGTGCACGACAGCCATGAGTAAGTTTTTAGTATCGTGTCGGAACGTTTGTATTATTTTTTTGCCTCTACAAAAGTGGGTAGTTTATTTTCCTCTTTCTTTTTCTTTTTTTCCCCCTTTTTCTGTTCTTCCACAGCCCTTTGAAAGCTGTGATCGTTTTTTCCATATACATATATGTATATCAGTTAGGCATACGGCGCCGCATTCTTATGCTGAAAAAAGCCACCGGCAGTACCGCAAGTCAGCAATATATATATTTTTTTTTCTACTTACTATTGTGCTTTTTGAATACCTGACTCACGGCCAGGAAGCTTTTTCCCCTGAAGGAATACTACCCCGATTGAAAAGACCCGAGGAAGCTGATTTTTGGAACCCGTAAAGTAGTCTGATTCTAAAAAAACGAAAATAAATCCGCGAAGTGTTGCGCTGTCAGATAGATAAAAATCGAGGATCAGCTCTTTTTGCAAAGATTATTGTCAGCCCCGAGCGCGAACGTGTCTGACGATTTTTCAACCCTTATCATTCTTCAAGAGAACCAAACATTTTCACACACATTTTACTCTACAGACATTTTTAGCTGAATAATCTAAATTCTAAATGAAAATAGGAATAAAGCTCATCGAATTATTTTTCGATATCGATTCGATTCTCCAAATTCTTACTTTCTCTTTACACTGAGCTCATGCTTATGACAATTGGCCAGAAAAATGCATGTGTGCAATACATTAAGAGATGGGAAAAAATGACGGTGTAAATTCGTGCGGTATCCGAACAGAGAGTTTATTAAATATTATTTGAAAAAGAAATTTACCCGTTAAATTTTGCCACTTTTCTCTCAGCAACGTTATAAACTTTGTTTTAAGTATGAATCCCCGACAGTCTATGAAGTACGGAATAACTTTACACAAGTTATACTGCCGAGACGTTGACGACGACGGAGCGACAGCTGGAAAGAGATTAAAGGGTTGAAGTTCAGCCATTTTGTTTTCTTTGCTTTTATTTTACAGTAATTTCACGAGGTATTTCAGCTTTTCAATTATCCTTCAAATATTCTTTATAAAAACTGGAAACAGCGTCTTGTTAACGTGCTATGAATTTCTACGATTATGTACCAAAAGTATAATGCGCAGGTAGGTATAGGTACGCGAGTTCTGGAATTGAAATATAAACTTCATTACAGTCAACGAACGTATAGAAAGGATGGAAGTATTCTTCTCCAAAATGCATTGTTTTCAGAATAGCTTGACCTAGATTGATGAAAATAATATATACGTATGTATTCCTTCGTATTAAAAAGAAGTATTTCACCGTTTATCACCGCAATTAATATTTTTCAATCGTTTAAGTGCAGTTTGGCGTCAAGATCCTCGTACAATTTTTATCTACACGTAAAATTTCCGCTTCTAAATAATTCCTGAAATATAACGTTCAATGTTCATGACTTTTATCACTTACTTAGTGAAAATTTTGTAATAAAGAAACGTAAAAACTTGTTTCTTGTTTGAAGAGAACATACATCCGCCTACCAAATCTAAAAAAGATCGTTTCATTCTTCCGAAAGTTTTTCGTCAGACGGAAGAGGGTGTAAAAGTTAAATAGGGTGCAGTTGAATGTTTTCCTTTCGAATTCTCTCGCTGCTTTTCCGCAAAAATTCGTTTTCCATTTTTTTTATTTTTTTTATCAAGTTTCAGTGTCACTGATCCTTCCCGAGCTTTCTTTGAGGCTATATTTGATGTCTGCTCCGAGCGTTGCCGGCGTAAAGTAGGATTTGCCTCGGAGGTCTCAGCCAGCCGATTCGCGTCTCTTTATGATTCGTCTTTGAGGGTTTATCAGCGAAACGGCGACGAGGCCTGTGGAAGGGTCGAACAGCAAATACACACACGTAAAAATCTAACGAATTCGAATATATAGGCACACCAGCCCCCTCACGAGCGCCTAGAGCCTGGGGCTTTCGAAACCCGGGTCCTTCTTTTTCTGAAGAAGTCACTGAAGTCGCTCTGTATATAAGTCTTGGATTACTGCGCAATGCCTAGAGGAAAATATTTAATTGCAGCATGGATGAGAGCCGTAGTATAGCATCTCGCGCGTGTCTTTTGAATAAGGTATATAAGACGAATTAATAGGCTGCTGAATCTAACAAGGTATTTAACGATCTCGTTCATGAAGATGAAACCGACGGATCACTAAAATTCTCAGCGTAACTAACTTTGAAAGGCTCTGCAGAGGGAGAAGATAGGTGACAAAAAAAAAAGGAAGAAAGAAAGAAAGAAGAAAGGTTGTGAGTTATATATAATTTTTGTGAATTTCCTCCAACTTTTCAATTAATTTTAATTATATCCGTTCCTCGAAACGTCGACTTTCATTATTACCAGGATTACGCCAACCGCTGTGGCCAGAAAAAAATTCACGATATATGATAGTATGACACGGTAGGTATTATCAATACTGCGGCTATGCATGCCTATAGATATGATAAAAATAATAAGACCAGTATCTGCATTCTATCTGCATTCAGCGACGAGTTGGATTGTATAATGACAGAGGTTTTATTGTCTGGCCCATAGCTGAAATACTACCACCACGTACCTGGTACTTGTATTCCATTCTGACTTTATCGTGGCCACTTTGAGCCGCAAAATCCCTCGTGTAATAAAATTCTACAACTGTCTCGAAATATCAATAAATGCTTGCCCGTTTCACGAGCTTATAACAGCCGAGTGACAGATGGTTTCAAACTGAATTTTTCCAGAGCAGCACGAGTAGCGAAATAAAATAAGAACATTTTACCTACGCATTCATTACATTCACGGTCCAAGATATTAAATTTTTTACATACTTTATACAGCATCAATATTTATATTAACTCAGCCGGAATCACCGGTCCTGAAATCAGGATAATAATGTTACGAAAAATACGCTGGCCATTGGCTTGAAACCCTTTTAGCACTCGCTACTTCCAGCCATTGAATTCCAGATAAGAGAGCAACAGGGTATACGCAGGGTGTTCCCGTATGATATATGTATACATATGTAGATTATCTACTATTATTTTGAAAAAATATACCGTACGAAAAATTTCGTAGCTTTTTTTCGCGAAGATACCTTAGCAAGGAAAAAAACTTTCTTTGTTAACACCTCTCTTCTATGATCTATCTTAACTTTTCGGAAGAGAACCGGGAAAAAAGTTTCAGTACTTAACAAACTCTGTTCTTTACTATCTGTTACCAAGTAAAATTATGTGTGTCTCATCCCCAGCTTTATTAATCCAATTATGTCGTGTCGAAAAAAGTAACAAGCCAGAGCTGGTTGCGATAACGGTATTTATTACCTATTATCAGCTCGCCACTCAGGATTATTGTCTATGTTTCGAATTACAGCTTAATTATTCATCGATCAATGTTCAGCGGATGGATAAGAGTACGTAGATATACTCGGCGATCGTTAGCCAGAAAATTCTGAGAAGCGGGAGCCTCTTGAAATTCGTTAGTCGAGTTGTCTGACAAGTACTCGCCGTCTCTACTTGAGGACGGCCGACCACCTACGGCCGGAGTTACTGTTGCATACTATACCATGCATGGCGTACCGCGTGCCGACTGGTTCTACTTAAGAGCTTGTCTTACGATAACTCGTTGCTGCACAAGCGGAGCGTTGCGTTGGTCTGACGGTCTGACCCAGATTGACGTTACTACTTGAGCCTTGCGGCAGCCCGAAGTACACACATGCAAACGAAATCGTAGATCCACAGGCGACTACGAGTTTTACACACGTGCCTCGCCTCGCGAGCTACTTGACTAACTAATTAAAAATCCTCTTGCGGTAAGTGAAGACAATGTAAAATAATGAATTGCTTGGAAAATTCGTTAAGTCCGAGTCTAGGGACTAGGAGCGATATGAGCGAAAAGTTCCAATAATTAACGATACATCGACTAAAAATAGAGATAAAAGCTCTATGGATTTTACTTGACCTTAAAACCCACGTATTGCCCTTTTGTGATTTAACTTCATTATCCTCACGATGGGGAGAGACAAATAATCGATTTTATATTAGATTCAAAACTCCCCAAAGATCTAGATTCGGGTGCCCCACCCTCATCGTCCCAAGCCTCATCGTTTGAGATACGATCGTTATAGAGAGGCGCCATTCAGTGCTGGTAAAAAGTGACAGTTTATGATGAATGTGCGTTAGGAAAAAGGATACGCAATTCATAAATCTTAAGATACATTTATTATAACTCTTAAGTTCATATATAGCGGGCTTATGGCACGTGCAGTCTCCTCCGTCTGCGGTTCCTCCAATTTATTCTCAACGCATTTAAGCCCGTTTGTCTGTTTCCGCGAACTGTCCAAATTCATGGAATCGGAATGTTTCGGGCGGTAGCTGGTATCACCGAGCGAGAGCCGCCCTTCGTTCATCGACGAACCGTATACCAGAGTTGGGGGGAACCTATTTGTCTGGGGGTGGAAACAGCGGACTTGTTGATTTGAAACCGAATATAATTTTGAGGCCAAAATTTATCACTTCGTAGCTACGTCAGCGCCATTGTCTGACCACTACCGGAGCCCCTTTCATTAATCCCCAAAATTTAATTAAGCCACCCTGATTCGGAACGCCAATCTATACATATATACACATACATATAGGTATACATTTATACTTGTTCATATTATACAGCGATTAAAGACTATAGATCTAACTTCTATTTTATCCAAATCCCACGGGGTTATACTATACTGTGTACCAGATTACGTCGATTTCTCTGGGATTTATTAACAATTTTATGAATTTCCCAGATATTTTTTAACGAGTTTTCCAAGATTCCACCAAGATTGAACGGATTTTTGTATACGATTCCAGGAATTTCAGAGATTTTTCAAAAACTTGTCACTAATTTCATAAGTTTCTATAATGATTGAACAGATTCCTATGTAACAAGCTTTATTGAGATTTTTTAAATCTGTGAAATTTGAACGTATATACTTCTTAAGATACCCGAAGTATTTCTTGTATAGGGCTTCGCCATAATTGATATACATAATTCGAAAATGAATGATAGGATAATAATCTATATCGTATAAAGGTCCACAAACGTTGTAGCAATCTTTCCGGCAGTGGGCCGTAAATCAATGAAGCTCTTCAGCTGGCAAGTTAATGCGGCCTCGTAACCGGCTAAAATATATACCTACGTACCGCGTAAAATAATCCTCTATTCCATTGTGCATTGCGTTGCGTAGGTAGTACCTATATTATTTATTCGCCCTGTTATAATGTTATTACCGTTTAAAATCCCTGGAGGTTAGTCGCGAGGCGTAGGTATAGTATAGGGTACGCAGTGGACCCGCCTTGAGGAATAAGGAATCGTTATTTATTTCAGGGGCTGGTTATACCAGGGGTGAAGGTAGGCTGTTGGTGTAGTAGAGAGTAGGTAGGTAGGTAGGTAGGTAGGTGGCCCGCGAAGGCACTTAACTCGCGGTCTAATTACTGCAACACCTGTGTACCGCTTTCCTCCTTCTCCTTATTCCTTTCCCCTTATAGCGTAGGTAACCCATTTAATAAATCGCGTGTATTAAATATTGATAAAATATAACCCTGCTGCATTTTCTAAACGATATCAAATTGAACAGCAGCAGCTCCTTTAAGCCATTTCAATTTTCCCTGCTGGCTCCTTCGCCCAATTCTAAATGATATCCTTTATCGTTAACAGTCAGCGTACATTACTTACGGTGAACATTTCCTCGGTAGGAAATCACCCCACCGTTTCTTCTCCCTCGAAATTAAGAACGCGTAGGAAAATATGAATCGAGGTAAAAGAAATATTAATGGAATAAGGTCTTGCCCCGTTTCTTTATTTCGTTTCTTAAGAAACCGCGGGGACGACGAGTATTCTTAGAATTCAGTTCGCTTTATTCTATGATCTCTCGCTGTAGTCTAGTTTTCCGTTTCTCGCCAGATCGTTAGACACGATTTGGCGCACTCAATTCCGCCTTTTCGGACTAATAATGAAATTGATTAGCCAACGAGTCTGAGAGTCGGCCATTTTGAAAGGACGGGGTAGAAGTTACAATGCCCATGTTGGTCTCCAAACAAAGGACTAATGAACACACGCCGGTAATCTTAGTGCTGGTATATATAGTATTATATAAGCTCTTTCGCCTCTGTGATTCGGAGACCCCGAAGAAATTCAATTTGTTTCTTGATTTAATTACGACTTATTTCTTTTTGCTGAAACGACGCGAGTTACTATACCCGCGGCCCAATATCGCGATAGGATGGTAGGTGGGTAGGTAGGTATAAGGTATATCCCGGCGAGGAATCGCGGTCTAAACGATAGGACATTGGCGTCGTCGAAGTTGCAGCGGTGGTCCGTCCGGCAACAAATCGATCGAACAGATATTGGATACCGCTGGGACCGCAAAACAAATGAACACAGCGGTCGCTCACGATTGGCCATCAACCGAGATGAAAGGATATTAACCAATCACAACTGCGGCTTACAAGAGCCGATCGAATCTTCGACCGTATACAAAATGAGCTGCGACGGCTTTGAGCACGTTTTAACGTAATTGCCGAAGCTTGAGTAAACCCAATAAGCAATACTCAACGACGGACACTAAAGTACGGGTCAAAAGGTGTTTGGAGGAAACTTGATTAAAATCCTGCACGCCGCCTTTACAGCCGCGGTAATACGTATACCTATATGCATGAATGTTTAAACGCTGTCCCATATAGGTATAGTAAAAACTCCGAGTAAGATCCTGCAACGGAGCTTGGAAATCCGACGATGAAGAAGAAATAAATCGTCCGTTTTTTTTTCTTTCTTTGTTTTTTTTTGTTTTTTTGTTCGTTTGTTTTTTAAACTTGCGAAGGAGGAGTGAAAAATATACCCGTTGGGGTAAAACCGTGGCGTCGACGTATACATTCCCGTTAATGAAATACTTTTGCCATGACCCTTTGTGCGCGGTTTGAGAGGCTGCGTAAACATTTCTTTATGTTATACGCTGCGCTTAGCACCGCGTGAACACAGACAGACTTATATATATTATATATATATCTGTATAGGTATGTATGCGTGTATATACGCATACTTGCACACTCTCAACTCGCTTCGTTTCAGACCTGTGATGGATTACTGGCATCCATCAGAAGAGGTACAACGTTTAGTGTCCGAATCCGTTACGGCGCAGAGCATCATCTCGTGTATTGTTATCATTCCAAGTTGAAAACTGAACAGAACAGTTCAACATACACACAACTGTTTTACTCTACACAATCCCCGATCCGTCTGTAACCTGTCAAGATATATCGCCCAACTTTTGACCGTAAGGGATGAAATTCAGTCGAAATATTACGGCATATCAGAGTAGGATGGATTTAACTGCAGGAAGCTATCTGGGTGTATGGATTAGGAGTCACGTCGATATTGGTGTTCGTTAAAATCCGACTAATTCTTGCTGCTCTAAAATCTATGGGATTGGGGCGAGACGCAATACACGAGATGTTATTGCCTCATGATTTCCATTTCCATGCCAATTACGTTTGGGTCTCTAAGGAGAAGCCCACCGGGGAGTAGCTTACGACTAATTTGCTCTGCGAAATCGGTGGATTGGAAGGTATACGACGAGGGAAAGACTTTGATGAAATTGAAGGTGGTTATGGGATGTATAAGTGATTTTTAGTACAGGTTCAGAGCGGATTTGACTTTCCGTCAAGAATGGTATGTGTGTAGGCCGGTATGTATATATGTACACGATACAACACTTAATATTCTGCAACGTTTACCATATAAATCGGTATCCGATTTCTTGGTACATACAAGAACCGATATTGCAAATTCATATACATCTATATAGGTATACACACCTCATATAAAATATATACATTATGTATCACGTCCAGATTACGCACAACCCCCTCATTGCATTCCCCGCGGCCTTCTAACTTTTGTGTACCTGTATACATATAGTACATATATACACGCGGGCTGTGAGGCACTACCTTGTTATGTATGCAAATATATAGGTATATACCTATATACATCATGCAAGTGAGATAAATGTATTTTTCTACATGTATAATACATGTAAAGAAAAATTCTGCTACGTACCTATACATACAGATACAACTACGACGTCGATATATACCTATATCGGATCGAAAGATTGAGGGGAATTCCCCGTTTCCCACATCGTAGGTTTACCAAAAATCCGCGGTTCGCGAATAATGTTATAGGTATAGCTTTTAATATTTCATTTTTTGCATGATTACATTTCCCTTTTTATATGTATGTTCTGCCTATATACCTATAGTACATACGTATATGCCGGGAAAAAGCAGCGACTTTTTTAAGGGAAATTTAACCGGAATTGTCATTACGTTGCGGAGGGCAAGAGAGAAACAAGTTATTTCACCACCTGCGTGCAACCGGGTCTTCCGGTTGTCTCACATCTTCGTAAATCTTGGCATTTGGCCACATACCATACACATACACATACACATACACATACACATACAAATATACATATAATATATTTATATATTTTGCGACTATACGCATACGGTATAGAAAACGATATACTACGCACCGTATGTTGCAGATACACGTTTATGGTATATGTGTGCACCCGTCAACGGAAAGACATGGCGTTATGGGTTTCGTAAAATCTGGTCTCGGCTGCAGGGTGTGGGCCAGGAATCCAGCCGTAAGACCGGTCGTAGAAGAAGAGAAAAATCAATGAAACAGAAAAGTTTTCCTCTGTTTTTACCCGTCAAGCGGATTTCGCAGATTTATTCTACCCCAACAAACAAGCCCTACAAGCCACTGAACTTAGTTGATAATGTTTATTCGAAAACTAACGTGAACGTCTCTCTGTCTTCGGATATCCTATCACACATCAACAATTCATCATTCATTTTTCAATCAAGTTTTTTTCGATCAAAAGTTTAGAAAAGTCTAGAGTTAACTATACGAAGGAGTGATGGTGTTTTAAATTGTAAAAAAAAAACGGGGCGAAATTGGAAATACGTATACCCATATCTACCGAGAGTTTGCAGCAAGAGGCTGCGCCTAATGGATTGGTTTGATATTTTAAGAATTTTCTCCAGGTCGTTTATTGGCTAGCCAGTGGGCACTTCTTCGTGTGAAACGAGGAAAACGACCGAAACAGCGAGGGGTGTAGTATATAGCTAAAAGATAAATTACTTCAACGCTACTGCTGCCGCTGCCTTCTCGCCCATTAAATTACCCTTAAAGCGGGAACCATTTATTTAGGTCAATCTTAAAACGAAGGCTTGTGCCACGGTGTCCACGTTCTTGAAACAAATGGTCCAGGTAACTTGACCTCTCCTTGCAAAGTTATTACCGTCTAGAGGACGCGTTTTTACGATATAACAGTAAGAAAATTCGTGTGTTCGAAATTTAATTTTCTTCTCCCTTAATATCAGGAAAAATTTACTCATACTCATAATTCTCTCGGTATCGTAAGAAAATCATATTTTTATTGATTACCGTTTACTGCTTTCGAATCCCGACTGCTTTCCACGGTAGGAAATAACAAAAAGCAGAATATAAAACCCCCGAGCTTTATGCCCGATTGAATAATGATCTTTCTCCATGTGGGTGCCTACACCCACCCAACCATCCCAATGGTTTGATAAATTTTTCGACACTGACATTTCCGTCGTAGCAAAGCGACGTGTCTGCGTATCTCCAGATTCACACGCTGCACCGTATTTCCACTTTGTAGGTATAGAAATAAAAGTAAATGATAAATATATCTATAAATGGTGTGGAGAATACATAACGCGGGGGAAAACCTTTACAAACTTTCACAGTATATTATTCAAGTGAATATGAATACAGATAACTTTACAGATAACTGTTGCAGACCTCAAGATTGTTTGAAAATAGAATGAGGAAGTTTCTGCATGGTTAGTTCAACAGGGCTGCTGCAAGCCTCAAATATCACCTACTATTATTATATACTTTGATTGTAAGATTCTGGTAGGTTTATCGTTAGTCTCCGATCTTGCTATACAGTTATAGTAAAAGCTCATCATAAAACTTGCCGCGGAGTATTTGTTGCGCGGCTTATAGAGGAAACGAAGTTTGTAAACGGTAATCTTGTTAGAACTTTGTTCCAACGATATTGACGTATTTCAGAAAAAAGCACGAAACTCATTTATAACTGAAATGCATCAGCTTTGATTATCCAAGGCAATTAAAATCACGAGTAGCGATAGTACGTAGCTGCAGACATTAAATGGCAAAAGCTCAGATATGAATCAAAAAAATTTCGATAAAAATGTACATACCGCTACATTTTATTTTGTCGCAGTATCTGATCTGTAAATTAATCGTCGAAATTCTCATAATTTGAACAATTTTTATCGCTCGTCGTTTACGGCTTGAAAATGTCGCCTGTTAGATATAATGCGTAAAGGTTGAAAATTTGGTGAAAGTAAAGGTTAATGATTTGTCAAAAAATAAAGAGGAGAGAGAGAGAGAGAGAGAGCTTTTTTCGCCCCCATCATTTCTGAATAAGAGCTTTCGCAATTTCTGTTATAATATCGGTCGTGTATAGGTAATATATCGTAATACATATGTATAACGTAGGTACGTGGTGTGTCAAATATCGATGTGAATTCTGCAGGGAGGTTTTTATTTCAATTATCATATTATTTGATACGGTATACGTGCGAGCCACGGTTGTTTCACACGATATTTTATACCCTAACTCCTCCCGCGAGCGTATAGCGTTTTGATTTCATCCCCGAAGCCGAAAAGCTTTATTGCTTTCGCCTCGCGTCGAGAGATATATCCCCCTACCGAAAGTCAGGTGGGTATATATTATTCAAAAGTCGTGGGATTAGGCATTAAGGAGCTCTGCTTTTGGAATGATCGGCTCATAACCATAATCCAGGCTTAAACGGGACTCAAGTTCTACTTATCCCTGTATCACCAAATATCCACAACTCTATCTACGCTGCAGTTTCTAGCCCGACGCGTATTGTTGCCAAGTTATAATTCGCATTGTCTTCGCAACAATATCGCAACGGTATAAGGTATACCGTTCGCGCTAGGTTCTAGTTTACCTATAATGAGCAGTAACAGTATAAGGTGCCTATGTATAGGCATATATATCCGTAGAATAGGTATACATGTCCTGTGCACATATATATAGGTACTATATCACAGTAAGAAACTTATCAACTCTACAGCCTGAAAATTCATCCCCCGAAAACGTCCAACTATGCCTTGAGCACTCCGAGGATTGCCGGGTGTTAAAACAGCCTATATTTCAGAGAACGGTAACGGTGGTGGTGTTATTTCCCCTTCTGTAGCATAACGGAATGAGGGCAAAAACTAGTCTGCAGACTGGCAGCTTACGTTTCCGTTTGTATAATAATATAAAGAGAAAACTATTCCAGAGTTTTCTCCCTCGGCGATATGGTGAACTGAAAGTCTGAAACAATTTTCAACGATAACGAGGAGGAGTTAAGCGGAATTGTTTCTAATTATTTTCACTGTGTATGTATTTGAGTGGAGTGAGGAAATCCATATTCGGTTATATCTTTAACTCGTTAGAAATAGTTTATTGGTACTCTTAGCGACTCGTGAATGAGGCAATTGTCTTAATCTTGCATAGGAAGAATGGGAAGAAGCGGAGAAAAGTGGTTTCAGCTCGTTCTAACAGCTCTTTACGTTTCCGGATATCTATATATATATATACGGTATATATATATATGTATAGCTCAATAGCTCGCCGAGTCCTTCCATCGGATCTGGTGAACTTTAAGAGTGACTTTAACGCGACCTGATTTCTTGAGTGCCTCACGGAGGGCGGCGCTAGGCGCCTCTTAACATTTAAAACTGCCCAAGGACCGTTTAACGGACAGAAAGTTGAACTTTTCACTTAAGCTGCCGAACGATGGATGTATAAATTGGAAATTAAGAAAGGGACGGGGCTTGCGAAGGGACGAAATTTTTATCGACATTTTCATTTTCATTTTCATTTTTCGCTGCCGCTAAACCCTGCGAAATCCGTCACTTCGAATTTTCTTTTCAATATCATATTTCGCAGGTTCTTCAAAAATCGTTTCATCGCGATCAGATAATCTCCGTCTCTCTCTGTTCATATATAATATGCATTGAAGTTGAGTTCTTGTTCTTTTTCCCTTTTTTTTTTCTTTTTTTACATTCGAGCATCAAGTAGAGTAGAAATACTCGAGTTATGGATAATTTAAACGCAATACGCGTACGTATACCCATCTACTCCGAGGTTCACCCCCTGTGAATTTTTTCGTTGATGCGTATAGGTAGGTATGTATACGTGTGTCTGGAAGCTGGCGAGCACGAAGCACTCGAACGGTTACTCGTACTTTAGAGACAAAGAACTCGTTTGGCGTTTGGTTTTGAGGGTGTTTATCGCAAATGGCGTATAAAAGTGAGCCTTTCGCTTTGTGACAGGATCCTGGGGTTCTCGAAGTTGCGGGGAGTTCGGGTTCGAAATTTGAATTTAACTGCGGGATTATAGCGCACCGCGGTTTCCAACAACGGCGTTGATATGACTAGAAGTAAAAGTTTTTAGGGGCAGGAGGTTGGAGATGGAAAGCACGTATCGTATTATAGTATAACTATAACTCAACGTTAAACGGAGTTTGCAATTTTCACCGCGGGCGTTAAACGAATGGAGATGGAAAATTAGCGAACAATCGAACATCACAACGCGCGAGTGAATATCGGAAACCGTTTTAATTGAATGGACGTAATCGAGGGATGAGAGACATTCATTTGATAAACCTGCAGATGGCTGTTCCGTACCATAGCTGCCACCCAACCCCCCAACCCCCGATTGCCCGGTGCCCCAATTCAATTCTGAAATCGCCTTCACGCTTCTGCACTATGAAGTATGACACGTCATTCATATTTTGAATTACGGTCATTATTGCTTTTATCTCAGCAAGAAATAATTTTACCTCGAAAAATCAGTCGGGAATTTCATTTACCCTCAACTTAAAGGAATCGAGGTAAAAACATTCGAGAGTAAATAAGACCTACTCGTATAAGTCGTTCGCGCACGAAGAAAAGTACATTGTCAAGCACAGTAGAATGACTTGGAATGAATGAATGAATGAAATTGTAACAGCAGCAATGCGGCGTATTTCTTACTATTAGAGGTATATACTTTAGAAAGAATTGTGAAAAACTGAAAGACTTTCTGCAGGGCTGAAATTTTGCAGACAGTTTTTCATTATTACGTCAGCAGAGGGCTGCAGGAGCCTCTGACATTTCTAAATGAATTCTGACTATATTTTTTTTTCTTTCTATCGTACACAACTTTATGAAGGTTTAGGCTTTGCAAAGAATAGAGAATGTGTCGAATATGTAATAAACTAACGTTAAAACACAAAAGTTTTCACATTCTCGGATGTCTTGCGATGTAAATCGAATGGAATAGCACGAATATTTTGTTTCGCTAATCAAAATGAGTTTGTCCATTGATTAAAAATACACTTTTTTTCTCGAGTTTTACTGCAGTTTCCCCCAGGCTCCTTCAGAAAGTAATAAAAAAGGCGTAAAATTTAATAATGATGAAGGTGTAAATCCCCCGTTAAACCGTTTCGCTTGTTCAATTAGCAACTTCAACTGTAGGCACGAGGCTCTTAATTGATGCGGTAATCCATAGCTTTGAAATTTTTCTACCGAGTAAACCTCTTTGCTCATCGTACTAATCCCTTAAAATGTTTTTGAACGAATGACCAATTTTTTTTCTCCCCTGTCGAATATAATCGAAACTTTTTTCAGACTGACCATAGTCGATCATAATTTTGAAATTTTATAAAATCTGCATTTCATATCAATATAGCCTTATCAAATCTTCTGCCTCGAGGTAGTACGACTGCGGTATTCCTCCATATACCTATATGTGTATCCATAGCACACACAATTTCTACTCTTCTCCATTATCGTCATTTTTCTATTTCGCCGCAGTATAAAAGATTGTTTTAAATTCTCTGGAAAAAGAATTCTCTATGGAATAAGAAAGATCAAAGCAAAGTTTCGCTAGTTAAATAGATATATCTATACTCTCTGTACTTGACTTGAAATTATAAAACCAACTATATGAATACAATTCTAGCGAATAACTATACCCATAAGTAGAGTGCAGTACATCAGCTATAATAAATTATACATCAGCTGAAACGATTAGATTAATTGACTTTAATTGAAGGACCAATAAATAATTTATCCTTATACCTACATAATTAATAGGAATAAACAAATCGTAAAAGCGTTGACGTATTTGCAATTCATCTCGGTGGTGGAAATTAATGCAAGCTGACGTGGTACATGGGTATACATTAAAACGGCGCGCGAAGGGCCTGCAGATGTCTTCAACGAATGCTCGTTTTGTATGAGGGGAAAATTAATTTTCCCCCAACCAGTTAAAAGCTTGCAGCTGTATAAACGCCGACAGAAATGTTGACTTTATCATTAATATTGATGCCTCGCCGTATATCAAAGTTTGAACCGCGGGGAGTCTGCACCAACCGGAAGAGAATTGTTTGCGGGTGAATATCAATCGGTTACCTAAATTATGTATGCGTATGTCATACATATTCTATAATTACACATCGATTCACCGCAAATATATACATGCTTGTGTTAATTGTATATCTGAGTTCGAAAATTGTCCTGCGTGTGTTCTCTCATACTTTACCGAAATTTCGAAAAAACAAGAAAAATTCTTTCAATTATGAAGTAAACTTACCTCCGTAGCAACCGCTACATACGAGCGCCGCGAGCGTCAGTAACACGACTGTTTTCATTTTTACACTGAATGTTCGTCAACCAAAAATTTGCTATCAGAAAAATGACCGGTTTTTTTTTTCAATTTTGTTATCAGCTGTGTTTCTTCAAACTTTATCTACCGGCCAAAAGTGAGAGAAGAACTCTATGAGAGCACTGTTTTCGAATCACTCGAATTGCGCGCTTGTATGATTCTTGAAAGTTCCTAATTTGTTTTTTGTTTTAATTCTTCCTAATTTCTTGGTCGCCCTAATGAATCTTTGAAGACTATTAAACGCTCCGCGAATCGATTAAGAATTTTGAATAAAAGCTAGACCGACATGGATATATCATGCTTCTTCAAATTCCAAACTAACCGAGTCACGAGTTTCCGCATCAATTCAAAAAACCCTCTTTGTTGGGGTTGGACAGACTCCCCTGGCGCGAGTCCAGAACCGACTGAGGAGACGAAAGCTCAGTTTTGGGTTTGCATCACCGATTCTCCTCTGCAGAATCACGTGACTAACTGACGCGCAGACGCTTTTCACCCTTAGTTTAGGGCGGCAACAACTTTCAAGCTACATACAGAGATAGATGAGAAAAACAGGAGTTGAAATAAAAGCTTAAATTAAAAAGCTAAAATTAAAGCTTAAATTAAAAAGCTAAAATTAAAGCTTAATTTTGATCTCTACAACGTTCTTACCTCTTTAAAGAAATTCACGAAATTTTAAAGAATCTTGGCTCGAAAATGTAAATTTCAGTTCTTTACAACTCGAAGTATTTTCTAGTACCACATAGGTCCTAGGTACTCCTTTTGTAAAAGCAAGTGTGACAAACATTTGAAGAGGTAGGTAGCTTTAAACGTAGATACTTTCCAAAACAACGGGCTTGGAGCGTTGCAGAGTAGAATTTTTACTGCAGCATGAAAATAACTGACCATTTTACTTTTTTCGGTATTACGTTGAACCGGGCAGAACTTTTACAGTCCGAGCAATTACTCACGCCAGAATCATTGTACTCACGGTTTAATCTGAAAATTGGATCGACCATTGTGGAAAAATAATTGTTTCGCTTTACCGTTCGTTATATACATTTAGATCGTTGAAATTCCCGATTATTATTTGACGTTTAACTTCAGCTTGAATACCCACTACTTAAATATATGTTAGGCGAACGGGAACTTAAAAGTTCCATTTACTATGGACGTTAGTAAAATAAATTCACCGAGTTAATGCAACTGCTATATACATACATACATACATACGTATACCTAAGTCTAAGCTTTTCATTTCACCGAGCGAGAGTTTGCAGTTTAATTTCTATGTTAAATATTTTTTCGTGCGACATTTTTACGAGATGAGGATTAATTAAATTTAAAAAGTGTAGCCACGCGGTCTTATGTAAACCTCGCTCGTACCTCTTTACACATTTTACATTCTCTTTTTCCTTCGTTTTTATTACAGTTTCTTTTAGTCTGAGAAAGAAAAAAAAAAAGATCTGGATGAACTTTAGCAAACGAAAATATTGTTACTTGAACGATGTCGTAATTGAAGGGCAAGGGAATTTTTCATCACATTTAATTATTTTCGCACTTTCGAGTTAGCAGGTCAATTATTTACCATATGCATTCATCGCTGCTGCACCTATAAGAATTTCTTTACAAATTTTTACCTCCCAATTATCGCTCCTATTTTTTTTTTCCTTTTTTTTTTCTTTTCTTCCTTTTACATTTCGATCACTTAACTCCCTGTAAAAGATACGCGCTACCTCTTACTACCTATATCGACAGGTTTTAATTAATGAAGAACCCTGAAAAAAGTTTCCATCCTCGATGAAGAACCTCCCCTCATATCTACTCACTTTTATTCAGGGAATGGCTATTTCGCTAAATCAGGAAGTTAAAATTTAATTAAGAGCGAATAGACACACCAGTGTCCTTGCGTCGGGCGTTAAATATGTTTCATAAGAATAATAATTAGGGATGGTTCTTATATTCTCTGCTGATTTTCTAATTTATACTTCTTTTGCGCACAGAAGTTTTAATCAATCTTTAAAGTTGGCAATTTTCTTCTGGAAATGGCAAAAACTTATCATTTGTCTTGTTGTCAACGCGGTTCTAAGAGTAGGAGACGAATTGCAAAAACGCAAATCGACGAATAAAAAGCTCTTCGCAATTAGATTAAAAGCCGTATAATGATTTGTATTCGTTATTCAATGCTTTGTGTAAAGTATATATGCAGCCTTCTTCTAACATAGAAATAAATAAAAATAATGATCTGCTCTCGCTAAGAAATGTCTATGAACCGATGGAATAGGCTAGCAGATCGAGAATGACGTATCTGAATTTCTGAAATTCCTACGCGTGTGTACAGTAGATTCGTTTAATTTATTTCTCGAATAACCCCAAACCAGGTTCATTTCTTGTCTAATTTATGGCAAATAAAGTTCCCTGCCTTCGAAATGAAGAACATTCTTCACAGCCGGGATATCAATGTCACCGTAATTTTCCCGCCATTCAAATTAAAGCCGTTTTCACTCCAAAACGCTATCTTGCTTCTCGTACTGTACCATTAAAGAGCTGGGAAAAAATGATACCTACCACGTAATATTATCATATCTTTCGAGTAATGCGAGTTACGCTTTAGTTACATTCTACATTCATTGGTATATCATCTTTACATTTTTTTTTTAAACCTGGCATACGCAACGTGTATAAATTATTATATTTCTGTTGTATTAATACAGATCTAATGTTTATTCCCGATCGCATGAACATTTCCAATTGTTATGCATATGGCTCCCATAATATTATATACGCATAATAATTATACTTTATTTTACTAAAGTACCATGTACAAAAAATATGAATCCGCACATGCAGTTCATTTTTTGAAAAGTGATTTTTACGCGATAATATTTTCAAGTCAAGATCTGATTTGTGACAAATGATTAATGAATATGAATGGAACACAGAGTTTTTGTAGTTGTTTATTTTTAGTATATTAAACGAGAGACGGAATAACTCTATACCAGACAACTTGTTCACATCGACTTCATCAAGGTTTAATTTATTAAAGTCATGGTCGTATGAGTCAAGGGCAATACCAAACCTTTTATTCCTCAATTTCAATATGGAATCAGATTTTGGGGGGTTGTAGAATTAGGAATAATAATAAAATAATACTCCCTATAACAATTCCAAATTTTGCTATTCAATGATCGTAACATTATCTGCAAAGTCAATTAATTTTTCAAAGACTCCAGATTAAAGTGAATTGAAGACTATTGACGATAGCTGATCACTCAATTTCTCTTAATTCATTATTTTTTCTAATAATCGATCAGTTAGTTTCACATTGGCAGGCGATATGTTGCCTGCGACGCATGAATGCGTGTTTGGTTGCCTGCCCCAAGGCGCAGCGATCGATCGTATACGTTCTATATTTCGAAACTTATATCCAAAAATGACGATTACATTCTTTAGTTCATTTTATTAGGACTACTCAGTTAATGATTGTTCATTAAATATCGCCAACATTAGAATGTCAATACGTATTTTATAGGAATGAACAAGCATAAGATAATTATAGTATTTGCATCAACGGATATAATAGGTATTGATAAGTTATCGCCTTGAAATTTATAAATAAATCTGTAGGTCCGAACGAGTTGATCCCTATCGCGCAAAATAAGTAGAAAGAAAGAAGAAAAAAAAAACAGTATGCGGTAGTGAGTATTGTCGATCATGATTAAACTACTGATTAAAATAAATCCTATTGCAATATTTAAAGGTAAATGGTATTTGGAAAGGGTATATGGCAGGTATATTCGTTGGAGGGATTTCATGGCCGCGCGCGTCGTTCATAATGGTGGCGGCCATTTCCTGTATGAACTTGGCTTCAGTATCGCGTCGATAGTTGACTAGTTACGGTTGTGACGTGCAGCAGTGTGCGATAGGCCGCTGTCCGCAAAATTATTAACAAAACAGTTAACAAAAAATTCGTTATTATTTATTTACCAGTGTTCCTAATCCAAGTAAATATATCGATATAAATAAATAATGGCGAATTTGAGGCAAACACCGTTAACATGTAGCGGTCACACAAGACCCGTAGTTCATCTCGCCTTTTCCGACGTAACCGAATCCGGCTACTATCTTATTTCGGCATGCAAAGGTAAGTTTACATACACTAATACACACTTCTGTCTTAATATACAAATACATCGCGAATAAAACACGACTTTGTTTCTTTCCTCTCTCTCTCTCTCTTCCTCATCCCTTCCTTAATCAACAGAATTTTTATTTATTTATTTTCTCCCCTTTATCTCTCTCTCTCTCTCTCACACACCGCGATTTTATACCCATTTATACTTCGATTACATTCGATTCTTGATCGCCTTGGCCTAGTTTTAAACACCATCCAAGGCCCCGTCTCGCATTGTATGCATGTACTACATACATATCTACTACACGCTGAGATTTATCAATGCGTGATTTATAATACTACTACTACTACCTACAGGTTGAAGAAGAAGAAAAAACACACGACTCGTTTATTCACAGAATTTATTTATTCACCTCTAAAGTCGTAACTAACATGATATAGTAATACTATAGTATACTAACACAGTACAATACATAATCCAAGATCATCCCTCACATACGCGGTGTCTGACCCCGAACTAAACCTTAGAAATGCTTGGCCACCCCGGCAACACTACGAGTCATTTCAAGTTTAAGGAGACACTACTGTCGATAAAAAAAAAAAAAAAAAATTATTTTTTCAATTATGAAATGCGATCTATAGACTCCGAAACGCAACGAGAAAAACGAATCGTGAAATCTTAGCATGAAATTGAAAAAAAATAATTTATAGCTATATTTTTATTTTTTCTCAACTTCCTTAGATGGAAAGCCAATGTTAAGGCAAGGTGATACTGGAGATTGGATAGGAACATTTGAAGGGCATAAAGGGGCAGTGTGGGGTGTGGCTCTAAACCCGCAGGCCACCAGAGCGGCGACAGGGGCGGCAGATTTTAACGCTAAAGTATGGGACGCTATAAAGGGTGAGGAGGTTCACTCTTTTCAACACAACCACATCGTTAAGTCTGTGAACTTTAGTACGGACTCTAATTATCTTTGTACCGGTTCTAATGAGAAACTTGTGAGGATTTATGATCTGAATAAACCGGAAGCCACACCTCAGGTTCGTATTCAATTATACGATGAAAGTGAAGAAAGAGAAAAATGAAGAAACGTCTTCCCAATTTTTCATATCTATTATTTTCTGTCTTATTATTCTGCGCAGATATTCTCAGGCCATACAAGCGGCATAAGGCATGTTACCTTCTTCAAAAATGATACCGCCCTTGTTACTTGTGCGGATGACAAAACCCTACGAGTTTGGGACAGAACTAGCGGACTTGAAGTAAAAAGACTTGACTTTCCTGCCATACCTAGTTCCATGGAAGTTTCTAGAGATGGGAATGTCATCACTACCACACACTCTAATGTTGTTACCTTTTGGGATAGCAAAGAGTAAGTATCTTATCCAAGTTGGATGAGATGCAGCGATTTTTTTAAACGCTGAATACTAATGTATAAAAATTATTCAAAGAAAAATCTTACAGCTCGAAAAAGCGAGAAGACTTGAGAACTATTCTACAGGTTTATTGAACAGAACTATTTGAAAAGTAAAAATAGCAACTCGCAACATAAATGAAAGATGCTGATTAAACAATTTGACCAAAAGAACGATGAAAGCTTGATCTCAATCTGGCAATCTGGTTCTTTTAGTTTCATATTTGTATTTCTTTTAAATGCGATTCTTCTGATCTATGATAACGAACTTTCACTAAGATACATATTACAATGAATGTAACTGAAAGAGAGATATCTTATTTACCATGAAAGATATCGATCATCTATGGATGTAGAAGGTCTGAGTGGACAGTTTTACTTTCAAATAATCAAGTCAGTTTTACTTCCTGATTTGTTTTGTCCCTGGGACAAAGAACCATGGCCTAGAAGGAAGCAGTACTCGTGTACACGTATTTTTTATCTCATCAGAAAGTAACGGGCAATAAACATAGACGCTTGTTTACGTTTCAAAGAAAGAATAATTCATCATATTCATTTCAAATTCATAGTTTTAACGCACATAAAAAAAAGAACCCGTTTAGAATATTAAACGAATGTTTCAAAGCTTTGATCACATTGTTCACTTCTTGTGAGATTTCAATGTTGGTAATAGCTAGAGCTATCAAATGTATTGGTATCGATGTTCTCATAGATTGTAAGATTTCTAATCATATATCCATCGATTGGTGTTACAGATTAACAAAGATCCGTGAATTCAACGTTCCTACCCAAGTAAACAGCGCCAGTTTACATCCGGACTGCAGCATCTTTGTATGCGGAGGTGAAGATCTGAAAATGTACAAATTCGATTATAGTACTGGAGCAGAAATCGGTAAGATCCTTTTCGGCTTCCAATAATGTTCTCTTTTCTATAACTTCCAGTATGATATTGTGTATAATTCCTTACAATGAATTCGCTATTTGACAAATCAGAATACATTTTCCCTCCATGACCAAGTCTTGAATTTCTTAAGGTCACCCTGCATCTGCTTTCCTAATTATCTTACTTCTAGTCTCTCTGAGTGCAATTAGTAATTAGCACTTTGCTTACCTACTCTACTTAAGAATGTCTCAAGAATGGTCAATTACTGCGGCAGCCATAAACTGAATAACTTTATCGAGTTAAGGTCACAACTTGTAACAAGTCTGAGTGTTTCTGGCTGAAGGTCGGTTCAAAGGAATTATAATTCCGTTCTTGACTTTGCCCTTCATCGATACCACTATACATTATATTTGAGTAAAAAGAAAAAGAAAAAGAAATATTGTGTTCAATGTCGTATTGTCTAAGAATGATTGGCTCAAAGAATATCAATTTCATCGATCATTTTGCATAATCATATCTACTTGTGTGTTTGTATTGACGAATTCTCTCTGATTAATTGCAGAGTCATTCAAAGGGCACTTTGGCCCTGTACACTGCGTACGGTTTTCTCCCGACGGTGAGTTATATGCTAGTGGATCGGAAGACGGTACGCTAAGACTGTGGCAAACTACTGTTGGTAAGACTTACGGCCTGTGGCGTTGCATAGATCAAACACCAATGATTCCAGAAAATGCTGTACTTAATAACAAGCAGGAGGTTCCTGCGAGTTAAATTATAAAAAAATCTCAAGTCATAATTTGAACGACAAGCTTAACTTTATACGACTGTACGAATTAAGAGGAAGAATTTTTCATAAGGAGATTGCCGTCTCTCAACGATCTCAATTCCAAATTCTGACTTGGTAAATATACGCAATTATTCATAAATAGGAAGAATATAAATCGAGGTTTATCTTTGCGGGAGTGAAATTTTCCCCCTAGCTAAAACTAAAAGCGTATTTTATAAATTCATGCGGTTCAAAATTGAGCAGTTATTCATTCCATTGATCATAAATAAATTCATGTTTACTATATCGAGCGTATATTTGGATTATACTAACTATTTATTACCCAGAATGTTTTGGAATAAAAGCTAATGAGGAAATCTGTAAAAGAAGTGACCTTACATTGTATCAATGACTGTGTACCAAGAGTTTTCTAACTATCGAGTCTGGATTTATTAATCTTTATTTGGCATTTGCAATATAGTTATATCGCTATATATCGATTATAGTATCGCTTAGGTGTGGCTTGTATCTTTTACACCTTTCCACCTTCAAGACATAATAAGATTTTTATAATAATATATATATAAACCGAGCAGTTACGCTTTGGTAAACGTTTAAAAATCTTCTGTATATAAATGCGTATTGAATAAGGTCTCAAAAAATTTAGTCTTAGATATTATTGATTTTTTTTTTTTTTTTCTTTTTTTTTCAATTAAATTATTTAATAATTACCTACATTATTCATCTTTTAATTTCGTCCATTGATGAAAAAAAAACAAGTTTAATTAATAATTTGGGAAAATTGATAATTAGTGGTTGCAAAATCATAATGCCATTTGATTTACTACTTGTAAAACGCAATATGTGATTATTGAATAATATTATTAAATATTAGGAAACAAAAACAAAAACAAAAAAAAATGGAAAAACAAAAAGAAAATAAAGACAGAACAAGTACCTATTTATTATAGAAAAAAAATTGATATTTATTATTAATATATAATATAATTAATATAATGTTAAGATTAAAATTGGTAGAGGCTAATGATAATATAATATATTATTATTATATATATATAAGAAACAGAAAAGATGACGAATAATTAGGTACATACAAATTTAATTATATATATATAATCTATACATACAGCGTTTTTTAGTACAATAGAAACGCTGTTATTATATATTTTTATAATATCAATTAATTCAACACGGTATTATTACGTACTCAATATTGATAACTTGAAGATTCTATAATCTTTGAATCTACATTCTGTGGCAGTATTGTAGAATATGCTTCTTAGTGACGATTTGCTTTTCAAACTCTTTCACGTACTATACACATCTTTGGATGTTGCCCATAAACCGCAGCTTGGCGTTTTTTCGTTTTTTATCTATTTATTTATTTTTTTCTATCCAAAATATTTACGCGGTGCGGTTTATGCGAATCGTCCAATTTGATGATACTGTGAAAACGTAATCGTTTCAATTTATACAGAATTAAATTTCCTATAATTAAATACTGCGATATTATCTTCTATATTTACATTTTTTTTTTCGCACAGGCAACGTGTTTCGCGCTTATGCATGTATGCATATAATATGCATTATATTTTTTAAGTCCTGCGGACTTTTCATACCTTTAATATATACTTTTATACAAAAGTAATCGCATATCTCATCAGTAATTCGGCCTCTTTATGCGTACGTTATACGCTAATGATTAAACTAAATGATTATAATTATTTCTCTTAAAAATAACAGCAATGAAATCTAGTGATAGTGATAACTGATATAGCATGAATTTTACAATATGGCGAATTTACAAGCTATTTGACTATCGTCAAATAGCTAAAATTCGAATTCAAAAAGATTATCATTACTTTAAATCTTTTTTTCCTTTTTTTGTCTTAAATATTTCGACGATTACATATTTCATCGACCATATGCGATCCAAACTTTCCTCAATTTGTGGCTACCTTGGATTACTAGTACCGGACGGTGCCAGCTTCCTTGCCAAATGTCTCGTCGTTATATTTTGGCGCATTATGTACCAATCAAGTCTTTTTATTAGTCACTGACTATTTAGAGTCTGATGAGTAAGGGAATGTAGTTTTCAGATATTGATACGCGAGCACTTTATGTTCGGTGTCAATGAAATTTAACCGATAAATTGGGAGAGATCGGGTAGTTTGAAGCCATTGAAAGATGTCGGTATTGATGAACTTCCAAGATTGGTTCTTTGCGGTGGAAAACCACCGAAAGTGTTGGGCGTCGTGAATTGCAGTCTTGCTGATGCCTCAGAAGCAGCAAGCGCGAAGCCACACTGAGCCGTGCAAACGTCATCTCTGAGAATTGATTCCCGCGAAGCCTCGCGAAGAAGTTGATTACAGTCTGTGACTCGGAGCGACGCACATTGTGTCTGAAATTGAAAGATAAGCTCGATAAATAATGAGACAAAGGACACAGTTATAGATAATCTCCCATCCTCTCTGAAGACCAAACTACAACTTGGAACATAAAAAAGTCACTCACCCCTTCGGCTGTACAAACGCAGCTACTGCAGGGTGTAGGGAACCCAGATTCACCAATAGCAACATTGCGTCCACCGATTTGACATCCGTGTCTCGTTTCCCGCCATGCGCTGAAGTCCATATGAGGCATAGAGCTGCAGGGTACCCTGGGGTTCAAGAAATTGCTAGGAAGATCGAAGGCAGCACGTTGCATCTCCTGATGTTGGTCCATGTTTTCGCAAATAACTTTAGACAGGGTAGTTTTTCTAACTTCAGCTAGCTGGTGTTCCGTAAATCGTATATTAGGGTCGTCAGTTTCGTACCAGAATCTATCACACTTTCGCGACTGTCTGAACTGGATTGCTATTATGCAGGCAAAAGTTGGTCCGACCAATCCACCCTGGAGAGGTCTCTCGCTCATACCACCGGGGAACAAATCAATATCGTCAACTGATGCGTAGATACGTTTAAGTCTGATTATAACTTCTGGTGCCATTTCCCTCGATAAGTCCTCAAATGTCGTTGCGCGCTTGAGGTTGCACAGGGCTCTGTAGTTGTTGTAAGATGGTATTCCGTGGTCTCTAGCTCTCTGTACATTTAGAGCGATCAGATCGACTCCAGAGTGGGGAATTCGGCGGTTTTCAAATAGATGGTTCGTCACCTCGCCGGTTATGAACTGGTCCAAAGTCTCCATAGGTGTTGCAACCAGGCCTCTGATCATCTCGTCGACCATACCAGCCTCATAGAGCATATCTGGATTGAAGAAACCGTCACGAAGCAGTATGGGAGGGTCTATGTTCTGGAAGTTATGGTCCATCCTTGGAAGATGTGGTCTAAGGAGAGAATGCCCAATCCTGAAAGCTGCGGCCGCAAACTCGTTGAGAACGCTGGGATTACACGTGGCTGAATACTCTTTGTAGTATCCCTGAGGAAGCAGTTTAAGACCGTATAAACTGACGGCGTTCCATCCAAGAATCCTGGGCAAGAACTCGTTGTAAACTATATGTTGAAACATCGCCGATACTATTCTCCGTCCGTGATCGAAGAGCTTTTCACCATCCCAGTGTGGATTGACTTGACTAAGACCCTGCATAATTCTGTTATGCTCGCGTACCCAGAGGGTGTGCATAACTGCAAGAGCAGGCTGCTCTGAAACGCGGCCATCACCACCAATGAAGCAATATCCAGACCGTGTTTTGCACTCAGGATGATCCGCCGTTTGTGGAAGTAGATCTTTGCCGCGGTTTGGATGACGAGTGATGTTCATACGGCCATTAAACGACCGGAGCTTGTTGCAAACGCAGCTATTCTCACCGTATATTACCGAAGCATCTAAAAAGGCGGTATTCTGGTTAATCTGTTCACGAGGACCGAGCTGTTGCTGTCCGGGAAGCGACCTCATAGATGGAATGCACATCCTAGCGCCAGAGGAGACGTTCACTGTTGGATAATAGTGATCACCAGGTGGAATAGGGAACGGATTACACTCCGGATGAACGGTACGTGCTGAGTCGCACGATCTGCAGCTAGGTATGGACTCGTGGAAGCCTTTGTGGATAGGAGTCATAGTCAAATCGTGATCAACGAACTGAGCGAACTGCATCACCATAAGCGTGTAACGATTATGGAGGTTCGAAATGTCCGGGTGAATTACCGTGGATATTACTCTAGGATTTGGCAGAGGGATCCCGGTGACCGAGGTCATGCGTGGCTTTGAAACACCGTCTTCGTAGACCGGAGGCAGCAATCGCGCAAATGTTGTCAGACATTTTCCCAGATTTGGATTACGTAGGTTGTTGCAATGACCGCTCAGCAGTCTGAAGGGGCTCGTGGGGTCGCAGGGTCCGTCATCTAAAACACATTCCATCTCGTCTTTGTGGTCACCATGAAGAGTGGGCAGGAATCCGGTAATGTCAACGTTTTGAAGTAGATCTGAGAAGTCGTTGTTCGGAAATCCTAGCACGTTGTCTGTCGAGTCAAATATCTGACGTTTTCTACGCCTCAAGCCTTGGGCGCCGTTTATAATTTCGTTAGTGGCGAGTTCGAATAATATCGATGAGTTTGCCAGAAGAAGAGCGTCTTTACTGGCCTTTGAGAAACTCGCGGCTGTACCTATCGACGATTTTGGATCAGCGGTCCTCTGTTCGACCCAGGCATTGTATTCCAGTTGTTTTCTGACCGTCAAATCCTCCTCAGCCTTTCTCACTGCGCTCACTATCATTTCTGGTGATATTTCTGAGGCTATATCGGTCGCGGGAATAGACGGCATTGCGTTATCAGAGATAGGAGCTGGCATCGGGTTCTCCTGCCATGCAGAAAGCTCGACTGTGCCATGCTGGTCGCAGTCTATCATAACATTCAAGTACGGATCTTGCTGGATAAAAGCCTTGGGTTGTATCTTAGCAATGGCATAATTCTTGCACAATATTCCAGCCAGTGAAACCTTCCTAATTGCCCTCAATTGTTCCGCGGTCAAGCTGGACGGTGGCAAATCATTCTCGTACCAAAATCTGTCAGAGTTTCTAAGCTTGACGAACTGCGCCCTTAGCAAACACCCAAAAGTTGGTCCAACCACTGCAGCTTCCGTTGGACTTTCGAGGATTCCTCCAACGAGTAAATCTATGTCTTCGGCTGTGCCGTAAACGGTTTGGAGAGCCTCTACCTCTTTCTGATGCATCATGTATTTAAGATCCGTGAAGTTAACCATACGGTCGTTTCCGGAACAGTAAGAAATGAAGTGTGGGTAGCTTGGTACTCCGTGATCGCGTGCCATGTGGATAATTTTTTCGCTCACATCCCAGTCCCCAGTATTCTTGGCGGGAATTCTTAGTCCCACTTGGTAGGCGGGTTTGGTAAGAAGGTCATGAAGGTGGACAGACTTATCCTTCATTGATAGAAGCGACCTTAGGGCTGCTAAAGCGACAGAATCGAAGGCACCACCGCGATTCGTGGAAGAATATCCGGTGTAAAAGCCACTACCGACGAGCTTCAGGTCCGCGTCGACGTAGGCGGTTTCACCGAGGATACTAGGGATGAATTCATTGAAGGTCACATGCTGCAATTGCGCAATAACTATGCGTCGGGCTTCCAAGAAGATCTTTGAGTCGTCCCAGTATTCGTTGAGGGCAGCAAGACCTTCGGCGATTCGGTTGTGTTCGAGTAAGAGGGTAGTGTACAAAGTGTTGATGGCGGTTTCCCCTTCTTTGCATCTTCTGCAAGAAGCCAAGCCAACTTTACCGTGAGAATAGGTCCTGATGTTGTGTAGATCTTCATCGGTGCTTCCGTAAAGATCAGAACCGTCGAGATAACCAGAAGCTGCATTCATCTGGTCTCTGCCTTCGAATTTGCAGCTGTTTGCAGTCAACGTTGGCAGAGATCTTGTGTAGTTTCTGCAGACTTGATCCCCACCGCTTGGGCTGCCGGCTTCGTAGCATTCAGCGTGCCTTGCTCCGTTTCCGCAACAATCTATATTTCCGGGGTGAATCGTCTCCGCAATATCGTGCAGTAATAATTCTGCCCATACTCCCGTCAGGCTCGTAAGACCTTCATGCTTCACCAATGTACGTCGAAGCGTTGAAACCACTTCGTATGGAGTAGGAAGAGCGTGTGTGCTAACGGATTGTCTTGGTCTACTGATTCCTGTAAAATAAATATACAGTTTATTCGATGAGACGAAGTCACCTCTTCAATGAGCAATAAAATTTATTCGTTCCATCGAAAGATGGGTGATTTATGGCGTTATTTTGCAGCGTGTAGAGATATATCAAGTGTGTTTGCCCGATACTAAGTTACGCATTTGCGTCATACGTACAGAGTATATCGTGATAGTTACGGTTGGTTTATTATCTAAGAAAAGTTGAAACGAAAACAAATCGCGTAACACCTTATTAACAAAGCGAGCGATTTTGCTTCGGGGTGTTGAACACAATTTATTCTACGTTGTAAATAAATGAAAGTGTAGACGCATCTTTTGCACGAATTTATAAAAATTGCGTAATAACATTCGCGGTTTTCAAGTGCCTATGTTATGCATACACTAATACCTACACTCGGTGCTGTTCTCTCAATTGGTAACGTTAAAAAGTTTCATAAAAACTATGGCCAACTATACTGGCGTGAAACGCGGAATTACCTAATGTCTCGTAATATGAATGTATACAAAAAAAAAAAAATAGCTATGGTCAGCTTTGACATGAGGACCATAAATTAATAAAGTTCTAATATTTGTTATATAATTATAAGAAGAACCAATAGCTCGGGGAAAGAGAGAGAGAGAGAAAAAAAACTCATTAGAATCATCACGCCAGTTCTATACACACAGTTTCAATATTTATTCAAGAAAATCATGGTTAATATTGAATTTTGAATCGGTCATGATACGCGAAAATATTCTTGGAAATGAATAATTAAGTCTCGGCACGAGTAACTATATAATTACCGCGTGTAACTCCAACCATACTACAAGTGTAACCTAATTAGTATTATTAGTAATTACAACGAAACATGAAATTATGCAAAACACTGAGATTACTTGGTAGACTGCAACTCTGTAAGAACTAATGGCAGGGTAAGTGGTACAACGCAGCTCTTATTGTTAGCTTGAATTGCAAAACAATTAAATGCTCTTTAGCGTTGAACTTTTGAGTTACTAAATTTTTTTTGTGCATCATTATTGGTGATTCCTCTCTAAATTACTTTGAGTTATATATGTATATAATTAATTTCGGAAGTAAAAGATGCTAATTATTAAGTGCTCAAATCCGCTGTAAATCGCCCATTTATTTTAAGCTTCTTTCGAGCATGAATTATTCACAACGGCCAATAGAACACAAGGAATTTTTATCGACACTTTCCTAAATTTAGAATTCTACTATAACACCCTGCAAGTTGAGTGAAAGTAGGTATTTGATCTATTCAAGAATCGAGCAGTACTTACACGGTGAAAATACATTAGGTATATATACACGCATTTCAGTGTTGGTATAATTTCGGTATCGGAATTGACCACCGATTAATTCATTTCCCGCGATTTCAGCTTACGAAATTACCGATTACGACTCAGGATTAACAGTCAGTTTCATTGTACGCTAGAAATTTTTATTCGAAAACCTTGACCTCTTCTCACGCAATAATTCGAGAGAATATATTAATGATAAAAATGGCTTTGCAGAACGTCGAAACGTATTTTATACAAATACACTAATTAAGTATAATAATTCTGAAAATAGCTGCCTCCTTCGTTTTATCCGTTTGTTTCAACACCTGGGAAATCTACCCGTATATACCTACCTAGGTAGCAGCCGAAAATAATACCTCAAAGTTACTTCATTCTTTTACTCAACCTCCACATTCAAATGATATGGTGCAAGGACAGAAAGTGAAAGAACTGCATAATTTCGGCATCGATAGCCCGCTTGACAGAACTATGAATCTCTTGGTGCGATAAAAGAGTAAAAATTTTACAACTTCCGTATTTTTATGAAACAGTAGGTACACATGTATACACACATACATACATGCATACATACATCATAAGCTGTTCGATTGAACACAAAGTACCTATTTATACGTACGCAGGTTGCACCACTGCGGGTAACCATCAATCACATAGATTGCATCTACTTAGCGAATATGTTACCAACTATTAAGCCCCATTTTTGAAAGTTTCGCGTTTGAGTTGAGTTAAGAAATTCAATTCACACGGCATAGTCGTAATATATTATCGTTATACGGTGCACGTGCGATAATTTCTTCCGTGCATTCATTAAGCGCGGGTAGTTTGCATCGGTTACATCATGATTGGATCGATGTAGTTTTATTACAACGTTTTTTCTTCTTTTTTCTTTCTAATTCAGACGCTAATTGTTTCCTGCAAAAACACTACTCAGCTTCAAATAAATATAGTAATTAAACCACGATGAGATTCATACACTAGTTGCAACACCCCCGATCGTATAACCACCTGCTCTCATTTTATAAAATCGTTTTTCTTATACTCAATTATTTTCCCACGCTAAATTGCGATCGTAAATAGATCAGATGCCTACATTTTCACCGTGTTTACGACAGATTCTGAAACTCGAAAGTGGTATACATTTTCTGACTGCAAATGAATTCTTGTATTATTCGTGTCACCAGTCACCACCTAAATTGCCTAATTTTCTACCAAACTTTAGCGTAATCGCAATGTCGTTGCAAATATACATTTTATATATACAAATTTCGTAAGTTTTACGGTTTATCAGTATAAATACAAGCTCAAGCTTTGGGCCAATGCGCATTGGGCTGATAGGTATAAAAAAGAAACGATTTTTGGGTCAGACGTGTACTTTCAATTCAACCAAAGTTTCTTATCGACCATATAATAAATGGGTGGAAAAAAGAAAAAGCAACAAATTCCGTAATTCTTCCAGGTGTAAACCGGTATTATTAAGAAAGTGAAAAAAAGGAGGAAGAATGTCAGTCTCAAGGATGCATTCTCAGCTTAACTCTCAAGGAAAATGAGGATAACTATTGGTATCCCGCGTTGACTGTCGTTGAATAACCAAGCTGCAGCAAAGTATCTGCGAATGGAGAAAGTTGCCGATTGCCGCGTTGGCGAAGTACGCGAGGTACTCGCGAAGGCAGTGAAAGAATTTCACACATTCGCAAGTGGCTTAAACCCTGCTGTTTGCGGGTGAAAACTGTAGCTGCATCAAATACAAAAGAGATTTAGGGACAGTGAAAGAGCTTTTACCGGCTCAGACGCGAACATAAAGAGCCTCTCCTTCTGATTCAAGAGTCTTTCGTTCTTTCGAAAGATATTGCCCTGCACAGATGATATCCCACTCCCGGAAGTTGCAAGGTTGCCGGTGCCTTTCGGTACAAGGAAGGTACGCACCTTTGTCGATGGCCCACTTTCCACAAATTCGCACTCGCAAATGAAATCTCTTCGTTTTTCATTCCTCAATTTGATTTACAATCTCCCTGGTCCACGGATACACAATGTATGGACGTAACATCGTACCTCATTATTTTCAAGTTTAAACTCTCCACGCTTTCGCGGTACACTCTACGTGCGTAAGAATCCGTCCAAGTTTATAACTGTGGCTGTATGAACCGCAAACACATGCATTTCATCCGCGTTATCCAAACATAAACTTATTTACTACATACGGTACTCTTTTCGGCCTCTGTCACTCTGACCGCGAATGAATATATCGGTAGCTATCATCGAGTGTTACATGAATGCTCCTTTCACGAGGGGATACAGACGCGTCAAGGCTACACTATTCTAGTCTCTATATCATTGATATCAATTATTTATTAGGAGTTGATGTGTCGATTTTCGACCCGAATTTGTTCGGTTAGTAGGTATTCGTTCATAGGTACATACCTACGTACGAATACATCGTTTAGATATGTATGTATACACCGCAACCTTAAACTGCTGCAGGTGGTTGGGCTCAGCGAAAGACATTTCACTATTTTGAGGTCAGCACATGACTTGAGTCTCGGCCACTACCGGCACCAGAGTCACTTACTTTCTTTGACGGTCTTACTTTCATACTTTCGTTTCGTCTCCTTCGAATCATACCGCGTCGAAAATAAACCGCGGTCTCCGTCATCGGTGCATCCCAGTCTCGCAAATTTTCCTCAACAATATTATACACGCTTGTCTCTTACTATTTCGAACCGAAATCGCTCGTCACTCGTCAGTCATCAAAAAATGCCCAGTTTCTCTTTTTTTTTTCTTCTTCTTCTTTAGATTTCCACGAGGAGTTGAGAGAGGGTTGTGCAGGATGGGGCCTCGGCTCCTGATTGCGTCTGATTAATGCGAGCGATATCTACTGCAAACCCGTGCACTAAAGATAGAATTAAAGATACATGGCGCAAGGCACCGCATATCGTCAAGTTCTACTCTCTATTTCCCTGAGCTACCTTCTGAATGCTAATACTTCTACTACGATAAAAAAGAATCGAAACGTATTCTTAGCGCTTAGGCAAGCCACCCAAATGCTTAGGCATACCTCTGACTAACATTTTCACTTTCCCTTCCTGACCTACTATACACTCGGTATTCATACGACGAAGATCTGTCGACTCTAGACCAAACTGCCGTTATTAATTAATTCGGAAAATTTCATCGGCTTCTTCGTCAGTGTTTTTGCCTTTGTACGAATGAAAGAAAGCGTCGAATCAATTCACGTCCAGTTAATGCAATAAGTTTAATTAATGATTCTCGTCTATTTTACTGACTTATCCTCATAGTGCAATATAGGTATATATAATTCCTGCAGAAGATTGGTAATTTTTGCAAAAGCTGTTTTATGTCAAGGTTCTGCTCATCGCATCGTTCGTAGTCTTGCCTTTTCAAAACAGTAAGTTTACATAATTGCATAATAATTTCAAAGTTTATTACCGTCAGCGTAGGCAGGTGCGACGAGTCGCAGCATAGGTGATCCTCTTGCACCCCAGGCCGGATGGCGAATGTTGTTACAGGCTCCTGAAGGTGCTCGATATTTGCTTGGTGGACATGGTCTTTCGGGTCTAACACGACAGTGGGATCCATCTGGACCAATTCTGTCGTCCAGCCTGTGAAACCGATAATTTTTCGATCAATATTTCAATTCGTTGAAGTTGAAAAGTTTTTTTTTGTTTTTATCCTTATCCCGCAAGTATTTTTCGGCTCTCATATGGTTCTTTCAAAGATTCAAAAGCTGAGCTGTACATTTCCAAGTCTGTATAAAAGCGTGTAAATAATTGTTTCTCAAAAAGGGAAATCGTCAAGATGCTGCAGCTAAGGCAGGTGTGCGCGCTTATAGCTTATCGAGTCAAGGACCAGTCATTAATTTGTGATTGGAATCTGACGCGGTATAAGGAGTGTAAAAATAGATGTTGTAGAATGCGTTTTTCTTATTTCTAAACTCCTGCGGCGCGGCTCACGATCAGTGCGGCGTCTCGGAATTCCGATCAAGGAATACCGTACGTACGTCTGCAGTAATAACGCACATGGAACAATTTTCCTTCCGGAGAGTTGAGCCAAGTTCTATTTCTTTTTTACTTTTTTTTGTTCAATTCCTAGTGCTGATTTTTCTCCTTTTTTTAAATTTATTTTCCCCGTTCATTTACTGACAACTTTTACTTTCACGGTCGCTATATAGCCGCGCTAGGACGCTGACCGTGCAACACCATAGATGTCATTTCACGTCTTACCATTACGGGCCTAGGCCACTTCGTCGATTAACTTGAACTACTACTACTGGAATTCATCGACCATTACAGATACCTACTACTGTCAGACGGTTTTCCCCCGGGCAAACTGTCGCCTACCAAACATGTTTTTCAAAATAATTTCAGCTCAAGTATCCACGCACACACACACATAGTTTTTTTTCTAATTTTAACTATAACCGTATTAGTATTCAGTTGTCGTCTAATTTTTGAATTTTTATTCCAAATCCAGTAAGGCTACAGTAAACTTGACATTTTATAAAGGATTGTCTCTCTCTCCTTCGTAGTCACAGAACTATGATTCTAGTCTAGGTATACATTATATGCCTACGTATATCAAAAGACTGCACGAGAAGACTAATAATTTGCCTAATTATGTGTGGACAGCGGTTAACAACGCTTGAGCAAGGTTAAAGGCGATTAAACTTTGCCCTGTGTCTAAATTTTGAAATCCGCTGTAAGATAAATCTCAGACAAAAATCGCTGCGAAGATTTTGAAGAGTTATTTTTGTAACCGGATTCAGGTTCGCGTATACTAGTTAACCTTTTCCAAATTGAACTGATACAATTATTTCCATGATTTGTGAAATAGCATTTTATTATCATTTTTATACATCACTTAATTTGTACAATTAAAGAGATAAAATTTTTATAGATTTACGAAAGTTTGACGACTCACCAGGTCTTGGATTGAAAAGCTTGTCTTTCTGCTTCTAGAGCTGCCACAGCCCTAGCTTGTAGATCTGTGTCTAGACCGGCTACATATTCTGAAAGATGAGAAAAGAGAACAGTGTGAGAATTTTGTTTTTTTTTGTGATTTTGAAATTTATAGTTTTCCTCTTTTTATTATTTCTCAATTATTATTATTATTATTATTTTTTTTTGGGTCAGATGGGAAACGAATAAATCGCGTTTTTAGGTCAAGACTCTAACTCGCTAACACTTGCCGCACACGTAACAGGGTGTAAAAATGATTACGTTAACTAGACGGCAAACAATAAGATCCTTACGCTAATTTCCAGCTAGGAAGATTTTAACTATACAGGTCTTTGGACGACCTCTCGTGGGATTCGTCTCACTATTGTTACTTACGAGAACGTTCACCTCAATTTTATTATAGTTATACTATATATCAAGCTACGAAGTGATACATGTGATACTTAGAGTAAACTTCGCGTTATAAACAAAATTAAAACAAAAACAAAAATAATAATAATAATTGGAATACGTTAACAATCGTGGTAAGCAGGATGTGAAACAGGGGACGGCTATAAGCTTAGTTCTATTCATAAATCAAGTTCTTCACTAAAATCAGGATATTTAGAGAAGTTTGTTTGACTGAGCTTCGAGAAGTGTCTCAAAGAAGGAATCTCAAGGCTTGCTCCTTTTTTTTTACTTTTTTTTTGACTCAATCTATGCAAAAGCTGATAATCGCAATCATTGATTCAAACTGGTCCTTGATATTCGAATTTCTTGAGTTCATTATTCCTTTATATCACAGGAGTCGAAGTGCAGGCTTGTTGATTAGGTAGTGAAATGTGCTCGGTCCAAATAGAAGAACAGCGTTCTCTGAAATGTTCAGCATTTTTATACCATCTACTACAGGTGATTATTTATTGATCATTAAATCGCCGAAAGAGTTTGAAACGGGGCGGATCCAAGTAGCCTTTAGAAAGCTTTTTTGGCTTTGCTTTATGCTGGCTTTAATCTGTGCTGCACGCGGCTCAGAATTGACGTCATTTCATTTTTAATCGAGGCTTAAAACAATGTAATTAAACCCACAATTCCTGAATCATCAACCATCGTCGGATTAGCCGTGGTATGTATTATGTATCCAGTGCCATAATTCATTCGTTATTTACACCGTGGTCGTATTTTTCGTTCCAGTAAGTGGGTTTTTATTTGAGTTTAATAATTGGAAGACGGATTTTGAAACAAACCAGTTCTTTTTTTTTAAACTTTGGCATCAGCTACTATATTTGCATTCGTTGATCCATTCTGGGCTACATATATATATATATATAACAATGATTTATTCATTTCAGAATAAATATTAATTCGATTGGCCCGCATAGCTGGGATTATATTTTCACTCGATGTACCTGTACAACGTTATATGGTAAATTTTGAATTTACATTATGTATCCCATTACTCTGTGTACACATATGAACGAGGTTTTACTGTACAACCAACATTCACACATATACATACCATATACCTAATACGAAATATACGTAATTAGCCAACAATAAGCTCCTCCTTACCCACGTTAATTTTTGGCAAAACAACTGCAATTACCACCTACGAGCACAGAATTTCGATTGAAGTTGAGTGTATTGTAGAAATAATTTTAATAATTTCATACTGAAGTTCATTAATTCACTATCGTCATTATTCTGGCTCGTAAATTTCTTTCATAATTTCCGGTGATATATATACATATATATGGGAATCAAATTTTCTTGGAAAACAAGAGTTCCTATATTCGAAAGAAAATTTTCCTTGGTATTGACGCAATGTACAAACGTTGGTGTGAAATTCATTTCATCATCTGCATTCGTCACTAATTACCAAAACTTAGTAATAAACTGGGTACTCCTATTATGGTTTTCGTATCTTTGAGGAAAATAGCTGCGTACTTTGAAAGGACTAATTGCAGTACTAAAACTGGTATTGTTTCCGTGGGCTAATCGCTGTTTCAAATCTGCTATAGTGCCTTTATTTAATGAATATTTGAACCCGGCTAGTATATATAAAAGCCTCAAACTCACCTGAAAGATCGAATTGGTGAATAGCTGGGGAAACTGCTGCGATAGCTAAGATCGCACAAAGCAAACCAGTGATCGTCCTGAAACATAGAAAAATAAACGAAAAGGTTTGTTAAAAAATATCTCAATGGTTTTATAATCAAGCGAGGTTTACAATTTCTCTAATAATTATTAACGGAATTATTACGCAGATAATAATAAAATACTTTCTTCGCCGAGACATATTGTTGACACGCTTTCGAACCTATTGATTGTACGACTGCAATCATCGCTTTGCCCTCGAATATACTTTGGACTTTCTTTAAAGCGAAAACCAGCACATTATCTTCCTACGCAGAAATTCTGCTCGATCCTTAGATCAACAAATATCAGATATGAGCAAATTCTGGTAAATTGGAGAGAGTTTCCATATTCAGATGTTATATGCGGCCCTTTTCTCGAAAGTTATCAAAGATCACGATGACTACAACGGAAAAATTGGAATTTAGCTTTCATCGATTGTCTTGATCGGATAATTGCAATTTACAATCAAATTTTATGATGATTTTCAGTTTTGCGCTGTTTTATTAATTTTTCTAACTCATGAGAGTCACTGCCATGGCGATACTTTCGGCCTGAGTACCTATACCTGATATTATACCTAGGTTCTCGACTTCCACGTTGCTGTTCAAAACGCCCTGAGGGCGATTTGAAACAAGAGACAAGTCCAGGGTCCCGTCCCATCAGGCCCGGGGCTACAAGCCTGAGTCATGTACGGACTATTTCATTTCTGTATACGTTCGCAATACAAACTACCTTTCATATCCGCGGTGGTAGCTGGTAGATATATGTATAATCAGTCCAATGCCAAGGTACAGGCTTGATACCAGCTAACCACATCTTGCCTCCACAATACAAAGATGACCAACACCGATTCATACCTACTCCAATTTAGTTTTTTCATTTTCTTTTCCTTTTTCTTCACTGTTAATCGAATGTGTCTTGAATCGATGCTCTATATAACTTCCAGAAGTATTTTTTTTTCTTTATCAATGTAACAGTTGGGTCGAACTTGATTTAGCAAAATTTGGTAGCTACAGTGGTAAGTGTAAATGTTAAAAAAAATTGGCATTTTGAGGAGAGCTGCATTATTCTAAGGGGTCAGAGTTCGGCGTTCTTCAATCTCAAATATTCGATCGTTAGATCGCGTGTGTCTCATGTAGTAAGTAGTACGTATACAGTGTCAGTGGGTCAGTTGGTGGGTTGAGGCAGTGGGGCATAACTGACTGAGCGAGAAATCTTTTTCAGAATACGAGGACCACTGGCATATAGGTGTATATATATATATATACATATGTGTGTGTATGAGTATACCAAAGTACAAGTTCAGTTTCACCCAGCTCGTAGGTATAGTGAATATATGGTATGAATGATTAATATTATTTTTACATACATATGTAAAGTAGTATAGTAGTAGTATAGTATACGCCTATATATACCAAGATCAGAACTGAGTGAGCATGATAGTCGAGCGATCTTCGACCTATATTTATTTTTTATTTTTTATTCAATGAAAGTTTGAGGAATATATATATGAAGATCAATGAACCATGTATAAAATTTCGGAACGACTTGGTATTATTTTTGCGTAATTCTTACATAATTTAATAATATACAATATAGATATATATGTACATGGATTGTTTAATTGTGAATGTAAAGATTACTTGATTATCTAATTATTATTATCGATATACAACAGGGTATCTTCATAATTAATATAGTAATAATAATATAGTTATATATTTGCTTGAACTATATAAAAATTGAACAATTCATCAAACATTCTCACGGTTCAATAATTATTTCGGTACTTCCTGACACGATGTGGGTGTTTAGAATTTACTCTGCGCTGATATATACCAGCTATAACGTAACGTAATCGATGCAGTATTACCGCGAAATACCTTTACACAATAACCAGAGTTTAATAAGGCATGCTTAATTACTTACGCAAAAAAAAATTAAATTATAACATCCATAAATGTACGCATGTATATTCAACGTCTAACTCGAATCAACATACCTGTGGGTATAAATATCCGGGTGGATACAAACTACGAAAAAAGAAAAAAAAAATTGATCAATAACGAAATCATTCGGTAATTTGCCGCGATAAAAAACAAAACGTCAATAATGATAATGACAATGATAATGATACTCTTTCTCTAACGAAAATAATTCGTGTAAAATATGAATGAGATATAAATTTTTATATATAGCCCCAGGTGATGATCAGCCAAGAGCAATTAGTAATGCGAGGAAATCCTCCGCAGGTGAAAGTAGTCTGGTAATCTGACCGGCCGCGAGAACCACTCTTCGATCGATCGTTAGTTATTTGTTGATTTGTGCATATATAATTTTATATACAGATTCATAATCGTGTGATTTTATTATTAATAATAAATTATTATCATGATTATACAAAGAGAGAAAGATAGAGATAGAGGCGAAAAATTGCACAATTCATGCAGATGAGACAATGAATATTGAATTGGAGAAGGAAAAATTGGCTGTCGATCGAAAATGTGGGATGAGAAATGAATAAATAAATACACTGAATTGAAATTGGGAAATTATATAGGTATATTATACTTGAAACGGAGTGATATTGATTAATGAATGAATTTTATCGAATCGTGGAATCAATGGGTGCAAGAGGAAAAATTGAGATTCCTGGTATATATGCATGCATATCATTTTTGATATATCTCAATGGGGAATATTTTTGGGTTTTATAGGTATAGTCGACGTGTTGAATCAATCCGGGATGAGTGTGTCCCTTAAATTATCATTAATCTTTCCGCGAAAATAATTTCCAAGATTTTTCTCAACACGACGCATCTTGCAGGACTTGATCCCCGCATACCCATCGTCGAAGGACGAATAATATCGTTGTAATATCGAACGCACTACGAAGAAGGTGTAGGTGTAGGTGTAGGTGTAAGTATGTGATGAGGTGAAATGATGCGAAAAAAATAAAAATCGTCACCCGCTCCTCGTCGTAGTCGTCGTATTAAAGCCGTTTACCTTGACTCCGTCATACCGATTCCTTCGCGTCTGTCAATTACTTAATAATTGAACGTGTAAGTAATATCTACGAGTGAAGTCTCAATCTCTTCTGATGAATTTATTTCAATGTGATAATTGAACGCTATATATATATGTATACCTATATTATGCATAGGTATACTGTTTCAATTATAGAAGTCGAAAGTGCAGAGACGATTATTAAGAAACATTCAATATTCATCGCAGATAAATTGAAAATACACCATTTTTAGATAATAAATCAAAAGTGTTAATCTTCTAAATGTTCTCGTTGTCCTTCTTCGGCCAATATTTCCAGTTTTCAAAGAAAGTTACTCGAAAGTGACTAGAACAATTCATCAATGGTCAAATAAAAAAATGACCGTGTACTCTGTTTGATATTCTCGTGCTTTGACTTATAACTGCAGATAAATTTCATAGTCGAAAATATGTTCTCCACGAAATTTCATCATTCTTTCACGTACAGTCGCGACTTATGATTCATAATCTTTGAAATTCATACTTTTTTTCTTCTCCTTTAATTCAATTATGGTCATTCCACAATCTCTCCATCTCTCTTTTGCCTGGCATATACTCTCATTTTCCGTCTCTATACCCCGCGACGAATCGTCGTTTTTTGTAATAGAATTCGTTACGTTCCCAATTATTATAGTCGAACGCTGTTTCCTTTAATTCTTCGGTGTTTGTTTTCTCGTCAAATAGTTGCCGTTTTATTACATCATATAATTAAAACTAGGTAACAGTACTAGTAGTAATACTATATGCATGTCATAAAAAATAGTCGAATATGCATCAATAAAATTCGATATATGTTTACAAAAAGTAGTAAGAAAAGACCGAAAATCATATATTCATATCTCTTTTCCATTGACAATAAATTTTCCCAACATTCTCACAAAATATTATTATCATTTCATTATTTTCATATATATACTTATGTACGTCAGAGGGAGAACCAAAATTAATATAAATATTTATGCATTGTTATGTCTCTCCGATGAGAGCCTGCGGGGGTATCGCCCTTGGCTTCGTATAGTGATTGCCTGATTGGACTGCATTCATTCGTCAGGTAACCTTTGACGTTTGACGTTTGACAATATAATATACGCATACGATACCTATTTTTTCTTAACTTACACAATAGTCTGTTTTCAACATATTATGATATCTGCAGTTATACTTCCGATAGAGTAAACATATTTTTTTATTTTTCACCCTGAATCGTTCGTTTTTATATGCTTGATTAGAATATTGCAATTCAAAGTCGAATACTCGAATATATGTATATACTTGTTGTAACAACCAGAATATATCTATGGACTAGGTCTGTACGAATGGTAAATCGTTTTTTCATTCATTTTTTATTTTTTATATTTTCAATCGTTGACAGTTTTCTTTGTCAATATTTTTGACAACCACGTCAAACTGATGACGATTTCTCCCGCTTCTTGTCTCGATATTTTCACTTTAAACTTGCCACGACCGCGACACGACGTCATCCACTATATCTAGCTATAGCGCTCTTGCTTTCGTGCCGCGATTAGACAAATAGAAACGTTAATTTTTAGCTGTTTTTACATTCGATTTCTAATGTATAAATACGCTTATAGGTATATAGGTATATACTTGTATTATACAGATGCAATCAATCCTGGCTCATACCGACAATAATTAATGATGCCATTTCTTATCAAGAATAAAAACAGAATTGAAAAAAAATAAGTAGTGTGGGTATGTAATAACCGAAGTTGAGAGATCATTCATTCTATACTAAATTCCGTTCCCACATCACCCAGACAGCACAAAACTCGAAAAGATATCCATAACACCTCTATGAGACGTCGATAAGTCCATGGGACATCCATATGACATATTTCGGAGTTTTGTGCTGTCCGGGCAGACTCTTAATTCGACTGTCATTTGACAGTATAACATCGTATAACATGTACAAAAATGAAATAGTGATAAAAACGTCAGACTCTTTTAACGTCTTGGAACTTTTCTCCTTAACTACGTTATACTTATATAGTCTTGACAATTCTTATCCGGCCTCGCTTAGGCAGGCTCGGCGCGGTGACCGGTAGCTATGGCTGACTAGACTCGAGCCTGACTACTTACTGCACGCGCTACTGATCGCGAAAGGGAATTTAGTTTCATTTTCACTTAGTTAACGTTACGCCTTTTAACTCTGTATCAAACCGGGTATTTGAACATCGAAATTTTTGGACAAAAAAAAAAAAAGAAAATTACTATAAAATGATTAACGTAATTAAAAAAAATGAAAACTCACCCTATACAAGTTATCCTGTTCATTGTGGATCCTTTGAAGATATACAGACCTCCAATATATTTTAAAGTTTATTTTAATTAAAAAAACATTTGGCTTTGGTTTATCTTTTTTTTTTTTTTGTTCTCTTCTTCTTCTTTTTTTTTTCTCCTCTTTCGTTTATAAGTGATTTTAGTTTTTCTTCACTTGCCTGTATATGACATACATGTATACACAAGACTTTCTCAAGGATATAAATAATTCCTGTCTATAAAAAAAAAAAAAAAAAAAAATATATGTATATGATTACAATAAATAACCGATCTCTGAATTGGGAATTTGTTTATATTATAATAAATATTAACGAGGAATGAGCAATAGCTGGACAGAAAAAAAAAAAACCAGCCAGACATACGAGTAATAGAGGAAAATTTATATCGAAGACAGGACACTCGAGGGACGCACACACCGCGTACAAGCTCCGCTATGAGCTCCCAGTGTCTCAAGTTCTCGTATTTACCAAGCCGACAGCACCTTCTCCCGTGGTTAGTAACGGTGAACAAGTGGGGGATGGATGGATGGATAATGATTCTAGTGTATTACGGTGTGACTGACTCCTCGACTGTGTGTGCGAGGTTTTAAACTCATGGATACGTATAATATATGTAAAGGAAGAGGGAAGAGGGAAGAGAAAAGAGGGAAAAGGACGCATCGGTGTAGAATGTATAGATATATGTAGGTATACTACATTTAAGAAATTCCCAAGTTATACGATCAAGCCGATAATTTCTGCACTATAGTCACATGATTGTGTTATGTGTATGGGTATACCTTGTCACGAGGTTTTTTCGAGCTTAATAAATAATTTTATGCCCCGTGGATACTTATGCCTTCGTTAATACTCTTCACTTTTTCCTTGACGGTGCCCACGGCCGTAGTTTTATCATTACTAACAAATGAGGTAGTACACGATGTTTATAGGCCCCTTGCGTAACATACAGACACGCTACTAGTGTGCGTGAGAGCTGTGTACATATACGGCCGACAGCGCTGCCTAACGTGGATGCCTGCCAAAACTTGGATGCCAATTTCATGCATGTATACGCCACACAAGCTTAGTTTACTTTGTCTGTATGTTACGCAATGGGCGTATAGGTATACACAATTATAATCTCGCCTCGCATAGATCATAGCCGTATGCATAGTATATAAAACTGATCTATAACTATGAGGTAAACGTTGAAGATCTTGTCGATGATTTGGAATTACCAGACTTGGAACCTGATCCTGCAGGACACGGATTTTTTTTACAATTCTTTTTTTTTTTCTACGTTTTCTAGTATCCGAATACTGTGGCGTTGGCCTGTAATTCATCTATATAGGATAATGACCGCAGTTATAGGATACCGGGAAAGAGAAGTGGTTTTCTTTTTCCTTTTTTTTTTTTGTAAACCATATTTTGGTTTATTCGAAAATTCAAATCTACGGGGATTCGAAAATTATTTCAATAAAAGACAAATTACGGGTATTTAATACTTGGGAGATCAATTTATTCAACTTCCCGCATAGGTATATCGATGCGATCGGCAACTGCATATTAAATTCATTTTCAATATCGAGAGAAATCGCTCGACATTCAAGTATGTACCTACCTACTTGTTATTTAAAAATCTACGTTATAATACTGTTATTCAATCGTCGTAATAACGTTAAGTATACCTATACCAGTATTTCTTGTTGTTTTATTTTACGCTCATAATTTCCGCTGCATTAGGTAAATGTAGGTACCTATATACCTATATATATATATATGTCTATACTAAACACACACGCATGGACTTTCATGTGTAACCAAAGCTGAGTATAAAAATAAGGAAAGACGAAAAACAACTAATCATGCTTTCTCGTACCTATATATCAGTAAATATGACATATTTATGACGGGCTGGTTTCGTCAAGAGGCTAGTAGGGTATAGTAACGCGTGGTTATTTTCTTTATGAATTATCATCTTATTTATCGATTACAACGCAACATTCCCGGGGCTAGAGCACTGCGGGTCCCGTGGTTATTGGTCAATGCATTGGTTTACTATTAGCAAATTCTAAAAATGAAAAAAAAAAAAAAAAAAACTAAACATAGCGTCATTATTTTGCTCAATTGGGCGAGCCTATGCCAGCTGAACTCCTAAAAATACGCTGCTGGCTGCACCATATCTACCTACGTGAATAAATGATTCTTTGCGGAAATTCAGACTCCTCTGGAATATAAGTTGAATCTTATAACATTATTGTTACATGTAAATTTCCACGCAATATATCTTTTACTTCTATACTCGTAGGTATAGGTATGCATATAATCGACCTTGAGTATTTCATTAAAACTAAGGAAGATAATATGTGATTCGAAAATGAAAGTAGTTACTGAACTGCAGATGAGATGAAATATGCGGATGAGGATCGACTCTGCAGAGAGAAGGATGAATAAATGTCGAACGCGCATAAGTATTGTATATTCAGAGCATATAGAGACTTTAATAAATGGGCAAGGTGTGTAACACACATACATCAATATCTTTGCGGGATCGCGGCATAGGTGATCGATGCAGGTTACTCTAGCTGTAGTAACACGTATCACGTATGCGGAGCTAAGCTCGCCTCAGTGATCTTAAGACCAAGGCGAATTGGTGCCTGAGGGCTCATAATTCTCTGTACAACTTCCTGCTTACAGAGCTTTGAACTCGTGTTAAAGAATCTATCATTGAATAATTGGACGTCTATTGATTACCGAGATTAGATTCTGACGCGTGAAAGGTACAATATGCATTTCACGTACATATAGATTTTGCATCTTAACTTTGCGCGAGAGATGAGAATAGGTACCATCAGGCATTCATGCTACCATCATAAGAAAATATTGAAATTTTCCTTTGACAATATTCTCATCGTTTCAATTACAACAATACCAACATGTTGGGTGATAAATGTTCTCGATAAAACTTATTATCTTAACTAACTTCAAACTTGTCAGAATGGAGTGTTGCCACTGGAAACGACCTTCAATAGTCACTTACGTCTAAAACGATTTCCGCCTGGCCATTTGATCCGATAGAAATTCGGCTCCATTATATTTAACAACGATTTTACGTGGAGGCTTTTAAATCCGGGAAAATAATCGTCATTTAAGAAACAATTTTAATTAGAAAAAAATTGTTCACACTTTTCGTGAGTGTACAGGATGTGTCGCTCACTCAATTATACAGAATTGAGATAAGCCTTACACCGCATTATCTCTGTAGTCAGTGGAGATGGCGATAAAATTATTTATAGTGAAAAAAAAAAAAAGGAAAAAAAGGAGAAAAAAACCATTGGTTAGTTCTCGTCTCCCTTGTTACATTAACATTTCTGTGAATGTAACAACATCGAGTTCCCCTTTCGAACGGTGAAGTTCGGCGTAATTCTATCGGCCATTTGGTTTTTCCTCATATATTTCAAACGCGCGTCAAGTGCAGTTAATAATCAAGAATAAAGAAAATCTCGAGCCGGAGGATTCCTGCATGAATAATTTAGACGCGCGGGTATCAAAAGGTCAGAATAGCTATTAATTGTTTATTTAACAATACATCTTATAGTCTTATGATAATTTATTATAGTTATAAGCTTGATCGTTAGAGAACGGTTAGTAAAGGATTGAGAGCCTCCTGCAGTCGCTCGACCTGCGTGATCTTGAAAAATGTCTCTCGCGGTTATTTTCCTCATTCCTTCGACCTATGCCGGACTACAAGCCATGCGTATGTACTCGTGTGTCTGTAAAAAGTATTGACCAACTCTACCCCTCGTTATCAACAAGTATTTGTCCAATACTTAATCGGTTCTACATTATATACTCGCAAGAATCCAACGGCCTGGGAACAGCAGCATCGGCAGTCACGGGACTTAGTGAAAGTGTCGGTAGATATACTCGCTACGAAGAGGCCCGGCCCCTCGAAGCCGTTTATAAGCACCTCGTCGCCTTCGCAGAGTCAGACCCCGATGGCACAAACAAGTACACGTCACGTGAAAAGTCGGTACTTTTTTTATTTATTATTCTCTTTTTGTTTCCTTCTCCGTCCTTTTTTACTTTTCTTTTTTATTATTATTTTCATTTCTTTTTAAGCCAAGGGCCATCGCGGACCTGTATAGGTATAGGTGTATCTTTCCTCGAAAGTGCACGCATAGCCTTCCCCGCAACTTTCATTCAAACGTTTCGGAATAAAATTTTACATTTCACATCTTTTACTCCCATATTATCTAGTATATGGCTTTACGCTTGATTATATATTTATTGAAAAATGAACGAAACGAAAAAGAATAGAAAAAAATACTTTCAGAATTGAGGAACCAGAGAATCAGAAATTATGCGTGTTATAATTATTTTATAAATTAATTAGCTCTCAGACTTTTTATCGTATACAGACCCGAATTATTGTACTCCGCTGTGTGAAAAGCTATATGATCATTGACCATATACGTAGGATATGTGTATGGGTACCTATACCGATCGATAATATCTGTGTCACTGTGTCACTGCACAGTTCTGCGGGCGAGAGTGATCCTCGTATGTTACTCAACAGGCAATTTATTGGCGAGCCAGGGCTCCTCGTTCTTATCTATGTGTTATACTCGTAGTCGGTCGTGTGAGGCTTTCAGTATTCTCTGATATGATTAATTAAGCAAATTGCAGTTCGAGTAATAGCGACCTCGAATTTTCGTGAAATTTTTACGACACGTATACCGGCACGTGCAGGATGCAGATGTGAATCCTTTTAAGGAGAGAAAAAGAAAGTTTAGAAGAGATGTTATTCTGCAGTTTGAAATATTTCATTTAAGAAAACCGAGTCTTTCCCCCATTTATTATATTTTTCTATTTTCTTAGACGCATAGGTAAACGTGCTATATAATGCATACCGTCAGAATTCGCACATACGCATACGCCAATCGGCGAGTATGTATTTCTTTCTGGTATTTTCGTATGCACGAGGGTAACCGCAACGCGTGCTTGCTATAAGATCATTATCGCGGTCATCGGTACAATTGTTGTTAGTAATTAAGAATTATAAGGCAATGCCCTGACTTCATGCCACCTTCTTAAACTATTACGTCATTACGCCTTTGCCATAGGTGGAAAAAATTGGTTCAAGGCTCAGAAGGAACGCGGACACTACGCGGTTCGATAGAATTTATAGTATTTTAGTGTAAATTTGTATGATCTTATGCAAACTATAAATTCTTCATATTAAATTATTCTGCTTTTATATTTGAATGAGATAGATACCTATTTCTCCGTTTCAGTTAACTTATACACATTATACATGCATCTAATACACTCACAAGATAATATGAGTTATAAATAACACCACGTTCCTAATTGCGTCTACCCGCAATGGTGTGAATTGTAATTCTTCGAAAATTAATTACGTAACATATATTTCAACGGTCCTTAGTTCTTAGAGAGTGCATCGAGGGAATAATTATTAAGATGATTAAAATTTCTGTATTAATATAATAACAACTTCCTAACGAGCTACAAGTATAAGACATGCTTATTATCTCAGCTGCTGGAGGTTCGGCGGCATCCGGGTCCTAATAATCTATACCTATATCCGACGATTTTTTTTGGTGCATCATCATTTTCGGAGTGCATCAATTCGCGAAGGACATGTCCAAACCACAAACTTTTTATCTTCATCACGCATCAGGATTCACCTTGAAATTTCATTTCCTGGTGCAATTGCGGGACACATCTCTAGTCCTTTCAGTCAGTTAGGTACCCACTCAGAATTTTTGGATAATTTTTGGCCTATTTTCAACACATCTAACTGATTGGACTTAAGGTTCGAAAATCGACGATGTTTAGACCGAATATTATGCTGAAATGTCATTGGGAAAGAAGAACCGACTCATCGTTCAGGATTGACTAGGAGCACGTATAGGCATATCTGTAACAGGATAAGTGAAAGAGTGACTGGTAGAAATCTTTGGCAACTCGTAAAACTATTGTTCAAAATTTATTGCCTTTTCATCGATCGCAATTGGTGCCCCTATACAGTTATATTATAATAGCCAACAGCTCTATCGTTGATCGAATTTATTCTTATATATACTCGGGGAAGAAACGCGAGGCCCTTTTGACCCTGAATATAAGGTCGAATTTTAACGACTCGCGTGCGATCACGAAGATATGTTTTATATTCATTCCAAATTACCGATATATACCTACAGCAGCTGGAAGTTGTCCCTGAAATGAAGTGGAATTGGCACATAATACATGGAAACTCGCTGCAATCAATAGAAATAAAATGAATATCAGACTTATAGGTATTTTTTTTTTTTTTATCTTTCTGTGGTAATAATTTTGATAACTTCTCATATGCACGCCAGTCATTAAAATTTCACCTTAAATTCAGGGTCGAAAGGACTGCGCCTATCCCGCTTTATTATAGGATTTCAAATTATGACTAAAACCTCGCAAGGGCATATGCACATATTTTTCACGTTCGGGGTAATCAATGAAATTCAGTTCAATGACTATCGTTTATTATATCTTTATTATAGATATATGATTGAGGAGAATCCTTCTATACAGATTTACGCTCAGTGCAGTATATAATATATTTTCTGTCATACTGCATTAACCCCATAGATTAGATTATCTCTCCCTGGAGTATAAACAACAATAAATAAATTAAACGGGTGCGCAGTGACCTGCTTTCAGAAGTAGACATCCTTGTTTCATAATATAAGACCGCGTACCGGGGCGTCCTAGGTTGCACAACGCCACACTCACCCATCGAGCTTTACACGAAGCCCATTTCTATTTCTTTCTCTATTCCCAATTACTATTCTTATTTTTCTATCATCATTATTTTTCTTCGTCTATTATCCAGCAAACAGTATCATCACTTCTTTCCTCTTTCTCTCTTACTCTAGGTTTCGCAGCCTAATTAGTTCGCCTTAGTTAATTGCACGAGACAGGTAAATTAGGGAGGATGGTAATTAGGATTGAAATTAGTCTTACTTCAGTTTGAGGGAAAAGTTACTCCGAGGTCCCCGGGGTTGATTGCAAGGAAGCGATTAGACGCATTCTTTATTATACTGCATTCAAGGATATGGTTATTCCCTAGTATCAAGGCTCGCGTGTTGATGTAAAAATTAATGTAAAGGATGTCGTATAGTCATTTAATTTTCATTCAAACAGTATTGTAACACGTATTTACTCATCTATAGTATAGTTTACTTCGGGAACATTATTTGAATTTCAAATTTACACGATAAAAGGCATTACATCGTTTTTCCACTTTCTACAAGGCGCGCTCTCGCTTTCTGATGATCTTCTGTCTTCCGTTTTCTTTGTGCTTTTCTTTTTTTCTTTTTCCACTATCGCCAAGACCTGAGGTGCACTTTCACCGCAAGCTGCTCGTATTATGATTACTCTCCTTTTAAACCCGTTCTGTACTTAATATTACCGATGTATACTTGTCGTATATTAAACGAGGGGGAAATTATGGCACTTTGCATACTGACGTACCTATAACTGCGTTAATGGGAAAAGTGAGAAAAAAGGAAAAACTGAATTTTTCGAATAGCTACATGCAAGTGCAGTATCGAGATTTATCGAATGATCGGTACCCCGCAGATCATCGTTAGAATTTTTAGTCTGCAGCAGTATAACTTTTCCGTTTTCTGAACTACAATTTAACGAGTTTTTAATATCTTCCCTTGACTTAGCGAAGGAAAAACCTCGGCATGACCAGCGACGTGTCGATTATATCAAGATAGGAATTCGGTAATTAATATAGCTTCAGGTAAAACTGCTTACAATTAGTAGTTTCCAAAATTGGAAGCCTAGAATGTTTATTTAATTGATTTTTCGTAAGAAGGAATGAAACACTGAAAATTGATGATAAAAAAAAAAAAAAAAAAAAAAAAAAACTGATAACTAACAAGCAGAAGATTAGTGAAATTTTATAAACTAAAACTGGAAGAATGATTGAAGCAACTTTTTATGCCGATACAAAATGCCATTTCCTGATTACAGGATGTGATGAGTTAGTTACATATATACATACTATATAGGTATATGCCAAGTAATACTATCGCGGTAAGTATAGGAACTGGTTAGTTCAAAATTACATAAAACAGTTTGTTCCCTTTGCATTGCGCCTTGAGGTAATAAAATTTCTTACGTTTTAATCTGGGAAAAAAAAAAAAAAAAAAAAAAAAAAAAAAAATTCACTCCGGACATTGAACCGGTATAAGATATATAGGGTTTCACCAGGTCATTTCTAAGACTTTCGATTTCTAGCCAATGAAATATGCGACGACTATTCGGCTATGAATTTTATTATGATAGATGCTCAAACTAATCATAAATACAATATATACCCACTCATGCAAACGAAAGCTGTACAAAAAGTGAAAATTTTTGATTCGAGATGCTCATAGTGATCCGTTATTATATTTTAACTAAAGAATCTTATGACCTGCGGCTAAATCTATCGATTAAGTATATAGAAACAATAAGATAGAAAAAAATCAAAAAAAAAAATGTGTTCTAAGAAGTTTTACGTTATTGCAGTTGACACTGTTCTATGTAGAAGAGGTGATTCGTGACGTCGTACGATTAGGTCGTGCATTAATGTGCAGGAATCTACGGGGTCTACTACAATGTCATTTACATGACAATATCCTCCATTATTGTATAATAATGATTTCTGGGTAGTTGAACTTTATATCCTTGGCGGATATGCAACTCAAGTTGTGGTTGTTTGTATCCGTTGTATATACCATTTATTATATACCATTAGCGTTTCTCCATTGGTATTTCTATTCCTCTTGTTTCTTTTTTTCGTTTTTTTTCTTTTCTTTCGATCAATAACTTACGATCAATGGGTACATGTATGTTTGGGCTTGATAATTTCGACGATGATCTAAGATCGACCGTTTCTCTGGGTTTTAATTTTTTTCACGTTAAATATTTCTACAAAGTGGATCACGGCTTATGATAGTGTATACACCTATACGAGGCCATGGGAATTATCCTTTTGGATACACCAAAGAGTTCTGGAATCTATGAATATTTCCATGACCATCTCGGATTTGGTTTAGGCATTATATTTTTTTGTTGGTTTTTTTTTTCAAACCTGCAGTTCCTTTAAATCCCAAATGATCAGGGATCTAGACGTCAATCGATCCGGCATGAGATAGCTACCCCTAGATGATTGTTCTATCCCTGGCGTAAGAACAACTGGTATCGGTGCAACGTGTGGGAGAGTTGCGACAACTTTGAGTTATTTAAAAAAAAAATGGCAAAAATCATGTTTCGCAGAAAGATATAAAAGCACAAAAACTGGACCCAAAATTACTTACAGAGATTTTGAAAATGATACGAACAAAAATGAAGCGAATATCAATTATTGGTAAAGAGACGGATAAAAAAATTCCTAAATTGAAGAAAAAATAAACAGATATATTCTGTCGCCACATTTTTTTATTTTTTTTTCCATATTCATTGGTATTCTGCTCTTCGAGACACAAGCTCGTTCCCGTATGCGAAGAAAGTTCATAGTTTATATCATATCATTTCATTCAATTGATCGAATCAGCGTCCACTCCATTCTGCATGCAGTCTTATATAAACCGGTAAAATTTCTTCCGCAAATTTTTATACACCCATACGTCTTCTTGAAGATAAATATGCAGAGAGATATATATAATATATATATATATATATATATATATATATAGAGAGGTGTAACATATTGTGATAACGTATGAGCTTTCTATTGACGAAGTACCTGAGAGTCGATGAATCATATACTACATCCCATATATTATCGATTAAAAAAAGAAAAAAAGAAAGAAAGAATCAACTCTTATTCTCAACGATTAATGAATAGTGAAAAGAATCGGATAAGAAGAAAGAATGAAGTCTGTATAATACATCGAGATTAGTTGGAACATCAGAATCTGACGATGATCAGATGATCTGAGAAATCGGAAAAACTTGTATTGATTTTCCCGAAGATCTTATCATAGCGTATAATATTTACATATAAATCTGTGACGTGTTCATTTCTGCGTAACTACCTATTCATCTTTGAATTTTTATTGCCTTATAGTAAATATGGCTACAATATACCGGATTTACGGAAGATTCTGCGAAGTGAATGAAGCGCCTTGGAAATACCTCGCGATCTTTGAATATCATATTATCAGCTGTAAATACATATTATAATAGAAAATATACATATACCTATACATGTATGGAGATATCGATATATGATTTGTGAGTGTCGGTTAATGCCGACTGATCGTCATGTGACTTTCCTGAAGACATGGCATAACCGGATCTCGAAGATGCTTTTAGCTATGAACCTTACTCGATCTCACGTGGTTTCTGATCGTGCAGAGTTGGTTGTGTCCTTGGTTCGATCGCCGATAAATAGTTGTCCACATCACAAGCGTAATGTGGCCGCGGGGCTACCTGAAACAGAGAAAAAGCTAAATAATATACATACCATAGTCGAATGGTAGATATCATGGTACGTGGGCCACCTATCGTCATTACGTCATTGTAAACCGATATTCCAGACTTCCGTGAACTATAATTGAACGGATCTTTGTCAACGAAGTATAGTGACTACCTACTCGATTCGATATAATTCTATCGTGATATACAATTTTTACTCACACACACGCACACACGCACATATTTTATACATATAGATTTTACATACATTGGTATGTAGTAAATGGCGCATTAAACGCGTCAGTATCTCGTGACCCGTTCAGCCGAATGATCGTTACTTAATCGCAAAGATGTTTTAGAATAATTTTAAGTTTGAGAAATCAGCGTGTATCGGTTCCTTAATCGATTTTTTAAGTCTCTGATATGGTTTCTTATCATTTTTCCTCCTTTTTCTTCATCGTATATTATGGCCAAAAATATATAGCGAAAGCGAATTTCGGAAGTCGTTTAAGCGATCAAAGATACACTATAGTCGACGTCTTGCGGTACACGACAGGGTGCAGCCGATGAAATTCGAGATTTGAGATACCTGCAGAATTAAACTTCTCACCTTGTCATTTAATCACACGACTTTTACGCCAATTGGAAATAACGCGGTGATATATTTTCACCGTCAAATAATTTTTGCAGCCTCTGAATATGGGATTCATTTTCCTCCTTAATTATGCATACGATCTTTCAAAGAAAGCGAAAAACCCCCGAAAGAATTCTCGCCCGAAGCCGAAATTTCTTGACAATTTCTGCACGCTTTGAAAGTTTCTTTTTACATAATAAAAATCGATTCGTTTCTTCCCGGTGTAAAGGTCAGCCCGCTTCGTATCATTGTTCCACTTTTTACCTCGTACCTATATACAGTCCACAGATATATCCGTCTATACTCTATTGTACATGACTTTTTAGTTAAACCGCAATTATGTGGCTCTTCTATGTTTTATCGATTATTGGGTAATGGAATTCGAGTACTTTTATTTTCTTTTCTTTGCTCATTGGTATCGCGGAAGTTGCGGTTCCATCTGAAAGTGCATGTATAGTATAATGTACATGTCTGGAGTGTAACGATCAAAGAGCTTATACGACTTACGAGGTACCCTGTTATAAAGAACGTACATAGCTGCGCGAGATCCATGCGGATTATCTTAGTATTTACGTAACCGACAATAGGACGATGGAATCAAAGGGTTCAGGTTAACGTTAGATTGATCATGGCGCAATTGGTGAGGAAAAGAAAAGGAAAGGGAAGGTGAATAGGTGATACCCGGTGATTAGTGTCAGCGATCAACACGGTGCCAATCACTTGCAGTTATTCGTTAGTTTCTTGATTCTTCAAAGTATAATGTATAGGCATAAAGTTTTCCTAAAGTCCCTAAAAATTTCATGTATTACATTACCGCAGGCTGACCTTGATCGGCGATCCAAGAGAACGGTCCAAAGATTTGAACAGGTCTTGCATGCGATTTTGATACAGGATTCCGAAAAAAATTGTATGGGTATATAATTATGTCCAAACAGATCATTATCACAAGATATTCTTAATCGTAAAATACACATATGTACCTACACATATTTCATCAAGATTGTATCGCTTGATTAAAAAATCAATGCTCAATCAGAAATCAAAACAAAATCAACAGATTTATAACTATTCAGGAATGTGTTTGAATGAAGAAGATTCTTAGTTATGGTCGCCATAGCTCGTTTATTGGGAAAAAAAACCATTTAACTGACATTTTTTATATACAGGTATTATTTATCTGTATTCGTTCAACGTTCGGGTTCGTGTCGATGAACGACGACGCGACGTGGAGATGTGCAACTTTCACGGAAGCGATGATAAAGCGAAATGATTACTAAAACGAACATCCTCGCTAAAGTTTAGCCGAGAATTTGGGATAAATCACATTCATTTCCACCCAAAAAATAATCCGTCAGTTTTATGGGACTAAAATATGAGAAAAATTTCGTGCCGATTTGCTAGGTGCAGTACTTTGTGAAATCTGCAGAAAATTTTCACCCCTTATGAATATTCCCATGAGATTGCAATGATATACCGAGAATATGAAACATCTGGAGGAATGCAGGTTTTCGACTGGTTTTTCCAACCATTGCCTGGGTATGTCCAGCTGCATCTTGAATGAGTTTGTTGAGTACGTAATGAAGTGGTGGCAGAGATATGACTCGACGACTGATCGGTGATAAGGAGAGTGAAAGAATGTTGAAAAATGTTGACCTCCTAGGAGTGTCTCGTGATATTAATATATATATATGCTGAAATAGGTTTAATGACTAATCGTTAAAAAGTGGATATGCAAATTCATAGGTACACCTATATGTATGAGCTACGAATTCTAACCGGGCGGGACATCCTGCTTGGATCACGCGCCTCTATATTGGTTAATGTTCATCGTGAGTTGCGTGCTTGTTGTCACATGGGTTCTCTGAATGACGACACCCGGATTATGGCCAATGGGCAGACAAGCACCCACAGGCATGCATTAATGTTTCACGCTCTTAGCGCTGGCGCCGATCTTGCAGCAACCTTACGACGAAGCATATACACTATTACACACACTGTTGAAGAACGCGAATGAAATTTACACGCACGAGACCATGACCCACCTCGAGAATCACATGACTCTCTCACACTGTTTTAGCTTTGAATGTGGTCTGAGAGGTAGACTAATAGATATATACAAGAAGAAGAGGACATACTAGGATCTCAGATGGTCGATCAGCAGCTTGGAGAAATCAACATAAATTCGCTTAATCGCGTTTACTTCATTCTTATTATTTCATTTCATTTATTCATTGATTTTTTTTGGTTTTTTTTTTCACATATCGCCAAAACCTGCAGAGATGTTTACGTATACCTTATTTCAGTCGATCGCGACTAGACTTTGATTCTAAGAGATAAGTTTTCTTCTTTTTTATTCTCAAAGATGGTCATCGTTTTGATCTTGCTGACGTAGTTATATCAGATAATATTATACGCTGATCAAGGATTTCGTTGAATGCATTCATGCACCTCCAGGAATTATTTATCATTAACTGAAATTTATTTACCGACTTTTATACCCATAATACGCTTATGCAATATAGATTATAATGGGAGAATTCACTCATTGTCAGCGATACGTACCCTATTATACGTTCCTTGGCAGAACGGGACATCGAAAAGCGATAAGATATTGAATCTGATCCGTAAACCTCAGACCAATAAATCAAGGTTTCGTGTCACGTCACGAAAATATTCAGATCTGTCCTTTCTAATCGTGCATTTCAACGACCTGAACTGAACTACCGCGACAACCATTCTGGAGAATGATGGGTCGTGCGATAAGAATATGGAATTGTTTTTAATAATAAAAAGAAATAGTATAGGTACATACACCTACACGTAGGTATCATACACATAGACATACACATAAATCATAATTCATACAGTAAAACGAATTTTGAACTTATGCCCAGCGCCAGAAACAGTTCCCAAGCTATTTCAACGTCGAGAGTTAGTCATAATCATCTCCTACCCACGCAATGTCATATTCGCAGAATGAGAATATTGCTTTACCCTTGAAAATTACCGAAATCATTACATCCCAGCTTGGTAAATGGTATTTCACACCAAAATTAGCGTTGTTGCAGTATAAATCCCAGCCAAGGAAGAGCAGGACCTAAAATAGACATATTCAACTGATTTTTGCTGCAGATAATTAATTTATATCTTTACATATAATCGTGAATATTTATTCTTCGGACGGAACTATACACTAATTTACACGAAGGTATGGTGTAACTGTGAAGGAGCATAAATATTCATTCTATGATACCACAAATTCTTGTATAATTATTTAAAAAATCGCAGAGAATTCCATTCCGTGTTTATTTTCACCAAAAATCCGAGCTCGTTATTCGGTTTTTGTCATATTAATAACGCGTTGACATTCTGCTAAATTACGGCACCGCCTATGCGGTGGTCGCCAACTTTTTGTCCGCGTAATTAAAATCGCACAACAATTTAACGAGTTACACTATAAATTATGAAACAGCAATCAACAATGCACTCTGTCGATCAGTGGCCTTGGAGATTTAAGATTGGAATCTTTGATCCGCTGAATTCAAATGTTAAATAGTATTCAACGTTTTACTACTCGATGCATAAGAATTCAAGTGCCATTCTCGTAATTATGCATGCTAAAACACGGACGTCGATATCTAGCCATTCAGTTTGAAAATTGCCGATAAAATATGACGTTACTTCGCTCATTTTAACTCATTGAAAATAACAGGGTCTAATCGGTAGAACTTTGTGATTTCATATCCGAATTGCGGATATTTGATTCGGAAATTTATAATTCTAATCTGATCGGATATGCTAAGAACCAGACTTTGCGCTTTAACTCCGATATGGACTGCAGAGTTACGAGTTTTTTTTTCAATTTTTTCGATTTCTTTTTTTTTTTTCACTTCTCCATTTAATATACTACTGACTGAGTAATTTTAGATCTCGTGACTGCCGGGACAGGTTTTTTTGAACTGCTTTATTTGCATCGTTTTATAACCGGCATCCTTGAGTTATCATTCATCAACAAAATTATTTTTCAACTCAAACCGCTGCAGAGTGTGGACCGACGTCTGCTACACGAACTATAGAGATTCCTTCGAGGCATTCGTCCTCGGTAAACGATCAACGATCAAACTATAAACTTATTGAAGATCATACACGTACATAGGTAGGTACCTAGTATTTATCCATTGTTGTTCATTTCCAGTGATCAAAAATGCCAAGGCCTTTATAGCTAGATCCTTAAGACCCACGCAAAGATTTTTTTGAAGCGTTATAGTACATAGTATAACGTAGGTATATAGAATAAGACGTAACCCAGTTACGATATGCTCCTATCGATAATTTAAAATTGTTAATTTTTTCTTCCAATATAGCAGCTGGCGCCGCGCTGCCAGCTAGTTAGGCCAATATTGACTCAACGAAATGAGAGGCAGTTGAATGGGGTCTTAGGTAGTGTTAAAAAACCTCAATGGTAAATAAAGAAATTTTTTTCATCTCCATTTTTAAACAAGGAAGAAAAATATTCTTTCCAATTCTTTTTTTTTTTTTTTTAATTGGTCAAAAACTTAGTTTTCACATTTCTACAGTCGCTATAAGTACCTTTCTCCTTTAATTCTAAACATCTTGATTTAGCATCCGATTGTGATTCAGGCAGGCTCGTCAGATTTTCAACTTCTGAATTCGTCCCACATGAGCAGATTGCAAATCAAGATATACGTAGGAATAAAATGAGAAATTACTCTCGTAGTTTAACATATCATTGCGAGACAATCAGCTTATAATATAACAAGGAAATAATTTACTACTCGAAATCATAAGAGTTCGGGCTGCAATGTAGAGAGACGAGGAAGTGTAACATCTTCTCGAGAAATGAGAATACTTGTATCTTATACCAATACCTACATCATTTTTATTCTCATAATAATTATCTGCAGTCTATACAGTACCTACATAATATCCGTATAAATATATAGTAAAGTGATGTTTAAATTTGAGAATAGTGACTTGATAAATAATCCTAATCGTCTCCTGTGGATCAATTATACCCGTTCTCCGTTTTACTGTAATTTAGGAAGACGGTTTGGCTTGTTTTAAGTTACTTCAGCGATAATAGCGATAGAATGGGTAGAAATTAGAAGGTTGCAGAGAGAGATCGGATCCATGCTGTAGAGAAGCACGTGATCCTCTCTTTATTATACTTTTATACCACCGGCTACAGGAATACTGTAATTGAGCTTATGTTTCTTTTTCTCACGAACGGAGTCATGCGCGCGCGCGTGCTTTGTTGTGTAACTTAGGGTACTTATATATACTATATATATACGCAGGTATATACGAGACTCCGTCGAGATACTTTCTTCCTCAAATCACCAAAACTAAACCTAAACTTTCTTTTCGTCACGTGCGCTTATCCACGTCTTTAGACGATCTTGCATATTTGTTAAGGCAAGGCAATATACATACATACATACACGCGTATACACATCTTCCAAGAAATAAATACATTTGAATAGAAATCCGCACACGTGCATCAAATTCGATATGCATATATTTCTAGCTCGCGGTATACGAAAGGAAATAAAAGGCAAAAAAAAAAAAACTCTGGTCCAAATGTCTCTCAGTATAAGATTAAATATTAATTGATCGATCATATAATAGATCGCAATACTGGCATGAATTCAGCGAGAGAATGTTAATGGGAAATTTTGCAAACCATTAGAAATTTGAATATATTTAATTAAAACAGTTTTTAAGACACATAGGCATAAGCTTATGTTCAAATAGTTCCATCTCCCGCTGATTTGATATCTAAGATAAATAGTTATACAGCGAGGCGGGAAAGTGTGAAATAACGAAGCAATTGATTATTGGTTGTATCTTGGAATTTATTCGACATCAAATCGACAAAATATTATATTTATCGATAAATTTGGTCGCGTATAAAATTATGTAGCATACTATGTGCACCTTGTGCACCTTTCTAAAAAATAAGTTTTTTTATTTGTTTCCTGTTAGCAAGTTAGGAGTATTTCTACTAAGATGCCTGTGACGGCCCTATCTCGCTGACGCAGCCCCCATGCGAACTCTTTGACGTCATTAACGTCATTGACCCCGCGACAGGTGCCCCTAGCCTAGGACAACGCTCCTTGGCCAGAAAGTCAGGCCAACAAAGTGCCAAATGGTATCGTCATCTCGCGGTTGGAATGATGCATACTAATTTTGGCGAAAAAAAATTGGTGCTCTTTATCATATGCAACCCACATGCCATACCTGTAATCAGAGTTGTGTACAGTGAAAGGTGTACAGGTTGCGGCAAAGGTAGTTTGTCAGTTTGACTGCGAGATGGCGATACCATTTGGCAGACCGCTAGTAAGACTTGCCGGGCAAGACCTTCACCTTGAGTAGGAGCACCTGTCGTGTGATCCAAAGAGGATAGGATCCTTTTTTCATACTCCGAAATTATTAAACTGTATGCCAGGAAGCAAATAGTTTTATCATTTGCGATTGGTACTACATACAGAGCGATTCTCTGGAAAGTGATGTGCCTGAAAAGTAGGCAAACGCGAGACGCCTGCATTGAGCGGCTCAAACATCAAGGATCGGGTTTTATTTAATTAGTGGGAAATAAAACCCAATCGTCGATGTTTGAGCTGCTCAATGCAGACGTCTCGCGTTTGCCTATACCTTTCAGGGCGTTACTTTCCAGAAAATCGCTCTGTATTTATTTTTGTGAAGCCATTATGAATTGTACATAGTTTTTACGATAAGTGATAATGTATCGATGCTGTATAAATAAATTCCCAGATATATCAATCATCTGCGTTTTCATTTTCCCTTCTCTTTTCCCTTTGATTCTTTATTCCAAATAAGCGAGAGGTAAAACAGCGTATATCACACACAGCAAGCGCAGTTGCATTAGTATAAATGCATTTTCTGGTACTTTAAAATTTTCGCTGACTTATTCGGGGCACAAGGATTTTTCGACTCAACATTCTTTGAACACTAATTAACACTAGCCTATAAGAGCGAATTGCTTGAAGCCACGTATGCCTATACACTGTTTATTTTTAGCACAATGAATCTCAGCACACCTCCTCGGCTCAGATACTCTCTTGATACCAGGAGCATTTTCCGACCTAAAATTTTGAAAACTGTAAAAATAGCTAGTATAGATAAACTTTCCAGAGACGTGCATGAAGCAACGTAGGCATGCTTCTATCGATACACCACTCCTTTCCCCCACCTAAAAATTCAGTACACCTCCTCGGGTCAGATGTTCTCCTGATACCAGGAGTGATTTCCGACTTAAAATCGTTCGACTTTCAGAGCTATCGAAATTTTAAGTCGAAGATTACTCCTGGTATCAGGAGAACATCTGACCCGAAGAGGTGTGCTGAAATTTTTGGTGCGACAGAGGAATAGTATAGAGATATAGGCATGCATACACTGCTTCGGAGTGATTTTTCTGGCACTTGATACCTTTTTTTCGGAGTGATTTTTCTGGCAGTTGATACCTTATTTCGGAGTGATTTTTCTGGCAGTTGATACCAGTTTTTTTTCGCTACGAAAAGAAGGTATCAACTGCCAGAAAAATCACTCCGAAAAAATGTATCAACTGCCAGAAAAATCACTCCGAAAAAAAAGTATCAACTGCCAGAAAAATCAGTCCGAAAAAGGGTATCAACTGCCAGAAAAATCACTCCGAAGGAGTGTATGCATGACTATATCTCTATACTATTCCTCTGTCGCATCAAAAATTTCAGCACACCTCCTCGGGTCAGATGTTCTCCTGATACCAGGAGCAATTTTCGAGTAAAAATTTCTGTAACTCTGAAAATCGCTAGTATAACTAAATATAAAGACGTGCATGAAGCAACGTATGTATGCATATATCGATGCACTACTCCTTTCCCCCTCCAAAAATTTTAGCACACCTCCTCGGGTCAGATGTTCTCCTGATACCAGGAGCATTTTTCGACTAAAAATTCTTTTAACTCTGAAAACAGCTATCATAGGTAAACTATGGAGAGACGTACATGAAGCAACGTATGCATGCCTATATCGATACACTACTACGTCCCCCCATCAAAAATTTCAGCACACCTCCTCGGGTCAGATGTTCTCCTGATACCAGGAGTAATTTCCGACTTGAAATCGTTCGACTTTCAGAGTTATCGAAATTTTAAGTCGAAGATTACTCCTGGTATCAGGAGAACATCTGACCCGAGGAGGTGTACTGAAATTTTTGGTGCGACAGAGGAATAGTATAGAGATATAGGCATGCATACACTGCTTCGGAGTGATTTTTCTGGCAGTTGATACCTTTTTTTCGGAGTGAGTTTTCTGGCAGTTGATACCTTTTTTCGGAGTGATTTTTCTGGCAGTTGATACCTTTTTTCGGAGTGATTTTTCTGGCAGTTGATACCAGTCTTTTTTCGCTACAAAAAGAAGGTATCAACTGCCAGAAAAATGACTCCGAAAAAAAAGTATCAACTGCCAGAAAAATCAGTCCGAAAAAAGGTATCAACTGCCAGAAAAATCACTCCGAAGCAGTGTATGCATGCCTATATCTCTATACTATTCCTCTGTCGCATCAAAAATTTCAGCACACCTCCTCGGGTCAGCTGTTCTCCTGATACCAGAAAAATTTTCGTCCCAACATTTCTCTAACTCTAGATAATTCAAATTTTAACTCGAAAATCGTCCTGGTATCAGGAGAACATCTGACTCGAAGAGGTGTGCTGAAATTTTTGGTGGGAAAAAGCAGCAGTGTATGGACATACGTTACTTTAGGCACGTCGCTGTATGTATATATGTATACTAGAGTTATATAGAGATAGACAAATTTTAAGTTAAAAGATTCTCCGCATATGAAGAGAGGATATGACCCAAAGAGGTGGTGAGAAATTTGTAAGTAGCTGAAAATGCATTAATTATATTCATAATTTCTTACTCCTTCTGTATATCGTACGTTGCTTCGCCTGTCGCTTATTTTTAAAAGAGAGTTTTGTAGAAACAGGAAAATCGGAAAAAGCTTAAGAAGAAAGAAGAAGGAAAAGGAAAATAAAAAATAATAATGAAATTGATTATTGGTATATCTGGAAATTTATTGCTGCTACATTGATAATATTACATTACAATATGACTGATTATCAAAGTATAATTTGTAATTGTTTCATAAAGATAAATTAGTACTACATAGGTACAATACATAATACATATCGAGTCTCTTTATTCGCTTCCTGGCATACAAGTTATCATTACCATAAACCACGTTTGTATCATGCAAATATACTTATATACTAACATAATTTATTTGATGAAGACTTTATTCATTCGTAATAATTGGTACAGAATCTTTGCTCGACGGAGATGTCTAAGACTCTGGTAGAGGTTTATTAATCTGTATAACAGACAGACGAATCTCATAATATTACCATTATTCAGTGAATCACCCAAAAAACTAGATTGTAGAAAAACTTATTTTCCTCAATGAGTATATTTTCCATGTTGCGATAACTTCCTTGCGTTCGAAAGATTTATATTACGATGCCTGTCACAGTCAAATTTTGTTGACGCAACCCCCATATGCACTCTTTGACGCCCCGAGGGCCACTGACCCCATGACAGGTGCTTCTACCCAATGTCAAGGTCGCTCCTTCTCCTTGCCCCGCACGTTACGTCGACGGGCTATCAAATGGTATCGCCATCTTGCGGTCGAATTGACGAACTACTTTTCCCGCAAACATATGAACGCCTAACTCTATGCAACTGCTCCTACACGTAGGGCATGCGGGATGGAGCATGCGAATAAATGATCCTATTACCGACAGATACGAGTGTGTCTATTCGTTCTAAAGGCGTTCTAAAAAATTGATTGAGAAATCTAATAATTATATTTCTTATTATTCGGGAGAAACAGCATCTGTAAAAGGACAGAAATGAACTTCGTCGCTAGACAGTGCGTCAGAATTATTAAGAATGAGATCACTAATAAAACGCATGTTTGCGGTCTGGGAAGAACCTTCTCTTACAAAAGCGCATACGCTTTAGATAACCTCTACCCGAAGAGTAGCCTCAAACTTTACACACCTAATTTTGTAAGTTGATCTATTCTATTTCGTTTAGTCAGATTCACGCAAAAATTGTATTTACACCTTTCCGATACATTCATTCATGTCTAATACAATATAACACGCTTTAACTCAACATAACATAACCTAACATATTCTAACCTAACTTTTTTTTTATCATTTCCAGACGCCGGAAGATCCTAATGCTAAATTCAACGGATTTATCCCCTTGGATCAACTCGAAATAACATATAGCCGCAGTAGTGGACCCGGTGGTCAAAACGTAAACACAGTAAACACGAAAGTAGACTTGAGATTCAATGTTAAAACTGCTGGATGGTTGCACGAGGAGTTGAAGTCCAAAGTGTTGGATAAAGTGAGGAAATTGATTAACGAAAAAACGAAATTTCTTCTAATTCCAAGAATTTTCTTTATTCGATAATATTCTCAACGTTTTCGTTCTCTTCTTTTTATCACGTTTTAGTACAGCACAAAAATAAGCAAGGAAGGATGTCTGGTGATTAAATCAGACGTAACAAGATCCCAGCAATTAAACTTGGCCGATGCTTTAGAGAAGCTTAGAATAATGATAAGAAAAGTGGCTCAACCAGCACCGCAAATATCACAAGATACGGAAGAAAAATTGAGGAGAAGACACCTTAAAGCTAGTAGAGAAAGGCTTATCTCTAAGAGAATGAGATCCGATATTAAACGAGGGAGACAAGATCCTTCGGCCGATTTCTGAGACCATTATCTCCCTCTTACATCCCCACCATCATATTAATATCTGCATTGTACAATAGTCTTATTATTTAAAATAAATATTCACTGACGTTTATCTTGACTTATTTATATACAATTGAGTAAATCTATATTATCTTCATAAGTTCAATCATATTCCATGTACTGAATCATTGTAAATAATTTAGTCTATAGTCTTCTTACATAATAAAGCTTTCAAAGTAATCATCTCTGTTCGAATTTTACTCATTTTCTTGTTTTTTTTTTTCCTCTACATTCCTTTTATATCAATGCACTTCGTTGATGAAGTTGTTTGCTAATATTTCATAATTTCTTTTGAAATGATCCGAAATACTTTATTACTTATCAAATTGTGCCGAATTCTCTTTTAGAAGGTTTCTATCTTATCGATCGAATTCTTGTTACCATAGTCCGCACGTATGAAGTTCCGATTAGATAGCGCTGTGTTCGTAGGAGCGTAAAGCCACATAATTCAAAGACCGAAATACTCCCGACACTCCCAAAAATGATGAATGAATTATTTTCAGGCAATATTGCTGATTGAGTATTGTATAAAACTCTCTCAAAATCGTTAAACTAGGTATCCGAAACTACAGACTACAGGCTCTAATCTATTTCTTGATATTCAGCAGCCATAACATCCGTAACGTTGCCAAGCAACCCCGGCGAGTCTAAACGTAAACACTGAAAATGCTGTGAATTTGATAGACGTGTTCAAAGTGTGCAGTGTAGTAATAAAAGCACGTGAAAATGTCATTCAGAGATTTGAGAAGTGAGTATGAACAGTTTTCGAATATTTTTAATAAAATCCTGCGATAACAAATTAACTGTATTGTCACCGAAATTTCAATTCATACTCACTATCAGTTTAGCACCGTCTTTATTTTAATTTATAGATTTCACCGAGATGATGCGAGTCCTCGGTTACCCGAGGCTGATTTCCTTAGCTAATTTCCGCGTACCAAATTTTCCTTTAGTAGCTGAAATACTGGTTTGGCTAGTCAAAAGATTCGACCCTGACGCAGATGTTCCTAATGAACATAACGCGGAACAAGATCGGGTCGCTCTCGTGAGAAGAACCGCTGAATTTATGGTGCGATTAAACTTTACGATATGTTTACTTCGTCAATGTCTTTGAATGATGTATTATGACTTAGTTATATTTGTATTATTATTCGTCAATAAATTGGTATATATATTTTGTAACTGCAGGCGGTAAAAGCCAACATAAAATTAAACACTAAGAAACTTTACCAAGCTGATGGCTACGCGGTTAAAGAATTATTGAAAATAACAACGTTGCTTTACGAGGCGCAGAGCCGTAGCACAGAGAAGGCGATTTTGATGGGTGATAATATTGAAAGTGGTAAAAATTTCGATATCTCTGATAGGATAAACGAGCTCAAAACTACTAGACAACTTGCTAGTCAACTGACTATAAACGGGGCAACACTTTTCGACCTTTTGGGTAGAGAAGTTGACCTACGTGAGATAAGGAACACGAAAATCTCCCGACAATTCGACACTTCGGAAATAGAATTGGCCATGAAAGAAGTACTCGAAAGTATAAGCCAGGAGATTAATGAGACTAAAAAACAAATGGAGAATATTAAAGATACGGAACAGAGCTTAGACGCGAAAATTGAAAGACGACGTACCGAGCTAGATCGCAATCAAAAGCGACTACAAACGCTGCGGAAAGTGCGTCCCGCTTTTATGGAAGAGTTTGAAAAACTTGAAGTCGAATTGAAAGCTCTCTACGATGATTATCTACAAAAATTTCGCTATCTTGCTTACCTCGAACATCTTCACGAAGATGCTGCTAAAGCTGAACAAGAAAGATTCGAGAGAAGGTAAGTAAAGAAAAAAAAAATAATCAGCAACACACAAGATGATCATGATGTTGATTAACAAAAATCAATTTTCACGATAGACAAGCAGCTACGAAAAAACAACTCGAGCAACTAAGAGGAGAAGACGTAACTCTCGAAGGTCTCCTCGAAGGAAGTGATTCGATATTTAATTCGAACCAAGAAACAATCGGGCATAGTTTAGGGGACGCTGAAAAACAGTTACAAGAACGAATAGGTCAGGGAGTTCGAATCAAGACTGGTAAGAATTGGCTGGAAGGATCGGATCATCAAGTCTATGATTTCAAGTCCGAAAAGCTCTTGAATAAACTGGAAGCTAGTAGGTTCTAAACGTCCCAAAGAATCTCTTCTTCTTCTTTGTTTTTTTTTTAGCTCTGCTTAACCCAGTTTTGATAAATTTATGTTTTGCTGGCGCAACTTCTTGTCTATAAAGTACATAAAATACGTTATTATTTTCTCCATCACAGCTGTGGTTCCTTAATCTATAATTCAGGTACTACTCCTTTTTTTTAGGCATGGGAGGATCCTCTCGTGCTCAAACCTTGCAACGTCGTGTTTACGGAAGTATGTCCGGCCGTCAACGTGCAGGTGTTGGAACAGCCCTTGATTTGAACGATAGTGTCGGGTCTTTGGACAGCGATAGCGATCTTTTTATTGACGGTGACTTGGAGGATGATGATGACCTTTTAAATTCCGACGGAGACCTAGAGCTCGGTGTACTACACGCTAAAAATAATCAAGAAAAACGTTCTGTCAGCAAAATAGATCACTCTGATGAAGATTTTTGAAAAAATGAATTACTCATCTCTGCGGGGGGCAGATTTTCTCGATAAAACTTCATCAGATTGAGCCGTAAAAAAAGAATGAGGAAAAATGCATCTTTCGAATACGATTACGGCTCTTTTTGTTATTTCTTATTCACTAACATACCACATATTTTCCATTTTCATGTTATCTAAGAGCAAGACACTTCTTTCGTACATACAGAAACAATTTTTTAATTGTTTATTATTATATCAACACTGTCTTAGACAAAAAAAAGAATAGTGTTATGCAATTAGTCATCTATAATTTTTCTCGTGTTTTTACTATAGGTAGGTATACTATAGCTCTGACGTAACCATACCGTGTATAGAGTAATTCATTAGTCACGTAAGATACACCAGTTTTACTAAGTTCGATTAAAATGAGTTTAATCCCATTATTTCTTGTCTATGATTTCGAGTTCACAATGTTATCGAAGTTTTCGGCGTTAATTAAATTCGTTAATTGGCTTGTTCAACATCCGCTGTTCTAATCTGAAGTTGAAATCTTGAGAAATAGAGATTTTCAAGCGCTGTATGAGTCACATATCCTGTCACGTGAAGATTAACATGTATAAAAAACGCATCGGGACCAATAAATCATATTATTATAAGATAGGCGATCTATTATCATTTATCAACATAATTTACTACAACCACGAGCAAGATTTTGCATAATTATTCAAGAGATGCAATTTCCGACAGTCCTAATTCTCGAAATAGTAGTTGCGTTTTCATTTGTGATCGCGGTAGGGTTCCGCCCTGACAATAATGTAAACCAATTTTTTCTGAAGTCTTATAACATAATATTAACGCGGTTTTTTATTTTTTCATTTTTTTGTATAAGCTCAAATTGAACCTGACTGATTAATTGGTTATTATAAACCGAAATAAATTGAACTGAATTGAACGTGGGATCAAAAGACACTGGATTTATTAGTATACTGATTTATTTTGCGATATAACCATTTGGCATTTATTGCGTTCATGAAGATGCGCAATATTGGTACAACATTATTTTATTGTACACACCAGTCGACCAGTTTCATATATTATATAATATAAATATTATATATATACAATGTGTGTGTTTGTGTGTATGCGTGTATTTATTGTTATTATTTTTTTTTTTTGTATAGTATAAGAAAACAATCCTTATTCAATAAATAAATAAAAATATTTTATTCGTACACTTACGTTACGTGCCTAAATATTTCTTACATATTTACGTATTTTATAATAAAGACTAAAATCACACAAAAATAAATTGTACAAGTTTATATACATGGTGTCTTAAAAACTAGAAAAACAAGATTCCAGATTATTAATTATCGGGGCTTTCTTTAATAAAACATTTATCAACCATATCAGTATCAGAAATTAATTGAATCAATTATATGTTATATATTACTCAATTTCTTCTAGTCCACAGCAAAACCTTGAAGGATATCAGCTATTTGTCAGGGTTTATTATCTGTTTCAATAATAACTTTCACAAACTAACTCCAATTCATTTAATAATAATAATAACAACTAAATGCCTCCCAATCATTCGCTATTTCATTTATTAATCAATTACTTAACGATCAATTAATTAAACTGTCTATTATCTATTTTTAAATGTACGTACGAGTTCCATAGATATGCGTCTGTGTTTCTTACTTCGTATTATGGTTTTCTTTATCTTATTTTATTCATTTATTTATTTATTTTTGCCTATTTATTCGTTCACTTCGCCAATTTCGTTTTTTTCTTTTTAAATCATTTTTCCCTACAGATTTTATTTTCATATATTATCAGCGAATGATCGATTACTTTTTTTCTTCTTTTTTTTTTTTGTCTCTCCTCGGCCAATTTTTACCACTATTTCGCGTACACACGGTGTACTTAGACCGGAATTATATAGGCTATTCGTTTAATATTTCTTATACATAATCAGGTGACCCTTGCAATATAGCAAAAAATTTACTGACCTAGGCATACAAGAGACGCCCGATATTCTAAGCCCTGCACTGCATCGTACATACATACATACATACATATCCGTGTAGCATTTAATTATAAAACAATACGTTATAACAATATAATGTCCTAGCTAAACGATATAATATAGTGAACAAAATGAATACAAAATTACGTTATAAAATTGCAAACAAGCACCAGATTCAAACTAATTCGAGGCAAGGCCTTCAATAATTATACGAGAAAAGCTTTCTTCGTAGAAAAATATCGTCAGTCCACTGTAATTACGCTTTATGGGGTCTGCATATCGTTATTTATATAAGGTTCTGCCCGTTTTATGTATAGTATATGATAATACATACATATATATATATTATATATTTAAATGTCTTTTAAGTTATACAATTTATTAAATACCGTATAATGTGTAATACCATTTTTGAAACTCGTTCAAAATCATTGCTCCAAGCAATCCGGCAGATAATGTAATTAATTATCAATGAATTATTTGCCTATTCGTAAACGCGATTTACGTCTCATATAAGAGAAAGAAAAGAAAAGAATAATCACGAGCTCATAGATCTTTATTCCCTGGCTGATAATTGATTCAATGAAAACAGCATAAAAATGAAAAATGAAAGCTCACACTTCGAGGAAAATAAGACATATGTGAGTAAAAGTGATGAAGTGCGCGAAATCATGCTTATATCTCGTTGAACAAAAACGAAAAACAAAAAAAGCCCTACAGTTCCGATAATAGATAAGCGAATGCAGTGAAATTGTCTTTTTCTCCGTGTAATGTTATTTGTTATAAATATCTTATATGGTTGTTGTCCCAAACCACATATTTACGGACAGAATAAATTCAACTTGCTTATAAATACTGATATACATACTGTTAAAAAATGACCGCGTACCCGTCAGAAATTGTTGTAGCTATAAAAATACGTCCTCGCTACTTTTTGAGGCCCGGTAAAATTCCTCAAGTTCTTCGACCTTACGATGGTCAGCTTTCGCTATCTGGCCTTTTGGACGAGCGGAATTGGCGTTGATTCCGCTGATACTGGAGGAACAGGATCGAGCTCAGGAAGTGAACACTTCTCGGCCAATTCTCTGTATCGTATTCTAACATTTCTTGCCAATTCAGGCCCGTATCTATACGCGGTTTTGTCGACTACAGAGGGTGTCTTGACGCAGTCATCTCCCCCAAATTCACATACGCGATAATGATGAAGAATCGCCGCGTCGGCTGGTATATTGAGTGCTCCATGTCCCGGTACGAATTCCCAAACGAAATGATTACCAGCTTCGACGACGTTCTCCGGTTTACAAATGTACTTAGAACGCTGTTTATGCGGATGTAGTTTGACCCTTCGACGAGTTTTTCTCGAAGTAATTAGCGCCGCTTCCTCGGGCGTCTGGCTGAACTTGACGCTCGGGTCATCAGCCCATTGTAAATAAAAAAAGGCATTTTGAAAGGAATAGGCGCCGGTTGACTTGGTGCTAATCCTCTTGCCCAACCAACTGGAAAATATTACGAAAGTTACAAAGTGTTACTCATATTCCCTAATTTACAAAACCGGACTGTTTGTTGTTCGTATTCAATCGGTTAGAACGAGACATTCAACAGAGAGGTATATACATAATTGTACCGCAAAGTCAAGGCTCATCAAGGTCTGTCATTATTTATATTTTATAACAATGCGGAACTCTCCGGATTTGTCCTCGTCTACACTCTACACTTCCAATACTACATCATAGAAGAATAATTAAAAATAATTTCGTTTTCAATTAGGTCAGGAAATTATAACTTGTATATGAAATCATATATGAAAAGAAGTTATCGTTTAATCAGATAAAAATTTATTTTCTGAACAATTAGAGACATCTAAAGATCTGACAATGAGATGAAAGAATCTCTGTCTGAATCTAACAGCTTCAAGATACGATGGTTGAAAAAAAAAATTCGGGACTTTATCTGATAATACTTCAAAAGATTAGTGCACTGATGCGATAAGACTGCGGGTTACTGAAAAATTCTTTTTGGAACACGGTGGTCTTCGAGAGGTGCTTCATTTCCTGGTGTGTGTGTGTGTATTTCTGTTACACCTTTTTATCATTATCGCGGTGTCCGTTGAATTGGACAAAGTCCTCATTGGAGTTTTTTTTCGCTTTTTATTTTTTGAGAATAATGTGACAGCCCTATACTGATGCGAGCATGACGCACCTCTGTGCAGACTGGTTATCTTAGATTTCAGGAATTTATTGAAGCCAGAGTAACCGAGCGAAAAGGAAGGTCTTAAAATGTCTTTTCATCAGTTTCATTCAACGCAGCTCGTTCAACGTCGACTTGAACGTCTAAATGAAAGCGACTGCCTCATTAAGGCCGTTTATTCGTGGGTTATAAACTTTCTTACAAAACCCCCTGCCCCTAGTGTAACCTGACTTATTTTTTTTTTTTTTTAAGGAAATCCTTGTCGCACGTTTAATCGGCGCAATGGAAACCTCGATGTCCGTTCAACGTTGCACCAGACTGAATAAATATCAAAAGAACTTCATCTCTCATTTCTTAGAATTAAATTGCTCCCCTATTGATCTGTCTTATCACTCTCGAAAACCAGAATATATATATACTTAATATATATGTATGCAGAATTTCTATTCAAATTCTAAAGGCAATTACAACAATTGAAACATTGAAGTATCGATCGTGTAGGTACGTGGTACCTTTCAGAGCTTCTGACGGTTTTGAATAAATTATTTATCCGACCTCCAACCTCTAGCCAGGTCTCGCTTAGCCAACCCCTGCAGCTGCAGTCTCGCGAGTATGTGAAGCAATTTTGCATATCAATATAATGCAACGTCACGAAAATAATACAAGTCAAACTATATGAATTGCAATTCTGCATAGGTACACGTATAGAAAAATTTATGAAAGATAAGATAATCTCTGATATATCTATAGCATATGTTGATTAATTTTTAACGAGATATTAATATAGGAAAGCAGATTGATGTATGTAATAATAAATTTCTATATATACTAATATGTATATTACTTCGAAATATAACTTTTCCTCGAGTTAAGTTTATTTGAAAATTATCTTTACGGCAAAAAGCCTGAGGATATCGGAGGGTCACGCAAGCCTTGCGTGAAAAACGGAGGAAGTTGAAGTTGAATATGAATAATTTCATTCCGGACCGTGCAAATAGGTACATACATGTAGGTATGCATAAAATACACGTATCAAAATCTGGGTGTAGGTAAATAAGAATGAAATTTCCGCAGTTGCCGTATAGTAGGTACATGTGTTTACATGCCTGAATAAATAAATAAATAAATGAATGAATGAATGAATGAATGGGTAAATAATGAATAAAGTTCACCGAAATAATTGCGGTATAATCAGAATCGCGAATGTCTGCAGTTAGTGATGAAATTTGTAGGAAAAGCTGCTGATGTGTTAATGCTGCTTTAGAAACCCATAATTCCCTAGCTCCTCTTCGATTAGGTATAATACGGAAAATTTCTTACCTTATTAGTTCAGGTATCGTGTAGTTGTGCCTTGGTATGATGAATTCGTCAAGGTCCAGTAAAGCGACGAGTTCATAATTGTACATCGAACGATATAGACAATCGTTTAACGCCGCGAACAAACCCTCCGTCCTTATTTCCCGTTGAGATATCATGTCCAGATGATGCCATGGCAGAAGTGTGACCAGAGGATAATCGCTCGCAATAGCTGACCGAGTCTCGTAATCTTTTAAAACGCAACCAGCTTCATGACCCAAAGTATCATTGTAGAGAGTGACATGACTCGCACCTAGCAATCTGTGCAATTCTATGAACTCGATCAGCTGTATTACCTGAAAATGGATAAAAATTTCACAAGATTATCGATTCCCCTTATCGTTGAATAAAAGCCATATTATTTTTTCAAAAGTGAATTTCAACCCACTCTGTTATAGTCGAAGTGTAGAGGCTTGACACAGACAGCTAAGGCTTCTCGTTCCTTCGGTCTATCGGAGGGTCTATTCTGTATAAGAATTCTGTTTGCTGGTTGAGCTTTTAGTCTTGCAACAACGCTTACGGAATTTGGAACTCTGTTAGGTACTTTACCGTCCGGAATTTCCGGCGGTGTTTTCGGAAGCGGACATATCACGAAACAGGCGCTGTATTTCAAGTTCCAATTCTCTCTGATCACCTGAGAATTAGGACAATTTATAAACCTGCAGTTAAACCTGGATGAATATTCTCTCTAAATTTTTGGGAGTGAAAAGTTCACTCTTTTGTCTTGGAGTTGCACGATTTTCAATCCAAGAAAGTGAATTTTCACTCCCTTGGATTGAAAATCTTGCAACTCCAAGACGAAAGAGTGAATTTTTCACTCCCAAAAATTTAGAGAGTTCTTCCAGAGTTCACTAATCGGGCTCTCGCGATCTCTCATTCGTATGAATTATGGTTACAACAAACAGCAGGAATTTTCCATTACATTAGCGCGTTACCTGTAACATATCTGCGAAATTACCCACCTTGACTTTGGCGGCTACGGTAATGGATGCTGTGGCGTTTCCGGTTGCGTGTAAATTGTACCACAACCGACACCAAACACGTTCTGGACTCCTTGTTTTAGTGGCCCCAATTACCCTGATTAATCCTGGACCATCACCGCCTCCCGCACGATTATCGTAGTACGCGGAGTAGACGAAGAATTTATATCTGTTGAAAGGAAAGCCGGTTTTTCACCATTAGAAGAGAAGAGAAGAGAGTGAATTGATTTTTAAGACGAGGCGTTATACTGTCGGAGAGTTTGGGACGCGATCTTTTTTTCACCTACCAGCTAGTCCCCAGATTTGGGTATCGGGAATAAACTACGGCACGGTTATTTATGGGAAAGGTGCTTTGCATAGCATAAATACAAACGTGCTGTAGTTTCAAAATTTCCAAGTATTTCGTAAACGGTAGTACTCTACTCTCTACGCGAACTTATGCAAATAGGACTAATATACGTAGGAGGGGATCGTAAGTTGGAGGGTCCTTCGGACGCTCTTGACTATAACGCTAAGAGCCAGAAAAGCGAAACTGGAATATTTTTAAGGATTTACACCCTCGGGAAAATTCTCGTTTGATGATGGAAAAGGTCAAGCACCTCCTTTCACTTTAATTTCACTTAATTATAATTATCAATTTTATTACCCGATACCGACAAATTTCAATCGTCACATTACTCTCAATTATTATCCATTCGAATTTCTAATCAATTTCAATATGCTGTGCGAATATACCTACATATGTTAGCGCAGATTTACCTACGCGGAAGAAATTCCGGCTTATCTTCGGACTGATCATATTGTATGGGCTCAAATTTCTCGCACGTGTTTTTCCTGACAAAGATAAACCGCTTCTCTTATCTCGCGTGGTGATGAAGATAAACTATTTACCTGGTGTTTGTGACGGGTAGCCAATCGGCGTGAGTCAATCTCAAGCTTTGATTCAAGTGAGGTAAACGCGCCTCAAGGCTTGGAGGGAGGCTGGGTAAGCCTCGAGGATCAGCAAGTGAAGCAACCGGTTTTCCACCCTCGACTGTGTCCTTTACTAGGAGGCCAACGTGCTCATCGAAGCTACCCCTAAGTCCGGCGTAATCTTCGGCCTGTTCGAAAACCAGCCGTTTATTTCGGTCATTAATTCCGTTAATGTCTGACCCCCCAGAAAATTGGGGGTTTCTCTCTTACATTTATTACAGCGTTAATTTGTATTAAATATTGAATTTTCGTTGAAAAAAATCAATCTTTGTGGTTCAATTTCAATTGGAAAAAAAAATAAAAATTTGAAAAAAGCAGGGAGTTTGCGTTTGACACGAGTCAAGCCATCGGTAAAATTGGGGGTGAAATATGTGACGTATCGAAACTTGGAATAGAAATTCGAAGCTTCTATACTGCAGTGGGGTGAAAACGATCGATATAGAAAACCCTTACCAACCGCTAACGAGGAGAAATTATTACCGCCAGCAGCAGGGGGCTTTCCCAGTAATTGGCCCCGCAGCTGTCACGCGCAATAAATTTACGAAACGCCTGACCCCCGTCCGCGGGCATAGGTAACACACACACTACCTATATCTACTGACACATCCGGTTTTTACGCATAGATTTTTCAAATTCATTCGAAATACAATAATTATAAAAGTTAAGACCGATTTGATCAATATATTGATTCCCAAAGGGGCAGAGTGATCAAACAATGCAGAAAGAAGGTAAAAATAGTAAACTAAATTTATATCCATGGAGGAATTATGGATTTGAAAAATGTGAATATCAGATAGTAACCAGATACTGTAACAATGTTGTTACTCATATACAGAGTGCAAAGGTAATTGATTTTACTTTATTGTCTAGATATGCGCCAGTTCCTGGTTTATACCACAGGTCATGGCCTGAACTGGATATATATGTAGAGAAATCGAAAATTTATACGATATTTATTTCCGTGAGGATGTATAACATAGATATAAATTTCGGCAATGTGAAATAATTGGACATTTATGTATGTTGCATGAAATGTTTATACATACACCTCTCATATGATTTTGTTATCACACGGTTAATTTTTCTACCGGATATGTGATATTATGTCAACAAGATATTGACGCAATTAATGCCACAACGATTAATATTGTGATAAGAATAAATCAGCCGTTGTATATCATGGAAATTATCACAACTTCCTCGGTGTTGAGTTTGTCTAATAAATTATAAACTCGGAAGTGAGATGAAATGACTGTACGCCTATACAAAAGAAAACTTATTTTCATCAGTTTTTCACGGATCTGGGTGCTCATTCTTGAAAACAGGAGAAGGTTTGAGTTTTCTCATGGATAATACAATTTCATAAATATGTATATTCCTAACAAATTGATGGAAAAAAAATCGCCGAAAAATCTTTCAGAGATAATAGTGTATAAAAAAAAAGATAAAGATTCCTCCAAATCCCAACAAAGCAATGCCAAATTGGAAAAGAAGACACAGCTCCTCGTTATGCTGCTTATTATTATTCCAAATGGGGAAACAATACATCGGTTGAAGCAGCTTTCAGAGATTTTTTACGAACCAGAGGCGGAATATAATAACGATTTTTTTTTTATTTTTCTATTTTTTTCTGTTCAACATTGTAATACAGTCACAGGGTGAAAGACGGATCGAAATCGAATCTGCGTGCAGGCTACTACGTAACCAATTTACCGCGGTTCTGTACTCGCGGTAATTGCCTCCGTTACTAATTACGCGAATAAACCCTTTAATTACACTCACCCCAACCTCCTCGTAATCTGGTCTGTCCGGGGCAGCAACCAGCCTGTGACCGTTTCTGTGACCTCCTAGCGCCCCCGTACCGCCTACGTTAGATCCATGTCTGTCGTCGATGAGGAAAATTTCCGTAAGAACAATCAGACCAAATACGGCGAAGAACATGACAACGAGCATGAAGGACATGTTCGCTCTTTCCTTCAGTACTCCGACCCCTCGGCCTCCACCTGAACCGCTTCTTCGACCACCCATTCTCAAGGCTCTCTAAAATCATGGGAAAACGATTTTGATTTTCGAAAAATTTATTTCAAAAGAGATAGAAAAAGCTCTGCTTCTGCACTGCCATAGTAGTCACTTGCAGAATACTTAAACTTGCGGAAAACTTTGACCCGCTGTTTAAGAGGATGAAAATCATTTTTTCACCACACCTGCACGGAAAGTACGACTTTCGGCCCCCCGCGTGAACGGGAGGTCGTACTTTCCGATGCCAGGGGATGGTGAAAAATAGTATACCTCACACGGGAGTGAAAAAGGCCATCCCAAAGTGCGTTTTTACCAATCTCACACGCAGTTTGTGTTAGCCTACTTTCCCTCCCTAGGTGAGTAATATACTAATTTATCACACATGCACGGAAAACCCGATTTTCCTCGCTGTTATGCGAAAGTAAAATGGCATTTTGTCTCCCGTGGTACACAAGATGAACTCGCGCGTGCGCATGTCGTGGAAGTTTATTTTCTTCCCTAGCGAGCGGGAAGAAAATAGCGTTTTTACAACAGCGGATGGAAACCAGTGAGTTTCCATCCGCAAATGAGGATGGAAACCAGTCGATTGCCGGTCCTCGTTTGCGGATGGAAACTCACTGGTTTCCATCCGCTGTTGTAAAAAATAGTATGTTCACCTCGGAGAAAACGGTCATTAGCGCCTCGTATGAACTTGAGAACACCTCGGCTTCGCCTCGGTGCTCAAATTCATACTCGGCGCGCAATCGACCGTTTTCTCGCTCGGTAAACAATGTACTATTTACTACCTACGAAGCGCCATCGGACAGAATAAATACTACAGTTCGGAAATACGGCTCGGAAAATCGGTGTTTTGGTGCATTCGTGATAAAAAATATCGTGTGCATCAAGGAAGAATAGGTGCTTTCTACCTATTTTCTTCCCTTGATGCACAATATGCTATCAAAAACTGTCTTATTGAAAGTTAGGGGTATTTGAGAGATTCGAGAGTTCATAAAAAGCTATTTTTTAGTAGTTTTACAATTTCTTTTCGGCACTGGGGGCAATTATCGCGCCTGTTTGCTCTCTGCATAGTATATATTCTGCTCGTCAAACGGCAGTTTGATGTCTCTAGCGACCCATTATCGTAATTACTAGACAGTTTTCATCACCGGCAACCTACAGCGAAGCTCTACTTTGGATACGTGTTAGTATAATATGTTATACTCAAAATATGTTTCGTGATTTATATAGCTATATATTACCTAGTATAAATGCACCGTTCTTTTCTCCACGTTATAATTATAGGCTCCTACCAACCTGCTATATTCGCGTTCAGTCGTAAACTGTATAATATTTTTCCGAACTTATGATATACGCGTTAATTATTATTATCTATGTCACATAATATAAGTATAAAATTTATCGGTAGGTATTTGGTAAGACTTTGAGACACCTGCATGTACAAACGAAACATGAGTGCAAATATTTGAGTAGCGAATGAGTTCATTCATAAGTACATTACTAACTGATGGATGTCTTGAAAAAATGATTGTATTGTATATTTTTCAAATAGTGAAGGAATTTATGGATAATGTGAATTTTACGTATTGCAAAATTAGCATCACTATATAGAGGCATAAGTATGCGCCGTAAAAATATCAAGCAATTTGTGCAATTATATAGTTTCAGAATGTTGTTCAATTCCCTAAAAGTAATGAAACTTTTCAAAGTAAATTGACGAAATTTTTTTCCAACACTTTCTCAAATATTTTAATCGTTTAGTTTTGACTTAAATCGGAAAACCATATTATAGGTACTCACTATGAAGCGCATAATTCTCCGATGAAAACTCATTTCCTTAGATTTTGTAGCAGTTGCTTGTGTAGTAGGTATATTAGTTGATAAACTGTCACTCTTAGTAACCGTAAGATAATTACAATTAATTCACAGGTGCAGGAAATAATCGCGTGGCTTGTGTGCCTGATGGTTCGATTATGGAGTGATATCCGATCTAGACCCTGCAGAGACCCCGGTGCTAATTGGGAAATAGATGTTCTCAAACAAGTACTAAAACTTAACCAATTCTCTACCCAGATTACGTCGGCTTTCGGCTTATAAAGTTACACCAATTTTATCCACTAGGGTTCCACATAGACTTGCTAGAGAATGAAATTGACGTCGGAGGAAAAAATAAAAAAAAATCTGACACCAATTCGGAAGGAATGATAGTGCTACGAAATAAAGCAATCTAAATTATGTATTTGTTACGAAAATTTTTAGCTCGCAATTATAACGCCTGGAGTTGAGAGCCATTTCATTCATGATTAGATAACGTCAATAGTTTTTGGGTCTGTTTCTTGTATGTTGATAAAATCAAAAATTTTGATCGAAAAATCAGACGTACGATGATCGTGAGGTGATCAATATAATTAGAAAAGTGTAAACATTGTTTAAACCAAACTGTTTGCGGGATTTGTGCGAATGTCGATTGAGGTATAATACCTAATATGAGTATCCATATGATAGGGCTTACGTACCTAATGTAGCAAACAAGCTTGAAGTGAGGTCATACATGTGGTCGGCACTCGATTCTGGAATCATAAAATGCAATTATTAGATAGAAGCTCGAGTATGCTGGCGACTTTTTAGAGCAGGATGATTGGCTTGGCCATATCACTTCTGAAAAGCTTGGAAAGCTGCTTTTCTAAAGATTATAAAGATTGAAGGTAAAATTAAACCGCGAGAGCCGCGTTAATGCGAACGGTATCGCACTGGAAATGAAAAATAAAATACAGATGAAGATAATACCCGAAATTTTTATCTCGCTGAATGTTATGTTCTTTAAAGGAGAAGGGGAATCACTCTTTTATCATATTTGATGTGGTACCTATTTGTCCATTCGATTAATTGTTCTGATCGAGAGAGTCGGAAATTCGCAATTCGTTATTCCGCGGATTAAAAATTTTGTTGATCAAAAAAATTCGTACCACAAAATTGAAAATATGAAATATTTCAGGTGAAACTAGGGGATGGTAATAGAGCAATTGCGATATCAAGGACCAAAACTATGAGGTGCATCGATGCTGAAGAGAAGAAAATAAACGGGTATAAATCATCGTTGTTTTTCATTCGATGCGGGCGTAGGTGTAGGTATAGCTATTGCAGCAGGTAGTGATTTTTCACTCGTCACAGTCGAATAAACGAGCGTATTTTTATTTCGAACCCTCGACATTTGTTCCGTTTGATATTTACTGCGAGTAACGTGAAATATCTACGGAACAGTCAAACCCCCGGAAAGAAATATTTTATTTCGGCCAATACTCTTGACGCGCATTAATCCCCCGTTTCCCCAATTTACAACCATATCCTGTGCGGCCTATGAAACATCCTTTTTGACCATTAGTTATAACCGTACTGCAAAGCTATAAAATATACGAATTTCGAAAGCTGATTACTCGGTTTAATGGAATAACAATTTTCCAACATTTCATATCGCATGGTTGATGGAAAATGAAAACCAACTGCATGGTTGAGGAAAATTGAAAATTGCATACGTATTCAGGTGTATCGTTGCAGGGTAATGTTACGTTATTTTTTCGCTCACATCAGCTGGAAATCCACTAGAATGAGGCTAAAGCGAAATCTTTCCGGAAGGGTAGCTCTAAAAACGCTTTTTATTAACTATCATAAGTTTTTTCATTTAAATGTTACGGGAAGGACATGATTTTTTCTTTCTTCAAATCATAGTATTACCCAGCCGGGTTGCACATGATGAGAAAAAAAGATTCGCAGAGTGCTGTTGCATAAATAATTATGATTGCGTTTTTAGGTACACTTCTTTATCCAATCGTTCGATCGAAAGATTGATTAGTATGTAATTCAGACTGATGACTAACTTTGCCTCTTGTCAACGGTACAAAGTTACTATAGCTTATGTTCGACTACTATCGCTTTCGATCTAGTGTGACTATGATAAATCACTTATACCGTGGGTTCACCGAACGGTGGTACGATTCGTGCGCCTATGGGCAGGCAATTGCAATTAGGCAATTTCCGAGTGACCACCGTAGCCCTACATATTAGGCTAGCGACATCCGTACCCTAAATATATTACGTTATTTTTACAAATAATCGTTGAGGTGGAGGTGGCCGTGGAGAGAAGGGGTGGTCACTTGAAAATTACTTAATTCCAATTGCCTGCCCATAGGTGCACGGAGTGTGCCACCGTTAGGAAAACGCACGGTATATCACAATCACTTGCAAGGCTGTAGCGATATGGAAGTCGAACGAAACCAGTCCCTAAAATGAGCGAATGTATGATGCTCATTTTCGTTGTGGTTTAATAAGGTGGAAATTTTGAATAATCGTCGTTATTTTTGGCTCGATTGAAGTTGCGCTTTTATTTTTTATGGGTTTCTTTCATCGCCTCATACTAGCTACTCCGAGGAAATTAATTAACGTTCAACGCGATTTCATGTCGTTAATTTTCTTATCTTCAAAGCGATTTTCTTTCTCTCTGTAATTCAAAGCCACGCATTATTCACGTTTCAGGTCACTAAATAAAATGAGCTAACATCCTTTGACTGAAATTTGAGCAAACCGGTCGCTGTAATCGGGAAAAAAATAAAATTGCGTCAATCCTCGTTAACGAAAATAGCGACGAAGTCCTTTGCGCAATTTCTGAGGATTTACTAATTCTCTGCGAATTACGTAACTTTCAACGAATCTATACGTACCTATCCCAAATTTAGTCTTCAGTTTTCGACGGGATTTCGACTCTTCAATATTAAATTTATCGGCATATTGAAATTCTTCCCTTAAACCTCTCTCACCGCAATGCTATGTGCCGTGCTGTGCTATCCTATGCCATGCGAAATTTCAAGCCTCTCAATTTATTTCACGGTCTACCTATACTAGGTTTTTGCCTATTTGCAGAGAGCGCGCCTCCCCGGGCAAACCCTTGCGGGAAAATATTATAATAAATCTTTTCAATGAAACGAAAGCTTTCCGTGAAATTGAACGGTTCTTAAAATTGCCTCACGGTGCAGTTGACGATAGAAAATAAATTTGCGTTTTAAATTTTTCTCTACACTTCTTATACGTATGGTATATAGTTATATATCAGTGATACAGGATACCCATGAATTGACTGCGTGCATTGACGTTTCAGAAACGTACCTCAAACTTCTATAAATTGCGAAATAGTCTGAGCTTAAAATTTTTATTTGATAACAGAGAAATGTTCAACTCAACATTTTTCAGACTTTCTCACAAATGCGACTAACTGAGTAAGTCATAATGCCATAAATGAGAGGATCATATCGGTATTTCCAAATGCAAGAATTGGAAATTCGTAAAAAACTTGAAGAGTGAATGAGAAATCGATTTCTATTTTTTGTAACTCTGTATATTTTAAGAATTTAGTTTTTCTGGTATCTATGATGGACCGTGTTAAGATGAGTGTCAAAACCGAGGCGTATAGGTATATAGGATAAAATTTGCAGACGTGAACCTTCTCTCGCACCCTTATCCAAACAGTTCGACTACCCTCGAGATTTAATATCAGATTCTGCTACGTTGGCAATTCGCCCCTCTTTGATTGTTTGTGCGTTTCAAGCTGTGCACTAGCTGACTAGCGGGTATTTGGTGGGGTCGTACCTACGTTTGATATTATATTCAGTGTGGTAGAAATATACTTATGTACCTACATTATATGAGGGTTTTAAAAAGAATAATGGAAAATTGTGCAAATTAACGCCAGTCAGGTGGTTTACACGCGCGAAAACATCTCTATAGAAAATTTTAAGCGAACAATTAGATACCTGCAGCTCCATACCCGTCAGACTTTAGGTTTAGACTTTCAGAGTATTCAATTCTGCAGGCATCCGGCTATAGGATTGCTCAAAATTTCTTTGACAAGGCAGTTGAACATTCAATTCATGCATGAAAAGTCGTGAACAGCAGTAAGAGTTTCACAAATATAAGAGATATACCTTTTCGTTTACGCTTCGCTTCGTGCCTCGACGGTCTACCATCGATTGCGATCAATTTAGAAGCCGTCGAAGCGTTACTTGTGATTTTCTTTTTTCTGTCTGCATGATTACAGAATCATTGTAAAAATTCAATCATTGTATACTATATGAAGTATAATTTTTCATTAATTAATTAATTAATTAATTATTTAATTAATTAATTAAAATCACCGAGTACCTAATGCTTTTGTCGTTCATGTTTCCTAGCATTTACTTCCTTATCCGTAACGCACCTATACCTACGTGCAGGGTACTAATTCACTCTTATCGCGGCCTGCAGTACCTATAAGGTGAGTTGATAATTGTGTGACAATAAAAGGAACACGCAATACAACGACCTCATGGGAATTCTACTTTGAAAAAAAGATAGCGGTTTATGTCTGCGGAACGAAGTGCTCGAATATTAGCTGGAGAAAATGAACCGAAAATGTGAAGTTGGTCCTTGCGAATTCTGCGACTAACTGCAAAGGGAAGGAAATTCTCTTCCATCGGATTTGAATTATCGGCGATTTCTGGCTCGGAAGAACTCACATACCTACCAAAGAATATTACGCTCGAATATACCTATGCGATTTAAAAAGACATAAAAATTTCTTATCAATTTAACGCAGGCAAAAGCTGCGAAGTAAAGAAACCTTGGGATACACATATATTTATTTATATATCGGTATGAATTTTACTTTTCAATTTACGAGCCACGTTTTCCGAAAGTATATGAATACTGACATGTATAGGTGATAAAAAATTTCGAATACCATACAGTTTGAAGTTTATTCTAACGGCGCGGGCGATTCGATTTTTGAATTGACGACGTAACTCGCATATTTCTAACTGGTTGTGAATTTAGAAAAGTCGACATTGTCCCTTATATGAGACGATAAGAAATGGCAGCATCTGTTTGTTTCCTAAATCCTCCCCAAGTTTTATCAAATGATATTTTTCTTTCCCTTCGCTGTTCAGCGTTTACCCTTTTAGCTCGGTAATAAAATGGAACCAATGTCTGTACCGGGTCTTTGCTGGAGGCTGGAACCTCGCTGCTGTTAAATCGCGGTATAGCGAACATCCGGGAGGAAGTAGCGCCGAGAAAATGACTCAGCCGAGTTTCTGCCTGTTGCACAAGATCGATAGAAGCTTTTCCCCTTTGCCACCGTCACTGTGGGCCACGGGCCGCGGGGTCACCCGGAAAAGCCTTGATGTTTTCGCCCAGCATATCTTACGACTCAAACGACAATTCCACAGTCATGACCACGTGACTATACGACTATGGACTCTCGTTAGCCTTGCCAAGTTTTACGAGAATCTCGAAAAGGTGTTGAGTCTCAAAGGAAAAAGCCATTTAAAAAACTGGCTAGGTACAGGTATAAGGGAAAGAAAACAGAGAAAAGAAATAAGTAAATAGCCAGTATTTGAATGGACTTCAATTTCTCTCTCTTTCTCTCTCTCTTTCTCTTTGCTCCCGCGGTTGAAGTACATTTATTTATTTTTTACCTATAGGTACCTATATGTAGATCGAGTGACTGTATATCACTCTATCGAACTACATAGTTATCAGCTAAAAGCGACTGGCTGTTCATACATATGCGTTCGATCATTCTCGTATCCTCTGAAATGGTTGGCCATTATCAGTACGACAGGTAATTCCATAGGGGAGCCAAAGGTGATTGTGAAAAAGCGAGTATCACGATCATGAAAGGAGGAAAATAAAAAGATAAAAGTTTGGTAGCAAAATAACGGTCAATTCTGTTCGTTTTTTTTCCTTCTTCTCTCTTTCTCTTTTTTGTCCATCTATCCCATCAATCAGTGTAGACAATTGTTACGATTGTTCCGATCGATCGGAGCTACTGTAGAATTAGGTAGGCAGGAAATATTTTTTAATCCTGCAGAATTCTACCGGGTTCGACGTCTTTATACCCCCGACAAATACGAAACTTGAGAACCTTATTCTCGTGTTACCTTATTCATAATAAGTATAGTATACACCCGCAGAATTAATGAGTTAGTGTAGTTCAGCTTACTCCTCTTCTCTTCTTAATTGGTATAATAAAATTTTCTCGCTTGTGTAAAATATATAGGTATAAAGCATGATACGGTTTATATAAGGTATAAAAGAAGTAAAAGGGGTGGAAATTTATCTCGGAGTAATCACGCGTGTGTCTGAAAGCCTCGAGTTTCCTTTACAAAGATCTTGGCTGTAAAGTTTTGAGGGTGCAGCAAGATTCAGGTCGGTGAATGCCAGGGTGCCATTAATTTTGTGGAAAAAGGTGTAACACGGGGGTTGGTGTATATAAAAAAAGGAAGAAAAAAAGAAGAAGAAAAAGGTGCAGCGTTAACGTAAGGCGAAAATCTACGGAAAGACCTGAAGGAAACATTTAAACCCGTAAACAAGTTTGAAACAAGTCGTAAAAGAACCGAAGCGTGAATCAATGTAGTATACCAGTCGCCAAAAATGTCTCCAAAGTATATTCCTCACTGTCTCTAGCGAGAGGAGACGTCTATTCTCCCTAGCTGCGGACCTGGAAGAGAAAGGAAGAAATAAAAAATAAAATAAAAAATAGCAAAAAGAGGAAACAGGCCCTGAGCCTTAGCTACTTTAAACTTTCTTCATTCTCGGTTTATCCTTCTTTTATTTTCGGATAAATACTCCCACTTTAAAACCTCCCGCACAGCTCTTTCGTCTGCATGAACCACGACTTTCCCGCACTAGTTAATATAGGTATTTTTCAAGATCTTTTCCCTTATACCTACCTACCCTGCAGCTACTGTATAGGTATACATCGAGGCATTTATCCCTACAGGAAAAATTTTCTAAATAAGTATAATATTTCCTCTGGCAAAACCAAGACGTATATAGTACATATAGGTATGTATAATACATACGCGAGCCTCGACGCTCTTCCTTTTCTAGAATAAAATATGAATATAATTCATCCAGTTATTCAGCCCCTTTTATTCTCCCGGTAACATGAGCTCTAGCTAAGACGCCTACATTATTGAGGCTGCCGACACGAGCCTTGCGTATCAAGCCAGGTAGATATACCCTTGTAGGTAGCTAGCTCTCCCGCGTATACTTCTGAATAATTTCAACTTGACGTATTAATAGGAGCCCTGAGTTTCTACTAGGTTTAAATGTTAATATAGTTTGCACGAAATATACGAGCAACCCGAGGAAGATTGATCATAACTTATTCACTGACCCCAAAGGAGTCTGCAGAGTTTCTATTCAGGCTAAGATCTTGAAAAACAATCGACGCCTTCTGCAGCAGAGGTTTTAACGCTATAGATACTAGTTTAGATATCTTTTTAAAAAAATTCCCATATTTTTACGAAATAGAGAAAATATTAGGAATGCGAATCAATTACGTTTCGTGTAATTTCCATTCGGAATGATCTTTGTTACGGGGTTAAAATTCGCGAAGAAAGCTAAATGCCGATTACAATGCGCGGATCTTTTTCCAAGGGATAAAGAAAGATCGTAAGATATTGTTAATGGAACCCGATGCAATCGCTGTCGGCTTTACAGCTTCTGTGTCTTGGCGAATGTTCTTTTTCGCTTTTTTTTCTTCTCAGCTAAAATAGATTTGCGAAAATCCAAATCCTTCATTATTTACTTGTCTAGAAAGAAAGAAACCTGTAGTATAATTTACAAGAAGTATATCATCGAGACAATATCACACCTGCATATTACGAAGATCTTAGAAAAACATATCTAAATTTAATACTTCAATTACCTATAGCTGAGTAGAAATAGTACATTGTGTATCAAGGGCGGAAAGAACTATATTGCAACTCACTCGCCAAAATAGCCTTGCACCCGTGATGCACACGATATTTTTCTTAACACCTGCTCTGCATAAATGCCTCTGTTGAGACCGAGTGAGCGGGCGCAAAATACTTGTCCGCCCGAGGGCCGCAAAGTCCTGTTTTGCGGCTGCTCAAGAGGTCGCAAAGGGGCATTTTCGGAGCAGGTGTGAAGAAAAACAAATTGAAAAGAAAAATCATAAATGTATTGGTAGTATGCTGAATTTGAATAGTATTACCAATGATGTGAAGAGTATGAAAAGTAAAAATTATAAAGTAATTATCCAAAGTTATATAAGAAAAAATTATGTGCAAAGAACGATGCCATTCGAACACCGGAAAACAATTTGATTTGCAATCTCAGTGTTCTTTTGAGTTAGAATTAAGTGGCTGGTCTGTGTTCTGTAGATAATACAGTATTATTATTGTATCGTTATCATTTAACCTGGTTTAAATAAATATAATGAAAACCAGATACAATATATAGTAGCGATGAAGCATTCATATCGTTTATCAGCTGAACAAACATTTCCTCACATTTAGCGAATTATTTGAATATACAGCGTATAACGATAGTAATGGTAATAATAATTCTGAAAATATGTAAAAAATTTTGATTAATTTTTTTTTTTTGTCTTTCTGTCCCAGAATTTTGACCTAACGTCGTGTAATGAATTATTTCACGGCATGATATCCAACCCGACACAATTGAGACGGTTGAATTTGTGGGGATATCTAGATTTCAGGATGTTGTACGGAAATAACTAATTTATTGATATAGATCCGTGTACGACCTTCTCCTATTCATTCATTCATTTATTTATTCGTTCATTCGCTGTTGGTTGCTTTTTCTTGAAAAGAGAAAAAAAAAACTGATAAACGGAACCGCCGGTGACGAGATTTTCTAGTTGTTGAAGTGATAAATTGTATAAAATCGTTCTCAGTAATGGTTCGGTTTTTTCAAATCGTTGATTGAGTCAAACGATTGAAAAACTTTGAATGGTAAATATACTAAATCGACAAAAAGGTCAGTGGACTTTATTTTCGAGTTAAATATTATACCGCTAGACCGTACTGATTTTTTTTATTTGACCAACATAGCCACTTATCGTTTAGGTGTAAACCATAAATTTACGGCATCTATCGTGCGATAATACGGTCATTTCGCCACGTGCCCATCATATATATGCAACTTGATATTATGAATACGTTTATGCTCAAAGTACCTATCGACAATACTGTTCTGTCCTGCAATGATAATCCATCGATAACTTTATTGATACTGTGGCAATATCATAAGTGCAGTATAATAGGACAGAAAATACATAATAAAACTTGATGCATCATGCGGAGAACGAAAATTAATTCGCGCTGCCAGACGTGAGGGAAATTTCATCGACAATCAGTCGATGGACTGAAACCTTGTATGCTTTTTGAAAGTCTACGGTTTCTTAGCCGCGAAACTTCCACAAATGACTTTTTAAGTTCGGGTCCTTTTTGCAATATTCAGCGACCACGCGAACTTCCCTCAAATTGAATAACTTTTCGAAACTGTGGAGCAGCCGGTTTAGGTAATTGACCCCAAATTTTGACCGAACTTTTTCCTTCTCAATTATATAGGTATATATTATCAGAATTTCTAATTACTATAATGAAAATATTTCAACGCGGGACTTGAGGAACCTTATATCTGCATCATCGCAAGATTTTTCTTTCCAACATCACCGTCGCGTCGCCTCTAACCACTATAATGAATAAAACTTTACTTTTATAAAACCAAAAAAACATCCCCTAAATCGTATAGCTAACCGATGCTGATCTTATCATTTTTTAGCCGAGCTAACTTTTCGCACTAGCTGACTCTGCTCTCCCCAATCGTTCGGACAATCTGTCGCTTACACGGTCCTGTAATATACACTCCTTCGTTTCAAAGTCTGCGAAATTTCCTCACCCTTGGCGATCGCGTGACCAAAAGGCTAAAGCGACCTTATAAAGCGTCGCGACGTTCTCAGTCAGTCGCAAAATAATCATTCCTATATACAGGGTGAGTCTCTTCGAAGGTCCAAAATGGGTCGGACTTACTTGCGGCAAAAAAATATACCCTATCCCCACCCGGATAATTCTTTACCTGATTGGCTGAATGCGCGCCTTCGCCGTAAGTAAGTCCCACCCATTTTGGACCTTTGAAGAGACTCACCCTGTATACCATGGTTTTTCTCGGTTTTTCTTATTTGTGAATATCCGCTCTGTCATTGAATTAATAATATTATAAGCCACCATGGCATCTGGCATGTGCTATCATTCCTCCTTATTTTTTATATCCGTTATAACGAGCGCTTCGATTTTGATCGTGAAATTTCCTGCCCCACGTCGCATAGTCGTCAAATATTTATACCGAAAATCGGAAAGACTTTACTACCCCCAAACGCCAGTTAGACTTCGGATGTTTGTTTACTCTTTGTTAAAAGCCGGGTTCTAAGGTGTGGGGAGCGTTTTAATTAAAACGATCAATTACTTTAGCTGACAGCAGAGTCCTGCTGACTTGTCCATATGGGGGTCACCACCAACGCGCTTTTCACCCTAAGAACGTCCCTCGGTTTAACTTTACATTGAAGTATATAACAGTATATGTGTACACGTGTATCATTTGATGTATATAAATTGAGAAAAAAACTTATATACCTACTGATCAGATTTATCCAGTATAGATAGAATCTAATTTACCAGTATGAGATATGAGACGAGGAAATGGTGATTGAAATTTTAATCAAATTTCAGGAAAATTCTGTAATCCATCTTTCGACCGTGCCTTGCGTGATACCATTATAGGTATATCGTGGGAATATCGTCCGTGAATGAAGCGTGACGTGTCAGGCGATGGAGTTATGTAATAACTATACACTAATATTTTATTAGCACGCATCTGCCGCGAAAGAATGCAAAAATAATACGAAAAGCACCCACTGTGACATCCGTCTATTTTCGTGCAGATTTCAAATCGAGATACCAAATCGAGGTTCCCACGGTACGATTTCGCGTGTCAGTTGCAGTTGATATAATGCCTCGGAAGATTAATTCGCTGTTTTTATTGCTCAATAAGAATTTGAGATATAAGAAATTTGAAAAAGTTTAAGAAATTGAACAATGTTTGACTGTGGCAGATGGTTTCGGAGTAGAACAATTATTTCGAAAATTATAGTTCAGGGATCGAATTCGACGCAGAACTTTTCAGCAGCAAGGTAGTTGGCGCGTTCGTTTGTTTGTTTACAAATTATGAGGCGGAAGATTAGCCTTGTGAAAAGAAATGAACAAATATAGATGTTTTAAAGCCAATCAGATAGCTGCGATCATTTTAGACGTTTGAAGCTGAGGAGAGAACTTGTGTGAAAATAAAAATAAAAAAAAGAAATGAAAAATACTAATCATCGTCCCTTCCTTTTTACCTTCACCAGTGACATTCAACCCGGAAAATTTCCGACTCATCTTCTTGCGGTCGTCACATCATACTGAAATCTACATCTTGCATAAAGAAGACAGCGGAAGCTCAAGAAAGCCTTCCCCTTTCTTTAACATTTTCTCTGTCCTCGCTACGACTCTGCGGATTTAATGATAAAAATTAAAAGAAAAGAAGAGAAGAGAAAATGTGAAGAAAAGTGAAAGAAGCAAAGGAGGCTGTTGCACAAAATGAACAATTCACTGATGACAGACCTACCGGCATTGTTTCGTACCCAAGATGAACACAGTAAAACTATTTTGTCTTCGTTCACACTCTATCGTCCGCATTCTCTCATTTTCAATGAAATTTTCTTTTTTTTAGGATTCTGAACTCGGAATGGCACTTCGTTCAGGATGTATATAAAATATTCACAGAACTGTCGCAGGGAACTAAAGTCTTTTGGGGTATCTCATCTTCCGCATATACTGCAGCAACTGCACCCCCGCGAGAACGACGATGATGAAAATCCACTTCCGTTCACCTTCGTTCTTCTTCGTGTTTTTTACTTATTCGATATATTTTTGTTCCGCTTTATTTCGCCCTTATCCTCCTCGTCGTTGATATACTCTTTAGCAGTATAAAGACGACCGTTACTCGTCCACCACCGGGTCGTCACTCTTCGAATGGCGAGTGGAGTCACTAAGCGGTCTAGGGCGCCGCGACGGATGGCGTCGCGAAACTCAGAACCCAGCGCAAGCGCTATGTCACACAATCGATCGCCTCCCCTTTTACGCGGTGGTGATATTGTGGTCCTCGGAGTCCTCGGGGTCCTTGGGGTGCTACCGTTTCCTGTATACACACTTTCAACGAAGAGGAACAGGGAAGTGAAGAAGAAAAAGAAAAAGAAAAGGGAGGAAAGGAAATGAAAGGAAAGGAAAGGAAAGGAAAGGATGCAAAAAGATCGGCACCTGCAGTTAAGGGGGAATAAAAATGATCTTTTCATGGATGCTAAGGGAATATCGTATATGAAAAAAGCATTTCATTTGTACCAGAAATACTTGAAGATCATATTCCCACTTCGAATATCTGCAAACTGTGGCTCAAATCTTCATCATCACACTTTACCACGTGTACAAATGAGATTTGATGTAGGCACCACACCGATTCGGAATATTATACAATCAGTATCTGATGGTGATGAATATGAAGATCGGAAGTGCCTTACCCTGCGTCGACTTCAACTTCAGAAGATCTGATCCAGAAGTCAATTCCAGTAAAACGCGGTCGTTAAACGTCATATTCTATAACAGCTTCGTAATACCAAGCAGTATCGCGGTCACTGAACAATATGATTCACATATTGTGATAATGAGACCATCAAGGACGTTTGCTGAGACTTCTTATCTCGCCATACTATTATTACAAGCCTGAAATGAACTACGATCGGATAAACTGAAGATGAAATTCATCTATTCGCATGAAAAATTAAAAGCTCGCCGCTAATTAAAAGTCACCTCCTCTCTGCGGAGAGATGATAAAGCGGTGGCTCACTGCTATTTGGGATTCTAGGGTCCCTTCCATTCCTTGCCCACCTACTACGCGATCCTTTCATTTAAAGGACATTGTTAGAATGTTAGCTTTCTCAACGTCGAGATGGGCAGGATGAGAAACTAAAGTGATGTAGGTATATAGGTATATGAGCCTAATTCAGGAGAAGCATGGAAGTGGAATTAGAAGGTGGAAACCTTTTGACCCCATCAAACCTAATAAGCAGAGTTTAGTTACGAGAAGTTTGACCGTCGATCAATTTCTCGCTCAGGCTACATGGAATCATTAAACAAGGGAAAGAAGCGCTTCCTCCAAGATATATTTTCTTTCCCTCATTAAAAATTGTACGAAATCTTGGTTACCCCAATTCTCGAGCACTTGCATATTGGTTTCCTTCCTGTTTAGTGTCGGATTGAAGAAATGTTATGATTTATCAGCGAAACTGGTGTGACTAATCATCACGATTACCTTTTATAGTGCCACTGTTTCTGTAGAGGTGAGATAAAAGCATCAGAACTGTATGAAAAGATGCACCAGATGCAAGTGGGCGATAAAAAATGAAAGTTTCTTTTATTCAAAACTTATTTTTACATACTTTAATACGTGGTCGTTATAATTATTCATTAATTTTTAGTCAGTTTCAAACTATATCCTACGAACGAAACCTAATCGTTGTTCAACAATGTCGGCATTTTCCTAACTTCGAAGGTCTTTAATACTTCTAAATGTGTGTCACATAGCGCGGGTACATGTATAAAATACCTAAATGTGTAAATGTTACGTTATATTATGTACAAATAGTTAAATTAATTCTTCACACCTTCATCATGGAAATAAGTAGTCCTGCCTGGGTGAAGTTCTCGTAAGTCATTCCATTCGTACTACGGGGATCTCCGCTGCGAATAAACGCGGTCATCACTTAATGATGTTTAAATCACTTATCACTGATACGCGTTGCGAATAATTAGTACAGAGAAGTATGAAACGAGATTGAAGAGTACACGAGGTCATGACGTTATTATAACAGATATAATTACAAATTTGCGAACGAAGCTGCGATACTTTCACAGCAAATTTGGTGATATGACTGAAAGCGAGAAAAAATTCAGGGAAAATATATAGTCACATCAAATTACCTTCGATAAAAGTGCCATTCAACGTCGATGCTGTTCTGAAATGTTTGGCCAGTGAATCGTCGAAACCCTCCAGAGTTTCTTGGACCTCTGCGCTCCAGTTCCAGAGTATTAACATCTGTTTCCTAGACTCTAGATCTCCCTGAAGGTACTTCAAATTCTTGGCGACAGTTGCATCGATATTATGCACGTGACGGCCGTCAAGAACAACCGGGAGAATTTCTCCTGCTGATTCACATCTTGAACAAATCATTGATACCCTTATCAGAAATCTTGTTTCAATGCTAAGAGACATTTCTTTTTTTTCTCCTTCTTGATCAGAGCGAAAGCACGTTTATAATAAACATTGATTTTTTACGTTCGAAGTTTATAACTACAGAATATGTTATATTACGTACTATATATGCATGTATATAGTATACATATAGTAACCCTTAAGGCAAGCGTGTTCTTGACCGAAGTCTAGATTAAATCTTGTCGAGGTCGACGGATCATCGACAGTTTCGCCTCTGACCTCCTTACCCTAACTCGACGCCTTCCATTTCATACATCAATTCACAAGGTGTCGTAGTTCAACGCGTCTAGGCGACTCAATAACGCTTTTGCTGGATAGAAAATCGGGCTAAAATGTATTCAACGAAAATTGCGAACAGAAATTCGCAACGAAAAGTAAGAAAAAAAAATACATAAGCTATATAAACTAAGCAGATTAGTTTTAGTATTCGATAACAGTATCGCCTCTTGATTAGAATATAACTTAATTATTTATTTATTGTTATTTTTCTCTTCCTTCATATTTCCTGTACTATAAGCTAAAACGAGACACCCTTTACACTTCGATCTATCCCCCGACATAACTTGTACGGAAGAACGACAATGACCATTTTTCTCCCTTCCCCACGGTACAGTGGGTCCATATATCTCCTGTTTCATCTCGATTCCATTAAGTCTAGGTATATATTGTTAGCTTTTTTTGACGATACTATTATTTATAGGTAACTTTCGACGAAGAGTCACAATGCCAAAGTATGAGTATATTGGTTCGAACAAGCGATAAAAATCGATCGAAGTTCGCTGTGGTTGTATAAGCTCGAGTTTATTTAAACCGCATGCAGTAAAAGTTTGATAAAAGGTAAATTCTTTGGAAATTTTTGGTACGATATTTTTTTCTTTTTCAACACCTATTAGCGAAAACACGTTTGATCGATGATCGACTTACCTGGCTATCACTTCCTGACGAAGATATTCAGCTGCAGGATAACTGAGGGATTGCTTAGGCGTTATAACCAGAATTTGAACACCGTCGACCACTTCGGATTTCACCAGGACCCCCGGTCGAGCCGTGGAGTATAAAAGCAAAATCATGTTCACCAAGATGCCGACAATCATTCCGTATTCGAGGCTCCAAAATATGCAGCAGATTAACGTCGCCGTAAATGGGACCAAGTCGATCTCTGCAACAACAACAAAAATACGAATTATACTATTCAGGATCACTTCAATCAAAGAACCCGAAGAACCTGATGAGGAAATACATCATTTACAATAAAATGTCACAGGGGTCAGTCAATCCACGGAACATTTTGTTTAAAAGCTCGTTAACCCGGCCGGAATCGGGATATCTACCATAAAAGTTGATTAGTGATGAATTCGGATAGCACATTTCCTACGTTCGTAATTACAAATCGATAAGAGAAAATAACGGTCATTTTTCAATATACTATCCGACGATATAGCGGGAGGCTATTCTCGCACACATATAGGTACTATACCAACACGTGTCTGGTTACATAAATAAATTAACATGCTGTAGAGAAAAACCAAACAAGAAAAGGGAATAACAGCCGATAAACATCACAGCTGTAGGTAGTGATGCGTTAGAAAAATCGATTCACAGATGTAGGAAACAGACCTGAACATCAATTTGTAAATTTTTGATGATGATCTTGATCATCATAGCATAAAAATGTCTGTGTAAATGAGACAATGAAATTTGCACAATTAATCAACTCACTTTTAGTCCTCCACAATATTCTGAATACTCCAAGCTCGAGCATGTAGTACATTGCGACTATGATTACAGCGGCAAGGGCTGCCTTTGGTATAAACTCAAACGTTGAGGTCAGAAGACCACAAGCCAGGAGTACTAGGGCCGCGGTGAAGACGCCTCCCATTTGTGTTTGTACTCCCGACGCGTTGTTGATGGCTGTCCTAGTGAAGCTTCCTGTCGTCGGCATAGACCTAACGAAACTGCCCATAATGTTACCGATTCCTAGGGCCAGCATTTCCTGGGTAGCATCCAAGGATCGTCCTTTGGCTAAAAGGTCGATTGACAAGCCGATTTATTTCCAGACGTTTCATGACATGCGGAAGATCCGTGCGAAAAATTTAGCCACACGAATTCGACGATGAAGAAAAATCGAATAGCCGAACGAAAATTACGTTCGATAGTTCGAATTCACGTTTTATGTTATTCACTCACCGAAAGCCTTCGCGATAGCGATGTTTTCAAGGACTGCTATGAGGGGCACGGAGATAACACCCGTTCCCAATTGCGTAACTGACTCGATGAAGTTGTACGTCTGATTATTGTAGCTTATTGAAAATGGAGGTAGACCGAAGGGAGGAAGACCCTCGGCAATTTTTCCAGTCAGTTGAAAGGGTTCTATATTGTTTGCGTAAAGTACATAGGCGAATATAGTAGCCAGGATTACGACTATAGCATTTCGTGCCAGACAGCAAACCCACGTCGTCTTTTGCCAGAAATTTCCAGTCCGACTTCCTCGAAGACACTGCGCGAATCAACGAACAGAAATCAGAATGGAAAAATCCAATTTTAGTAAAGAAAAAAAAGTCGAAATTAGATGCAGGTAAGAAATGAAAGGGAATTTTATCTGAACGCGTTTTTCCCTGTTTTAATAGAAATTCAAGAACTATCTGACGAGTTAAGTAGACATTATTTGGTGGCTTATGTGTAAAACTTTTTTTAATTTCTCACTGTTCTAATATGAGTAAAAAAATTCAGCCCTAGGGACGTAAGACTGATACCGGTTGTTTTACACTTTGCCCACACCACCTGTTGGACGTTGAAACGACTCTGTTTAAACGAATTGCGGGCAGCCCTGCAGAATTGGCTAAAATTTACGGCTGATGTTTTTTGGCACTGGGCCATTGTTTAATTGGCTTTGGGGTAGAGGAGACCGTCTTCGTCCGTGTTCCTACACCGTTATTCTCAGTCTAGCAATAAATCTGGGATCAACTAATTGTGAGAAAAACACCTTCGACGATATAGCGTAAAGCTGGAGGAAAGAAGTTTCGTTCAAGGAAAAAGTCTCTCTCCAGATGTGTCCTCCGGAATAACCAGTTCGAGCGATGTAATAGAATGCAAATGAGCTTGAAAAAAAATATATGTAGGAATGAAGAAACCTCAAATCGCGGAAAAATTTGGCTACAAGGAAAAAGATGAACCTGCAGGGGGTCTTACCTTGAGTCCGACAAGCATCAGCATTATGACGACTCCCAGCAAAGTATCCCAGAGGCTGATTTTTGAAAAATTACCAAAGACTAGGGTGAGAGAGTCTATAAAATTGTTGCTAGACCCACTCAATCCTAACAAGGATTTCAGCTGGGATGCAGCTATTGTTATAGCAGCAGCATTCGTGAATCCATGGGTGACCGGCATGCTTATAAAATCGACCAAAAAACCGAGATGCAATAGTCCGAGAACCAGTATAAAGCAGCCCATTAAAAAGCACAGCAGAACCTGTGCACGTAATGAATAACAATAATGCTAACAATGATTATGATCAATGTATGATCTCTGGCAGAGATAAGCTCGTCAAAATATTTCAAAAATTTATCCATCTGCAGAGTTCCATTGATGTGATATTGAAGACTATTGACGTCAACGATTGACTCAACTTCTATTATATCGTTGATCAAATATCAATGATTAGAGATATAACTCTCACAACTAGGTACTTGCATCACAAAGATTTAATCATTATACTTACGGCTCCGTCTTCACCAAGCTTTGTGACATGCTGTTGTGACATTAATGCCAAAATGGCAGTTGGCCCTATAGTGATATCCTTGCTACCACCTAGTACTACGTAAACTAAAAGGGCCATGAATCCACTGTAAAGCCCATACTGAAATTGAACGAAACAATTACTCGTTGTGAGATTGAGAAGAACCGGAGAACGGCTACTGGCTGCTGTAATATACCTATGTGATGATTTGAGAAGAGGAAGGGTTTCATTCATTTCAGTGATAGTTTAAATTACTTAAATAGACCGGGGATTATAGAGTGCAATAGAGAAGGTAATTTATTAACTGCATTCTTAGACCTCGGTCCAGAGTGTGGATGCATTTAATCTTGTATGCATACACGGTGTCCGAAAATGATGCTTCGATGAGAGTTTAGTGCTTTAATTATAAACTGGAGGCCAGAGATAGGTGAAAAATGTCTTCATCTACTTTTTGTGGAATTTCAACTTGAATTTAGTCAATTCCTCATCGAATCATGTCATTTTTAAACGGGAAAGATTTGAGGGTTTCGGACAGCAGTAGAGTTATCTGCCTTTGGGAGTACGAGTATCTAGTTTTGGTAATAAATGATGATTAATGTGGTGTAAATTAGCGAGTTGTACGGATACACGAACCTGGGCAGGAAGTCCGGCAACTACAGCATACGCAATTCCTTGGGGAATTGCGGTCAGTCCAACAGTTAAACCGGCCAAACAATCCTGCAGTAGTTTATTCCAAGTATAGAGCGGCAGCCATCCGACTATCGGCAATCTGCGACGAAGTAAATCCTTGGTATCGCATTTCGTCGAGGCCATTTCCCCGCCTTTATTAACAAAATTTATAAAAAAAAAAGTTGCTTCAGTTTCAGATTTTAATTCTCGTTCACTTATATCATCCGAATATGTAATCATAAAATCAAGGATTGGATAAGGGGGGCTATCATTTCAATAGCCAATTCTTTAATCCGACCACTATTCAATGACTCTTTATCTTAGACTGGATATAGATTATAGATACGAGTTTTGTTTAGCACATGCCAAGATTGTAAGTTACTGTAAATCTAAAAAGAGCATTTGACTAAATAATATTTTCGTCTTTGATTACTTGATCGGGTCATATAATATCATACGCAAAAGGTCAGAGATTACAAAATCGTTGAATAACCGACTGTCAAATAAGCTTATCTAACTGTTGAAAAATCGTAGAAAGCGGGCTCGTTAAATTTGGCGAAATTCATTTCTTTTTTAAACAGTTACATTCTCGGGCTGCCTGCATAGTTGGCTCTTGAAAGAATAATTCCGTTTAGTCATATCTAATTAAATGCCAATATCACGGATGTCAAATCGAGTAACCACGTGACGGAGCTCAACGAATAACGCTAATTATCCTTCGTCATGAAAATTGCATTGCCAGTATATTGCACTCACGTCCACGATGGATTCGTTTAGATGGCTATTTTCCATAATATTTCTCAAGCTTAAAACGGTACTTTTCTTGGTGTCATTATACTTTAAATTTGTCATAATGAAACGCTTGGGGTTTGAACTTTTTTATCCGATCGCTACCGAAACTGCTGCACTGCCTGAAAAATTTGCGAATCTTTTTTCCGGACTTATTTGCAAATACACTTCCAAAATGTCACAGTATAAAGCCACGCTGCAGTTACCTCTGTCACCAACCGCATTTATTATCTTTCTAATGTTCATAACGCCGTTGAACTTTAAACCTATAATAACTAAAAACTTGAATCAACTTTAGACTTCAGTATCACTTGACCGATTAATGAAGACTCCGAGTAAAAACCAACCCAGAGACACTTGACAGCCGAAACTTGAGTGCTCTGGCCAGTGACGTCTCTATCGTGCGGTCTTACTGATAAAATTATGGAACACTTTCTCTATTCGGTATATACAGTATACATATCCATATACATATATATTTAATGGCTATTACAGTCAAGGGAAATAATTATACGTACCTAATTTGAAATTCTAAATGCCATACTGAAAACATCGATTTCGATCCTCGTCTAGATAGGATATCATTCTGGACACCTGTTCTATACGCAATCGTCATTATTTAGTGAGAAAATTTGGGTTCTATAGTTATATCAAATTCAGTTATAAATTAGCAATACCTAAGGTAGAAGAATATAGATGGATCGATTATCATTTCCGATTTGCAATTTCTATCTCACGTAGGTACCGATCTGACGTTATGCTGAAAATGATTGTAAAACGAAAAGATAAACGTCTTCGACTACCTCACACACTCGACCGAGATCCAAGATAATCATATCTCAAATAATTTGCAACAGATTGCAGTAGGTTTGATGATATCAATGAGGGTGTGCCACTGACGATATTGCAACAAAACACGCACTGTCATTGTCTTCAAATTTCCCGAGTCACAAAAAAGTCAGACGATTTTTGACCGATCACAGAAATCATGTAGAAACAACGGAGATTCTGAGGTAATCAGGATTGTTAATGTGTGTATGAAATCGAGCGCATAATCCCAAAACGATTTCAGGAACGATTTCTAAGGAAAAGGGTGCCGCATTTAGCTTGGGAATAAATTGCAAAAAATGAAATGCCCTGCTTATGCAATGGTGAAACGCAATTCTGCAGTGAATTTGGCTGAAATCGGCTGAACAGTTATCGAGCCATACCGCAATGAAATTTCAGACCACAACCCCTCCCACATTTGATTTCCAAATTGTTTTGTTTCTGAGAAAATAATTTGGTACCTCGGGAGTTAATAGCCCAACAAATTTCATCTTTATTGCAGAAACGATCGCCGAGATATGAATTTTTCGTTAAACACACGTTTTTCAAATCATGAAGAATTCGAGTGTCTCACTTTTTTGTAAGATTAAAATACATACAACGATTATTTGTTTTCGATGCAAGACCCCTCCTTGGTCGAAGACATCGTTCTGTTTGATTTCTGAATTAGCTTTGGCACGCCTAGCTTTTTTTCCGTACAATAAAACAGTGAAACGGTCATAAAATGAAGCATGAAATTCCCAGAAGAATCTCGCGCTGCTTAAAACGGGGTAAAAATATATTCTAGGATGGGCTTCAAAATCGGTATTGAAACGCGTATGGCTGAACTCGCGATAAACTTTACTCCAATTTACTATAAAAGACTTTGGAACGATAGTAACATACGGTCATGGAAAAATATCGACAAAAAGAAATATTCGTCGTTATCGGTATCGTCAATTTTTGTTGTATAATACATATTTTATTTCAGTCTTGGCCTTTAACTCACCTAGTGAACTACAATTCAATTCCGGCTCTAGTTATTCATTTCAATAATTTCCCTGGGGCAATATCACCGAGGAAAATTTTTCTCGCGAATTAACGTAAAGATCACATGATCAATATCGGAAAGTTTTTATGAGAAATTAACATGAATTACACTAATTATTTATTTATTTTTCCATGTTACAGGTACTTACTCGTTGGAACTGCAGTGTAAGTCATTGTTAGCATCGTTTATCACAACAACAAAAGAAATAGCCGAATCGCTCTTCACCATCTAACAACTTGTGTATTATGATCAACGTGTAAGTAAAGATGCGAGACTTTATAAAAAAATAAATACGGAAGCCAGCTGATCATCAATATGATTATTCCGTTCAATTTTTTTCTTTTTTTTTTGTTGTTGTTTTTTTGTGCGCGTGATAAAATTATATTCACAATGAAGTCAATATTAATACCACATGTGTGCAGTTGTACAACCAACACGTAGTGAATTATTTAATATTTGAACAGCTGTTTAGCTATAGTTTATATATAACGGGACAACACGCCTCCGATACTTCAACTCAGTTTCATTTTAATAATTAATAGATTATCGCGAACTGAACTGCCCTTGCTTAACTTTTAACGTTGGGCAGATGCGGGAAGACTGAGATGTCGCGATACTTGGTTTATAAAGTTGAGTGGTAACAGAATAACATAGTTGAATATGGGTAATAACATGCCTCACATTATACCGGACATAGAGCTACCTTAATGATACAAATCACTGAAATTCATCGCTGTGCAATTTTCGCAATACGCCACTATTCGGTGATCGCCAATTTATCCGAGTTGCATAATTTGCTAAGGATCCGGATTACGGAACTTCCACTATGAAACGTTACTAGATATTACACAGAACCGTTATTCGACCAAATTACAATGATCGAAATTAAAGACACTATTTTTTACTAGTTATGTACTTTAAACAAATTCGCGTACTAGCGCAGGCGAACTCGTTATGAAAAACTCTTATGCAGCCTTCGATTCACCAATATTGTAATAGAAGAAACTCATACGTGTTAAACCGACAACTCAAACATATGTGCATCATCGTTATGTATGTTTTATACGATTCAAATTGTGGACTAGCACTTGTGTAAATACTGAGAGTTGGAACCGCGTCTTTCTGAACTTTTTATGCGCCTCGATCAGATACGAAATCTCAAATCTCGATAGCAAAATATGGCAGTGTTTTTCGATAATGATGACTTACTGTACATAATTGATCGATTATTCATACATCTATGATTAACTGTTACTCAATATGTTGGGACTCGTTGATAATTGTTATGTGGTCATATGCATACATGCATACATGCATGATGGACAATACCTTGAAGGCCGTTGACTTCACCCCCAACTACTGACATGTATGCCAGAAACTGAAAAGCAGAGATTTTCATCATTAAGATTCCCTAGCTCGAACCTTCACATGGAATTATTCTTCAGCTTTGAAACTTTTTCGGACTTTCCAACATTACGAGCTTTTCATATTCATGTTTTAGTATTCAATAGGTATGCTTACGTCGTGTGAATGTGATTTTTGTGAAAAAAAAAAAAATAGAAAAAAAAAGAAAAACGGATCGTGCCAGTAAAAATCTCGTCAAGTTGTACATGGAATTCAAATACCACGATGAATAATATTAATTCAGGTTATATGGTGATCAACCGTTGGTTTTCCCCTCTCGAAACGACACGAAATATCGATTACCACTCAAAATTCATAGCAGTAAATCGCCCTCGGGTTATCCAATCCGAAAATTTTATCTCCCCGATTTGATTACAGATGAAGAAATTCTCCTAAATTATTTATGTCCTTTCTGCATCTTTTTTTATACGTACCGCTCATTCCTACACAAGATAAAACCCCTTGCATATATATAAACGTATATACTTACTTATATCTACGAGAATTATTTACGATCGGTCTGATCGACGTTCGAGCAAAAACTGAAGACGTTTTACAATTAGTGCAACTATAAAAAAACCGATAAAGACGTAAGTGATAAGATTCTTGTGTACAGCTATACACTTACATCGATGCACAAGTAATTGTCTTTCACATCCCATCGTACCAAGGCCTAGAATTTATTACCTGCGAAACGCTAGCTTTTCATTCCACATTATCAGCTCTAAGATTCTCAGTTCTTGCTCTATAACGGGTTGAAAATTCTCGTCAAAGTATGTGCAGCAGAATATAACGACAATATATTATATTCAGTTGTTATATAAACGTGCTTCACGTACTTCAACTGATAGTCCTTGAAAAACGATGGGTGACTGCAGGTACATTATCGCAGTTATACCTATTGCAGCCACATAGGTACCTGGCTCAGATCAATCTACGGTGTATAAAATGCCGCAAATCTATTTCTCTATGTATATAGAATTCCTTTCATTTCGTACATGTAATATGTGCCCGATATACCCATAAAGCAATGTCTCGCTGATCGATCGAACTTAGTTCATTTTATCTCATGGTCTATACTACAATCAGCCGCGAAGGTCTTCCATACGACCATAATATGTGGTGTACAAACTAAATTAATATTCATCGAGTCTGCAAACACAGAACTTAGATCGAATCGGGGATACCCATCTGACAATTGTTGTATTTATATTGTTTCGATAAGATCGTATAATCGCTGCAAGGTTACTATACGCCTGTGCATCATTGTTACGACGAGTTTACGCGTTGCAGGTAATGGGGCGCACGATATGTGCACTATAATATATATCATATATACATATGTGTACTGCAAATCCTTGGTGAATAACGAGATCCTGTGTGTGATCAGCAGCACGCGAATCGATACATAACGATCATAGGAAGAAGAATGATGACAATAGCTGCAAAGCCGGTAACTAATCGAAAGTTGCCATAGTGCTTGATGAAGCGTTCACCTTAACTTCTAACAACTGGAGTTTGCTTATTGGTCCATTATACAGAATGCCACGGATGGAGAGAACGGAGATCAAAGCCCAACGAGAGCTGTGTGATGATATATATTGAGTACTGTAGAATGATTGTGAGGCAGTATTGCGCTGGTCAATGTCACGGCTGTCGAGCTGTATCGCGTTCCTCATTCAATATAGAAAATCAAACAAAAAAAATTCAAAAAACCAAAAATAAAAACTGACTAAAAACAATACCAATAATCGCGAGTATTAACGGTTGAAAATCAGTGCATAGTTATCAGCACTATACTCATACGAGTAAATGGGTAAGTTAGTTAATCGTGATAATGTGTGACCGTAAACTTTTGCAATGATTATCATTTTTGCACTGGAGCGACCCCTACGGAGTAATGAACTAATTCACTTCTGTATGCATGCTGACTGCTGAATGATCTAGATCTCAATTTTTGTTCTCCTAGAAATTACTCTCTAAATTTGAATCAGTGAAAACTACCGACAATCAGTGAATAGTCACTGGTTTACAGTTATAAGTATGCAACTGATTGGTATCAGTGGCAGACTTATAACTGCAATCAGTGAATTCTCACTGATTCAAATTTAGAGAGTAGGTGTGCGTCCTTTTTTTTCTTCTTTTTTTCCACTACCTTGAGCTGCGGAAATCTCTAATCCGTATCTAGATATTATTAATCATATAACATAGGTGAGAAACGGTACGAAATAAATACATGCAAAAAAAATTAACATTTCGCAGTCGGTAGGACTCGAACCTACGCTCCCAGAGGGAATCTGATTTCTAGTCAGACGCCTTAACCACTCGGCCACGACTGCTTCTTGTATACGTTGAGTGTAAATTGAAAAATTTATTAAGGTTTTTAGATCCGGGGCTGATATTTATAGATGAATCATGTTAGATACACATTCATGGTGAATAGGAAATTGAAACTTATGGCTTATGAGGAATGATGATTCGATTGAATTCAAATTACAAATGTTGTGAGTCTAGAAATATAAAAAAAGAATGTTTCAAAACTGTTATACTTTGTTTGTTTGTTGTGAACATTATAACTTTCGATACTTACTCGTTCTCAGTAACGATGATCTGTCGTCTGTATCTTGTCCTGAAGTTGACATTCTGTCAGAAATTGAACTGTAAAAAATTACGTGAACGAATATCTGTCGTTACCAACAATACTATAGCTACGAGTACTTTCTAATAACACAATTAAACAATATGTGAGATTCGGACTATTGTGAGTTCAGTAAATTCTCTTATCTTCACATGTCAGAACCCAGATCAAAGTTGATTTATCGTGTAAGTGACGAGGTCCAACCAGGAACCAACATCCATCGAAAGGCCTACGTATATATATAATATATATATATAATGTATATGCATAAATGATAACGTAATACAATGCTGGTTGTTGCCTCAAGTATATATCACCGATTATCAATCACTGTAATCACCCTTCAAGTGCATGAATTCGGAGTTTCTATGCATACCTGTATAATAGTCATTTATACTTAGCGCTATTTTAATACAAAAAACCAAACGAAAGGTGCAGGTTCACAAAGTTCAAAATTATGCTTTATACAGCTGTTTATCGTATTCGTACTCCTATATTTCATGGACTGCAGTAGTAGACCACAAATTTCATTACCCGTAATCAAATTCACCGTTTATTTACCCTAGTTTCATTAACCGTATTTGATTTTATGTGTTATTTATCGAGCTACATTTTCTATTAAAAAAAAGAGTACACGTGCGTTAGATATTGTCATATACCTACTAGTGTATTGATATATACATACAACATACACCAAATTGGAAATGAGACCTTTTACTCTCATGTAGTATAATACCGGCTGCACGTATACATATTTGAAGTTGCATTTAACCGTAACGAAACTAGTTAAACCAAATACAAGTAAAAGAGTAAAAGACTGCCGTAATATCCTTGATAAAAGTAAGTAGTTTCATAATCGTATAGGTATAGCATAAAGCCATAGCTGATATACGAACTTCACTAATAAAAGGCTTGAATTATAGCCAAATAGTCATTTGAATTTCTGTAAATGTTAATACTATAAGGTATAAGCGATCCCTTATCTCGTCGTAAAAGAAAAAAGCGAAATTACAAAAAGAACTGCCGAAACCCGGGATTGAACCGGGGACATTTAGATCTTCAGTCTAACGCTCTCCCAACTGAGCTATTTCGGCTGATGTATATGTGAGATGTTAAGAATTTAAATGATTTATCATTACGTATTATATAACACAATAATGACATTAACATACTGTGTTACTACACACCGACAATTTTTACATATCGTTAATTATTGAAAATGTTTTTTGATAACGTTTTATTATCAGAATAAACTCGTTTTAATGAGATGCAAAAAAGCAACACTAACCGGCCAATGATACCTCACACTGAATACTGTAAACTATTAATACGAAATTGAAAAAATCAGATTAACATAATTCACAAGACTAATTATATTGCATGTGCATTATATCTGCACTTTGGAAGTTACAACATACTACGCGATTATACTGGCACATACTATATTCCGCCTAGCGTACAGCGTAATTGTCGATCAAAACGTTAACTGTAACGCAAGTTGCCAATCGTCGGGCGTTATTAGGACGAAATCATTGATCTTTAACAACATAATCCGGAAAACTGGAGTGACAACTATATGCACGATAGGTAGAATTTTTTTTTTTACTACGTTTCGTCTGCATTGCAGATTTCTATGCCTATACATTTGGGTAAATATTATAAGAAAAACTATGCATGCGGGTAAATGGGCGTATTCGAATAATAATTATATCTGCAACATATAAATATAAATAATTAATCGAGTAAACAAGAATATATTGCATCAGATCTAGTCTTACAATAATGATGCATGATTCTTAATACAGATAGCAAATTCCTAACATAGATTAAGCACGTTCCAGCAATGCGCGAAATAGCTATACGCGTACGAAGATGGGATTTCAGCAGTCGTTTAATAAAGAATCTTGATAATTTCTCGTTACTGTGTTACGCTATTTGGGAAAAAAAGTAAAACTGGTAAGATCATGAAACCAAGACTTCTAAGAAAAAAGTAAAAAAAAACGGTTCGACGAGGATGGGATTCGAACCCACGCGTGCAGAGCACATTGGATTAGCAGTCCAACGCCTTAACCACTCGGCCACCTCGTCCGATAGTACATGGATGTTTTCCTGAACGATTTCAAGGTCAAATTTGATGATCGAAATTTGAATAGTTGACATATCGTTCCAATTCATTATACTATAACAGCCTCGAAATTACACAACAATAAAATGACTGCATCGTACTATACGCTATCCGTTACGGTTCACTAATTCCGAACAATTGAATTCTAGGCAGTTATACATAATACAGATTGGAGATCCGCACCTGCCTAACAATTCTCCAAATCTGTATTACCCGTACTTTCAATGCACTAGCTAATACCTAGCTGGCAATTGTTACGCAAACTTTACGGAAAGTTATTATGCTCTTACGACTTCTGCAGTTAACTATATGTATATATACCCAAGTATATACCTATGTACTCACATATATATACCTGACTAGCGTGTTAAATATCTTTGGCATTTATTCCTTCTTTGATACCGTTATAGTATATATACCTACCTAAGCTAGACTGCAGTTAATTAATTAACATTCTCAGCCGCCTGCCCGCGCTGAATATATTTACGTCTAGTTACATAATTAAGCATATGTATTTGAGGTGTATAGATATTTGTTCTTAGGTCATCCGCTATCCACGTTGACGAATGATAAACCTATTTGTATTATACAGAAGCTCGCTTTATCTATGTGCTAATTCAATTTGTCTATATACCTAAGATATAGACACGTTTCCATCACCCGAAACTCAGCTATGATTCATTATTTTCTAAAATTAGCATCATGCAGGCCAAATTTAACTTCACATACTATATATATAAAAAGTAAATAAAATAGGCACACTAATGTAAAATTTTAAAATTACTTATGAATCTTTGATTTGCATTATCGTTCGCTATGTATATGGAAACTTATGTTATGTAGACTTTCTACTCTGACGATGAGATTAATCTTTCATAATGTGTCAGTTTATGTTCAACACTATCTACAGAGAGCTCCATATCACTCGTATTTATACCGGATACGGTATATTATCGTGTTGTTTATACTGCACGTGCTACTCTCGACGTTATCAAATACTATTCTATACTATGCATCCTTATTTTGAAATTCGAATAGCGATCCGGATTCTGAATCAAAATTTATCCTAGATATACCTATATTTCGTATGAACAGAGAACAGAGTGATAAATATTAAATAATCGTTGAACATTAAGGCAGCTTTAGTACTACATCTGTGTAAAGAGCCTTCACACAACTACTCAACTACACCTATGTACCTATACGTGTACGTTAGGTGAATAAACGCTGTGGAATTTGACAAACATATTTAGAATTAGACACACGTTTTTTACCTCACCTATTTCCTTGATTTTACGCAATTTGTTTCGTAAATTGGAATTTGCTCGAATAAAAACAACCGTGTGGTATTATGTGGTAGAAAAAAATTGTATAGAAATTATCTCAGATTCTGTGCGCATCCATGAGGGCGCCGTGGCTTAGTTGGTTAAAGCGCCTGTCTAGTAAACAGGAGATCGGGGGTTCGAATCCCCCCGGGGCCTTTGGTGGTATGACATTTTTTGCTCTATTTTTTTATTACGTTTGAAATAAGTACTTCAATTTATGCTTCAACTGTACGGGCCGCGTCGTAATACATATCAATCAAAGTGTCCCGAAAATACTCGGTAAAAGTCTTAAATTTGCACCTACGGCTTTCGATTGGGTATCGACGTATGTACATATGATAGAAAAAAAAAGCTGAAAAAATAAAAAAAATTAGAATCAATTCATTTCTGAATTATCTGAATCTGAATCAGCTCTCAGAACGACATTTTTTAACTGGATTCCTGCGCTTGCTATATATCAATCATTGTTTACAGTCTTGCTAGGAATTACGTAAGATCTTTAGATCGAATTCTACACGAGTTATTCACAGCATAATCAGTTCCGCTTTAACGTTATTGTTACCTGCACTGAACTAAAACGAATTGGGAAAAACAGATTTGAAGGCTTGGATCGAATGAAGAGAATTCATTTATAGAACCATTCCATTTCAGTTTATACTTCATTTTATGATTTCTGATGTGCAAAAAATAAAAAATAAAAAATAATTGACCGCGATTCAGTTTACTTGCCGACAAGTTACATATATATGCAGATTTGATTTTCTAAATTCCGTTCAATTATTTAGAACTCTTGCAAATCCTCTCGCATTTTGGCAATAGCAAATATGCATTGCAGAGCATGGTTCACCGACGATCTTGCAAGACTATCACACCTACTAACACAATTTTAATTTTCAAAAGATCAGGTTCCAAAAATAAAACATACATCAATAAATGTGAAAAAAAGAAGAAAACTATTCAAAAAAAACATAACACTGCAATTTTCTGCTGCATTGTTCGATTATCTTTTCCTGGAAACTCCGAAGACAGCGGAAGTCGGTTGTAAAACATATGCATGTATTCATGATTCAGTGGGCTTTTTTTTCTTTCAACAAAATAAGAGTGATTTTAATCAACATCCAACTCACCGAGTCGTCAAGGATATTCCTTGAAAGATGCTGTAATTACTTAACGAACTAAAAAAAAAAAAAAAAACGTTCGACGATAGCTGATGACCATTTATTACAACTGGACGTATAGCTATATACGTGTACCTATATACAAAAAATAATTATTTTCGATTCTTAAACACTATATACGCCAATATCCGGCAATTGGCGGTATTCAAATTCCGCAATGATTATTCATATAACTCGGAAATAAACCATATATTCGTGCGTTATTTTTTATTGAAAACCGGTATTGCAAATCGAGTTGCGGGAGGTATGAGGTATATGTCTGTTGATATTAGTCTTGTGTTTATTGCACCCACTTAATAATCGCGTTATGTGTAAATGAAGACGACTCATGATATTCACGTGCAACATTCCGCTCATCAAAGACTGGTTTTAGCACAGCAAAGCCAGTTGCTAGACAAACTAGCTAACGAAGCTAGATTTGCCTTGCAACCTTGCTCTTACGGTTCTGAAATCGATTAACGGCAATCCCGACGTCAAGAATCCAGAGGACGTAGCTCGAGGGCTTACTTGGCAGTTGGCTCCCCCATTTTTTCTCTTCCTTTCTTTTACTTTATTTTCTTTCTTTTTTACGACCCTATACCGGAACCCCGTCGTACTTTAGGGTGGCTAATACTAATACACCGAGTACAATCTTCGTCTATTGATCTAATAATCGCGTTATATATTGGCCACGCTTTAACGATTATAATGGAGCCGTTTATATTGCTTACTCATTATTATTGACACTTAACGTCGATTATTAAAGAAAAAGGTACCTAGGAGATTGGAATTAGCGCCAAGACATAAAAAAATTTATGCGAAATCACGCATACAAGGACCTTGCAGGTAATGCAAATTTCAACATTATGATCGTTAAGCATCGATGTTTCATATTCTTGCTTTTCTCGCTTGTGGAGATCGGCTATGAAAGATCATATCTTGTTGATGTATTGTTTCATTGAACATTGAATATTACAGTGTTTCATCATTGATTTATCTTTATCACTGTATAGTATCTACGAGTTAGAAACTCAAACTAGGAGATCGAAAGAACTGTTGATTTTAATAATTGAAACATTGGTCATAAAAACGAAAATACTTCCTAGTTTTATGAGTCATTTATACTGTACTTTGTCATGTTTGTCGAGGTACGGAACATTCATCTATAGATACACTATAGATCCATTTGAAAACCGCAAGTCTGGAGAGGCCTCCGAGCACGTGGCCGTGTTTTGAGTGTAATACGCATGCGCGTAAGATCGTTGGTAAACGTAAATTTTTACCTGTCACCCTTCCGAGTTCTCAGTTGCAATTGGTGCCGCATTCGGGCTGGTGTTTGCAATTTCGGTTTCACCACTAGCCTGCAGTCGCTAGCCTTCGTCAACGGCAGTGACGAAATTTAAATGAATTAATTAAATGTCATTATTTATGGAATTATAATACATAACTGAAACGTTAATCGTTAATTGTGCCTGTTTCCCGACTCTTGTGTGAATTTTTTCAAAATATTCAACCGCGGGAAGTTATAGTTTCGAACTGAACCAACTTCTTATTCCTGATCAATTCGAATGTGATTTTCGCTAAATCGAACAACAACGAGATCTATATTCCATCAGGTACGCATTTTCAATTATTCCCTCAAAGTTTTTCACCGTCTTTTATCAAATTTGTTGAATCTGGCTCGATACTATCAGACGTGCTGCAGCAAAGGTGAATGAATTTCGTCCGATGGTCTCCAAAGATCGTGAAATTATTTTTCAAAATTATAACTCCTGAATACAAAGGAAATAAAATTCCTTGAATCCACTCAAGTCTTCATAAATTCTCTACACCTTGAGTTTGCCTTGTAAAATGACCACGACCCTCGTGAAACGTGGCTGAAATATGGTAGTTTCGTCCGTCCATAAATTAAATAACATATTCTAGGAAAGAGGCGATTGACCAGTCAGTGCAGTGGGTGTACTTAGCTGAAAGGCTGGGGCAGGTAGAAGAAGATAAATCTAGGTAAATTCATGGGTGATATTTTACAGAAGTTTCTAGGTCTAGCGATAATAGATAAATGTAGTGATATTTCCGAGTATGTAGAAGAGAAACACGCGTGTACATACGTGTCTATATTATGCGTCTTACCAGTTGCTTCGATGTTTTGACGAGTCTTTGGAGAAAGCATGATCAACGTTTTATGTAGGATTATAGGCCTCTGACTCTTAACTAACTTTCGCATACGAAGTTAACTACCGATGTCCACGAGTAGATCAGCCTGATTCGAATAAACTAAGAATTGAATATCAATCCGAGATTTGCGACTATTTAATGATTCACCGTATACTGTCTATACGCGCTGCAGGTAGATTTATATTATACACGAACTTTAATCGGCATTATCAATTCAAATATTTAAATCTTAGCACGAGCGGCTAAACTACGACGTGGTAAAACGAAACTACAAATACCATTAAGTGTATATAAAAGCACACACACGTGCATATCAAGCTCGAAAGTCAACGTCTAGATACAAGTATCGCATACCATACATCGCGAATTCTGCGCCAGATCAGCACTCCGAGTTCTCCTACTTCCAGAGCGCATACATAACACATGAATACGCGATGACTAAAAAGAAGCAGTAATACCAGTTATTTAACTCCTGGAATTCATTTTGGGATTTTTTTTTTTTTTTTTTGCACCGCTAAATTCGAAGTTCGAGCCCAGCGATAATCGCGCAGAGATCGTAAAGCGGCGTACACGTACCTATAGATATTTTCAAATTATACGATCGGCGCTTTACGATTCACGGTTACAGTCCTACAACTAGCCATTATTCTTATTCTTGATTGCGTGACTCGTTCGGACAAAAACGAGTTCTCTATTTGCGTGTGATGTGTTCGTTTTTTTTTTTTTCGCTAGAGATATTGACGTCAAAAAATATGCAAAAAAGAGACTAAATTAAAATTGAATCAGGAAATATATTTGCAAAATGTCAATTCATACATTATAAAGAGGCATATAAGTAGGTACTGCGTAAAAACATAAATACCGTATCGGGATATTCATCCTATTATTATATACATAATAATTATTTGTGTCTAATTGCCTATGGCTACAGATATAGGTCCTATGTCCATATCTTATCTGTAAATATAGATTCAATATATTGACTACCCGAAATAACTGTCCGATAATTAAAAATAAATTTGGCCTCACATTTTCCCTGCAGAGTTCTACGAAACTGGGAACGAGGTAATTAGGAGCGGTATGGGATCTCCCTGATTTCGGTCGGTGCCAATTTCTGCTAACGATCTGCTCAGGGACGCCGTTTTCCAGTGATCACGTTGAACCTTTAACGGGAAGAAAAAGTTTCACAAGAAATCTACCGTGGTTTATGACGTCTACAGCAATGAGTAGGTACACCGTGAAAGAGGAAGATCAAAACGAAGATGCCAGAGAAGTGAGACTGACAGGTTTTACACCGGGAAATCTTGCCGCAACGGTTGATCCGGAGAATTGCACTCAAGCGAATCTTGGGGACAGGCTCAGCGCTTCTGAGCTTCAAAAACCAGCGAAGATGGTTTCAGAAATTTCTGGTAAGGAAGACTTGGTGGAGGAAACGGGAATACGAACATCATTTTTTGAACATTTTCCTTGTTTTCGTTACTCGCGTTATGACACAGAAGGACCTTGATTCCGGTATTCAGTCCGAGTAAAATAGATGCAGGTATTTAGGAAGAATGAGGAAAAATGTACATACTTGTTCAAAAGGAATATCGATAATATTTCATTTCGCTATATTAATAACAACAAGTGCATTCGAATTCAATAAACGGCATTGTACAACGGTAATAATAGCCATTGAAGACGAGATTTTCATTGATCGATTTATCTCACATCTGCCTATATAAGGATATAGGGAGCACATATAGGTATAGAAAACTGCAATCATATTTCACGAACATCACGGTATGATGTCATCGGCTTAACATAGCTTAGATTTTTGCCTAATAGTAATCGAATGGAATACGTTTATGTATTTGTCTTCGAATTATAATTCATGTTACAGAAATTCTATTCGGTCATAAAATATGAATGATGATATAGTCGTATTTGACTAGACTCCCACGCGTCAAAGTGAAATATTTTTCGGTGAAGCTATACAGTAAGTAGTAATATGAATTCTCACTAATTAGGTATATATAGTAAGCAAGTAAAGTCTTCGGAATGAATGCGAAACAATAAAGCAATATCATATACCTATATATTCTATACATTTGCTTGGTATTATTCACCATCTGTGAAAGTGTGCAAATTAGCTTACTATGCAAAGTTTTCATTAGAAATTCCAGGAAGTGTTTCATCGCCATTTGTCACGCGTATTTACTGCATAATTTATCGTCAATTAGTTTTCGCGTTTGTTTCCTTCGCCGATTCCTAATTGAACTTTTGGAATTTCTGCGAACTGTATTTCGGTGACGAAATCGTCCATTTCTTATTACCGCATTTATGTTATACCTATATATATCGCATTATCTCTACGCTATAACTAAAGCCGGTTAAACCTGACTAAGGCTTAATCCTAATCGGCAAACAGACGTATCACTAACAATTTGGCTAAGATATTTCACAACTATGTTTGGCAGCTGTAATTTGACGTATGTTTGCTTTGGGTGAAACTTTTCGACCACAAACATCTTGGTTAACTTAGATTTATCAGGACTTCGACCCAGGTCCTGCCAGGAGATACTTAGTAAATTCCTTCCTGGTTCCTGCAGGCTCTGCGTTCTAAGATGAGATAAGAGCTAATGTATACATTTATACAAGAAATTATTCGAGAAAATTTCAGCTCGACAAAGACTAGAAATTCTAAAATAGACAAGTTGCACGTGACTAACGCAACTATGAGAATTCAGAATTTCTCTTCCAAGATCAATAAGCGAGTAGTAAATGTGTTAATGAAATTTCAGTTATAATTATTCTATAGCCCCAACAAAGTCGGTTCAGTTTCTCACTCGACGAAAATTATTGTGTAATCAGATACGAAATTGTACGGTAAAATTCCGTGAAACCGACCAACTGCAGTTATCGAGTTATGCAGAAATGGAATTTCAAACTTCTACCCCTCTCACATTTGATTTCCAAGTTCTGATGCAGTATTTGACCCGCGCGCTCGGTGCCCTGAGAATTACAAATCAACCGAATTTCATTCGAATCGCACAAACCGTTGCCAAAATACAAATAGTCTTTTAGAAAACATTTTTCCTTTCCCTTTCAAAATGCGTCCAACGATCTTGCTCAAACTCGATATAAGATCAATGAATTATTCAAAGTACGTGTGTGACGAATTTCGCAAAAATCGGCCTTCTATAAGTTCGCAACTATTATGCGACGCGAAGAAATTATTACAAGTGTCCCGCGCCTTCTAGATTACTGCGTACAACGCTAATTACTGCTATACTTCGCTGAGTGAGAAATTATCGGTATTCCAGTCGAAATCGTCAGATGATATTAAAGCCAATATCCCAGTATGAGTATTTGTACAGTTTTTCATTTTCAGATCCCAACGATCCAGAACGGGGTATAGGATGTTCCTCAGGTCCAAGGTGGTTGTGTCGTCGAATAAGGAGATCTTGTACAAAGAAAATACTCCACAGAAGAGTACCAATATTTTCCTGGTTACCAAATTACAGCAAAGAGTATGCGGTTTCCGATTTAGTAGCAGGCCTTACAGTCGGTCTCACCGTTATACCTCAAGCTATAGCATATGCTAGTGTGGCAGGTGTCCCTGCACAGGTACTTAAAACAATTCTTCTTATCTAAAGTAATCAAGCGCTTGAAAACTGAGACCAATGTTTGATTGAAATTTATTTATTTTTCTCTATTCGCTGCAGTACGGTCTCTATTCCTCGTTCATGGCTTGCTTCGTTTACACGATATTAGGCCCTTGCAAAGATGTACCTGTTGGCCCTACAGCCATAGCAGCAATCCTAACGAAAGAAACGTTGCAAAAGGCTAATCTTAGCCCAGAGTTTGCTGTTCTATTGACGTTTGTATCCGGCTGTGTGATGTTGATCATGGGTATTTTACAATTAGGTAAATATGCGAAAAACGACAAGAAGCAGGACTCTGCACGATTAACGTATTGATAAGAAACGCGGAAACCTAATGGCCTTTTTTTCGCATAACAGGATTTTTGATAGACTTCATCTCCGGCCCGGTATCAGTTGGCTTTACCTCAGCAGCTGCTATAATAATCGCAACTTCACAAGTCAAGGATATTCTAGGCCTTGATTTCTCTGCAGGAAAGTTCTTGAATGTTTGGCAAGAGATTTTTCAACACATCGGTGAAACACGACTTTGGGACGCTGTCCTCGGAGTCACATGCATGATAGTTCTTCTACTTCTCAGGGTAAGCTTTCTATATCACACATATCATGTATGATCATAATGTCGTTCTAACTCATTTTTAATACTTGCTATTTCGCAGCTGACCAAATAAGTGGCCTCTCGTATAAACCTGATGTAAATTTTTTATGAAACATAGTCATAACTGGTTTTTCGAAATATTTAATCCAGCACATCGATACATTCAGCAATATCATCTCTCTCATTTCTCGACTCTGAATGAAAAGGATACTTATGAATAAATTCAATAAGGTTTACTGTTCATTTATAATCAGTGAATTCTAAATCCCATTAAAATTCCCATTGCAATATTTATGTAATTAATTTGATCGTTAAACTTCCGATAATATATGTCATGCAGAAAGTGAAAGACATTCGGATCACCTCGAAGGACACGAAGGAATCAACCCCGTTGCAAAAATCTTTACTAAATTGCTTCTGGTTCATCTCAACTGCCAGAAATATATTGGTAGTAGTCATATGCGCTGTGGGATGTTATCTCCTAGAAGCTCACCTCGGCACTTCTCCTGTCATACTGACAGGCTACGTTAAGCCAGGATTACCGAGCTTCCAGTCACCATCTTTCACCGCTGTTGTAGCAAACGAAACGTACCATTTTGGTGACATCGTGTCAGCTCTGGGATCCGGATGTTTCGTTGTACCGTTGCTCAGCCTTTTGGAGAGCATTGCTATCTCGAAAGTATTTTGTGAGTCATAATTCCTTGCAGAATTCATTCTTACGTTATTTTTTCTTTTTCGCCTCTTTTCCTTTATGCAGCGAGCAAATCCGTATATAAGAAGCTTCCCAACTTATCTCAGAATTTCGTTATCCTCTGGCACAGGCTTAATGAAATCCTTCCGGATTCAATTTTCTTTGGTTCTCTTAAGTCCATCGAACCGTAAGAATTTCTCCAGGGGATCCCCCGCTGCATGCACTTCAATAGTCGTTTTCACCTTGGCTAGAATATTTCCTTTCAAAAAATCTCTCGGTATATGTATGCGATGTAAATACTCCGCTTAAATTATTTTCATCTCCTCAACACAGACACCTGCGATATGTTTCCCTGTGTTAATTAATCTGATCCAAAAATATTTTTCAAAATCTTCATCAATCACATTTTTCCTTAGCCGATGGTAAACCGATAGACGCTACCCAGGAGATGCTGGCTTTGGGAACTGGGAACATAATTTCATCGTTTGTGTCTTCGATACCAGTAACTGGAGGGCTTAGTCGTGGAGCTGTGAACAATGCTTCGGGTGTAAAGACGACTATGGGTGGTATTTACACTGGTTTAATGGTGCTGATATCTCTACAATTTCTGACTCCCTATTTCAACTACATTCCAAAGGCATCTTTGGCGGCCGTGATCATTGCTGCGGTTGTATTCATGGTGGAATTTCACGTGATTAAACCAATGTGGAGAACAAAGAGTAAGCGATTATACGATATCATCATAGTACCTGTTCAGATTTTTCATTAGAAATTTTTCATTCGATTTGAATAGTTCGAAAGAAAAAAGTAACCATTAGGATTGCTGATCCATATTAAAAGACCGAAGATAGGAGTTTATCGTGATAATCATTATTAATATTCACTGTAATATACGTGTGAAGAGTCAATATTTGCACATTACTCGAGTGAATGTATGAATCTGCGAGATACTTCATGTAGACAGAAATTATTCACCATTGAAAATGTTATCGCTGTGTGTATCGTAAATTACAAAAGTCATATTTTCGCGGATGTAAAATTACTCGAAATTATATATTCTCGCCACGTTCCGGTCTTTATCATTCAACCACAAAAAGTGAAAACCTTTCCGGCTGGAATTGTTGTAAAACACATCTGTATCGTATATTACCTAGTACCTTGTGTATTTATAATATAAATTACTGTGGTTACGCTGGGCACGTAATTTTAGATAGGAACAAATAATCACATTACATCACGACAGTGAAAAAACTAACGTTTACTGTTATTTCTCGAGTTGGCTATTATTGTCGTACAAATAGATAAATCTTAATGTTGACCGTACGAGTAGCCGTAAATAATAAATTCATTCATTATATACTTTTGTTATATTTTCGTTTAAGAAATGGACCTCATCCCAGCCGTTGCAACATTTGTTTGTTGCTTGTTCATCAGGCTCGAGTTGGGAATTGTTATCGGTATTGGAATCAATCTGTTGTTTCTCCTATATGCTTCCGCTAGACCAACTTTGAAAGTGCACAACGCTACGGTGAGTCAGTGTTTTAATTCATGATTAGGTATGCTAGTTGGATATGATATATTGTCAAACAAATTCATGAATTCATTTTTTTTATACATATTTTGGATTCAAATATGGCGAAAAAATTGATCCAAATACGCGCAAAATGAATTATTTTTAAGTTTTTCATTGCGAAATTTTCATCGAAAAAATTTTATATTCACTTTAGCGATTCGGTTTATTGTTCGTTTACTATTGAAAATACAGAGGAAGGCTTGACTCGATATATTCAGGCTGATACCAAACCCAGTGCATTCTTAGTCTGTTCTTAATTGTAATTCATAAAATATCGTCAAACAATGCGTGAGAAGCTTGTAAATTAAAATCATATTGACGCGAATTGTTATTCGGTATGAAATTCTAAACTCTATAAAAGATGATTTATAATGATTCGCTCATTGTTTCACATTCTATATCAATTCATATTGTATATCTATACCGATTTATAGATAATACTATGTTCATCATTTTTATAACAGAGTGCCAGCGGATCCGAATACCTCGTAATCACACCGGATAGAAGCCTAGTTTTCCCGAGCGTCGAATATGTACGAGCGGTTATTAGCAAACAGGGGCTACGACAAGGTAACGCCGTCCCCGTTGTCATCGACTCCACGCATATACAAGCCGCCGATTTTACCGCTGCGAAGGTAAGTCTATGCATTATCATTCATTCATTCATTCATTCCATTCATTCATTCATTCCATTCATTCATTGATTCCATTCGTTCATTCCATTCATTCCATTCATTCCATTCATTCCATTCATTCCATTCATTCCATTCATTCCATTCATTCCATTCATTCCATTCATTCCATTCATTCCATTCATTCCATTCATTCCATTCATTCCATTCATTCCATTCATTCCATTCATTCCATTCATTCCATTCATTCCATTCATTCCATTCATTCCATTCATTCCATTCATTCCATTCATTCCATTCATTCCATTCATTCCATTCATTCCATTCATTCCATTCATTCCATTCATTCCATTCATTCCATTCATTCCATTCATTCCATTCATTCCATTCATTCCATTCATTCCATTCATTCCATTCATTCCATTCATTCCATTCATTCCATTCATTCCATTCATTCCATTCATTCATTCCATTCATTCCATTCATTCATTCCATTCATTCCATTTATTCATGCCATTCATTCATTCATTCCATTTATTCATTCATTCCATTCATTCATTCGTTTATTTATTTATTATAATAAAATTGTTCAACACGTTTATTTTTCAGGGAATAAAAAGCCTCTTAGAAGATTTTGCGAGCCGTGGTCAGCCGCTGCTTTTCCATAATTTGAAACCAAGCATCGTGGAGATATTCCGCGGCGTTAAACCATCCGATCTTAGATGTTGCGGAAGCGAAGCTGAACTGAACGATTACCTCAAAGGTATAAACAATACCTACATTGAATATAATGAATAAAGTAGTGAATAATATCGAATCAATTTTTATTCAACATTAAATCGTTTACACTACAATCTTCAAAAAATATATTCTCATATAATTATACAATATATTACCTATTCTTGTTTTTCTATATTACAGAATTCTCCAATTTATCAACGATTTCTGGCACGAGACACTAGAACTGTATACAGCTTATGAAACTAAGTGAAATGTATACCTATATACAAATCGACGAACAGTATGGAATAATTTGTACAATTAACTGCGGCAGCTAAGATGAGCAGATTGTGGATCAGTATTAAAATAGTTAAACTTTAACTTCTTGTACAGGTGATATCTATAATCTAGAAATAGATATAGTATAGAACAATAATAAGAATTATTATTATTCTACTATCTATATAATAATAATTATAGGATAACATATCTAAATAAAAGATTATAAATTGAGAAATTTTCGATCTTTAGTATATTATCGATTAAAAAACCACATATTACTCTCAAAACAAATCCGAACAAATATTTTCGAGCCATTTAGTACAGAGATTATTCTACTAATTCACGAAAGTTTTATTGGAACTACCGTATTTACACGAGAATAAGCCGCACCTTTTTTCGCTTTTTCAACCTACCAAAACCCGGGTGCGGCTTATACGCGGAAGCGGATTTTTCGAAAAATTTTGCAATTATTCCTTCGCCTATTGGGTCATTTCATTATCTACCGCGCCGTTTCGGTATTCTGGCTTATTCGAGTATAAAAACGTTTTTTTGGAAATGACCCTTCCGAAATCAGGGTGCGGCTTATACGGGGGTGCGGCTTATTCTCGTGTAAATACGGTATTAAAATATATTATATTCAGATAATATTTTTAACAACTTTCTAAGATATAAAAGAAAAAGAAAAAAAAACACATATTGCGTGTCCCAAATTCAATGCCAATTGGCCAGTTTGTAATTACACCTCATTAGCTATTTTAAGACGAAATTGCTTTTGAATTCTTTTTTCTTATCGGTTTCGAGACTAGTATTCGGACTGTTTCTCAGTACGACTGCTTATTTTATAAAAAAAACTTCTATGAGAAAACGAAATTTATTTATGACTAATCTTATCACATTGGATAATCGATGATTTGGATCTAGCGGATAATTTATTATTTGGTATTTCCTTGGATCATAATGAACCCATAAAGCTTGTGGGTAAATTTTTAGTAATTAATTCCCATCTCTTTGGCACCTGCGTCTGGTGTTGCAACGTAAAACGTTGGGGTCCCAGTGTATCTGGAGAAAAGAGTTCAGGAATCGTTAATCTTTCATCGATTTTTGTAAAGTAAGAAATACCTAAGTCTTGATACTTCAGCTAACGAAATATTTAAAAAAAAAGCATTAGGAAATACAACTACTAACTTCTGCCTAATATTTTTGATCAACTCATCAACAGATTCTTTTTTCACTAGAGTTACAGTGCAGCCTCCGAAACCAGCTCCGGTTAAACGACTTCCTAGGACTCCACTGGTTTCTCTAGCTGCTGATACAAGGGTGTCTAACTCTTTAGAGGACACTTCATAATCCTTTTGTAACGAATCATGACTTTCGTTCATTAATCGACCAAATTCAACAAATGATCCAGATTTTAGAGCTGATGCAGCTGCTAGAGTCCGCGAAATCTCGCCTATTACATGACGCGCCCTTTTTATTAATATCTCTGGCGCGTTTTGGGATTTCAATACTGTGAAGAGTGAAAATAATACGTTAACGTTGAATTTAGACACAGAAGAAATCGAAATTTTAATCATGCTAAAGTAGAAACTGATATAAAACAATTTTTATTACTCTCTCATGATTCTTTTATCGTTTCATAATCATTTAACTTCATTTTTAAACTGTTCGAAATCTCAGAAAGAGCCTTGAATCAGTAATCTCATAGTCGAAATTATTTTTATTTCAGAAATTTCAGAACTGGGTGAAAGGCTTCTAAAATATTCGCAATGCTGAACGTACTAGACTGCTGGATAACTTACAATCTAAATCAGTCAGGGTTGCATCTCTAAGGCTTTTTAAATTCAGTTTTTTTGCAACTTCATAGCAAGCATCTCTACGCTCTGTGTATTGACTGGTAGAAAGCTTATGCGGTGCGTTTGAATTAGTTATAAGAAAAACGTAGTCGTTTTGAACCATCGGAATAAGCTTTGTACTCAAATCTCTGCAATCTAAAAGTAGCGTGTGACCTTCCTTGCCCATTACAGATATAAATTGATCCATTATACCGCAAGGTACACCAGCAAACTCATGCTCAGCTTTCTGGCACGCTGCTGCCTAAAAAATAGAACTGTATTAAAAAATAATGCGCATTTAGAAATAGAGAGAAAACTAAATCTTAATCGAAAGCCTCAATTTCTCTTTGTATTTCTGTAATTTGTAGAATCTAAAGTACCGTTACTCTCAAGTTAATACAAATATACATCAATTCTAGATCGGAAGAGACAGAATTATAATTCTGTTCACCTTGTCGTTGAGTTTAATTGTTCTGCAGCCGCTCAAGGCTTCTAATAAAGTGTATGTAGCAACTTCTAGGGCTGCTGAGCTGCTCAAACCAGCACCAACAGGTACACTTGATATAATTACCGCATCAAATCCTGGCAATGAACCTGAATGATGTAAAATTAATATGAATTAAAATCTTATCAGTTTATAATACCCCAGAAGAATGCAGAATAAATTCTCTATCTGTGTTTATGCAATAGCAGCACGTCCAAGTCTACCAGCTATTACATAATCGAATAACAGATCAACTATCAATACAAAAATAATATATGACTACAAGATAGCCTGGTGCCATAAAGCTTATCAGAATCTTATTTTTAGTGTTTAATTTTCTTCTATTTTTCTATCGTATTATAAGCTATCGTGGTAATGGTTTTATCACATTTAATCATAGATCTTGGGCATCTTTTGAACAATTATTAGAAAAAGGAAGAAAGCTTTCTCCACTAACAGGTGAAATTTGCTATAGGTCCTTTCACGTAATTAGCCCACTTTGGCTCGCCAGGTTTTATCTCACTCCTATTACTTATGTCGAATTCTGTTCGGCCAATGTTTCCAATCGATTCGCTCATTGTTACAAGCACACATTTACTGGATTCATTAGGTCTAGCGGCAATTACCGTTACCATAGGTAGAGCCTGTAATTAAAAAACATGAAAGATCGTGATTAGAAATGAGTTATTGATAAGCCAATTAATGCTTCTTAGAAGAATGAATAACTACGATAGCATCTCTTCACAACAATGCAACAATTGATGTAAGTGATTCGAATCTACTACACAGAATCATACCGTTTATCAATATTACGGATATAATTCATCACAGAGATGATTAAATAGAACCGTGCGAGATAAAATTGTGATAAATTGTATAATATGATAAAGGAAGATTTGGAGTGTGAATTACCATCGGTAAAACGAATCCCTCATTGTAGTCAGTGTGTTCACCGATTAAATTAACTCTCCCAGGTGCACAAACGCACACAGTCGCATCCGCCCCAAATTCTTTGGAAAAAGCTCGGAGAACTTTTACTCGGAGGTCATTCTTGTCGGGTATTATAGTAGCCATTATAAATTGTTAGTTGGTATTGCTAAAAGTATATAATAAGATGAATTTTTGAGTATGAAATAAGATGAGAACGAAAACTTAAATAATCTTTCAAATCTCATGACGTACGTGCTTCGCTTGTGATTTTTTTAACTTACATAAAATTTAGGTGAATGAAGAGATTAATGATAATTACAAATAACGATTTTTTACGGCAATAATTAAACGATGAAACCAGAAAGAAAAACAAGAGAATTTTAGTTCGCACTGGGACGATTTTAAATGTGCTTCTCTAACGAGGGCAGAAATGATACTAATAATCAGTACGAGCTTGAGCGAGTGGTAATTAAGATTACGACTGATAGTTTATCAAAGCTATAATAAAAATTGAACGAAATAGAAAAACGTGATATTTCTGTAGTAGTAGTACGCGAATGCGTGGAGACTTAGAAACAAACGGATGTCATAAACATGACAATAACTATCGCGGGAGTAGAGAAATAGCGTATATATTATAACAGAATTTGATTGAAGACAAGAAATAACTTAAACACTATGCAATGTCGGTCTCAGATCCACTTATTAAAGAATTAAAAGGTAATATTACGGCTATTTTTAGATCTGTTTGACAGCTATAGGTTATGTCATTTAACCCTGTATCACCTTCAGTTTATCGTACTAAAACGTAACATAATCAAAATGAATATACTGATGAATATTTAATACGAGAAAATGCCTCGGATATGAGTCTAATAATACCCTATTTTATCAGGTATTATCATTTTATATTTAAATTGATATATTTTATTTTTATTGATTTTTATAAAGGTAGTTTACAGGCGAAACACACCATGTAGTTGTATGTGTGTGTGTATAGGTATATAGCTTCTGCTCGCCTCACCGCGGGCTTTATTGAGCGATTCAAATAGTGCGGGTCTTTAAATGAGACGTAATTTTGAATTTATTGATACAAATACGAAATAGCGTATTTAAAAAATGGGAAATAATGATCTAAGAATTCTGAGCTATCTTTATACCATATTTCATTCCGCGTAATATCAATTTATATGTGGATCAGCTGTTCTTGTGCGAAAAGAGATAACTTATCGGAGTAAATTATTGACACTTTGATCCCCGCATGATTTAAAGACCATATAAACTTATCTGATTACATACTATATTCTTGTAGATCTTTTATGTAGAATAAAATTTGAAATTGAACAAAAAAAAAACAAAAAAACGATATGTGATTTAATTATTATTTATTTATTTATTTATTTATTTATTTATACATATTATTATTAAGGCTGGACCCGTAAATTGACGGAATATAATACCGAAATAAACGATAACAATATCGACCTACTATCGTTCTGCAGAAGCTTAGAAAGATGTTTTCAAAAAGGTGTTTTAATGCGAATGAACGCAATAGGATTTCCAAAATTACCCGAAGCCTGGTACTGGATGGAAGAGATTGTAGATAAAAATCAAAGGTATAATTGAATTATTATACCCTTGCGATTATATTATACTTTGCGTAATTTCAAAATAATTATTCGCGCGCTTTTTCCGCGCGTGGTTTCATATTTTCGTTCTTTCGATTTTCAAAAGTACTCCGAGGTACTATCATTCATATATTAACATAATAACAAACAATTCATTTCAGCTATGCGTATACTTCGGCTGTTGAAGCTGTGAAAGATAATTATAGAGTTCGATCGCCTGTTGGACGACTGAGACTCTTAATACGAATTTGTCTAGCTCGAAAATGTCTCCACATTCCCGTACAGATATTAGTAAGCATGTGATATATTATGTAATGATAAAGAATATTCACATGGTAATAAATGTTTAACAAATTAACAATACACGTATGTATGTGTATACATGCGATTTTCAACAGATACAGAATGCTCCGTCACTTGGTTTGAACTTTTACGAACCGCAAAGTATTTTGGGGGATGAAATTTTGCGGGAAATACTGTTATCCGTCTTACTGCAAATCAGTAAATTAAATTTTCAATTAATTCTGAAAAACTCCAGCTTCTTAGACGACACTTGGCACCTACCAGAATGCTCATCTCTAGAACTTGTGCCTTGTAAAACACTCGGCATATCAGTTTCGTAAGTTTCAATATCATATACATTATACATAATAATATAATAATAATGTAATGTCGTAATGATTGCTATTATACAACAACATCTCCTCATAATTCAGATCAAACGAGTAATCCTAATGGATCAAAAGTTCGTTCAAGCTCTTTATTTCGGTTCTATTGATGTCTGACATTGATAATGATTGAAAGAAGAGAGAAAAAAAAAAACCTCAATATCACTACCCAGACAGCACCGAATATTGCCCAATATTGTAGCAATATTGTAGCAACATTGTAATATTGTAGCAGTATTGCAGCAATATTACAATGCTGCTACAATGTTGCTACAATATTTGGCAATATTCTGTGCTGTCTGGGTAAACTTTTAAATACATGTATAAATATAATAAGGCTATATATCTCGTATGTATACGAAACGCTGTAATAGTTGGATAACAATCTATTAATCATAACATCGATCTGCAGATATTCTATCTACAATAACATGGCCTTCGTATTATACCCTATATTATGCTCTATACCTATAATACGCACGCAAGTTTAAATAGAATATAATAATTTTCGTTTCTATTCAGTTTTGTAGAGGGAAGAGCCGTCGTTGTTAATTTAGAAGAGAATTCTGTTGCTGCTGAAGATGTAAGAATAAATAAACAAATAATATATGTATATGCATAAGTAGTGATCAGAATACGCGGGTATATAGTGAAAGAACTTATAGAATCAATAACATTTAACTATACTTTATTTTGCGTTAGGAGAAAATCGAAGTTGGTGATATTTTGGACGAGATTAACGGGAACATAATAACAGCAAGTGCCAAAGGCAGACTTGGCAAGATAATGAAAAAAGCAATCGGAAAACCCATATCCATTCATATCGTTAAAGTACGAGACCACTTCATATGATTAAATCCGTTCTTCTACATTATAGTTTTATATGACTATTTTTTTTTTTTTTTTTTTAAAGCGCAATTCCTATCTATTATTCTGATTAAATATTTTGAATTTATTTTCTCGATCGACTTTATAGTTTCGTTATAAGCAATCAAGAGATCTTTACGGACCAATAATTCATCTGATTCGAAGCTCTGGTATAGAGCACATGAAAAATATACTGTTCAAAAGTCCCGTGGTTAAATCTGGACAGATTGAAAATGGGGAATTAAGGAAAGCCAATTCTAATACAGAGAATAATCTACTGAAAGCTGGATTTGTCATCAAATATTGCGGATCTATTCCGACTGGAAACGAAGGGGATGTTAGACAAATTGAAAAAGCTATATGGGGAGTACTTAGGTCCGGAGATTCCCAGCTATCAAATGTCAGATTTGAGTGTTTGGAAATCGGGATTAGGGTCACTCAGGAAAGCGACGATGATGTGAGTTCGAAAAAAGATAATATAACGTGAGATAGTTCATTCAAATTTGAATTATAAACCGATGAACGATTTCGCCCTAGCATACTGCCTTGCATAGCTGTATCGCGGGTTGTGGGGTTACAGGCGGCCCGGAAAGTTCTTATTTTTTGAATTTCAATGTGTTTTAGATCATTTTGAAGCATAGTTATATGGAAATATCATCGTGTGGACGAACAGCTAACATCCCAGACTACTTTGCTTACATTGCAGGGTGAGGAAAGAGACTTTATTAATATCTACACTAGTGTAAAGATGATTGAATATACACACTATACATGAACTTTATTTTCGATAATGTGATTTGTCTTTACAGAGACACAAATTGTAGCGTGGCAAGAAGTTTCAATGCGTATGTATTCTTTCATCAAAATGAAGACGAAGTACAGACAATTTTGCAAAGTTTAGGACAAGGCTTTCAACGAACCCATTTTGCTGTTTGATCATATACTACCTACCTATGGTAGGTATAATAATAAACAGCATGAGTGTCAATTCCAATAAAAACTGCTTTAATTATGGCTGATCAATTTGTCGATAATTTAAAAACGAAGAATGTAGGTATAACATAAGACGTTCCATCCAGGTATGAAAAGAACTATATATATATAATATAATTATAGGTATATCAAAATATTCGAATATCAATCTCAAAAAAAAAGTATATTTTATGTCCTTATTGTAAAATATCATTTATGATCTCAATTATATTGATATCGTAGTTCTTGCGAAATAAATAACAATTATTATTCCCAATATCATATCGATTTTTCAATCAAATGTAAGTGGTCTTCTTTATTTCACCGTCTGCGTTTATTTTCGTAGTGTTTAAACCTACTGCGCCAAGAATTTGATCAATAATTATTATGTAACTGATCGCGCTTCAAATTCTCTACTCGCTAAACTCTTGTGAATTAATAAATAATCCGTACTTTGAACCATGTAGGAAAGTCTGAAATCAAACTAACATACATCATTTTTGATCTTATCTCAACGTATCGTCCCAGATTTTGAATATGATCATAAAAAAAAAAATTTTAATTTAAAAAAAATAAAAAAAAACATACAGTGAATCTATCATGATATCGCATACTACGTATTGTCATAGGATCTATAAGTATGGCTATAAGTACGGAATATTAAAAGAATTCCCATTAGTTGTGCATTCGAAATACACACAGCTCGACGCGCCTTCGATTTGAATAATTGAATCGAGATTTATTGGCGAAAAAAAAAAAGAGATATGAACGGCTCGCATTCGTTAGTTCGGCTCGAAGCGCAGAGAGAGGGTAATGTATAAAATCATTAGTATAGTATAAATAAATAAATAAATGGGGAGATCAATGTGTCTGAAATGAGAATTGACCGAAAATCTCCGTATGCAAAATCAGCGCGAGATTAAAATTGGGATTTTCTCATTGCCGCTCGGCTCGGGTTGGTCGTCCGGTGAGTGTGCGCCGTAAATAATATCGTATGTAGTCATCTTTGGGTCCCAGTCGGTTCTGAAGTTTCCTATCGCCGGCACGGGCACGACTGGGATTAAAACGCCAGAAAACATGGCTGCAAGCACGACGATTGAACACCAATATTTCTACGAAGACGTTGTCTACCGAGTAGACAAACGAGGTAATGTAGAGTTTGGTATTGTTATGGGAAACGACGACCCCGACTCATCGGAGGAAAGCTCGGACACCGAGGAAAGTCCTAAACGTAAAAAAGGTGAAATCCGTGCGGTATGGCACCCCTCCGGCATCGAGGAACTCGTCAACTCGAAAAAGGTCATTATTTCACCCCGCTAACATACCCTAACATAAATTTTCCCCCATTATTCACCAGCCGTCTTTCCCATTCCTAACCTAAATATTCCGAATTCATTTTCGGGAACCCCGTTTTTTTTTCACGTCCTTAAATCATTCCTCCACTATACCCCCGTGCATATGCCCTAAGACGTCGAGCAAGGGCGCATCTCCGCACTTTTTATGGCGCTAATTTTCAAATTTCAAATTATATTCGCAGCTAGTATAAATATTTGCGAAACTTTTAATTAAACATGAATCAGATCGCGATTACGTATTTCACATTATTTTTAATAACGAACAAATCACATATCAGGTAAATTTGGCGGACAGATCTTTGATGCCAGGTGACGTTGTGCGTCGTATGATTAAGGGGAAGGATACGCAGCGCGGATACTGCAGAGATATTGAATTAACTGCGTGTGTTCAAGTCATCGGAACTAAACAAGTTCTGACTAATGTTAAAAGCGAAGATTTGGTACCCTTGGAGGTGAGAATGATAAGATTTAGCAAACTATTATCATATACGAGAATTTATGATGGTCAGACTTTTGTTGAATTAATAAAACATGTTTACAGGAATTTGCTGCAGACATAGCAGTCTGCATGGACTCTTGGGTCGGCGGCATTAAAATGGTTCATTCTAAGCTCTGGCTAGCTATGCCGGATGGATCACGTTGCGTTATAAACGAAATAGACGCTTGTGCTTTGGAACAGTTTGAAGAAAAGCGAGAAAATGTAACGTAGGATTAAGTTATGAGTATATAATCAATGAACAGAAGCCTGTTTTGCACAAAAGCTATAACTCGCTATATAGTTTTTCATAATTATATCAAACTTTGTTCAAAAAGCATAAATCAATGGGCTATCTTTATTCCAGGACAACGATTTTCCACATTCTTCAGAATTCTATCCGGGACAGAGCCTGTGGGGGCCGTTGCATTGCTTAGAAGACGCGCAGTGGATATTATGTACAAAAGAATTGAAGGCCAAGCGAAAGTCTAAGCCTCAAAAAATCACCAAAGTTGTTGTTGAGAAAGTTGAGACTGATTCGGTCGGAGTTCATTGGCAATGCAGAGCATATTCCAAAGATGGTGCAGGGATGGATCAAGCGCAACCAAAGTTTGTCGTCGAGGGTGACGACCTTAAGAAATTGAGACTGCTTAACGTTTTTGAACCGTCAACTCTGCAGGTTGGCGATCGAAACTTCTACGTTGTTAAGGAAAACGAGAATGTAATCAGTAGAGAACAGTGGCGAAAACAACAGCGGGAAATATTCAATATACCCAAACATGGGCCAAGAAAATCTCGAGTTAATATCAGCATTACCAAACCCGTTGATGCAAAGCAGAAAATTCTAGATCGCCAAACATCAGATCGTTTAGAAGCTAATTTGGCCAACAATCCTATCAATAATACACACAGTTCAATCACTAACAACTCTCTGATGCCTCCGCCGCAAAATCCTACTACTGAAAGCTCCGATGATTGGGATACTGAGGATACCGGGTCCCAAAGTGATACAGCTTCGGTACGCAGATAATTATCTACAAGTATAGCGTAGTGGAAACCGGTTTTATACAATTAATAGAACTCGTATTAATTACAGGTATCGAGTGGGTGTTCCAGCGTTACTTCAATGGGTAAAAAGAAGAAGGGACCTGCTCTGATGACCAAGGTTTTAAAGAAAAAGAAATTGTGCAAAGCGAAGAAGAAGGTCGCGCCAGTACCGCTCATCGCCGGGACTAAAATAGTCGTTGAAACTTTGTCCACAAGCACAAAGGCTAATGTCGTTTGGCAAGATGGTTCCGTCGAAATTGGTACTGCTTTACAAGTTCAATTATCTCCTGTTTTCACATTGATTGACAGAAAAAGTTCAAAAGTTCGTATTAACATGTGGATTAACGTTTATTTAGGTATCCCATCCACTCAGCTCTACCCTATCCATCATTTAGATGACCAGGAATTTTTTCCTGGTGATTTTGTAGTCGATCAAAAGGAGGAGTCGCGAATGTATGGCGTTGTGCAGAGCGTCGATCACCAAGGCAGAACTGCTAAAGTAAAATGGTTCAGAACTTACACTTCGAGCCAAAGTCCCCAGTGAGTTATCATTACTCGTTGAGTAATGTCCTAGAGATTGATTTAATCAAATAAAATATCTACTCTCAAGACTGAATGAAATCAATATCTAACTCTCTCTTAGTGCAATAACGATGATCTTTTTATAGGCCAACAATGCTGCAGGAGCGTGAGGTCAGCGTGTATGATTTGAAGGATCATCCTGACTTCCAGTACCGGCCTGGGACCTTGGTTATTCGTATAGCGAATTTCGAAGGAGAAGATGCTGGATGTACGGCTGGGCAGGTCCTAGACAACTATCCAGAAGGAAGAGTAAAAGTATGGTGGGTTGACGGCCACGTCAGCATGTGTTGGCCTCAAGATTTGTACAAGGTTGGGGAATACGACAGTGACGAAGGAGAACTGTGGGACGATGTTTCGTCCGACGCTTCATGGGAGACCGAATCAGAGGATTGCTTTATCGCTGATACGGATGGTGATAATTAACGTTTTCATTTATTCTTGCTATGTTTTTCATCATTCATCTCAAATCGCTTATCATTGACTCAAATTTCAGGCACGGAGCAAACTGAGAATATAAAACCGAAGCTAGCTGCCCACATAGAGAAAGCAAGGATCGCAATGTCCAGACTGGAGGAAATTTTCACCCAAAATCCGTCCCTTCAAACAACAGAAGTAATGCGGAGACTGCTCGAAGTCTACAAGGATTGTAGGTACATGGATAAATTGATGGGAACATCCTTTTTCCATGAAAGTCATTTCCAAGGACTTTTGGAACGCGTCAGAGAGCGAGGAAGAGCTAACGTGGCACAGAGGATGGCTGATCAAGTGACTAGATTGTTCACTCATCAGTCTGGTGGATCTGAAACAGATGCAGAGCAAGATAACATCGAAAATACGAACATTACGAACTCGAATAATCTTCAGACTAGCAATAACACGTCAAAGACTAAAAGTCCGAAGATAAATGAGTCGACGGAATCAGCTGGCAGCACCGGCCAGGATGTTGTGGCCAAGAAACAGACGAGTAAAGAAGAAGAGGATGAGATAAACCAACTTTTCATCGATATTAACCCAAACCCTGAAGACTCTGGGCTATTTTCTGCAGAGAATTCCAAGAAGGAGTCAGGCTCGAGCGAATCTAGCGGAGAATTTCTCCTGAGCGAAGACGTGAACAACGCAACGGATCGTTCGCCGGCTTTAGACATTGCGGAAGCTGCGAAAGACGAAAGCATAGAGAAGGCAGTGGCCAGAACTCAGGAACACGTCGCTAGCTCTCACGTTTGTGTGAAGCTATGTACTCTGATTAAAGCCCAACTCGTACAAGCTCATGCCGAAGTCTCCAAGCGGTTTGGTTTGTCGAGAATGTCTCTGTCCGATGCTGCGAACAACTCATCCCCTCAGAAAAAGCAGAAAAAGGAAGAAGACAAACCGATCGAACTTGTTTCCGAACCTTCTGAACCCTCCATAGATACACCCCCGCCAGTTTACACAGAGGGAGAAGGCTTCTCTATCGAAGACACTGCTCCCGATAGCCATAAATTCAAACTAACAATGTTCCAGCCTACAGATCCCTCCAATTTCTTTCGTACTGTATCAAAGGAACTAAGGCTACTCAGAAACTCATTGCCGCCTGGAATTTGGGTCAAGGGATTTGAAGACCGAATGGATTTGTATTCTGTAATGATTCGCGGTCCAGAAAAGACGCCTTACGAAGACGGGCTCTTCTTGTTTGACTTTCAATTATCAGCTGATTACCCGGCAGCTCCGCCGCTCTGTCATTACATTTCGTATTGCAGCGATAGACTAAATCCGAATTTATACGAAGATGGTAAAGTCTGTGTCAGCCTTTTGGGCACCTGGGCAGGACGTGGAACAGAGATATGGACCAGTTCCTCAACATTGTTGCAGGTAATTGTCTCTATTCAAGGTCTCATCCTCGTATCTGAGCCGTACTTCAATGAGGCTGGATACGAAAAGCAAAAGGGATCTCAACAGGGACGTGAAAACTCAAGAATGTACAACGAAATGGTAGTGCTTAAGCTCGTTCAAGCACAGACAAAACTCCTGCAACATCCACCGCTAGTTTTCAAGGAAACTATTATTCAACACTTCAAAAGACACTCGGAAAAATTACTTCAGCGACTCGATCTCTGGATGGAAATATCGGAGCAGCACAACAACCAGCATCCTTTGTCGCCCATCACACCTACGACTTTTAAAGAGATTGCTGACTGTGGTACGATCGTCATTTCTCACTTACCTAGTATATTATTTGCTAAAATAGTCATTCGTTTGGTAAGAATACTTGGAGCTTGTAGTAAAACGAGCATTGCACTACTTCCAAGTGTTCAAAATTCTGGGTAAAATGTATTTTTACAAGTACCTATGTATCTAATGTCTTATCCAGCTGATTTTATTCCAGATGACAAAATCCTTCCTGAATTTCCTCTCATTCCTGCATCTAGAGGATTTTGTATCACCTTGCGGAAGACTTTGGCAACTTTTAAAGACGTGCTTGGAAAAGAGGGGATAATGAGTCGAGCTCTTGGTTCGCAGAATACAAGCAATGCAAAGGAGATGAAAATAAGTTTGAATGATAATACGAGCGGTGAAAATATGGGAGGCATAAAATCGGATCCTCCTGTTATAAATAAGCCAGATGTTACAACTACGAATGGGTCTAAGGATGTGAAAAAGATAACTTCGAATGGTCAATGTGGTGAGAATTTACAGAAAAAAATTGATATCTCATCATCGACGAGTATTCCTTCTAATAATTTGAGCGAAACGAAAAAAACTACTTCAGATCGTAACGCCAGCTAGCCTCAAGGTAAATCTAAATCTTTAGCTTACAAAAATTACACAATTATTCGGTAATATATTAATTGAATTAAGAATTATTCTTGAAATCGATATGTTCATAGTATCTATTTATTAAATGCTATTATATCGTGTTATCGATGCTGTGGTTAGTTATGCCGGTAAACTTGAAGCGGGTAATTAATGAAATTAGGTAATTGACTGTATTTAGTACCTTGTTTCAACTCAGAATACGTGACAATTAGCTAAATATTTTTTAAGGACTTCTGTTATCTATTGCATGAAATGCGGCCTGAAAAAAAGATAAGATAAAAAAAAGAAGAAGAAAAAAAAAAGACAATGAATGTTATTCTCATTGATGTAACTCTAATGGTCGATGATTATCCAAGTTTGAATTATAAAACTGTTTGGAAATCTGTTGAGAGTTAATGGATACAGAGATACAAAGTTAGTTAGTTATTTATGAGTTTGGGCTTTATGAAAGTGGAATTTTTTCTGCTAACTAAGTAGAAAGGATGGTATTGTATGAAAAATCTCTATAGCTAGTAACTCTGTTGCAATAAAATTGTACGAGATGGTAAGAAAAACCAAAACATTTGTCAAAAAAAAATAATTTAAATGCTACTCAAAGATTTTCGGATACAATTTATTAGTTATGGTTTAAAAATGGAGATAATATTGATATTATGATGATGATGATGATGAAAGTAGCAATATACCAGAAGCCAATCTTTAATTAATTAAATAATGTCATTGTAATAGTTATCGAATGCTAAAAGATACATGAATATTGAATTGTAATTGAATCCTTCTGATTATTCAGTCATATGCAATCATATGCCATCCACTAATATGATATTGATTAAAATTATAAAAATGAAAAATTAGAGGATAGCTATTAGTATAGTGAGAGAGAAAAAAAATAATAATAATTCAGGTAGAAACTTATCGAAAAATAAAAAGTTAATTACCATTATTATTATAGATTAGAGAGAAAAAAGAAGAAGAAAAAATAATAATAATAATAATAATAATAAAATAAAGACTAGACACTCTTTATCAAAGCATCAAAAAATTTCCTTCTTTGTTTATTGTAAACGTAATCTCATTTTTCAAATGACAAATATATTTATTTATTTTTTGTTTTTTTCTTTTGTTATTACATAATATTGTTCATCGTATAATTGGCATAGGAATATAGTAGGTAGATTCATCTACTCTGAAAGTTGTACAAGTTCCGCTATTTAGATACTTAAAAACAAAAACAAAAAAAAATTGATTTAATTTTATTACTACTCATGATTTATTAATCATTAATTATGTTTAGTATATGTATTTCTTCAGTATTATTTAAATAGTATGTGTTATGTTGTTGTTCATTCGAGGATGTCATAGTGGCCCTTAAGAATCTATCGTTATTTTTTTATTTATTTATTTAATTAATATTTTTATATCATTAATATTCTCTATTATAATTGATAAAAATTCTTTCACACACATAAGTATATGTACAGTTAGTAGTTTCGATGAATAGGTTCAATATATAATTTTCTTCTTGTCTTAGTTATTACGATTAATTGTATTAATTAATATTGATATACATAGTAAATATTGTTGGTAGGAAAATATAGGACTTCTTCTGCTAAGTGGTATATGAAAAAAAAAATGAAAAAAAAGACAAAAAAGACAAAAAAAAATGAAAGGAAAAGAAAGATAAGTGGTATTTTTTGAAATATGAGATTATTCGGTAATCTAATCAGTTTACATTAATTAATTACAGATGCATGTTTGATTGAAAGTAGTTAAAGCTGATTTGCCTTGTGGGAAGAATCAGATTGAAAATATGTACAGTGCAAGATTTGTTGACGTGAATTAATGTGGATTTAAATGATAAAAAAAATAAATAAACAATAAACGAAAATGAGAAAAAGAAAAGGAAGAGGAAAAGGAAAGAAATAAAAAATACCGTGATTCTTGAAGAATATAAGTCTAATAAGCAATCAATTTGGACGAAATTGCCAAAGTTATTCTATCGAGCCTGCAGCAGCTATGTGTTGATTCAAAATCGAATTCTCTCAAATTAATAATTTGACAGCTTTGTCATGGTGCGTGTTCCTACAATTATAACTACTATTTTCTTTATCATCAATATAGGTATATATACAAATAACAAATCCGAAGTAAATTATTTCTCATGTTATACACCAGCCATGTATTGCATGTATACAAAATCTTGATGGTGATAATATCATCGTTTTTTGTCTGAAAAAATCGTAAACCGTTAATATGTATTTCTGAAAAAAAGAAAAAGAAAAAATAATAATAATAATAACATAGAAAAAAAGTCCGAATCTTTGCAAAACAAAAATATTTTCTACTTGTCGACTATTAATGGTGCTGTTTGATAAAAAAAAAAAAAGAAAACAAAAAAAATCGTAAATCGTACTGTGGTATCACGGAGTTGTATTGGATAAGAAAAAGAAAATAAAGAAAAAAAAAAGAAATAGAAAATAAAGTGAGAAACATGCTAATACGTTGGAACGTAATGTTTGGGATGCCTTGTATATGTGCCAGCTATTTATATTATTATAAACCTTACTTATAAGCCATAAAAGCTTTGTTTCTCTGCTATACATGTTTCAATCATACTGTTATTTAAAAAAAATGATTAAATTAAATATCTATACCAATAAATACTCGGCCCTATGTTTTCTCATAAAAAAAAACAAATAAAAATGAATAAACAAATAAATAAATAAAAATAAAATAAATATTAACTTGGTATATATTCATCGATATTGTTCTAAAAATTATTATGTAATCTTCTTGATTTTGAATCAATAAAAGTCACTAAGCAATTAAGGGATAAATAATACAGACTACTTTTTTTTTCATTCATTTAATTAAGATCTATAGCAATAATTCATTTTACATTTTTACTCCTATTTCAAATAATCCCGCGCAATGGTTTTCCCCCATATTATCATTCACGTAACTAGATAAAAAGAATAAAAAATTCCCTAGTTTTCGAACAGTTTTCTAGCTGTCAAGACTCAAGTCTGACAGGTCGTATAAATCTCTATACCTATACTAATAGAGAAACGAAATGTAATGAAAATGTTGGGGGTATAATGTATCTTAGAATGAGTACACGTATATTTGCATAGGGTTATCAAGCCGTAACCTATCTCTACGGAAATAAATATTGTCGCGCATTGATTCTATCGTCAATTTTAATAAAAACACACACACGCACACTATTGTGTATAACCTAAAAGAAACTTCTAACATCTGCCAATAATTCCATTCGGTACATCTATAATAGAAACTAGAATATTATAAAACATAATGTTTGCTAAAAGTAGTGAAATCCGTAATTTTCTTCGACTGACATTATTCGGTATAAAAAATCGACGATATACAAAAATGCAAACAGCAACACTGCAAGAAGCCGCGCTTGAAGAACGCTGTATTTTAGTCGACAACCAAGATCGTCCTCTCGGCGAAGCATCCAAGAGAGATTGTCATCGCGTTAGTCCCAACGGCAGCGTGCCTTTGCACAGAGCGTTTAGCGTATTTCTTTTTAATCGAAGAGGAGATTTGCTGCTCCAAAAACGCTCCGCAACCAAAGTAAATCTTCATTATGCAGATTACGGAAATTATTAAACCAATAATTGGATTATCAAATTTTAACACATTGTATTACTCATCTTAGGTCACTTTCCCAGCCCATTACACAAACACTTGCTGCAGTCATCCTTTGGCTGAGATACCTGGAGAAATGGAGGAAACAAATGTCCTCGGTATCAGGAGAGCAGCTCAACGCAGATTGGCTTATGAGCTGGGAATTCCTATGGACCAAGTCGAGCCGAACGACTTTACTTATTTAACTAGAATTCATTACCACGATATAGGCGATGGATATTGGGGAGAACACGAGATAGATTATATATTATTTTTACAGAAAGACAACGTTAATCTTGACCCAAATTCTGACGAGGTCAGTGAAGTTCGTTGGGTTTCTAAGGAACATATGCCAGAGTTTTTAAAAGGTATTGACTGCCCGCTTACCCCTTGGTTCCGACTTATTTTAACTCATAAATTGCCGCTTTGGTGGGACAATCTTAAAGATCTTAAAGAATTACAGGATCATGTCCATATACAACGCTTTCAATAGATTTTAATTATTCTTTTATTTACTACTAACGGTAAGTTCGGGGAGTTATCGAGACGAGTTTGAATCTGTTTTTGTAAACGTGTATTCACCGATTTTGTAAAAAAAAAAAAAAAAATTATATATATATATATATACTCTAATATGACGTTAGAGAAAGAGGAAGAGTGTTTTTCAAAATCGTTAAGTTTTATCAACGGGTATTTTGCTTGTGTAAATATCCAAGATATTCATGTACTTCGATCTGAATAGTAATACCTTAATTTCTCTACTCAAAAATTAATTAATTCATTCATGCATTCATTCATTCTCTCAAAGTTTAATATTTAAAGTGATTCATCGGTAAGAGGCAATATAATATTTTTATTAAAAAAATTTGTATAAATCATATTTTCATAATTCTGTATAACTTCAGTCAGATAATAAAACGTTTATATATCAATATCTGATTTCTCCGCCTTATGCAATATCGCTTATATTATTGATCAAAAACTTGACAGAAACGCATACGTAAGTGTATACTAAAATTCAATAATAATATTGACATAGAACATTCACGTGGTAAGCTATAATAGGTCGCAATAAATAATAAAATATAAAATAAACGCAGAGCATGATGATAGAGTTATGTATTATAAAAGTGTTTATAAAAGCGGATTGAGACAAAAATATGTTCTCTTTTTAGTTTTGTTTGCGTTTTTTTTTTTTTTGTCCATGCATTCGCCTCGTTTCTGTTCGTTCTGACCAATGATATCGCATCCGACGTCATATTGCAACTACATCGTATGCCGCGATATGAAAGTAATGGATTATTTTCATTGGCTATACGGCAGTGCCTCATATTGTGGTAATATTTCGGAGCCAATGATTTCGCTACTTGATATCAGCGATCTAGGGACATTCGGGAGTGGTGGCGGCCATGTTGATAGTTGACGTGTCGTTCGTGGTGTCGTTACTTTCGTGCGGTCTGCTTTGCTTGCGTGTCGTGTGGGGACCGGTGTTTGTGCGCGTATGGCGGTGTTAGCTAAAACCTGGTTAAAATAGAAGACAATAAGTTTCGTAATAATATTAAAAGGCTAAAAATCGAGTAACAATGCTGCCCGCAAAGGCGGCCGCGCCGTACGCTAAGAAAGTCCTGTTCCCCGACAAACAGCCAACCTCGCGGCAAGTGAAAAGTTCAACATTAACTAATGCCGCAGGTCTGAGTTCGTTAATTACGTTCACCGTTTTGCTTCTCGCATGGATATCGGGATTCGCTTCACGGTTATTTGCCGTTATTCGTTTCGAGAGTATTATTCATGAATTTGATCCGTGGTACGTATGTCTTTAATCATATTTCCATCACCCTAATCGTTCTCCTGTTTTAACTCGGATCAATGTAACTTAACTCGCCTCACGATAGTTATCAGGTTAGATTATGGCCTTCGTTAATGTAATTATACTCAGAGTCGGTTTTCATCCGATTAGATTAACCTCTCACTTCACAACATATGCAACTACCGATATTATCATTTTTTTATCTTGCTTTACAAAAAAAAACTCTGTGTATTTCCGCAAATACATTCGTCAGATTTTCCATCTTCGTTTTTACACAGAATATCGCCTTTCTTTTTACCATCGTTTATTTTTCGATATAATTCGATAAGGAAATAACCAAAAATTACGATTCCTATTCTCTACACGTTTTTCTTTCACTACCATTTTTTTAGAATTAAAAAAAAAAAAATTACAATCATTAATTATAATCGCTTCTGTTTTTATTAAATATTTGAATTCTTAGTGTTTTATGCATTTAAGTCTATTTTTATGTTCCAAGGTTCAACTATCGAGCAACAGCGTACATGGTACAACATGGATTCTATAATTTCCTGAATTGGTTTGACGAGAGAGCATGGTATCCACTGGGTCGTATAGTTGGTGGGACGGTGTACCCCGGTCTCATGATAACTTCTGGTTCCATACACTACATTCTTCATTCTCTCAACATTCCGGTTCACATAAGAGATATCTGTGTCTTTTTGGCACCAGTTTTCAGCGGTTTAACTGCTATTTCAACTTACTTTTTAACCAAAGAATTATGGAGCGCAGGAGCTGGTTTATTCGCCGCTTGTTTCATAGCCATTGTACCTGGATACATATCCAGATCCGTTGCTGGAAGTTACGACAATGAGGGAATTGCGATATTCGCATTACAGTTCACCTACTATCTTTGGGTCAAGTCCGTTAAGACTGGCTCAATATTTTGGGCCTCGTTAACTGCCCTATCCTATTTCTACATGGTATCTGCCTGGGGAGGATACGTTTTTATTATAAATTTAATTCCGTTACACGTATTCGCATTATTGGTCATGAATCGCTACAGCAATAGATTATTCACTAGCTACACTACCTTCTATATACTTGGATTATTGCTTAGTATGCAAATACCATTTGTCGGCTTTCAACCAATAAGAACATCTGAACATATGGCTGCCGGCGGGGTATTCGGATTGCTGATTTTCATTGCAGTTATTAGGTAATATTTATTCATCAAAATACAGGTGTGGAAATTTTCAGACTTCCGAGATTTATTCGTGTCTGTTCGTTATTTCATTCCATATATCTTATTAATACCGTTCCAGATATCTGAGAACCATGCTGACCAGAACTGAGATGAAATACTTTGGCGGTTTGGTCACCCTTACAGCTGCAGCACTTCTGCTCATTTTGATTATCCTGACGTATTCAGGAATAGTAGCACCCTGGAGCGGAAGATTCTACTCTCTCTGGGATACGGGATATGCAAAGATCCACATTCCCATCATCGCTTCCGTTTCTGAACATCAGCCCACGACTTGGTTCAGCTTCTTTTTTGATCTACACATTTTAGTCACCACTTTTCCCGTCGGATTATGGTACTGCATCAAGCACATTAACGACGAGAGAGTTTTTGGTGAGGCGATTTCACTTCTGAACTGAAATCTTTTAAGAAAATGAAAACAACAATTTTAATTCTACTCTAACTTTATTACAGTCGTGCTGTACGCAATCAGCGCGGTATACTTTGCTGGAGTAATGGTGCGTCTCATGCTGACCTTAACACCAGTGGTCTGCATGTTGGCCGGAGTAGCATTCAGCGGTTTACTAGAATTATTCCTAAAAGAAGAGGACAAAGAGGGCGGCGAAAGGGAGGCAGGCGAAGGAAGCGAGGAGGAAAGTGAGGAAGAAACAGAGCGAAGTCCGGGCCGAGCGTTGTACGACAAAGCGGGAAAACTTAGACGCATGAAACACGAGAGACCCAAAGGTTCCGGGGACGGTTTAGGCGCAAATCTTCGCAACGGTGTAGTCATTGGAATTTCTATGCTCCTAATGATGTTCACAGTCCATTGTACCTGGGTTACAAGTAACGCCTATTCTAGTCCTTCAATTGTCTTGGCCTCATACAGCAACGACGGTGGACGATCGATCCTTGACGATTTCAGAGAAGCTTACTACTGGCTTGCTCAGAACACACCTAACGATGCGAGGATAATGAGCTGGTGGGATTACGGCTATCAAATAGCAGGCATGGCGAATAGGTGAATATAAATTTCACTTATTTGTGAATCATATCCTTTCAGATTAACTTATTATTGTTTTATTTGAACGAATGTCTGTTTCTTTCCAAAGGACAACACTGGTGGATAATAATACATGGAACAACTCCCACATTGCGCTAGTCGGTAAGGCGATGAGTTCCAACGAGAGTGCTGCATACGATATAATGACATCGCTGGACGTAGATTATGTGCTAGTAATATTTGGTGGGATGATCGGCTACTCCGGTGATGATATAAACAAGTTTTTATGGATGGTCAGAATCGCGGAGGGTGAACATCCCCAGGATATTAGAGAAAGCGATTATTTCACCGAGAGAGGAGAGTTCAGGGTAGATTCAGAAGGCTCTCCAACTCTGCTTAATTCTCTGATGTATAAACTCAGCTATTTCCGATTTGGAGAAGTCAAAATCGACTATCGTTCTCCGGCAGGATTTGATCGGACCCGAAATGCAGAAATTGGCAACAAAAACTTTCAGCTTACTTATTTAGATGAAGCGTATACCACAGAACATTGGCTTGTTAGAATTTACAGGTAATTCATTCACCTCTTTCTGTTTCTGCTTCGTTTTTTGTTACCCGGTTAGAACAATTTTGGAGAAAAAAAAGTAAATCTAAAAAATTGTTTCCAGGGTGAAGAAACCGGATGAATTTAACAGACCTAGAATTCCAATAGCTGATCGAACGATTAATCGTAGGACAAGCTCTTTCATCAGCAAAAAGGTGAGTTAAAAACAATGGGAATACGATTGAAGAGACATCGGTTGATATTTCTCTCGTATCGTTTACTTCCATATAATAATTTCACTGTATGATCCGGAAGCCTAGTTGAAATTATGGGGGGTTGGTAATTAATGTTACAGACAGCGCGTCGCAAGAAAGGAATCATCAAGGGTCGACCTACTGTGGTAAAGGGGCAAAAACCGCAGCGAAAAATCACTACGTAACGTAAATAATATTATTATTCATTTTTCCGAACGATCCTCGATGATAAATTTTTTAATAAAAAAAAAAAAATGAAGAAAAAACGAAAAAAAAAACAAAAACAAAAAAGAACAACAACTAAAAGTTAAAAAAAAAAAATGTATAATGCATCACCGTCCCCCTGGACCTACTAAGAACTTGAACACTTTTCAATACATCATTTCTTGACCTGCGGTGTGTAAGAGGTGGAAGACTACTGTGTATCGTAAAAAAAAAGAAAAAAACAAACAAACAAACCAACCAGACCAACAATTATATGATTAATTGTGGTGTTAACTATAAAGTAATGAACACTTGATAATCTGTTATTAATTATTATATTTATTTATATTTGATAATGTAACATTCTCTAATTGCATCAAGATTACTTTACGCAGTCATATCATCATGCCACTGATACATAATATGCATTAACACCAATATCTGCATCAGGGATACACATTAATGAAATGTTTAGGTAATTTCGTATTGAATAAAAAAAAACATGATATAGACTTATTCAATGAAATAACTTCTAATGCAATTGGATCTAAATATCCAGAGAATTGATCTCAATCTTGTTTCCTGATTAATTATAATACAGAAGTAGTGTTATATATCTACAACAGCTAAAAGCTGTATGCTATTGAATTGTATTCTGTTATTTTGCCGAATCGGTTTATACTTTCTAATTATTTTTATTATATAAATTACGTGGTTCGAGCTTTTTAGGGTGAAATTAACGCCCGTATTACTTCATTGATAAATCATTATAATCTTAAATTTTGCAGACATAAGTATTTCAATGTTTTTATTAGTGTTCTTTGCATCAGGCGGCTTGTTCCTGACTTATTTCGTTCAGGTTTCTTTTTAGTTACATAAATAATTGTGTTGTGATGATCCGTTATTATACGGCAGGTTCGTGAGTGTGTGTTTTCCGATTTTGGTGGTTAGTAGATGACAAATACAATTAATTTAGATTACTCTTGTCTCATTGCTGTTATTGTTGTTGTTGTTGTTGTTGTTATGCACACCACATTCTAAATCCTTCATTAATTATTACAATTTACATCCTGTGACTATTATCATATCAATTAATAAAGGATACATTCGTCTATTGGAGGGCCTTTGTAAGGTAAGATGATATATATTAATTTTTTTATTATTAATTGATCAAAGCAATTAATAACTATCGTGTAACACATAAACAGATATTTCTTGATAATTGAACATGATTTTTACAACGATATATGAAAATTCATATTTTCGAGCGCCATAATTAGTGCAAGTCAGCAGTAGGTTTGCAAAAAAAAAATTCATATATCGTGTAAAGGCATGAAATTTTAATAAAACACGGGGATAAAAAATCTATGATATATAATTTATAAACGAAATATATTTTGTTTAAATGTCATATAAATTTATCATAATTGTAAAGATACATAGCAGTGATGTAATAAATGCTTAATAGTTATGGCGACATCAGATAAGATGTGAATGAAAGTAGAATTATGTCATAGATTTGTAGGTTATATTTAAGAAATATTAACGAATTGATAGGTTATGTTTTTTCAGCTGTCAAAATCAGCTGATTCCGGCTTGGTATCACTGTTCATTTGGCAAAGTTACCAACATTAAAAATACCTCTAGTCCCGGTTGCATGCGATTGTTGTTTGGTAAATATTTAAACACGCGTATCAATTCTTGTAAATAGAATAAATGAGTTTGATAAAAATTCCTAATTACTAACTAGTATAAAACGCTTATATAATAACGTTGGAGATAAATTATACGCAGTTTTATAAAGCTAATGAAATAACTTAGGACCGCAAAGTATTAAACGCAACATATCTGACTGTGTGATATATTAATTTTAGGTTAACTTAATATCGTGATAAAATTTACTTGGTATAAACTAAAAGAACAAACTAAATACTTGATAAATAAGTAATTTTTCTTAAGAAATTTAGAATTTATTTGAAATTTTGTTTTTCCGCCTTCGAAATAATACTGTTTAGGGAATTTTATGCCCGCATGGCGACTCCTGTCAGCAGCGGCCATTTTGCTGCCTTCACATCTGACATGTCTTTCTAATGTTATTATCGATGTATACTGGGTTTTGTGCTTGACTCCAGAATATACTTATTAAGGTGTGCAATCGGACTAAGGAGCAAGTGTTTTCAATCAATTCCTAAAATCGAGACAAGTCAGAAACATATCTCTTTCACAAACGACCTTGGCAACGCGGTCCAGTAAATAAAGATACCACACCAAGTATCCTCGCTGAATTTTTTTCATCCCACCACACTATTTTCGAACTTAATTTTGATAACTAGAAAATTTTTATTTTTTTTTCCATTATATGAAACTAACCAAAAGCTTTAACGAAGAGCAACTAAATCATCGTGTTTAAAGTGCCTTCGTTTTATAATTAAAATATCAAGTGAACATAACCAAAAATCAGTGACCTGCCCCAACGTCAAGTGTTAAATGTCAACAACATCTTAGACAGAAACTGTTTAATAAAATATGATTAGATCTAAAAGTAAAATAACAGTTGTATCGCAATATCATCCTCATACACGTAAAGTCAAAAGTTAAATATTCATCCAATAAAAACATGTGCAGAATATGATTTTCCTGACTACAAAGAACACAGATCGGCTGATATTCATTTCATAATTATTATGCTTGTCATTTATTTACTTAGAGGTACAATGTATCACGATAATAAATACTTGAAATTATTCTTAAACTTATAAAGTTGTAAGCGGCGTATGTAAGGAATGAAGATAATCTATAGACCGGCATGGAAACCCAATGCTGATAATATATTTATTGTATATGAGGAACGGCTTGAGCATATGGCATAAAATAAGTCCTGGTTATAGGATCGAGGCTGAATTCGATTTTTTGGGGATGCAGGTGGAATGGAAAAAGGTAGCGGAAGCATCCGGCGAAGTTCCATCGCCTAACGTGCTCAATCATGGACAATAAATTAAAATTTTCAGACCGTTTGAAGGCTCTGCTCAAAACCGAGTCTCGGCAGGAAGTTGATCCTTATGTATTCAACGAACCTGAGCCTTTGGCCGCTATCAATAGTAGGAATCTTAAAAACCCATCTTCAAAGAATTCCAAGCCCAATTTAAACCACAAAATCATAAAGAACAACAGGGCTAAAGGCAAATGTACAAAACAGAGGATTAAATCTGAGCCGGGTTCAATTATACCCTCTAGAATACATCAGGATAAAGAATCGGATGTGGATGTCGAGGGTAATGCAAGAAATCTTGAACTTAGATTTTCAAATGCAATACGAAGGAAACAGAGACATATTGAAAACCTCCTAAGGTTGAAACCAAGAAGACACAGAAGAGATCACATGCTGCTATATTATCCTAGAGCGGGAGACGAGATGTCGGATAGCGACTCCAGCGGGGATGAAACATCGGTTTATCAGCGTCACTGGTTCTCCGTTGAAAGTACCAGCGGACTTAATAGATCGGCGAGATTATCTCAGCTGAGATCTCAGCTCAGACGAAGATTGGCGCAGCTACAAAAGAGCAGACCTGAATCCGAGAGTCAATTGCAAGAAAAGGCTCAATGTCTGCTAGAAGCTGCTTGGAGAGATCCAGAGGCAACCGCTAGGGCTTTGTACGATTCACCAGGGAGCAGTAAAGTCGTGAACAGCCCTCTTTTGGTCGGTACATTGTGCGGAGTAGAGGGCTGCTGCCAAATATCATTACCTTGTACCCGGCACTGCTCACGACACATAATGATCAACGGAGATCAACTTCTGTTTGAACATTGCACGGCAAAATTTAGCGATAACACACAGTGTTGTATACCGGTATTTGACGTTGCCCATGAGTTACCCCTTTGCCCTGAGCACGCAAGAAAAAGAGACAATTATCATCGTAAAGCTCAGGAATCGAAACCCAAAAAAGCAAGGAAGAAGCCAACGTCGCCAACTATATCAAGACCCAAGCCTAAAGCCAGACCTAAAAAACGAAAGAGACCATCTTGCAGCAGGTCTGAAACAAAGAACTGCGCCGTTATACAAGATCAGAATCATTACGTGAACCAGATCGGAACAACCGAAAATCACACAAAGACTTTGAATAATTTAAACGCTTCGCAAGGAACTTCACATTCTTCGGGCCTCAACTTGGGCCTTGGTCTTGGCTCCCTTGGTCTCGGCAGTAGTCTGAAGGTTGATCTTGGAGATCACGAAGTATTCGCTTCTCTCGATCCAGCTGAACACGATTTTGGCAACGTTCTCAATAACTTGCCCGCCGACGCGTTCAATGACTTATTTATTGGTAATACATGTTAATAAATAATACAACCAATGAAATTTTTCGTTATATATGTATTCACATTATTCTAGAAACAGTACGTTTTCTATTGGTTAAAACCTATTTTTATTATATTTGGTAGTTGGTATGGTTTTTCATTGTCAGAGAGAAGGATTGTGTTTTTATTCATCAATGTAAAGATTACTTATTTATATACATATCTATGAAAAGCGTCATCAGATACGGTATTCTGCTCGCTGCAGGAAAATAAACGAATGTACTATATTTGTTCTGTAGCTGTTAGAGTTTTATCAAAATTTAATGAACTTAGTATGCCGCCTAGACATGGTCTTGCATCGCTCTTGCCGTTACTTGTTTACTCTACTCTGACAACTTTCTTATCAAAACATATACAACTTGTATATTCCTTTCCCTCGTTTCCTGGATGTAAATGAATGGTTACTTAAAGTAGGAATATTAAGTCTGAGATGTCTATGTTTTATTACTTTTATACAAAGCATGCGTAAGAATTTTTCAATCACACATTTTCTACTCGTTATATTTAAAGTGTATATGTGAGTGTATCACGTATTAGCTTTAGCGCTGCAGTATTTTCAGCTCTGTATCTATTTAATATATAAATAAGATATCATCATCTTTTAAAAACTTTGTAGCGGATCGTGCGGTGTTACTATGAGTATCCAGTAGTTAGTCGTTACAACAACAATAGCTGTGAACGTAGCAGTGTAAGTTTTATGATAAAAATTCTGGGCTATGTTTGTTACAGAAAGCAGAAATGGGGAGTACGAGCCTTCAAGAGAAGAGGAAGAAGAGCTGGAGCGGGCTTTGGAAGCAGTGGATAAAGATGTTCGCAATTTAGAGCGCATGGGCCAAAGTCACGGTCTCTTAGAGCCTGCTTTGCTTGCCCAGCTCATGTCCGACATTGCTTCGTAGCCCCCTCCACCCCTCGCACCTCATTAATGCAACCCTGAAATGATTCGGTTCGCCCGTGTTCCTTATAACGTAGAGAAAAAAAATAAAAATAAAATAATGCTGTTTGTGTCTGTGCTCGAAAATGAAATATTGTACTACTAACTGTGGATGTATAGTTATTACAGTTTCTCAATATTGTTAAAGATTGGTATTTATCCAAGATCTATAAATGAGTATATAACGGCTTTGTTCGGAGTAGCGCCAATCTGAGGATGGAAATTTTATCATATTTTAGACGCATTTTATGCTTTCATATTTCAAACATACATTGAAACATCAACTTTTTCAAACTTTGGAGGATAAATGAAGTAAATTTTTAACTAAAATATGATACAAACTTCCTACTATATTCTCATGACATCAATTGGTTGATCATCAGAGAAAGAAATAGTGTCTAACTTCTGTTCATTAGAGATAAAGATTCTTCATCTTATGATCGTTATGGACTTGGATCAGCAGCACCGTTGCACAGACACACGACTGAATTAATAAGAAGCGTACCTCATACACATACACATCTGTTTTATCAATCGTAAATCATGCATCAAAATGTTATAATTGATAATTAAAGTGAACGCATAACGATCGATACTTTCGCCAGATCCACGCTGTATTATATTCATCTAGACAATTATTAATTATTATTGATTAGTTACAATGAAACAATAGCATAAAAATAAAATAATAAAGAAATGTGAGGGAAGTCTTGGAAGCGGAGTTTCAAGTTGCAAACTGTATTGCAAAACTTTGTAAACGTTCGCGACAATACTTTCTCTTACCCATTTCTATTTCAATGGGTAGTCACTCTTTTAGTTTCATTATTTCAAGTGGGGATCAAACTTTCAAAATTGTTAGGTAGTCACTATTTATTTATTGAAACACTGCTAACAGAAATAATTGTTGTAAACTATTTGATCAAAACAATTCAAGTTGAATACCTCTCTTTCTAATGTTTTGAATCAAATAGTCTACAGTGATCGCATGAAATTTTACAGTTTTGAAAGATCGTTCCTCATACAGTGATTGCGGTAGTATAAAGCCGCGAGGCGTATTGTAATGAATTTGTTGTACGAATTAAATTTTTTTCCGTGCAAGCTAAATGACAACAAGTAACAGCAAGCTCCATATTGGAGGTTGAAAACTGCTATATCCCTACCGTAAACTGTTATTGCTATATTTAAGTATATAGTTGGCAGTTACTATATCATCATTCATGGGAAATAAGAAATGTCAAATGTGACCGTAGCACCATTGTCCGCTGCTCCTAATGTACCTATATGTTTATGTTTTGTAACATATTATAATTACTACTCTGATTAGGCAGTACCAATTATAATAAGCATATTTTTTACATTGCCTCGTAGCGCTTAATCATATCTCTTTCCCTGTTTCTCACATTTATTTTATAGACGAAGAAATCTCACTAAGAGAACATGTTTTTATAATTCTACAAACAAAAAAAAAACAAAAAAAAATACAACTACGCGCCGGGATATATGCCAATTTCTTATGCATCGACTCTACCAATTCGTGTACTTAGATTCGTCAATTAATTTTTTTCTTTTACTTTATTCATTTCCTTAATCAATCGAACAAACATTTAGATTCATAAAATATTTTGTAATTTAACAATCAGGAGGTCTTTTTGTTCAGAACAATAGCTTGGCTGTGATACAAATTATACCTTCAAACATAAAATATACAGGGCTGAGTGCCGCAAGCGATCAACGTTAGCATTCAATCAATTTATACTATGATTATCCTCTAAATAAGTACAGAAAATCCAAGACTCATTATTTCCAATAGACATAAATATAATACCTCTGGGATTTAATTCAGCCCTGTGTATGTAACGTATGACTAAATTTAATTAAAGCAAAGAAACACTTTCATCAAATGCTATACTATTCTAGTTTTTATCTTAGTAGAGTACATAAGAATTATATTTACCTGGTGTAAACATGCTTTTATCATTTGTGTGAAACAATGATTTTTTTTCTTCACGCAAATACTAATTTCATTCGGTAGTCTGTTTTTTTTTCATCAACTAATTATCCAAGAATTCTATTTATTTTGCTGTTGGACAATATAACGAGCAGCCGCTTATGATCTGCGTACATTACCGATATAAACTTTCCCGATTCTCTCAAAATTGATATTCAGTAAATGAGAATTGTTGTGTTGCTATACATATAGTGAAACAGGTCATAGAAAAAAAAAAGAAAAGAAACATCCAATTATTTGTATTCTTGAAAAATATGAAAAGCTCATTAACTGCTGTTATTTACAGGATTTTTCAATCTAATTATTAGTCACTGGTTTCCATTGAGACCACATCGGCATGGTTTTTATTGGAACGTTGCATAGCTCTGGCAATCCATTTTTTACGTGCATCTTCTCTTGCTGCCTGATTACTGCCGCAACTCACAGAGCCGGGTTCAACTGGATACTCTGCAACTAACTCCGGATCATCTCCAAACTCTGGCATAGTTCTGATTTCAGACTCCTCATGTATTTGCTGCAAGCATTGATGAACATGCCATTTAGTTATGCTATTCGCAGCAGCATCGAAAACTGTACCTGAAAGCCACAGAGTCCTAACTCCAATTTTATTTTCTTTTCAAAACAGGACGTCTTAGCATATTTTCGAATAGTTATACACAACATCTATTGTTGATTGCCGTTGATAGACGGGGAAAATTGTTTCATTCTCGTGTAGAATTATATAATGTTTCTTATTTTTCATGCTTCTTGATGTTATCATTGTGAATTAATGTCTAATTTAGGAACTTTCTTTTATAATAATGAAGATCAGAATGGATACGTGATTGTCGCCTAATACTGATTGGCTAATTGAATAGAGATCAATCGATAACAATATATGCATACTATATATTGTGTCGTTGTTTGTTTAGAAAGAAAGGAAAGATTTTGCCAGGAGTAAGATAATGCAAAATGGTAAATGAAACTTTTTCCAAAAATTAGTCGTACGACTATAGTGTTGCAAAAGTCCTGTCAATTAATTTCAGCTTTTGATGTCTAATTTTTAAACGTGGATCTCTAAGTCACTGCCAAATATAAAAAAAAAAAACAGTAATAGACTATTATCTGTTACAGCATACTAGTTTAGATTCATTAGCAATTCTTCGTTCATTTTTAAAAATTAATATTATAAGGAATTCATGTATAAATTATTCATCTAATTATTATATAGAAATAAATACGAGTAATTCAAACCAGGATTCAAACATTGCTTCTTAGATCTCCCATGAGTTACACAAAAATGTGGAGTTAGAATTCTATGGGTTTCATTACAAAAAAAAAAATATATATATATATATATTCTATCCTAACAGAGCATGAAGTTGTGACATATATAATGTCTTTTTATAAAATACCTAAAATTAGAATCTACATTATCGAATGACTCACAATCATCCTTCGGACTCCTTCAGAGTCTCTCTTTTCCCATTTTTCTTTTTCCAAGTCTACACCACTTTGGTCGTCTAGTTTGTCTTCGTCTTTGGTTCTAGGCATCAACATCACATCATAATCTGAACGTGGTTGACCTAAAATTCCTACTCTAATTCCAAAAGCTCGTAATTTGTGTTCCTCAGCTAGCAACGCTTTTTCTAAATATTGAATTCTAGGATCGTGTGTTTTGAAATTTGGAATTCCTGTAATTCAATACATTTTCTTGATTATAAACTGAAAATTTGCTAGTTCACAAGTCAGTCATTTTCAAGTGACGTCTTAACTAATTCCAAAGACAGACATTCGGGATATCCAATCTATGCGCTAGTGTTCATAACTTCATTTAGGATATTTTATTGCTTCTTGTAATTTATCAGCTCTCTAAGCTCTATACTATAGGTATTTATTACCTATTGACAAGACGCGATAGTCACAACTTCGGTTTATAATCTGATAAGGCAAAGGCGAGTTTCTCAGGAGTTTTCTTTTTGCCGGTATCGCATCGCCTTGTAAAACGCGGATTTCATCTTTGGGCATAGCTAATTCCCTTATTAAATCACCACATATTCGTTCTGCGGTATTAAATGAATCTGTTCTGAACAGTCGGTGCATCTCAATTTCTGAAATGCAAATAGAAATCACTTTCTAGATAGATCTTTGTCTTCGCTAGATACGTTACGTATGTTTATAAGATATCATCCAATGGCATGGCCTACGGTATCATATTTCATTAACTCTACACTGTGTAGCAAACTTTTCAATCACACCCATTACCTATGTATAGGTATAACTATGAAAGCTAATAAAACTGAATTGCATTATGAAATATTCTGTACGTAGAACGTATAGTAAAGAGGAGTCTATCTCATGGGTATTGCACACTTTAGATATATACTTTTTCTTTCGTTATTACAAACCAATCAAACTGGAGTGTTTCCGTTGCAGGGCAATCCAAACAACTCTGTGTGACATTCTGATAAGAGTTTCATAAATTCTCAGATCTTTCTCTCCTTGAGATTGTCCCGATGGTTCATCATTAGGAGATTTTTTATTAGCAATCATATGATGGTAGGGCAGAGTGTCCTTAGCTCCTATTAATATATCGCAATATTCTCTGCCCACTAGTGCTCTCAGATTTTGCATTTCATCGCTCTGCCTCATTCGTCCACCAGACGCTAAAGGATTTGGAGCTTTCCTTGCTGTAGCTGCTCTTTTCTGGCACAAATCTTCCCATATTTCGATGTAATATTGAAAGTAGATTATGAGGGATCTCAGGAAACGATCAACCACTGGCTGGTGAAAGAAGTTGATGAACTCTACGCTGATAGGATTTACCACCAGGAATATTACCACATCTTTTATGTCCTGAAGGACAATTACATTCGGTTCTGCCGGTGTAACTTTCCTCTGTAAGTTTCTCCGGAATTTTATCTATCAAAATAATCCTAAAGTCTATCATTTGTTTACGATAAATGCTTCTGGTATTTCTATATTATGTGTGTATTCGATGGAACTTTTCGACCAGCACTAATTCTCAACGAGTACCCAACGTACTTTTTTTCATTTATTCACCTTGTCACTTGGATCCAGGGTATCAACAAATTTCAACTCCAGATAGCTATGTGGACAATATACATCAGATTTGTTTAAACTTTGGGTGTGCTTTCTATGACCTTTTCCCGCTTGCTCTCTCTCCTGCTTTGGGGCTCTAGTACGATATTATCATAACTTAACACATGTTGTATAATTAGAGAAAAATACTGGTAACAAATAATAGGAGATAATGTGTTCCTAGTTCAATCCAATGCAATATCTCAATTTTGAGTATCTTTTATGGATTCAAAATACGATAGATACTGATAATTTGGTCATATTGTTATTTGAGATTCAGTTAATACTAATATTAATCAATTTCTACAACGAAAATGCCTAAACATTAATGAATTTAAATTTGAATTGAAAACAGACCCCAACAGATTCAAACAGCTGTTGACTTCATCCCATATGAAACGTTTTTCACCCGTTGGAATACTTCTCCGCATAATTTATTCTTTCGTATGTATAGTTTATGAAAAGTTTTAAAAAAACTGGCAATTCATTAGAAAATTACGTTACGACAATATCTGAGACGAAAACATCACACTGTAGCACATGAAAATAGGTGAAGCTCTTGTGTATTGATCAAATATTGATCACTCTAAATTTAAGTTGGGGATAAAATTAAGCCCTCCTTAGTACCTCAAGAATAAAACTGTGTCAAGTAGATATATTCCTATAACTTTATACATGGTAAAGCTCGATAACAATTCATGTCCCCAATTTATGATAACTATTATTCAAAGAGCACTGAGAGATTTATTTCAGTTTACTAAACGTTTACTAGCTCCAAATGTATTTAAAAATAAAATGATTAGCGAATGGATAAAGAAATATCAACGCATAAATTCGGTTTGCATTAAACAGTTTTATTAACAATTATGATTTTTACAAATCAGACTAGAAACTCAGGGTTTTCTTCTTCTCAAAGTATGGGGGAATAGAATCCAAGACAGGTTTGTCATCAGGGAATATGGGTTCAGCGGGATTTTTGTAAAATTGGTTATCAAATTTCGAGTTCAACCTGGCCTGACTCAAATGATGTATTCTACACCTAACTTTGACCTGTTCTTTATCGTTTATTGTAACTGTAACATAAAATTCTTTTCCTTCGATCGACGGATCAGGTCCAGATATCGGTTTCTCAGGTAGAGTTATGGCTTCATCTTCCATGTGGAAACCAGCTGTACGAAATGATGACCTAACATGCCATTTTTCTAATATCCATGGATTATGATCAGACAAATTAACGGCCAATGTTCTTCTGGATAAAAGATTCATCGTTCTTTCTACGTAAGGAGAACTGAACAAGTTCTTCTCTTCTGTGGATTCCACAATTTTTTCAAACTTTTCACAATTTTCAGGACTCGCATAAACGGCCAATCCTGGTAATAAAAGTTTGATGTAAGCCGCGTATGGCCTCATTGTTACTCTGTCTCCTTTATTTCCAACACCTTCAACGTAAGTTGATAGTATTACTTCCAAGTCTGGTCTTTTTCGCAGATCTGTATCCTCTACAAGATCATATACATAATTACGTCCTCTAAGGATGGGACGTCCACCACATTTTTTGTGCAGTCCTGGAGGCCACCTTCTCTTCAATACGAATGTGTTCTGCGAGGATAAAAATTCGCAAAATAGTTGTTGTTTTTTTTTTATAACATAAAGTGAAACGATTACACTGTATAGTGAAATAGGTTACGTTTAGAATTTCTCACCCGTGTTTGTTGAGATAAAAAACTGCTCGACGTTGCCAGAAATGGAGATGCCAGATTTCGCAAATGGTTCGCTAAATTCCTTGAATTGTTCCACATCGTTTTGTTATTTACACGCTGTAATATCCTGTAATGATTTTTTTTTTCTTATGAAATGTTTATTTTCAGAGCCCTGCTTTCCAACGATGGTAAAGGCGGATTAAAACCCAAACTTGTTACCGTAAGAACATCCTTTGATATCACTAGCTTAAGGCAACACACAATACACAAATGAGCTAGGAGTTGCACAGCACCAGGAGAAAAAGTTTATTGATTATTTCACCCTGTTTTTATTATTAATTTTGAGTTGTTGTCTTAAAAATACCATAAAATTGATACATTTTTTGATAAGTTTTTAAGTTATTTTGTTTTAAGCAAAACTCTTTAGGCTAATTCATGTATAATTCTAAATTCTAAATTTGTTGTAAAATCTAGGGACATTTGATAGCGGTTTGTCTGGTTACTTTTCGTTCAAGGTTGGGAGAGACACGAAGTGGATTATTACAGAATTATACCTAGAAATATAGTCGCGGAAATACTCTAGTCTCTACGTAGTATTTTTGTGAAGACTGAAGAGTCTGGCCCATGGTGAAACGGAGACAACCCTAAGGAGGAAAAAAAAGGTCGCCGAAAATGACGGCCCACGACCAAATGCGAGCAATGCTCGATCAATTGATGGGCACAGGACGAAACGGTAAGTTTTATTATATTTATCAATTATTTTGAACCTTCGAATATACATTCTTAATAAAAAAGATAAGTTCCTTGCCAACGCTGTAACAAGATGGTGACCTATAGTGATATCGACCGCCACACACACTCACAGCAGCGCATTCTTCTATCTTAACTTAATTTTTAGCCAAATCAGTTTCTAGCCTCATTTAAGTAATTCGTACGTAATTTCAGGTGAGAATAACAAATTTCAAGTTAAATATTCGGATCCGAAGGTCTGCAAGAGCTTCCTCCTGGCATGCTGCCCGCACGAGATACTATCGTCGACAGTGAGTATACTGCAAAAACAAATTACTTATAACACGAGACGCGACTTCAAGTTTTAAGATTGTGATTTTTTAAATATACTATTTATTATTGAACAACGATACCATAATTACGTTTCAACGTTTAATAACAAATCAAAGTATATTATCATTTAATTTAAGCTCGTTTAAGTATAAAACATTACGTGTTAATCACATCTATGGAAACATGTATCATTATTCATTACCATATTGATTTACGTTATATAAGATTTTTTCCGATCATAGGTTTCAAAAGTTAAGCCGATTAGTTTTTATTTAGAAAATATTTCACCGATTTTTAAGTGTTATTTTTTCATTTTTATTTTTTTATTTTTTTTTGTCATTAAAAATTTTTTTTTCAACTTATTTATTCCTTATAATTGGTCAATTCTAATATCAGTTAAATTATTTCATTAATTTTATTCTCATAATTTATTCATTTTTATTTCACACACGTAAAATATACCTAATTGCATACGTCGGTAATAAGATAATTAGCGATGTAATAATACTCTGTGTCGTTACGGTGAAGACTAACTACTGCCTACTATCAATTTAACAATTATATTTATGCCAGATCATTTTTCGTAGCGAAACAGAAAATAATAATAATGATAATGATAATAATAATAATAATTAGGAAGCCTGAAGGTATTGTAGCGGATACAGCTGGGATCTTTAGCAGCCAATACTGAACCTCCCGAAAAATTTCTATTATCACTCATCATGAATCTACCATTAGTCGATAATTATGTTATTTTTTTTTTTTTTTTTTGTTGATAAGAAACGAAATTCCAATGGCAGTTATAACGCTACTAAACTTTTTGGCTGAATAAATGGATTTATAAAATTTTGTAACATGTGGTTAACGTGGAGAGAGATAAGATTATTAGATTATTGGATTAACGGATATGTCGTTTTTTTCTTTTCTTCTTCTTATAGTGAAGAATTATTGTTGATATCATATCTTGTTATGGAACTTATAGTATTTTCTAATATCATTAGCCAGATGTAGAAATTAGTTAGGCTGAAAGATGTGAAAAAAAAGAACCAAAACAAAATCAAAAAAAAATACAAATGAATTACGAGGAAGTTATTGAATTCACTAATACCGATGCGACTGCAGTTCTATTTCCAGAGAGTCTGAAAAATGCAAAACCAATCCAATGTACAATATTGTTGTGAATATTGTCCGATCATATTGTTGTTTGTCTCACTCTCACACACGCGTTACTGTAAGTACTGAAAAAAAAAAGACGTACGTATTACCATTGAGATATTTTACGTAATAAATATTAACTTAATTACAAAATATTCAAAACCTCGGTCCAGTGGTGAGGCTCCGCGCCCGAGGCTTAATGAAATATTTTCCCTGTATCGCCAGAGGCCTGTTCACTCTTTGCGCGCTTTGGTGAGTAGTATCACGAAAGGATATTGAACTTAAACTATCATTTGTCTAAATATTCGCCATTCATGGATAATAGGACAAAATTTTACAATGTGAGTATGCGTGAACGTAGTTTCCTTTTGGATTGGGGACAGGGAACGAAGGACAGATCTGTAAGTAAGGCTGTCTGACTTACTAATTGCCAAAATTAAGGACACTACATTATCCGTCACATTTATTTATTCCTTTATAATTATTACAAAAAATTCCTCATTTTAATATCACCCAATATTATTTCTTATTGTTATTTTCAACATTATTGTGTGATCAAAGCTTGTATATTTTTGGGATATATTTGATATTCATTTACTTATGAATCCCTCTTGATTTTGGCAATTGGTAAATGCGTGAAAGATCCAAGGAAGGAGTCAATAATAGGCAGGAACGCACGACACAGCCGTAACAAAATTCCCTCATCACCGGATGTACGTATTCAACTCGATTTCTAAATAAAATGCAAATTATCAAAATCACTATTTCATAATATTTCGTTATAGTTAACATGCTAAGTTATAAGTTGTGTCATAGAAATGAATATGTAAATTAAGGTGTGTGCTGATTGTAGCGTCGTTGCCATCGCATTGTCGCGTCAGGCGGAGAGGTGTTGCCGCTCTGTAAGTGAAATCAACAAAATATCTAACTATAGAAATTATATAACTATATGTGAAAGCATCAGCTCTTATGTGTATTTTTTGATAGCGTATCTAGCAGTTCAACCGTTACGGAAGACTGTTTTACCCGATCTTAATACATTAAAAGACAGGCTCGCACTCAAATTAACAAAAGATATATAAAATAATGAAAAAGAAAGAAAACAATAAGCTGGTAGACTTCCTCAACTTTCATTGATAAACATTCTTACCGACGATTTATTCATATGAAATAAACAATATGTAACTACAGTTCTTGGGATGGTGGTTAATAATTAGGACTGTCAAGGGGGAGCCTCGCTTAAGAAGGTCATTAATTTATTATAATTTGTGAATCGCAGCGCATGGACTTAGGCGAATGCCCCCAGATTCACGACCTGGCTCTGCGGGCTGACTACGAGGCTGCACAGAAGAAAAGAGACCATTTCTACGACATCGATGTAAGATTCTCATCTATTATTATCACTTTCTCAAACTTTACAATACAATTTTATTTTTACTCGATTAGATAACTCTCAAAACAAGTTTATTGGAAGGCTGAATTCATTCGATGCATATTGAAGATGCTAACTCTTTTGTATCTTTCTCAGGCTATGGAACATCTTCAAAATTTCATAGCTGATTGCGACCGTCGTACCGAGCAAGCCAAGCAACGTCTAGCAGAGACTCAAGAAGAATTGAGTGCAGAGGTAGCGGCGAAAGCGAACAACGTTCACGTTCTCGCCGAAGAAATTGGTAAAAAATTAGCCAAAGCTGAGCAGCTTGGGGAAGAAGGTTTTGTAGAAGAATCAATGAAACTTATGGGTGAAATTGACGAATTAAGAAAGAAGAAAAACGAGGCTGAACAAGAATACAGAAATAGCATGCCGGCTTCAAGTTATCAACAGCAGAAACTGAGGGTCTGCGAAGTGTGCAGCGCGTACCTTGGCATACATGACAACGATAGACGACTAGCTGATCATTTTGGAGGAAAACTGCATCTGGGATTCATTAAGATCAGGGAAAAGCTTGCCGAGCTAGAAAAAACTGTTGAAGAAAGGCGCAAAGAGAAGCGTGAGACTATGATGGACAGAGACAGACAGAGAGATAGAGAACGAGAAGATAGGGACAGAGATCGAGGTCGTGGCGGATTGAGTACTGGGTACAGAGAACGGGATCGAGATCGCGATCGTGATCGTGAACGTGACCGCAGAGATAGGAGGAGGTCCAGGTCCAGAAGTCGTAGCCGTGGAAAGAGGTAAAGAGGAAGGAGAAAATATGGGTCTTTTTATTTTTGGATTTATAAATTAAATAAATAGATGATTGATGATGAAATTTAGAGGCCGAGTTGATAGCTTTGAACAAAGTTGAGCCTTACGAGATGTCTCCTTATTTAAAAGCTTTGTGATAATTCTCGGGAAGCGATTTAACTGACGATCACAAATTATTTATTGACTTTTAACTGTGGGTAGAAAAAAAGGTACATATTGTGATGTAATCAATGTTTGAAATGGTAACAATATTTTTCAGATCTCGACGTTCGCGGAGCGACAGCCGTGGAAGACGTTCACGTTCACATCGCAGCGGTTCTAATGACCGTAAGAGATGAAACATGACGCGGTCTAATAAACTTACACAGATAACTCAATGAGCGAACGAGTTTTCTCATGAACGACTATGTTTTATGCCGTGGTTTTGAAACATTCTATTATAAGAAAATAATTAACATTAGATTTATATAAGGAAATGAGAACGAATAAGAAAATGAAAATGAAAATGAAAAAAAAAATATATTGTAACATTTTTCAGAGCTAATTTGAAATTTTTAAACGTTATGTGACATGGTCATGTTGTAGTAGATTGTACGGGAGCTTATAATAGTTCGGTTAATGTGTAAGGTACTGTTGTAATTTTTAATAAGTGAATATAAAATATCTGACCTTAGTATTCTCTAGATTAGAATGGATTTTCAATCAAATTCATCATGTGTAAATAAACATAGTTCTTTTCAGTTCGCACATGCAATATTATTGCATATTTATTATTATTATTTGCTATACAGTGTTGTTTATCTCTTATAGATCCGAAATAAATAAATTTGATCAGCAATCGACTTTCTTTATTATTACCCATATGCCCTAAGAATTAGATATCGTCTCTTGTTGTATCACGTTCAATTAATAGCACATGTATGATAGCAATGAGATGACATTCATTTGAATTTGAATATTTAGCGATCCTAGTTTCCTATATGAAAAAAACTGTGAACAAATAGAGAGACTCGATGAATTTCAATCGGTATACATAATGTATTTTTATGAAACAAATAACTTTGACAATGCGCAATATTGTATCGTTGTCACAGCAATAAATGTCTAGATATACAAATAATTAATTGCCTTGTTATTTTCCACTTTCCCTTCCCCTCGTCTCTTCATTTCAGGCTGCTTTTTCCTGCAAAAAATTTTAGCACATCTCCTCGGGTCAGATGTTCTCCTGATACCAGGAGCAATTTTCGAGTTAAAATTTCTAAAACTCTGAAAATCGCTACTAACTTAATTATATATAGAGACGTGCATGAGGACACGTATGCATGCCTATATCTATACACTACTCCTTTGCCCCTCCAAAAATTTCAGCACACCTCCTCGGGTTAGATGTTCTCCTGATACCAGGAGCAATTTTCGAGTAAAAATTTCTGTAACTCTGAAAATCGCTAGTATAACTAAATATAAAGACGTGCATGAAGCAACGTATGTATGCATATATCGATGCACTACTCCTTTCCCCCTCCAAAAATTTTAGCACACCTCCTCGGGTCAGATGTTCTCCTGATACCAGGTGTATTTTTCGACTTAAAATTTCTATAACTCTGAAAATCACTACTATAAACTAAATATAGGACGTGCATGAATACACGTATGCATGCCTATATCGATACACCACTACGTCCCCCCATCAAAAATTTCAGCACACCTCCTCGGGTCAGATGTTCTCCTGATACCAGGAGTAATTTCCGACTCAAAATCGTTCGACTTTCAGAGTTATCGAAATTTTAAGTCGAAGATTACTCCTGGTATCAGGAGAACATCTGACCCGAGGAGGTGTGCTGAAATTTTTGGTGCGACAGAGGAATAGTATAGAGATATAGGCATGCATACACTGCTTCGGAGTGATTTTTCTGGCAGTTGATACCTTTTTTCGGAGTGATTTTTCTGGCAGTTGATACCTTTTTTCGGAGTGATTTTTCTGGCAGTTGATACCAGTCTTTTTTCGCTACGAAAAGAAGGTATCAACTGCCAGAAAAATCACTCCAAAAAAAAAGTATCAACTGCCAGAAAAATCACTCCGAAAAAAAGTATCAACTGCCAGAAAAATCACTCCGAAAAAAAAGTATCAACTGCCAGAAAAATCAGTCCGAAGCAGCGTATGCATGCCTATCAATATCTCTATACTATTCCTCTGTCCAACCAAAAATTTAAGCACACCTCCTCGGGTCAGATGTTCTCCTGATACCAGGAGCAATTTTCGAGTAAAAATTTCTGTAACTCTGAAAATCGCTAGTATAACTAAATATAAAGACGTGCATGAAGCAACGTATGTATGCATATATCGATGCACTACTCCTTTCCCCCTCCAAAAATTTTAGCACACCTCCTCGGGTCAGATGTTTTCCTGATACCAGGTGTATTTTTCGACTTAAAATTTCTATAACTCTGAAAATCGCTAGTATAAACTAAATATAGGACGTGCATGAATACACGTATGCATGCCTATATCGATACACCACTACGTCCCTCCATCAAAAATTTCAGCACACCTCCTCGGGTCAGATGTTCTCCTGATACCAGAAGTAATTTGCGACTTAAAATCGTTCGACTTTCAGAGTTATCGAAATTTTAAGTCGAAGATTACTCCTGATATCAGGAGAACATCTGACCCGAGGAGGTGTGCTGAAATTTTTGGTGCGACAGAGGAATAGTATAGAGATATAGGCATGCATACACTGCTTCGGAGTGATTTTTCTGGCAGTTGATACCTTTTTTCGGAGTGATTTTTCTGGCAGTTGATACCTTTTTTCGGAGTGATTTTTCTGGCAGTTGATACCAGTCTTTTTTCGCTACGAAAAGAAGGTATCAACTGCCAGAAAAATCACTCCAAAAAAAAAGTATCAACTGCCAGAAAAATCACTCCGAAAAAAAGTATCAACTGCCAGAAAAATCAGTCCGAAAAAAGGTATCAACTGCCAGAAAAATCACTCCGAAGGAGTATATGCATGACTATATCTCTATACTATTCCTCTGTCGCATCAAAAATTTCAGCACACCTCCTCGGGTCAGATGTTCTCCCGATACCAGACGCAATTTTCGACTTAAAATTTCTTCAACTCCAAAAATCGCTAGTATTAACTAAATATAAGACGTGCATGAGGACACGTATGCATGCCTATGAATACCCTATATTCCTTTCCCCCACCAAAAATTTCAGCACACCTCCTCGGGTCAGATGTTCTCCTGATACCAGGAGCAATTTTCGAGTAAAAATTTCTGTAACTCTGAAAATCGCTAGTATAACTAAATATAAAGACGTGCATGAAGCAACGTATGCATGCATATATTGATGCACTACTCCTTTGCCCCTCCAAAAATTTCAGCACACCTCCTCGAGTCAGATGTAATACGCTTGCAACTCGCGCGTATTCGAACTAACGAGAATAAAGGAAGGAAAAAGTAGAAAATATCAACGCAATTGATTTTTGGTATTTCTGGGAATGTATTTTTGCAGCATAGATACAATATTACTCATCATTAAACCTTTGTACTATAATTTCCAATTGATACTTAAAAATAAATATATGTATATCCATCACAATAGATCGAGTCTTTTTATTTGCTTCCTAGCATACAAGTAAGCGTAATATAAACCACATTATGATACTACAATAATATACTACTGATTGTATAACTAATTTTACAAAGACGGAGTTCTATAACAACTCGTTTACTGCAATTGGAACAGAATCCTTGCTGGATGGAGATGTTTGTACTCTGATAGAAGTTTAGTCAACTGTAATCAAAAGGACGAGTGTTATAATATCAATATTATTTATCAATTAACTCGAGAAACTAGCCAAGAATCTTTTTTTAATGATACATTGTCTATTTTGCGAAAAGTCTCTGCGTCCAGAGTATTTCTATCGGGATGTTTGTCACGGTCGTATTGCGTTTACTCACCCCTCATGTCATCTCTTTGACGCCACGAGGGTCACTGACCCCACGACAGGTGCTCGTATCCTTGGTCAGTGCTCCTCACCCGACTAGCCGCGTCAACAGGGCGCCAAATGGTTTCGCCATCTCGCGGTCAAACTGATAAATTACTTTTTCAGCCAAAATCCGCCCGCCCTATTGTATGCAACCCGATCTATGAGGCTATCGTGCGGGTTGCGTATAATAAAGCGTACTGTGTCAGCGGAAAAACTAGTTCGTCGATTAGACTGCGAGATGGCGATACCATTTGACACCCCGTGTGCCAATTGAACCGCAGTGATTTATGAGACAAGTTAAAATTACAGATGCGGTATGCGCTACATATTAGAAACAAACAGTACACCATGCTAATAGATCAGACTATTTATGTATCTAACGTTAAATATTAACTGAAATAAATTAATATGCATCATGTAGTTTCTTTTTATTTTCATCCTCCCAAATTTATATCCATTAGAAAAGAGTTATTTCCGCACTGTAATATGGATAACATCAATTCTTCTCATCTTTTTACAGTTGAAATAAATTTTTGCATGGCCTGTGATCGCTATGATGTAGATTATAATCTTGATTATAATAGTTCAACGTGAGGTTTATGCATGATATAACATAAATGAGAATTTAGAAAGTAAAAACCAGATAAGGACACCGCCTTGATTGATTTGAATTGTGCCACGCGTCTGGCAGCACGATCGCTTACGACATACACTAGAGATGTTATACACATTTCCGGTTTATTACGGTAATTCGTGGATCTACTTTTTGTGTGAAAAATATTTTCAAAACTAGTTGGATTAAACAAAAAGCCGTATAACATTGTGCGAGAAATTGATAGACATATTGAATTTGCAATACTCAATCGAAATAAGATGGTCAGAGAGTGCAAGTACTAAAAATCCAATTATTCGACTGGTATAACCTTATTACCACGGACGCATTTCACCATCTGTTTGTTCCTAATTTTGATACTTCTGTATCTATTTCGAGATATGAATAGATATTTCACGAAAAGATAAGGCACTAATAAAAAAATTAAAGAAATTGTTAACATAGAGTTAAATTGTAAACAATTTGAATATAGAAAGACAGAATCTATACACGGAACTGCTTTGGCAATATCCTCATCGCTCTATACACTCACACATATTCTATTCGATAATTATACCAATTTTATGCAACACCTTTGCAGAAAAAAGTCGAACTCCATAACCTCATTCAAAGATCCATGTTGTTCTATTCGAAAACTACGAACACTTGTCACTTGCTTTTCGTTCAATCAGGGCCGAAGAAATATTCGGATTTAAAATTTTAGTTGAAAGTAAACTTCAAGTTCATGTGAGGTCCGTGGTCAAAGGTCAAAATTTGGAACTGACACATTTGCAAAAAAGAGAGAAAAAAAAAAAGCTGTATCTATCTCTGCACTATTTGAAATAAAGTAAAAGCCAATTAAACACTTTACAAACGGAAACAAGATGTCTGGATCTCAGGAAAACACTAATCCGGACAATGCCTGCGTTGTCTGTTTTAAAAATGTGGAAATCTACAGCATTGGAATGTGCGAACATCCAGTTTGTCACGACTGCAGTACTCGGATGAGAGTTTTATGCTGTCAGAATGAGTGTCCGATATGTCGTCAAGATTTGCCAAAGGTTGTATTCACCAGGGAAGTTAAACCCTTCAGACATTTACGGAAAGGAGATCTCTTGGACAAAAGATACAACATATATTTTGACGATAAAGAGATACAGGAAAGATTCATCAAGCTGTTAGCACACTCGTGCAATATTTGCAAGGAGAGACAAGTCTTCAGTAACTTTAACAGCCTTAAGGATCATATGAGACGCTATCATGAGTTACATTACTGTGATTTATGCGTGGAGAACTTGAAGGTATAACCATTATCATTTATAATCAATAATAAGTATCAACGATTGTTATATCATATAAGTACTTTAATCAGCCTCCAATCGTTCAATAAGGTCTCAACGAGTCTATCATTTTCATATCTAAGGTGTCTATCTTTGCCGATATTCTATTTCATTGAGTACCTGAATTCTTTGAACAGATATTTTCCCATGAGAGACGCTGCTATACAAGATCAGACCTGGCCCAACATCGAAGAAAGGGTGACGTCGATGATAAAAGTCACAAAGGACATCCTCTGTGTGAATTTTGCGATCAACGTTACATGGACAACGACGAACTGTTTCGTCATTTGAGAAGAGATCATCTTTACTGTCATTTTTGTGACGCGGATGGGTTGCACCAATATTATAGCTCGTATGATTATCTTAGAGATCACTTTAGGCTGGAACATTTTTTATGCGAGGAGGGTCCATGTGCGGAAGAGAAATTCACTTGCGTATTTAGATCGGATATTGATTTGAAAGCACATAAAGCTAGCATCCATGGTAAACATATGGGAAAAGCAGCTGCAAAACAGGCCAGAACTTTAGAGTTAGAATTTACTTTAGCTCCGCGAGGTGATAATAGAAATAATCGGAGAATGCCGGGCTCTTCGACCTCCAGGAATTCTAGGGATCATAACAATAGCAGGGACTATAATAATCGCGATTATAATAACAGGGATTTTCAGCAAGAAGCTGGCGCCGTTGGCGGAGTTGATTACTTCGTAACTACCAATGAACCGACATACGTAAGACAACCTTCAGTTGATGTTCAAAGTACTCAGGAATTTCCAACGCTGGGTAATGTCACCCCGATTGTACCAAACTTGGGACAAGCTAAGGGCAGAGGAAACGTTACCATACGTAGCACAGTGAGATCTAAAACCTTGGATGTAACCGATGAAAACTTTCCTGCACTGGGCCCAGAGTCTCCGAGCACTGGAACTATTTCCAAAACTGTTAACTTGAGTGTTTCTAGTTCTAACAAACCCGGACCAAGCATACCCCAACGCCAGCAGAGCGCTACTCCAAATGTATCGATTCATGTTAATCATAAGCCCAATGGCACCGTAACTACGAGAGTTTCGGGACCTAATATACGAATTCGACCTGCTCAGTTATCTAGAGATACAGATTTTCCTGCATTGGGTAACCCGGAACCATCTACAAACTTGAATACTACGCAATGGACCAAAGTTACTTGTACTAAAGCTCCGCAGAACTTGACACCTAAATCGAAAAAGGTTGCCCCACCTCCGCTGGCTCCTTCACCTCCCATACCTTCTGGTAGAGACTTTCCAAGCCTTTCGAAACCCGCAAAGTCTAAAAAGCAATCGACCATCTCTGTTGTCCCATCCACACCCTCGTGGGTTCAACCGCAGACTTCAGAAACGAACAGTGCGAAGGCTACAAGTGATTCTACTAAAGGAAAAACTAAAAAGAAAAAGTCTAAACAAAATTCAAGCGGCAATAATTCTAGTGGCAATGAATCTAGCAGTTCGAAATCGAATCTGAGCGCACTCAAAGTGAAGAAAGACGGTGGAGAATCTTCCCAGAAAATAAGAGACACGGCAAAACGAGAAAAGGAATCATCTACAGCTTCATCAGAAGAACTGAAAAAAGTAGAAGACATTAGACATGGTGGTGGAAATTTGAAAAGCAAGGTAGACGAGACAAGGAAAGATGGAGAAATAGGTCGGAAAGATAATGAGCAAAGTAAAAAAGAGAAAAAGAAGACGAAAAACACGTCGTACGCTAGTTCCACCGACAATGCATCTGTGTCAACAAACTTAGCAGACGCAAATATTAACACAGGAAATTTTCATCCACATACCATCCAAAGAAAACGTTCAGAATTAAAAATTGAAAGCTTGAATTCAACAAATAACAACGGTACGAACTTCGAGGACTTTCCAGCTTTAGGATCAGCGTTAAGCAGGCCTCCAGGATTCACGGATCCTCCCCCAGGTTTTGGAACAACTCCGCCACCTCCGCCAGGATTTTTTGTTACCCTCAATAGCGTTCAAAGACCACAAAGCAATGGTTTGACCTTCACGAACAGTTCTGGCCAAAGTTATTCGATATTACCAAACAATGACAAACAGGATAAATCTTACGAATATGTACCACCCCCAGACTTTTCCAAGAGGAATAAAAATCTAGTCGCAAAAGTCAGCGAAGAATTAGGCTTACCAGAAGCGATAGAAGAATTTCGATATCTTAGTGGACATTTTAGACAGGGTACTTGCACAGCGCAAGATTATTATGATCAATGTCGTGATTCTATGGGTCTGACCGCGTTCGGGTCAATATTTCCAGAACTTTTGGTTCTCTTACCAGACATAGGTAAACAGCAGGAACTTTTTAAGATCCATAAAAAAGAATTAGGGTCTAAAATCAAAGGACTAGATGCCTGCGCTACTTGCGGTCAGGTTGTCAAGAGTGGCTCTGACCTGAGATCTCATTTGTCAAGTCATGCTTTAGAGAATCATTTTCCTGTACTCGGAAAGATAGCACCGATCCAACAGAGTAACAGTTGGGTGAGAAAATAGTTATCCTATGACCGCAAACAGCTTCAAATCACCAGTAGACTATTATTACATTGGTAGATCGAACCTCGTGGTTTGCCCGCTCTTATAATAAGAACTAAAGTTTATTATATGTAATTCCAGTATAACTTTAAATCTGATGAATTTCTAACATCATAGACCAGACGTACGACAGGAATTTTTCAATGTAATTGTATATTAAATATGTATGTGAATGTGGGCCAGGAAATATCTAAAAACTTCATATTATTCTTGCTTATTCTAGTTTATCATCAAAGTAATAAATGATGCGACTCATCGAGCTTATTTAATAAAAAGCGCATGAAATGGTAGTTTTGACCTCAGCAATAATGATCAGAATTGAAAAATTAGAATATTCAAGAAGCTCAATAAATAATGATTACATGAACAAAGAAAAATAGATATGGACACTGCCAGTAAACAAAATATATTATATCGATACTTTATCAGTAACATATGCAGATTATACATATGATCAATAAAATCACGTTAAATTATTATTTAAGTTTATTAAATTTTGATTATGGGTTGAATAGTTTGAAGAGATAGAAGAAAGTTTTGATATATAAATTTTGTGTACAAATGTTCCGTGTCATTGTATGACCCGTATGCTGTTGCGTGTGTATATAATACCTATCAATAGTAAGTTTACTCATGTAATTATGTAATAATATATAGATACGGTAATAATAATAATATTAATAACATAGAAACATAGGATAACATCAATATTAAGATTGTTTGATACGTTATTAGGGAACTCTGCTATGTACTGCAAAAGTTTTGTACAATAATAAAGTTATAAAATAAAGAAGAATCAGTCGAATGCTTTGACTAAAACTAATTTTACCACCACGGCCTTAAAAAATTTCTACGATCTTGTTTTGAAGAAGTTGAAAGTTTACCAAGAATGAAGGTTTTTCATTTTTTGATTTATTTATTATTCGCTTAAAAACTAATTTTCTTACAATACAAACCACTATTCTCAATATTGATGAATGAATCTTAGTCAGATACCTCACAACTTAAGTTCTTAATTCTTAATTATGAATATTACTAATTTTACAATTGTTTTGTCAACATGACGATACAAACAGTCTGTGTTATTGTTGAAGGAGACACAGCTGTGGCTTATTTAGTTGCACAGGCATAGAGAAAATCAATCAAATTCCTAAAAATACTTAGAAACTACTTGTTATACAGCATGTGTATTCCTCATTATGAGTTTAAATTTTCCATAAAAAGTTATAATACCTAATTCCGAAAAGGTTTTCATCAAAATAATACCTACTTTAATATAAATATGTGAATTTTTTATACCTCCTACAACAATATATGGAATTTAAAATTAACTTGTATCAGTGTGGTTTTAAATACATACATGTATAATCGATAAAAACAATGAAATCATAGTGTATGTTAGTATTTTTTTTTTCTTTCCCTTCTTTACTTTTCTTTTCTCTTTTATTAGCAGTACCTACTAACGAGTGACTAAGCATCTTAAACCTATGAATTTTCATTCTCACAAAGCATGTACATACATATGTATAAAGTAATTTTCAAAAAAGAAATTTAAAACAATAATCCTAGAGTTATTCTGTAACAACAAAGAAAATTGATGAATACAATCTAGAAATTATAAATAGCGTGAGAATATGATATCAAGAGAAGCAAGTCTCTCAATCGATCAACATTCATATTAAACATTATAATAAAACGACAATTAATTTCGATTACTTTTCCCTATGTCCATGCTTAAATATAAGATAAACATTATAATTTTTTATAGCGACGTATCTTTGTTAAGTTTCATCACTTTTTAGCCAATTCATTGCTCAGCCAATCGAGTCCTTCGTATAGTCCGTGTCCCTGAGTAGCGCAGGTGCTTTGAATGTACCAATGACGTCCTCGTAGTGAATTAAGACCTAATTTGTCTGTGAGTTCGGCTGCGGACATAGCGTTAGGTAAATCTTGTTTATTAGCGAAGACCAAAAGGACGGCGTCTCTCAGTTCATCCTCTTGTAACATATTGGCTAATTCTCGTTCTGCTTCGGCTATACGATCTCGATCGCTACTGTCTACGACGTAAATTAGGCCTTGAGTATTCTGGAAGTAGTGCCTCCAGAGAGGTCGAATTTTGTCCTGACCACCGACGTCCCAAACCGTAAAACAGATGTTTTTGTACTCTACTGTTTCGACGTTGAACCCAATAGTAGGTATGGTTGTTACGATCTCACCCAGTTTTAGTTTATAAAGAATCGTGGTTTTTCCGGCTGCGTCCAAGCCGACCATCAGAATGCGCATTTGCTTTTTGCCAAATAGGCGTGTTAGCAGGCTGCTTATGGTAAGGCCCATTTTCGTATCTTTGAAACGAATTGATTCGTCCCAAACCTCAAAAAAGTGGGCTTCGTTAAAACTACGATGCGGTTGATTATTTCTTCCTTTCTTTCTATTCTACCAGTTGTTGAAGAATCGAAAATATCGTTTATATAATATTGCGCAGGATACGTTGGTTATAATTAATCTTTAAAGACTTGCGTAAAATTTCACTATAGACAGTCACACTGGTGTACTATTCTCAGGATTAATCCCGTAAACGTCACCGCAAAGTAACAGAAGTCGCCGGAAATAGCTGGCAGAAATCGCCACACGCAATAGAAACAATAAACACTGTAATTAGGAATGATATTATCTATGCTGTTATTAAATTCGAGAAATTTATTTATATTTATTTAATATTCGGCTCCTATATACGTAAGTTAGTAATTAAATAATGTAAGAATTATGATGAGCAGTTGAACGAGTCAGTTCTACCGCCATCTTTTATTAGCGCCAAATTCGATACGAGCTTGAATAATATGATATGAACTTTTCTGGAATCGCAGTACTTGAATATTGATTTTTATATTAACAATCTGGAATGAATAAGAATTGAGAATAAATAGTAATAAATATGAATATCTTTGACGTTATATACTCTTCAATTAGCATTAAATTCGGAGTCCTCAGAATTCTTATGATAAATACAAAGAGTTTGGAATTCATCCGGGCCCACAGTGAACTATTTGAGTAATTTTAAATAGATTAAGTTGTTTGATTACGGATCATTCGAATGTGAATGACTATGTCAAAAATAGGGTAGCAATAATACTAATAAGTCTTGTTATGTTATTAGGAAACTTTTTGGTATACTCCAAAAATATTTGACTATAATAAAGATGTGTTATTACAATCAATTGAATGTGAATTATTAATGAATTCCCTCTCATTTTCAAAGTAATTTCACCATTTCTAGATTGAAGAAGTATGAATACAATCTAGATATTGTATACCGCAAGAAGATGAGACCCACGGGGGAAGGTCTCAGCTTATTGAACGATAGAACCGAATAGTTTTGATCACAGCTTACTGCAAGCTCTGTTCAAATATGAGATCAACATTAGGATTTATTCTGCCGGCATTTATTAGAAAAAATGTAAATAAGAAGCGTAAAGTTCATTCGTACGGAAATATGATTAATGATATAAATCATTGGATAAGATGAAACACTGATATGAAATATAGTTACAAAAATAGGACAAAAAACTAGTATAATAATAGAACTAAAAATTTCCACATCTTCAGGGTACAGAGAATACGATGCATAATATTTCTTTTATAGCTAAGTCACCGCAATGATTAAGAATTCGATTGCAATAACCTTATGAAAATAGTAGAACTTGATGGAACTCTATGGGAGAGAGTTTAATTTAATGAAAAGTTATATAAATATCATGATAATTGGTAGTGTAAGAGTAAGAGAACTAAAAATAACGTTCGCCACAGAAGACAGTAAATCATAACACGTGATAAGGAAAGTTACGTTGGTAATCAGAAGACTTGTATCATTACATGTAGGACAACTTTTATTATTTACTGTTTTACTGGTCATAATATACCTTGATAGATAATACACGTTTATTATATTATGTTTTTCTTAACATATATATATATATATAGTATATGTATGTATGTATGTATATATATATATATATATATATATATATATATATATATATATATACCTATATTATAATATATCATCAGGATGGTATAAATAATATTGTATTTGATAAAAGCACTTTTTGTTGCTTATATATTATCGATCCATATTATTTACTAATTTATTTTCATTATAACTATCAATTTTTATCATTATTATTATTATTATATTTATACTATCCCTTAATTTGCTGCTTGACTATCTTATACACACGTAGGTATACAGCTGTTTACCTGCAATTACGTCTCAAAAATTATTCGCATTATCGAATCGTATCTGATTTTCTAATATTTATTTTCTTATTATCGTACTGCAGCACTTTGCTATAGCATGGTCCTGCTCCGTTTCTAAAATCATTTTGATATTTTATTCCTTTCTAATTCTCCAAACCCCATGTTATACAGTCCACTTTATAATCACAAGGCAACAGTCTGGCTAGATCTCAAATTTTCAATAAACATCAACTGCTTACTCGGGTATCTTGAGCCAACTGCAATGTGATTTAATGCAATGCTCTAAGTTATATATATCTTTAATATACATATATATATATATATATAATAATTTGTAAATTGTAGAGAGAATTTATCATGTATGAGAGAGGATTTTCGTGTTTTCTTATCATTTTACGGATACTATAAGTCCTTAAAGTTACTGTGCTCGTACATTGTTTTACCATACAAGAACATCAAGCTGGCGTAATACATAAATCTATTTCTATGCGCCAAGTATTTCAAGATTATTCATGTTCATTTAGTTTTACACATTAATTATCTTATTTGGTAAAATATTAACTCAAAACTATCGTATATATTTTATAGATAGAGTACATTATATTTCTAACGTAAAGTGATTTCGTGTGCCATAGTATATGATTGTGTAGACCACAGTGTATCCCCACTGTGTTATAAATATAAAATTACTTTATAACTATAGTTATAATAATTGATTTTATAGCTAGGTTTCGAAGACATGAAATAAGCCATGTACTTTGGCTTGTATATATATACTTATTTTTTAATTCGTCTTTTATCCTGTAGGGAATTTACAGGAATTTTTTTTTTTTTTAAATAAACAACTCATTATTATATATTTCCTTTTTCTCTGGCTTTTAATTGCCAGTGGAACATAGATATATTAATTAATTTAACGAATGAAGCATGAACATTTTGCGGCACTTGAATGTAATAAGGATTTCTAAATGCAGCCTCAATCTTTTTAAAGCACTACTCCTTGCTCTCAATTGATTTGGACAAATTGTTCCTGGTGAGAATCCTTTTCACTTCTTTTATAGAGATTGCTGTATCGGAAGAAATGCTTATACACTTCTACCGATTCCATATTCCGACCATTTCCTTGTCCGAATTAAACTTTATTAGATATAAGTTGTATTCATTCATTGGCAAAAGATGTTAAAAGACGTGAATAATAAAACAGAAAAGATGTAGATTTATTCAAGAGCAAAAGTTATAGTATCAAATTTAATATTCATTGAGATCAAATAAATCCACAAGGATTTTATTTTCATCCAAATTTGACCAATCGCGATGAGGTATTCATAATAGAAACTTTAGTAGTCAGTTCTAAAATTAACAATACGTCTCACGTTTAGTCTTTCAAGAGCTTAAGCTTAAACACCAATAAAAGAAAATAAAGAATTGTTTAGCTGCTGATAAATATTATAAATGTCTTCAAATTTCTAAATTGTATTTTAAACTTGTAGGACAAGCCATTGGCAAAACAATCAGAGTACATAGATACAATAAGTCATTATTGGAGAGCTGCGCAGCAATTAATACTTGTATCCATCTAATTATAAATTTTCTTTGTTACTGTATTTTAGAAGAACTGTTTAGTTTTGTTCACGATATACTATATAGTTATTGTTATATTTTATTATTATTAAATATATAGAACATTACAGAATATATAATGGAATATTTTTACTATTTAAAAGACGTTACACGTTTGGTATTAAATATTTGTCTTCAAAAAACCTAGAAGGATCACATATTGTATTATGGAATCAATTTTTTCTTCTTCATAGTTATACACAAATCACTCAAATTACTGATTTGATAAATTTAATAACTTGTACATTCGACACATCCACAGATATAATTAACTGTTGACTTTTATGTTTTACCACCACTCTCCTTATTCGTGATAACAATAATATTGCTCGTGGAGTTAGTCAGAGTATGTATGTATGTATGTATGTCTATTGATCACTTCAAAGGTATTTCCACATTAACTTATCTATGAATGGTTTTTGGTAAATTGGATCAGATCAGAACTTCTGGAGGGTAGATTATTGTGAGTTTTAATTAGTCAAATGAACTGCAAATGAAACCATGTATACTTAATATACCTCGAGTTATTGAATCGCAAGAACTATTCAAAAGATCAGTTAATAATTATCCAAATTTTCTTTCAGTAGAATTATAATTATGTAAATAAAATATCTCGTTGCAATGTCGATGAAATCTTAGTCACAATATAGATATCAAGATATTGAAGACCTTGCCTCATAAAATTGCTGCATTATGTCACAAATTTCGTGCGAGCAGTTTCAAAATCAGAATCAAATAATTTTTCGAAATCGTAAAACAAAATCACTGAAACTCTGGTCAGACCATTTTCGTTTAGGCACTATGCTTAGTCTAAACGATGCATTTTATTAATTCACACATTGTATTTCTCTTTTCCCAAATGTAAGACATTACTACACTATGGACAAACGTTCTACGAGTGCCTCATAGGCCAGGAATAGTCAGAAAAAAAATGTCGATTCCACAAATATTGAAGGATCACCTTTTTTTCCACTGTAAACTCTTAGCAGTACCAAAAACAGTATTGTACTTGTATTGCCTCATTAGAATAGCGAAAGAAAAAATTCAATTGAATATGGATTGATAAATGTACTCGCCAGATACAAAAAATGTTCTTTCAACTTGGAGTTATACTTATTTAAATTACCACGGAACGGAGCGTTTAGATTTTCAGAGATCAATGCATGATTTGTGAGTAATGTTATTGTTATTCGATCTTAAAAATTTTTGTCTAAAATATGTGTGAAATTGAACTAATTGTCATTATTTTCATTAGAGGATGCAAAGAGACACTCTTATATGATGCAACGGAACATGTCCACACGTACAGTCTGCATATCAATACAAATCCTTATCAAATGCGCGCATTGATGACTTCTTAGCTTTCATCGTTTGTTATTATATAATGTATTACCCTAAATTTACATTAATATTAATATAAGTGGTATTCACCAACACTTACCGCCAAAAATATATTATTACCTTTATATTTAATTATGTTTCCTTACATACATATTGTTGAATGTCCTATATAGTATATTATAAAGGATAATGCCTGGTCATCAGTGATTAATTTTAAGAGTACGTGCATATGGTGAAAGAGCGCTGGAAAGCACATATCCGAATAGATAAGATAGATTAGATGAGAGGACTTACTACCCATATTCGGGACCAGCAGCTATGATGAAATCGTTAGTATGTATTCATACTGTCAATAGATTTATAAAATATCAATTACTCGTGGCTATATTAATTTGTCCTTATGCCACACCAATTGAAGCTTCAGACTATGAATCGCCAGAGCATGTTTATTATTATTGAATGTTACTACATTAATATCACAAATATTCATATTTTAAAGCTTCTAATTCCTCCAATTACCGGTGGTTTACGTAATTGCATTATCATAGACCTCTGCAAATTGTGTGTCTTAGGCCCAATATATATATATCTTTTATTTATTTTTATTTTTTTTTATTTTTATTTTTAGATATCCAGCACTCTTCCCATCGTAAGATTGCTAGTCTGTACTATTTCACTCAAATATTTTTGAACTTTAACAAGTTCTTAGATAGACCCGATTATGTATCTAACAATAGAACACTTATACTTATGGTATTCTTTTAAGTGTGTAGTTTTCATTTAAATAAATTGTTTTTTTTTTTATATTTTTTAATCACTCGAATTTGAAATTTTTATCTTATTTTTAATCTAACATTAGATAATGCCATTCTGTATGTAAAATTATACTCTTGCATTTATCATTCATTTAGCAGGACTTTATGGTAATTACCATGTCGGCGTATACACATATTTTATATATATATACGATATAAGATGATCTAAATAAATGATAATCATACAGGGTATTGTATATTCTGCAACATTATTAAATACACGTCCTTTTGATTAATCAATCGATCAATCGAGTACGTCAGTATCTCACAGCAAGGAAAAACTACTCTTCATCATTATCATCATATTATAAAGCGCAAATTCTTCTTTCAGTTAAATCAACTGCGATTCAATAAACAAATATTAAATATATATTGAAAAAAAAATTATGAGATGCTATTCGTTACGATTGCTATTATTGTACTAGACCCTCTTCTACCCGACTTTAGTCAAATATATTCATACTTAAATTGCAGAATCACTTGATATCATTTTTTTTTTTTTTTCGAATTTTAAATTGTTTTCAAAATATTGTATCGATATAATTAATACCTATATCATATATGTATCTGAGTAAATATGTTAAGGTGAAATAATAAAACAAAGGTAAAGTGTTAATAAAAGAATTGCCCCGATGAATCTAGTCTTGATAATCATTTAGAAACAATATTTCAGCTTTCTCATCTTGTTTCTTCCTAGCAAAGTTATAGCCAAGTCATCGATGTCCTGTAATTCTTATCAAAGAACATCATTATGTTCTACTATATGTTCACCTTGGCTTACTTTGGGTAATCTCATAAAGTTTAGAGTCATCAGGTCTGTAGCGTATTTGTTGAGCAGATGTTGGGGGGTAGATTGCACCCTGGTGTTACAATTTTTACATTTTTTGTTTTTTTTATTGATTTATTTTAATAATAATATAATAATAATAATAATAATAATAATAATAATAATAATAATAATAATAATAATAATAATAATAATAATAATAATAATAATATAATAATAATAATAATAATAATAATATAATAATAATAATAATAATAATAATAATAATAATAATAATAATAATAATGAAATAGGTATCATTATTCTACTTAGGTACAGCTGCTTGATACTCTAAAAAAAACTCATTTCAATGTTATTCAAAATGAGATATTTCTAGTAAACTGCTTATTATGGACACACACGCATGTATACACGCTTATCGTCGAACAATTATTTTCAATTGGACTTTTCTCTGTAAATATAATATAATATGTTGATAATTATACCTGATAAAGATACTAAACTAAAATATTATAATATACAAAATAATCTTATAAATTCCATAAGAATGGATACGCATATTATATTCTATAAATAGTATATTTAAATTTTGACTCTGATTAGATTAAATATTGTGCAATGCACGAAAAATATCTCATTTCGAAATCTTCCAACAGCGCAGCGATATCTTGCTAACGCATGGATGGCTTCATGCGGTAATGACCACATATTATAAACATAATAACCCACAATTCAATCAAAACGAATAATATAATAATATATCAATATAATATATTAGTATCAAGATAAGAGAATGCACTTTTAGTTTTTTTTTTTCATTTTTTTTTCTTTTTTTTTCTTTCTTTCTTTCCTTAAATTTACTTATAAATATTTAGGTATGTTTTTGACCGTCTCCATATGTAATAATATGTATTTTATTACAATTATTTTGTTACTGTTAAATTGTCAATATCGAAAGGATTTCAAATTTGTTTGATCAAAATCATTTTTTTATTTTTATTTTTTATTTTATATATATATATATATTTATATAAAGTTTAATAAGTATTTTGTTGCTTCTTGAATACATAATTCTTGACACTAGATCAAATTCGAAACCCCTTTATACCGAACACCACGAAAAAAGTCTTAATTAATCTTTTAAAGGTTTTCGCTCTTAAAGTTTCTAGAATAAAAAATAACGTGTGATTCCTTAAAAAACTAAGGTGTGTGTGTTTATATTATACTTAACAATGTTAATAATATCTTAGCATTAGAGTCCTTACGTCGCTAAGTATTACCATAATATTGTTCCTTAAAATTACAAACTTACTCGTTAAATATGTTAATATTTAATAAGGTAAAATCAGTGACGCTAAGGGCTGCTGCGTATATTTGGTACATGGAACTCGTTTTTTTTTTGTTTTCTTTTCTTTTTTTTCATTTCTTTTCTTTTCTTTTCTTTTCTTTTCTTATCTTTTCTTTACTTTTCTTTTCTTTTTGTTTTCTGTCCCTATCCAGTCATTTTTATTCATTTACTTTTATTTTTTTTCAGTTTAATTGATGCCCGTTCATTATTCCTCATCCCAAGAAATTGATATTTTTTTAAAATCATTCGAACTGTTGCGCGGCGGCGTTGATGGATCCTGATATTAATTATTATTTATTTAATTTGGTTTACAGTTTCACTATATACCTTTTCAAGAGTAGTTGATACATTTAATGTAATATTTAAAGGTATGATTATTATTATTATTTATTATTTTTAAGTGTAACAATATGCATGTTTATCGCTATGATAAGTGTATTAAGGCCTTGTGTTGAGGTTCATAAGAGAACATACATATGTGTTTGGTTCACGATTTTCAACTGTATCCGAGATTCATACTGCAATGGCAATATATATTTTATTATTCGTACGGCAAATGTTACCGTTCAATTTTTGGTTGAAACACTGTTAGTGCACCAGTCTATTTATTTATTGACAATCAACCCAATTAAAACTAGCAATTTTTCATAACGATAAGCTATCTGGCAGAAGTGGTTTTTTTTTTTTTTTTTTTTTTTTAATTACATTTTTTTTATCTCTTTTTCCCATTTTCTGTCGCCAATCTTATATTTCAATGATTTAAACTAAAAAGAAAAAAAAACAAAACAAACAAACATAAAGCATCATGTGATAAAGTCACAACGCAAGGAATTTTAAAAGCTATATTATCCGTCAACGTAGTGTAATAAATAAATATGTTATCTTTATTTGTTTAACTATAGAATTCATTTCCCACAGATTGCATTGATTTTGATCAATAATATCAGTTCTATGGCTTTAAAAAACAGTCTTAAATTTAAGGATTTATTATACATATGAGCATTCGTGCGCACTACGTTATTAGTCATGACGATGATAGTTAAAACACTTTTATATATATATACATGTATATATATATATAATCAAAAAAAAATTAATTAAAAATATAATGGTAAAATACTTTGCTTCCTTCCAATGTTTTTTTCTATCTTTCTTTTTTTCCCCAAGTGAAAATTCTTACACTATGTGTAAATAGCGCGCTTAAGGATCAGTTGAAAATCGTAAACGTCTCTGAACCTTCGGACAACAGCGCACCCGTCTTGGAACGTCTCTGTTACTGTTTTTGCTATATACTTATTTACTTGGCATCATGAGTACGTCGCTCACCATTCCCTAAATACGGCTTAAACTTACGGATCAAATATAACACATCTAAACCCTAAATCCTAACTGCTATAGAAAAAAAAAGAAAAAAAAAAAATATATAATAATAATAGCCTAATGCTAACAACATAGTGTACATAGGGACATTAGTCAGTGTTCTGGTTTACAGTTTTATTTAATACTCGCGTATATAATTGGCATAAGATTATAGTTTTCATATATATTTTGTGTTTTAATTTATCGTCGAACACTGTTTAAAATGTAAAGTGTAGTGCAGAGGGATGTTCGCGTTTCACAGATTCGTTTCAAACCGGTAAGAACACTATGTTACTTTTCAATTACTCCATATCTCATCTCGTGTCACAGCTTTAAAATTAAACCTACATAGGCCCAAACAGTATAATAATAGAAAAGTGCTGGATAACAGTGTATATTGTCAACTAATGTCTTTCCTGCGCGGTAACTGAAAGTGTAAAGATCACGAATTGCTACAAGTTCTTGGAATAGTCATAGACATATCTCGGCCATAAATGGATACCGTTTTTCATTCTTTTACATTTTTTCTCATACATGAGAAGCTCGATTCAATTTGCCTCGCTCTTCTTCTCAAACTCGTCTATCCCATTTCTTCACTAGTGCGAGATGTCTTCTCATAACTTTGTCACCTATACTTTTTTTTGACTTTAACTTTTCATTTTTTTTTAAATTTATACAGGTACCTAAATGCCATTTCTACGGTATATTACCCTGTTATGTATAATTGGGATCCATTAGACACAGTGATCTAATGGTATGCAATGTAAGCAGAAAAAAAAAACATCTATTGAATTAATTACAACTTCTAATATGTTATAAATAATGTTACGGTAAGCCGGCAAGTTAATGCAAGAGCAATCAAGTGATGATCATTTTTAAACAGTCTACTTAAACTTTCAGCTATCAGGTCAGTTAGTGAGTAACTGGTTTTCTGTCGTATTGTTAATGATATCCAGCCCTTTGATCTACATTATACTCTAAGGTCAAAAATTATTTAGCTCTCCGTTGATCGATCGATAGCAACTCCACGTTTATGCTTTGTTGCAATCAATATTTTCAGGTTTCATTTAAAGAGTCAAAAAAAAAAAAAAAATCCTATCCAACATTAAAAGCTTTCGTTGGTGTTTCATGATGCATTTTTACGAAAAGGCTGCCAGAGAAAAGGCCATACTTGCCGCTAAAGAGGCATAAGGTCACTTGTATATCTAATCTAAGTATCAACGCACACTTTAACAGAACACATTCAATGCCACGCACGCTCTTAGGACTAGATTTAGGCAGGCTTTCAATTTGCATGCATGGTAATTTGGGGCATGTAAATAATCTAAATTGAGATATTAATAGTCCATACTTCAAGATATTTTACAATATATTTTAATAAATATAAAGTAAAAGACTAAAGTATGTAATATTGGTAATATTATATACACACAAGATGGGATCATGTTATGTGCAGATACACAGAGTACAACTTCTTTGGAAATCAAGGCATTTAGGATACCGTTCGTCGGCAAAGTTTCAAAGATACAAATAAAAAGAAAATTATCCCTCCCGACGTACAACGAGGTCCGATTAATGAATTGAGCAGCATATATGTTATACTAATGAAAAAATTCCAATACCAACTTCAACTTATAAGGCTTTATAATTAAAAATGTTCCCTCAATTTGTTCTGAAAGCAGCCGTTTGTAACTGGTTTATAAAATGAATTACTATTAAATAAATGGTACCAGTAGTGTTTGATGAAAAAGAATCTGGGGAAAGCCTTTTGTGGTCCAAGTATCGACTATAAATATGAGAACGAACCAAAGCTGTAGATTATGCATAAGCAAGGCCACAAATACGCACTGATACCCAATCCCTTAAATTACACGCTACTTTATTACTTAGGCACTGAAATATGGAATTACCGTTTAATTATAATTATTCATTAATTTAAAATCTAATGTGATCACTCGCTACTGGCCGGAGCGGGTAGGCAGTCTCTTCCGAGAGTATTTACAAATGCAATTTTCAAATAGTTCAAAAATTTTTCATCGAGTCTTTACTGAACTTATAGGGTTTATTTTGCGTTAAATATTCCGATATAAGAATCATTTCATTACAACCGATAAACTATCGAAGTATCTCTTTTCAATACACGAACCAATTTCTGGCATAAAATTAATAATAGATAATATTTCTTGGTTTTAAATATTAATATTTGTAAAACAATTTCTCAAATATCACTAATGATTTAATCCCAAAATGACTGCCTGTTCCATTTGACCCCTAAAACGTTACCTGTTGTTTTATTATCTATTTAAAAACGAAGACTACCTATGGGGAGATAGTAAACGATATATTATCATCTAGATTAAAGTATCCGACAAAGAGTTTAAGTTGTATGTAGAGAGAACAATAGAATAGTGTTACACGCAACTTTTTTTTTTCTGATATTTAACAATTAAAAATTATTTAAGTTAATAATAATATGATTGGCAACACAATTAAGCGTATATAGAGCAGCAGGGTTTATTTTTTGTCTCACACATTTTTCATTCTACCACCTGACGCAGTATTCGCGTAATGGAAGAGTTGATTTTATTTTTATATTTATATATTTCAAAATACGCGATCGGGGAAAACATGAATTTTAATTAAGATTGCCACTATAGCTAAAATTGAGCCGTATCTATAATTAAGTATTAACTAATCGAAGCAAATAGTAGTGGCTTTTAAGACCACAAAAATTATGCAGATTTCAAAACATTCAAATTACTGGAATAATGATTACATTCAATTTCTGGCTTTGATATTCGTGGACATAATAATAATAATAAAATACATAATTTGGACGTATTTTTAAAGACGGCACCGTTGTAACGCAACGATTGGCTTATTGTGTAAATAATATATTGTAACGACACATTCAAAGTTTCTGATAAGATGTTTTTATGAACAGACCCAAAACGTAAAAGACGATTTAGTTAGAGGCCTCAAGTCATGTTAAAAATGTATTCGAAGATGCAGCTCAATATTAATCCATGTGACATAGATTGCACTAAAAACCAACGATACGCGCGTCTTCTTATACTTAAGAATACTTATTTAACTTCAAGTTAAGCTTAAAGAATATATATTTATTAATTCAAATATCTTATATCGTAAGAGTTCCTCACAATTAGGATAGTCACATTGGGTGCGTTTTTTTAGCTAATGTGTACGTCCTTTTCTCTGTCACCTTTTAAAAAAAAATGCATTTACGAAACATAGTTTTTTTTTTCCATTTGTTCCTTTAATACCATCTACAGTGTTTTTCCCTGTCCGTTAAAACGTTCGGTAATATGCAATAAAGACCCAAGCACACCGTGTAACATATTAAGTTACAAATACTACCTCCACCAGATCATAAATCTATATTAAAATAAAAAAAAATAAAATATTCAAATAAAAATAAGCTGTGACATTTACAACAGCTAATAGCGTTAAAATAGATAGTCATCAATTTGTTAGAATATAGTCTAAAAATATGTTTCGTATTGATATTATTTTGAAGATATTGATCCCTCATAGGCTTTTTTGGCTTCAAATGAGCATTGAAAAAAAAGAACACGTCCCCAAAACGTTATTTGAGACTTTAAAAACTGGCTAACTATTAATATCGGAACAAGAATTTTCCATGTATAATGAAATTCAAGTTAAGTTAACTAAAGACCTCAGCGATTCAATTATGTTACTTGACACTTTATTGCACATCATGATCAATAGTTTTTTTTTGTTTTTAATTTTTTTTTTTTTATTCTTTTCCAAGACTGTCGATACTTTTCTTATAAATTTTTCTTATTTCTCTTTTGTCAGTTTTGTTTTGTTTTTTTTATTTTTTTAATCGGACGGGAGGCTCAGACTTTGCCACTAAACCAAAGTTTGATCGTTGACAGTTAGGTAAACGCTCGCTACTCACGCAAACACGAAACGAAAAAAAAATACAAAAAAAAAATTATAAAATAATGAAAGAAAAAAAACTACGTTTATTTTTTTTTAATTAACATAGAGATTATTTGTGTAGGTAGGTTACAATGAGGTCGTGACTCAGCGGGCCATTTTTCAGGTACTTGGCGCCTGGCCTCCACATCTCCTCAGTCTATCGCAATTTCAGACAAAACAGTGTTTACTTAGTTCTGTAACATTTAGTTACGTCTTTCATCATTCAAACTTACGTTTACGCTTACAAAAGTGATTGTGATTTAAATATGAAGCTCCTAAATCCAAGAGAACACGCCGGGTGGGCATTAAGACTTGTATACGTTGTTATGCCCGTTCTTCAGTTAAGAGATTATTAGATTTTATTATACTTTAAGCATTTTGAGATGTATTATTGCAACCGTTGTTGTCATGTCTAATTGCCATTATTATTATTATTATTTTATTTATTTTTTCAATCAATCAGAGTTTGATACTGGATGCGTGCGTTAAGTATGTCTACTTATCCTTGCTCGGTACAACACATTTTATTAGCGATGACAATTGTTTTTTTTTTTTTTTTTTCACTTTTATTTATTTATTTATTTATTATTATTTTTTTTTCATTTTTTTTTTATTTTTTTTATTTTTTTAGATTTATTATTTGTTATTTTTGATATAAGGAATTTGAGATCACAGGTTTACAGGGGTGGCTTCCTCGCGGGGCCTATTCTTTCAACATCTAGTCAAAAGTTGCCTTGTGCCTAAGAGTTTGGAAATAGTACCAAAAATCAATAATAAATATCCCTAATAACATTATCTTCAATAGTTCTAGTGGGCTGTTCCATCGTCCACTATCCAACACCCAATAGAAAAGACAATCAATGATAGTCCCAAGTCCTACGGTGTTGGAAATAATATCTAATAAATAATAGAGATCCTTGCAAATTAAACTGCTTCGTGCAGCTTTTTATAGCCAAATGTAATACTTTGATTTATGGTACTATTTTCCATATTCTGTATCCTCTTAGTATTCGTAGTACAAACTATTCATTGTGCACAGTTGAGCACTGTAGATTGCTACCATTTCTCAAAAATAAACAATAAATCGATTGTTTCAACGCGACAAGGGCCCCGTATGGTTTACAGAGCACATATCAGACTACAACATATCAATTATTATTATTATTTTTTTTATTTTTTTATTTTTATATCTCTAAATCGTTAAGTTTGTTAAATATATATATTTTATATTAACATATAGATATTTATATTGTTATTATTATATGTAGTAATTATGATATTATTTGTTAATTTTCCTTATACTTTAGTTATTATTTCAGTGTTACTTTTTTATATTATTATTATTATTATTATTATTATAATAATGTAGTCATCTTGTGAATACGTTGCAGTGAGTATGGGGGCATGTCTGTGTGTTGCGATGCTGCTTCCCTATCATACAAATTTGACAAAATATTCCCCTTATATAATATTTCAATGAAAATTGATACAAGAGATATGGAAAAAAAAAAAATAGCAGAAAGTAAAAGTAAAAGTAAAAGTAAAATAAAATAAACTCTCTCGCATGTTCACCGTTCTTTAATCTGTTACCTTTCTACTTGTTTTCGAATCTAATATTTATCGATAAGTGACTAGTTTTCTGTTTATAATGTTCGTGTTTTTTTTTTCTTTTTTTTTCTTTTTTATGGATAATCTTTGAAACCTTTTATATTATAAACCCAGTATACCATGCTGTTGATAAATTACCCATAATTAGTTTAAAGAAAAATTGTTAAGAATGTTTTGTCATTTCGTAATTTTTAGATGAGCAGCAGTGTGCGCGTAAGTGAACAATGAGTGGGTCAGTTGGAATGAACATACACCACCGGACACACGACAACCTAAATACTATGATCCTACAAATCCTAAACATCAAAGTGTGTTAATATATAATATATGTAATATTTGCCATAATATATCGATATCAATATTACTATTATATAAATAAATACCCTTACGTAGTCACTAGTTACAGCTAGGATGCACGTGTTTACGTTGTGTTTCACATATAATACTAAATTTGAACTGGGTTTATCCGTCATCAATAATCTTATTGTTTTTAGTTTATTTATTTTTTTTTTTTAGTTTTTTTTTTAGTTTTTTTTTTCTTCGTTTCACTTCATCCACTATTTGACTAATCTGGTGTTTCGCATTTCGACAAGTAGATAGCAATGATTAGCAGGTATTCAACTATGATTGGGTAAATATTGAAAAGACAAGAATCTAATGAACGATTTGAAAAATTTAAATAATACAATAAAAAGGAGAAAAATTAAATATAGTATCAAATTTTGAAAGAGAAATTTTCTTTTCCATTACTTAATCGCTAATTAATGTTTCTCTTCACTTCCCTTTGTGTATAAACAATGCTTTAAAAGACATCGGCCAGTTCATTAATGATATTTCTAGCAAGGGGGCAGGGAATAAGTAGTTATATACCCCAACCACAGTCGAAAGCAGTGAATACAGTTCCAAACTTTTCCAAAGATACTTAAATGCTATTAAGGACATACTTTGTTCGTGAACAATGAGCAGCCATTGAGCATAATGAGTGTAAAAAAAGAATGGTAATTAATCCTTGGTTCCTTCAGTACATTACCAATTTATGATTACAATAACAATATGGCCAGTGATTCTTTTAATTCTGATACATCCTCTGGTGGATAAAGATTTAAAGAAAAAAAAGAGAAAAAAAGGGGGGGAAGAAAAAAAGTTGAACATTTTTAACGATCAAGTAACTTGATTATTTTCTTGAACACACTAAGCAACGTTGATTTCAATTATTTATTATTATTAATTTAATTTTTTTTTTTTTTCTATAATCAAGAGAACGAATTTCAACATATTTTATAAATAGAATCCTACTAATTTTTTTATTTAATTGTTTTTTTTTTTTTTTATGTTTTTATTTTTTGTAATTTGAACAGTATACGTTGGGCGTATGAGATGTGAATAATTTCACAGACAAGAATTAATTGTGATAATTGATAAATAATTTATAAATATTATATTTTTGGTCAATTTGAGCCTTGGAACGTGATTTTAAATATCCATACACATCTCGTCCACTGACTCCGTAAGTATCCATTCGACTAAGAAAGTTAAGAGTTTCATAAAAAATAAAAATATAAACAATTAATAAGATTATCTTATTATTAATTATAATAAGTGGTATTAAGAGCAGTAATAAGGAATTATTAAGGTGCTGCCTTATAGGTACAGCGTACAACCAATAACATAGCACAGTCAGTGGCCATAGACCCAGACTTTTTCACTGATTTATTCAGAGATCACAGATCGATACAAAGAGGTCGTTCCTATTGATGGATATGTCAGTGGAAAATGTCAGTGGATCTTAGATATTTAAGAAATTAAAATCTAATCAATTACAACAAAGAAACGCGCGAGGATCTCAGATATCCACAGTCTAAGACATGATTCCTTTCTACCGTTACTATTTAGTTTATTTTATTTTTATTTTTATTTTATTTTTTTATTTCTTTTTCATATTTTTTTAATTATTTTTCTTGCTCAGATAATAAATTGACTATTTCGGTTCGCACTAATGCTGATCATTGCCTATCAGTGGTACGAGCTCTCTGTCATACTGTGCAACGATGCCTCAAATAATGAGAAAGACCCCTACCTACCTATCGAGAATAACATATCCTTAATCTGATTTTTTATGGATTAAATATGCTATTGCAAAGAAAAAAAAATAGACAAATACTTCAATAAGCGTGATCCGAGTGTCGCTGGGAACCGGGTATTTAGACTAGCTGACCCCTGACAACAGACGGAACTAACACTGTGAAGAGAATACTTCATTTTACTAGTCAACTGTTTCGTTAAACTGTTTATTATTACTGGTTTCAGAAGAAAAACATATCTATAATTATTTAGTCATATACAGCGAGTAATAATTTCAAATATAATTCCTTGTCATTAATAAGTTTTCACAACTCTCTGTACATATTCTTGCCATAGATCGATAGCTGAATAAAAATTCATTTATATGATATTGTAAACGTAAATAACACATCATTCGCTGTAAAGAGACAAAAAATAATATTATAGATAATTTAACTTCGACGAACAATTAAAAGTATTAGTTGAAAGTTTATTATAGCCTAATGTATACCCATAGTAATTCATATGTTATATTGTAATATGCTGCTAACTAGGTTTAGTTTTCCTACACCGCTACTAGCTTTTCTATTTGGTCGTGTTCGAAGTGGAGTTTACCGCGAATCCCGATAATATGGATTAAAAGTAAGAACAAAAGAAAAAAAAATAGAATTTCTTAAGCATAATAATGATAATAATCATAATAATAATAATTAATAATTAATAATTAATAATCTAATTCATTGAAAACGCTTACAAGCTAAAATGGCATGTGGAGTCAGATCCTATCAATTACTATCATTTGCTAACAACGAGTAAACTTTCAAAACTGCAGTACTATGACATGTATATAATTTGTGACAATTTTAAAAGTCTTCTTGCCATTTGCAAAGCATAAAGTATCGGCCTAGACAAGAAAAAGGAAAAAAAAAAATCACTCAAACTCGAATCACACGATTTGAGCTACGACAATGATTCTTTCAGTAAACATTCGCTCATACGAAATTTTCATTAATTCCTTTTTTTTTCTACTTTTTCTCTTACTCTATCTCTATCTCTATCTCTATCTCTATCTCTATCTCTATCTATCTCTCTCTCTCTCTCTCTCTCCCTCTTTTCTTCCTTTCTTTCTATTACCTTAACTTACACGAAAAACAAACGCCAACTATCTTAAAACGTCTCGTCAGACAAGACACGAGATATCACATTGCAAGTGTGTTTTTTTTTTTTTTTGTTTTTTGTTTTTTTCTTTTCAAATTCTTAAATTATCATTTTTCATTTAAGTGTTGATTTCAAATTTTTCTAATATATGACAATAAATTGAAGTTTTGCCCGTGTGACGTCTGATTTTTTTTTTTTTACTGTACGCTATCTCATTTTTCATTCAATCCAGACAATCAAAATAGACGAGTTGTTTCGAGGAGAGTATTGATTCAAATGTGGCATATTAGCGTTGATACGGTATCAAACCTTTCAAAAAAAATTATTTTCCGAATGTTAATGTGTTCTCCGCAAGAATTTTCTATTTCCTGTCTTTGTTGTTGTTGTTGTTGTTTCTTTTTCTTTTATTTTTTTGTTTTTTTTTAAATTTTTTTTTTCTTTTCTTTTTTTTTTATACGCTGTATACATATATGTATATTATAGCGCTGTTCGCACTTTACTCACATGCTACCAGCACATCTTCACAACATTTAATAATCATAATAATCACTAGGGGCAATAATAATAATAATAATAATAATAATTATAATAATAATAATAATAATAATAAATCATAATAGACCATAGCTAATAGCTCATAATAAATATATTAATATTAAAAATCGTATTGTTGCATTACTTATTCAAGGATGTGTGTACGATAATATAGATTTATTTTTTTTTTTTGTTTTTTTCTTTGTTTTTGTTTTCTTACCAATTAATATGCAATATATAGATAATAATAGATCAATCAATAATAATATTAATAATATAGACAATATATATATATATAAGTCATATTCATTTTTTTTTTTTTTTTTCTGTTTTATCTTATCCTCCCTTAAACGCGTAGAGTAATTGTATCCTAAGCGCTAGAGTTCAATATTATTATCACAACAAATATCTCCCTAAAATTCTAAGTTCAATCTTCGAAATAAATTACTCGACTACGCCGCGTCCCACTCTCAACATATTTTTTTTTTGTTTTTCATTTTTTTTTTATTAATTTTTTTTCCTTTTTGTTTTCTTGTTTTTTTTCTTTTATATATATATAGGTTTTCATTTTTTTTTTCTCACACATTAAACTTCGTCCCACCATTTGTCACGTTCTTTCTTATTTAAGATATACTATAAGATGTATATATGTGTGTGCGCGTGTGTGTGTATGTATATGTGTGTTTGGATTTGCTTGTGTTATTTTGTTACACAGGCGTTTAAAAGCAATTCATCTGCACAAACATTAGCAAAGCTTTGTTAGGAGAAAAAGAAAAAATTATAAACGAGAGAAAAAAAAGAAAAAAAACGATATACCGTCTGGTAAATATAAATATCTGTCGCACAAATAAGATATATCGCTGCTGTTGACAGGCCTGAATATAATTCTTTTTTTTTTTTATATATTAAACCTCGTAATTTTAAATTTTTTTTCTTTTTACCGTAATTAAATATATATATATAATATATATATATTTATATATATATATACATAGTTGCTTATCTATTCGTACTTCTTACACTTACGTTCATAATCGTTAGCATGTGGATTTAGTATGTTTTTTTTTTTTTTGTTTTTTTTTTTTTTTTTTTTTTTTTTTTTAGTATTATAAGATTATTTTTATTTTATACATTAGTTAGTACTCTTCCTTTTCAATTCATTTATTAAGTAAATCAATTTAATATAGAACGGCTCCCTATAAGTGGCGTTGTCTTGAGATTGGCTTGTCATAGTTAATATTTTTTTTTTTCTTTAAACTTAATTTTAGATTTACTTAAATTAGGTTTTTTTTTTATTATTTATTATTTTTATTATTTATGTTTTATGCAATGTGTATTCTTTTATTTTAAACGCATAGGGTGTGTGTGTGTGTGTGTGTGTGTGTGTATGTGTGTGATTTCCATTCATTTTATTGCGCGGGTTTTTCATTCATTTATTATTTTATTTTATTTTATTTTATTTTATTTTATTTTATTTTATGTTATTTTATTTTATTTTCCTTTCTTCCCTTCCTTTTCTTTTCTTTTACATGTTGATTGGTCTCCTATCGGAGATTGTTTCTGGGTTTAATTCGCTGTTTATTGCGCGTGTCTTTTCAAAATCTTAGTATCGTTTGAACAAGAACTAGTAAGAGGCGAACATGTTCTTTGGCAAACGATAGAATGACCGGTTATAGACTTCGTTTGACCGTATCTGCCTTTCATATCACAAGAGGCCCGCCAATACTCCGGAGGTATTTGGCGATATATTTTTCGATTTGAACGTATATTTTTAAATTAATATGTTTTGTTTTTTTTTGTTTTTTTTTGTTTTTTTTTTTACTTTTTTTTAAGTTTTAAACTCTATAATTAATGGTACAGAGACACATTGAACATTGGCACGACAGGTGGCATTTTTAGATTTACATAAGTTTCTTTTTTTTTGTTTTTTTTTTGTTTTTTTTTTGTTTTTTTTTTTTATTTTTTTACTTCTTTCTCTTTAATATAATAAAATTTATGTTATTGCGATAACATTTGGTATCGTTGCGTCCTCGCTTTATTAAAAGCTTATAACAAGCAAAGACGTCAATGCTCGTAAAGTTTTGATTAGATTGGTACAGTCTAAGTTTGATACTCGCTACACAGTCTTTGACCGCCGAGTAATAAAATGGAACACTCTTAGACACGATCTAAGACTTATTAATTTTCTGTATGGACCGATACAGCAATTTAATAGAGACAACCAAAGATTTTCCCTAGTAGCATGCAAATTATTATTATTATTATTTATTCATTTATTTATTTATTTATTTATTTAGTTATTTATTCATTTATTTCGTTTTTCTCTTCTTATGAAAGTCAGCGAAAAACATTTTTATAAAGAAATGTTACGACAATGTATGTATCTTTTTCTAACAATTTTGACGGGGCTTCAAATTTGATGTATACCTATCATCTTTTGATCATATGGGTGGTTTCTACTTAAACTGCTTGCATACTATCCCAATATCAAGAGAAATGATCCCTGGAACCTGTTATTACTTGTGGGAAGCACGGGTCTTCTCATTTCACAGTTGAATCAAACATAGGGTATATATGTATTGACTATCTTGTCACACATAACAATTAAATATCGATTGTATTTAACTGTAACATATATTATTATCTTTTTGGCTCTTTTTTTTTTCCAATTACTTTTCTGTGACCTTGGTCAAGATAAAATATTATGTAATTCATTCAATCCATTCAATTTGTGTCCCTACGATTGTAATTGACATTACAAGAGAACTTTCAACAGTTTCATCTAAGTCCCAATAAAAATTATTATTTTTCTCCTTTTTTTTTTTCATCTTAATTGTCACTTTTCGGTATTACATGTCTAACGATTTTTCAGTACATACGGTATTCCCAAAAAATTTTTTTTTTTTTTTTTCTTCTTCTTGTTCGAAATATCATGTGTTTTGAGATAAATATTTCAAAATACGACCACCATATGTTGATATTACGGAAAAAGTAGTAAAATTCTAGCAAAATGAAAACAAGAACAAAAAAAAAAAAAAAGAAAAACCAAAAAATGAGAAAAAAAAAATATGGTCACAATCATAGAAATGCGGGTCGTAAAATTCATCGAAGTAACATCGTTTTATATACCTTTCTCTTTCTTTCTTTCATTCTTTCTTTCTTTCTTTCTTTCGTCTTTTTGACTTATGTCAAAATTATTGAGTATTTCGTATTTTTTGTTTTTTTGTTTCACATGATACTGGGAGCTCCCTACATGGACTCACCTCCCAAGAGATCTCCGGGCAGGTAAGAGTTCAGCGAGCTTGGCGTAGCTCTTTGCTGATCACCGCTATCTATCCCAGGGTTACTCCATAGAGAATTACTTGACGGTGGGGCACCCCAAAGCTGACTGGAACTACCACCCCATGTATCTGGGGGTGGACCAGCTTTGCTTGTAGGTCTCAGACCCCATCCAGAACCAGCCGAGCCACCGGTTTGTTGTTGACCGCCGTGACCCAATTGTTGCAACAGTGTGTGAACCTCACTGTCAGCAGGAGATTCAGCAAATATTGTCGTGTTCCCAAGTACGCAGTTGTTTAATGCGCCTTGAGCCTGATTAAAAAGATAATTCTTCAGTTAGACACGCGTTAAGTCTTCAAAATCAATATATTTAGAAACATATTGAAATAAAACCGTGATATCACTAGCTAGTTCTCATCAGAAAAAAAGGTATTAACATATTTCAAGATACCTAAACCTGGAAAATAATCATTTAAACATTGGACATGCATCGGTTCAAGTTGTTAATAATTCTTATCAAAGTTTCCTTTTCAATTTAATAATATATCCTCAAATTTTTTGATACGGTATCAAAACTATAGAATAAGTGTATCGAAGTTCATAATTATTTCATAAATATTACCCTGCCAAATATTTTTTCAAATAGTATGAAAAAAATTAAATACAATTGTTAGTATTATAAAAATTGATAAACTCTGAGGATGTAAACGATATCTGAAACTTTTCATAAATTTCCAAACATCTACATACCTTGATAGCTTCATCTCTAGATGAATATTTAGCCAAAGCTATCCCGTGGTTTAGGTATAATCTGAAGTCTTGTACAGGTCCGTGCTGCATGCACAGTGTCTTCAATGTTGATCCGTCAATTTGTGGTGTTAAATTCTTTAACAACAGCCAAGTTGAAACCCAACCGGCATTAGCTACGGCGCCAGTTTGCAGGCCCCATGAACTAGAAGAACGACCAACGCCGGCTAAGCCTGCCCAACCATTGCTAGCGCTCACACCTCCCTTGCTTCCAAGTCCAGGAGGGGGTCCGCGAGATTTACTCATCGGAGCACCCCATAGCTCAGATGTTACGGCAGTAGGAGGCGGAGCAGATTCGCCCCATGTATTTTTGGAACTATTTGAGGAAAAGAATTGAATAAAATTTACCGCGTTTATAGAAACAGAGAAATTATTTTGTTCAAAGTAATGCAAACCAGCAAATATCTCACCTGGCAAAAGCACTGGGTGTTGTAGCTGGTGGATTGAAACTCCAAGTCGAGTTACTCAGACTGGGAATAGAGGTATCCACGTTGGCCGATGGAGGAGGTGAAGTTTTGGTGCTTGAAGAGAATATCGCGTCAGGATCCTTGATGGCAGCGAGTGATAAAGGTGAGCGGACAACTGAGCCCGGAGTAATACTTGGATCATCCTCAATGCTCTTCATCTGATTTCCCTAAAACGTCATCAAATATAGGTGGACCCGGACAATCCTTAGGTGCTAAATCTTAAATAACAATTCAACTTAAAGTTGTGAGTTATTTTAGAACCGAGTTTTTTCTTCCTTCATTATATTTAGAACCTGACGGTATTGGGAGTGGATTACCTTCCATGGCTTGCCAGGTTCAAACTCCGGTACCAGATCTGTGAAAGCAGCACCACCGGGTTGCCAGTCTTTACCATCTGTTGAATCATTGGTACCAGCGTCTGGCCATCCGCTGTCACCAAGTCTTGAAGACCAGGTCCCGTCCCCTTGTCCTAGTAAAGGATTCATGTTAGGACTGCTGTGTGATTGAGTGAGACCACCTGGTGTAGTGGGCGGTTTGCTTGTAGTACCGGGAGCTCGTGAAAATTCATTAGTACCAAGGTCTCCCTCCTTATCCAGGGATGGCAGTTTCCATTGATTGAGACGAGACTGTTGTTGGCTCTGAAAGTGAAGAACGAAAAAATATAAATTAATCCCTGACTAACAGGAAATGTTATTTGCTACATGAATAACTGATTTTATATCTCCTTACCACTGGAGGCTCTTTGTTCATAGTTAAGTCACTGAAAGTATTTTGTAGCGCAGACATAGGATCATGAACCGATGTTTTGTAGTAATCAGATCCTTGGGAAGGAGCTGCAGGATGTTGTTGTTGTTGTTGTTGTTTCATGTAAGTTGCTTGCTGAACAGCGATCTGATTCTGAAGATTAGCTATTTGCTGTTTGGTCTTAGTTATCTGTACGCTAATTTGCAATACTGTCTGGCTGTTTCCTTTCAATGAACTCTGAACTGAATGTTGCTGATGCAACTGCTGCAGTACTTTTATTTGCTGCAATAGCTGGTTTAGCAGTATCAAAGTCTGCGGAGCAAGCGGCTGATTCAATATCTGGTGATTCAAGTAACCTTCTTGGACAGCTAACTGGATTTGCTGTACCAGCATTCTCAGTTGTGCGGTACTAGGTTGATTTTGAGGAGTTCTCGAAGTCTAGACACACAAATAATAGTTTAAATTTATAAATAATATAATCAAATATTCAGTCTTACGGTGCATTATTGTAAAACATTTAACTAGCCCAAGACAATCAAACATTCTTCTTTAATATGCAGTTTTGAAATTTTATCAACTGCTAAAATGATTTAACTCGATAGTTTAAAATCAGACAGAAGTGAAAATAAGATAAAAATTCAACATCTACTTTTTTTTAAACATTTTGCAAGTGAAGTGAATCACCTAGTTTATAAATCGTGAAAAGACTAAAGTACGAAAAATAAATTTCTAATCGCTAGACTTTAGCTCTAACTTGGACAACGTTGATTATCTACGACACATATATTTTCTTAAACAAGCACAGCCAATTTTCATGCATTGCAAGCTCAATAATCATTCATTCATGACTCACTACACAGGCACAAACTGTAAGCTAATATAAAAATTTCATTGACCAGAGAGATATTGATGAGTTTCAATACAACTCAATTTCTGATACACCATTCCAATCAACATTTACAACAAATCCTCACAAACAATGACACAATAATTTAGTCATTTTATAATCTTCAAGGTATCTCCTTTTTCTAAAAGATGAAGATAAATGAAAGTGTCTACAAAAAATGCAAACATCAGCTATTGTTCTTTGAAACTCATCCATTCAATGAATCAACAGTATTTAAAAACGAATAGTCTACTAAGTTCTAAGATAAAAAGATGCTTCTGTAAGAAAGAGCGAAAAAAAGAGAATTTTTTTTCTTTCTTTTTTTAAGTAGTAAATTTGTGAATGTTTTGATTTTTTTTTTTTTCGGATCACGTAGTTCACCTGGTTGAAAGGTGGCTGCGGCGCAGTGACACTGGGCTGTTGTTGCTGCAACTGTACAGCTGCTTGTTGTTGCTGTTGTTGTTGTAGCTTGAGAAGACTGGCGCTGGCGACTGAACCACTCATACCACCGGTTGACCCCACGCTAGGCATTCCGGCCCCCTGTATTCAATACGAACACCCTATACCCCTTGCCCTTCCTACGCTCTCTTCCATCCTTACCGCTATCATATTATAAATTTAACGTCTATTCACAGCCTTGGAAGTAATAATTAACAAGAAATTCATTGGTCAACAAAGAAAAAAGTAAAGAATAACGTTATTCTTCTTAAATTTAAGAAAAAAAAGTCATTTACTTTTCTAGGGAACATAATATGGCTCAAAAAACTGTAATTGGTTTATTTCAAATCAAAATCACCTCAAGGCTGTGTTCAGCTTATCAATATCTATCGAAGCTGAATATAGGTATACATGTTTCCTTCACCAAATACTGACAAATCTCTAAATTATGCAAATGCCAATCAATGTTAAAATCAGACAAAAAAACACCTGTTAATAATTTCAAATCCTCACAACCCTCACATGTTACTCAATATCACTCAACAATATGATTAAAATCTTGCTAGCACACGTATTCTGCGATATTCTCACCAATCTATAATCACTAGATCGAAAGAATTTCAAAACGACAAATTAAGACCCAAGTATATTATTCAAGAGTGAATCATGATCTCGTGAGTGATAATAAAAAAAAAAACATTTCTAAACTTTGAAACAGAATAAGTGAGCCGCTCGCAAGAATATTTAGAATATAACTTACCGGAGGGAAAGACATCTGTTGGGCAACGTGATTAAACCTTGGTGGATAACCAGCTGCAGCAGCAGCTTGACTAGCAGGATCATATCCGGCGTGAGTATCATGGCGACGCCACTGATCTAGAGGACGTACTTGATTCAGAAGTTCGTGAGCCTCGTCTCTGTTCATTTCGCGGCTTCGTAATGCAGTTTCCACATCCTCTTTCTGCAAACAACAAAGAAAACGAAAAGCCAATGTAAATAAACAGAGAAATCAACGTTTCAAGTTTCAAGTTTGAATTCACCCAATAAAGAAACACATCCATACCTTGTAGCCCAGATCGCAGAGATATCTGAACTCTCTGCTGTTCCATATAAGCTCCTTGGTAAGTGTTTGCTTTGGTGGATGAGCCCAGCTAGAAGTAGGATCCATGTCAGTATCTCCCCATCCTCCTGTGGGTCCCATAGGTTTTGGTTTGTGACTTGTCGGGCCTCCCCATGAAGAAACAGGGTTTATTTGAGGCTCGTTCCAAGCAGCTGGTGTTTTCTGATCATCCCAACCAGCGGTATCATGTGGTCCATCTCCCCAGGATCCATTGCGACCTCCACCGCCTCCTCCACCTCCTCCCCCGCCACCGCCAGCTCCACCTCCGCCTCCTCCTCCACCTGGACCAGTTGGATGACCCCACATTGGGCCGCCAACATCTGGTTTCATTCCTGGCTGCCCAGGCATTCGGTTTTGTGGCATACCAGGTGGACACGGCATACCTAACGGTAGGGTATTATAAATATCAGAATTAAAGAATTAGGGGATTGAAATTGAAATTGAAATTGAAATTAAAGCTTTGAAGTCGTGAAGGTTTGAAAGAAATTTTGTTCAACTCGGTTAAAGTCTGGCGTAATGAGATGATATTGAGCAGAAATGATCGGTAATAATGTTTGAATACTTTTTAGCAATACTTCAAGACTGTCGATGTCTGTGATGATGTTTTCGGAAACAATGAGCTTCAGATCAACTTTGTTAACTACGAGAACGAAAGGAATTCGAATACTTAAACTACAAAGGCACTGACTCTGAATAAACATAATGATCGATGACGGTATGGCAATTACTTCAAATAGTGAGTGAATGAAACAAGCAAAATACTCAAAACTTATAATATCAAAGAACTATTAAAGATGGATGAATGGTATGAGAAAAAAAAAGTACCTCCACGTCCCAAATTTGGCGTCGGCAAGTCCTTCCAATGAGAAACCTTACTTCCTGGCATAGCACGAGGATTTGGTGTTGGATTCCCCCAAAGGCTAGTACCGTCGTCATAATTTGGAACATTTCTACGCTGAGTAGGTGGCGAAGGTTCTTCCCAACCGGATGGTTTTCCTGGCATCATTTCTTTAGGTGGTGGAGCTGCCCATTGATTCATGCTCGATGGATTTACCATCTTTGCAGGGGGTCCTGATGGGTGTTGATGACCCATTTGGTGGTGAGGTGGACCCGGTGGTTGACCCCACATAGCATCTGCGCTTGCGCCATTTAGACGACCGGAGATACCGCGTGGATCACCGCGCATATCAGCCATTCTTGGATCGCGACTCATGGGATCCATTACTCTCATATGATCTCTTGGGTCTAGGGATATTCTATGGTCTCTAGGATCGCGCATTTCACGAGGATCTACGGATCTTAGGTCTCGAGGATCTCTGGGATCCATTCTTGGATCACCCCAACTTGATCCTGGGAAAACAATGGTCGAAAATACTTGAAATTCGAGCAGAGCATTTGTTCTTCTAAATAAGAAGAACTTATTCTACTTTCTCTGATTACTACTACAGTGCAGTGATTTTAATCTAATCAAATATTGGAATTAAATGATATATCGGAATTAATATAATGATGATACGGGATACAGAAGAACTAAAAGCCTGTGCAGCATTAATCCTACTAAATCAGTATGATTCAATAACTGTTTTACGATTTAAATAACAAACTATGAAAGCCAGAGACTTTGAATGGATATAAAGTCCAAGTTTCATAGCTAAACATTGCGACAATGGGATCCAGGGCGGACTATTTAAAAAATATCACGCTTTCCAGGTTCCAATTTGAGAATAATTAAATCAGACCTTTTATCAATTTACAAAAGAAACTTAGTAATCAAAGGGAATAACGAATCTGATTGATATAAATATGTTTCAAATTATCAAGTGACGAAAATGTTTCATAACTATCAGTTGTTCGAAATAATAGGCTTATTAAGCAGCGCACAATAGTTTCAGAAGGCAAATCTTCAAATCTAAAAAATAGAGTTGAAATAACTACTTCTAAATTATATAAAGAAATTATTTCATCAACTTACCTCCTCCGGACATACCGCCGCCGCCACCACCGCTGCCCCCGCCTCCGCCTCCTCCTCCTCCTCCACCTCCACCGCCGCCATTACCGCCGCCGCCACCGCCGCTGTTACCACCACCACCGCCACCACCACTGGTTTGGTTTGCAGCTGCTCCAGGCCATTGAGCGGTATTGGGTTGATTAGGAGTTGGCGCCCCAGTCCACATGTTGGAAGAATCAGCAGCGTCGTCATCCTCTCCCCAAGTGCCGCCGATATTTGTAGAGGGAGTGTGTCCCCAAGGTGTTTTAGCTTGTTGTTGAGGAGGTGGTTGACCTCCGTTTCTTAAGTTAGCTTCCCATAGATCGGTGCCGTTATTAACAGGTGGCTTCCACATAGGAACACCATCTTTGGTCATACTTGGCTCTGGGGATGTTGGAACTTCCCAGTTTGTGTCCTGATTCACATGTTGCTGTGAATAAAAAGACGAATTTTTGGTAAACTGAATCAAATACAATTTTGGTCATTAGAATGAATGATTAAACAGTAATTTCGTCAGAATACTTACGCAACCCCAGCCATCTTGACTGAACAAAGCCTCTCGCATGGTGTTCAATTGTTCGAGTTGTTGTTTCGTCGAGGGATTGTTGCTTGCGGGTGTGCTAGCGCTATTTCCAGTCGCTGGTGTCGCGCTGTTTGTTGGATTATTATTAGCGTTGCTGCCAGGTTGCGAGGGTTGTTGAGTCGGGTTGTTGTTATTTTGAGCAGATTGATTTTGCCCAGGTCCTCCAGGATTGCTAGACTTACCCTGAGGCCATTGCCCGTTATTCTGATTTCCTGACGTGGCGTTGTTGGACTGAGATGTCGGTGGCCCAGATTGTGGGTTTTGAGATTGATTTGGATTTGTTACTTTGTTCACATTGCCTGACACCAGAAAGTAAACTTCATTGTAAAATCATCATATTATGATTGTGTCCTCGAATCGAGGCTCCAAAAATTAAAAAATATCAGATATATTAATATTGAGGATAAATTTCGGTCACATCTTTTCAGTTTCAAATATAAATAAAAGAATTGTGACTAAAAAATACAAACATCAAACAATTCGTCGGATAAAATTAGGGTTTCTGAAATGTTCGATTCAAATAAAGCGTCTCAATGCTTGGAATTGCATTTTTAATGGAATATAACTCTTGAGAAAAAAATTATATCGGAAATAAAAGTATAATAGTTGATGTCTTACCCTCACCTGGGTTCTGGCCAGTAGGTGGTCCTTGGTTTTGATTCTGATTTGGATTAGCAGTGACTGATCGATTGACATTGTTGCCTCCCCAGTTGCTAGGAGGTCCAGTGCCCACTGGTGGATTTCCTGGTGTTCCACCCCAGCTAGATTGAGTGGCATTGTTGTTGTTAGGAGCTGCGGTAGGTGCTGTACCCCAGTTGGCAGCGCCGCCAGTGTTAAGTGAACTCTCTCCGCCTCCAGCCAATCCGGATACGATTGGTATTCCCCATCGTTTTTTGTATCCCATAGAAGATTGATAAATTTCATTGCAGGAATAAGGACGATTGAACATGTCTTGCAAAGCCTTTTTCAGTTGTTTACGCAGAACTTCAGTCTCCTCGACGTCAGTTTTGTAAGCCTTTTGATAGCTAGAGAGCAGTCGGCGCACTAATGCAAGCAGAGTTGTTGTTTCATTGGTAGTTGAGACAAGAGGTTTGATTCCCAGCAACTTCCCATCATTATCGTCATCAGATTTATATTCCATAGATTGTGATATATCGTTGTTAGATAGATCGTCGATTTTGTTTTCATTTGAAACTTGAATGTCGTTTTGATAAAATTCCTCGTTAATTGATACGAAGTAATCAGCGTTTTGGTCATGGTTTGATGTAGTTCTGTTACTTGTAGTATTAGTAGTTGATTCGTGGTCATATTTAAGGTAACTTGATTTCAGCATTACAATATCATCATCAACGAAGTTTGAGTGTTTCTCCACTTGAGAGGCAGGTACAGTGTTAGTTTGGGATGCGACGGTGGCTGGTTGGCGTTTAAGCGTCATCGTAGGCTCGCAGGTAGTCAGTGTAGGAATGTTAACAGCCGACAGAACGTGCATTTTATCGTCAGATTTGTTGAGTCGAGTAGCGTGAGACGTTTCAGACTTATCACTAAAGCTAACACTTAGCGTAGACTTAGATACAGACTTAAAGTTAGAGTTAAACTTATCGTCGATCTTAGTAGACACTTGATACTTATCAATCTTAAAGCTAGCGTGTAGAGGCTTGTTAGACTTATTGTTATCCTGAAATGAAAGAGCACCAACAGTAAACATTGTTGCTTGGGTATAGCTAATACCATCATTTTGAAACCCTAGCCTATAATTAGTAGTCATAGTAGAACTAGTCTTGTAGCACACAGCGACGTTAACAATGTCTTCGATAACATCTGGATTATTGTTATTAATATTCATTTCTTCTCCAATAATAATAATGTTATTATTATTATTATTTATATTATTACTAAAGTTGTTAACATAAACCTTACATTCTATCATTAATGGAACACATATGCGTTGCATCAGCTCGTTCACAGTAGCGTGTCGTAGAGAAGGTTTAACTTTCGTAAGATTTTCTATTAAAGATCGCAGAGAGGTGGATTCGTTTGTCGAAACGATAATAAGCGTATTGGAAGAACGGGTGGCGAAATTCTGAGCTTGTGCGAGGGACAACTCTAAATAATTGATATTGTCAAAATGCAGGAGTTTGAAAATTTTGCTGACGGCGATTTCCTGCCCAATAATCAACCGGTACGAAACCGGGATTGAAAGATCACTCTGATAAACCTTTGACAAATCATAATCTTTGCAAAACAGATCGCAATCTGAGTATAAGATCACAATTACACAATTTTCAAGATCATATTGGGTTAATTTTCGGCATATCCCACGATAATTGGTAACAGGAGAGTACTTAATAGCTAGTAATTTCACACTTTCCCATCGGCTTGAAGAATAAGAAGAAGAAGAAGTATTTTCAATTAGAAAATTTGCGAGAGCTGTGCCTTCTCTGACACCGCCGCTTAAGGAGAGGAGATAGTAGTCTCCGTTGCGGGTTGAGCTGAGCAATATCACAGACTTGGAGTAATTATTATTACTTATCAAACTAAGATTAGCCTTAAGGTTATTGTTTTCGCCCTTATCAAGGCGGGACCCTAGTAAGGAGTAATTCTCGACAAAGGACGATTCGCACGACAGCAACGGGGGGCAATCAGACTTGGGTATCCTAACTAGGCTAGGCTCCCCCGCACATTGACGTACTTCGCCCCTTGTCGTCTTTAAATTTATGCTTACTTGTAGTACCCTAACGCTTAGATCACTAAAGCTATCCTTATTATCACTTAACAGCTTAGAAATAGACTTAGAGTTATCGGCGGAGCTTCCCAGCTGCCCAGGCGAACCCGGTCTGTTTTGCTTTCTGTATTTGTGATGATTATGTTCTGCATTGTTGTGGTTATTTACTTTATTATTGTTATCATCTATTAGAAGGTGATTTGTTGGATTTTTTGTGATTGCTGACGCCACTGACTGGCAGGCCTTGCCTTCAGCCGCTGAGCCGAGCTCACCTGAAAATAAAACAGAGAAATACCGTTCAAAACCAAACTCCTGAAATTCAAAACATCTAAATATACCAAGATAGTTTTATCTATCTATCCCTCAACCCTCGCATCAATAACATTTCTACGCAGTGTTGGCTTGTTCATTTTTCATTAATTTCAACTTATCCACGGATCTAGAGTGGCTCATTCATCGATCGATTCGTTAACAGTCACGGTGCTGATTTATAGATTCCACGAAATGTGGGCTAAGTCGCCCATGTGCCATCTACCGCAGCTACAACTAGATTATTTTTTTTTTTTTTCCAAAATAAAAGACAAAAAAAAACAGAACGACCAAATTATTTATTTTATAGAGAGAAAGTAGGTAAAAAATAATTTGAACTTCTACAAGTATACTAATTGAACTATATGAAACGAATTTACAAACTCAAGGATTTCGAATTGTATGAATTCTACAAAGAATCGCCAAAACCCTTCTATATTTCAGTTTATTTATTTATAAATTCTTTGAAATTACAGAAACCCGGTTATTCATCTGCGTGGGTAAGATTATAGAATGTATTTTAATCCCTGAAGCTGCGGTTGAATACGGGTCAGACACAAAATTGACGTATTATATCTCGAGAGCAGAAACAACCAGCGTAAAGAATTGATTAAATCAAAATTACCAAATACCATGCCTCTTTAATATTTGTGGACAAAATTACTCACCAGATTGGCGTGGCAGGACGGTTAAGAAGTCATTGGTGGTGGTAGCGATGGGGTGGCTGGTAGGTGCTGCCATATTACTGTTGTTTGTGGATTCGATATCACAGAACCTAACGCTATCTGGTCTTCTCCCCTCCTCCACCCCACTCAGACTACTTGCCATTAATACTACTACATCCCCCTATAAAATAACAAAAAGTATCAACTGATTGAAAATATCTGTTTAAATTTGAAAAAAAAGTAAAAAAAAACTGATACAAGGTAAGAAAAAGTCTTCCGATCTCCGGATTGAGCTGGTTTAAAATTTCAAATATGGTTTCTTTCTCGCCGTTTATGAAATTGAAATATTTTACATAGAAATTAGAAGCGAATCGATGAGACGCACTAAGTATGTGAGAATAAATTCTAAAAATAAATGAATTCTAAAATTGAATCAATATTCTTAAATCTCACCTTGGAATTTTGTACGAAGGCATTTGTTTTAGTAGAAATCTCATGTGAACTAGAATTGTGTGGAAACATTGGGCTCAGTTCTTCTTTGGCAGGCAATGCATAGAAACCAAGATCTGCGCAATGGAAAATAGATAAACACTTGTTTAATAAATTGATAAATTGATAAATTAATGAATCAATTTATTCATTTCCTCATTTATTTATGGGATTAAATATTGAACGTTATTCATTCTCACCTCGTAGACTATATCACTATCAGTGCGCTCCTAGCTCCATGCCAGTAGAGATCTGTAACGATGCGAAAGAACGGTAAAACTTCAATCAACGTTGGTTTATATTTTTCGCAACATTGTGTATAGAACGAATTCTAGAAAAGGTAATTCCTTCGGCTTCGCCAAATCCATAATACCAAAAATTGACAGGTTTAATAATTTTACGAGAATGAATAAAAACGACGATCGTGTCACAGCCGCGATACGAATAGATACGTAAAAACCATAAGAAAAAAAAAAAAAAAAAAAGAAAAGAGAGAGACTGAAGACTTAAGTTTACGACACGATGTGACGTAAAATAATAACGTATACATAGAAATCTTCGATGGTTGATAGTTGATAAGGAATAGAAACGACAGAGTTTCGAACGAGCGTTATATTTGAAAAACTATGATTTCTACGTCGAGAAAGTTTCGATTAAAGGATTAAAAAAAACTCATCGACGTTCGATGGAGGAGCGATGTTTAAAATCTAATAAATGTATGTATATCGTGAGCGGTGTTTGAGGACATAGCTGCTAGCACACCATACAGTAGTAGCAGCAGCAGCAGCAAAGGTTAGATAACAATTTTAGAGCGTAGAAAAACAACATACGATGACGTACGCGAAGTTATTCGATTGCGTATTACGCTCGGTATATTAAACAGCATGAAAACGTTCAGATTTAAATATAATATTAAAACCTTTGTCAAATAATAATGAGCACTTACACTTCGGGGCCCGAAGAACAGACAGTTTTGGGGCTATTTCGCCAGTGCGGAATAGCGTACTCGCGAAGAGTGCGAGAGCTATTCCCGCGAACGAACCTCTTCCCTCGAACAGGCACTAATCGCTACGATTGCTACCACATTCAAAGACAACAACACAGATTCACTAGCTCTCGACATATCGTCGTTAAACTGGATATAAGTTATGTCTTTCTAAAACAGATATGCTCCTCTCTCTAAACCCTTTTATTAAGGTTGTTGATTAAAATACTTATTATCTTTTCGTTAAACGTGTATATTTACTATGTATATTAATTTATATTAATTTATTTTTCATTTCATTTTCTTTTTTTTCTTTTTCTTTTTACATTATATATATATTATTGTATCTTTTTTTTTTTTTTGTTCAACTTAAACATTTAACCCTAAATTTATGATTGTTTATATTAACCTTAATACTAAATATATTTTCACAGTTTATTTTAATGATGTTTATATACTATTTTCGAGTTTATTGTGGGTTAGAGAGATCAGAAATTATTGATCTGCCAGATACGTGGCAAGCAGAAACTAGTCGGGCGAACGCCGTTCCCTGTGGCGCGCGTCTCCCCTTCTACTTTGACATCGCTGTCTTGCTCTCTCCCTCGCTCTGTCTCTCTCTTTCTCTTTCTCCCTCTCTCACTCCCTCTCGCTGTCTCTCTCTTCAACGCATCGTTCTCCGATATACCGATCTACCTCTCTACCTCTCTACCTCGCTGCCTCTCACCCTCTCGGCCTCTCGCGCTCGCTCACTCCCTCTCTTTCTCTCTCTCTCCAACTCCATAGGTCGCGGGCGGGGCTATTTTAGCTCCCTGCTCGTACAGAACGCCGCAGACCCCGCGGAAGATTCAGAGTTTTATAACCCATGTTTGCAAAAATTCATTGTCGCGTATGACAAGTATATGATCTTCGATCATTATTTCATTCATAAATAGAGAATACGAAAAAAGACGAACGTCGACTTTGAGTTGAGAAAAAGAAATGAAGAGAATAGGGGGAAACGAAAAGAATAAAGAAATGAACTATAATAAATATGCTTATTTTATATAACACACATTTTCAGACATACATATCTACATTATGACAAATATTCCATTTACTTTCTAACGCGGCTGACTAAAATAGGACAAAAGATTGCATAATATCGGCAAAATGGCCGAATCCTAACCTCAACGGTATAATATTCTCGAGGTACCGCGAAATAACCGCGTGCGATGCTTTTGATAATCGAATAAAACAATCTTTTTTTCTTATTCTTATTCTTCTTTCAAGTGTTAGATTTGACTGGCGTGATGTAATTACGTTCATAAGTGAACGAATATCATTTTTATAACTCCTATTGTACTCCCATTGTACAGTGAAAGTTGGACAAATTGACTTTACAATATGTAGTATTAAAAACAGCTTAATCTCGCGCCGCTATTATGTAGATCCATGCATAACTTCTTCTAAAAAATCGTTCATAACATTATAAAAAATTAAATTTATTAATCTCGTCTCGCGGTGCGCCGCTACTCGTCGGAGGACGCTCTATAATGTTTTTGCGTTGTTCGTGCCTGAAGCTGCATCTACTTAAAGAAGGGGGAAATTTTGTCATCTATGTAGGATCCGAGACGCCTACGCTTCGAAATAAGATAGCTTACACGCTTATAGTCATAGCACATACATAGACTCGACGGGACCATAGATATAAACAGATATACGCAGTACATACACTATATATTATAATTACGTATAGGCGCATTAGCTAAATACATGCGCCGTGCACAATTCTTGTTACGTATAACATACTATAGATATATTATGGTGTGTGTACATTGTATGCTATATATACTGAGTAGCTTGGCAACAAGCAGTTGCCGCGCGGGGCAAGGTCGCCCCCCACCAGAACCCCCTCCCCCTCCCCGTACGTATCCCCGCCGCCCCTACGGCGCAGTTATTTTATCCTAAGCAATATTTATTACAACATAGATCGTACATAGGTAGAGGATCTATGCGGTTATGTAGGTATATTGTACTCAGCGCGAAAAAACGATGTGCTGAGAATTGCCGAGATAGCCCTAGCCTGTTAGTCGCATATGCTAAAAATAATGAAATTTAGAAAATCTAGTTACTAAAATAAAATACAAAACAAAACACCGAGGCATTGCGCTTCGAACATTCTGCCATTCCAGATATAGTATATGCTAACTAACTCGTTATATGTAACATAATATAAAGCTGCGACACGTAATCGTGCAGAACCATCATCGCGGAAAAAGTTTAGTCTATAAACCAGATTCTCTTTGCCGTATAGATATAAATAAGCAAAAGTTGTGGTATTTTTATTTTTATGCATACATATTATTTTTTTCTTTTTTTTTTTTCAACAAGGAAATATACGGTTAACCGCTTTTGTTGAACTCGCGGGATAGTCGCCGGTTTTCACTCGTTGCAACAAGCTTTTCAAAAGCACGAAACGATTCGGATGATAAAAAAAAAAATTCGAATGAAACTCACTATCAGCGAAGCCGAAGCGTTATCCGATCGATGGAGCAAGGGTAGATAGACGCGGTAAAAGACGGTTTTTTTTTATTCATTTTATTTAGCTAATACCTATGTAACGCCATGATTGACGGCAGTCGCCCTGCTATAACTTCTTTTCCCAATGAATATAGGTATAATGTTGTGTTGTTGATTTCTTTTTTGTTTTTTTTTTGTTTTTTTTTTTTCGTGTGAATAAAAAGAGAAAGATTACGAAATCAAGAGCCGCAAAAACCTCCTTCGCCTTCCTTAGAATGAGCGGGGAAAAAAAAAACTTCGACTGTATTCGGGACTAGCCATTCTGGTGCGAATTAAATCGGCAGTCGGTTGAATCCAGTATGTATAGTTGACTAGTCATCACTAAAAATACAAATTTTTACGACTCGCCCCGCGGCGCGATCTAGAGAATTTATCTGAAACTCTTTAAGGGCCCCTTGGGATCGCGTGACACTAAAAATGCAAGATTTTAAATAAAACACAAGCTTTAATCATTTATTTTCGCGTCGTATTTCAAGTGTTGTTTTCTTCGGTAATAAAAATTTCAGAATTCTTATTAAGCGCATTTATGTGCGGCTAATAAGAACCTGCGAGTCGAAATAAATACTCACGTAGGTCGTAAGCTCGCTCGTAAGTAATTGCATACGCACGGAAGGAGGTAGCATTGTTATCAACTTTTATGCATATTATATACCTACATATACATATTCGAGCGACACGGAAGCCTGTGTGTTACATATTAGATTATGTTATATTTTCGAAGGGAATGAGTCTTCAATTTGATAGTACTACATAGGTACCAGTACAAACACAACGTGAACTTCGCAGTTAGTTTATAAATCCACGACCGTGAATTAACGTAGAAGAATAATAACAGACGAGAGAAATTTTGTAATCCGCGAATGACACGCGCGCGGTTTATGTACGTACATACATGCATACGTACGTACGTGTTTTAAAATACTACTATTAAAAGTATTTCATTACGTATACATTGACGGGGACGTTGCTCTCTGACTCCTACTCTGCTCCCCTTCCATTCAAAGCGCTCATTACCCATTAGGTTTAGCTTGAACTGTAAAGTGTAAACTTATAGCCAGACCCAGGTCGAAAAGAGTAGGTAGGTAGGTATATTAACTTCCCGGAGAAAATAATACGTATGTATCTGCTGGTAGAGTAAGTCGGCCAAACCAAGCCAGCTCAAGCCAGCTCAAGCCAAGCCGCGAGTCGCAACCGTTTCACAAATCTTATTCGCGACGTCGAATAACTTTAGTCAAACAAAGAAAGAGAGAAAGAAAGAGAGAGATAAAAAAAACAGATGTAAAAGAAAAAAAAAAGAAGAAAAAAAAAAGAAAAATCATTGGGGAGAGGTAAGAAGAGAAAAAGAAACGCGCGCTACCACATTCCAGACACTCCCACCACCATTACTTTGCATACGTACTACTACTACGAGAATGACTACTGCTAAGTATAAAACATTAATTAAACGTCCTGGTGAATCGATTTGTAGCGCAAGCCTTTTGAAGCCGTAATTTTTTCACATCGTATATCACGATGCATATCGGAAGTTTGAAAATGATATCTTTTTCCGCTATACGCTATGAGATAATTCTAATAATAATGTTCATTCTATTAACAATAATTAGTATGTGTTGACCTGTTTCGTGTGACCTAGTTATCAACGGTTAAATAATGAATATTATTCGGTTAAAGTTTCTTTGCCACTGGTTGCCCGCGTACGCTCACGGTACAATTACATGTGAATATGATGAATAGATTAGATAAAGACACGCAGTAGATTTCGTTACTATCAGTAGTCTTTCTATGTATATGTATACGTATGTGTGTATGTATGTATGCCTGTGTAGAAGTGGTATAGCCTCGTATGGTCGTCTACCAACGAGGATAATATTTAAATACATATATTAGATAAAATGTACAACGTGAAAGAATAAAAATAAGAGCCGTGAATTCAGTTTGTAAATCATTCTATCCGATCTACAGATCGTTCAATTCGAACAAGGCTTGATTAAACAATGTTATTATTACGCGTTAGCAGATAGCTAACTATATTTGGTAGAAATCTTAACGCCCGCCGTGTAATACGACCTCAAAGTCGGATTTCTGCTCTGAATCCTCTCGGCTTAACAGTATTGCGTATCCCGCGTGTTCTAAACGCGTTGTAGAAAATCCGCGTCGAGTGGATCTTACCTCTCTATTGTAACAATGCGAGAGTTTCAGAGTGAACAATAAACAAATGAAAAATAATACAAACGACAATGAGAACTTGTTTTGAAGTAGTTACAGTTTTACTAGAATGATTCAAAGAGTCGCGCGAGAGCGTAGGTATACCGATTAAGTTTATATTATCATTACTATTATAAGAAGAATAATAAACTCTAATCTAACTCGTTTAATACCCTGCCGTGTATGAAATTATTTCCGAAATTCTACGACTAAATTATCAAAAGATACCAATCCAATGAGAAATCTATAGTTTTTATATACGAGTATAAATATCTGTAGGTTTGAAACGGTTATATCATTCTTGTATCAGATTTTCAGAGCGCCATACGCTCGCACCATGCTTGCTGATACGTACCGAAGTAGGTATCCACTATCCTACCTACCTACCTACGGATATAACATGCATAGAACACACATTGATATTGATATTCACATACGCTCGCAGAACCCCCGCACACATATACGCAGGAGCGAAGCTTTTACATAAATCATACTTGTGTGTGTCTGTACCTATGTATGTACGTATGACATGTAAGTACATACATAGTTATGTATATATACGTATGTATATACGAACGAGGTATAGGTATAGATCTGCGTGTACGAACCGCGTATACATATATAGATACGTGTTGAAAGAGAATAGATATATAGGTTATATTTATATTTTTTACGGAGGCTCAAATATTCCAACCTTATACAGGTTGTATTAAGTTATATTAGGCTTTCTTACCTACGGCAATGTGTTCACTGGCGTTCACGGTCGAGAAAAGTATCACTATCACACGGAAATATTCACTTTTCACACGCTCAATAACACATTACGTACAGCCACGGAATTTTATTGGAAATGAGCCTCCATTGCTTTGCACGGAGTTTCAAAGGGATACCGTTACGCGACGCCACGACCTCAGTGCCCGGAGCAAAGACAACCGTTAACTAACGAAACAACAGAGATTGGATACCGCGCGGCCTTTCGCCCATCTTTCATTACCTAAGTACCTAGTTAGATACTATAACTGTTGGACAATTTTCGTATCAAGGAATATGCGCATCAATTTCATAACACAAAATTTACAATTTCGCGGGAAATAGTTGATTCTTCTGCATCGAACTGATACCCAAAGTAGAATAATAGTGACACGTTTTAATTATCAATCATTTATTGATGCATTACTGTTTTTTATTTCATCGTTTTTTCAAAAGTGGTTCAAATATGCGATTTATTATTAACGGAGGTTAGGCGTATATAGAAGTTATCTAATCGAATCGGGGATCCCTGAGATTTTGTGTATCGTAAATATCCCATTGATTCATGGGGTTTAAAAAGGCTGCTCCTTTTTTCCGTAACTTAATAAATTCTTGTCTTTCAAAGGACATCCACCCGTGTAATCAGTTCTCTGAACGGTTATAACCGTACCAGTTTTTTTATTTAAAACATGGGATACGTGCATCACTGCCTTTTTACCACTACAAGGATCTTCCTCGACGATCTTCGTGCTGTACTGTTTAACATCAGGCGATATTTCTGGAGAAATGAAAAAAAGGATATGTGCGTATAAATAACAAAAATTGAATAACACAACATTCGTCAAAACTAAATTTATAACAATATCCGCAATATCGTAGCCTGGTCTTTTCTAAATCGATTTTACCTCTTTCCACCGTTTCAACTACTGGCTGCGAAGTCACTTTCGGTTTCTCAACTTTTTTTGTAATATTATAAGTTTTGCCACATTTCTTGCCTTCCGAAGTGGCGGACGGAGATATCATATTCATCACTAAACAGATAGGCATAATATTACACGAGTTATTACCTCTATTCGTATATCTCGTTAAACCTATAGATAAATGTACTCAGCGTACTGCGTCATTCAAAATAATAATAGTAAAAGCGGAGCGCAACGTACGATAGTCTTCTATACTTGGTTCTGCATCCTCGTCTATCTCATCGCAGGAGATTGCGGTAGCTGAAGCAAATTGCGATACATATGCATATAATAATCATTTTTTTCAATGTTCTTAAAGCTATTAAGTACTTAAAATTTCTATAGATTATATGCAGATATGTGTAAACGAATACCTTCCCATTGTGGGGCGATTGTGGCGGCTGTAACAAAAATGATATTTGAGTTTTTACTATAATTATGTATACTGTATACGAAGATCACTGATTTTTGAGAAACTTATACATTTTGTACCTTGGATTGGTTGGACCCATTGCAAAAGCGACGCGCTGTAATGAAAACGCAGTTATAGATCTTTATCATTGCCTAAATTTAGTTGCTTGTATAAACTCTTACAACTACATCCGCCACCTCCGCACCCACAGCTAGAGCGACCATTACGGCAACTGCATTTGGTGCAATCTCCTGTTCATTCATCAGTGTGATTAAATCAATGCGATTATCAATATAGGTTTCGTACTATCTATTTACCATAGTTTTTCCCTTGTTTGCCACAGCAAGATCCGTCCATTTTAGATTTTTTGATGTTTTTTTACCTAGATATAGATTCAAATGCCAAAGCGTTTCAAAATGTGAAAATAATTTTGAGCTAATTTGGAATTTGGAAGAATAAATCTTGTTGCGTGTTATTGAAACCTTTGTTTTCGCTTGTTTTGTTTGCTGTTGCTATCAGCTTGTTTCTATCTCTATTGGTATTTCCAATGCCTGTGTGATCGCCTCAATAATCTTATTACATATGACACATTTTGAAAGATCTTCGATTATAGTTTTCAAACAAGTTTCGTACATGAAACTTGAAAATGAGAAAATGCTAGAATAGATACGTAGACAAATTCAATAGGTTTATTATCATGCAGAATATTTTGGCATAAATACATTCTCCCATTTGTATTTCAATTTCCTTCGGTCTTGTAGTGATCATTCCATCAATTAGCCGCACCCAGCTCCACCCCCTCCATCATCTTCGTCGAAATTCAGCCACCGCCGAGCAATGTCAACTCTGTGTTTAGGTCCATTTGCTTCTTCGTCAACCTCACGATCTATATGCATAATTTGACACCCGTTGGCATCCCTAACGTCACTAATGTGTCTCAGTCTTTTTCCAAAGTCTAGACACTCTTCGAATGTTACGTTGAACATTTTAGACCCATCTGCCATTTCTGAATAAATGGATCATTTGATTCATTTTTATGCAAAATTTATAGATAATATCTTTCACATTCTACAATCCGACATTTCATTATGAGTGAAACTGAAATTACCAAATGTTTCTGCTCTGGTTGTTCTTTGTGTCTTTTTCGGGGTGCTTGTAAACATTTGGCAATTATCTGTTTGAATAATAAAATGAATATAAGTTAGAAGTCAAATTAGACAGAGTTTTAATGTGGTATTTTGTTCAGATAATTTAAAACCATTGTTTGCTGCTTCGTAAGCACGGCCTGGAAAATGATAGCCTTCCGCTATGCTGTGAGGCCTGTTAAGTTCAGCTCTTCCTTCAACTAAAACAAAGCAAATATGTAATTCTATATGATTTCAAGTAACTTGAGTAGAATGTGAACACACAGTTGCTGTAGGTAGATCAGTCTAGTGTAAAGGATAGCACAAAAGATGAGTAGACTATTTCTTCATTTAAAGAAGTTATTATGGAATAATCACACAGGCTTTTTATATCCATACTTACGATAGGACATGATGTCTGATTGGTAATCCTGTGTAGAATCGTGCAAATCTTCCATTGCTGAGAAATCTCCTGAGAATTGAAATATGTTGATAATCTAAGTATAAAAAACTTTCAGGTTTAAATAATCGAAAATACTCACGCATTGGACTCAAAGGAGTTCTATCGTAGCAAGATGTATCTGCTCATGACAAAGAATATATCGATTAAATAATTGATTACATTTCTAAATGCTGCGTAAGATATTTCAAAGTGCTACTTACTATTGAAATCTGAGTCACGCAAAGATCGTTCATCTGAAATATTAAATAAGCATGAAATTTTATCACAGAGTGCACGGAAAATTTGATTTCACCTTCAATTCTCATCAATTTTAGGATGCGATACAATAAATTTATTTGTAAGTCTGCGTATAAATCTATATACTTTTATTCCAAGGCTCATCAAACCACCAAATAGACGAAGAGAGCAAGTTTTTAACTTACATTCAGGACCCATCCAACTATACTTGTTGGGTGCTTTTTGCTGTCTGCGTCTGCATGGCGGTTCGGGTGTGCGCATTCTTTCTCTGTATTGTGCGGGGGAAGGAAATTGTCTATATCCATCAGCTGCTAGTCGACTCACACTTTCGCTGTGAACAGTTGGATTTGATTTATTTATTTCATTAATTTCATTCATTTTCTAGTAATTAGTTCCATATCACACTTTGTCAATCAGGGTTCAACTTTGTTGGCAATCTCTATTACCTAGGATAATGTAAGTCGGCAAATAGATTTGGGTGATCATGGGCCCTTACTGAAGTGTTAACTTCATTAGCGTCACAAACGTCTACTGGATTGTCAGCTGCTTCATCGCGCATGAAAGAATCAGCGACCTGGAAGGTTGAAAATGATGCGATGTAGTACAGTCAAAATTTTGAATTCCCAATCCATTGTATTGCGCTAGTTTTTTTCTTACACGGCACCAATCAATGGCTCTCCCAGAGCTTGCAGCCGGAGCATTTGGCGGCGGAGCTTGTGCCCCCGCGTCGGCTTGGCCGCCGTGCTCCAAAGCCCATCTTGCAATCTCCTCCCAATTGATGGAGTAATTTGCATTTGCCGAATTTCCACATCCTTGTCTGAAATAAATTAGTAGAAAAATTCGTAATTTCTGTTTATGCATTGAACTATGATTTGTATTCTGTGTCTGCGATAACAAATTGGATGAATTATTGCAACGGAAAATTATTATACTTACGTTACAACCACGTCGGGGAATGGTTTAAACATAATTGCATGAAACTTTACGTCATTTCAGATAAACTTCTCCTTGAAATTGTCCTAATTTAGAATTTGGAATTTAGAATTCAGAATTTGATGGTATGGGAATTTTTAATTTATGTTTAAAGCCAAAATTATGTAATTCAAAAAGACCGGCCAAAAAAAGTGACAAGTAACAACTGACAATCGTTTCAACTGCATTTTATTTCTTGCAGGCCTTATTCTATTATCAGTTCAGAAAGTGTTCAGAATCCATTCCAGCGAGCTTCAAATTAATGCTGATTTGAAACTTTTCTTTTTTAACATGACAACAGTCGATAGCTCTGGTAAAAATCGTTCTTATTCATTTATTTAATTCATTGGTATAGTTTTTCCTAGTTGAGTTTATAGTTAAATCTTCTTGGTCTTAAATTTTGCTTCCCCGTAACAGTCTGAGTCTTATAATGGAAAATATAGGTACGAGTTCTCCAGTTTATGCATAATTTCTGTGTGATTCTTCTTAATAATAATCAATAATTCAGTTAAAAATCTTTATAAAAATCTTTTCCCACGCGAGAATGCACGTAATAAGGCTTTCCAAGTTTCATTTGCTTTCCAGGATTCAAAGGTTCTGTGAATGGACCGGCAAGTTCAATTTCTTTTCCTTGGAGTTTCCTCTTCAGTGACTCTCTATTAGTGGGTCTTGTGATTTGGAAGAAGTGATTGTATTCCATTGATGAATGCATGCCCACGTTGAAAGCATTTGGCAAATCAGGTCTTCCAGATCCTGAAGCAACAAAGCAGTCAAACATTTTTTTCTTACAATAGATTAGGATCAAAGAATCCACCAATTTCATTCCATGAATAAATCCACCATAAATTAATCTAGCGCTTATACCTTCTGATGTGTTTCTGTTAGACTGATTAACTAGTGTTTCTCTGGGCTTCTGGTTGCTCTCTTTGCAAGAGTGTTTTTTTCTGAGATCTTGATGACTGCTAACGACCTGCAGTGTTCCAAATTTAAAATGAGAAATGTCGATTGGAGGATCTTTTGAAATCTGTTTGTCAATTATATTTTTTTTCTTCAAATCTTGCGGCTCAGGTCCCAAAGGCTCTTGACCATCCTTAGAGTATCTATCCAATGCTACATCTTCGATATTTATTGTAGCAGTGATAACAGATTTCTTATCCTCAATTTTACATGATTTTTTGGATTCATATTTTGGAATTGGATCTGTGTCACATACACCTCGTCCACAACGCATCTCAGATCCAAAAGGTCTATTAAAAGGCACGAAAAAAAAAAAATTCAACCAAATTCTAGGCTTATAGTATTTCAAGCTTCTGAATGAAAAAAAATCTCATTAGCTATGGGGTTGGTTATACTATAAATTCCTCTGGATCTTTGCCTGTATAAAAAAAAACTCACTTATCCTCTATACCACAGCAAACAGGATAGCATATCCTATCAATGGTGTTACAATATTTGCATTTTAGATTTTTATCGTCGCAAGGTACCATAATTTAACGCATTTATAAATTTTTATTGCCACATACTACTAACGTTTTGCCATTATTAACAAGTGATACTGATTAAAGATTGAACAGAGTTGGTTTTAAACGAAAAGTCTGTTTCTCTGTGTCGACCTCTCAATAATCTTTCGCCCTTTTTTTCGTTTTATTAATATCTTAATGTTTAGGTCGTATCCCCGTCTTTTCGGACGGTCTTCTCAGTTCGCGTTTACCAAAATGTGGAAAAACGAAATTCAGTCTCCCTGTAAATCGATGAAACGTAAAATAAACTCTGTTACATTCGCTGACTCAGGATTTACTGCCTCACGTATACGTATATTATATAGGAGGAGCGTTAATTAATTTTCACCTATACATCCGTCCAACGTCTTGTTTCTCTTTGCCATACAGAGGATCTTTTTCATCGGCATGTTACGATGAATAAATGAATTACAACCAATCCTCCAAGGTTTGCCACCAATTCTGGGTACTTGCCACGGAGGAACGTACAACCATAATTCGTGTTTGTCAATACCCTCTCTTATCTCTCTGTCATTTAATTTCTTGCGAAAAAACGGTGGGTGTTCACTAGGCGAAGGAAGGCCGAAGATTTGACCATTGAGTCTGTCGCGATTCGGAATAAACTTTGTTTAATTATCAAGGGATTTTATTTTTTCAATTTATTTCGAAAGGCGAAAATTCGAAATCTAACGTGGCAGAATTTATTTAGAAGATCTGCAACTTCGATAATCACTGAATCTTGTTCTATCCGTTCAAGAAATTCATATGGTTTATCATTTGTGTCAAGAATTTCATCAATTCAGTATACATTACATATTATAATCCAAAGTTTCTCTGTATCAAACTTACGGAATATCGGTGATGAAATTATCGGTTTTGATATCTGGACTTAGAGCACATTTCAATATTAGTCTGTTACCGCAGAAAGAGGAATTTGACATTATCTAATTACTTATAAATTCTGAACTATTGAAATTTTTCGGAATCAAAATAACGCGAAACAAAATAGGATCGAGTATATGGTGAGGAAATTCGTTGATGAGTTTCACAATTTTTATGTTTTTTAGATATAAATTCTCATAGGTATGTTATTATTATCTTGTAACATATGTTCTAAGCATCTGTATCATTCGTCGAAATATGCGTTTAATGTTATGTTATGTTATGGTAATATTTGCAGAGTAAATCAAGTTTCGAGACTTAGTTTTCGATAAGTTTCAATTTTATTTCGATTCTAGAATGAAAATGATACACTTTTATTGTTTCTGGGTTGTTTGGTACAACATGATTTCGGAGGGGGTGGCGAATGTTTTTTTGTATCTCGTTTCTTCTTCTTCGAACAGCAGCAGCTCTGCTTTTCACCACTTTCGCTCGCTATCGCAATCTGAAAATTTATAAATGCCCTTGATTCTTCATACGCCTTTCATTATTGGAAACGAAAAATATATGTGAACCCTACTGGCCCTTTAATTGTATGTAACAAACACAATCAGAAATGACATTCTGATATTTGTTCCAAAACTCCTTCATACAGGAAAAAAAAAATATATCGACTATTCAATGTCCATTACAATCCAAACTGGATACAACGCTCGCGCTTATTTCTTGTCGATTATAAAACTGGCAAGTTACCGGCTGCACAGGCTGATCTTTCGTCGGCAAAACAAATTGCGGTCTTTCTATACGTCGGCCAAGGGCGATTTCGCGGAGAGTCAAAGCATCGGCGCATGGAACATTTTCTTTGCGAAGTCTGTCGTAAGTTCCTGGACATCCACGGGGTTCTGGTTCTGGTATATACCCCGGCTCTTCATCGGGGCATAAATTCTCCACTGATTCTTCTCCCGGTTCTATAAAAACGGGGAATACCCCTTTTAGTATATCTATTCCACCCCTTGGGCGAAAAAGGCGCTGTTTTTCATTCTGGAAACTTGCCATTCACTGAACAGACAGTTCGTCGATTTACCGACAAAGCTTATCGACGATAGAACAAAATTTCATTTCGTACTAGCAGTCAGATGCAGACACTGCATTATAACGATGCGCATGCAGCCTCATCAGGCAACGCCTTTATACGCGCTTTATACAGTCAAATATTTCCATACCTATTTAAACAGCCTGCATAAAATTTTTTACCTTCTTCGAATTCCTCGTCCAAAGCGACTGCCGCTTCCTTGCTCACTTCTTTCTCAATTTTTATCTTTCTTCTAGGTAAATAATGTTGAATTGCTTCGTTCAATCGCAAGGCGACTTCCGATGGTGTGCCGACTATTTCTTCGGCTTAGAATTTTATTTTTTATTTATTTTTTTTGTTATTTTCAATCAGATAATTCGCTACGTAATTATTTTTCACGTTCTCTCATTGATCAGAAAGAAAGAAAAAATTCAATTTTTAAGCCGAATTATTTTACATACGAGATCAATTTCTGTTAGTTTGAATGTTTATAATAAAAATGCGCTTAAACGCCAAGAGGGCTACGAATGATCTCCTTTCGATTACTCACTCGAATCGCTGCACTTGACGCTGACGTCATGCGGTCTTCTTGGCACCGTTCTCGACGTCGTTTCCTTCTTTCCCTTTTCTAATCGTAGAATAGATGACCATTAAGGCAAAAATATACAACTCGAAATAGAATCTTTCCCCGAGAACTTCGATACCCACGTGCATACATATACGCTTATATAGTGTATATATATAGATAGATGTATAAAGAAACACGTGGGATATATCGTAATACGAACCACAACATTAATGTCACTAACCATCTCGATTCTTCGTTTTTTCATCAATTATGGGACTCATCGACAATACTGAAACAAATCCAATAAATAAATCATAGAATATTGAATATCGAGAATATTCACATGGGATAGAGGATTATTTCGACTTTGTAAAACTGGCTGCAAAATATCCGAATAAATGTTCTGTTGTTTTGCGGTTTGAAGAAAGAGAGGGAGAGAGAAATCGTACAATATTGCTCTAAAAAATCATCTTCCTCGTTGTATTCGTCTTCTTGGCAATCAGGATTCATCGATTCATAGTTGTCTGTTGATTCCGTGAAGGAATCGTCTTCCAAAACATCTAGAAGAAGAATTACATGAATTCGAAAAATCCGCAATCAACTATTTATTAAAATTCTGAAATTTCATCGCATACCTAGTACATAGGTAGGTACCTATATCTAGTTCGTGTCTCATAAATAAACAAAGAATTAAGTCTTACTCCAACAGGCTTCCTCCTCATCTTTGGTACTCTCAAAGTCTTCTAGTTCTTCTACGAAGGCATTATTCGACGCCGGAAATTCTAGGGACAAATAAACTGACTCATAGAGATTTGTAGAGTCTCTGAATTTCGACAATATTTTTTTTGTTTTTTTTTTTCTGATCATTCATTTCGTCGATATAGCTAATGTATATTTGAGATGAAATTTTCTTCATTTCTTAAATAATAAATTCGATATATAATTCGCGGCAGATATATTTCGAAACGAAACTATATTGAACGGTTTTGCATCTGCCTCGTGAATTTTATTATTCATTGATCCCCATCCCGCCAATCTACACGGCTGATGAATCGCGGAGTGTAAAGACACGTGTCGGGCACGTGGGTGGCATTTCACTAAATTAGTCAAGCATGACCAGACTCTTTGGTTTCCCACTTTTGGAACAAACGCTCCTTTGTTAAGATCAAAGAATTTGATTTGATTGTAAACCTTCAAGTTTCTAACCGAACATCAAACGGCTACTGATCGTCGTACAAATACGTAATATGTAGCTTTAATACATCGACCTTTCCCCGCGGTTATTTATTAGTTTGAAATTTTTAATCATAGAATAATAAATCGGAAAAGAAAATCGAATAGTACTATACAAGATTTACATACCATGGTAACTGTCTGTGTACCCAAAGTTTTCTTGATCTTGATCTGTAAGAAAAAATAAAAAAATAAAATTATTTTCAAATATAATATGTATTAAACGATTCTCTAATATACGTATTGGCGAATAATCAAAACGTTTGATTTACCATCGATAGAATTTATTGCCGATACTTTATTTTTATTTTTACAACAACCTCCACCGCCTCGTAAACCACTTTCGTTCGTAAAATTCATTTTTGAGGGTAAAATTTGAAGATTAAAAGTACGAAACGATTTTGGATTCTTATTTTGTATTTAGTATGAATTTAGTAACTTGTTCAAGAGAATTTCATTTTTTGATAATCATTCCGAAATGTTCGTGCCAAACTAAACGTATACACATGTCATTTTTCAAACTGAAAATTTAATTTCATCAATAATCGAGTGCGCGTTGAACCTGCTCTGAGCATATATCTCTTTCGCAATTTGGCCGAAACGTTTATCGATATCGTCAATTTATTGATATTTGAACGCCAATCAACCGATGCTGGAACGGAAGTGAAGAACTTAAAGACCACAGAACCGGGTTCATCGCCGTCAGTATAGTCGAACATTAAAAGCATCGACGAATAGTATAAGCGCAAGACATTGTAGAAGGTTATTAAAACATTATTTAAAAATAGACCATCATGCATCAGAGGGCATGGCGGGGAGAGACTTGTGTTAGAAAATCCGACCATACGTACATATAGTGCATACATGCGTATAATAATGAACCGTAAATTTCTCATTGAATAAAACGAGACGCACAAAAAATGGAACAAAATAAAATACAGAGTGGAAAAAGGTGGAAGAAGCGTAACGTCGCTGGCAAAGAAACGTTAGTGATTAATTTTGACAAAGAATATTACCGCCTCTTCTTCTTCATCATCTCCTCCTTCTGTATACTCATTGTCCGCGAGTACAACTTTATACTACACACGAACAAGCGGAGGATTTATTTTTGGATTTACTCTCAACTCCCATTGATAACGCACGATGTTTTCCGTCCCTCGCTACGCGGATGACGGGATCCAACATTCAAGGGTTGAGGAGCGCGTTTTTCCACGCTTTACATTATAATTCGAACTCATTAGGTACCTACTTCGATAATGGGCGAATAAAATAATAATCAAAGCTGCATAAATTGGATTTGAAAAAATTCAACCAGAATTTGTTATCTATAAAATTTGACAAATTATTATTGAATAACGACGTACGATAGTTTTCGTTATTTTTTCGCCAACGTACACGTGCGGTATCGTCAAAGCAAAATCGCGAGTTTGATATATACTCGTATTAGGGTATAGAATAAACACCTTAGGGTTTTGATATTTCGGTGTATATCTAGACCGACAGGGAGTGACTGGAATGGCAAAAGGCAATAGACTTTATATTTTATTTGACGCAGATACACAATGCTTTGTGGTACACTTTGAGGAGGCTTTAAAATTGTTTTGTTAGAGGGTTCCGTACCGGCAGAGAGAAAGAAAGAAAGAAAGAAAGAAAGAAAGACCGAGAAAGATAAAGAGGCGAGAGTAGGAAGAGGATGAGTTACTTGTATGTGAGGGGGTGTCGAGAGATCAAAGAGATCTGAGGATCAAAGAAATGGATATTTGCTACAAGTCGAGGTACAAGGTGGTCGCGCGGTTGTACCTCGACTCCTTGACTCTGCGTATCCTGGTACCTATCTATCCTTTACGTCGCGTCGCGCGTGCTGTTACTCGCTACTTCCCACATCCTACATCATACATCCTACCACTGCAGCAGCAGATTCCTCGTAATAATTAAATACAATTTTTCACCACCTCAAAAGCCTCGCTCTTTGCGTTTATAAACGAGAACTTGATTTAAGGGTTGCGGAGGGTGAATCGTTACCAATAATTATACCCTCCATTGTATACATACATATATATATATATCGAAATATCCTTATACGCGGATGATTATACCATCTACCTCGTATTATAATGCTCGGAATTAAAATTGGAGGACTTTTTAATCATACAAAACATATACGTGTATATATATTCATTTATTGTTTTTTTACAAAGCGTTATCTGAATCCTTTGACTAAGTAGAAAAAAAAAAATTGACAAAAAAGACGAAAACAAAAAAACAAAAATGAACATTAGTAAATTAAACGAAATGAAAAAAGCCCGGCGTTCCTTAACGACGTCGTACGGTCCTGGTAAAGGCCAGAGGGCAGGCGGCCTGTTGATTGGCCGTGCTTTGAACGTTAGTTGGCCAAAGCGCCGCGAGAGTGCGTTATAGTAGTACCTAACACTCGTGTGAAAAGTTTTCATGGCGACGGTGTGCTTTTTAGTAACGGGGACACGAAAAGTGAAGTGTTTTGTGGTGTAGTTTTAACCCGTGTTTTATTAGGGTGTTTAGATATATAAGTCTGAAGAAATATAATCGTTGAGCTGATATAGTTAAACGGTTAAGTTTTATCGATGATTAGTTGACAGGATAGAAAATTGTGTGAGATGTTACGAAGAGGTGGAGCTGTGCTTGTGGTAAAAAACCAGCAGCAGCAGCAGCAGCAGCAGCAGCAGCAGCAGCAAAGCGTCAGAGGACCCTAAAATATATATACCGTGTGCCTGCATCTTTGATAACCAGGTAAGTTGTTTCCCATAAATTTTGTTCAATTAACTTTCGATTATTTCGATCCTTCGTTATACGTTTTTTGTTTATTTTTTCTTTTCTTCTTTTTTCTTTTTTCTATCTTACACACTGATACTACGACTGCCTAACACCAAACGTATAACGGTGAAAAAAGAAAAAAATGAAAAAAAAAAACATAGGTAGTATCTCTCATTTTCATTCTACATTCATAACCCTGCTCCAGAAATAATACCAGAGTATAGTGTATGTGCACCGACTAAAAGTCAAAGCATAACAACGTCGAGTATCGTGTGAGGGGTTTTTTTGATTATTAAGAAAACGTTTAAATCAGTCGTTGGATTAGAAATAAAATAAATACCTAACGCTATATAGAGTTTCTTTTATCTCTCAAGTCTTATTATTACTAGTAATAATAACTCCCTAGTTTCAAACGGTAGGGATCATTTATTTTAATTAGTACGAAGTTTCTTTTTTTATTTTCTCTCTCGCTCTCTCCCTCCCTCTCTCTCTCTCTCTCTCTTTTTATGTCGTCCCCTCTCCTATCATCCTACCCTCTCTAGTCTGTAATGATTATTTTCACATTTTTCACATAATATTTCAATCAATTTATAAGCTGAGGGTAATTACATATAGTGCATCGTGCCGACCATCGACAAACACACATGTCAATTGCTCTTGAATTTTCGAATCGTCTATTTGATCTATTTCGTTCACCGAAAAAGAAAAAAAAAAGAAAAAAAAAAAAAAAGCCATACCTTTTCACTGATGTTTTAAATCTGAAGTATAAATGTATGCATTTATGTATGCATGTATGTATGTATGTACGTTTGTGAGCGAGCATACCTCTATGAAACGTTCACTGGGTCTCCTACTATTATTACATACTCGATTCCACGTATTCTGTATTTGTATAACGTTGCAACCGGCGACGAAACGTGATATCAACAGAGATAGATACAACAATAATGCTGATATACAATTCGTGGTCAGGAATTCTAATGAGTTTGATTTTTTTTTTTTTTTTTTGTTTATTGGTTTCGTTATTTATTCAATATACTTCTATATCTTAACGTTGTATATATATTTATATGGTTAATAATTTATAATCCGAGTATATCATTTCATTATTCACTCAGTACAGCTGCAGATACGAACGTGTTGAACATTATAAAGAAAGTGATAATAATGCGAAGAAAAAAATAAAATAAAAAAAAAGTATTAAAATACAAGAATTACTAAATCGTGTCTATTTTCGCGGTTATTCGCGTCCACACCGAAACCACCGAAGGTTAAAACAACAAACCCACGAAACTTTGGAACACGACGGTTCAAGCAATGAACGAAAAAATTCACGAACAGCTTAATCAAACCATTTGTTCTTTCATCTTATCTTCCTAATTTCTATTATTTTTTTAACTGAACTAATCCCCAGAATATACTTCGACGAATTAATAATCGAATGTTAGAAATATCTCCTTCATCCTTCGGAGAAAGGGAAGGAAAATTTTAGTTAGCTAGGATTGTGGGGGATAAGAGGGATATGAAGAAGATAAGAATGAGAATTGAAATTAAAGACACGAGGTGTAAAGACATTGTGAATATGTATTTTGTTGCCATCTTTTATCGTATTCGATGCGGGAACACCGCTGCTTCTGCTGCTTCTACCTCCTCGCCTGTGCCTGTGCCTGTGCCTCTGCCTCTGCTGCGGCATACGGGGCATAATTATTTCAGAAAATGTTAATAGGTGTCTACGTCTGCACTCTTGAGTTTCTTGAGAGGGACGCGGGCGAGAGTGAGACGGAGGATCAGAGTCGGGAGCGGTTGCTTTGATGTTCGCCGCTGCGCGACTCCTTCACGCCAATAAAGTAACGGTTAAAGTTCCCTTTAAGCCTTAATGCCATTATCCTTGCTTTATGCCCCTCTCTCTTTCTCGCTCTCTTTTTCGTTTTATTATTATATTTTCTGTTTTTACCTCACAACACGGTTTCGTTAATTATTTTATCGGACAAAAAGTTTCGTACAACCTGTTATTATAAACGTTCGGTACTGCAGGTTCCTTCCTTTTTATTCATCGTTTTTTCGTTTTATTACGAAACTATATTATAAACATTACATGTATAACCTGCCACCTGCTATAAAGACTACGAGGAATAGTTTGTCTTGGATAATAACAATAAACACAATATTTTGACGTACATAATACGAATTAGATTTTTATACACAGAAATTAAATTTGATCAAAATCAGATAATTTTCGATGATTCGTGAATTTCAAAAATAAATTTATTAATGATTAATCAAATTGATGGGGAAAAAATGTTGAGAATATTTTTCCAGTGGTTTTTCTAAAATTGTTAATTAAATTGTTTTTTTTTTCTTTTTTTCTTTTTTTTGGAAATTGAATACATACTGTTATAAATGATAAGCACCTCATTTTTTTTATATATTTATGTATTTTTTTTTTTTTTTTTTTTTTTTCTTTCACCGACTACGCGTAATATTTTGTGCTGCAATATTTTCATACGGTTGGGTGACGTTCTGACTCGTAATTTAAAATGGACTTCATGCCGACCAGAGAGAAACAACCTGCAAACTCCGCCAAGTGTTAAGCCCTAATGATCTTTCTGAATTAAAAGAAATAAAATAAATATAAAAATATATGAAAATATATGAATGTGTACGTATAAAAATGTAAAAAAATAATAATGAAGAAATCTGCCACTCTGACGGATACCCACGTCGCGTCGACGACGAAACAACTTTTTATAACTTGAAGTTTGAACGCGGCTCGTCTAGACATATATTCTTTCACGTAAAACTAATGACTATGAAATTATTTCGATTTGACGATAAAATGATCAAATTATGTACACATATATGATATACCTACTACAGGTGTATAATATACGCTGCAGAAATATAATATCGCAATTTTATAGTTTATGTGCTTTATACGATCGAATGCATTAAATTATAATACCGAAGATAAGAAAAACGCGAAGAAGAAGAAGAAGAAGAATAAAAATGAGAAAAATAAAATGAAGAAAGTTTAAAAAAAAAAAAAAAAAAGAGAGAGAATCTACGTGATTCACATTTATGATCAGATATATCTGCCTATAGACTTCTTAAGGCTTTAAATAATAACAATAAATTACATTTTCAAAGGATGCCGCCACAATTTAATTACCTTCGTAAGCTGCTACTTCTTCTTCTTCTTCTATACGTGTGTTGTAATATGTGCCATCGGTATGGACATATGTTTAATATGCTATATATATATATATATATATATATATATGTAGAAAACTAATTTCAAATTAATCGCAACCTGCACTTAATGATCAGGCGAAACAATGATGATGTGTGATATCAATGCATGATCGTTATAATATGCAATAATTTTAAACTCCCGTGTACATAGTAGTATACCTAATCGTTTATTAGCATAAAATTTGCATCAATTTATGGACGCGAAATAATTATCTTTGTTTTAAACTGCAATATAAATAAAAATGTCGTTTTTCACTATTCACTGCGTATCTAATCTTTATTTCTTTTGGGGAAAAGAGTATAGGTAGGTGGCTTCCACTTCGTAACTATACGGGCACCGACGTAAACTAAGAAGGGTAAAGCGGGAGGGGAATAAATGGTGGAGAAAATGAAATTTAATTCTCGACGATACACAAAGCAAACGTGAAAGCTCTTTAACTTGGTGCAAGCGAAGGTATATATGAGGGAACGTGCGCGGTATAAGGCATAAGGCAAGGTATGGCACAGCAAGGTAAAGCAAAGCAAAGCAAAGCGAGGCGAGGCGAGACGAGACCGAAGCACGACGGCGTGGGTCCATGGAAACTGGAAACTGGAAAGTGGAAAGTCTAGGGAACGCAAGGAGCTTATATAAAGTTAACTGTTGCCAAAGTCTTTGATATCGAAATCAAAGGATGGGCTCGCCACACGGACCACGTGGTATCAAACGGAAGGCATTCCTCCCTCTCCATCTCTTCTCCGTCTCTGTCGTACTCTCAGTCTCTTCTCCCCTCCTTTACTCTCCCATGGGTCCATTTCGCGAGGACAAATCGTTCCAGTGCGGGGAGAATGAGAGAGATGGAACCAGCACCATCACCACGTGGTGTATAACGGCAGGACCGAAGTATCTATCTATGTGTGTATATACGTGTATGGGTATATTAGAGGCTTGTATCGGTTCCGCGTCAAAGCGAAAATGTATGCGATGAATGTTTGCAGACTTGAAGCGCTACTCCCTGACCTCTGTAATTCAATTATTTTAGCGGGACGTAGGGAAAATATTATTAGGCATCTATACATGTATACATTAATGTTATTTTATGCATCTCTAATAGAGACGTACCGACGGTATAATAATTTATATATAGTAACAGATGAAATTGCCATTTTTCACTAAACTATAATATATACTAAAAGTAGCCCTTCGAAATATCGGGAAAATTTTTCAAAGAAATAACTAAAAAAAAAAATTTGGTGAAACAATAGATTGCCAAGACCCATGGGTGTAGCGGTAGTTTTGGAATAGAATTACCCTACACCCTTAGCTTTGCTGCAGTTTATTCTACGCGCAACATGCATACATATATGTTGTTGTATAAAAGCTTAGGCCGTAGTACTGGCAGCGTCTCAGTACGTTGTGCGAAACAAAAGCATTCTCAATTCTCAAAGGTTTGAGGCTCAAGTAGCGTATAACTACCTACATGTATGCCTCCTGCCTGAATTATACAAACCAAAGCATCACACACACACACTCGCGTATGCATATACACATACGCACACCTGCCCACAGTCGAATAAGTCGCATCGCACCCTTGCGAATAAACGCTTAAAGAATTAATTCATGCGCTACATCAGTTTTTAATTGATCTGCATTCATCGTCAGTCAGTCAGTCTTTCGCTGCAAGATGAAGACAAAGACGAAAGCGAAGTCGAAGAAGACTACTATGCATAAATATCGCGCGTCTGTTGGAGGGTGGGGGTAAAAATCGACTCCCTAACTAACGCGACCAAGGGTAAGGGTTACGAGGATCAGTGAGGACGACGGATGGTGGCAAACCAAAGCGGACAGAGCAACGAGTCGAACTACACACTAGCTAGCCCTGCCCCGTGACGAACCCAATCGGGTTCCCTGTTTGATGCATTGTGTGCCCACTGCATACAATAATTGTCTCTATTGTTCACGAGTGTCCTGACTATTGCTTTGATTCGTATTGTGCCTGCATTACCAACCGGGCGGATTCAAAGTGCCTGCGTCGTTCTCGAGTACACCGCGGCCTGGGCTAAGTGCTCGCAAAGGCTAAGTGCTCTTCGCGATTCTGGGACCCCTAACTCCCTCCCCGTCTACCCTTGAACGGTTACTCTTATTCTCCCTCTATCACTCTCTTGCGCTCTGTACTCTCAATACGTATCTCAAACATTTCCTAATCCGATGCCTCCTCTCACCGATCAGACCAATGAATCTTTTATACGCGCGGATGCTGTTCATTTCATTTTACCCTCGCTTTACGCAGTTTTCTTTTATCTATTATCCCGGCGATCCCTGAACTCCTTAGAGATTTACAGTATTTATACAAGTTTTTTTCTTCTCTCTCTCTCTCTCTCTCTTTCTTTACTTTCTTTCCCCACGTTATTTTTGGAAATAAAATTTTAATCAGCTATTATCTTTTATTTCATTTTATTTTATTGTTGGTAGGATTCTTCCGGCGCACATCTGCTTTCGCAGATTTTTAAATCGTATATAATTTCTTGACCTGGCGGCGTATATATATATGTATAACAGATATAGGGGATGGGGTATAATAGAGATCGGAGTTTTCTAAATTCAGCGTGAATTACTAAATTTGATGCGCATCGACGCGGCGATACGGTAGAAAAGAGATTCGTCCCGCCTAGGAACACCTAGCCGTAAAGGAACTCTCTTCGCGGTCTTTACTAAGTCGGTATACCGGTACGCCTCAGGCGTGCAGCAGCACGATGCACGATTACTTCGACTGCAGACTGCGCGAAGACATTAAAATATTTAGGATCATGGATTCGCAAATTAAAGATTAGAACAAAATTATTGATTATTCAATTCTATGTATAGGAATACATAAAATGAATACATACAATTTTCTTTTTCTCTTGATTCAAAAGTATTTTTATAATTAAATTTGAAAAATACAAGCAATTTTTTAATGACATCCTTTGGTCATATTCTGCTTTGACTAAAAATTTACTTTTATTTCGAATTTAATTAATCCCTGAATTCACCGTTTATATAAATAATATATAGGTGCCTATACCTATATATATATAATATACATAGCGGCTTCAGACTTGGTTTATATACTGATTAGGCGTCGACCGGTCTATGAATAAAAATAAAATGAACTCAGCCACTCAACGACTTCGAGTTATATAATTGATCTTTTAACGCTATACATACACGCGGTTTGAATAATCGGTCGGAGAAATAAATCGCGAATGAGCTGTTGACATGATATATAAACAATTATAAAGACGCGTGACTGAATGCTCATGCAGGGAATAATTGAACCCTTGATAAAAAAAAAAAGTTGGGGAATTCGGCGCCATGTGAGAAGACATATTTAATTATTTTTAATTCGATTATGCAACATGTTAATTCTTTATTTTTCCAATGAAATTTGGTGAACGGGGTTCGACGGTCTATCGTTTTTATCCTCGAGGATATTTTTTGTTTTTTTTTGTTTCACCCACTATAGCATAAGATAATCATTTATTTTCTCGGTCTGATCGTCAGTTCGTTTACATCTCTACTTATTTACAGTCTTTCATATCGTTAACTATCTGTCTTTAATTTAGTTAGAAACAAAATTATTACGAATAAATTTATTGGTATAGAAGATTGTGCAATTGGAAACGGTCAATTTTGAGGCAGCAAGATACATTCTGCAGTTTGGCGAAATTACCTATACCAACCGACTAGTACTACCTGACGAAACAAACTTGTTTCGCTCTTTTTATTTGTTCAAATAGCTTCTTTTTTTTTTCCCTTTTATTTTCTTTTATTTTATTTTATTTTATTTTATTTTATTTTTTTCAATTTTTTTTTAATGTTACCCCGCCAAGTTTTTTTTCACAAGCCTCGCCCGTGGTGAATGAAATCGATCCGAAAGCCGAGGCTCAACTTACCGCACGGTCCGAATTAAGGAACGACGCTGCTGCTGCTACTAATGCTGCTGCACGCGTTTCCTCTTACATTTCGTGAAATATTTATCAGTCAGAATTGTTCAATGCCTAAATAATCGACGATTCCATTACCCCAGACTATGAATCACTCTGCGGAATTGATGGATTTGCCCACGTTAATTAATTTGTTATTTATTTTTCATCTCAATTACGTTATATACCGGCTTACAACTATATGCAATTGATTTTTTCATATGATTTTTGTTTTCTGTTTTTTTATTGATAGTAGATAATTTATAACATACCTAATTATATTTAATAATCGTAATTATAGTCGATGTTTGAGGTAAAAAAAAAAAAAGGAAGCGATCAATTTCCCATCATCTGGTTTGAAAAATTTGCAAACAAGATAAAAAAATTTGGTAAAACAAATCCAATCATGAAGATTCGAATGAGTCTAGTAATTGGCAAAAAATTTCTGAAGGATTTATCAGACAAAATATTGAAAAAAAAAATTGAAAATAAAAAAGAAGAATGAAAGAAAGTAGAAAAAAAATGCAGCAGCTGCAGGGTAACTCGATTGTCAGCTAAACAAGATACGGAACGACCCCCGTATTTCCACAGGACAAACACCTGGGAGGTCCGAACTTTAGTCGGTTTCAATTTGTCCCTTGTATTTTATCCGATCTCGAATTTATAGGAAAGTTGTAATCCCCCGCGCGCGAGTCGTTTACGTTTAGTACGATTGAGGGTTTTTCAGTCTTGTCATTTCTTTTTCTTTTCTTCTTTTCTCTTCTTTTTCTTTTTCATCTTCCTTTCTTTTCTTTTTTTTTCTTATTTTTTTCTTTCTTTCTTTTTTCTTTTTTTCTCTTTTCTCCTCTACGTGAAACAAACTGTAAGCCCGCGTAAGCGAACGAACCAGTGTTTAAAAAGGACGGCCGTAGTCGGTTGTCGGGTACGCGCGTGTGTACAGAAGCGAAAAAGATAGAGGCGTCATCGTGGTTCGCCCTCTAAAGAGAGGGCAGTCAGCGTCAAAGATGCCGCGTTAGCGTGTCGCATTTTTCTCTCTGATCTTTATTCCCCGACGTCGAACTCCTCGCTTTGTTCTCATCCGTTACTGGTTGGTGGCCGATCAAACAATCGAGTACTGGGTACATCGCACGAAAACTTCTATACTTTTACATTCGGCAAACACACGACCTCTTCAATCCCCGCAGAGTAGTACCTCTTTTTTTTTTTTTTTTTTTTTCTATTCTACTCTCGCACCCAAATATAGGATTGCAGAAAAAAGAATCGAATGGTTTAGATCAGTTTTTGTTTCAATTGAATTTGTTTACAACAAAAAAGAAAAACAAAAATTGGTCTGAAATAGAATTCACAATTTCAAAATATTGGAACAATTACAATCTTCTAAAATTTTTGAGAAATAGATTTAATATAAAGTAATATCGGCTCAGATTTTTCTTATTTTTCTTTAGAGTGGTCTGAACTCTGTATAGTATCCTTAAAGCTTATAATAATAGACGCGCAAACGTTGAGTTTAAGGATATGGAAATAAAGCTGATCGACAAGCTGTAGGTGCGCCTATGCCTGAGCTAAAGGGTCGGCAAAGATGAAAGAAGTTAGCTTGGGTACGAGCGAGTGACCACCTCATCGTCAGCTGTCGCGCGGCCTCGACATTTGCGTTCTATTGTCCGCGGCGCGACGCCCCCGGGATCCTGGCAGTCTGTTCTTCTCTTTTACCGGCGCTTATACATCCATACATTCATACATCCATAGATACGTATATACACAGGCATCCATACATGCTGGTATTATAACGTCTGGCTCTCCAGACCTCTGGGACCTCGTAGCTGCGTGCGGTGACACCGCGCTACGTCCGGGGATCAGTCTCGACGAGGCGGAAACTTTTCCTGAACTGTTATACAGCTATTACAGACGCGACTGACGAACGTACGAACGTACGAACGTACGAACGTACGAACGAACGAACGAACGGACCGACTGAACCCAGCTGAGTGAGTAAGCCAGCCTCACTGGATTACGCTAATTGGACGTTGCAGTGTGCGTGATACAATATAGGTATACACCATCGTAGAAATATATCTACGTTTATATTTCAGGAACGGGGATTCCCTCTCGCTCGCATCAGTTTTACATATTGAACCGTACATATAGATATACACCATTGCATTTTTATTTACCTGTTTATCTATAATTTATTGATTTCGGGATTTTTGGTAATGAAAAAACGAAAGTAAATAAATAAATAAATAAATAAATAAATAAATGGAGTGAGGAATAAAATTCGGTTAATTAAATTGGTACGATTTTAAAAATGGCGTCCATTTACGGGGCACCGGACCCGACGTATTTAATTACAATAAAGTCGAAGGAAAACTGGTTTGGCGCGATACGATACAGACTTATAATGCCGGCTTATCAAGATCTTGGGATGGCAGCAGGCGGCGGGACCATCAAAGAGTCCTTTGAAGTTCAGTTGGTGTCCTCGCTCGCTCGCTTGCCCCCTGTCCCCCTGGGCCCCCCCTCACCCCCTTCTCTCTTTACCCCTCATTCTCTTCACCTCTACCCCTCACCCAACTCTCTTTACTCGAACCCTCCGCATTCAGTCACTCACTCGTGCGTTCTCGCACTCGGTCGCTCACTCACGCAAAGAGCAACGCTGCTGCGTATACATATTACACACACTCACATACATGGATACAGAAAAACTGACAGTTACGTTTTACCTACAGCTGTGCACGAATCTTTTCTCGAGATTCTTAAGTCTTACGAAGGACCGTGATTATATTGCTATATGGTATATAGTATATGAGTAGATGTATGTATTTTAAAATCAGGAAAAAAAGGGGGAAACAAAAAAAGAAACTGCAATATTTGATCAGGAGCTTTTTCTTCTTTCATTTTTTACATTCTACGAGCATTCGTATTTGATCGTTTACTTGTTAATGATTAATACAATGGGGTGGGTGCAGGTACATATATATATATTGGGTTGAATGAGAGGATTCATTTTCGATATACATATATGCCTACCTATATATATTGTATTGGTGGTTCAGGTTTGATATAAACAACGCTATTAAAGTATTAAGGTATAATTTGAAGGGAAATTATAGGCAACTTAGCAAAGTTGTGCGATGTTTATTATGGACAGGGTATTAAATTGACGTTCATAAGTGTGGGTGGATATTGGTGTGTGAGATCGCGTGCGGCGGCAAGATCAAAGAGAGATTCCCTTTCTCTGTCACTTATCTCATTCGCTCACTTGCTTCGTTTACACATATATATGTATCTATATATCTATACATATATATATATTCATATTACATATATATATATATATAAATTCAGACTCTGGACTTACACACCTTTGATATAGGTTCCATTACAACTCAATAGCCTCTGACTGACGTTTTACAATTTCATTTTTTTGTCAGCCTATACACATACTACATCGGTATATCATTACGCTATTATATACGTCTATTTCTCGCTTTTGATTAACCGCCGCTTTCTTATCACACTGTATCTACTTCGTTTACCTTCTTAGAATTTTTCTATTTCATTCATACATATTTCACTTTATACTCCCGACAAAGTTTCCTTTTTATAAAGGTACTACATATTACGTTTACGCGTGTGAACACGATGGGTAATGTACTGTACAGACATACCTACTGCATATATAATAAAAACATTGAAAAGTCACGTTTCCTTATCAAACATCTTTATGAAGAAAATTTTGAAAACTTAAGAAAATGTCGGAGAAAAAAAATAATTAATGAATAGAAAACAAAAATAATAATCGGGTGCGACAATCGCGTATAGGGGGCGGTTTTTTCTTTTTTCTTTTTTTTTTTTCTTGATAGTTCAAATCATTCCGAATTAAACAGGTTCCCGAATTCCCATTCGGGCCGTGCGCCTGGCTGGGACAGCCAATCTGGGATTTCTATAGAACAGGCGGGAGGCTCATGCATGAAAGCGGTTGTAAAACAAAGGGTTTTGTGCTCCAGGTGGACCAATTACCTACGTTTTTATAACTGGTACGTCCGATGCAATGCATTGCGGCAAAAAAGAAAATAAAATAAAATAATGAAAAAAGAAAGCAATGTGGGACTAGGAATAGGTATATATAAGTACCCCTATATCGACCTATTTTTAAAACGAATCTACCATCCGACAAATACTACCTATACTTTCAAATTGTTTGTTGATTTTTCAATGTTAATGCAATTGAGGTGAAAAAAAAATCCGTAAAAATATTATACCTATATATATATAACGCTTGAATAGAGTCACATGATTTTTTTTAACAGGTGTATGTATATATAATTATATCTTGATATACGTATATATTATCGGATAATCGCGTGTTAATGCGATGGCTACTGCAGTAGATAATAATTATTGATATTATTATTATTATTATTATTATTATTATTATTATTATTATTATTATTATTATTATTATTATTATTATTATGATTACGACTATCATCCTCGCTATCATCATTAATGTTATTGTTATTATTATTATTCGTGGCAAAACGATTAAGACACGCGATCGGACACGCAAATGGCCGTGACGATATATTACCGCTGTTTTCACCTGTTCGAAACACGCGATTTTTACGATTTTAAGTAACACTATAATCTAGCATTAGTCATTAATACTGAATGACGGTGACGAATTACCTTTGTAAAAAATAGGGGAGAAAAAGAAATAAAAATAAAAAAATAGAAATAAAATTTCAGTATAGATATATGTAGGTACCTACATATGTGTGAGTAAAAAACAGCATTATTATATTATCATTATTATTACATCGATTTGAAAAAAATTCCAACAACCTTTTTTTTTTTTACTTCATTTGCTGCACCATAATATAACCATGAAACGAGTTTGAGAAAATAACGTGTCCGCAGTATGAGACTTTCGGCTTTTTTTAATCAAAGCTTTAAACTCACTTTGGGTTTTATAGTGTCGGAAGGATTTTACCGAGCGCTATAAAATTGCAAGCGAAGCGAGTGTCGCATGATTTGAAGAAATAAGAAGAAGAAAAAAAGACAAAAAAAATTTTATGGACGAAATTCATAGGGCTATTGCCTCCGCGTTAACGTTCGCGTTTAAAGGGCTGTCCTAAGAATTTGCTCGTATACCTGCGAGAGTCTTCGTCGTATCTTTCTATCTCTCTCTCTTTCTCTCTTTCTCTCTTTCTCTTTTTTTCTCTCCTCACCCTACCATTTCCTATAGTTTTTGTCCTACAAACACGAACGATTCTCCTTGCGCGTTCTATTATACCTATGTAGTGCTATGTGGGTACGGGGAGGCGAGAGAAAGAGAGGAAAGAGTGAGAAAAAACGAGCGACGAATAAAGAGAAAGAGAAAGACGGAACTTAGCGAGGAAGAGGAAGAGGGAGAAGGAGAAGGGATGGAGAGAGAAACGCTTCGAGCAAGCACACCGTCCGCGTCGCATGGTCACTGTGTAGCCTCTTGGTTCAGTTTCACGGCACACGTTGAGAAAGAAGCATCAAAAGCGAGACGAGTTCGCATCGCCGGTGTAACGTGCGCGTGTTATACCTACGAACTTGAAAATTTCATACCTTAATATTTGTCATTCATATAATATCGTCGAAAATAAATTAACGTTTCTGGCTTTATTTTATCATCGTAATATACAGGTCAACCTATGGTTAACCATTCTTATATATCGTTTACATATTTACGCGTTATAATATTTATCTATAATCGCACGCGGAGGAATATAATTCATCCATTCGGTCATTAATTAATTAATTCATTCATTCATTCGTTCATTCATTGATTCATTCATTGATTCAATGTATACCTACGTACTTGGGGACTTCGATGCTAGTGAGAACAACATATTGAATTTATTCGTTCGTTGATATCGGTATTGACAATTATTTATAATTAAATTAATATAAGTTGTGAGATTGTGTGTTGGTTGCTATAGTATTCAACGTGCGAAGTGATATACACATGATTATTAAACTCTCTTGATAATATAGTGTTGAAAAATATAAAAATAAACATAAAAGTTACAAGTTGAAGTTGAATTAATATAAAACAAAATATTTCTCGCCTCGGAGGCATGTAAATTATACACTAAAATTATATATATGTACACATATATATATAGTATACCTATAGTATGCAGTGTTTTATAACAAACTCGTCAATGGATCTCAGCCAAGATAAGGTACATCATCATTGTGTTACGATGCTAATTGCAGGCGTTGTATTTTATTATTACGTATTACGATTCACACGTGTATTTATTATGTTATACATAAATGCGTTAAGTTTCTCGAAACTGTTGGAAATATATTACCTATACCTATATCTATGTATCCATCCATATCTATAGTACCTACACGTGCTAGAACGTAAAGTTGTAATCTTCTTGTAAAATTATTATTGTTTCTCCTTCTCTTTCTCTTTTTCTCTTTTTTTATTATTCATCTAGTAAAACAAATATTTACGCAAGTTTCTTAATTACTATAACGTCGACCCCCTGCACGATGGCGCGGGACTTTTGAACTGCAGTTTTTCTCCGATCGTTCATTATATATCTAACCGTCTCACTCTCGCGGTGAAAACTATGTACCGGCTCGTCGACCTCTTCTCCTCGTCGCGCGGCAAAGTACAATCGTAAACACAGCCGGCAATTAGAAACCAGAGACATGCATATAATATATACATATATATTTATTATACACTTTATATACATAGGTATACATATATGTATGTATATGAAGCTTTGCCAAAGTATAGATATAGCATGTGCACAATTAATACATACCTAGTAAAGTGTGACACAATTAGCTATACGTACCTACTTCTTCATCCGTGACAAGCAAGGAGCGAACTCCACTTCCGGTGCTGTACTAAAGTATTAATTTCTGTATAAAAAAATAATGGATTGATTAACACGTACCTACGATCCGTATAGTTCTTTGCGGCAGGATTTTGGTATACAATTTATTTAAGACTTACACGATTCTACTGTTACATAAGTATCGGATATCGGAAACTGAGATATCGTTAACCGAGGATTAGTATCGTATCGAGTTTGGAAAATAAAAAAGAACAGAAAAATAGAATAAATATAAAATGAATAAAAAACGACTCACATGTCTATACTTTCTTATCGGGGAATTGATTTCCTCCGTTCAAGTACAACCGCGCGATTATTACGAAAGTAAAACTATTTCTTTCACATTATAATAACGAGATTATTTTACTTCCGAGCCACCCGTTAAGCAGTCGGGCAGCCAGGGCAAGCAAGCAAGCAGGCTGGTAGGCAGGCAGGCAGGGCAGGCAAGCAGACAAGCGGGACGGACAGACTTCTCGTTCAAAAGAAAGACCGCGCCTGTATATATACCTATAACCGGGATTTAAAAATTGTTCAAAATACATAATCCACGCGATAATAGCTTCTCGTCGACTTCTAATTCTCCTTTTCCTGCTAAACTGTTATTTAGATCGAAAAATAACGATTTCTTCTCCGTCTCGTATTCTTACTTCCGGGTGATTAGACCGCGAGGATATTATACTTCATGAATCCTAAATACTATACGATACGATACGAGGGCGTCTCGTTCACACACACACATGTATGTATGTTGTTATATTGTTTATACGCCCTCTGGGCAAAAGAGACACAGCTTATATATATTACACTATGTGCAGCGGGAGAAAAGAAATTCTGGGGACGACTACTTCTTCTTCACCCTTGTATAGTACCTACCCAGTATCCACTCTCGGTGCATATACTCTCTTGCTATTCTTGCTACTCTGTTGGTTGGTAAAAGAGATTTTGCCGACACTGCGGCGAGAGGGTTAGCTGAATGGAGGCCGTGTATGCGCTTCTCGTTTGAGAAGGTTGCCACCCGTCAGGGACGGAAAAACCAACATATTTTAGCCGTTAGTTTTAAGAACTTGACAATTTTTCCGTCTATTCATTTATTATTTGTTATTTATATATATGAGGTATACGAACAAATTATAATTAACGAAAGTATGAAAACTGATACTGTTGCGTATCTATATACCCCATTATTTAATCGATCAGTAATCGCGAGGACTTTTGCAATGAAAAATAAACCGCAATCCACTTGGCACAGGGTTCAGATAGCTAATCGTTTCATTAAACGTCAATTTTCTCTCGATTTCTGCAGTTTGTCGTTAACACGACGAAGCCAGACCAGTGAACCCCATGTTATCCGGTTATGTCATCCGCGTGTTGACAGGGTATCTATTCTAAAATGCCGCGATGGCTTTGAAACATCTTTATAACATATTGGAAAAATAGAGAGAGAGAGAGAGAGAGAGAGAAGAAAGAAACAAATTTGTGGATAAATAATTTTGATTTTTTCTTCTTATTTCCATTCATTCAGTGGCGCTAAATAATTTTCGAGGTATATTTGCTCAGGTAATTCAGAGATATCGTCGATTTGCATAAGACGATTAAGGGAAAATGTGAGACGAGTGACGAATAGTTCATATCATCGCTTCTTTTTTTTTTTTCGTCTTTTTTCTTCATCATCGCGAATTTTGATAACACGTAGTCGGTTTTTTTTTTCGCGCGCGGCCCTGACGTTGCAACGACGAGACGACCGGCGTTATGAAGATATAACTAACGGACAAAGATGAAGAATAAGGAAGGACGAAGCGGAGAGGCGAGTGAAGTGGAGGGAAGTGCCGAAGAAGACGTGTAATTACACGGTGCTACCTGCATCGACGGACATGTCTGTCTTTTCGCATAGTATAGGTGTAGCAGAGGTGTCGATATCGTATTCCGGAAATAAAAAATGAAAAAATTAAAATCAAGTGAACCACAAAAGAAAATGGGTCAAAAAGTTCGACAGATCTTTATTACTTTTCAAAAACCTCGTCAAAATCAGAAATACATATTTTGATCTCAACGACATTGAAACTATGTTCTATTATTTCCTTGAGATATTTCTTTTTCCCAACTGATGAAAATCATCGATTTTTCCCCAAATCTTAAGTCGTACAAAATTTCATATCGTCGTTGAAAATTATACGACTATAGGGTAATTCTTGTTGTTAATGTTCTTCTAGTTTAATTAAAGCGATAAGAAAAGCAGATGAATAGAAGAAAATACTTTATTTCATGTTTCGTTCGAAGACGTAAAGTTGAGCCGATTTAGACTGATAAACGAAGTGCACGCGAGTTCTCGTCTCGCGCATATGCTATTATGCGATTACCTGTACGTGTGGGTATATCTAGTCCATTTACAAGTTTCACGATTCGTGCAAGACACGATAGACTGTGTTACGATTGACCTGAAACTCCCGACGAAGCCTTACGTCAACAAATCGCATTTGACCGTCACGACACAAGCACTTCTGTATTGGCGCGTTCGGAATTTTCTGTATACCAGTTCAAGAAAGTGCATAAATTAATAGCAAATTGAAAAAATAAAATAAAAGATGATTAAGTTTCTAGCAGAAAGTCGAAGAAGGAAAAAGAAACCGTGTTTTATGAATCTTTTCATAATCAACGAAATAAAAATCAGACCCAAATCTTGGTATTAATATAAAAAAAAAAAAAGAAAAAAAAAATGTGACGATGAGGAAATTGAAGAATTACGTGTATTCGATATCTGGGCTAAATTCATGAAGATTCGTAGTTTGTCAAACTTATTCATGAAAGTTTAGTGATTTAGGTCACCACGGCAAAAGATATATGTTTATTTTTATTTCATCGCGAACTAAATAAACGTTATGTTTTGTACACCCGTTGTATTGCAGCGCGGGGGAAGGGCTCCGACTTGAACGGCACGGCCTGCCCGCGTCCAGGCGTTCCGAAAACCTGTAATTACGGACCCGGCGTACATCAAGCGGTGCCGCCAGCCGCCGTCGAGGCCTCCGCTCTTCGTCTTACTCTATTTTTCTCCTCTTCTCTCTTTTCTCGTGCTCTCTCTTCGCCACAGCCGCGTCTGTACCACTCCGTCCTTCTCCTCTCTCTTCCTCTCTCTTCCTCTCTCTTCCTCTCTCTTCCTCTTTCTCTTTCTCTCTCGGCCTCTCTACCTTACGTACAACGTACCTGTGGAGTTCTCTGAACTACGCGACGACCACGACGCTCCCTTCTTCGTCTCCTTTAGCCCGTGCAGCAAGATGTCTGCGAAAGAGTAAGGGAGGCAGAAAGAGAAAGATAAAGATAAAGATGACGATGAAGAGAGAAAGAGAAAGAGAAAGAGGGAAAAGAAGAGAAGAGAAGAGAAGAGAACGTAGACTCGGGGTGCCGCCACCTTGATTTACTGCGCTAAGCACACCTCAGATTTTCTATCTCGGAAAATATGGAGATTAGACCCAAATCTAACGGCCGGAGAGGAGAGCGTTGGGTGGCGGTCAGCCTTTGATTTCCGATTCCGAACCAATCTTGATACCTACTTATATGTATATATGTATAGCTATATAGCTATATACTTCGACTCTGAAAGCGTGACTTCACGGTGTTATTTTATACACATATATGTACATACATACACACATATATACTGATATATTTGTGTATACTTGAAACTGCACGTATATAACTAGATGTGCTCGGAATAATTATACACCTACTATATACGCGGAGCGCTGAGATCAGCTGTTGGGGTAGGCCGTCGTATTAATCGCTATGTGTTAGTCAGTCTACGCAATTTCATCATTATTTATAGAGTATATAATTTTATTCAAAGATATATCTATTCAATTAATAGACGAGATTGGGTAATGACAAAAGTTTCATTAAGTATAAAATACGTCCTAAACAAAAAAAATCGACATTACACTTTTTTCTCGTCATTTTCGATCGTCACAAATAATATAGAAAATTCATTTATCGTAATTATTAACTTCGAAGTCAAAAGTCGTATCGACCTTCATTTGAACGCACTTTGACTTTCCTCATTCAAATTTACAGATGCAGACCCTTATATCCAGTAAGGAGTCTGATCAGAAATCAATCAATTTATAAATAGTATTTGTTATAAGTATACTTATCGGGATCCATACACACATTTACCTGAAATTTTCTCAAGTTCTCGAGTTTTTCCATTCATCTTGAATCATTTTTCGTTTTTTTCTTTCATATTCATTTTATCCCCCATAGTCGATCTCATCTAAAGATACGTCATTCCAATACGTGAACCCATGCCCTTGTCCCTTGCAATTAAAATCGCGTACTTCTCCCAAAATTTGGAGTAACTACATTATGGGGGGAAAAAAATGGAATCGTCTGATTTCTTATTTTTTTCTATTGCATTAAACCACCCATACATTCAAGAAATATGTCTACCCAGATTCAATAAGACTATCTACGTGACAACCGATAGGTAAAACGTGAAATGATGGTATACAGAGTATTATAACGATGACCAACATCTATCAAGATAGTATTCGATTGGTACTGACCATAAACCTTAATGCCCGTGGACTGTGTCTTGAATGCCATTGCATGAGGCGGTCGGTTTATTCCTTCCTATACGACAGCATTCCTCTATGGAGGAACACCTGTTATCTCACTGTGGAAGAAGACGTGGAAGGGAAACGTGCTGGGATTTCCGGTCTTTATAGTACCTACAGACCTGCACACAGCTCATTCTATAGGTACTACCTATATACCTAATACACTACATACCCATCTCCTCTTTTATACCGCACACACAGATATACATATATACACATATAATTAGGTACACGAGTCTATTTCGTCGAAGTTTATAGCGGGAGAAAATGAAGAAAGAATTTTCTTGATTCTTTTACTTTTTTTTTCGTCATTCCGCTGGGAAAATCACGACTAATTGTCATGACGAGAGAAAAAATAAATAAATTTCTTCCATTTTCCTTTCTCTCGCTCTTCTTCTTCTTCTTCTTCTTCTTATTTGAACCGCTAATTTCTGAGGCGCTTGTGCCAATCGATGTTATTCTTCGTCTATAACCAATGGCCGCGGGGAAGTTGTATGAGGCAGGCACTTGCCGCCCGGCAGCATTCTTCCGTGGGGCTACTAGTTTTTCAGAGTAGCGGCCCCTCACTCCCTAGATTGTGAGAAAAAGAGGAAAAGAGAGAAAGAGAGGATGTATGCGTGTGTATGTTTGCTTGTGTGGAAGAGAAAGAGAAAGAGAAAGAAAAAGAGAGAAAAAGGGACGGGGTAAATGGGGGTACAAAACACGGAGAGAGTGTTTGGCCTCATCTCTTCTCTTTCCGTGTCTGAAAGTCTTATATGTACTTCGCTTATCGTCCTGCGATTAAAATTCTTTTGAAAAACAAGAATCCACTGTCTTTCTTGAAGAGTCGGAAACGCCGCCGATGCATGCTTCTGATTCTCCTTATCCTTCTCTTTCTCCTTTTGCTTCTATACTTCTACTTCTGATGTTGCTGTTGCTGTTGCTGTTGCTGCGCCCAGCTCCTTTAGTTTCTCGAATAAGAACAATTCGTTAATTTTTCGTACGACAGAATGGAGTTCGTGGAATTTTAAGATGATCTTTTAGCCGATTAGACGTTAAGCTAGATGGTTTTTGTACCCACCTGCATCTACCATAAGCCCAGCACTGCTCAGATCGCGGTCCCGCGTTCCTTTGGGAATCTAGAAATTGGTCTTCTTCATTTTAGTCCTCGTTTTTATAGAGAGCTAAGCGGTCTTCACGGTAACGAGAAATATGAAAATTGGTCTTACTTCTGTACTTTTCGGACGCCTGCAGCAGCGGGCGTTCATTTTTCTTTTTATATATTTATTTATAAATAAACGATACACTTGTTACTGTGGCTATAAAAATTACTCGAACCTGGAGAAAACGAGGGGCGCCTCAACTATCGAGGAACTGAACGAAAGCTTTTTTGTACCGTTTTACTCTCTAAATTTTTGGGAGTGAAAAATTCACTCTTTTGTCTTGGAGTTGCACGATTTTCAATCCAAGAAAGTGAATTTTCACTCCCTTGGATTGAAAATCGTGCAACTCCAAGACAAAGGAGTGAATTTTTCACTCCCAAAAATTTAGAGAGTACGTATACCTGCAAGTTACAAATCGTTCATTACTCAATTTTTCACTTTCTCTGGGGTTTTTTTTTTCTTGCACTGTTGCTTCAATAATTGAAGAGCAAACCACTCGATATTTATACTCTTCGTCATTATGCGATACCAGCTGCAGAATAAGATATAATTTGAAACGAAAGAAGAAACAACTTTTATGCGATAGAGGGGTGTGCAGAATTGCCGACTATACCTTCAAGACTTTAAGGCAAATATATAATATAAAAAAAAAAGAGAGACAAGGACGAATTCTTACATTTTTATATCCCGCGATGATTATTATAATAATAATAATAATAATAATAATAATAATAATAATAATAATAATAATTGATCAAGCGTTATTCCTTAGGGTAAGACATTGTCATGATTCAGAAAAAAATCGCGATCCGCATTTTCAGAATTTTGTAAGAATATGTCTGAGGGGATAGTATATATATCTATAGTTGGTATATATGTATAATATAGGTATTATTAAAAATAAAATGAAATTCGTATACCGTTCGAAAGTCTCGAGAAATATTTCCACTCCGCTTTCTATGCTTCGATATTTTCGCTCGAACGCTCGACTAAATCTAAAGAATGAAATATCTCTGATTCTTTGGTATGTATTCCGCTACCGCAGGATCATATTTGCTTCGTTGCCTTTTGATTCTTCGAATCCACATATGAATGCCACATACCGTATCTTGAAATTCAACTGAAAACTACATACCTACCTATACCCTTCGAATATTTTTTCATTCCGATATCATACTTCCTTTATATTTCTCAATCCTTTAGTAGAAATTTTTTATAAATTTATCAAAAATCGATCTATTCTATTATCGTCGCTTAAAGATAAAAGAATAGGGACGAAATTTCGGAACTTATGTCTTGTGGTGCCTACCCCCGCCTAGATACGAATAGTAGAGAGTCCGTTTCTGAAAGAAAGAAAAAAAAGATGAAAAAGAAAAAAGATAAAGAAATAAGAAGAGGAAGAGGAAGAAGTAGGCCGTCACGAATCTGTAATGATGTAATGAGTTGCAGAGCGAGTTGCAGTACGGCTTCTTAATCTCTTTCTCGATCCTTTCGTCTCATTTTACCTTCAGTAAATGATCCTAGCTTCATCCTTGTCGTTGATGTACCTGAAGGGGAGGGGGAGGTATATGTGATGGCGAGGAGGAAGGAAGAAACGAACGAACGAACGAACGAACGAACGAACGAACGAACGAACTAGCTAGCTGCAACCTGTAATATGAAAGAGCCGACGCCGCACCAAATTATAAATTACACACCCGGCTATCTTCTCGCTTCTCGGTATCCCAAGATCCATGCAAATTCAAGAAAAAAACAAAAAAAAAATGTAGATAAAAATGGAAAAAATAAAACTAAGAATGATGATAAGAAAAAAAATAATCAAAGTACCGAAGAACCGTGATGCGTGCTAAAATATGCGCAGACAATGTTCGTAAAGTGTTATTACGCGAGGGAAGAGAAAATTCTTGTGCAGGAGAGAATTTAGCTTGAAATTTTTAAACATGTATACCTATATTTTCACCACCTCTCTCATCTAGCGGTACGATATTTATTTTATGTACTAAGAAGAGAAGGTGGTTGGATATACGCGGTGTATACATATATATATATATATATATAAATGTTGGTATTAATTTATGTTTGCGTAATATGTGATGAACAAATTTCATCAAGTGGTATACACAGTGTGCAGCAGCATACATATACCACTCGACATTTACAAACCAGTGTCGCCATCTAAGAAGGTTTTAGCAAACCTTTTATCGCAATATGCCATATGTGTGTGTGCTACCCCTCAGGCACCCCTCATATGGGTGTAAAGTTTGAATAAATTTATATCGATATTATACATATATCCATGTTATTTTGATAGACGGTTTGAAATTAGAAGGGCAGCGAATTATGAAAGAAGAAAATCTGAAGATAAATTAGTTTTAGTTTTACGAAAGATTTTCATTGCAATTTAGTTTAATATTTAAGTTAATTGCAGAATCTCGTAATCTCATTTATTTCATATTTATTTAATGATACCTACTACACCTCTTTTCCGTTATAATTATTTCGCTTCGAAGAAGCTTCATAACTCTTTGTATACGGTGTATAATTATAATGAAATGATGTAGAAAACTAGCGCGTAAAGAAAGGGTAAAAGTGAAACCCTTACGTCCTCGTGATGGTCGCGGGATTCCCCAGGGAACGAAACTAAACTAAATGAAACGCAACGAGGTTCGTTCTCTTTTCAAGCCGGATTCGTCGGTATAGCTACATATGCATATAGATGCAATGCATCGTGCATAGACATTCGTAGTAGTATAATATATATATACGGATACACCTCGTCTCTACGCAAACGGCAAAACTAAAACACTGACAGCCCTTGAGTATTCCTCTAGTCTTATGCAGAGGCCTAATCCCAGTAGAGAAGACACTAACGTTTTCCTTTTATCTATTTTTAACGCGCACCAACGTAACTCGAAAGCTCAGCGGGTTTATTCGTGTGCAGGGAAAATATCTTTTAACTTTAACTTAACAAAACCCGAAAATATTGTTGAATGCGTAAATCAACTTAACTAAGCTCGCCTCTGAAGTCTCGCTTTGAACACGGCGAGGTAACCGCGGCTTTTTATCAAATCATAACACGATATTTTTCATCTCTTACTCGAAATGATTTTCATAAAGCGGCTTGGTAGTTCGGATCACATGCTCTGCGTTTTAGGCGTTTTGTATCTTCTGTATAACAGTAGAGCTTCCTTCACGTTCATAACGAAAGATGATTTTTCATTATACGATTCATTCGAAATTCTTATAAACATGTCTCGTTTTACTTATTTTTAGGATCAGTTTGATTGTCTCTTTAGATTTCAATTGTAATTTAACAATAGATCTTTCAAAGTCCTATACTAGTACTGAATGGAATCTCTCGGACAACACAGAGACTGCAGTTTGTTCAGAGAGATTTCGAAGGTTAGAGAGTTTTACAAACAAGAAAAACCTTTCAAAAGCATTGAATTGCGAAAAGCCTCTTACATTAAAACCTAGCTGCTGCTACTGCTGCTGATGCTGATGCTGATGCTGCGATGCTACCAAACTTTTATTTCACTCTCTTCGGAATATGTTGCCAGTCGGATTGTTGTTACAAGCTTAGTTTGTTTTTCTATCAAACTTTAGTACTTTGGACTAAATAGCCGGCGAAATTATGCTGCTCGTTAATTATATACATATTCCGAAATGTCACACATCCTATAAAAAAATTTAAAAAAATGCATTATTTCGTCGATCTTTGAATGAACTCGATTTTGCACGCTTCACACGTTACTCGATTTCGAGAAATAAAATAACATAAAATTGAAAGTCCACAATATTTTCGCAAATAATCGATAAAAAAATGCTTTCTTTCAAATAAAATATTGTTCAAGTTCTTTCAGACTGCTGCCCCGTTTTGATAAATTTTGTAAAGATCATAAGATCGAATTATCATCTCCGTGAATTTTTTCATACCCAGAAAATTTGCAAAAAAAATAATCCTTTCACTTCTGAAAATTTAATTTTGAACTATGTTGGAGTAATTTTCTTTATCTTTTACTCAATGTTAGCGATAATTATTGGTCCTGTCTTTTCAGAGATCGTAATAAGAGATTATTATTGCATTTATTCTTAGTCAAAATGTTCACTCAGTAATAGTTTGCATTCTACCGATGTAGAAATGTGAAAGACGGGATATACCAGCTCGTCGAGTAACAACCTGCGTATACTTTGCCTTCTGATCTCTGTGAATAATAATTTATGCAAATTGATGGAACTTGTTATGAAATGAGTCATGAATTTTTTACACTTATAACATGAAAATAGCAAAACCAGATAGAAAGTCTCTAACTTATCGAGCGTAACTTGTTAGCTTAGTTTGACTTTCTCAAATTAGATACTACTCGATAAAAAGACTGTATTCTTCTGCTCGGATTTAGAGCACCTCAGATTCATCTAAGTTCTGCTTGTGCTGCAGAAAAAAAAACTGCAGTGAAATGAACAACTTTCTTCTGCGGCGCCACGAGCACCCGGTATATTAAAATGAACTCAACGTATAGTTGAGAGCTTCCCAAGGGTTGTTTAGTCCCCTTGTTGCGCCTCGGCTTCGTCGAGCCACCCTGTAAACCGTTGTCGACTCCTATATTCACAGTAAAATGTTGTACCCGCGCACACCGAACCCCTAGGACCCAACATTCTCTCTCCCCCCTATCAATCTGGCGTCGGTCCTGGCCAGAACGCTGAGCTTTTGCTCAGTTTGATTCGAGACGTCTAGTTGACGGCATCGGCAAACCAAAATTTGATCTTGGGGGTTTTTTAGAAAATCCTCTTTCAAGCCATTCATAAAAGTTCACAATATACGCATTATAAATCATAATAGAGCCATTAACTACCGGTTAGAAAATCAGACTCTCTAGGTCTCCGTCGAAATGGTATGTATTATTTTCTGCTACCTAACTCAGGTATGAATTCAACGGGGCGCAATGATTTGTTATGACAGCTTTTCATTTCATATTTTTCATTCTATACCTGCGCTTCAAGTTTTCTTAAACTCTCATATTTTCTTATATTTGCTATTATATCGTACCCAGATATTTGTATCCTAATATTGTTACATATAAGATTGAATGTTCAGTTTCTTGCATCTTAGGTGCAAATCTTATCTTCCATCGAAGCCAACGGTAATGAAGATGAAACCTCATCCTCTGGAATAGTATTTCTATTTTGTACTTGCTGCGCTGTATTCTAACTTGGACCAAATAATTATTCTTTGTAACGGCTGCGGTGTGAAAAAGATTGATTTTCCTTCTTGGAAATTTCTTAAAAGTATATATTGATTCTGTGAAATCTACTCTAATGGGGCATATGGCATATAATGGGGGTATACCTGGGCTGGTAGGTAATGCATCCCTTGGGTTAATACAGAAATTAATATAGGCCAACAGCATCCTTATGAAATCATATTTCTATGGTTCTCAGTTACAATGGTTGGATCTGCGGAGCAAACAATGGTGGTTGTTCAACCTTTTGCCAGAAAATCTGCCCCGTAGCATAATAATTCTATTAATATTTTTCTGCCTCATCGGAACCAAAATTCATGGAGAATCTTCCATAGGGATAATTTTTTTTTTTCTTTCTCGAGGGGAGGAATTCAATTCAATAGATTACGTCATAATTTTTGACGATCAATACTATACAAAGCCTCGCGGACCGATCAATAGAAATTCATCGCAGCAGAGAGAAGGCGTCTCTCGATGCGCGGGCTGCTGCAAGATGGACGATCTTTGTTCGACGTTACCCCACTCTTATATTTATTGTCAATAAAAAAGCCACTCGGGATCCTTAGCGCGGTAATTGGAACGTGACTCACTAGTCAGGTCTATCGATCCAAACACGAGGGGTTGAAGATGCTCTCCACCTTTTTACCTCTTAATATAATCTATCGCAAGATTATAATCTATTAATCCCATAGCTTATGAGTCGAGGGCAATCAATCTAAATAAAACTGATACATTTATTACCTATTTCGACAATATATCCACCGTGCTCCGATATGTTAACATAGCAGGCCAGCAGCTACCTGAATTCTAGGAATCTGGGGCAGTCGTCTTTATAGAGAGCTATTGAGATCAAACTAAGATAATCTGATGTTGAACTCGATTGTAGAACTAAAATTGACCAAATTTCTTTGAACCCGTTAAAATATGTATCATATGCCCATCAGTAACGATGTGAGCTTCAATTCTTTTCATTTGCTTTGAAAAATGTTTGATGATATTGTTTTAGGTCTGGACTAGCCATGTCCACTAGGAGGCGACGAGGATTGAAATTCAGTATAGGCAGAGAAACAGCCCGCGATAGTCGCAAGAGATAGGATGAGTGGGCCGCGACATAGTGAAGCTCACTGCTTCAATGAAAACTCTCCAAGGCCACCTGTGCCTGGTAAGAACTTGTTGGGCTTTTAAACTTGAACCCATTATTCTTGAAGTGGGTTCATCGGAACATTGAAAGTCGAAACTATACGTATTTTTCCATCTTCAGGAGAGGAGACTGGCGGCCGTGTCAGCAGACTCCGTCCACAGAGTCCAGCCCTAACGCCAAGACGCTCTTCATTGGGTTATACAACGGCTCCTATTCCTTGCGATGGTTCAGCTCCTTTGGGATTTGAGCCAGAGGGCAGTTGTGGCGGAGCATGCATGGAAAGTGTCTCACCTCCGGCCTGTCTCAGGTGGGCTAGGAACCTGCATTCACTCCTACAAGACCCGGAGGGTATGGAATTGTTCAGAAAGTATCTGGACCAGGAAGGGAGGCCTCATGCAGAACCACTTAATTTTTGGTACGCTTGCGAAGGACTCAAGAATCAACACGATCCCGACACGATACATCAGCTGGTCAAACTCATCTACAGAAGGTAGAGAGGGAATCGAGGATTAAAATGTGTTTAAAATTGTCTGAATGATTGAAAATCGCGCATTTTATTCATATTTACTTCTGCCTTTGCAGATTCTTTCTCAATTCGCAGTTACCGGTACCAGAAGATGTACGAAAAGAAGCAAACCGGCGTGTCAAAGAAGGCCGGGTCGACGGAAAGGTCTTCGATAATGTTCAAATCGAAGTTGAACGCCTTATCAACGAAACCACTTATCCAAACTTCCTTAAATCCGAAATGTACTTACAGTACGTTCAATGCTACCAAAATCCAGATTCTGGTAGCTGTACCAGCTCTGGTTCAAGCCGTGAAATGTCGGTTTCTTGCGGACCAAGTTTGCTACCTACACTTCACGAAGATAGCGAATTTATTAGTTCAGTTCATACCTCACATTCGGCAAGCGAAACACCCGGGGAATTAAGAGCTGGTGAATTAAGACTGACCAGGGATGTTCTCATGGCAACTCAACAAACTAGAGCAATGGAATTACGGCCTAAGCCAGAGGCCTTTGCTGGGTAAGCAAGCTATAGGATAACTTTTTTTTAACATTAAATTATCTCGACTCGTATCCCCATCCACAAATCTAGAGTGTTATAAATATCCAATTGTTTTCACAGTAGAATGCTGCAAGTTGAGATTTAGCTTTTCCCATTTTTTTTCTCACTTTTTTCTTTTGTGAAAGCTTTGTAATGCTGAAAGTTTTAATATTTTCTCTTGAAACAAAGTCGAGTATAATTTATGAATAGGTTTACTCATCCATATTGAACGGCAAACAATTGTCCTAATAATTTTCACCTAGGCATAATTTATACTCTTCTTTTATTTACCGCTAGATTTTAGACACGCTTCTATTTTTTTTTTTGTAGGATTCATATATTTTTGATCAATTAGACAGTAATGTCCCTTGATATCCCGTTTTGTTTTTAATTTCCTATTTGTTTTTGTTTTGCATTTTTGCGTGGCGTTTGCGTAGCATTTACTTGCAAGCTGGCGCTAGTCCCTACCACGTACCAGCCAACAGATTACACGCTCAATATTCATCCTACAATCCAGTTTCAAGGCAAGATTCAGAATTGCAGAGTTTAAGCAGTGATGCCAGGACTGAATCAGACAATATGTCGCTCACCGATTCCTCTGTGTAAGTTTAATTATTCATTTCACTCATGCGTTCGGTCATATTCAACGGAACATACATCGTAAGGTCCAGAAAAGTCACCATTTATTAATTTCAGCCAAGATCATTTTTACATTAATGTTTCCATTTTTTACAATACCAACTTTTTTACTCTTTACGATTATGTTCTTTTACTGGATTAATCCTTGGTGGTTGGTGGGGGTACCTGTTAACGGTAAGTAAATGAAATTTAAACCATCTAAACCTTAGGCATGCCAAAAAAAAAAAAAAGACATCGTTATCTTCTTTTTTTCCACCGACGTGATTTTGCCAGTTATCTAATGACAGTATCGTCCGACTGAGATAGCATATCAGTTATGAAGCTGATATGTGGCGGCGCGAGACTATGACATAGAGAAGTTTAGTATATTTGATCATCTCGTGATTGCAGTTATGAGATTTATGGCGTGGATTATGCAGTGAGGAAAATAATAAACAGTTGATTCATTTCCATTATTATTGAAAACAAAAAACAAAAAATTTGTCGCCCAGTGGTTTTTTTCTTAAATAGAGTTAAATAATATGATAAATTCAAACAGTATGGATAGAGCTCATATGCTTTTCGGTTGGTCTACCCAATGTGTCGTGGATCAACAAGTTTTCACTCCTCGACAACAAAATGCTTTAATGGAATGGCTCCTCACTAAACGGTACAAGTTTGCTATTCAATTACTTATAACAATTTAATTATTTATATTATATACAAAGCGCCAATTCACTTAGCCAGATTCATTGAGAACTATACTTGTGAATGAAAGAAAAGAGGAAGAAGATCAACACAAGGCGGAACAAATATTATCTGATCACCGTCGAATAAAATTATCTCCATACAATTTATCAGCATGCATTTACAGCTTAGTTTATGACTAGTATTATCTTTAGAAATAGTTTGTTGTAAAACCAGTCAGCTATTCCTTAGTTATTTTGCATTAAAGCTATTTTTTAGACCCCAGAAACTCCCAGCATTTAAAAATACATGATTCAAACATTCCCGAATACTTTTAGCCCAGAACGAGAGCCAAATATGAATAAATCAAATCCAACTGTACCGTTGGACTGCTTTAAATGTTCTTGCGGCACGTCGTACTATGTATTATCTGTTTGTTTACAGCGATGGTATGTCGGTAGGCCGACGAAGTCATAAAAAGCAGTACATGAGACAATGTAGAGCGATCAAAGAGTCGGCAAGTCTAAATCGTGACCCAATGGTTCACTATACAGTTATACCTAGAACGCAACGAGTGCCTAGAGATCAAACACGTTCTATAAAACCGGAAGTTTTTGCACAAGTTTTGATAGAGAAACTAGAAACTGTTAAGAGAGCACGGGAGACGCAGGAAAAATTGGACAGACATCTTCAAGAGAACGAAATTATAGGTGGAGAGACAACTAACGAGCCTCCAACAGGGGGAGCGAGAACTTTAGCCGATGCGATTAGGGAAAAACTCTTAATAGAAGACGATAGCGATCAAGCAATATTAGATCAACATGTATCTAGAGTTTGGTCAGATTTAACACCCTCTCGATCACCTGGACTCGCTTCACCTAGACCACATTCGCCCGATAGGAGACGAGGACTATTGCACAATTATCCGCACCAACGACCTTACAAACCGAGAAAAGAAAAAGATGTTTTCTCAACATTTTCAGCAGACAGCGGAAATATTCACGACTTTCCAGAAGGCAGCGAAATGTTGGGTGCTGGTTCTATGAGCTCGTTAGGATCTCATTTACCAAAATCTAAATCCATACCATCAGATTATGCAGATTCTCTACATAAACAGGATCTCTATCTACAATGTAAGAACCTTTTGTTATGTTTACTGAAATAAACTGACTCCTGACTCCATATTTATATTCATTAAAAAAAAAAAAGAAAAAAAAAACAAAGAAAAATAATTACTGTCTGATTTGAATGAAACCTGTGTATTATCCTGTTCTTTTATTATTTCAAACTTTATATTTTTGTTCGAAGAAAGGAATGACAACATTCGCTTATTGAATTATCAATTTATTCACGGCCAACGAACTTCCAACTAGCTATTGCAATTTTTTTGTTATTGTATATTTCGATTCAGCTAGCTCCTCTACTCGTTGAAAATAACGAAATTTGTTTTCTCTCCCCTGACTATTGAGTTCTGAGAATCAATTACCCGCTCAATTCTGGACGTGAAATATTTCAATTTTGTTCGTAGGTCACGACCAGAGATTCCGAAGATCAGATCTATGTAGAAGATCTGGTTCTACGAAAAAATCAATGACTGAATTAACTGACAGCGGTGTCAGCGTGGTCAGCGATGCACCTCCGATAGTTGCCAGTAAAGACAGCCGCCTATTGTCTTGGCTCAAAGACTCCGATAAGAAAACTGACTCTAAACACAGTCGACACGGTAAAAAGTACGGATCGAGGAGCGGCTCTTTGGAAAGAGCTAGTCGAGAGAATTGGGGTGTTCCTGCACAACCCTTTGTGGCTGATCCTGGAATGCCTCCTCTGCCGCAACCGCATACAGTGAGTTGCTTTCGATACAATGAGAACCGATATGAATCATTTCTTCCTGAACTTTAGCAAAGGGAAAATATTCATTTTTTTTATCTTTATCATCAGGCTACGCAGCTGGAAGAAGCCAGAAGGAGGTTGATGGAAGAGGACAGAGCGAGAGGTGGTAGTAGACAACGTTACCCAAATAGTGGTAAGCTGTCGTGTGAACCGACTAATCTAAATCCATCCTGCATCCAATCTAACCAATCTACGTTGAGGAAGAGTAGACAAGACCCGGCAGATTTCACCACAGTTGTGTTCAGTTTCTGTGACGAACAATTTCCCTATAGGACCAAAATTCCTGGGCATAATATCACTCTGAAACAGTTCAAGGATTATCTACCCAAGAAAGGCAGCTATCGGTAAGTTTATTTTTTTTTTTTAACACAAAGATCATCTCTTTATCTTTCTTTGAAAAGCATGTGTGTTGATACTAAAAGCAAAAAGAAAAAAGAAGAAAAATAATATTACCCTTCGTTAGTTCCTAAACGAATTTTGTAGGAAATTTTTATAACCCGTTTCTTCATTCTATGTATATTATTTTTTTTTCATTACATATTTACGAGCCATTACAATGATCGTTACTTCCATGCAAAAATTAAACCACTATCACAACTCGGACATATAAATTGTTGCTATACTACTTTGCACCTATTGTATAAATCTGGTTAATATTTCTCTGTGGATTATTCTCGTTTTTATTAAATCACTTGAATAATTTTACCTGTTTTCTTATTTTACAGGTATTTCTTCAAAACAGCATGCAAAGACCTTGACATGAAAGTAATTCAGGAAGAAATAACGAACGATTCCGAAGTCCTGCCTTTGTGGGAAGGCAAAGTAATGGCGCAGGTCAAAGCGCTGGAATGAAGCAACCATTTGTTTAGGAAACAAAAAGCTCAAGATCAGTTTGAGGTATACAGTATTTTTTTTTTTATCAAGTGGACCAAAATCATGTTTGTGTTTTTATTTTATTTTTTATTTCTTTATTTCTTTATTTTTATATATTTTTTTCTATTACAACTAAAAACTAGTCTTCATCACACATAAACATCGATGCCTTTAAGCTTTTAAGTACCTAGTTTAATTATCCTTCATTGACTTTCAGACTATTGTCTGTCTCTCTATTAATTTAGTACGAAGCAATCGATTCGTTAATGTTTAAATCTTCTTCGTTATGATTACCAAGGTTTTTGTTAACTATTTTTTTATAGTTCGATATTCAGCAATATTGGTTTCACAGTTTTGCATCTTTGTTTATTGATTTTTTTGTAATCAAGCAGCAGTTTACGTGATGAAAAAAAAAAAGGTATTACCTAAATATTATTTTCAAACATTTTTACAAATCATTATCATCTGCTCATATTTTTCAATATTCATTTTTAAACTGCTACTTATTCAAAGCTGAACAATTAAGTGAATATTGAATGATCTGGTCCACTTGAATATAATTATTTAAAAAAATCGCTAAAAGAACAAACAAAAATGAAATTGCTTTTTGAAAATGGTCTGCGGTAATCGTAGATATAACCAGCGTTCGATTCTATAGCTAATGCTGTTTGGTGGTGGCTATGGAATCAGGGTACTATAATTGTTGGTTTTATAAATTCGACGCGATCTGGTTATATCTGTACAGTAATTATTGAAGAAGAAAAACCGAAAATGAAAAGAAAAGAAAAGAAAAGTTAAGAAAGAAAAAAAAAAACAATTTCCTTGAAGACTTCCCTTAGTTTTCCAGCCGACTGTACAAAAGCCTGTGTAGTGTCTCGCCTTATTAAGGTCCGCCTAGACCCTAGACTTATAGAAAAATTATTATTACAAATTAGTAATAAGGATTTATATATATTGAAAAAGAAAAAAAAAGTTATTATTATTATTATTATTATTATTATTATTATTATTATTATTATTATTATTATTATTATTATTGGGAAATACCTAATTCACCGTCACATCACTCATCTGACATTGTAACATACACACACCACACATTAGATTTGCATAAAGAACACCGAAGAAAATAATTAGAACAAAGATTGTAATAATATTTTATCAGGTGCGGAAATTTGTGCCTTTTAGTATTTTAAGATTGGATTAAGCGAGCCTAAGCGAGGGTTAAGAAATACTTATTAATTGTGAGCTTGAGAGACTTTTAGACATCATATTTCTATTCGTGATAAAAATTCTATATTTTTTTTTTTATTAAGAAGAAAAAGAGATACAAAGTTCTTAAATTTCTTCCATTGTATTGATTATAAGTAGTAATTTCCCAAAAAAAATAGGAAGTACTTTTTCTATTAACTAACAGGAAGATAGAAACAATTTTTCTGTAAAAAATGGATGAAATTTATTTAATTTATGCGTTTAACTTACAAGAGTTTTTCTCATCTGTAGAAAAATGATATCCATGAGTCCCTCGTTTAATGGTATTTTAATATAACAACTCTAGCAGCTGCTAGGCGCTGGCCTCCGCGAAATATATTGAAATAAAACATTTAATATCTACTTATTAATTGATTGAATATTATACGGTAAAATTATGTTTGACAGCTATTTATGTAGAGCGTAAAGTAGGGGACAGCGCATGGTGGCTAATAATTTTTTTAATTGTACGTAATTAATTATTATTAATTAATATCACGAATGATAAAGTGTTCCTGTACCTAATTAATTATTATTATTATATATCAAAAGTATTGAGAATAATAATAATTCGATTTTCACTGGATTTAAATTTACCTTATATTCATTGATTAAACATTTTTCTTTAGTTTCGCACGATCTACGAATTAATATGGGAACCAATATTGTTCATAAAAATTGCGAAACTAGACAAAAAAAAAAAAAAACAAAGAAAAAGGTCTGAAATTTAAAAATTCTCGACTTTCTTTATACAGGGTATAAAAATATTTCGCGTTTTTTTTTTCTGCCGTAACAGAAGCATGCCTTTTTTTGTGTTTTGTTAATTTACATGGCGTAGCTTATTTCGATTAGAAATCTCAATTTAAAACCCTGTGAAAATATTTTGGTGAGCATTTTATCTTTCTTTCAATCAGTCAATTACCCTTATATATTTAAAATGGCCAAATTTTATAATACAGAGTTCAAAGAAGCGTTACGAGAAATTGCGCAAAGAGTGGCTCATTTCAATTCGCCATACGGTAAGAAAATAACTCTTTTACATTTTATACGTAGCTATAATTTTCCTCAGTTTTTTATTTTTTAATTCTTATATACCAGAAATAACATTCATCGGCTATAATTCTCAGTCAGCTTTCGATTTTTGTTTTTTAAACCTGAGTTCCTTATTAATATTTCTATTTCAACGCTTTGGTGCTGATAGATTAAAAATTCGTTTTCAAATAATTTTGCATCAACTACATTCGTAATAATTAAAATATTCGTATCTATACAATATAGCGCGTGACTAAGGCGCCTGATCGAAGATTATCAGTCTTACAGCAAAGTACATGGGTGTGCATACACGAGGCTGACTAATATCGTTTTTACTACTTGTTATAGCATGTAGTATGTACCTAATTGAAAGATATTATAAAGGGATGTGATATGAATTTTTAATTTTTAATTTCTAAATAGATCGCGTACGAATCGTTGAGTGGACTCGTCGTCTGGCTGGAATAAGAGACGATAGCATAGACGAGGCTAAAAATCGAAACGACTATATTCAATTGCTCAAAATAATGACGCGCGGGGGCCGTTTGCATGGTGTTTTCTTGAAGTGTCCACCCGAAAGCGACATTCCTCCTTTAGCTGAAGCAATGGCAAATTTTTTGAGCGATCAATGCCCGGATTTACCAAGAGCTGGACCTGTGGAACCGATCGTTTCTCGGCAAACACCTGACGGCTGTGCCTATATCGCGTTTAGAAAAATACCAGAAAAAGGGGTGCTTTGCTATATGGCTGTGAGTCCGGATGGCTTGAAGTTCGAGGATAGCGAATCCGACAATGAAGAAGACAAGACGGAAAAGGAACGCAGTTATCAGAATAAAACAAATAGGATTTAGCCATATCTGCAGAAACTATTGAAATTTCAATCAGAAGAGGTATATTCCATCTTTAGTTATTAATTGTTTTGTGAATCTTTCATTCACACAATGAAGTGGATTGTGGTGAGTGCGGAGATTCGATAAAAATAAATTCGAAATATGTATGTACATGTACTTTTTGGCGGTGAGATAAAACCGCGGTAATTCCGTGACTCTTTCGCGAAGTCAAGGTATATAACTTAACGCTACCTTGACAGTCACGTGCGTGACATAAACTGATTTAAAAATACAAATGCCATGACACGATAAACGCTGTCGCTCGCGCCCTTGTCTCTATTTGCCATTATATCATTCTAAATTTATATTGAAATAGCATTGTGACGACTTGTTTAGTTGTCACAATTTTCATTTTTACAAGAGCCTGTTCAAATTCGTAGGTCGCCATGCTGTGTAAACATAAAGCGAAACTGTGGAGATTCGCGAAAAGAAAGAAGAGAAATAAATCTCACAGATTTGTCCTTATCTCTCGCATGAGACCGTGCTGAAATTTATATCGTATCCTTGAACCTTGGGATTCGACGTCACGCAATGCTTACCGATCAACCTCCCGCCTTGGAGTGAAACCAATGTAATGGTTGCGTCACTTTATTCAGAAAATAGTTAAATCAGTAACAAGCGCGGTGATATAAAAGTTGAGTAAGGAAGCCACGCGCTTCTCTCATTTTTTTTTTATTTCTTTTGAAATTTTGATCAAGTTTTTTCTTATACTTCCTATATAATTTACGCACGTATGTGGGTATGCGTATTCATGTCTATCTGTACAATTTATGGTGTACATATACAACAAAATGATACGTTGTTATGTTGAATCGAAACGTTTTTTTCGAGGTATTTTCATAACTAGAATGACCAGTCGATAGAAAAAAAAAACTAAAAAAAAAACTTGGAAATATCCGAAACGCAAAGTAGATTCTGATCAGAATAGCAGTTATTTCAGGTTTTTCAAGATTTATCGACGATCTTTATTTTTAGAGATCTCCGGTCGAAAACTAACGGATCAAAAAGACTTTAAATCGCGGTTTAATTTTCTCAGCGGTTAGTCAAATACCAAATATACACATAGGTGTACGTAGCATCTCCTCGGAGGTAGTATTTTCGTTATTTTCAGACCACAAACCAGTCATGTTTAAATAAAACTATAAAGTCTCGTAAACTGTGAAAAAAAGAACGAGGAAATAGTTTGTGTAGACAGAAAAAAAAATTCCTCCTTTCAAGAAAAAGATTTCTTGTTTCAAGAAACTGTAGTTTCTTGAATGTTTTTTGCTTAAATCAAGGAAATATGTTCTTAATTCGAACTAAGAACATATCAATTTGAATTGAGAACATATTTCCTTGATTTAAAACAAGAAATCTTTTTCTTGAAACAAGGAAACTTTCTCCTGGAACGAGGAATCTTTTTTCTCTGTGTATAATCCGTTTACAGACAATTGCACAAAGCTGAAAACTCAACTATAAATGCGTGAATACAAAAAATGTACCTCGAATGATATTATCTGCGTAAGTATTCTACAAGTTGAAATCGATCAACTTAGGTAAGAAAAAAAAGAAAAAAAGAAAACGCATAAATTTGTCCACAGCCTGCTGGTGAGAAACTGGTAAAGTTCAGCAATGACGTGCGAGAAAGTAATTTTTGTATAATAAATTGTGGAACGGTATCCTGTAGTCGGTGGTCAACCCGCGCCTACTCACTCACATGCGCTATTAATTTTCCTTTATCGGGCCGGGGCTTACCCTTTTTTTTAATTATCACATGGGTTATTATCGCGATATTGAAGTGCTGGACTTTAAGCGTTCGTGCACCATCTCCTGATGAAATAATCAACTTAGATTGCGCCAGCTTTTGTTACAACTACTTTTACTCTAAAGAACAATCGGGTGTATCAAGAAGTCGTTCGATTTATTTTATCTGCAGGAAAGAACAGTGCGGTTCGAATCGAATTTTAGCTGAGTTTTCGGCCTTCGAACCAACAGATTAATACCCTATTATAGTATTTTAATTGTACAAAAATATGGTATGAGATGCTCCGAACAGTGGATCATTCAAGATTCTGTTTAATCAGAGCTGGTATTCGTGAAATGGATAGGCCAGGAACGATGAAGCCAAAGAATTACCAGACCCGTGATTTTCCGAGTCTTCGTTTCTTATAATTGTTTCACCTCGGGGGCAAAAGACGGAAATAATTAATGGATCGTTCATCGCCAATGATAGAGAAATTGATTTTTGCTTTCAAACTGTGGCAAAAACTCTCCTGTGTTTATAACATTTATTCACATTCATTTCATTATTCGTAAGAAATATAATATTTCGGGGCATTGCATTTAACTAATCAGACTGTTATTGGCATCACACGTTTGCGACCTGCGTAGAATACCTACTTCAAGTTCGGCTTTAGTTTTGAATGATTTCTGCCGCACAATATAATTTAGTAGACATATCTTGACGCGAGTTGACTCTTTGTGCTTGCAATGTTTCTTTGTCTTGAAATTATTTGAAATAAAAAATTGAATAATAAGTTTGTCTGCCTAATACCAGACCAAATAGTACACAATGAGCATGCCAGTCACATGACTGCATCTGATAAAATATGCAGTTATAAATTATTGTCCGGTACTCAGCTTTATTTTCTTATAATATTTCTCTCCTTTATCTCGATCGTCAAAGTCTCACAATCAGCAGAAATGTCTTAACGTTTTAAATTTTACTAGTTAAATAGTCCGGACTAGACTTTGCATTATCTTTTGACGATGAAGTTAAAGTCACGTGTATTTGTTCTGTCATTTCAAATTACGGTGAAACATTTTATATCTGCTGATGACTAACGATGAAAACCAACAGCGCTAGTTCATATCTTTTATGCCAAAAAAATGGCACTCATTCGCCGCGAATAGGAGGAAAAATTCTCCATAATTTTATGTTGTAGTCCTCGGCATAAGGTACCTACTGCGATATATGTACCTGCAAACTGGTCTGCCGGGTATTTACCTCACTGCCGGGTATTTCCGCGTCTTACATAAATAACATATGTTTTATCTTATTAGCCGTTACTCAAATTAAAATATAATTGCCTCTGTACGATGACCAGCATTGGTTTCCATATGACGTTTCAGACCTATCTATAGGAGAAGAAAATACGTGTACGTGTAAATAATTCTACATAATTCTATACGATGCCCTTCCATTTCTTAAACATGAACAATTCGTTGCAGTTATTCGACGTCTATCTGCACACCGTGCTGATATAACGATATGAATATACAGAGACACTATACTCGTTCCTTCAATTTATTATTGATAGTCAATCGTAAATATATCTGATCGTGCAGACCTCTTAGTGATGTAATTGGTACTCATTGTTCATTTGATCTCTTACAAATTAGGTGCGAACCACGTGCTTTTCGTTATCCCAAGTTTGAACCGACTCAGCAGCCTGCGTCTTCTTCCTGCCAGTCTGATCTTAATTGATGCGTTAATAAATTATCAGCGAAATTCTCAGCGACTTATTTTGTCAGGTATACAAATATATGTACAGTTAAATTCTGGCGTATAGTGACGCATATCTTATGAAAATCTCTATAGTAAATTACGTCTATAAATTGTCTAACAACATACGGATGTTTGCACTCTTCTTTTCTCAGTACATATATATTTTTTCCCCAACTATATGCGGTGAAGGTTTTCAGGAGTCTGCAGGTTCTTATAAATAATAGTTTCAGATCCTCAGCGATTTCTTTTCCGCGAACCCGTTGATATGCTATTACAGATCGTTGAAACGTGCGTGAACATTATTATATTTGTAAAACTAGTATCTCAGATCCTATGCTACTGTAACACTCGATTGCTTTCCATTACTCTGACGCAGCTGCAGCAGTAGCAGTGACGTGCAAATTATCTAATCATCATAGTAAAGCGACTATGCAAGTTATGCATAAAAGCATCTTTCATCTCATACATACGTTCATATTTTATATGCAGGTATGTATTCTTATGGAAATTGGATATATTCCACCTGCGGTTCTTTTTTTTCTTCTTTTTCATCCCTTTGTGCTCGATATTTCATAAAAGCGAACCAATTCTGGTCTTTATTACACACTGTAGCTCTGGTCAGTGATAAATATGTACTCATCCACGGTTCGTCATCTTTATCATCACATTCCACATTTTCATTGATCGTGGGGTTTTGATAAACGCAGAAATAGAACTGTGACTGTTTAACAATTAACAGCTAAATCTGATATACGGTGAAACTTGCGCATCGAATTTCACCGGGAATTCCCTTAGGGAGAGCCAGCAGTCTTTCAGTAGCCGCAGGGGAGCGGTTAGTTACAATTTCGAATATAGACATACTACATGTAGTATATACCTCAGCATTTGATTCGAGTAAACAAATTTGATAGCGAGTATATCGCCGCTTCACGAAGCCGAATTCCACGCTGCGACTTAATAGATCTGTTTACATCTTGCTGGCGATAGTATAATATCGAGGTAAGAGGATCAACAGTTCAGTAGTTATCGATTGACGATTACGTTTATTTATTAAATGAAATTAAGTTTGCTTTCTCCTAAATTTATTAACTCAAATGCGTGCCATTCGGCCTCAACCTCAGTTGATCTTGCAGTGGGTAATATAACAACAGGTATATACATGCATACACGCTTACAAGAAATATTAGATATAGATGCATGTGAGCTTATGCGATTGTGATGCGAGGAAGTTGGTGTGTTGGAATAAGTTATCGTTGATGTGCCAGCTGAGTAAAGTTTTAGGCAGATGAATTTCATTCCTACGTAAAGCATTAGTCATAGAAGTAGTTGCTCGATAAGACGAAACACAGTTTAATTAAGAATTTCCGGTGTCGAGACAAACGGTGTTTAGTTATTTGATCAGATACCGAATATAGAAATCAGTTTGTATATATAATATACTGTATAAATATCATGACGGTTATTATTTGATCGCAATGATAATAATTATTTATTTCGTAAGTCACGAGGTATGGGTACCATATTTTTCATTGAATAATGAACAAACTTGTCTGGTGGTAATTAAAAACTCTTATACCCAAACCCGAACTCGTGGCTTCGCAAGGGCTGATGACGTAAGTCACGCGGTGAAGCCACTACATGATTACACCACGAATCTACCGGCTGTCTGACTTGTACGCGCCGTTACCACTACTTAGATAATTTTGCCATGATATGCTGAACTGTTGAATGAAACGTTCAATTAACAAGAAATAATAGAATACATCTAGCCGACGAACGAGTTTATTTATTCCGAAAAGTTGCTTCTCGGCGTTAAGTCGCGAGATCAGTTATCCTATACGAATGAATTAACAGATATTTTAAGATACTAAATTTATTTCTGTAGTCGCATTTCATTACTGTATCTGGAATATCTATAAGCTATAATGAAATGGGTTTACATAAATCATTGTAAAGTTCAGAGAATGCAAAAAATTTTTAATAGCCTGGTATTATCAGGAAGGAACTTTGCTTTGAATGGGTTTGTAGAGAGAAGAAAAAGCTTGAGCTTGATGTTACCTTATGAATTATTTTACAAATCTTCTTTCGCATTCAATGAAAATACTTCTAGTGAATTAACGATTCTTTCAGCATATGCAGGTTTTTCTTTTTATTTTTTGTGTGAGGCCGTTTAACTTAGAAAATTATAATCTGATGAATATAATTTTTCGATTCTTCTGAGGGAGAGGAGGAAAAAGTATTTGAATAATATATTCTTCGAGATTTTTTTCCACATATTTTTCGGCCCTTTAAAGAAAAAGACATTTAATGCATCGGTCACTCTTGGACTCGATCCCACGGTCGAATACCTAAAGTGGGAAAAAGCCCGAAGCCTGTATCAAGGATATTTCGTGTCTTTTATTATTCTCTTGACCAACGAAGCTCGTCCTCACACACGTGATTGGCCAATAAACGATCGGCTCTGAGAGTAGAAGGAAGACATTCGAAACGAGCACAAGTGGCCAGTCACATGATCTGACCAAATGAAAATAAGAAAAAAAGAAAGACGTCAAGTAGTGAACACTGCATTGGTTCTCAACCTTATAGACATTTCATTTTGTTATTAATCATATGTCCTAAAGACAGATTTTACCATTTTCGAAAATCTTATATTCCTCTAATTTGAGAAACCCTGTTTGATAATTTTGGCTAATTCCTTTTATTGTCATACAGACGCTGGTATCAGTTTTATAGGTAGCTATTCATCCATAATTATACCACCTTATGATTCGATCTATAGAAATTTTAAGATAGCATTTATTTACATCGAATACCGTGGTGTGCACTGAGGCCTTTGAATCTGAAAATTTGATATACATCGCCTACGTATACATACAAAGATACATACAAAGACATACTCGAATGGTGTTAAATCGTTAATAGGTATACTTGTGGAGAGTAAGTAAACAATAATGGCACGTGAAGTCATGTGCCGGATTGAATTGTACATTTAATTGCGTTTTATTAAGACCTCTCGTATAAGAATCATTAAAGAATTAACTGCCAGCTCAGTCATCACTATCTTTTGCAATCACGTGCTTTCTTGAGGATCTTCTCTCGGTCACATGAATGAGATTTACAACCTGCGAACTACGTAAAGACTAGATGTTTCGGTTATAAATTAAATGTGAATTGCAATTAATCTTTCGCCCAACAAGCTTGAACTATATACTTGCACATCTTTCTCATATCTGCAGGTTCTGCAGTCTATCGAATAACTGACAGTGGGCCACGAATTGACCAAAAACATATTTTTAACACAGCTCGACAAGAAAAATTTCATTTCAAATAAATTTAATTGCCAATATTCTATATGAGTCAAAACTTGTTTGTTACATTTTGTCATCTTTTCTAGTAATTCTCAAGATTGTAAAAAGGCTAAAAATTTATCTTTATTATATTTATTTATCATCCTCTTGTCTCACTCGGAATCGTCATAATCCTATGTACCTACGAGCCTCCGTATGTTTTACTTGCTAAAGCTATACAGCTCTAAGTATATATACACATATAGTGAAAAAATAAAAGGGGCGAATACTACTAAATAGAATTCAGTTTTTGTGTGTTTTTTCACCTCCTCAGTTGGAGTTGACACAGTCTTATATGCGTCTTTATCTTGGCAATTTGATCCTTGATACATTAAAAAAAACTCTCAAACTTGTTGCCGACCGCAACAACAATCCGTTTCAGACACGTATACCTATACCTATACGATTCATGAAAATCACCTATAATACGAATAAGTGCTAGACTTTGCAAATCCCCAAGTTTTTATCGTCTCGGTCAGCAGCACAAGAAACTATAGCGTTCTAGAGCCTATGTCACGGTCGAGCATGGTCAAGTTCATTAATCGATAGAACTATGTATACCATCGAGCTATACGAAGAAAACCTTTCGTAACATTACGACAAATTATTTTCTTATCTCGTTCTTTCTCTTTTTTTTTTTTTGTTTCTTTTCATCAAGTCTATAGGAAAAAGTTCATCATTTCATGTACATACAGTTGCGTTATTTCGTGATCAATCGATTCACGACGCAGTTGTACAAACAAGGTAAAAACGGAGAGTTTTAATTACTGTTTTTCTCGAGTGAAGCAACCGCTTCTGGTTTTTTTTTTCTATTGTCTTTTTCTTCCGCTTTGTTTTGAAACACCTAATACCCCGATTATTGACGCACGAGTGTGGTTACACGAGGCGTATAAAAATCTATGAATTATGACATCAGAGAAAATCTCGAGCATCCATCCGGATGCGATAAGAGACGTTGCTACTTCTGCAGCGACTATATTCGATATTTTCGTATCACTATAGTTTATAATTACAGGTATAGATAGAATGGGAGGTAATAGTATCGATTTATTTTTCATCAGTCATATACTCTTGCTTTAATTCAAGCCAATCCCAGTTACGTTTTTGCTCTGGACAACTCCGCTTTGGATGGTTACGGTCTTTTTTCTCATATGTACGCACATAATCGCGGCTGATAAATATAGGATAAAATACGTGGCTGTATACGTTCTCTTCGAGATCAACGGTTGCTGGTAATCCATATCGAGGTGTTTTTACTGGAAACTAATCAGGGGACAAAGTCAGACTTATATCTGACGAGTACCTAGGTGGAGGAAAAAAGCCGCAAGGTATGCGTTGCGGATGGCCAAAACAGCGCCACTTCGAAAACAAACTCTTGGGCAACTCGACTGGTCTTCTTGGTATGACCGCAACTCCGTCATCACGAGTTCGTCTTCGATTTATGAAATTGAAAATCACGATCTCCTAGGGACGAATTGATAGATTCTAACCGAGATTAAGAAAATTCATTTCATTTCGTTGAAACTATACAGATCTGACCAGAAGTCTGACATCGTTCTGAGTGAAACTACTGACTATCGCCCCAGATTCAAATAAGGTTCGAACGTTGCGGGAGAGGTTTAAATATTTTGAAATATATATAATAACCGTTACCATTTCGATCGAGGTAGTAAAGATTCAATACGATAAATCAGATATTAGGTCGTTTAGCGACATGCAGTCAGACTGTTTAGAAGCTAATGATCGGTGCGTCACGAAACTTAAGTCGACGTAGTAGTTTCATCGAATGAAATACTTATTATTTTCTCAACGCGGTGAAGAAACTATACATTCATAGCAATAGCATATTATTTTGGTAAAGAGGTAAATAACGCGACAAGTGGTAGCTGTCAACGTTTTAAAATGCCATTCAACAAAATGATATTTAATAAAAAAATAAAAAATAAAATAAAGCACGTGGATACAGCGCGTACATCTCGTCTGTTGTAAACGGGTCCTGGGATTGGCTTGTTCGCCAATGACGTCATGGCTGGTTTGTGGGGGTTTGGCGTTTATACCAGAGCTACGAAGCACGTGGTGGTGGCTTTCGTACTCAGGATAGCATTTATATGGTGTGACGCGGCCGGCAACCGCACAGTATTTTCCTGGCGAACGGAAACGCGGTTTCATTAGTAGAGGGACAAGAATTAACAGATATATAAAAAAAAAAAAAAGTAATAATTATTCACTGATAAGTCAAACGTCGCAGTTCGTTGTTCGGCGTTATTATTGATTTTTTTTTTTTAATTTATTTTATTTTATTGTGTATAAATGTATTACAACATATAAAATTTCGAAGGACATTCCATTGGTGGTAAAAGCATTATTCGCACTAGAAATTTGGTCCAAAATTTCTTTGATAAAACAGTACCGTATAGTCGAGATGTAAGAAGGAATCTATCAACGATTTACGCGACAAACGTTTTAATTGCCTGTATAGTAAAACGAGTTTTTTAATAGTGCGTAGTGTTTGACTCTGGACTCGGGTCAACATTTGCTAGGTGTGTATGTGCTTGTATTTATTCACATTTATTCGCATTTATCACACTTTCTTAATTTATATCTTATTCTTGCATGGCAAATTTCAGTCATTTATACAAATACTGCATTGTAATCAATTTTGAAAATAATTTCAACTATTTCCACATTATCAACCTTATACATTCATAATCCACGAAATCCCAAGGCCTCGGATAAAACTGTTTGACAACATTCCAAATTTGTAATGCCTGACGTCACAAAGGTCAAAACCGTAAGTCAGCTGCCGATATATGTATTGAATTGAAAGACTGCAAAATATCGCCTTTATCATTCAAATATAAGCATAGAATTGTTGCTCCGAGGTATGCAGCCAAACCAAACTGCAGCATACCTATTTGCTATTTGAAAAGTATTACAGCTCACCTTCAGCTCTCACTATTTAATTCTATAAATACATGATCATATTGATTTTCGTGTCTCTACACGTTAGAATTTCAAATTAAACATAATGGAATTCGTCCCTTGTGGCTTTGATAATAATTATACCAGAAACCATTTACCATTTACCTTATAAAAGTTTCCCGTTCCCGGTTCGCGGTTCGGAATTACGACATTAAATTTGTAAATTCAAACAAATTACTCCGAAATGTGTAATGCGTTAGTCATTTAAGTATGACTGTACACTTATTGTAGTGGTTTTAATTTAGCGGCAAATGCAGCTCGATAACAATATTATCTATTAGATAAAATCGTTTATGATACTAAAAATCATTATATATTGATTCTTTTATCGTTAACTAAATCCAATTATAAATCAATCTTAATGCATACTATCAACTACATATTTAATTTAATTTAATTCTATTGATTAGCTCTATCACCTGCATGGCTGGAAAAAATTTGTTTACATACATATTTTTAAAACTTGAAATACCGGTGCTGTTGCTACATATCGGAAACTCGTCAGGCTTTGGATCCTGACCGAGTGACGAAATTGTCTGACGGGTTTTGACTTTATCTACTGTAAACCGGTGGAGGTAATGAATAGTCATTTGGTAGCCGAATAGTGCTGCATTTTTTTCCGACTAAAATTTTCAACATAAATTATAAATAAAATTATTCGAAAGTCGTAATTCGTTCCAGTCAACACCCTGAAGATTTCCGATACTTAAACTGTGTGTACATCGTGCGTATACGCGTACGCGTGGGATATTTAACAGGTTCCGAACGGAGCCCACGCATTTCGTTTCTACTGCAGCCGCGGGATGCGGGAATCAGAACAAGTGGCTTAGATTAATACGCGTCATTCGTATAGATTGACTTATTGATCGACTTACGTTAGCACGTGACTCGGATTGATTTCAAAAACTATTATTTATCGATGACTATAACATCGAGTAGTATAACATTCGAGATATTTCATTCCCATATAACACTTTTTTAGTAAATTTACTCATCTATAAAGGTTCCAAATTTTTAAGGAATAACAGGCAGGTATCGATCTGCGGAGGAAGTGATGCATGCAAGTTACGAAACTGAGGATCTTACATAAAATAGCTAGTGGGACATTTCAATATCTGTATCCAGTTTACGCAATACTCGCTACACTAACGTATGAATACATTTTTACTTACGAACCCGCGTTTATATACTGTTCCTATTTACTTCTTCTACCTGTTTCGATACTACCCTGTAATATGTATACTTATATCTTCAGAACTTGGAAATATTCGACCATGAAGAATGATTCACGGATAATACTGGCTGTCTAGACTTTTTTTTTTTTGATCCGATCGCAATTTTACTATCGTTCAATTATTTTTCTAATAATCTAATTCGCTATCCGACGAGTATAGCTGTGCTTAAAACACTTTACCGGCTTATCTATGCATCTCAAATAATTTGTCAATTCATCCGTCAGTCCATCGGTTTCAAAAAATTGACCAAAAAATTATTTCCATTCGAGTAATGGGCGTTGTTCATTTACAATATCGGTGCTTTATATATCTCTCCGGCGTTAATTAATTTACGATGTTTTCTTGTACCTATAATTAATGCAAAGTCGTTCAACCTTAAGAGATCGGCGGCCCAATTTTCTCTCTTATGCTCACAGTCAGGACAGATTATTTATCAGGTTACAAACGGCGCCGAATATAAATTACGAAGGTCGTTCATCTTTCGGTATATTGTTGTCTGGCCTTCGTTTAAAAAATTGACTAATTGTAAAACATATCTGGGTCACATTTTCCTGAGTCCTTAAGAACTTGTATCTAGTGCATCTATGCGAGTTTATCGCTCCTCGTAACATTTCTCGAAAGAAATTCTTTACTCTATATCCTGTACCGGAATAATGGTTGAACTCATCAACCCAAAGCAAATACTTTGTTAAATCCTTCAACAATCCTTAAACAATCACGACTCGATGTTATAAATATTGCTCAAATTTACCCCCGTTAAAGTCGCACGAACTAATTAAAATGTTAATAATCCGGCGAAAATTAACATGGCACACATCTTTTTTTAGTGTAAAATGAACATGTTCAATATTTATCGATTGTATATTGGCACAGAATTGTCGTGCGTTGTTCTTGAAGTCTTCAATGATACGGAGGTGAAGGCTACGCAAATAGGTACTTAACAAATGCGCGTATGAAGTGTGAACGTTCACCCAATGTGTATACAACCGGCACAATATTATAAACGATTTTAGTTATATCACAGAGATTTTTTGTTTTTTTTCTATACCTAAATCTCAGTCTTTTCATCAAAAAGCTGAAGTCTAGATCGTCTAGCAAGTTCATACAATAAGAATAGGATTTTATCATGGATGCAATTAATATCCTCTCTTTAACTCGTCGGTCTTTTCGTCACAGGTATTTTGATCGCAAGGGGAACCAGACTGGGAAAGCACATCAATATAACTCCAATCCTGTGATAAGACAAACTTGATTGGTTTTTCTTGACGTCCGATAAAAATGATACCCCTAATAAATCTGAAGGTTGAAAACCCGTCGATTCATCTATTGTCGAATCTTTATCGTGAAATTTACAGCATTAAACAATGCGAGTTTTATTCCACGAGTCATGCTACACACAATTGCCACAATGAATTGTATACCTAATAATTTAATTCGTACTTGTGTATACAATCATGATCAAGCATTATTCTACGTTCTAGACTTGTACAGGGATAGAAAATCCTGAACGTTCAAAAACCGGCTTCTTTAATAAAAACTCGTGAATCACCACCGATGAAACACACATTCATCCATTCATCTAAGTAGTGCAATACACATATATCTTGTCTGTTCTTGTTGCCACGACAATATCTGACGCTGTTGTCAGGCATAATTATGGGTATACAGTGAAATTTGTTATTTGCAAACATGTGATTTTAATTATTTTGGCATTTGTATTACGTTGTTATTGCGTAAACGGTGATATAAAATTGATCGGCGAGAGCCAAGGCCAATAATATATAATTCAGTCTTGAAATGTGCGATGAACATATTTTCTGGGTCTTGAAAAAGGAGAAGATTAACTGTACGAATAAACATCAGGAGACTATTTTTAGCTAAATCGCGGATTTGGTATCACACTTCCTTCTTCGTCGTGTACCTGACTTTCAAATGTCTATAGGATCAATGATTCTTTCTCATTTTTATGTACCTATACATAAGAGATTTTCAGACTTAGGTAAACCTAGCGTAAAAACGAGTATGAATGAACAAAGTTTATTTACTCTAGTACATCGTTTTTCAAGATGAATTTTTGTTAATTTTTTTTTCACAAATTCTTGGCAGCTGATGGTTTTTTAATTTTTACACCGCCGTCGTACCGTGACGTTGACGCGCATTGCCTGCTAAACAATGATATGATAAATGGCAATCTAATTGTTATATCATCGTATTAAACAGCCATAATTTGACACTAGCGCTTTTGATATACACGGGTAATTAACCGTTGGTATTCCGATCGCGTTGATCTTGGTTGAATATGATTCTTATCAAACAGCTGCGGTCGTATTAGTCAATTAACTTCTCGTTTCATAGCATATCAGATGGAACCCGGATACCCTGATTCATTTCATTTACTGTACAATCTTCCCGTCTATAATCATAGAAGCATAGAAAATTCTAAGAAAAAAATGTTGCGAACGAAATACGCGGATTACATTAAGGAAAACTTTTATTTCCCCAATGGCTAAAACTGGGAACCACTGCAGCGAGGCAGGCTCTGTGTCTACTTCAGAAAACCAGTATTCTACACATACCTACGCATTTTGGCACACGTAAGCTTTACTGTACCGCGTACGAATCAATTGACGTAGGAAATGCCAGCAGCACGTGATTTCGATCGTGCGGTTACCATTTTTTTTGCCGCGGGACATTATTTATGACAGACTTATTACAGGTGTCAGGATTGCGAAATTTTCATTAAAATTAATTAGTTTCAGGGATAATGATGTATATATATCTTCTCTTCAACCAAATATAATCTTGTTACAGGATGAAGGGAGACGAAAATTTTGCGGATGATAAAATCAAGCGGAACAGCGGAGGGTACGTAAACCATGGTCTGAGCGGTTCCAGGGGAAGTTTAGACCTGGGGAATTCGAACGGTACGCGCGAACGACATCGCGAGATACAAGGCTCCTCGGACTTTATCTGTGAGTAGATTTTTTTTTGGTCTTATATGAAGGGATAAAGTTACACGGATCTGTTCTTTTTATCCCGTTGTTGATTGCGGGGAATTCGCGCCCATACGCTTTAGATAAGTAAGCCATAATATTAACGTGCCTTCTTCTCTTGTCGTTAAACGCTGCTACTGCAGGATGCCACAAAAGTAAGTTTTACAATTTGCGAACAAAAGCAATGCACCTACTTTCCGGCCAGGAAAGATTGTTTCAAAATAACTCGATGATGCTATTGTTTGTTACGCCATGCAGGCAATCAATATGTTAATTAAACAGTATACGTAGCTTGATTGACCGTATTTGAATCTCTTCATTTTATTGCAATACCTATAATCTTCTATCGTACGGAAGAATAGTGTTTGTAAAAAACGCATAATACGCGAATCTGGTATGAAACTTTGAATAAAATTTTCCATCCGTTTAAAAAGTGGTAGAAGAACGAAGCGACGAGGAAGCCAAAAACCAGGATGGTATCTTCAAATCAGCCGCAAACCATGTTAGGCGGAGGGTACGTGCCGGTTGCACCAAGAAAATGTTATACAAAAGACTGCCATTTTTGAAGTGGTTACCAAATTACAATTCCCAAGACGCCCTTGGCGACCTTGTCGCGGGTATAACAGTCGGGTTAACAGTAATTCCTCAATCCCTGGCCTATTCGAACGTAGCGGGTCTATCCCCCGAGGTAAGCCCAGTTTACCCCTTTTCATACTTTAACTCCATTCATTCATTTTCATCCATACATTTAATTGACTAGAAATAAAACTGCAACTGGGATTATTTATAGTTTGGACTCTACGGCAGTTTCCTGGGTTGTTTTATCTACATTATATTCGGGTCCTGCAAGGATATACCCTTTGGTCCAACGGCCATTGTCTCACTCTTGACGTATCAAACAGTAGCGCATTTGGAACAGCCTCAACTACATGCAATATTACTGTGCTTTCTGGCTGGCCTCATAGAATTAATCATGGGTATTTTCGGACTTGGTAAGCTTACTCTTTTATCATTCATCAAAGAAATGATCATTTCCAACCGTTAGAACTCTCTTTAGTCATTTATCTATTCACTACTTCCAGGATTCCTCATAGACTTTGTGTCCGGACCAGTTAGTTCCGGCTTCACATCTGCAGTAGCCCTTATAATCGTATCCTCCCAGATCAAGGACGTACTGGGTATTTCAGCCCAAGGTTCAACCTTCGTTAAAATGTGGACCAGCATTGGTAAAAGTCTCCATGAGACTTCAGCGTGGGATGCTGCCCTCGGAGCATCGTGCATAGCTGTCCTCCTTATCCTCAGGGTGAGCAGATATCCGAATTTCATTAACTGCAGCGGGAAGGAATCTCGAACTATGTTCTACGCGCGATTCAAGTATCATTTTTATTCCGATTAGACGATTACTGAATTCAGTTTCGTATTCCTTTTCTCTTTCGCAGATGGTAGCATCGATAAAAATCGGTCCTGAAGAAGATGAGCTTCGCACTGCGAAGCACCGTATTGTGAATAAGGTTCTTTGGCTGATCGGAACTTCGCGTAATGCGCTTTTGGTAATCGTATGCGGAGTTCTGGGCTATAGTTTCACCGCAGACCCCCCATTCAAGCTAATCGGTAAGGCTTAGAAATTTTCAATTTTTTACGCGCAGGTATATGAAATCATTGACTTTATCAATTAGCAACGAATTATTCACGGCTTCAATTCGTCTCCGTATTATTTCGACAGGATATATTCCCGGTGGTATGCCTACTGTCCAGTTGCCACCATTCGGATACACCAAAGACGACAACACCACGGTCACATTCCTAAATATGTGCTCGAACTTGGGGAGTGGAATTTTGGTTGTTCCCTTAATTTCCTTGATGGAGAATATCGCTATCTGCAAAGCCTTCGGTGAGTTGACACGTCGATAGTTATTTAATGATAATTAGATTTCGCAAAAGTGTGTACATACACTTCAGAAATGAATTATTCATCCTACGTATTTCTTGTTTCTTCCCTGCATTCTGTTCCGGTGCAAGGATGTCATTGGGTCTAAAAGTTCCTCAAATAAATTGCCTTGGGTTGAGACGAATTTCTCTATTTAAAAAAAAAAAAAAAAAATTAGAATATCCATAATTTTGGCGTCAGGGTTAAATTTTTATTTGACAAATTGAGGAAGCCGGATCTAATCCATCCAGTAAATGATATTTACTCATTACTTAATGCCATTAGCGAACGGAAAGTCCGTCGATGCAACCCAAGAATTAATAGCAATCGGAATGTCGAACCTTGGAAATTCCTTCGTCCAGTCCTTTCCAGGGACAGGATCGTTGAGCAGAAGTGCTGTGAACAACGCATCTGGAGTGAGAACTCCGTTGGGTGGTCTTTACACAGGTAAAATGATAAATCTAATTAGTATAATATAAAATGAATAACGAATACGTGATCCACCATTCTGCACTGCAGTGTCCCCGAATGTCTAGATAATTTTCAGCCAATTATTAGTCGATTTTTTTAAATTATTTATTCGCGTGTATAACGCAACTTGTCATTTTCTTACGTATAGCTGTTCTAATTCCAATCGATATACTGATGCAGTAAAACACCTTTGAGAATTAGTAATGTAATTCCGATTAAAACTGGATATATCATTTGATAATTTGCATTTACATACGACGTAATATGCATGTCACATGCATATGAGTGTACATACATTACGTAATGGCAGTTCAATTAATTTATATTCATACCTCCCTAGATATATCTGTATAATATATATCTGAATGAATTATGCATTATTAGTGTGTATGTGTGTGTGTGTGTGTGTGTGTATGTGTGTGTGTCTTGGTTTATATCGAAAGTGTTATTTAATATATAATTAAGCTGAAACTCATGTGATTAGATGAAAGTGAACGATCGGTGACTTGTTTCGTCAATATTATGCCTGCAGATTTTTGATCGCTGTTATACTGATTTTTATACTGCAGATTATTTTTAAGTTTTCGATTAATTTCAGGTATACTCGTTATTCTGGCTCTACTCTTCCTGACACCGTATTTTAGCTACATCCCCAAAGCCAGTCTGGCCGCTATTATAATTGCTGCTGTAATTTTCATGGTCGAAGTTAAGGTCGTGAAACCAATGTGGAGGACAAAAAGTAAGTCTGATCTTTACACCCCCCCCCCCCCCCCCCTACTATCAGAAATAATAATTGATCTTTAGATTATTATGCATGGTTGAAGATATATTTTTCGCTGTATTATATCCACACATGTCCTGCAACACACATTTCAACGTCTTTATCCGAGTAAGAGTAATGTGTCTTTATCTCAAAAATACAACTCGCTTAATGTGTATGTAAGTTTATGCGTTGTTAAGTAGAACAAGTCGACTTTATTCATATAGGTATATACTGTACGAATAAAAGGTATTACGCTAAATCAAATGATCAAGGTTACTCTCGCGCAGTATGTACGCGCGTTAAAGAAATAGCCGGAGGTTTTGATGAAATTAAATTCACGATACTGCAATCAGTGGTATCTATGAAAGGACGCATACGAAAATACTAAAACAATAACGAAAAATCGTTATCAGATATTCGTCACGATTTTATATCCCATTTTCACTGGTCCCCCAACGCCTTTATTGCAGATGCATATACAATATGACCAGTTTTGCTGGGTCAACACATTAAGTTTAAAAAAAAAAAATTATTTGAAAGTGACCTATATGATACTGCTACTTATTTGGAGCAAACTATTGGCCCTCGAGGCTGCAGCTCTGATCTGCCGATCACCTTGAGTCTCTTTGATTCACGATCACCGTCTTATCTGAGCGTGAAAAGACGGCGTATAAATCTGAAATTTTTTTTTACCGATTTTTTCACCTGTCAATTTCTTTCCTTTTTCTTTTTCTTTCTTCGTTCAGCTTCATTTTTTATTTTTTCTCGCCAAAATAACATGTCTGTGATATTTATTACATATATATTCACATATCGTACGTGCAGAGCGATACGTGTGATGTAAATTAATTAAAAGACGAAACCAATCAATAAACCAAACGATTTTTCGAGTGAAAATTCTCAACGGTCTTATCCTTCCTTCAGAGTCTGACCTGATACCTGGCATAGCTACTTTCGTAGCTTGTCTGGTTCTTCAACTAGAAATAGGAATTCTATGCGGAATTGGGATCAACGTTCTATTCATCCTTTATCATGCCGCCAGACCGAAAATCTCCGTCGAAGAACTGACCGTGAGTTGCGATTTAATATTCAACGTATATTTTTGTTCTGTTATTACTCGAATGTAATACCTACGTATAATGGAATTTTGAATATGAATCAATCGAAAATTTCTTACACGAAAACAAGGCTTATAAATATTTCCTAATTTTGTTTCTTCCTTTCTTTTTATTTAGAGCCGCCAAGGAATCGAGTACCTAATGCTGACCCCAGATCGTTGTCTGATTTTCCCATCGGTTGATTACGTTAGAAATTTGGTCACAAAATACAGTCTTCGTGGACGAAGTGTAGCAACGCCGGTCGTAATTGATTGCACACATATATACGGGGCAGATTTCACAGCTGCAACAGTCGTGGAAAGTTTGACGAAAGATTTTGCTGCTAGAGGACAGCCCCTTTTCTTTTACAATTTGAAACCCTCGGTTCATGCCGTATTCGAGGGGGTTGCTCCGAGCGATTTTGTGGTCTACTATACCCAGGAAGCCCTCGATGACCTCCTCAAACTTAACGAGGACCCAAAACTCTCGAAAGAAGTATCTCCCGCTTGAAACAAAAAATGTGAGTATTGGCATAAATCTTTAAATAAAAAATAGATGCGATTATGCGCTAATATAACTTTCCTAATAACGCCGATTCGCGTTCGTTCGAACATAAGATCTTTTCTTATTCCTGTATACGTATTAACGATTCGGGATCTGATCATATAACTTTCTTCCACGGTCGTATAGACAAGTCCGCAATTAGTGCCTATAGCTACTATCCCTTAGTTTTAAGAAACTACTCATAATCCCGACTGTTCAATGCAAGGATTACCATGTTTTTGGTCCTGTTATATATTAAAGGTACACACCTACCACTCCAAGCCCATATAGTATCTTAGATTCTTAGTATATGATATTTTTCTTGCAATATACTCTAGCGAATCGTATTTTTAATTCGTTGATTATTATCAGATCGCAAAGGATCGCGATAATAAATTCAATTAGCTGGGTATAATTAGCTTATTTATTAAGAAAGACAACTTAGAAATTGTTTCCTTCATTCTAGAGCCTGATTTTTATATCGGGCATTTTTAATACTCTGATTAATTTTGCCATATTATATCTGAAAGAAATTTCTGAATAGGGTCGGTCGTCAGTATAGGTATGATGAAATTTGTAAAGAGACACAAGCCTCTATTAGATGTATGATTTTTTTATATGAAAGAAAAGATAGTATTTGAAATTGAATTATTCTATATTATAATAGGTATTCGCAGTTGGTATACTATTGAGAGTTTTACTTTTGTAGATTGTCGATAATAGGAATAACCGCAGAAACAGTATTAACTATAAAAATATTTAAGCCCATAAATTGTAATTAAATTAATCTCGTCATTGTTTGATAGTATATATTAGTATAACATTGTGTATAAATTTTTCATCCATATAGCTTAGTGTAGTATACGTGCATTATGGGCAGGACGTTTTGTTTCGAAAAATTATTCTGTTAAAAGTATAAGTTACGAATTATTACAGAGTTATATCAAATTGAAATTGAAATTGAAATTGAAGTTAAAATTGAAACGAAACATCCCGTACAAATATATTCATGAATTAAATAGCTGTTAAGTATATACTTACCTCATTGCTAAGACATCATGGTTTATAAACGCCATGTATTTATATTGTAAATTTACTTGTTATTAAACTGTCTATTATATATTATATATGTACTGCATAGTTTGTTCGAAGTATTAAACCGGGGTGATCTTGATATAAATTATGAGACAAGATAAGGGAGGATCCTGTACGAATGTAATAAAATACGATATAGAAAATAAGAGTGAATTTAGGAATGTATACCCACGTATTCGAGACAAATCTATATGGTTACACCATGCAGTACAATACTCGTTGGATTGATTAATTTTATTGGCAGCATGTACATACATACCTATATACGTATATATTAAGTTAATGAATAATACTGTGATAATTTTATATAAGAAAATGCGAAGGAAAAAATAAATAAATAATAAAAAAATAAAAATAAATAAACATAAAAAAATTGCTGCCACCAGTATAATAAGGGTATAACGTGCATATACTTTAAACGACGCTCTACTACCTTGCAGATTATTCCTATAATATATCTGTAAATCTGAACGAATAAAGTTGAATAAAATAAAGTGTTAGTAATACAGTTTTGATTTGATATACATATAGGTATATAGTGTATATATAATATATATGATATTTGGTTTTTTATTATAAATATGATATTGCTTTATTATCTCTTTGCACAAAAGATGAAATCACACAAAGTGCCTTAAAATAATTCAATATTTTTTACATACAATATATATCTATGTATCTATATATATGTATATATAATGTACATATATAGGTATATAGATTTCTTATTATATAATCGATATGCTCATTAGAGTAAGTTACATAATAATATGTCTATGTTATTTCATATGTATGTATCATTTGAGCAAAGCAACGTGCTGCATTCCCGCCGTAGCGTGCACTTCTAAAACACTTAATTGTGTTCCAATTATTACGTATTTAAAAAAATCTTTATGATATATATCTACATATATATATTCATAAATTGAAATTTAGTATCGCTTCTAGCTACACTTACTACTTAACTATCGTATATCATACACATACAACATCTCGTGGAATTAGTTTCGAACATAGTTTGTACGTGCATTAGAAAAAGCTTAATATCCTCATCATGGGTACACAACCTGATTTCTTTTTTACGTATAATATATCTATGCATTGAGTAATATATCAATACTAATCGAATTATCTGATGTTTTTAGACTCTAAATAAAATCCAGAAAAAACAGACATACACAAGAAATTAAGACTTATCGAAAAATCGTGATTAAGGGAACGAGTTTCATTGTTCAGGATAAAAATGTTAACAATGATATCATACAATATATTAAAGTTTAAAATTGACTCCGTTTCTTCTGGCTATCTACGATATGTCTATATTAATTTCAGGTCGAAAACAACCCTCTATGGCCACCCAAAATTCATCCCAGTAAGTTGATAGAATCGTTGATTAAAAGGCCTGTAAAAATCTCTCAAACGTTGAACTGCCGCTGGGTCTATGTGGGGGTGGCTGCGTCCTTTCGTTTTACCTTTTTTTTTTTTATCCAAAAAGTGAAAAAAAATCCGGTATAATATCGTTCACGTAATAACAATGCAGAGAAACTCACCCAAACAGTGCGGACTCGATCGTCCCTCCGACTTCAGGAGGCATGGGAATCCCTTAGTAGAGTTAAAGTAGAAGTGTTTTTCGGAAATGACTCGTTTCAATCCGAGAAAGTCCTGGACTCTAGTCACCTCGACTACTGGGTCAGCTATCAGCCGTTCTCCACTGACGAAAAGTAGTTGTGAAAGAGGGAAGTAAAGCAGCCAGTGCTCCAAGTGCCTGGCATAAACCCCGATCTTTAACGGACCCCAAGAAGTATCGACGATTTGCGACCCGTTCAAAAAGGCCAATTCCTCAAAACGCGGCATATTTACACGTTTACTTTTCACCTGAGTGTAATCAGATATCGCTCTCGTGACTGGGTCTCGAACCACAACTATCAGCTTCGTACCAGGATCCATGTGCTGCACTCGCCGCGGTACTTCCTCGGTTATAAAATACGATGGTGTCTTTTCCATCGTTACTTGTCCCTCCAAAGTTGGGGGCATGCGATGCCTGGAAAGAAAAAAAATGTAAAGACCCGGGAGATTTGCGATTCCCGAAAACTGGCGCAGAATTTCTTACGCTATTTCGTGTTTGATACAAACCTGTACCAATGAAAACCCTTCGCGTAATGACGGTCGAAGAAATGTACCTCGGAACCAGCCGCCCTGATGTCTGGATGGAGTCTAAGAAATTCCAAAAGCGCCCTGGTTCCCCCTTTTTTAACGCCGATGATCAGAGCAATGGGCAATTGTCTGCCAGGTCTTAGTCCTTGTTGTCTTAAAATTTGGTATTTTGGAGCAACGTCGATTATTTCACGAAGGGTATCGTTGTTCGGCCATAAAGGTACGAGCTGGACTTTAGTGGTGTGTGGATCTAAACTGGCGATATTGTCCAGTGGGATTTCCTCGACTTTGACTATACTGGATGATCGGAGTAACAGGGTATCGGAATAGGAGTCTAGTTTAGCTTTATCGAGTGTTAATTTCCGCGATAAACCACCGAGAAGACAAGTGTTATATTTGAAACTGATCCATAGAAGAGTGAGGACTAAAAAACTGACTAAACAAAACTGTTTCGTCCAAAAAGGTTTCCTCAGTTCCATTTTGAACGTTTTATCTTTTTTTTGTGTTTTATCTTTTTTTTTTGTTTTCGATTATGATTATGGACGAGGATAATTTCCAGGAACGTGCATTTTCGCTTTATGATATGTTCATTATATAGTGATATGTTCTAACGTAGGCTATTATCTATAAGTATTGCACAACCATCTGTAAAGAGAATTTCTTTGTTATTCGCTTTATGTGAATTCGCGATTATTTTAGGTATGATACATTCGAATTGTACAATAATGTTCTCAAATCATATTTACCGTTACGACTGACCATGTTTATTTCAAATTTGGGCTTTGCCCGATCAGTTTCGCTTTCTTAATCTCGCGCGATCATTTCAGAACCGTCACTTATCTCTCCCACTAAATGCGGGCTGCATAACGAGACGTCTTTTAGGCGCACATCAGTTTCTAGCATCTGTAATAAATATGGACCCATAAATAATACCCAGAACCAGTGACTGGTAAGCTTTCAATTTTTCGAAAACCTATACCTGCAACAGCGATTACTTGATCTAATTCTTAAACATTAGACAGTCAAATGATGCAGTCATCGCGATTATTCAGCTCAGAATTAGTTTGTCATTTTTGAACAATGGATTAATAACAATTACCCGGAATTTGATCGATTCAGATAATTCAACTCGGTTTGTTCGCTATTCTAGCTGATATACCATTATAGGCATAACATATTACCAAAATGAATCGTAACAATGACAATATAGGTATACTTACGCTGTGCTCGGATATGGCAATAAAATCGTAAGATTTACACTTCATTTCACATTATTAAACACCCATCTGATACAAGGGTGTAAACAATCTTGAATAGACGTAATTTTATTAAAGAAAAGCACGTTTCATTGCTGATTATCAGAAGGCATGCCTGCAGGATCAATACCGTATAGTATTGAACCCAGAGGCGGAAGGTTCATAAGGAGAATAAAATAGAGTTAGGGCGAGGAATAAATTGTATTTTTTATTTTATATCGGGGGTAAAATTCCCCGGTAATTTGATACGTCAGTTTAAAAATTTTTGTAATACTTGAACGTAATTTGAGATGTACGTCGCGACCAGACAGCATTGCGTCTGTGACCGACGCGAGTCATAATCGTCCGCGTTAAAGACGATAAGACATATGTATATATGTATGTATATATGTATATATGTATCGGAATCATATATAGTGGCGGTATCTAGCGATTTCAGTCAAACTATGGTCGAATCAATACAATATCATCCGCGTTGTGAAAGTCAGCTATTTTATCGACTATAGAACCGAGGTGTTTAGTCTGCACCGAATCTGCCCTAAAGCGCATGGCAGATACACACTATCACACTCACCTATTAGCTTTGGAATAATCTAGAATATTCGGATGACGAGCTTTTTATTTTAGCTGTTAAATAAAACCACGCTGTGTAAACTCCACCACGAATATATTTATAAATTTTATCAAGCAAACTGCGGTGGGTTTACACAGCGGAATTTCCCGATTGATAGTTGAGGAACAGGGTTTACACAGTAGAATTTCTCCATTGATAGTTGAAGAATAGCTATTGAAAAATATATATCATCGAAGATTCTGTACAGCTCTACTTAGGAAATATTCGAAAATAATAGATAACTTAAGGGGGTATCCTCACCTTTAAATGGGTTAACATTCTGAGAAAGAGATTGATATTTTACAGCGAATTTGAGAGTCTGATCGAATCCAAAAAAATCAGGAAGTTCAGGGAGGGTTTGACCCTCATTATCCATACTTAACATTGAATATTACTTTGAGTCCAATAGTAGTTAGGCTGAATATAGAAGAATACAAAATTACTCGGTTCTCGCAAAGAATCAGTAGTCCCGTTGGATCGATTCTGGAATTTTTGGTCTTCAATTGTTCAGAAGAGATGCCTCTATCATATGAACATAGAACTTTTGTATTTTTCTATATTCAGCGTAACTACTATTAGACTCAAAGTAATATTCAATGTTAAGTATGGATAATGAGGGTCAAACCCTCTCTAAACTTGATGATTTTTTCGGATTTTATCAGACTTTCAAATTCGCTGTAAAGTATCAATCTCTTTCTCAGAATGTTAACCCATTTAAAGGTGGGTATACCCCCTTAAACCTCAGACGCAATTTTGACTACAAGATCTTTGACCCCTTATAGGCGATAAAAAATTGTTGATTCACAGCTCTCATAAGTGATAATTAAATTACTCATGAACTTTTTCTCCTCACATACGCTAACCAGCGATAACCCATTAGCTCTGAATTTATTTTGATTCTAAAATTGTGGGCTAAGGTTTTCCAGATTGAATTCTAATTAACATTGTCAAGATCACTTAGAAATTGGTACAAGTCATTTCATTTATACTCTTACATCTGCAGGCGTGTCAACAGCCTTTACTTATTTTATATTTAATAAGCATTTAAACTGTCTTTTAATTATATAAATGATGAAACAGAAAAAATGATACGTGTATAATAAATCGTGATAACTTATTTAAATTTTATAGCGTTTGATATATCATACAAACGCTCAGTAGTATGTAAATGAGTGAATATTCATCATCTCATCATGATTTATACCACAATAGATAAACACCGGAATCTCTCTGGTTTTCCACTTCCGACATGGAGAGTTGATACAGATTGCGAAACGTCTTTAATAGAGTGCTTTTTATGCAATAGACTTAGAAGAATGTCACAGCTATTAATACCTGTACGTATATGTATAAATTGAATAGTATTCGCCCATGCGGTACTAATAAATGTATATATACAGGAGCCAATTGGGACCCTGTATGATACTCGGTATACAATTATACGATCACGTATAGAATCGTGCAAATGCCTACTTGAATCCTAATATAATAATTTAATTCTCGAGTTAATGTGAATTAAAAAATAACAGTTATTCATTTAAGTACGTTTGATCTTTACATTGATCATATTAAAACTCTCCGCGGCTGGTACACAGCCAACATCAGTTATCCAGGAGGCATCTGCAGCGAAGGATAACTTAGAGAGGAAAATAAATGAAAAAAATTTGATTCTAGAAAGCCAAAACTGGAGATGATGCTGTATATAGGTATATGATCGTTGTTAAATTTCGCGGTATTTGATCTTTCGGACTTAAGTATTAATCTAGATTTCACTCAAGGATCTCTAGTCTCTCCAGCTTCCCGACGAAGTGATGATTATTACAGTTGTTGACTACGCTGCAGACACTTCTTTATGCCTGAGTTTTTAGCTGGTCCAAAATTTCTAAACCATATACCGAAGTCCCGACGAGAGGTAAGAAACCGTTAACTTGGATACTTTAATGTCTTCTCGGGTCTCGCTTACGTGGCTTAGCTGGCTCATCGGTCTGTCTTACTTACTTCGGTTTACATGCATACCTTTCCTGCAGACATAGCCAGGTTCGTGCTACCAACACCGTTACACTCGATGGTGTATAAAGCAGGGGGAATATCGCTGCGTAGTCGTCGTGTTTACCAGTCTCTTTGCCAATACAAAATCCCCTCTACAAAGGAATTGACGGTCTTTCCTTTGTGTAAATATATACTTATATATACGTGTGTAAAATAAGTATACACCACCGCATATCACAGTGTGCGACTCATATGTACTTGGTTACGGGTGATGGTCCACCGGGTCAGTTCTTAGTCGACCATCAACGTAAGCGGAATAATTTCATACATTCGCTCCAAGTTTTTTCCGTCAGTATAACCGCAGTAGTTTTACGTGTCGTACAAAATGATCGGTAAATATTTTATATTGCTGATTACGATCGGTGTTGCGGTGGCTGCACCCAAGGTAAATGCAACGTTTTGTTAACTCGTCTTTTGCTTGGTATCCGTTCGGTCCTTTTTTTTTTTTTTTTGTTTTTCAAAAGTATGAAAAGGTGACTTATTATTTTTTTTTTCTTGTTCGTTTTCCTCTTTCTCTCGTTTTCAAACTAGTCTACTGCGGCCTCGAAGATAATTACAATCTGGCTATAGATTTGACTTCAAATGAAAGGCGATTAATTTTTTTTATAATTTTAATTTCATAATATTGTTCCGAAAACTCAGCCGGATATCGTTAAAAGAAAATGGCCGATGCCACGCCTAAAGTTTTGTTAACTTCAACCGTTTATGTGATTGTATTTATATTTCAAATCTTTTGCTGCCAATTGTAATACTGCGTCAGACAGATTTCCGACTCCGAATTGTAACTTGATTAAACGATCGTTATTTCGTTGTACTAATCGAATTATTTTCGATATAACATAATGTTTTAATAGAAAGCTAATATCTGCAGGTAGATTTTAAATTAAGATCGACTATTTTTATATCACATCATAACTGCGAAGTAGACTTAGCGGAATTGCGGCACCACGCTTCATATTTTCGCAATATGAATGATATACTTTCATTATTATTATAATAGCTGGTTTGAAATTATTGTAAATGTACAGAATGCGATAAGAGGTACCGGTTTTCTGCAATCGTGCGTACATACCACTGATCTGAGAGATCTGCAGTGGTACATATACGTACAGTTTTATAGCGACGTAAAACCAAGTCACATATACATACACGTATAGTTGTATATCTATATAGAATGCTATTTCAGGGACTGATGAGTAACGGCCTGGTTCTGCGATAAGTATTAGTATTTCGTAGTTTTTACCGCCTGATATTTTATCTTATGTAAATGACGAGACTTCCACTTTTTCGCAATGATATATAATTTTACCATACAAACTTTAGTAGGTAGTATATGTATTAATAATTCGTATAAACTTTCTAAACTCCTTTATGTGTATCGACGGATTGCTGTGATTACACATGATATAGTTATATCACAGGATACAAAATAGTATACACGCATGCAGGGTGTGGCCTTCTAGTGGAAGTAATGCAGATTAATATTCAAAGTATACGCACGCACATGCGTGTCGTAGAAAGGAGTAGATAACAATAGAAAGATATTTTTTTTTTTCAAAATTTATAATTATAGTAAAATCATGTAGTCATGTAAGCTGTATGAGAATTAATAAAAGAAGGGTCGGTCGGCTGAAAATGTAACATAAAATGATGTAAGATATAAATAATCGAGAAATTGTTATTTTAATTCATATGAAATTATATACATTCATCATTCGGATATAAATTTATCATTTATTTTTCTTATTTATCGTATAGCAAGTTTCAGTGAAGGTTTACTACGAGGCATTATGTTCAGACAGCATGAAATTTTTTACGGAACAACTTATACCGACATGGCAAGAACTTAAGGAGTACATACAACTGGAACTGATACCTTACGGAAAAACAAATTCATCTGGCATTGCACCTAATATAAATTTCTCTTGCCACCATGGACTGAACGAGTGCGACGGCAACAAATTTCAGTCTTGCCTTATCGATCCCTCAAATAATGTCAAGATTGAGGATCAAATAGCCTTCCTAAATTGCCTGATGAGAAATCCTGACAAAGAGAGAAAGTACGACAGCAGAGTGCAGGAGGTAAGTTTTTTTTCGGAAATTTGAAGCTGGAGTATCTACATGTTTAGGCTCTAGCCAGAAAATGAAAACTTTTGTCGGTTTGAACATCAGTTTTCGGGATACTATGAATCAATGAGAGTCATAACAATTATATTGTTAATAACTATGTCTGTAACAAATTTTTCATTTAATGTCTTGATCCGTTATGTGTTATAGTGCAAAGCAAGCACACCTGCTCCATCAGTAGTAGAGCCAGCATTGAGCGCGTGCGCTAAAAGTGAACAAGGAACTGATCTACTCGTGAAGAACGGCGAACGTTCAGATATCGCACAGAAGCCATTGAAATCCGTTCCTTCAATCATCTTCGAAAACGTAAGCAATAACATTTTACCATTTGTCATACAGTGCTCGTACTGTGCGTGGAATACACATGCGATGCACGTGCATATCTTTATTTTTTAAGTACGAAATATTATTATTCAACTATTTCTTCACAGGTTCATCCATTGAACGATGCAATAAGCGCGGAAGCCGTGAAATCGTTCAAACCTTCTTTGTGCAAGCATATTACTGATAATCCAAAGCCAAAGGCTTGCGAAGGTAACGGAGCTCCGATAACAACTGTGGGTCTGATAACTTTGTTCTCTGCAGGTTTGGTTGTCCGTATGCTTTAAAGAGCTCTACCTCACAACACGTAAATAATTATAAGTTATCAATAATAAGTTTCAAAATAATTTTTAATATATTATATGTATAATGATACAGTGCACAATTGATGTTTTTCATAATCATACGTATGTATTCATATTTTGTGATAAGTTAATAAAAATTTATTAAGAAAAAATGAAAAAGACACACTTGGTATTCGGTTTTAAATATGAAATATATTGTTTCATTCAGGTCGCAGTGCCTTATGCTTTGTCAAATGTTATTACACATGTGGATATGCAATTTTGTGATATCTATAATTCATGCGTAAGTTAAGAGACTACGTTATACTTATGCGAATAATTTGTATCACATTACAGCTATTTCAATTTTGTGCGTAAATACCAAGACGATTTCGTAATTGACTATATAAATAGTTCAGCTTTACTCAATTGTCAGGGCTAAACGCTCGGGGTTTGTCATGAGGACAGCCGAGCTGCATTGAGTCACGTACATTGACCTCATCAACTCTCAAATGATGAGTAAAACTGGTTACGCAATTTTAATTATTGTACTTAGGCGCCTGGCGTCAAAATGCATTAGGGTACTATAACATGCGTGAGAACAGCTTCTGGACGCTCGGCTGCCTGTGATCAGGTGCTAAGTTTCTGGCTTGTATCGTTGATTCTAAGTCCCTGTCCCTGAAATTCATGTACCATATTGTGTTCATATGGTGTAGTGCGTATAGAATCATTGAACCACTGGTACAATATATTAAATATACTGCTTGGGATCAGCGATAATTTTTATACAGCAATATAAATCAAATTCGACGATACAGCGAATTCAAAACGGCTTGTGCCCGCGAATCGTGGCAAACTTGGTTTGTGAATTCGCCACGATGGCAGCGAGAACGGCACCTCTTCTGGCGAAAAACTGCCAGGAAAATGGTATGCGGGTGTATATTCTACCGTTATTCAGAGTTGAAAGAATCACGAGTTGAAAATTCAGCTTAGTATCAGGAGGACCACTGACCCGAGCAGGTGGTTACAAATTTTGAATTGGCTAAGATCTGTTGCTAATATTTGACATGAAGCGTCGCAAATAGCGAAAAGAGGGGAATGAATGATCGGTATATCTGTCAATTTATTGATGCTGCATCGATACTATTATATTCGTCGGATGGGAGGAAGAAGGTGCTATCTCAGCTTCGCCGTAAAGAAGGTGCTATCTCAGATTTGACTTGAAGAAGGTGCTATCTCAGCTTCGCCGTGAAAAAGGTGCTATCTCAGATTTGAATTTGAGCTGAGATAGCACCTTCTTCAAATCAAATCTGAGATAGCACCTTCTTCAAATCAAATCTGAGATAGCACCTTCTTCACAGCGAAGCTGAGATGGCACCTTCTTCCTCCCAGCCGACGATATGACATTATCACCCATTGTTGAAGTTCTGCTGTACTTGTCCGGTTAGTCGCATTAACGAGGTGTGAAATGGTATCACCATCTCGAATTACTTTCGCCATCGACACGTGGACACCTTATCACACCCAATCCGCACACCAGTCTTCTAGTCCGGATTGCGTATGAAGAGCATGCCGATATTTGCTGCAAGAGTTGTTCGTCGGTTCTACCGTGAGACACAACCAACAGAAATACTCTGAATGCAAAATATAAAATGTTATACTACAGTATACTAAAACAGATTCTTGTCTGGTTTTTTGAGTTATTTGCGAAATGATAATGATATTATAACACTTTTCCTTCTGTTACAGTTAAATAAACTTTAATCAGAGTCCGGGAAGCCCCGTCCAGCAACGATTCGGTTTGTCTGACTGTTTATTGAAAACAGTCTTCGTGAAATTATTTATACATTGAGTAGTATATTATTGTAATACGAATATGCTTGATTTATCACGATAACTTGTACGCTATGCAAATAAAGAGACAATAGAGACTTGATCAATTATGATGGATACATACATATATTTATTTTTAAGAATCAATTATAAATTGTACGTAAGTTTGACGATAAGTAATAGTGTATCGATGCAGTAGAAAAAAAATTCCAATACATACCGATAATCAATTGCGTCATTATTTTCCACTTTCCCTTCCCCGCATTCCCTTTAGATGAAATAAGTGAGGGGTGGAACCGTACGACATACAGGGAACGTAGGGAATTAGTATTATTGCATTTTCAGCTACTTAAAAATTTGCGACCACCTCCTCGGGTCAGATGCTCTCCTGATACCAGGAGAATTTGTCGACTTAAAATGTTTCCAACTCCGAATGATTCAAATTTTTATTAACAAATCGTCCTGGTATTAAGAGAACATCTGACCCGAGGAGGTGTGCTGAAATTTTTGGTGGGGGAAAGGAATATAGGGTATTCATAGGCATGCATACGTGTCCTCATGCACGTCTTATATTTAGTTAATACTAGCGATTTTTGGAGTTGAAGAAATTTTAAGTCGAAAATTGCGTCTGGTATCAGGAGAACATCTGACCCGAGGAGGTGTGCTGAAATTTTTGATGCGACAGAGGAATAGTATAGAGATATAGTCATGCATACACTCCTTCGGAGTGATTTTTCTGGCAGTTGATACCTTTTTTTCGGAGTGATTTTTCTGGCAGTTGATACCTTCTTTTCGTAGCGAAAAAAGACTGGTATCAACTGCCAGAAAAATCACTCCGAAAAAAGGTATCAACTGCCAGAAAAATCACTCCGAAGCAGTGTATGCATGCCTATATCTCTATACTATTCCTCTGTCGCACCAAAAATTTCAGCACACCTCCTCGGGTCAGATGTTCTCCTGATACCAGGAGTAATCCTCGACTTAAAATTTCGATAACTCTGAAAGTCGAACGATTTTGAGTCGGAAATTACTCCTGGTATCAGGAGAACATCTGACCCGAGGAGGTGTGCTGAAATTTTTGATGGGGGGACGTAGTAGTATATCGATATAGGCATGCATACGTGTATTCATGCACGTCCTATATTTAGTTTATACTAGCGATTTTCAGAGTTATAGAAATTTTAAGTCGAAAAATACACCTGGTATCAGGAGAACATCTGACCCGAGGAGGTGTGCTAAAATTTTTGGAGGGGGAAAGGAGTAGTGCATCGATATATACATACATACGTTGCTTCATGCACGTCTTTATATTTAGTTATACTAGCGATTTTCAGAGTTACAGAAATTTTTGCTCGAAAATTGCTCCTGGTATCAGGAGAACATCTGACCCGAGGAGGTGTGCTGAAATTTTTGATGGGCGGACGTAGTAGTGTATCGATATAGGCATGAATACGTCTATTCATGCACGTCCTATATTTAGTTTATACTAGCGATTTGCAGAGTTATAGAAATTTTAAGTCAGAAATTGCTCCTGGTATCAGGAGAACATCTAACCCGAGGAGGTGTGCTGAAATTTTTGTCAGGGAGGGGAAAGTGGAAAATAACGAAGCAATTGATAATATATATCTGGCAATTTATTGATACAGAATCGATACAATATTGTTATTCATAATTGTTTCTTCAAAATGAATGTGTTACATATTTGAATTGGTCAAGTTTCTTTATGCGCTTCTTAGCATACATTTTATCATAATCTAAACCAAATTCGTAATACAATGATAGACTAGCCAGCCAATACAACTAATTTTAAATCTGTTTTGTTATGTAGTCCATACATTTTTTATCTCGCGACACGTCTCTGGATCGAAGTATTTTTTTCCACCCTAGGTATCAGCTGGATTCAGCTCATATCCCGAGATTCGGAGTATTTCTGTTGATATACCCATCCCGGTACATCGCATTTACGCGTACCCCATGCGATTCCTTCGACGCCACAAGGGTCACTGACCCCATGACAAGTGCTCCTCGAAGCCCAGCCAGTAACGTCAACGAGGTGCCTACCCTATTTTAGCGAGCAGTCTACCTATGAATATGTATAATAAATATATTCATACATCTAAAAGACCTATTTTCGACAATCCAAATATAAACGACTGAAATCAATTTCAGCGCAAAAATAACAATATGCGAATATGAGCAGTTCGATATCGTCGGTAAAACCATACGTCTGTTTCAAATTTCGTATCTCCCCGACAACAGCGTCCACTACATTTACGGACGATAACTAACCAGTCCAGTCTAACCGGGACTGAGCGTCTTTTTTATTCCCCAAACCCGCGGTCTGATCATTACAGTTGTAAAAACTATATCTTCTTTAAAGGTTATGTACTTTGAGGTTACAGTTACCATTATACTTGAGATTATCAATGTTATATCGCATAATGCATCACTTTACTACGCTCCGTGCTGTCAATGAGACCTAACTATCATCGTCTACAAATTCTGAAAGCATCTCGTTTCAGTCTTTACCATTTCAAGATCAGAGTTTGCATATTTCCGCAATGGAACCGGCCGCACAGTGCAGTTACGTAGATTGTAATAAATCGTTGATAATAGGACGTCGATTTCATAATCTTCCAGTAAAAAATGCCGGCCTCTGTGTTAAGTGGCTAATAAACAGCGGACGCGAAGATTTGCTCACATATGAATCTGCGATTCTAGAATCTATGAACCTCGCTATTTGCAGCGACCACTTTCAAGATCACGATTACGATGGCCTAGGAAATTTGAAAGAAGATACAGTACCACTGCAATATTGGGACCTTGGATACTTTTGTGAACTTGGCGAAATCAAAGAGACTGATGTAAGTCTACTACGATTATTGCGTTTTTTTTTTCTTTTCATATTGTAGATTTATTCATTTTATGGATTTTATGCATGAAATAAATCCTTGTTTTGTTTTTTTTTCAAACAGATTGATCGAGAAGCCGAGAATTATAGCGACGAAACTTTCACAAGTATTGATTCAGAAGACGATGAAAAAGATTCAGACCTAGCTACAGACGATGAATTCCGTACACAGTTAGGGAATGAGATAGAAGCTTTGTTGAATTCTGTCCAAACTTCGCACAGACAATCCCAGTATAAGAGGAAACAGGACTTCGGTCAAACTCTGGAAAATTTTTACAAGAAATTGAACATCAAAGGAGACAGGAATAGAAATAAAAATGGGGATTATAGAATGATGAATTTGGTTGAATTCAAAAGAGCTACTAAAGATATTTGTAGAACTTGCGCAAAGAAAAAAAACAATCTTGTCGATATTGCCGATAAGACTATGCATTCTGATATAGATATAATAACCAAATTGAAACTTCTTATAGAGATCAAAGATCAGGACTTACTGCCAACTAAAATTTGCCAAGATTGTTTAACAAAGCTAGAGAAATCTTACGCATTTTTTCAACAAATATATAAGGCAGATAATATTCTTCGCGATATGTTATTCAAATATAAAAGACCATGCAAGACTGGTTCTAATCAGAGAAAATTCAATGGTCATGTTGGAACTAAATATAAGTCTGCTGGTGTTGTAAATGAGAAGCTTTGCTTGGATGTTAACGATCTGCCTTTTAAAAACAATGTCAAAAATACCTGGACATTGGACAGTAGTATTGATAACGGTAAAATAATTGATAATTACAATTCTATTCCGTTTGATAAAGATATTCACAAGAGCAATAACACCCAGGATAAGAATAGCGTAAATAGCGAAGTTTATTCGAGCGAAAATACCGAAAATACTGTGAGCTATTTACTATCAGATTTTTCCAACAATGATGCGGAATTAAACTGGCTCGACGTTGTGGGAGTTATGCAAAAGGAACGCGAAGAACCAAATGTATCAAAGTCAATTATAACTAAAGAGAAATTACCTGCTGGTGGTCTTAGAATTTTCTGCAGATATTGCGACAGTAGTTTCAGATTGAGACGACAATTAAAAACTCATATAACGGTAGATCATCTTCAGCCAACCAATTATATGTGCGAGTATTGCAATATTTGCTGCAAGAGTAGAGAACACTTGTCCGAACATCATGCGCAAGCTCATTTTAGACAGAAATATAAATGCAATGATTGTGGAGAGACATTCAATAAGAAATTAGACCTACAGTTACACATTGAACGAACACATTCCGACAAAAAAAATAAACCCTCGACAATAGATACTTACGATGAAAGAGTATTAACACCCGACATTAGTAGTCACGGCACTTCTAATCCCGATCAAACTTTCACATGTAATGATTGCGATAAAACTTTCTCATCTAAGAAGACTCTTTGCAATCATATTCATCGTTTACATCCACCTTTTGCTTACACTTGTAATATTTGCAACAAGATGATGCACAGTGAAGCAGATACTTATAAACACATGACTATGCACGACAAGTCTCCACTATTTCCTTGCTTAGATTGCGGCAGGATGTTTTACAGCATGGATAAATTAGAAAAGCATAAAAGTACGCACAGCAAAAGTTCTTTTAAAAAGCGAAAGAGAGTATGGTTTCATTGTCAGTTGTGTGACGCTTCGTATAGAATAGCTGACGAGTTAATTAATCACATAGAAACTCACTCCTCTGAGGACTGGGAGAATTATAGAAACAAAATTTTGTATTGCGGGGAATGTAACGCGAGATTAATTGGCAATGAAAAATTTCGAGTCCATAAAATGAGGTATCATTTAGCAAAGAGAGGTGATTTTATCTGCCTACTTTGCGACGAAGTTTCTAACGACTTTCAATCTTTAAAAGAATATGAAAAACACATCAATTTGCATTACAATGAATTGAAACGGGCTGCTCCTCGGAGGTACAAGTGCGAACATTGCGATAAAGCTTTCAAGTCAGACTCCCATCGAATAAATCATATAGATTCTTTCCATTCAGACGTAATGCATTCTTGTCCGATATGTAATCTAAAAGTAAAACGTAAAGGAAATTTGAAAGATCATATCGACAGAGTTCATAGTTCAAAGAAACAGCATGGTACAATTGAGGTGTATTTAGGAGATAAACGTTTTCCTTGTCGTATTTGCAAAGAAGAATTTCTTACTGGTAAGCAGAGGAGTGAGCACGAAGATGCGCATCAAGAACCCTTCAAGGATTTGGAAAAATTGTTCCCTTGGACTCAGAGATATACTTGCGATCATTGCGGCATGAAGTTCTACTACATCCACAAGTTGAGGCAACATCTCATCGGCGAACATGACGACAAAGAAAAGGCGGCAATTATTGAAACGTTAGAAAAAAATCGAAAATTTAGATGCACAGAATGTGAGGCAACTTTTAAGCACAAGAGCGGTTTGGACACGCATATGAAAGGGATTCACTCTGGTGCGGAACACACTTGTTCAATTTGTGGAATAAAATGCAAACTAGCAAGCGGTTTGAAGAAACATTTGCTCACACACGACGAAGACAGACCGTTATACAAATGCCAATACTGTGAAAAACAGTTCAAGAACGATGAAAGGAGAAAGAATCATGAAGCTAATCATCAAACAAATAACGAAAAACGTTTTAAAAGAGATTCATCTAACTATGATGGCGAATGAATTGATTATTTGACTCTAATCCTGAATCAGAATGAAACATCGATCGACTGACAACACGTTATACTGAAATTAGTTACCATGAACGATGTCAGAAACTATATAACTTTTCTTATTTTTACTACTATTACATTATTTTGGTCTCCATATGATTTTAACAAGAACCAATATCGTCATAACTTTACATCCTTAGTTGTTTAGTTAATTAAAAGTATAAGCATATGTACAGAGATTAGTATATTCTTTCTAGATAGATTGTCTGACTGACATCATTAAGAAAAGGAACTATACAACAGCGATAAATTTTCTCTGTAATTATGCTGTGAATAATAAATATTCCTGGTCATTTAAAATTACGTATTGTATTTTTGAACTCATACGACCAAATGACGTAAACTTAATGATTACACAGTAACCAGATGATTGATTATTACTATAGATTGATTGAATACTTGATTTAATAATGACAGTCAGATAAGATGATCAGTTTGTAAGATCAAATTCATATTATAGTATATCATTACTTTCTCCTTAAGTATTTTTTATCATCATTGATATTAGGTAATTCATTTGCATTTTATTATACAATAGTCTTTATGTTAGCAAGTATTATTCTGTATCAATGAATTAACCCAAAGAAAAGACTTCGGAATGAAAAAAAATAGTTATACAAAAATTCACCCTCGGTGATTTACAGAATAGTTTGAAAAAAAAAAGAAAAGGAGAAAAGAAGAAAAAAAAAAACAAACAAACTAGATGTGTTTATACATTAAATTTGTAATTATATTTAATATACTTGCCGTTTTGATGTGAGGATAAAAATACATAATTTTTGTACTATTTGTTGATCATTTCTTCCCATATACTTTAATTTAAAATTCAATTTTCTTTATTTTTTAATTCTGCAATACGTATTACAAAGAAATCAGTCCAGTTATACGTTATAAAATATTATATTAGATATTTAAAACATATCATCTTGGTAATTGCCTCGTCTCTGATTGATTCATTAATTAATTATCTAATTTCATTCTTACTGATGTAAGTATTTGTTGTAAAAAAAATAATACCACAATGTTTTAGCTCAAGTTTTAGTGGAAAAATATTTCGCAATGTAAATTATATCATAAAAATATTGTATAGATGGACTGATAATAATATCACCCAACATTCGAAGTATACAAATTTAAATATAATATCTTTCTTATTTACAGGTCACTTTCCCTATATAGTTCCTTATAAATTTTTAATAGGAGATACACAACATATTTCTCAGACAATATGCGATGTTAAGAATAAAAACTATCGTTATGGTCTTGATGCGACTTGGAACAATGCGCACGACGCTCAGTAAATGATAACATTCGGGACGAGGGTATCGTAGCACCTTTGGGTATCTGTAACAAACAAATCAGCTATATTTTCTCCATTCTTTACCACATATGAGGCTAAAACAAGCAAATAAGCATTTCAAAAACGGAAAATCAATATTACCTTGAACCATGGAGATTCTAAACAATTTTCTGAACTCGCTCGGTCTTCACCATGTAGACAGAGCAATCTGCCAAGTAGATCCTTCGCGTCGTTTGATACATTCTCGAAATATTCATCAGGGAAGCAGAAATCACATTTTAATATATTCGCAGTTGTTTCTTCAACTGAATCGTCCAGGAAAGGCGACAAGCCACTGAAATAATCAAAGTCCTCTTGAGTTCTACTGAATTAATAACACAGAAGTACTCTGAGTTATTAGAATTTCGAATACCTCAATAAAACGTAGATAAATACTCCAGCTGCCCACATGTCTGTGTGTCGGCCAGTTGGTCTACCAAGAACTAATTCAGGTGCTGCAAATTCCAAGTCGGCAGGAGGCACAACTTCGTCAACCGGTCCTCTGACCGCTTCGCCCAAATCTACAAGCTTGACGATTTCTGTTTCCTGATCTACCAAAACATTTTCTGGCTTTACATCGAGATGGGCGAAGTGACGGGAATGCAACCAATCCAGTGCTGAAAGTAGCTGGCTTGTATATTTGCTGGCCGTTGCCTCCGTGTATTCTTTCTTCTCACATAGATACGCGAATAGCATTGGACCGCGAACCCTGTGAAAATTTAATCATCATTTACATGCGAATGACTTTGACTAGATATCAGGCAAATTCTCTGTCTTCAATCTCTTCAGTTTACTCACAATTCGAGTACGATTGTGTCCACTCCAGGCTGCGGAGCGTTTTCGAAAAGGGCAAAAGCCCTAACAATATTTGTGTGATGGGTTGAAGCGAGCAAATCATATTCTGAACGAGTAAGTGACCGAGACTGCTTGTGGCGAGGTGTTTGTTTGAGAGCAACTTCATGCCCAGTTCCCCGGTCTCTGGCACGACGTACAATGGCAAATCTGCCTTTTCCTAGCTCATCTAATTCCAGATAACGTCCAACAAATTGTTCAGCTTCCCAACTAATTCCCTCATCCATAGGGAGCGTTATCACAGCCGAAGGTGATGTCGCGTTTCCACCTTTTCCCACTATTCTGAAGCTGTAAGATGTGCCGGGTAATAGCTCCAGTATTGTTGGGGGCATTTTGACTTCCTTTATTATAGTCGTCCATTCAGGTGATGGAATTGTTCTGTATTCTAAGTTGCAAGATCCAATGTCGTGGCACTCCCAATCAACTTCTACCTTTGTTGTACCCAGAATGCGAGCCCATGTTGTTCCACTTCCTCCTAGAATAGGGAAATCATGAACAAGAGTATCCCCTTTATTTTTTATAAGTAATAAGTAAAACACTGGCTGAATTGTAAATTGCCTGAAGTAAAGAGATATGCAGACTTGTCACAGATGGGTATTACAAACCTGTTACGTTCAGCGAGACCTTAGTAGAACAGAAACCATTTTCACATTGTATATTGCAATTATACACGCCAGAATCAAGTGGGCGACATCGTGATATTTCCAAGTATATAAATCCCGAATTATGATGAAGCCTGTGACGTTCGCTAGCCACGATATCACGAGATTCCCCTTCCTTCTTCCACGCAACGGTAGCGCCTTCAGCTCGTGCAATTTCTATGGAAAGTCTTGCAGTTTCACCAGCCGTTACTTTAACAGGTGAAAGAACAGCCAGAACTTTTGGTGGTTTCTTTTCCTCCTGCCCCTTCTGAGGACTAGACACAGCTTGCTCTGGGTCTATTTTTCTCGGACGAAAGGACCACGCTCTGCTCATTGAGGAGTTTGGAATAAGACTAGCAGGGATCCACAATTCCTCCTTAGCATCGATAGGGGAAACAACTAGCCCTGGACCGTCCAAGTGAGAAACGACCAGTTCGTCTCCGGCATGTAGTTTTCCCCAATCAGCAGCTAATCGTACTCGAGCACCTGGAGCGACCTGAGGAATCGCTGGGTTAAAGAGATCCAATTTTCTTCCTGGCAACATGCCCAGCTTCATGCGATATCTTTTCTCTTAATACGTGCATCAGATTTTCATGCTCACCCAGCGGTAGGATGTACAGTAGAACCACCACCCATCGTGCTAGTTAGTTTCAGAACCAATGCTTTTTTTCTGAATTTTATTGTTTTATTTTTATATCGTTTGATAGTAGTAGGTAATGTCTTTATTCTTCTACAAAGTGGAACTAGGCATACATATTTGTACTTTGGGGGCATAAATTTTTTTTTTTTGATTTCTTTTTTTTTTGGTTTTATTAATAATACAAGACCGAGGGTTTGCCATTGCAACAACAGAAGGCAATGCAATAGATAGTAGAGAGCGAGAGACATCAAGAGGAAGAAGCGGAAGAGTCCCTTGGCTGCAAGTAAGAATGCTATAACAGTCTGGGCTCCACCTCGTTTCATACCAGAGATGGATTAGGGCTCACCGGGATTGAGTTGTTGCGAACTGGTGATCGGGCTCGCAGTGTGTTCCTGAATCCCTCTAAGAAGTTAAGTTTACTCTTAGTAGGGCTCGGCGTCCGTGGAGGTCCATCTCCGTCTAAGCCACCAGTATGTGACCGTTGTACCAGCTGCGTTTTACGTTGACTACTTCTCTCCTTGTTTGCTGATCCGGATATTGTCAGCATTGGTGGAACAGAGACTGCTGCTCGAACGACTGGTTCCGGTGTTGAGCCACGGCTGTACGCCAGCAAATTAAAAATGAATAGCAAACACAGTACTACAGACCAAATTTTTTTTTTTAATCTATCATCATATTATCATCTAGTAATACTATTTAGTTTATTTTTATCTCCAAGTATAATAAGTACAGAAATGAAATAATATTAATGGAAATAGTGACTTAGAAAAAAGCTCTGCTGATTGACCCTTTTAAATGGTATTCGATAAGTCGAGGGAAAATCTTCTGGATTATTTTTTTTTTTTTTTTTTCTAATGCAGCTGTTGAAGCCTTTTTTTTTGCACAGTACAGAATAGGAAGCATAATTGTCATGCATATGCAGCATAGAATCAGGGGAAAATAAATAAACCTGATTTAAATTTAACGATAGAGAAAATATGAACAGAACGTTAGATGAAATTGCTGAAATTATTAAACTTTGCCTTAGAGTCATTAGAGGCTCTTGAGTAGAGATTATAAAGCTTTAAAGAAGAGCGAAATTTAGAAATAAATTTAATTGTTATGCTACCGATTCTGTCTGTTGAAATGAGATCTTAGTAAGAGATAATGAATATTACAAGTGCACATTGAGTAAGAATAGACTTGATATTGTAGTACTGTGTTTTTCCTTTTTTTTTTTTTTTTGTAAATAATAAAAAAACAAGCAGTTAGTTGGGTGCATCGGCATTAATAAAAAGGGGGGATAGGAATTACGATGCATCACAATGACATTCTCCATAAATTTAAGTTTTATTCTAAACAAAATGTGTTATGCGCAGGAGTTGATTATTATAGTTGTTGGTTTTTTTTTCTTCTTTTTTTCTTTTTTTTGTCCAATAATATGGTATTATTTACATACACTGCAGCTCGTTACTTCCAGTGCCATTTATAAACGTTATTAAAATTATTATAAATATATCATACATTTTTTTCATTATAATAATAATAATCATCAATTTTCATTACTGTATGCTCTCGTGAGCGCCTCACTTTTATCATTAATATACTATATATATATATATCTATATGTATATATGCACATTGGAACGGATTAGCACACGTGACAGGCTCAGGGAGCGAGAGTAAGTAAAATAGTAATAATAGAGAGAAGATTGATAAGCTAAGAAGAGCAGGGCGAGAAGAAATATTTTGGTGGGTTTACGGGGTATGGGGTACGAGGGAACAAGTTAGGGTAAAGACAAGGAGACACTACCATTAACTAGCTTACAGCGTTCGTATTTTTATAAAATATACAAAAATATGTTGGAACGAATATTCACAGGTTGAGTGTTAAATGTCAGTGAGTTGAGTAGTTGAGACGCTTACAGTGGGTCTTTGGTAAGTTCCTTTTGGTAGGCAATTGGGGACTGTATAGCCTTAAGAAAGTCGCGCTGTGTTTGTAGTATAGCAGTAATCGTATCCACCCATTCCTGTTTACGCGCCCCACTCTCATCCACAGCTGCACACGAAAATCCTAAGCCAGGTTTTCGTGGGTCTGTAGACCGAATCACAAACCTTTCAGGATCATCTACAGAGTCTTCAAGACTCATTTTATTCACCTGTATAATTTCGTACACCTTTGTATCATTATCGAAAGAATTTTAAATTCTTGGAGTAAGATCTTAATTAGATAATTATGTATTAAAAGTTTGATAAAGTGCCTGAATTCCTCATTTCATTTAAATAACTGTCTCAAAATTGAACGTACCTGTATATGAGCTTTGTATATATAAGCAGGATTAGTGAATTGGGTTTTCTTCCCAACGGCTTCGCTGAAAATAATATTCTGCTCAAAGAGAAAGACCTGCCATTCTCTTCCACGTATGGGAACGTTACCAAGTTCTGAAACTAGCAGCGGTCCATGGAGGAGGAGCTTTCCCTGCGCTGTGATTTTACCCTGAAAAAATTAACGCCATTTTTACTGTTTAATTTAGCGAAGTATAAAGGATATGGATGTTCAGTCTGATGATTGAAAGCAGAAACTAGACAAGGAGTGATTGTAACATAATATAATAATGGACCTACGTCAAAGCCCTGTAACCTTCCTACGTCCATCATATCATTGGCTGCTTTAGGAATGATTCGCATAACGTGTGCCGCCGCACGAAGACCATCTATTTCTGAGTGATTTTGTGTCCTCTCTGTTAGCCTGAGTGCCTCTCTAAGCAGCAATTGATACTTCATAATTCGCTGTACAGGTTTGATCAGTAAATCACATAACTGAAGCCTGTGCCCTAACTTTTGTCGTAATTCCTGAAATTTGATCATTAGGTAACCAGATACTGAATAATAAATAAACTAATCAAAACTCGGCATTGTATTTGATGACCATAGTTACCTCAAAGTATGTGTCGATGTGCTCAGACACAATATATTCAGATACTGGTTTATTTTGACAATACACAACATACATGTGTAACTTTCTTTCATACTTTTTGAACAAAGGACCCAACTCCTGCGGCCTTTCTAGACAATTTTCCAAAGCCTTGAGAAAAAAACTGAAACGATAATAGCGACGAGTTTCAGTATGATTGTGTTTTAACAGATTTCTCAACTTTTTATTATTAAAATGTTATTGAATGCGCATTTTCCATTAGAAGATAATAAATTATCTCACAGTCTCGAGATGGAAATGAAATATTCAACAATTAACACATTGATTGACGAGAATTGCATCGCAGATAATACTCACTCTCTGTGCCATTCGTAGATTGCCTCAATATTGCCAAAAACCATTTTGTCTTTTCCACCTCTGAGATCTTCAGGGAGAGGAATTTCTGTCTCTGAATCACGCATCAGGGCCATATATCCCTCGACAATCTGTCTCAGATCACTTACGTAATCTCTTTCAGTCTCGACTAGCTCTCTGATGACAAACTGGCGCTTTGTAATTGCGGCAATTTCTGGATCTGTTTCTTCAACGACTGGAATACTGATGCCAACCCCATCATCGACGGTAGTTGGCTTACTGGGTACTCGCATCAAACTGTGCCTCTCTTGGTTCTCCGTGTGTTGTTCCTAACACATTTAAAAACATGCAACAATTTAGACCAGGATATCAAGTTAGAGAAGATTTAATCATTTTCTTATTATCTAATGGTATTTGAATCTCAATTTTTTTTCATCTTCCACCAGCTAATTCGAGAAGAAATTGGTCTACCCACCATTCTTTCCTTTACAATCTGCTCAATTTCAGCTAGATCAGCGGAAGTAGCACCGTCCAGACTGTTCATAGAACGTTCTGAAACCTGTAAACAGAACGATATGATTGTATCAAGGTCACGACTTGTATAACAACAGCAATTAATTTCACCTTGATTGTACTCGCCAATAGCAACATACGAATTAATCCATTTAAATTTAGTTTCTGTTCAAGAAAACAAAAACAAAAATCAAATAAAAGCATAACATCAATTAATTCTTTTTCTGAATATTAAGTTATATTAATTACTGAAAAGAAAATATACATAAATGATATATAATATGTAATTTTCTTGTATGGACTTACCCTTTTTCCCGGCAATTCATCTGGTATTGTAGAACCGGGTGGTCCATTTCCTGTAGCGACTAGAATTGGTTCAGTTATTGGTTTCATAGGTGGTGGTAGTTCAAGATCATCCTCTCCATCTTCGCCTCCATTTTGTTCGAGGAAAGCTGGTGTTTCTCCGTCGTCACCTTCTACTTCCTCTTCTTCTTCGCCCTCTGATGCTGCCCGACCAGATTTGTCTCCGCTTGGTAGTTTGAAACGTTTATCAGATCCGGTTTTTTTGAGAGGAGGCAATCTGTCCGGTGTTGTTGATTTCTCAACTTTTCCTTGGCTCAATTTTCTCAGAGGTGGGGGTAGCCATTTCCTCCTAAAAATATACCATCCAACAAAAATCTCAAATATATTCAACAAAAAAAGCTCAACATATAATATAATATTCAGTCATTTATTATCGTCGCTTTACTATTAAAAAATTATGCTTCTTGGATCAGCGAAGCACATATGAGTTTCATTAACACGTTACATGATACGTGCATTAAATGGCCTTTATCTTAAGAGAACATCAGAGAAATTAATCAAACAACAACGTTCTTGCACATATGATAATTTTTTTTCTTTTTTTTTCTTCTCATTAGCCAACATAGGGTTTGATGAACATACTATGTGTTCCTTCAATGGATAAAATTTTCTGAATTTTCAAATACAAGATTATCTTTGAATAACGAATCGTGAATTCTTTTTTAATCACGTTCAGATAAGTTTAAATAGTTCAAATAATTTATATCACTGCACTTTATGCAGAGTGTGATGTAATAATTGAATGATAATCTTAAACCGCACTGGGTAATGTTTGGTGGTTTAAGTCCGGTTCTATGGTCATCAGGCCTTTTGCTATTAGTAATATAGAGAATAGAATTGTGTGTAATGTCCCTGTAGCGTGACATAGGATTTCAGTTTTGACAATCTGGAACACCCATCCGACTGACTAATAGTAATGGTAATGAAAATAGTGCTTAAAATAAAACGGGGGTTGAATGATACGCTTTCTGAACTAGTACATACAAATAGAGTTCTTTATTCTCGAAGATTTAGCTGTATGTATATAATATATGTATGTGTATATACGAACGTTAAAACCTGGCGTTGAAACTAGTCGATAAAAATTAATAATGATTCCTAGAAAATATGAGATTCTTGAAAAGTTGCGAAACCAGACGTTTGTATAATACCGCGATATATGTACATAAACTTTACGTAGTTATTCAGCCGCGGTAGTACGGCTACGACGTAAAGATAGAGGAATTCCCCCGAGATAACTCGTTTTCTAAGAAGCTATATTATTATATTACAAATAATAATGACTAATAGATCCAGAGGTTCCTTCAGACACGATGTATATTTCTTTCTTTTCTTTTCTTATTTTTTCTTCTTCTTTTTATACAAAACATGTGTTATAATTTCAGAATAGAATTCAAATCGCGTGAGTCACGTTTTGCCCTGTAATCAGACTTGCGCATAACTTTATTAAATTTATTGAAATGCAATCCGTAGCTTACATGCATACTTTATGCGGAATATTAATTATCATCACATTCATCAATGTCATATCTAAATCTTTTTTTGCTTTTTTCTTTTTTATCATATCCACCTAGAATAGTTTCTTTTACGATAATACATGATTCCATAGAAGGTGTTAGAATAAAAAATTGCTTTCCCCCATGTTAGTTGCATTTGAATTTCAATTCATAATCATTCGCGATACCTATATATCATCTATGTAAATATAAATGTTTTATACACGTGCTAAGCACGTGATTTCAATATGTTATCTACCTAACAACGTCAATTTCACCTCCTATAAAATAAAAAATAAAAAAAGAGAAAAATTCTAGTACCCCTAATTTTAGTTTTTGTTCTTTTTTTTCGTATCTTTCACCAGTAAAACGGACCAGTCAGTTTATTTTCTGACTTAAATTTACCATGTTTGATGTTACAAGAGGACAGAAATTATTGTATCCACTAAATCATTCTGATAAAAAAAATAACTACGTGTACCTTACTTCATTCAATCTTATCGATAGATAATGATAATTACATTAAAGAAATATTGAACAAAAAAAAAAAACAAAAAAAAATTCACAGACATATATAGTATATACCTATATATGTACTGTGTATTATTTGTTGTGTATCGTAAGTCATAACTTTATGGCTATGAGGCAAAAAAGTTTAATTTAATTTCAATAACAAATTGCGAAGTATGATAAAAAAAATAACTATGCGGGCGGGGGGGGGGGGGGGGGGGGGGGGCAGCTAGAAACGTTGATTAATATAAACCAGTAACGTTAATATTTGATAAGAGAAAAAGAAAAACGAAAGATAATTAAGGTGAAAAAGAAAAAAAGCATCTATTTGGGCTGCTAAAATTCTCTCCCTATTTTAATCTAAAGTTGACGTTAAATTAAACGCTTCGTTTGACATTGTGTCTCAGGCTCTGCGATCGACCGAGTTTGAAAAGTCAAGATAATTGATCATTGAACCGTGCGCTTATAAGGTAGTCAAATGAACCGCGCGCATATGTTTTTTTTTTTTTTTAATTTTTTTTTCAAAACACATATGATTTTTTTATTTTTATTTTCTATTGTTATTAAAAAAAATAGAAAAATTTGAAATTACTCACCCACTAAATCCTCGCCGTTTGTTCCCTGGCGAACTTGTACTTGCAGAACCACCACCGTCACTAGCTCCAAGTTCTAAAACATTACACACAATTTGAAACATCGTGCGTCACCTGGATGCACTTTTTTGATTTTCTAAAATCTCGTCGCTGTTGCAGCACTTTCGCCGCATAATATCAGCCGGACTATAAAATTATAACAATCGATGTTTATCTCCTTTTTATTTTCTCCTTAAACTTATTATTAAGCCAATCAACGATTCGGCGATAACTGATAATATGCAATTATTCACGGTTTATATACTCAGTTTAGTTTTTAGTTTTATTTAGCTTTTTTAATTCGATATATTATACGATCGACAGTTGTGTGGCGGATTACGCATCGCCGCTTACATCTACTAAGACGAACGGACGGTTTCTTTCTGATATCAGGTCAGCTCGCCTCGGTTTCTTGGCGATTATATTACTAAGACGAAATATATCGGCGTAGTATAAAAAAAAGGAAGAAAAAAAAAAGTGGGGTGGGGATAAAGCGGAGAAAATATAAGATAGGAGGAGAAAAAGGCGGGGGAGGATGGAGGTGAGGAAACTTAGGGTAAGATAGTGTAGGCTGGGGTAATAGACTGACTCACTCACTCGCTCACTCGCTCGCGTATATACGCGAATTGCCAGCACGGAAATCCGGCGCGAGAGATTCCCAGCCGCATCTCATCGGTACCTTATATTAACTTGACTTAACTTAACTTAAGTTAACTCAAATTTAACTTAACTGATATTTTCTTGGACGACGACGACGACGACGACGACGACGACGACTACGACTACGACGTCGTAGTCGTCGTCGTCCCAGCGATCAAAAATAGGCGTACATCGGCTACCTTTGGTTCTATTCCAACTCAATCTATACAATAATTTTCTAACTCTATGTTATTATAGGAGATACTGCGATGAATACCTGCGCCTCGTTACGTCATGTAAAATATTTCCTCTAATACAACAATTTTCATTAATACACTTACGTATTAATTACAATTTTTTTAAAATTTATTTAACTGTTTAAAAACTTCTTGTACTTATATGTATATAGATTATTTTGTTTAATTCAATGAATACGAATTGTTGTGTATAATATTATAGAAATAAAATACATGTAGGTACGCAAGTATATAGGTATAGGTACGGTGTGTATACCTATATGGATTTACCCGTAAATTTTCTTTCCGCAATGCGACGACTCGACGCGTTCGCGGGGATATAAAGAGTTCGAGTATCGTTACTAAATGTATATAGATATAGTTATATCAACGTTGTTGAAAGTCTAGTCTCTTTGTAGAATAACTAATCTACTAGCGACAGGTGTAGAGAGAGGAAGGCTGTGGTAATAAAAAATAAAAATAAAAAAAATCTCTTTTTTTCATTCGTTTTTTTCATTTTATTTCATTTTTTATTTTTTATTTTTTTTTCAGTATCAAATAAAACTTTCAATCCTCCATAATTCTCTCGCGGATATATTTTTGGCGTCGTCTCTTATCGATCCCGAGTATTTATACAATATATAATTATTTATGGGACAGAAGAAACGCAATTTTCATCAAAACCCTGTCCTACTTTTCTCTGTACCCCGTATATACTCGCGGATGAAATTCAATTATACGTTTCATTACTGCACTATCTCAAGAAATTGAATTCACCAGAATAGCTGCAGCAGGTATAGCTGGAGTATAGGGCAGCTAATATAAGTATATCTATATATACATCCGATTGTAATTAACGATTAATTATTACCGATAAATCTTCCAAGCATATAACTATAACATCTCATTCTCTCCTCCCCCCATCTTACAGGTTTTTCCCATTTTTAAGTAAAATCCATCAAATGGCACTACTGCCAAGAATTGACTAGATTCCTAGTATAATATATAATTTTTACAAAAACCAACGGTGATGTGCGATAGCGTGAGTCTCTACGCACAGGAAGTTAAGGTTGAAGGAATACCCGTTATATACTCATTTTTAAAACTACATAGTGACAAATGAACGTGACTCATTCATTACGTCCTTTATTTTAAATTGATGAAAATTCTTCTAATCAATAATATGTTCCCATTGTCCATAAAATAAAAACTAATAACAATAATAATAATTAATAATATAATACCGAAACATAATACCGAAAAAATTCTACATATCTGCATGTTATTTGGTACATTTGAATAAATGATCATTTTTCATTCTGCGTTTTTTGGGAAATCTAAGTACTGTATTCAATTTTTCGTTACATATGGATAAGTATACCGCAAGGTGTGAGATAAAGATATTTGAGATCGTAATATATGTATACGGGGTTAACGAGACAACCTCGTACAGTTACGAGGTACCAAAATATTCAAGGACAGTCTAAGGCGTGAATCTTTTGACAAGTATAAGCACGTGGTTGTCATTTGTTAGCTTTGTGAACTACATGATATTATAGTATAAATACATACCATTTACCAAGATATGTTGATATCGTTAGTAGGTATATGTATAGTATAGTAGCTAGCTGTAGCTGTGGCTGTACCAAGTTATAAGGATAAACCGGAAGTCGTTAATTTAAGAAACCCCGTTATTTCCCTCAACAGACGCAAAAATTTATAAGAAAATTTCACTCGCACATATTTAACACACATTTGCGAAATATATATTGAAAAAGATGAAAATAAAGAAATAAATAATCTGCGTTCAATTATAGTTGAACAATTAACTGAAAAATCAACTGAACTTAAATGACAAAAATCGAAAAAAAAAGATGTAACAAAAATTTTCGTTGAAAACTCCTAATTATACTTCAACAAGATTTCATCGTTGTACCTACTAATTTTTTTTTAAATAATTTGTTCAAGAATTATCAGTCAATCAATATATTGATATGGTAGAAATTGAAGCAATTTTTTGTAATTGCGAGGTGCTTCGAAACGGATGATTGCAATTGAATGAGTAATAGCTATAGCCTTTAGACCCGAGCAGACACATATATTGACGTTAATCTGAATCCCACTAGATTTTCTATCTACGCCAATTAATTAGAAATAAAACTCGCGCCTCTATAGTTGGCGTCGAGCCACGTGGCCTTGTGTAGTTACTCGTTATACTTTCGTGGGTCTTTAAAGAGTCACGCAAGTATCAAGGGTCTTTAAATTGCCGGATGATACACGGTTCACATTTTCGGCTAATTTTATAAATGGAGTTTGAATTTCTGCGAACTTTTTTCTCTCTTTATTTTTCCGTACTTCATAATATACTTTCTTTCCTAGCTAATTCGGACACATATGTATACGTACATATGTACATATACTATATTATGAGAGACAGATTAGAAATATACAATCGAACAAAAAAAGAAAAAAAGTAAAAAAATATATATAGGTATATATAATACAATGATCTACTTTTTTTCTTTCGCGATTCGATGTTTTGACGCGGTTATAAAACTCCAAGAAGCTTCAAGAATGGGGTTTCGGTTGCCAAACTTTGCCCGTTAGGTATGGATATAGTTAGATGCGTATATTATTATACCGTCTGTAATATTCTCACTAACAAAGAGGGGGTTCAAAACTCGACGAGACTCTCCGACGACTTATGAAATAACAAAGATGCTAATTCTTATTTCTGGATATTACCATCGACACATATTTTCAAAAAATTACTTATAGGTTGATATATCCGTACCTGAGGCCTCTGCTTCATCCAATTTTTCGAGTGTATAAAACATGATTCAGATTTCTGACTCAAAAGAAAGAAAAAAACCAAAAACTGCATATTACAATTTAGAATACATATTTTAATATTCATTGAAGGAACTGAACATTTTTACCAACATTTATTTATCGAAATTTACTCACGGAACAGAAATCATATAAAAAAAGCACTGTGTCCTTTCGTTGTAAACGTTGTGAAAGAATTAGCAAATTTTTTACCGACCAGCGAGCGGGTTCAAACGCAAGTGCGGTTTAGTTATCGGTATACTGATATCGTTACAGGCCTGCGTCCTGATTAACCAAGGACATTATATTATGTAGAGGGAAGGAGACGTATAGAGCGCCATTTTTTCATAAATATTATATTAAATAACTACGTCCTAATAAAACTGAATATGCGCGGATAATAGAAGCTGGTCACGCTTTATTAGGCACAGGATATTATTTAATGTTAAATCATGATATGTTACGCGAAAATTTATTGAATGCATGTAAAAAATATTATACATCAGTGTCATATCCGTGAACAGAGGAATATAGGAGATTTTAGTTGATCTAAAGGGATAAAATTTTGCGGTTTTTGATTCGTTAAAATGAAATATGAGATCACGGATCCAATGACGATAAACAATGATTGAAAAGTGAAGGACGGAGATAAGAAAAGTAGAACAAAAAATAAATAAATAAAAAAATAAAATAAAAACTGATCAATTAGGATTTTTTTTTTTGTTTCACATTTTTCAATAAATTCTAGTTCTTCTAAATTTATATCACTGCTACACATTTTTTACTTCTGTCTCGTACTAGCTGCGAGTCTTGCCTAAGAGTGCGAAAAAAATCCGTTTGTTACAGTTTATTTTATTTCATTTCATTTCCGGTATAATAGTTTGGCTCGGAACCATCGCAAAAGATAATTTTACTTTTGAAAATTTGAACACGACCTCGCACAGAGAGTACACGCCGATCTGTTAAAATTCGATGAAAAATATATACATTGACCATCGAATGGTTGATGTCAAATTAATTATACGAATTGAAACGTATCGAAAAGTTTTCATTTTATTTTTCATTTTATTTTATTTTATTTCCATAAATCTATATATAACAAACGTAAATTCCTAAGAACTTTGATCAGGGGTATAAAATCTACACATGCATATACCTATAGGTATATAGTTTCCGTATCTTAATTTGCGCCACATTCTTGGTGGTCATTTGTGCGGAAAAAATTATATTACGTTCAAACATCTGGGATAATGTCGATGTAGATGAGTCTAAGACGAGAGACAGAGAAGGAAGGTAGAAAATTTATGTGAAAAGCACGGAGATAAGTTCGAGAGCGTTGCTTCTAAATTTATCTATCTATAATATACATTATACATGTATATACGCGGGCGTATATTACTTTATGTACCGCAAAATCGCTTGTTTATGCCAAATTAGATGAATAAAAAATGAGGCCGGGTGTATAGGGGGAGGGAAGTTTGATAAAAACTAAAATTAGGTGAATAAATTACGGACTTATACGCGGAATATGAATATTGCTGGGAAATATTTCGAGCGAAAAATCTTGTGTATCGATTATAATCCGTTGATCATATAGGTACAATATTGTTGTATAAAACGGAGAAAACGAGAACGATTTAATAGACAAGGACGTGATCCGCGAGACCCGCGGATTCTAGATAAATCTATAAATAAAAAATATGTCTAGGCGGTATAGTTGTATGAAAAAAAAAAAAAAAAAATTTTTTTTTAAGAATTCTGTTTACACTATGTGAGAATAATTATGAAAAGATAACCGCATATACGTATATTATATGTATAGTGGAATGCAAAATGGTATAATCAGTCTTAAACTATAACCGCCGGAAGAGTTTTAAAATAGTAAAAGATTTAATGGATTAACCCGGTTGCGACATAAGATACCAAACATTATCCGCGGTGATCTTGCTTGATTTATTACCACGCGACGCGACGAGATTTTATAACTATGTCGTTCTTTCTAGCGTGGGATAAAATCACAAGTAAAAACAAAAAACCAAAAACAAAAAAGAAAGAAAGAAAGAAAATAGAAGAAAAATATAAATCTGATGATCGACGAACTACCTATATATTCTTATACTATTTATAATGTGTAAAAATCGCGGGACTGTGCGTCCATATACCTATCATAGATATCAATTATCAAAAATTAATTTATTCATTTTCAAAATTCGTTTCTGCGCGATATCAAAAATGTCTATAGTTTCTGTACAGCGGTACTACCGCAAAACACGAGGTCCTATAATATTTTCGTTGTAGTTTTTTATCCGTGTAAAAGAGAGCGTGCGTATATACAGATGCGTGCGCGAATGCTGAGGGTGCGAATTGTGATAGGTCGCGCGGCCGACCGCCCGCGGGAGGCTGCGAACTGGTCAAGGACACGCGTATTGATCGAGGGAACGACGCGGCAAGGACCAGCCTCTTCTGTACGCCCGCGTATACGATACCTGTACCTATACCTACGTACACATGTGTGGGTATAAGTGTATAGGTATAACGTACGTCTTTCCTCGTTTTTTTCTTTTTTTTTTCTTTTCTTTTTTGCCCTGAATTTGAATTTGAATTTGAATTTGAAATTGAGCTTATTTTTCATTTACCGATATCAAAACGAGAAATTACAGAAATAAAATAATGCGGATTTATAGACACGAAATCTGAAATATTTTACACAATAACGTTGTTGAAATATTTTCGGCTATGTGGATTTTGCGAGACAGGTACGTTCGCAGAAAAACTATAGGCAATTATACGCAACGATTTCTTGGCGAATCTGTTATTTCGAGTTTCTCCGATAATGGCGAGGAATAAGTAGGTAGGTATAATAAATAGATGAGGTTTGGTAAACGACTGGCTGCTTAAGGATGTTTGTTAAGAGGTTTACGGCTCGCCAGATCGGCGACAGTCAATCCATCATATATAGTTTTCCGATTATTTTTTCCTGTTAGTATAAGTCAGCTAGGTATAGGTAAGTAGGTACGGGTACATCCACAAGTTTAACCCGTAGCGTATATAAAACGCGGAGATTATCGTATGTTTGCACTATTTCTATGTGAGTAAGGTTTTATGTGCTGATCGCGTTCCGCATCACAGTGACGATTTTTTGAACCTCGAGTATGTGTATACATACGATGAGTGAAAAAAAAAGAATGAAATAAAAATAATAAAACCGAAAACCGAAGAGGGGATAAGGCGAAATTTCAAAGTTCTCATAATTTGGAAGGAACCTAGATAAGTTTTCCTTTTTTTTTTTTTTTCAAGTATAGGTTCCATCTCTCCATCTCTTTAATATAATATATACCTATGTTTATAATCTATATCATGTAAGTATATGTGTAGCTGCCACGTTCATTTCGCAATTTACAAGAGGGAAGAAATCCGATGAAAATACAAGAAGATTCATTCATCCACAGAATACCCGAATTACTTGACCCTCGAAAACCCGGAGCTAGTAGGTATAATGTATGTATGTTATCTACATACCCCGTCGAGGTGTTTTCCGAATTTACCTCTCTCTCTCTCCACATCCTTGTTAATTAGATTTTGTTGTTTATGCTAAATTCTCTTTTTCTATAGTATACAGGGTGAAAAAGACCAAACAAAATAAATAAATAAATAAATAAATAAATAAAAATTGATTCAAGGATGAAATTCAAAATCCACGCCGACTGTGAAATTTTCTATAATCAACGTAATACGCGTAAAAAAAAAAAAAAAACCAAATCGTTTGAATTACCTTTATTTCGTATCTGCGGTACTCCAGATCGCGGGGATACTCGAATGAGCTGTGTGAGAAGGAATAATCTCGATGATTAAAATTCGAAATTGAATAATTTCAAGAAAATCGGAATTAATCGTCGAAATTGATTTCTCGTTTATTTCTTATTTACGTCATACTTACTTCGTTTGCTGTAATATTTTCCGTTGAATTATCCGGGTTTCGATTTTTACGAATTAATTGTAAACGTCTACCGTTGAAAATGTAATTGCCTAACAAACAATCCGAACAACTACCACGCGTTGACTGATTGCGCGAAACTGATTTTTTCCCCGATGAAATTTTACCGCATATTGGAATTCTCTCCGGCTTCATAATTGACTATTATAAAATAGAAAAGAATTTTATTCTTTTATTTTTCACTGTTTAAACAGAATGACAGAAAAAGAATCACCGAATACTTTGCACAAATAAATGTACAAAAGAAAAAATGCACAACTTTTCGTCCTTTCTAGCAAGACCTCAAGCTTTCCACTGACAAATTGACAAATTCTATACCCTTATTTATACGGTAGGTACCCAAGTCCAAAAGTAAGTGGGGGTGTATGTACAAGCCGTCTCGTAATTAGTGAAATACGTGTAAGAAAAGGGGTGAAATTGACACAAACTTCTAAGAATGTAGAATTCTGAAAATTTTTACGGTGGCTTAAGAATCGGGTAATCCTTTTCTTTCGAAACAATTGACAATCCAAGTTAATCCTCTGTTCGTAAGAACGATTTTTTTTGTTTTTTTTTGTTTTTTCTTTTCTATTGAAGGCTGCGCAGTAACGACATTTCAAGTGAATAATTTAAACCTTTGAAATTAATATACTCGCAGGATATTATAATCATTATCAAATAGTATATTTATTATACGTGTAGATAGGTATAGGTAATAGAGTAAAGCATAAAGGTACACAAAACTCGATTACATATATAATATATATATAAAAAAAAAAAAAAATTGGAATAAAAATCGTAAGGAAAATTTCGGAGGTGCAATTCGTGGCTTATCGTCAGATATCTTAAGAAGTAGGTCTCCTCTCTCCTTCTCTCTGCTATTATACCGGAACAGAGAAAAGACGGAGCCGACGTCGAGCCGGAAACTCAAACAACCCCAAACACTTGGTTGTCACGAGTGCCTAGGTACCCACTTGGCGAGTGCGTGTTTCGTGTAAATATTTCCTTCGCTTTACTTCCCCCGTTAAATATTTGAATGAGCGATAAGTTAATATAGCCTTAAGATCTCGGTTCCGATTAGATTGGCCCAAATTTATTCAACTTATTTATCAATTTTCAAAAAAAAAAGAGAGAAAAAACATAAATAAAAATGAAAAAAAAAAGAGTAAAAATATAAAAAAGGGAAAATAAAAAACAGATGGTGACTGTAAAGTATGATGCTCGTAGTTTATCTAAATGTCCTGTTCAACAAACGTCATCGCCTTGCATATCTCATCGATCCATTCGTTATCAATTCGCGTAAATCGTCGCGACTACATATATAAGAGTTTTCTCCAGACTTGATGTAATAATAGTTTGAAAAGTTTGATGGTAGGTATACCATACATACCTGTACATACATACAAACATACATACATACATGATAAAAGATTGTACTCTGGTTCAAAATTTGATCATTTTTCGTCAATTTGTCAAATGGATGAAATAAATAAATAAAAAAGTAGAAGATAAAAATGATATTCAAAATGACCGGAACAATAATTGATTATCAATAAAATTGTCGACTGCATAGATGTGTGTATAGAAAATATCGCGTATGTAATATAAGCGGAGAATAAATGACGTCAGGTTTCGTTGAGCTGAAACTCGGTCGTTACTTACAAACGCGTAACAAATTTACGCGGCGTATACCATAAACGAGGTAGATCGAACCGTCGAACTACTATTTAGAATCACTCGTGTCATATGGGGGGGTGTGGGTCACAAATCGATGAACAGACACGTAAAATAGGAATATTTTTAAGCACCGTGTATGTATGTATACATAAATATGGAAAAATAACGAATTTAGTTTTATTTTAATAAACTTTCTGTTTGAATGAAGTGGGGGTGTGATATTCCAAAGAATAAATTACCGTCTTTCCATTCCGAGTAAATTTATCAATAATTTAGTGAACGATTATAGGTACGTGGATAATTGGCAATCCGATTATATCTACATACCTACATTGTTAAAATCTTTAAAAATTTGGATACTCACTCGCAACGCTCAGTAATTGAAGTCGAAGCATTTAACGAATGAGGAAGAGAAGTTCGCGTTTAAATTGCAGCTTGAATATAATGTGTACATAAGTTGTTAAAAGAACGAAAACGTTTTACAATTAGCGCTGCAGTTTATGGTCGACATTTTCTTCTGCACCTTGCAATAGCTGCAGCACGGTAATGAATTGAAGAAATAAAGAACTAAAGAACTGAAAAACTAAGTTATAACTTTTCTGGTCCCCCGGTCGTCGTCGTCGTCGTCGTCGTCGTCGGGGATTCAGGTATTAAAACTGATGAAATAAATTCTATAATATAACTACGGAAAGTTTTCTATATCTTGAAACAAAGTTTATTCGTAATCGAGTATTGCACAGAAAAGTGGAGAGCCGAGTGTTTGACTACCTGATATCACCTCCTAGTAACGACAAGATAGCGCGAAGACGTTATCTGCAGTATAGTATACGTCTTACTTTTATTGCCTAAAAAATTTCACAACCTATGTTACACGTGAGTTAAGTCAAGAGTGTAGTTAGGTGAGATTTTTGAAAAATATCTGCAATGATAATTGAGCGAATTTCTTCGCTTCTTTTTCTCATTATTATACATGTACTTTGTTTTGTGTCTTAGAATAACAATAATTGATATTGGAGTGAGAAAAGTGTTAGACTTTGAGACGAGAGATCGTGGAATATGAGGAAATGTGACTGTACATATGAAACCTACGCTGTATTCAGAAATCGTTTTCATTATTATGACTAATAAAACGATAAACAACCGACTGCCTATATACATATTACGATGTAAATATATGAGATAATCTTCCGCACGTTGTAGATATATGAGTGTAAACCGCGAAGTCCAATCGGTACTATAATCTTCAGTAATTAAGAATTTATATTTTCTCAATACTTGAATAAACATACAGGTTGCATTCGATCGCCCCGTTATGTTATAATAAATTGACTAAAATACGTAATAAACTGTATAAAATTCAATACATCGCTAGCCAAATGGATCGAGCTCATTATACATATTACGGTTAGCTCGAACCTGCACGCTATATTTATAACTACCTATATATATGTAGCATACTGCCAATGAGTTATTGAATTGCTGAATAATCGACTACTGCAAGGCCACATATATAGTCCTATCTCATTTAATATATACGAAATAAATATTTATTTTTCAATATTTTTTCCTGACATTAGATTATCCTGTTTGCACGAATTTCCAATTATTATTTTTTCCTTCTATACTCGTATCTATAGGTAGCATGGCAGATGTATTGTATATTCGCTTATCAACTCGACTGAGATTAATCGGATTCAGCTAAAAGCTACAAACAATATGTAGAATATAAAAACCGTGAACTCGATTTAACGATCTATGATAATATCCCGAAATTGTAGCGTGTATCTATACTAGAGAGTTAATAAAGACGAGTGTGTTTAATTGAGAGTTCATTGAGTATAAAATAAAGACAAACGTATTTCCCTTGCACCTGTATAGGTACCCTCGAATTAAACACTCGAATATTTTAATCGCCCTGATGTGGAAAAGTGTGAAAAGAACGGCTTTTCATTTCTCACCGAACTTTTCACCGCACCGTGTGTGCAGGGTACTTATTTGCGATTATTTATTGCCCGACGATTTGAGCGGTGATTTAATTGCTCGTAAAAAAAAAAAAGAAAAATATGTATCGAAAATCTGAGGAAATTTCATTAGCGCGTATTGAATTAAATGAAAATCTCATATGATGTAAATGTATGGAAGGGAATGATCCGGCCGCAGATAAAAGTGGTGCGCGGTTATAATTAAATAGTGATAAATAAATCGAAAGAGGATTCATTTCCTGTTCCGATATCAAACTGCATCTACATATGTGTATAATTGCACGCGAATATAAGAGATGAAAAAAGTATCTCATCTGTACTCTTCGCATACGTCCGCATATCTATATTGTTAAATCGAAAATGTGATGAAATAAAAGAAAAAGAAAAAGGACAAGTACAAGTAAAATATTGCGAACAAACGATATTAGGTATTACTCACCGGCATCTTCTGTGGTTACGGATTGTTGAGCAATTGGTACCGTCGATTGCGACGGTGCCTTTCTGGACGGTGAAGTCTTGCAGGCTGTTGTAGGCGGCTGTTTAAGAACACTGGTTGGCACCAGACCCTCAAGTGGAGGGTCGGGCTGACCTGGTGCCACCGAAAGACGTACCAAGGTCCATTCTCCGGTACCATTTTCAAGTACCTCAACCTGCTGTCCCTTGGTTACGGTCAGTTCTCGTGATCCTGGGGCTGCTGAATGGTCCGCAACCACCCAGGTCATTTCCGCCACTCCCGTCTATACGGAGGTTTAAAGATATTCAAAGTAAAGGTGGCGTAGTTAGATGTAGAATTATATCTACTCTGGGTATTCGGAGGATTGTGGTCTTTTTTGTTTTCTTTTTTTCTTTTATTACTTCGTTACGATGATGAATGATGAATGATGTATGAATCGATTAATCAGCAAATTTTGTTCAAAATTCATCTGTATGTTCTTCGAATAAAAAAAGAAAGCAAAAGTTTCTTCTCATTATACTCGCGTATAGATATAATATTTATGAACGAGAAAACTGCGAACCTATATAATACTACGCGAGTTTCTTATTAATTATAAACATAATATATACGTGTACGTGTACGTGTTACTTGTAGTCATTAGTATAAACGTAGCGTAATTATACTGTAGTCTGAGAATGTGATATCAACGCTGTAATTCGTGAGTCACTGCCACTATACAAATTGCAATATATGATATATGGTAGTACCCACATAATATAAGAGATGATTATATCAAGTATTATATCTGCAAAGATATTTGTTTTTTTTTTTTTTTTGTAAATTCTGTGTACATACTATACGTATATGTAAATAAAAATATTTATTGATTAAAAAACATGGTCTTTTTCCTATTTTCTGTAATGTTAAAGAAGAGAGAAAAAAATAATTAAAAAAAAAAAAAAAAAAAAAATTTAATTTTACGGTAGAGAAGCGTCGTTCGATCATTGACTCGGAAAGACCCGTTTTCGGGCAACTTATTTAAACCTAATGTTTACTGAGGTTTCGACAACCGCGTCCGATCCAACGGGGCAAAACGCGTTAGTCACTCGACCGACCGTGAATTCAAAGAGGTAAACCAACAACCTTCCGCCTGTACTGCGCTACGCTTCTGCCAGTTTCTGACAGTTTTGTGACAACCCGTGACAACTTATCGACCGGACGACCACCAACAACAATGTGTTCATGGTCTCACGGATTTCCCTGATTACGTGGTTTTTTTTTTCTTTTTTTTTTTTTCAATAAATAAAATAAAAAGAATGAAACTCATTTTTTTTCATTTGTATTCAAGAATTTTTCCTATTTTTTGTAATAACAATAATAATTATACACATACGATCATTCTTCGTACGCTATAGGTACCTACGTGTATAACTTCGTCTTTATTTATTTCCCTTATTTTTTATGACTAACCATCATCGCCTCGGCCTTATTCAGTGAGAGTTTCAGACCGCATTAATTGACGCTCGTATTTCGAGGGGCGATATACTATGTACCGTATACGTTCCCACTCGTAGGTGGTATAGAAGAAGAAGAAGAAGAAGAAGAAGAAGAAGAAGAAGAAGAAGAAGAAGAGAATAATAAAGAGAAGTAAAGTGAAGAGAGACAGGAGTCGACGTTGAGAGCGGAATTTCATTAGGTCTCACGAGCTGAAGGTATAAATTCCGATTAGGTTTATACCAACGAGTTTACGTTTAATTTGGATACCAAACGACGCGTGTCTTGGTTGGTAAAATTACGCATCTGCATCGTACAGTCGAGTTTATTAAATTATCAGATTAATCCAACTGTCGTACTCTTTCAATTTCTCAAACGGAAAAACAAAATCAAAAACAAAAAAATAAAAAAATTAGGAAAGTAAATTCTATTTTATTTTTCTTTCTCTTTTTCTTTTTCTAATAAAATAATCCATCGTACTAATGCAGGAAATTAAATTTCACAGCATTATCGCGTCTAGTTTAAAACCAAAGTATAAACCAAAGATATAAGGTATTTATAGTCCGCGGTTTACGGTTTGATTATCCGAACCCGAACGGGGTCATATATATATATTAATTACATATGTGGTCAGCCAATTGAATCACGTAAAATTTAAGCCTACGGGGCTAATCGGCTGTTTGTCCATACCATCGTGCAGGCATCGTCCCTCTTCCTCTACCTCCTCTATTCTTTACTCTCCGCAGTGATTGACGCTTTCCGATAAAGGACTCGAAACGTTACGATCGTGTCGAAGCGATTAGGCCAAAGTACACGTCGACATCTGACATCTGTCAAACCTCGGTTAAAATATATTTAAAATAAGGGAGAGAGAGAGAGAGAGAGAGAAAGAGAGAGAGAGAGAGAAAGAAAAAAATTAAATAAAGATAGAAGAAAAGTTTGAAGTTACTATAAATCGTATAATTAAATGTAATAATACGTAATGAAAATTTAACTTTGCGATTTGTTAAATACGGAAGAAAACTGAACCAATAATTCGTATCGATTGCATTTATAAGCGTCTGCGGCGAGTCTATACATATAAGATTGGAAAAATCTCTTTTGGTATAAATAATTAACAATGAGTTTCATTTGTATAATGATAATGATAATGATAATGATAAAAAGATCAATCAATATGTACATACATATATGGATATATGCGTATAATACACGCAGGTATTTGTCGGTGAGTTAATTTGACGAGAAGGAAGGTCGTTAGTTTCGATACGGTTAGTTGGCTTTCGTATAAGGAAGATTGGCCTGACATCAAAGCAATATATGTATAGTATACCTACAGAGAGTTTAGATTAATTGCGCATAATAGACTAGATATAGGTAATACTTCGTAAAAGGCGATAGTCTCGTTTCTGATTTAAACTTATAGTATATCGACGGCTGCGTGGAATAACCGGCTATCTCAGAGTCCGGTTGAAAAAGCGGCTATCTCAGAATCCGGTTGAAAAAGCGGCTATCTCAGAATCCATTCGAAAAAGCGACTGTTGCCTATATTATTCATATAGGCACAGGCCGCTTTTTCGAATGAATTCTGAGATAGCCGCTTTTTCAACCGGATTCTGAGATAGCCGCTTTTTCAACCGGACTCTGAGATAGCCGGTTATTCCACGCAGCCGTCGATATGTAATATGTATGAGTTTCACTGCATATATTAAAGCAGAATCGAATCCAACATCAGCTATAGTAAAGATTCAATTCCCTATAATAAATAAATCAATAAATAAAAAATAAATAAATAAAAAATAGAAACATATCGTTGAGCGTACTTATGTAGTTCACTCTATGCGTAGACTCGACAAGGTCCAGATCCCATCTGCGAGATCCGGTGTCCCCATTCCTTACCAAGTTCACCCTTCACCCACGAAGGTCAAAGGTTAACGCGTTTGTTAAAAAATTATTTAAAAATAGAAAATACGGTTACTTTCATTTTCATTTTTAGTTTTTTAGATTTTTTTTTTCCTTCATTTTTCTCTTACTTTATTCTCTCTCTCTCTCTCTCTCTCTCTCTCTCTCTCTCTCTCTCTCTCTCTCTCTCTCTCTCTCTTTCGCTCGCTCTCTCTCTCAGAGAAGAAAAAAAAAATTCAATTTGAATTTGAATTCACAGTTTCTCGCGTATAAATTATATCGCTAAGTATACTGCATCAATCGATAAATGTTGGAAAAGAAAAAGAAAAAGAAGAAGAAAAATGATTATACCATATAAATATATATATATATATATATAAATATATGAGTTGTGTGATGATTAATTATGATGAATGTATGATTTGTTTAATATCATATACAAATCGGGTGTCTCTTGCGTCTACCTGGGAAAGGGAAGGTTGCCGACGAAGAAGTCTTGCCTGGAAGGAACCCGGTGTATCGATGGTATGTTGTCTAGCGAGTGCGGGGTGCGGCGGAGCAACAGAACCCTGGCGAAACCAAGGCAAAGATATCTTCCGCCTAGCCTTCTGTGCAATCGACGAGGTCTTACTCGTCGATGAGGAAGACATGTTTCGCCCGGTCACTCAACCCCGTTTATATATCCTCCCTTTCTCCCTCTCTCTCTCTCTTTTTCGGTAATAATTATATATAAATCGTAGTTGTTATATATTTCTCATTCGTAATAGTTATTTAGCGTCAAAGACGCGCACCCACCACGAGCTGATAATTCATTTAACGAAAACCTGTCCATGGCGATTAACGCGATTCGCCGGACAGGACAAGGCAAGGGGTCAATCAAAAGAAAAGGCTATAAGGGTCCGAGGGGTAGGGTTTTAAATTAGGGATCTTTTTTTCCTTTTTTTTTCTTTCTTCTTTCGTTTTTTCGCTTCTGTTTCGCTGTTATATATATATATATATGGATGTGCCTTTTTGTTTTTCAATATAATATATAATATATAATATATAATATATAATATATATATATATATAATATATTAATATTTGTATGTATAATGAAATATATTATGTATATATCTTTCTTTGTTTTAATCTTTACGATTATAATCCGATAGATATATATAATATATAATAAATTATATATACAATGCGGAGAACTAGGCTCCGTAGAGACCGAGAGTCGCGGTGACACTGCTTGGTCCTCCGGCTCAGAGCGTCCTCCGGAGCCGGCGTCGTCGCCCGGGCGTCGGGCGTCGGGCGTCGGTCGGAGGCCCCCGCGCGCATATACACCGGGAGTTGATGGCGGCGCGATGGCGCGGTTGACGCCGGTATAGGCACTGGTTAGTCTAGCTATAGGTTTAGTAGGCTTTGCCTCTCGCATCTGTACCTCGCCGAACGAACGCGGTAGCGGCGAAGAGGCGTCGTTTCAAAAGGATCGATCCGGTCAAAACGCGAGGCCGCAACGCGCCTGCTTGCCTACCCCATACTCGGGGAGGTTTTCCTAAATTTTCATCAATTTTGTCAATTTTGCCGAAATGAAAAATGAGCATTTCTTCAAATTGGCTAAAAACGAAATTCCCATTTTTTTTTTTTTTTTTAATTTTTTAAAAAGCGACGATAAGCATGTAGATTATATATATATAGAGATTGAGAGAGACAGAGAGAGGATATCGAATTCTATACATATAGTTATATAGTCGCTAATTTTATTTTGCGGTAAAATTAGGCGAGGGGTTGACAAAAAATGTCGCTGAGTTAAGATCGTTGACTCTTAAGGATTCTTGTACGTGTTATACTATAGGGTTCTATATCAAGGGGGAGAGAAGTAGTTCTGGTCTAAGAGGGTTTAAGGGTGGATTAAAGCCACTTCTGCAGCAGTATACGCTATACTGCTCGTATACTATAAAGTCAAGTTGATCCCTGATCCCTCTATATTGCCAAAGAATAATTAGTACGAAATAGGGGATGTATAACTATAAGTTGGGGAAGAAACTCTCTTCAGTTATATTTTTATACCCGTTTTTTTTTTCTTTCCCCCTTATTCTCTTCTTTTTTTTTCAATTCAATTCAATTCTCAGACGGGAAAAAAAAAACAGATTTTAATTAAACGCAGTTTTCATTCATTACTTTCGCTCATGAAACGCTATTTCAGAATTATACCTATAGTAGGTATAGATAAAGAGATACTGAATAGATTTTCATTGATTTATTTTCATTATCACTATCATAGTTCGCAACGATTAAAAACAAAAAAAATAAAATAAAAAATTCGATCCGAATATCATAATAAATAAATAAATTATTCACCTCATTCTCCTCTGCTATTATATACATATTTATTTTCACGCCTTGACCACGGAACCTCTGGATCTCGTCCTTAGAGATTAGAAACCATACGAGATAAGAGAAGAAAAATAAATAAAGAAAGAAATAAAAAAATAAAAGACCGGAAGTCTTTATTATATGTTATTCTAAAGTATGTATATGTTGCGGAAGTAACGACATTTAAACACACACACGATTGTTAAATTTGTATCAATAACGTTGAATTTATATTAATAAATGATTGATCCATTTTCGAGATGCGAATGAAATAACGTCTTCAAAATTGAAGGTCGAATTCTCGTAGAAAAAAGAAAAAAAGAACAGAACTAGAAATGTTTTGTTTCCTGTAAACAAGACTTTGAAAGTTTGCTTATTTAAGGAGGGTGTATTTTAACGCCGATTTATAGTCCCTATACAAAGATAGACGGATAGATATAGATAGCATATATACCTATGTAACTCAGTAATACTATGTGTTCTACAATACGAAATCGAACAACAAAAGTTTTATCGTTGATTATGCGACAATCTGATACAGACAAAATCTGCCCAAGACTGAACTTAGACGAAAGCATTTTCATATGATCATCGAAAAAATGCGTTTCATTTGACCAGAATTCGTTAAAATCATTTCATCACACGCCAATCCCATACCCAGATTCGAATGACTTAATTTATATTGTAAATGGAATTTCTTACCTTGTCCGAATCCGTTGTATTAGTAGATCCGAAAGAAGCCAATGAGTTCCGATCGAGATTTTCAACGCTGTCATCGAGTGATGCACACTCTTCAAGATCTCTGCTAGATCGTTGACTAGAACTTTTCTTAGCAGGACTTTTAGGCATACTTAAACTGAAGTATGTTTCCTGAATAACTTCTCTCAGTCTTTTGACCCACAGCTGTTTCGCCTCCAATGAATTTGCCCTCAATACAACTCTGGTATCACTTGTAGGCGCTCGGCCAGTCCAAACAGCAAACTTGCACTCGTCACCTTCGATGTGTTCAGTAACTCCAAGCTCTGAAGTCATCAGTCTGCTCTTGTAGATGTACTTCACCTGTAATATAGTTAAAATAATACGAATTTTAGGAATGAACAAGTCTTCAAATCTACATATCCAAAGCCTTTTCGTCGTTCTTACCTTCCCAGCCGAATCCTTGACCTCTTTACTGAACAGCAAGTACAATTCGAATAGAAATATATGCCGGTCTCTTCCTTTTCTTATCAACTGTTTAGGGTCCCAAACTGTGAAGGAATCTTGAAGTACTACATCTCCTAGGGTGTCTATCCTGACGTCGCAACCCTCCAAAAGACTCAGATGCAAAGCGTCGTTTGCTTTTTTAGGCACGTTTAGCATAACTTCTAAACCATCTTTTATCTCCCCTTGACCCTCCTGGCAGCAAGCCTGTAAAAATATGACGAAGAATTAGATTCGTTGTAGATAAGCAACGATTTTTTAACTTTTTATTTTAGTTACATACCTGAAGGTCTTTTAGCAGCAATTGGTACTTTGTGATTCTTTGAACAGGTTTTATCAGATAAGCAGCGATGGGATGTTCGACTCTGTGCTTACGCTGCAAGTCTTCGAACCATGTTCCGCCATGTGCAACTAGTAGTTGGTTACTTTCGGGCTTATTTTTACAGTAGGTAACGTACATGTCGAACTTTGCAGCCTGGAGGAAGAGTCTTTTGTTAATAGACGAAGAGAGATTAACTTAAGCTTATTTTAAGTGTGTGAAAGTATTTTACCCAGGTGACAAAGCAATGGCCAACATCCTCTGGCATTGTTTCATATTTTTCGAGTTCACGTAAGAATATATCGCAATGAAATTGATAGATTTCTTCCATGTTACTAAATATCATTGATTCTCGTCCCTGTAATCCTGCCGGAACACTGCCTCGTCCGCTCCTAGTTTCTTCAAAGAAACAGCGAATACACGTCTCCAGATCTTTGACATAGGTTCGTTCAGTTTGCAAAAGTTCTGCCATTATGAACCTGGGGAAAACATTTTTATCGGAATAAACACGAGTTTTCTTTTTTCACAATTTTTTAGAATCTCTAGTGCCATCGGACGTCGAATTATTGATTCAACTCACTCTTTCCGCCGAGCGGATCGCCTCTTCTCCTCATTTAGTTCCTTCAAATCTTTTCCTTTTATTTTCTCTTCGAGAAGAGGATCCGAGTTTCTGTCTATGGCCAGATCTTTGTGACCGTCGTCCGACTGGATGCCCAAATCCCCTTCAATTTGGGTTTTATAACAGTCCATACGCAGGCTAAAGTCTTTATAGCGCTGATCCACTTCGGCAACAGATTGCTTGATTGCGGCGGCATGGGCGTGTCCTTTTTCCACCAAGTTATCCGCCAATTGAATGAGCAGTTTAACTCTTTCTCGAGTTTCCTGCAAATCAAACAAGAATCTAGGTTTATAATTAAGCGATGGAAGTATTTTTAAGCGAGTTATTCGACTTCAGGAGTTTCTAATTCATTTCTAAAAGCTTCAATCCATCAACGAAGTTCTGACCTTCGCAGCTCCTTTGAATTCATTGTGTTCTTGTAACAGTTGTTCATTCTCCGCACGATTTTTCCCAACGCTTGTATGTGTGGCAAGATAGAGTTCTCCCGTTTCTCGAATCCATTCCAAAGCCTGCTTCGCACTACGTTCAAACAATACGTACTGATGGCACTGATCGAGTCGCTTCTTCCGCTGTGTCCAATGTTCAAGTACTTTATTCTCCTTGCTCAACAGCTCCTCCAGAATATCTACAACAGTTTTAAATAACACAAGTTGTTTGAGACAACTGCTTACAGCATAAATGCCTAGCGAGGGAGTATATGCCCTCGAGAAACTCCAATTAACAAAGAATAAACAAATTTGCATAATCAATATTAAAAGATGTTGAATTCACTGACTTTTAACTTTGTTTTCAGAGCCTGCGCTGCTAGTCTGATAACTGTAAAACTGCAAACTTCGATTAGTGTACTTGAGGAAGGTTTCAGCAGTACGACGAACAAGGGTGCACGCTTTGAGGAATGCTTCTTTTTGTTCTTGATGTTTTCCTACGAGAGTTGGTACTTGTCCGCCTTTGTCCCCGCTGGCACACCAGTCTTCATCCCGTCTATATTCTCTCTCTAGACTATCGAGCACTGATCTAACTTGCTCAGCTGTTTTATAGAAGTTTATACTGGCAGTAACCAGCTTGTGTCTTTCTTCGGCACATGTAACAAGCTGCTGCCATCTTTTTGTCACGTCTTCTGCTACCTCTCTAATACTCTTTGGATCGTAGTGATTGGCGCTTACCAATGCGTCCGCTCTGTGTTTTACCTGTAGAATAAATAGGAGATTAATACCTAATTCTCTTCTCTCATGTCCCTAGCTGAAGCTCTAAATTCGAAAAAAGAGTTGCTTAATACCTGAACAGCGGATGTATGAGTCTTTTCAATGGCTACTTGAAACTGCTCATGTTCTAGCCGCAGCTGTTCGGCGTCTTGAAGATTTTCCGGTACTCTAAGCGAGGCTAAAAGCATAGCTTCTCCATTCCGAATCCAGTTAGCAACGTGTGTGGCGTCTGCCTGAAGTTGTACCAATTGAGCAGCCTGCTCTAAACGAACTCTTCTCATTTCGGCAAGGTCTTCAGCGTCCATTTCTCGTTCGTTCAAAAATTCAAGAAGGACTTGTACTCTTGCCGCAGCGCTGTGCTGCCCGTCTGCCATCACGCATACACCAGCTTGTTCCAAGACCTAGAAAATCATGAAAATAAGTAGTTTTGATCGGAAAAAAACATTGTGAATAAAAATAGCGAGAATTAGGTATTCGCTTTCTATACCTGTGCAAGTTCCTGCCCTTGCTGTAAGACCTGAAAGGCAGTATTTTGCATGTGTGCAACCCCGTCGTTGTGGACGCGGAGTAATTGCTCTGGAGATCCCTCTCGGGGTGGTCCTTGCAGTTCTTGAGCCCACATTTCGAGTTGACCACTAGCCTCTAATGCATCTCTTTCGAAGACACGCAACCGCAGGCATAATTCTAATCTTAATTTTCTTGTCGCCCATAACTCCTCAAGTTCTTGGCGCAGGCCTGATAGTCTATCGAGAGCTGCCTCCACTGCTGAAACCTTGACACAGAAACCCAAGTTAAATGTTGGAGATACATCGACTGAACGCAATTTATACCACGAGACTTACGGATCCTGTTGTGTCCGGTGCATCGGTAGAATCTCTGAGTTCTTGGAGAAGAGCTTCTCCCTGGGCAATCGTTGAGGCACAAGCTTCAAGACAGGAAGCTCTGTGCTGTGCACATTGGTCCAACAGTCTTTCTGCAGTTTCTAAACTTTCTGCTACTTCGTCTTGCTGAAGTTCTTGTCGCAATTCGTCTACCCATCCGCTGAGCTGCAGTAAAAATTAGATATTAGTGAGATTAGTTGCAGAACGTGGACGTTGGACATTCTCGTTTATATATATTTCACCTCTTTTTCATGGGTGTAAAAAACTACGGCTAAATCAAGTCTGCGACGACGTTGTTCGACTCTGGCTGCAAAACTGCTGACATGTGCTTCCAGCTCTTGAGCTACAGCGTAAATTTCATCAGCTGCACATTCTCCGGTGTGCGCTAGCTCCTCCGCTGCTGTTAGTAGCTTGGTAGCATTCGTGTAAGTGTTCTGTAATAGGGATATTTAAATTACATAGTTTCAGGGAGTTCTTCATACCTAATTCTCTTCATATAAGTAATTAACAATGTGTATTACCTGTGCAACGTTTTCAAAATGTTCATGACTCTTTTGGTATACTCTGGCTTTTTGAAGATTTCGACCAACTCCAGTATTCTTTCTGATGAATACTTCACCGTGGTTTGTGAGCCAGTCCAACACCTGCTTTACATCTTCTTGGAACAATCTATGAAGCGGAAATTGTGTCTATTAGAATATTAAATATATGATCGAAAAAAGTAAATCTTTTATAACTTCAGCAAGATGAAGCATCTTGCTTAAATATAAGAATCAACGAGATGATAATTGGCGCTTTTTCATTATTAGTCAATTGATAATACACAAAATTGAATAGCGGAATGATCGAATGGAAATAACGTGTAGAATGTATGATATATGCCGGAGCACCGTACCTCAAAGCAAGTCGCTGATGCAACTTGACTTTGCGGGAATGCCAACGAGCTTCCAATGCCCTGTGATGACCAAGTATCTGATGTATGACAGCTAAGACATGGGATGCACCTGCACTGTAATCTTCAGCTGGGTTGCCACTCATACCACCACGGCCATCCATAACGTGCCCTTCTTGACTCTACCCAATTTTAAATGTGATTTATTCACACATACTGTTTATTCACCCAAACTTATACATATAGATCTCTAGATGATATTCTTAACAACACAGATCCCATGCAATGTTCAAACCAAAGCAATAACAGACAACTATTAAGGGTTCAAATTTCAGGTAGACAGAATATTATATTAATCGTATCAATTACACACAGTTTAACGGCCCGCATGCACACCTAGATAATACAGCCAGAGAAGTATATCGACTGTTCTTTACTGAGATAGGATTTTTCTGTATTGTTAAATTAATAAATTGTTGGAAAGAATAGAACTGTTTCACTATTCCAGACCTCTAAGACATCCATATGAAGTTATTATAAAGAAACAGTGTGTTAGAGTAAAGGATGATCGATGCCATTCTTAACAAATTTATCAGCTGTTTTTTTAGTGAAAAGTATTGTATGAAAATAAAACGAAACCCAAGACATCACCCTGAAAATATATTAAAAGAGAATATTGTCAACAAAACTATGCGCACGTTATTAAAAATGAATAAATTAGACAAAAAATGAATGAAAAATAATAGAATAGGGCTCACAAGTAATAAGCAAGTAATAAAACAGGAATAAAATACAAGCAAAGGCACACAGAAGAAGCTATCAAGCAGACGGACAAACATACATGTTTTCTGATGGCGTGGTCAATCCCCTGAGGTTGGTTACAGACTTGCACAAGGTGGTCCAGCTGGTAAAGGAGCTTCTTACTGGTACTGTGTACCTAAACAGTAGCACCATCCAGACCCACATTTTAGTACATTCAACTTAAGTACATATTAAACCACCTTTACCTTGGCCAAAACCTGTACATATGTTACACCGCTAAAATTTTTGAGTATTAAAAGATCGTTGAGCTTAGTATTTATATCTAACTCTGGAGTACCGAGAAGACAAAATCAAATTCAACCACTAAACATGATGTACGCAGAATTTTGAACAAAGAATTAACATTTAATTATCGGTAGACCACTGAAGATAAACTAAGTGGTGCAACATAGGCTGCGGTTATTAGCTCCTCAGGAAAACATTGCTACAGATAAATAAGAGCACGGGACATCAAATACGTATTTAGTGTAGGCTGCGATTTAAACTATTGTATATCGACAAAAAATTGGATAAAATCAATAGACTTAGGAGTTTGAAGAAATGTTTTTTTGTAGTTATAGAAATGCAAAGAAATTTAATCACCTTTTATTTCATTATTTAAAAGGTGTGGAAAAAAAAAAAACTACGAGAGACTATTGAAATTCTAATTTTGTCGTCGCTATACTAAGGCTGGAATAATTATCTTTAGTATAATATTGTCGAGTGTTATTTTTGTGACGTGGGATTGGATTGGGATATCTTTCCAATAGCACCGGGATACCAAGCTAGCATTGGACAGCCACCAGCTAGAAACTATGAAAAAATTAATTCGTACATAATTGACGTGAAATTGATCCACCCCAGTGCTGCTGGTTGTGCTCGAGCTATGGCAAACGTGGAGCATTGAGCCCAGCCCGCTCAAAAGCGCTTGGTACGCGTTGTATACCTGTTAAATATGACAATGACTTACCAAACAAACGTTGTCTCTTTGTATTAAAATTTATACAATTACTTTCGAGTTATTGTAATAATAACAATATATTCAAACAAGATAAATGATCAAAAATATTCAACACGTAATTCAATTGATATGCCTTCTGTCATGCTGATTTATAGCCAAAGTTAAACAGCCGGATTTATAAATAGCCCTCAATTAGTAACTCTTCATACTATAATTTCTAATTAAAATGCATATCGCATCAAGTTGCAGATATTATCAATCATTACTTTAATTTTTATTCAACTATGGCTTGATTGGCTTCAATATTAACGACAAAGGGCACAAACGAAATTATTATAGTATGTAGTAGTATTGCAAATATTGTTACGATGAAAACCACCTAAGCTTTGTATAATAATAATAATATAAATCATAATAATAATAATAATAATAATAATAATATAATAATAATGAACCATTGAAATAATTGATAATATATGAACCCAATAAATGCAATTCCTCATACGAAGAACAAAATGTACAACAAGCAAGTAAATAAATAAATAAATAATAAAATAAAACAGTAATGGGCTAGTTATTTGCAAGCAAATATAAATTATTATTTTTTATAAAAGTCCACTGAATCTTGATGTGAAGTTTAATTTATGGACCTAAAATGAATCGTTCAATCAACAAGTCATACCATTATTATTCATCCTAGTCACTCACCATCAATTATTTGAATGGGCAATGAAAAATTTGCCCATAAGTTTCGCAGAATATTAAAAAATCAAGTATAAGCTGAATAATTATATAAACAATATTATAAGTAATGATATTATTTAATTAAACGAATAGAATCTCACCTCAGTATAAGCCTGGCACATAGCTTCATAGAGAGTCTGATGTTGCCTGATGTGAGATTCAAGTACAGTAATTTCACTGGGTAGATTCGTGGCATCGCAGGCTTGACTCCAGCCAGCTACACTGTCAACGTATTGCTCAGCTTTGTGATGAAAAACTACACTCAATCCAAGAACTGCCGTCCGTTCGTCAAGACCTGCAGCAAATTCTTTCCAAGCTCTGTCTAGTCTGCCTGCGACGGCCCGAACATGACCAGCGGCGTAATGTTGAGTTTCTAGAAGTCTACCAGCCATTGTTAATATTCTATTAATATTAACGTAAACGTTCATCGAGCTCATAGTGTCGTGTTTATGATTTTCTTGCAATGTTTTAGCCGCTTGATAAGACCGACCAATTTCGACATAGTTCTTAAGGAATTCTTCCCTGTTGTGGCATATCCAGTCAAACATCTTCTCGCAATCCTGTTCGAACAAACGAAGCTGAAAACATTGGTCCAATTTCATCTTCTTAATGTGCCATAACTGCAGAAGATGCTGCTGTGCAGCGTGCACAGAATCTAAGTGCTGAATGACCAGTGCTGCTAGAGCGCAACCGTCTGGATCTGATCCACCAGTTGCTCCGCCTTCGATGCTACCGCCTTCTCCTCCTGTTCCACTCATTCCTATAGCAAGAATAATTATAATTAAAGAACAGGTTCCCAAATATATAAACCATGTGAATTTGTTTCTTCGACATACCGCTGTTGAACCTTTGGAGGAGCCGCTGTCCGACGACTTCAACCTCTTCAACTGGAACCTTCATGATTTTCTTTTTCATTTCGTTGTGGAGATCGATTCCATGCTTAGCTCCGCCTACATCATCGGCAAAGTCCTTACGGCTGAGATCTTCCTGTAGATCGTCTAATCTATCAAGAAGATCTGCAGCCTGCCAAGTGAAGTCTTCCACAGCTAGCCGAGTGTCTATCCATTGGGCATGATCGTATTGAAGAGTTCCATCCAAATCTGCAGTGAGCTGAGAAGGATCTATCACCTTGCTCAGAGCCTCTAGACTTATCATGTTAGTCTGTGAATAGAAAAAGGCAAAACAGTGTTAGTTGTGTGTATGATATAAACTTCAATCATCGCTCACAATGAGACGTATCTGATTATCGACGTCAAAAAGTTTATTTTCATACACTGCAATTGACGGGGAGGATATGCAGACGCGGATACATGCGGCATATTGGTTTTTAAAGGTCAGCTCTTCTGCAAAAGTAATCTGGCACTCGGCAATGTGTATATGCTTGTATGTGTGTGTATTCAATGTGAATGTCAATAATGGTGCAATGTATTTACTCTTGGCACCGATGTTTGCAGCACAATGGGCCAGCTTCACATTTTGCTGGTTCAGTGCATTCAATAAACGCTACATAACTGACATTGTGCCAAACTAGGGCACAAGACCCTGCCTTCCTGCAACAGCCTACCACAATGGCTATGCCTATACCTATACCTATTCTTTCACCCCTTGCCTATTATTGATTCAAATATTTACCTCAAACTTGTATTTGTGGCTTCCCAACGAAGTCCTTTGTTTCTGCCAAAAGTTGTCTGGCTTTATTATAAAGGCAACGTGTACAGAGCCGGGAAAATGTTCATGTAGCACCTGAAATATTAATTTGAAATATTCATTGACTTCAGGAAATACTGAAAACAATATAATCTGCATGAAAAAGGTGGCCGTTTATGTTGTTACAACAAACCTTCAGAATTGGTTTCACCGTGCCCCAAGTAGCACCGCGCATATCTACTACCACGGTGAACCCAAGTCCTCTGGCTTCGTCATTCGGAATGGCTAGAAGATATTGTAAAAGACGACGATAGTCCTCTGGCTTAGCTCGTTCGCGTCTCGGTGTTGTTGGAAATACGAGAACCGGACCACCCCGTCGATCTCGGCCCCCCGGTAATATTGCTAATCGTTCTTGTAGCAGAGGTAGAACCTCTGCTGCTCTTGTGCCATCCATCACGTAGCTACCTTAGTGAGCATCCGATCTATGAATCAGGAGCATATGTGAGAAGTGTTTTTAGGAAACTTTGAATAGCTGTTCTCGGGGAAATGTGAATTGTATATGGGAGAGTATTGAGACCATTGAAGGAATGGGAGAATTGGTTTGTCTTCTCTTTTTAAAGCCGCAACAGTTCACTGGCGTATGCTGATAAGATAAAAGGCTATTGGAAAGCAAAGCTGTTGTAGTGGTAAGACAGTACCATACATGTGATTTGTGGGGAAAGAGTTCTAATGAAAAAAAAAGGCTTCTACTTAATAGCTAACGGTGATTAAAATGACTAACAAGATACTCGGAAGTTTAATACTTTGAAAACAAGACAAGTTTTACTTCAGCGCAGTAAGCCTTGGGTATTATTTTAGCTGATAATTAGTTCATTGTTCTATGTTAATGGGGGGAGGGAGAGATTCGTGTGAAAAACCTCACAACATTGGAGAGAGAAAAGATTTATAGAGGTTGAATGCGTCTGGCAATAGTCAGACTACGTAAAGTTGATAGGAGCTGCTGGATTGGGAAGAAAATTTCATTACAGATAGTAAAATTTTTACACAACTTTCATACTCTGTTACAACTTCTATTGTCCTGCGATGATGAAAGACAATACATAATAGGAAGGAATTTTAATTAGCTAATTAAATATTCAAGAAAGATATTAATTTAAGATTGCCTTAGAAATTGAAGCATTTAAAAATATGTGAATAAAAAAAACGAGAAGATCGATGTGGAATTACTTATATCATTCTTACAAAGAAATGTATTGTTAATGTATTGTTAATGTCTTCATTTCGCGTGAATAATCATTCCACGAAATTTTACAATCTTTTATGAGCACAAAGCCCTGGTATACTTGAAGAAAAAAAAAAAAAAAAAGAAAAGAACAAATTCTATGTAATGATGATGAGATGAATGATTTTCTTGGTACCAAAATATCAGGGGAAAAAAAAAAGGAAATTATGTATTACATATGTACAATGAAATTATCTTTCGAGATGTCGAACGGTGTGTTTATAAAGAGTTAAAATATTGATTGAAAGTACATAAAAGTCAAGAAATTTTTCACCTGTTGAATGGAATTATTTAAATTAGCAATTGGTTCGCGAACCACGAATTGCGTGGGCGGTCAAATTTGGTCCGAAAGCAAAGCCTTGATGAATACAAACGAATATTTTACATACATATGTATGTGTATATATATATATATATATATATATATATATATATATATACGATGAAATTTGTACAGGTAAAAATCCGGCTGTGAAATTGACGTACGCATCATGCGTGCAGCGATAACGTAAAAATTATTCGTTGTTATAAGATAAGTCGGTATTTTTCATTGGAAAAAAAAATGATATCATACATATTACATTATGAATGAATGATTATGGGAAGTGGACACTAGTTTGTATCCAGTTATTCGTTTTATGTGACGAGTCATGGGGCAAATCAATCGGGGGAAACAGTGGTATGTATGTACTCTGTACGTAGGTACGTAGTACGTACGGGTTTAGGAAATGTGAAGAAAAGAAAAGAAAATGAAAAAAAAAAAAAAAAACGATCGCGTGGTCACATATAGCTGTTTAGCCTTGATTATTTAAAGGTAAATAATGTCCCATTTGACATTGTTGGATCTCAAACAAAGCGTTATGTTATAAGCGTCGTTGTTGTTTTTGTTTTATTAAGAAATGATTATAAATAGATGAAAATTATATGCTTGTCAAAAATCCACCCCATCGTTCCTACGTATACATACAACAATTAAATAATATTAATATCACTTACATGGGTAGACTGAACTCCGTTAAACGAGCGTATATCACAAACTGAATACAACTGTTATTCCTAAATTGAAAAAAACCCTTAAACCAACTCATATTGCTCTTACATTGGCACATAAAATCACACAAATAACGAAAGAGTTACTTCTGCCATGTTCGGCTACAAATCCTACATTGCTGAACGCTGCTCTGCTGCTTGCTCATGCTTCATTCTATCGTCGCCCGTCGCCCATCATGATGGCAGCACTTTACATCTTCTAAATATGCGCTAAATATTTATGTGTGTATGCGCGGACCGGTGCGCCAGGCGCCTTAATTCGTCGCACTTTTTCAAATCGTCAATTCCGAGCTCCGAGAGTTCGCGCATTTCTTATTTTATTATAAAATAAAAAACATTCCAAAACTTCGTCAGTTCGCTTTTAATACGAGAATAATATCCGAATAATGACCAGCTCCGTAACCACAAATCCATCCACTCTATTGCCGCTGGGTAATTGAACAACATAGGCGTAACAGTTTATAACCTAAAATTTTCAACATCGTTTAATCACCGCCGATTTTCATTATTGCTATTACTATCACTATGCAATTATTAAGATTAGTAAATTAGAAAGGAATTTATTTCCCGTTAGTACAACTCGCGAGAAATTTAGAAGGTTTTTAACAGCCACGTGTGTTTGACACTTTGATATTTTCGCACTTTTTATCGCGCGATATATTGATTTTAATCTGCGAATTCACATCCACAGAATTGGTGGACAAATGCATCGGCTCCCGGATCCACATTATAATGAAAAACGACAAAGAAATAGTTGGGACTTTACTGGGTTTCGATGACTTTGTAAATATGCTGCTTGAAGACGTGACCGAGAGTGAAGCAACACCCGAAGGACGTAGAGTGACTAAATTAGACCAGATACTTCTGAACGGCAACAACATCACAATGGTAATGTATAATGAATGAAAGACAATTTATTTCATCAAACTTGAAACTCTGATATAAACTTTAACATGCATACCAAACTACAAGATCTAACAATTTTGTTAATTATTATTTTCTGTTGCAGTTGGTTCCTGGCGGAGATATGCCAGACACGTAATTTTATGTATATAAATTAAAACTTATCAAATAAAAAGCGATATTTTATTTCTCATATTTCTCTCGCTTCATGAATAAACCCTATAATTATAAACTTCACACTTCCGTCTCCAAGCTCTTTAGCTCACTTAAAACTTCACACATACTGGGTCTATCTTCCTTTTTGAACGACCACATTTTTCTATACAATGCCTTGTACCTCCCCGATAAATTATCGTCAATTTCATTGTCCTCCGGTTTCATACCTTTACCGGTAAGGTATAAAATCGTATGAGGATGCAGGTCTGCGAATGGCAACTTTCTACTTAACATTTGCCAGGCCAAAACACCCAGAGAATATATATCTGCAGCTGGGCAAGGCGGTTCTCCCCTGATTATTTCAGGGGCTGCGTAACCCGGCGTACCCTGAATATTTCATGCAAAATATTGATTAGTTCATCATAATGTAAGGACAAAATAATTGTTACGCAATCAAATGATAATGAATGAATGAAATCAATCGTTGGAAACATACTCGAACGTTTGTTCTCTCTTCCGTTTCCCCGAGTAGAAAAGAACTACCGAAATCGGCTAATTTTGGCTTCCCATCAGCAGCCAAGAGCACATTCTTTGGCTTGATATCTGCATGCACAACGCCAGCGTTGTGGCAGAATTGAAGAGCGCAAGCAACAGCTTTAAAAACGTTTATACGTTCCTTGGGGCTTAATTCCTTCTCATCGATCCTTTCTTGAAGAGATTTTCCACAGAGTTCCATTGTGATCATGGAGAGAGCTGAGCCCTGTTCAACCCCCAATATTCTGATGATGTTATCATGCCTTAGAGAAGTTGCGTGCTTTTCTGCATTCACTGAACTATCGCTATCTTTTCTACGGTTTATTATCTTTGCCGCTACTTGGTCACCTGGGAAATTAGACAAGATTTTTCAGAAGGAGCTGATGCATAGCGTTATTACTTCACTGACTGTTTTTCAGTAATTTGATAAAACCTTTATAAGAAGCTTGAACCACTGTGCCAAAGCTACCGCTGCCGAGAACATTTGGTGAACAATCTGCTAGACCGTTGTTTAAGATCTTCATTCGGTTTGGAGTGTCGATGTTGAAGGGCGAGAGTCTGAGGGGTGCTAAATTCCTTTTAGCAGAATTTATAAACTCTCTGTCCAAATTTTTCCGCACAGGCGTTCTCGGGCTATTTATCAATCTTTGGAAATTTTTATTAGCGTCAGTTATTTAGACTCCAATGTTTGGCATGATATTACCTTATATTCGATACACATTGTGGAGACCGGGGAGCAAGCCTTCCCAGACCCATAATCGCTCTCGGAGAAGCCATTAAAAATTTTCTTCAAAACGTTTGAAGATTTGATTAGAATCGATTGAACTTTAACACTTCTGAAAGTTGACTGAGTGCATAAGTTTGGAAGTCTAGCATACAGAGGTACTAATACAAGGCATACAATTCAAAACAAACAGTATGTATCCTGAATTATAGGGTATAGAACTTATTGTATGTATATAAGCATGTTTTTTTTTTTTTTTCTTTGTTCTGTTTAGAATAAAGGTAGATTAATATATTCATGTAGAATGTATGTATTTTAAATATTTTTGTTTATTCTCTAAGCTTAAGGCATAAAACAGCTGCTAAGAGCCTATTACTAATTATTACTTTTAATACTGTATTTTAAGTTGATTATTTACAATAACTTGAATTATTTAATAACAAGGATGATTGTGATAATCTCTCAATATAGTTAATATCTGTGGTGTAGATATACATAACATGTCTCATTGATATACTGTAGATATAAAGCGGTACCTAATGAAGTCTAATTTGTTAGAAAGTTAATAATAATAAGTACCGTTAGAGTTTAATAGCAACACGGTTTTCTTTTCTATCACAATGATCTAGGAGAACTCGTTACCATTTCTCAATTATTTTTTAAGTTACATGAATAACAATTAATTACGTTATTATTATTTTTTTTTTTTTTTCAACTGGTTGTTACTACGTGTTGATCTAAGTAGCTTCAATAATGATTTTCATTTATCAATAACAATATAGATTAGTAAAATACTATACGGAATCAAAATACAATATATTCTTTACGTCTTATATCTTGCATCGCATAACATACCTAATACATTATATCTTCTTTATTTCGATACATCATTAGATGACTATCACTCCGTATCGATAAAAAAATGCTTAAGCCTTCCCAATTTGGGAATATCAAATAACATACGTGAATTTATTATAAAAGAATACAATTTTAGGTATAGAAAATATAATACAATTTCTGTAATCCCTGCAATTAAGAAACTCGTCAAACCGTAGCACGAATCCTCCTATCATTCACGATACAATATCTCATTCGTCAAGAGCATAGCTCATCTAATCCTGCTGCATACATTCACCGATCAGGTACTTTTGTATACATAACGCAGTTTTATAGCACCAACTTTATTGTCCTACTCCGAAATGCCTACCAAATGCAATCCCCAACTCGATTGAAATTTTTTCGGACAAGATCATTACTGATCCATCTGGTCAATGATAAGTTTCCCTATTCAATATCATGTATTTCTATTATCTTCCCACAAGTGAGAAAGCTCAAGCATTTTGTTTCAATAATATTTTTGTCTTTAATAACATACACGAAAGTGCCACAATTGGACAAGTTTGTGGTAAACCGGTTTGTTCAAACCATTTATACTTAACAATAGTTAATATCTCATGGGTCTCTTCTGTTCCCATACAGGTAGCTTTGATAAGGTACAAATGGAAATTCTGGTCAGACGATAAATAGGGACGATAATAATCAGGGTGCCAAAAGTTACCCAGTTTTTAACTTTCGTTTCACAATTATAAAATGAATGATAATTAATCGTAGACAATAGTGGAGCCTCATTATTTAATAAGCGCTGAGTTTGTTGAATTATACTTAATAATCTTTCGAGCAATGAAAATGATTAAACGAACTCTTCTGTTTGGCACTCGTATACTTTATCAATATGTATGTGTCTGAAATATAAAATAAGTTTAAATGACCGTAAGATTGTCTGAAACTGAAGAAATGTTACAGCTATAAACCATAGCTCGAGTTAAAACCTTTCCAATCCTTAAAAACTATAGATTTCAAAATGGGCTTTTCAATTAAGTACCTATATACAATGTATAATACAAGAATTGTCTATTATTTCTTAAATCTTACTATAAAACTAAGGCAAACCCCATATATATATTTTTCTCTGCCCGGGTAAATATTAATATAGATCAGTTAAAAACCGTTTAAACTTTTTTTCATTACCCTGAATGTAAGGTCAGGTTCAAGGGATATTTGGGCTTGCGATTACGTCATTATGTGGATACAAGGATACTACAAAGGATAAGGAAGGGGTAAGGTAAGGCACAGTCTAACCAGGGAGGGGTGCTTCTTCATAGAAATCTGGCTCATCCTGAGTGGCCTCAAACTCTAATTCCTTAGTATCAAGAGCACGCAGTTCTGCAGGTGTAAAATAACGTGTCATTTGGGCGCGTAATGGTATCATAAGGATCAAAAAGAATGGGAATGCGAGGGAAGCTTGGGTGCTTTTAACAACCCACAATACACTTAGACAAAATATTTGAATCAATGTAAATATGTGCATCTTATAGGTCTGTACTCTCCGCACATAATTTGCTGAACCATGGTGTTTAACAGGCATGAAGAACAGCTTAATACGATCGAACAACTGGACACCATTAGTCGACGATATACCCATGTAAAGAAAGATACCTATCAATACCGCCATTGGTATACGTCTGAGTAATGGGGCCATAAAAACACTCAATCCAACAAGAATAGCGACCAAAAGACCGCTCACTCTTTGTTCTTTCACCTCAACTATGTGAGGCTTATCACCAGGGGCATGATTCGTTGACATAATAGTCACCGAAGATACATGAGTCAGTGAACGAACTGAGGCTGCACAGCACCAAGGCATACCGATGAAACCACAGCCGACATTCATCAGAGAGACAACAACAATGTCCATATGATAGCCGTTGCCTTTGCGCAGTTTCCGTTCCTTCTTGTCGATGATAAGCCTAAGAGAGTGAAAAATTCATGCTTATCATTTGTGTTGGGAAAGAATGTATGTATTTGAAAAAGAAATTCGTACAAAGTATAACATATCGCTTGTTTGTATCTTTTTATATACTCACTCGGATATTTGAGTTTCCATGAAGACGAGAATGTAGACTAAGAAGGCTGGCACAACGCAGGCAAGCGCTATCCAAACAGGAATTGATTTTTCCTGTCCTCCTGGGGATATGAACCATGGTCTGCGGTCGGGAGCTGACGGAGTCAAGCCTTCTGGTACACGTAATTTCTCAGTCTCTACTTCGCCCAAGAAATCCAAGAGGACAAAAATGACTATGCTTATGGGAACACCAAAGTCGCCAAAAGCTCTCCTTGCGCTACGTCCAAGGTAGTGACTGTTGCGGAATATCCGGAGGTAATAAGCGCCGAGAAAAGTACCCAAGCAAAGAATGGTGCACATAAGAGCTGTGTTTGGCTGGTTAATATAAAATCCTTGCTTATCACGATCGGCGAGGTAACCCGAAACAGTTTGCTGCGGCATAAGAGACGAGTTAGTGGTGCTAGGAAGTTCCCCAAATGTCGTCATTTCTGTAGTCATGCTGATCATCTGAGTGGTTAAAGTCTCATTTTTTGGTGCGAAACAGTACTCAGGAAGCAGCGGATGCTTTTCAAAATATGAATAGATCTTGAGAAACGCCTCTACTATATAGAGGATTGATATCAGCCCGGTGAATATTTCCTCTGTAAAACGTGTGAACAATTTAACAAGGACAGAACCTTCGACGCAGGCAATTATCAGCGCTATTACACCGAGCCAAACACCAATGTAAACTCTCATGGTTAAGAACTCCAGGCCGTACGTGTTGCAGAAGTTATATAAACTTTGGTCAAAGAGAAGGAGAGGTCCAGTCGTGCCAATAATCACTAGAGGCTGCGTCGCAAAGAGTGCCATTATTATTCCGGTCCATGAGGCCGAAATTAAAGTCTCTGATATACCTATCAAGTTGTCTGTTTTGTCACTCATTAAACCGCCGAAGGTAATCGCTGTGCAGAGAGCAGCAAAATACATGAATATTGCTGCCGCCAAACAAGAGGAGCTCAAACCATCTGTAAAGTCAGATAAATAGTGAGGATAGCGTCTCCTGATGTCGTTTATCAGACCACCGAAGGGACGCCTGGTTCTGCGCAGCGGGTCGTCATCTGGTGGCTTTTTTTCATCGTCACCAGCTAGGAGAGCTGTAATAAGAAAATAATTTAGATGAAAATGCAAATGCAAATGGTGTTTAATTGGGCAATAAAAATAATTAGTTAACTTAGAAGATGTAGCGCTCACCTTTCTTAGCAGCTGCATCACTTTGCACTGGTTTCGATTTTCTCGCCAATGCTTTAGCCTTTCGTTTTCTAATAGCTTCGCTTTTTGCCTTGAGTTCATCGAACGGTAAAAGTGCCTGTCTTTCCCAGTCACCTGGTGGCAGAACGATGGAATCATCCAAGAACTCGTTGATAGCTGATAGTAACTCTCGCCTTTCATTAGCTTTGTATGCAATTTTGTGAAACGATGTATTGGCCATTAGCGTTGATATGGATCGACCAACTTCGTGATAATCAAGGTCCGCGTTTCTAGGACCCAGAAGAATAAACATGAAGCGAACAGGGATTTTGACCTCCGTAAGCGAGGGCATGAAGGCGCCTTCAGCCAGTCTGACAAACGCTATGGTGGGTTGATCCAGGAAATCTACAGCACCGACAAGTACCGTCGTAGCCTCAGCGCCGGCGGGAATTCTTTTAAGGATGTAATCGTTGTGTCCTCCTTTCTTCAGGTCCTCGTTACTGCTCGTATAAGTAAGCTCTTCTTTCATATCAACTGTTGTGTGGTTGTTGTCGAGGGCCAAAGTTGAAGATACGATCTTGGGTTTAGAATCGCTCAGGTTCTGGAGGAACAATCATCAAGTTAGATGAAGCTTATCAACCAATTCGCAAACTAGTGCTTGAATTTTGTTTATATACAATGTGTCAGCAAGAACTATGCATAGGCTTTCTTCGATTCAGAAAGCTTGCCGTATCATCAGTTCATTGATTAGTTGTCCAATATTTTTTTAGAACTTTTTCTACAGTATACGTTTGAATTTCAAGCATGGCATATGATAGACAGTCACATTGAGTAACTCAGGGCAACTTTTGCGCAAGGTTCTCGACAAGCCATAATTTAGTATACTACTACTTACGATTTAAGAGACAAAAGGACAATAACTTTAATGAGAAATAATGGTTTCGTTGTACTGAGAATATGAGTTTATCCGTCTTGCAAAAAGCGGATGTGTATATTCGCAAGATTAGTATCACACAATTTTTATAAAAACAAAACTTCAAATCCTGGATGAGATGGAAAGATTGATTTAATTATTAGTTAAATTGAATAAACTGTGGCAAAGGTGAGTCAAGAAATCCTATGTTCAGTTTCTAGTGATACACAAAGTATACATAGTATACATATATTTCTAAACCTAGAAACAAATATAAAATTGTAAATTATGTACAGGGGATAAAAAAAAAGGTGCGATATGTAATACAACCATGCGCAGGCTGTGGCTATCAAATATCGATAGCTCATTAAAACGGAAAGAACAATGGAAGTGAGTGAGATAGGTAGGTAGGTAGGTAGGTAGGTAGGTAGGTAGGTAGATGGTAGGCAAAATCAAAACAAACAATAAAAACTTCAAGCTGCAAGGATGTTCTACGATAGTTTCATGAATTTACAGAGACTGCAGTTAAATTTAGATGAAAATTTTTTGCCACATTGAAAGTGAATTCAAATCTTCGCCTATGAAACATATCGAAATTTTATGATATATTAAAATATGTTAATATAAGAAAATTAAGCGATGCAGTTGCTGTGTAAGTTCATGGGCTAATTGTAAGACAGTGTTAAACGCCGGCAGAGGTCTATTTACGAGGATCATGGGCAAAGAAATGAACTAGCGATAAAATTGAAATCATATTCATGTTGGGAAACGAGAAATTTACATGTTGGTTCACATGGTTCTCGGCGGCTTCTTGTTCAGCCTCTTCCTCCTCCAGCCAGATTGACTACGGAAACAACATTAGCATCCGTCAGTCAGATCGTTTGTGGGGGTATTTAAGCACGCCTTCACCTCTACCTCAGATTCACCTCCGTCCTTTCTATCAAGAGTTTCTCAATAATTGGCGCCATTTAGGCATACAGTATAAGCCACAAGGTGCACCTGACTAAGTAAAGGTGAAAACGTGAATGTCTCTATCATTTTTCTCTACCACTACTATCTCTTGGTTCGCATTAGCAAGAGAATGGACGATTATAGTTGAACTATAATGATCAAACGTATGAGAGAAGTTTGAACCTATTGTGCGAACTTGTTGGTACAGAAATATCGGACTTTCTAATACATTTTCTGCACTAGATTTCGAAATTTAAAAGATATAGTCAACTTTCAATAGATTCCGAACATCTTCAAAGGGTTTTAAATTCTTCAGGTATTTGATGGAAATTTTTAGTATAATTCCCCTAATAAAAAAAAAAATACAAACATAAGGAACCCTTTTCCCGCTAGACAGAGGTGTGAAATAATTCTGTGGATTATGGGCTTTACCTATACTCCAAATACCTACATCTACATACATGAGTCAGGGATGAAATCCGTCTCTAAATACTTGGCATAATTTTTGATTTTCTCTTCTTTTACGATTATCTGTACTTCATCCCCGAATATTTATTAATAATCTAAATATGGTATAAAATAACGGAGTAATTATTACCTGCAGGCTTGTATAGCTAGAATAATTCCTCTTTCCACCAAACCGGAACCGATCATGTTCGTTGACGTGTCTATGCCTAAGAAGCAAAGCCCTCATAACAACAGGACGATCTTCTTGTGATATAAGATCTTCGATGACCATCTGTTCAACGACCCTATAAGCAACACCAGGAAGATCGTGTTCCTCAAGATCTAGAAGACAAACTCCGGTCTCAAGACATCGGCGTAAATTCAATAGCGAATGAAAGCTGAGTGATGCGACGTGGGGAAGACCCCATCTATCAGCACCCTCCTCAACATCTTCTTCGTATTTTATCCAACGTGCAGTTTCACGCCATTCACGTTCTTCTCCAACACCATGGAGCTCGTCAAGTTGTACGAAAACCTCGTGCGGTGAATGATCGTACATTTTTTTAAACGTATCATGGATTATTCCACCTTGCATTTTTCTGCCGATATGCACCGTTGAATTATGCCCAGTTTTATGACGACGCATACCACGGGCATCGTCACTTCTGTGCGATTCTAGACCATCGATGTCTAACTCTTGAAGAGTACTTGCTTCGTCGGGTTGAACGCTTACGCGACGTCCTAGACCCGCACTTCCATCGGTTATACCAGCACCCGAACGTTTTCTCCATTGCGGATCTTCCTGGAGTGAATATTTCCGGGATTTGTGGTGATGGCGTCTGAAAAATGTGGAACATCGTGACGAGAACGAAGCGAAGCGAGGCGAAAGAAAAATATATATATATATATATTTATATAATATATAGACTCCTAGGTAGTGAATTTCGACCTAATTATGTTCTATATATTATAGTAGATTTTTACAGGGATCCCGCGAATTTCGTAGCGACGACGCCAAGCGTCTTTCAGTCGCGTGATACGGTTCCTTGAGAACTTGTGCCAACTTTGCCGGTGATGCGGAATTTAACCCTGGCATTGAGAGGAAAGACGGAAGAGAGAACACGTCTGGTTACCAACTTTAAACTTATACAATATTACACAATCTTCGAAGTCGTCCAAAAAAAGAAGAAAAAAAAGATAAAAAAAAAGATACGTGACTATAAAAGATACCAGCGAATTTTCAAACTGCGTTAAATAAGGAGAACATTACAGAATAAATAAGAAACTAAGAGCTTTTATCGGAAATCAGCAGATTAGCAACGGGATTATCTTGTCACGTTAAAAATCCGCGACTATACGAAACCTCGAACTAAGTTATTTTAACCGAAAATATATAAAAAGTTAAATCGAGAATGTTGTTTGATATAATTTTATCTATTTAATCATAGCGTTTTTAAACTACAGTTCTAAAAGGTCGATTGTTCGGCAAATAAATCGTAAGACAATGAAGAACAAAAATTTTTCGGAATCAGTTGATGGATGTTCTATGAACGTATCAATATATTTAATATTGATAATTAGAAACTTTTCCGCTAACTGGTATATCACTGTTTGAAAATCTTTCGATTCGTTTCACCTGCATAGATTAAGAAAAAAAGAAAAAAGCAAATTTGTGCACAACTAAAGACACGAAAAAAAAGAAGAAAAAAAATAAGATGCAGAATTGCAGATCTCGCTGTTTTATAATATTTAAAATTGAACAGATAAGAAACAGTATTGCCCTTTTCAATTTTCACTATAATATATTATAGAAATTATTTTTGCACACTGCGTCACATCGTCAAAGGATCTGCACAATTTCCGCGATAATTTTGATATCCAGTCGATTAATTTGAGCGTTAAAAAAAAAAAAAAAAAAAAAAAAAGATATATTTTTTTTTGTTTTTTCTACTTCGACGAACCGCACGTGGCCGATAATGTGCAGTAACATATCGTCCAATATATAATTTGGTGAAAATACCGTGGAAAGTTAGCGAGACGATCGTGGGACCGCTCGTAGGAGACAGGCATGTCAAAGTAGTACTAGCTGGCACAAGTATTCTGAGATACAACCCGATCATTTCAAACTCAATTAAATATAAAACAATAGCTAAGTGGTGCGCCCTCCTGGCCAAAGGCCATGGCACCAGGCTGTCCCAACCACCGATTTTCTCGCTGTTTGCCCATATCCTGGGCAACTCGCGGTTATATAATATCTACCCTACCCTGAACTTGATGAATGTGTAATTTTAGATACAGGCGACAATATATTAAACCGTATCACCGCGAACTGGCGTGAAGAAGAATAATTTTCGGGTTTAAAAGCGATTCAAAAAAAAGAAGAAAATAATTGCTAAATCACTACGATGAATATCATTTTGTGTTAGTTGCTAAAATTTTACGATTTACAAGAATGTTTTTTTTCTTCCATCTTCACAAAAGATAAAAATTTAGAAATGGTAGAATTTTTTTGTCATTTTGAATTAGTTTTTACAGGATTTGAGGTGAAAAGTCCTATTGTCCAAAAACCGTGGAAAAAAAAACAGAAAAAGAAAATAATTTACTTCCGAAAAAATGAAAATTCGAAATCCCACGAATTCCGTGTTTCATTTCACACCTGAAAATAATAAAAAGTAACGGGGTAAAAAAGCGACTCACTTATGCTCGTGTTTATGGTGACGTCGTGTCTTCCGGTCGTCATCAGCGGCCGGTACTTCGGGCGGTGGACTAACGGCGCCTTCTTCTCTAATTTTTTCAAATTGTACTCTGGGACTTCCAACAGCTGGACTTTCGGTATATCCAGACGCAGCTCTCTCAGAAATCGGAGCTTCATTTTCGCTGCTAACAACAGCCTCGCTATCATCTGTTACGATCCCTGCTGCATGATCGTCTCCGGCATCACCATGAGCCACGTCATTTGCGTCCCGATCATTATCTCCGCCGTTAATCAAGGCGTCAACCTCCTCGGATGTTTCACCGTTTTCTGATCCCACTGGTGGCGGTTGATCGGTTAGCGGTGTATCCTCTTCCGGTCCAGGCTCGATCGTAGATCCCTCGCTTTTGTTAAAAAATAAAAAAAAAATGAAAAAAAAAACCACCGTGGCTTGTTAATAATTTTTTCGAAGAAATCGAACCCGTTAATTGAATCTTTAAATTTGTATAATAAAATTCCGAAGCTGGGGAATTTCTAGATTCTGAAAATGACGGAGATTTGATTTATGGCATAGTGTACGTGTATTGGAGGTCGATTTTGAGGCCACCTGACCTGACCTTATGGCCTGTGGCTATCGAGCTGAAAGTACAAGCGTGTAAATCACCAAAGGGCATATAAAGAAAGAAATTACGGTTTAGAAGCATACCCGTGTAGCTCAGGTGACGGGGAATCGACCTTCAACGACGTGATTCGCAAAATAGAGTAAGTGATGGTACAGTGTATTCCGCGAAAAGAAATTGGCGAGTGCCAAAGCGACGATTGATGATTATTAAAAATGGAAATAAGAATCGCATTACGTTGTTACAGACTTAGAAAATTTCCGACTTCGTTAAAAAAAAGAGAAAAAACTTGAATGAAAAGGCGTCAAAGATAATTATCGCCGCGATGTTTATGGAGGAGATTTTCTCAGGAGGGGCTAAAAGTTTTCCAAACTCAATCCTCCCCTCGGAAATAATTCTGAACGACCCTTAAAGTTGACGTTTCTATGCCAGTATGTAGGTATGTACCTAAATACCTATACAGTTCACACGCCTAAAATCCATTTTAAACTTCGACACAATCTCGACTCACCCCGAGAGCTTGAACCCTTAGTTATAAAGAAAAATCCTTTCATCCCTTTCCCACTGCTCCAGGAAACAGGGCGCATGTTTATTTTTTCTTGGTTCTTTTTTTTTCAGACTCAGAGGCGAGCTTATTACAAGGGAAGAGAGATATCCCCTTCGAACTTTCGCAGGATAGATAATCTTAATTCGTGTTTTTGTCGGCCGTTTCTCAATCTCTTTTCTCATTATCCCTTACGACGGGTTTTACTTTTGGGAAACCGGAATTACCGATCATTATCATTAGGATTATATCAGGTTTCTATAAATTTGATAAAGAATATTGAAGTGATAACTAAACACGATCTTTTAACGAAAGTATGTATGATAGGTACTTGAGATAGATTAAGGCTGTCTCATATGTGCAGAAAACGTCAATTCATACGTCAAGGGTAACGTTAAATACGACTTCGTTAAAACTACTTATAAACAATTCAAATACTATGACAGTTAATTTGAAGGGATCGATCCCCCGAAGATTACAAGTTACGAACGAGTTGGTGAGATTATTGACAATGATCAGCAATTAATCGCGGATTAAACCATTGCGTTATACGATTCAAGTCTAAATTGACAGACGATAAGTATTACAGAGTTAGTTTTATATATTTTACGAATCAACCAGAAACATCATTAGAAATGCGATAAAAATCGACGAGGAGATGTAGTTTCGTATATGTTCAGATCTTCGCAATGGTTACTAAAATCTCCGAATAACTTGTAACTTGGTTAAATTTATTCACCATCATCGCATGGCTGTTAGAAATTGTATAAAAAATTCTTCAGAGTTTTGCAACAATTTCAAGATCTATTATCAAATTTGAGCAAAGTATTTTTGAAGAATAATTAACATCTCGAAAACGGTCAAATTTTGTTTCGTTCGTACTTCTCTAATATGTGCCGAGTTTTCCGCGGAAATGGAACAAAATTTGGGAATCAATTATGTGAGTGGTAGCAGTTTGAGATTTCATTGCTGCATGGATCGATATAACTATTGCAACAATTTCATGGAAATTTACTGTAGAATTCCGATTATCTTATTATAATCATCGTATTTATTTAATTACACAATTTTTTTTTCCCTGTAGTAAATTATAACGAATTTCTTGGTAAACGCGTATCTTAGTAATTATTTGAAGAAAAAAGAAAAAAGAAGAAAAAAAAAAAAACCACTCAGAGCTCTCGAAGTTCATAGAAATAAATTTACAATTCTGATTGAATTTGCAGACTCTTCGAGTTTTTTTTATCATCTAAACTTTATATACGAGAGTGTAGGTATAGTCCCTATACTGGAAATTTATTTATATTCAATTCTTTCGTTGGATACAGGCGATTGATTTATTTTTTATTCTTATACGAATTCATTCGGTTGTATGAATTCATATGAATTAATATGAATTCATAATATCCTACCTCTAAACTTTTAACCCAGATACGTATAAAGTTTTCCGATCTAAAGGTAGGTAGGTAGGTAGGTACCTACCTATATCAGGATCTCGACTACGAACCGAGTTGTTATAACTTTAGTTGCGTCTTCGTGCGCGATAAATATGTCCTGCGGTAAATATACGACCGTTTCGACTCAGATTTTTACCGACTAAAAGAAAGAAGAATAAGAAGAAGAAAGAAAATAGAAAAAGAGGGGGAAAAACTGCAACGAGTTAACTGAAAGGGTTGCAAAAATCTAATGAAACATTTTCTACTTCATATTCATCAAGAAGAGCTATAATTTTAAGTTGCTATTTTCCACGATACCTATACATTATTTCATATATTATTTAAGAAATAATTTGCGCTTGATATGTATAGTAGGTACGTAGATTGTAAATGAGAGTAAATTGTGTACCGTACTCTGCGATATAACCATTAATCGGGATTCTACCCTATATGTATAAGATAAGCTAAAATAGTTCGTAGCCGCATTAATAACTTGTAAGTTCTGACTCGTGTCTATATAGAAGAAGATATATAGATGCTTAATAATTCATAGATCGATCTATATAGAGGCTATAGGTATAGAATTAACTTAGGTAGATGTATGTGGTTATAATTTACAACCGTATCATCGCTTCGCTCAAGGTCTAATGTATATTTATTATTAACGAGTTAATAAACGACCGCAACTTATTATTCATTTTTATTTCAATTTATTTTTTCTTTTTCTTCTTCGCTATTGTATATCAGCTGCAATAATTGAGTTAACTGACGAAAATCTCATGTCTGCAACATTCGATTTCAATGACTATAAAAAATTTTATTATTTTTCTTTTCTTTTTTTCTCATCTTATTATGACACGCGATCAATTACCTACGATTTGCTTCGAATCAGTCTACTTGTCTCGAGTCTAATAAATCAATCGTCAATTAATCGAAATTGTGGCTGAAAGAAAAAAAGAAATTTTACTGACGATATAGCTAATTGGCAAAGATAAACAATAACTATGAAAAAAAAAAGAGCAAAAAAAAATAAGAAATAATAGAAACGTTGTAAATCAGTAAAATTTTATCAGTCATCGAACTGTCAGATATTCCGAGGCTTATACTTATATCATCGATGTATTTTACACGAGATACAAGATAATTAAATATCGTAACACGTGTTAGAAAAATTGCGAAGAATTTAATTGCAGAAAAAAAAAAGAGAAAATAACAACTAAGGCAGATGATGATGATGGACACGAGAGTCACGCGATTCTATTTAATACCCTGCAAACTGATGCAGCGCAGCAGCGCCTGCAACAGCAGAAAGAATTTTTCGCAGGACTTAATTTCTCGCAGATGGTCTCGAGTCACGTTGCAAGGAACGTTGATTAATCCGCCTCTTTTTTAATGACAAAATCGCGCGGCTCGTTTTAGTGACGTCAAAGTTTATATTTATCCTGAGCACGTGGCTGCGTATACGAGATAATATGCTAAATATTTTTAGATCTATACGTTCTGTATAGTTGCTTCCGTTCAAAATTGAGAATAGGTATCCAGTTTTTTTTTTTTTTCAATTTTTTCAATTTTTTCTAATTTATTTCAACTTATTTATAAAAATAAATTTCCGCGGAATTTCAAGGCTGAAAGTTTTTTTTTCTTTTTGTTCTTCTATCATAAAAGATAAACACTTTATCGGTGTCCAGCCTGGCTTAAAACAAGAGATGACAGTGAGATTAGGGAAAATCAATATCTGTCTAAATTTGAGATTCCGTTCGTTAGATTAGACGGTTATTTATTCGCTAATCCATTCAATGTCACGCGAACGATTAGCCACTATAATTCTCCTACCGAGTACGTAGCACATACATACGTACATTCATAGATAAATAGAGATATCGTAATTATTACGCAATTGAAAATTATTAACTCGAAACTCGGACGAGTCCGAACCCAAGGAAGCGCAAGTAAGTAAGTAAGTGATGAGCGCGATTAAGAACGTAACCTTCGTATAAATTGATGAATAAACGTCTAACCATTTTCGTCAACCGAACCCCACCCAGATGATTTACCATAGATTTTCGCGGCTCATTCTCTTTAATGGTATAGACTCTACATGTGTACCTATATACGCTATATAGATTGTTTACGCGATAGATCAATCATTTCTAAAAACGTTTTTACATGGAATATATAGATACCATCGAGTTTAGACACCCTTAACGATGGAGATTGACGTGCAGCCGTCAGAAATGAATATATACCTGTATATATATATTCAAATTTTTCGTAAATTGAGTAATTTTTCAACGTGTGGTCGTGTCGTTCGTTTTCGTCATATGTTATTTCGTCTCCGACCAAAATAAACTACGAAAAATCTAAGCTGTTGTTCGAGAACTCTTTTTCTTTCTAAAACGATTAAAATGTCTTTAAATTTTAGTTTCTCACTTTTTATCATTCTTCTTTCTGTTTTTTATTTTTCATATTTTTTTATCGTGTCTATTTCGGTGATCAAAAAACTAAAAAAAATTAGCGCGTATAGGTATCGGTACATAATACGTAAAATCGTTTTTAGACAAAGGCCAATTATTGTCTCGCTGAACTTACACCCAAACAGTTCTGGTATATAGTATATAGTTACAACTTATAGCATACCTAGAAATGATTTTGGCGGATATTATTTATGTACATACAATGGTTTTACAGGCTTAAAGAGGGTGTGTTATAGATCAAGGGTGAAAAATACTTACGGTGAGAGATGCCGCCTCATGGATCTGGAGTGAAGACTTTTCAATGGCATATGCGGGTGGGGATAACTTCGTTTACGATGTTCTGTAGAGAAAACAAATTGAAAAAAAAAAAAAAAAAAAAACAATCATAATAAAGACACAAGGGATAGATGATTTTTTAATTACATATAAAAAATGATCGAAATTTTCTTCATTTTAATTTACGCCATTTATTAGAAAAACTCTGCGTATATTGGTGAAGAAAAAAATTTCGAAACTTCTTCGCGAGGTAATTTGTATACATATACGATAGAAAAAAAGAAAAAGAAAAAAGAAGAGAATGAATAAATAATGAAACCACTCGGAACGTTTGACCGAATCGCTTCGTGCGCGTAACATATAATTTAAAATTGACGAGTTATTTTCAACACTTAAATAATATATAGGAATATGTAAAGCGAATGTGGGAGTAACACGCGGCGCCGTCGCAAAATTTAAAATTTAAAATGCAAACATCGTACCTCGTTGGTGAAATTTTAAATTTCACTCGTTGAACGTGGCTTATAAACGTGCGGGGGCTATAGACCACCGTGAAAATGGAAATGATATTCATTAAAGTAGAATATAGGGGAAGCTGAAGCACGTTCGGATACTTTGATGTAGGTATACACTAGGGTGGTCCTCAATTCGATAATATTCGAATTTCAATGCTCTCATGGGCATCGAATCAAATATAAAAAAACAAAAAAAATGTCGTCGAAACCCCAGGCTACTATCTCAATTCCAAGTACTGCCCCGAAGTTTTTGAACTTTCCCATTTAAATAACACGAGATTTTTAGTACTTCGGGGTTATTTCTTACTCCCTATCGCATTATCGCTTCGAACAATCTGGTGGGAGTAACAATCAGTCGCGATTTTATACGCTTTAAACTTTTAACTACTTTCACTGCTATTTCTAATTTAAAATCCTATGCCTATCCGCTTTTCTTCTGTTACAACGTGGAATAAATTTCAAACTATTTTGCAGGTTTTTGAACATCCTATAAGTTGCCTATATATACCTATGTATAGTTTCTCGCGTGCTTTTATGCCGTTAACTATCAAGCATTAAGCACGTTTTTATTCTTTCTATTTTTTTTTTTGTCTATTTGGCGAAATAAAATCGTCTCATTCTGTCTTCGCTACATAAACTAGGATTTCAACGAGATGATTTATCATCAATACGATTTCTGTTTTTTTTTTTTTGTTTTTTTTTTATATGTTGAAACTCGATACATAGGAATATCTTGATTCATTCACGTAATAAATGAGAGTCTTGAATTTTCAGGGAATTTTCTCACAAATACACACATCGCCAATTGAACGATGTGTGTATTTTTTTTCTCGTCTTTTCAGCTTTCGTACTTCTAGGTGAAATTTTCTAAATTCGCGAGAAGAATTATCCCAAATGGCAAAGCGACGCCTTTGATAGCTCCTAAAATCATATCGAAGTGACTCTATACCCCCCGCGGCGATCTATATGTATATAACGCGCGGACTCTTAGACTAATCTATATGCTCACTGATTTTAACGATGTAAAAGTACATATGACGTAATTATTAAAAAGGGTAGAAATTCCTACGGCATATTTCTTCTCGCCTCCTTGTTAGTTTTTTTCTTCAAAATTCTGTCGAATTGAACTTTCAAATTACATACACGGATTCTAGAATATAATATCATTACCACTCGAGTCAAATTAAAATCGAATATCCGTTTCGATTCGAACACGGAGTAATAAAAAGTGTATAAAAATTGGTAGTTATCTTCCATGTTTTCGCAGGAATATCCAAATTGTTTATAATAATAGACTCGCCCCGGAATATTATGGAGAAGAAAATAACCTGCTGAATTAAAAAGCGATTTACTTTTATTCTTTCTATTTTTTCATTTTTTTTTTTTGTTCCTTTAAAAAAGCAGTTCGATGATATGAACTAGGTATATTGTTATTATTATCATTCCTCAATTTCATATATATATATATATCTAAACGAGCTCTTTATTATCAGATATATCTACGTCATTTATATAGCCTCACGTTTATATTTCCTTTTTTATTCTATCGATTTGTCCTAAATCAATTTTTGGTCTACCAGGGTCGCGAATTTGCGACAAATTCGTCACCCTAGCCAATGAAGAAGCCAAACAACATATTAACTCTGTTGAAGACGGACTTACACGTATATATAACACCCGCAAGTTTGGGGACAGAGCGAATTTTATAATTTCCTTTTCCTTTTTGATTTTTATCTTCTTTTTTCATCGACAAATTCAATTCATTACTCGCTTCATTAATGGAAACACACACATTTGTCCAAATCTGTAAATGAATATATGCGAACTTACGATTAAAATCACGTTCTCCATATCGAGGCGGTGCTCCACGTTCGCGATCTGATCCAGCCGATTCTGAGGGAGATCCCAGCCTGGAAACGTTGAATTTTTCCCCCGTGTCCATCGCGAACACCTTCTCCATCTCCTCGTCCAATTCTGGTCCCGTCTCCGTGCCATGCCCGTCGGCCTGTGCAAAAAAGTTAATTTTTAATTAGGAAAAGAAAAAAGAAAAAAAAAAAATTGCAATCAAATATAAATAATAAATGCATGTGGATACTCGGATATGAGTATAATTAAATAGTGCTAGGCGCTAGACGAAGTCTTCTTTCTCTCTGTCTTCCCTACGTAAAATTAAGGTGAAAATATGAATTCGAGAGACGTGGATATGGAGGAGAAAAATTGGCGGGAAAATCTATAGGCTGTTATTATCGCGGTATAATAATTATGTCATCATAATCATCGCATTACGGTTATATACATATATACAATATATATGTAATAAAAAAAAAGCGAATTACTCTCGTTGATACATTACACGCCCATGATCATTGGCATTGATATTACTGTCATTATCGTAATCATTCTTATCTGTATTACACTCGTGTGTCTGTCTCTCCTCTTTAATGAGTTTCACGAGTCGTTCGAAGAATAATGAAACTAACAACACGACGATATATATACTGCAGGGTCTGCAGGGAGTTCAAACGAAAGGTCGAATAATTAGGAGTTTCATTAATAAAAAAATAATAATTAATCAAACTACACCTGATATATAATATCACTAATTTTTAACTTAGATCGCGCATTTCTGATGAAAAAAAAAATACACCATATAATAGAATAAATGAGGAACTTTTTACGAGGTGATTTGATGGTGAAAAAACGAAAGTAACTATAGTGCCAGCTGATAAAATTGTAAAATTTCACATGTTCGTTTTTTCTTTTTATTTAATTTTTTTTTCTTTTCCTATATGCTTAAAGGTGAGAACCAACAGAAATTACATAAACTATATATCTTCTATCATGTTCGAACCGTGAATAAATATTAAAGATACGAAAAATATATGATATATACAATTCGATCTACAAATTGGAGAAGAGGGGAAATAATGAAAAAGAAGAAAAAACTAACTAATTAAGAATAATTATGTGGGGTGTTTGGGGACCTGGTGAGTCCGCAGGGATCGACGTATCCAACGAAGGACCTTGCCGCGCGCTCGTTGAAGAAACGACTTCCCGGTGGAACTACTCCCAGCCTCGGGCATGGCATCCCGGGCTGAAATGAGCCCGGAGTTAGTTCGGCGGTGGCGTGCGCCCCGCGATTCTGAACGCCGTCACCCCGGGTCGATACCAACCCCATACCCAAGAGACTGCTGGTGTCCCACCCGCGCAGCTTTACATAGATATATGTATATGTATACGCGATTTGTGTCTCGCGGTTTTGCCGAAATCAGGTTTAGATCCGAATGGCATAAGGGAAGATGAATTATCGGCTAATAAACTGCATCGCATAAAAGATATCCTAGAGCGTTACGTGAATTTAAAGTCATTTAAGTCTTAGTCATTTTATCTCTCATCTTATCAATTTAATTTCTTTATAATCTTTTTTTTTTCTCACTCGAAGAGAAATCGTTCCGAACCCCTGCCTCCAGCATCCCGGGACGGCTGACCCTGACCCAGGTTCTGTTTCTCCCGTTATCGAACGCGGCTTGAAATGTCGCGTTGTTATCCGCAAAGAAATATGCATTGGGCAAGGGTCGGTTTTGCTTTTACTTTTTAGATTCGATTTTGAAGAGTGATTTATCAACGAATTTATTAGGTATAGGTCTATATTCTATATTTTATATGCGATGATTTTATGCAACTAATATGCAAATATACAATAATTAACATCATTGTTATCGTATTATGCGAATGGGGTACAATGTGTGTTTATTATTGAACACGTTATACACATCGAGGATAATGAAATTATTAAAACACGACAGGTGTTAGACGCTAACCGTCTTGCTATTATAAAAACAAACAATTATTGCTTCGTAAAAATAAACCAAACGAATTACGACCACTCTCGATATTTTATAGTACATAATCTGGGTAGGTATATACGATAACCTGGATTGAGACGAGATTTTCTTTTTTTGTTTAACAATAAAACTAAACAGAGATTTTATTCACTCAGAATTATACGAAACGGATTATTTCTGTTAAAGCGCAGAATAAGAAATAAAAATATTTATTAAAACATGAAGGAATATTGTGATGATAACGATACTATGCACCGCCGATTCATCAAATATAGCTTCAAGAGATTTACGCGGTATAGAATGTTGGAAAAAGGTTTTTCCTCCAATTTCCTCATCGTCGGGGATCGGTCCGGGTTATTTTTACTATAGCAAACATGGGGGGTAGTTTCCGCCCGTAATATCCTCTTCGGAATACATGTAGGTACTCGGACGTGATACCGTTCGAAGCATGCGTAAAACGGAAGCTTCCCTGGGGAATTGGGGCCTCGATTTATGTGACTAACGGAGTGATACCACTACGTTGACTATAACCCTGCATGATCTCAATTCGCGATAATAAGAGATGAGAGAAGGTTTGCGAATCCTCCTTCACACATCAATTTATTGAAGTATGCTATCAAGTAAATGCAGCATGAATGAAAATTCATTTTCTGCCAATTACCAGATCGAAAATATAAAGACTTCATAGATATATAATACCGGAAGAATACTAGATTCTATTTTCGTCTGTACGTATGTACATTTGTAATTATCAATACGGATCGATCGGGGCTCGAAACACCTGATTTCTTTGGCCGATGATGTAGGTGTCTAATGTAAACGACGGCAGATGCCAGTATGATAGGAAATGCGACGATAGCGCACGAAAGCGCAACAAGTGGAAATATCGTCGTAGTCGTCGGGCGTAGTCGGAACGCTTCATGCCTAGAATCGTTGGTATGGGCGTGCGAGCACGCTGTAGCTATAACCACAGCGTTGAGGTACAACCGTGAAACTGCCGGTTGTCAGGAGAGGGAGGGTGGTAGGCCTAGGTCAGAGTATATATCGACCAGTAACATTAGCTGCAGCAGCAGCGGCAGCAGCAGGCGGTCGGGCACGAGCCTCTCCGACCTTGAACCTGAATGAAATCTTTCCCGTGCGCGGAAGGTAAGATGCAGCAGCCGCGCACGAGAGAACCTGCCGCAGCTAACCGAATCAGCTGCTGATGTGTCGCGCTGTAGTAATATGGTACAACACATATATGATTGCGATTGTAGTAGAATTACATCCGCGAAGTTTGATATCTTATTTTTTTATTTTTCGTTTTTTTTTTCTCTATCACTTTATACTTGGGGTGAAAATAAAAAAGCGATAGAAAATTCTGCAAGTTTTCGTTTTTGGAAAGAAAAAGTGAAATAACAAACATGTATTGGCGTTTTATATCGAAGCTGTAAATTCGTCTTCGAAAAAAAAAAAAAAATTACGAAGATACTGCATTAGTAATAATTGATAACCACTCGGTTAGCGAGGGATCCTCGCACTGTCTGCGGCACCTCTCTGATTGACTGGTATTGCTCGCTCGTATCGTATATAATCGAGTTTATGACTTTTAGGAGGCTTGTGCTTGCGTAAGCTTGGCGAGAAGTTTACGCGTTGTTATTATTGGGGAAATAGAGAGACAAGAATCGAAAGGAAAAGGTAAAAGGTCGATATACATATTTCAAGAAATAATATACCAACGACTTCCTACATGTACGACTATAATTTCTTGATATCTAATTAGGTATAGCGAGAGAGTCTTTCTTATATATCGGACTTCGAACATTCGATAATACGAAATATATGATTCTATATGTTTATAAATTTATTAAATTTGAATAAAATTATTTTATGCAAAATTAATTTGGTCTAAAAATGAATCTTTACGTACAGCAAAGTTATAAATTATTTTCACAAAATCTGCGACATTTTCTTTCGGATATCAAAACTTGGGTGCATGATGATTGAAATTTTTGAAATCGTAACGTTTTCTCGGTTTTAGTTATCCGTTCATTTTTTTACGTATTTAGTTACGATAGCAGAGTTGAATTTTCGCCAAACAGTTTATGAATATTTTCCATCGGGTTATCAGACGCAGTTCATCTAATCCAAAGGATTATTACGTATCTGTAAAACCTGACGCGTTTTTATCGGCTATTGGTTACCCAAAAAATTTACGAAGGTATAATAGGTAAAGATTAAATCGTGGGAACTAGTGCAGAATCAGAGGCAATTTATAGGTATGCACATACCTATATACGCGAATACTTCGTTGCATTCAGAATACAACATGAATGAAAGAAAAAAAGAAGCACAATTTATTATTTTATCCTAGTTTTTATCAATGGATTTGGTTTTAAAAATCTAAGATTTTCAGCTAGGAATTATAGTTGATTAAAAATGACTATTGAGCTTGGTAATTAGTCAGTGTGTATACATATATGGTCCGAGATTACGCAATATCGTGACGAACGCTCTATATTTCCCTTGAACGAAATGTTCGAAATATTATACCTATATATTAATATATATATACCTATATGTATATATTATGGGTAGATCGTGTTAGCGATAATAATATAGTGACGTAGTGATCAAACGCACACGTCGAAGTCCGCGAGTCGGGTCGTAAATGAAGTCACGCGACTCGAACACCGCCTTTTTCTCTTCTTTTTCTTTTTCACGTTTTACCGGAACGTGGACAGGGTGTTGATTTTCAAACGAGTCAATTAATCAATTCGCGCTTCATTTCAACTTAACGAAAGACAAGGGCGTAGATACGCGATTTATTTCCATGAAAAAACATCCAGCTCGTATCGCATACTGATTTTTTCCTATTCACCTATTCGCACTCATTATTTCCCGAGTTTAAGGTCAAAGTAGCGGAACGAATTTAAAGAAGAAGAAAAAGGCGAAACTCGCTTTTCAGTTTTTATGCTTTTTTTTCTCCCGTTGAAAAAATACGTTACTATACACATCGTGGGTCAATCGACTTCTCTCCCTTCTTTCCTGCTCCTTTGGTCCATTGGTCCATTTTTTTTATATAATCTAAAAATCTGGCGATTACCTCCGCGTTCCAACTTTGACACTTCGATATTTACACGACATGGATTCGAAACAGAATGGCCTCGGACACTGTTGATTGGCCTGATTGTTGGCGGCCGTGTGTCAACCATCAGTTAACTCCTTACACATTTTTAACATCACAATGCACTGTACGGTATATTGAGATACTTGTATATAAAATCTCGGACTGCACCGTGTACGTCCGGCGATAAATAAACGCGCGATTTATATGTACATACATGTAAGATACAGTTTCATGAATTTATTATCCATAAAAAATTTCAAATCATAAACAAGGTGTAACTCGTTGATTACTAAAACGATCATCTACAATATATTTTCATCAAAAAGTAAAAAAAAAAAAAAAAAAAAAAAAAAAAAAGGTTATCCGAATTCGTCGAATATTTCGTTTTCTCGCAATTTTCTATGACGCATATAGTATGCAGCAGGCAAAGAATAACTGCGACAAATCGCAAATAATTACACAGTAAGTATAAATATAAGAAATGACGGTGCTTTTCCATTTTTAGATCTTATGATCGTACCTATATACGTATGGATACTGAAAATGTGAAATAACAATTATTGAAGAGATTGGATTAAAGAAAAATAAAAAAAAAAAAGAATTGAGTAAGAGAGTCGGGTTGAGGCGCAGTCCTTGTTTGCGAATTATTGACGTTATCAGTAAAAATGTTAATCCAAATGTTAATCCAATCGTTTACCGAATTTCTTATCGACATTGCGCCGTAATACGTGCGGAACCCGATATATGCGAGGGTCGAATGAAATCTAAAAAATTTCACGGTTACACCTATCCCAGATAATCAATAATCAATAATCTATTTCATTTATCATTTAAATTCATTATACAATGACGCGTGTAGCCGATTCGCAACGCGAAATAAAATCATATTTAGCAAATAATTATTAAATAATTCTAAAATTGGCGTAAAAAATTAAAAAAAAAAAAAAAAAAACCGAACGCAGCAAGAAATCGGGAGAAAAAGATCCGTACACGTGCTCACAAACTAGGAGAGACAAAAAAAGGGGTATCTGCGGTAAAATTTGACAAAAACTTAAATCAAGGGCATATGGCGAGCAACGCTGCAGCCTTCGCTTCGTTTACCGTATTACGAACTATAATACTAGCGTACAGACGAATTACCTCAACACACAATTTTCGCGAGATTATTTCCCTTGGTTTTATCTAATTTACGAGTACTAAATCGACAGCTCGTGACAAGAACGTGAACACGTACGGTCGCAAAGATTTCTCTCTGTTTAGATCTATACAGTTTCGTCCTTGCTCCCCTTGTCACGAGTTGAGTTGAAGTTGAGTTAAGCTAACTTCAATACGCTGCAAGTTTTTATAAATTTCCATACAAATGTGTGACGATAAAATACATATATGCTATTATAATATACCAAAACGTGATATTAATTTACATTAATCATATTTAGACACGAGATCAGTTTCCTTCGAGATGAAGAAAATTTTTCAATTTCTGCACCGTTTAATGAAAATGATGACGATATCAGACTCGCGAATTAAATAGCGTAAAGGTGTATGCAGAGGGTATAGTGCTTAAAAAAATAAAAAATACTCGAGCCGGAGTGACAATGATCTACGATATGTATAATTTTAGCGCATATACGACGAGATGTCGAACTATATAGTTGGTTGATTCTTCGACAATTAATAATTCAACAGGTAGGTATTACAAATGCGCTCTTGAGTGACGTGCTGAAGCTTTTAGAAGTTATTATTAACCAAGAATATTATTTTACCTATACGAGAGATGTGCGTCAGTTTTAAATGTAGCTGCGAGATATCATAAATCATTACACGATTCGTGGTAAATCATATTTGTAGTTTAAAAGATTATCTCGGTTTACGAACAAACTGGTTTTAGATGTTTCAGATATTATAAGACGAATAGAACGATTTTCAATCCTACTTTCATATATATATTTCAGATGACTCTATTCATATGAATGTGTAACAAATTCGGTCAAGAAATTTGCAAATACCGTAACTTTTCTGCATAAACTTGATTCGATAAATAAAATAATTATACTATAAAATCCAGTAGTTCGTTCTCTAATCTTTTTGATAATCTTTCGCTCTGTATAATTACGGATTACGGAAATACGGATGGAAAAAAGAGAAACTCTAGAGGAATATACATACATGCGGTTGGATTTTCTACCATGATTAAAGACTTATAATACCTATTGAAGATATAAACTGTTTAGAATATGATAATAAAACGCTCGTCTTTAGCTCGCCGGAAAGTGTATAATCAATAAATTTCTAAATAACCAAGGACTAGGTAAATATACTCTCAAGGGATAGTAACGGGATGGTACCTACGTAATGATCATGCGATGAAACAATTTTTACGATCCACAGAAATTTTGTTACGAAAAATTGTTTTTTTTTTTTTCGTCTTTTTTTCTTTCTTTATTTTTTCTCGATGAGAAAGCTATAGCTGTATATAAATAATTTCCCGCCCTTAAGTTTTCTCGATGTAAATTAAACCACAAATTGGAAAAAAAAAAAAAAAAAATGTTATTTAAAAGAAAAAAATTAGAAAATTAGAAAATTGAAATATAAGTGAATAGGTAAGTAAAAAGAAATAACTGACCGAACTTCTTTTTCCAAAACCTAGGAATGACAATTTCCTCTTCGTTCCTGGGGTACGTTTCTCGTTATTATCCATGGTCTTATTATCTAGGGTGTAAACTTTTTCCTAGGTGCTCGGCCAATCCTAAGCTGTGATGGAGATGTCCACATGTGGAGGAGACGCTGCGATGGCAACTCCGTCCTGCTAGCTGCTGCAACAGAAGTTAACTGACTAAAACCACAGCCATACCGCAGAGCACTATAGTACTATCTACTACTTAGGTGGGTAGGCAGGCAGGCAGGTAGGTAGGTAGGTAGGTAGGTAGGTAGGTAGGTAGACAGTAGTCAACGTCAAAGTCTGCAGGACGTACCGCGACGGCGACGGCGACGGCGACGGCGACGACAAGTTCGAACGAGTCAACAACAAAACACGCGGTTCTAATCCGAACAGTGCGATCGCTCTACCATTCACTACTTATAGTACTATGCCAACCAACCGCACCACGAAACAATTCACTCCTTCAGATAATCTCATAGAAGCGTAAGAGAGAGAGAGAGAGAGAGAGAGAGAGAAAAAAATTACGTTATTTGAAGAGATAAGTCGGGGGATTATAATTGTCAAAATAGTAGATAAATATCCTCGCTATATATGTATGTACCTATAATGTATATATGTGCATATATATTTACATAGAAAAGACTAAACCTTAAATCCGTAATAAAATTACTACGTGATAGCGATTAGTTCCATACATTTGTTTTAACATCGATAATACGATTGTCCGGTCCCGTATAGCGCGGGTCCGATTTGCTACCGATATGACACCACGCTTATACGGATATAATGGTAAGACGCGAATAACAGCGTTTCTCTCTCTCTCTCTCTCTGTCTCTCTCTGGCTGGCTCTAATTGTCTAATACATATTATGGACATGGATTGACAAGTCTCGAATGATTAATCGTGAGGGATGAATAATACATTACAATACATATGTTGTATTTTAGATATACAATTTAGTTAGATTATAGAAGTTTGATAAAAAAACGAAAATTTTTATACTCATGTCGGTAAAATTGACGTCTGATAATGAATAAGAAATAAGAATTCCATTTTTTCTCCACTATAGGAACGACTGTTTTCATTATTCTGCACTCGTATAATAAAACACCTGGCATTTATACGATGCAGTTCAGTAGCAGCAATATATCGGTCGAAAAAAACTGTATCTCGAATTAATAATAATTATCATCTCTCGCCCATATGTCTCGTCAATTATTATAGGTAGGTATAAGACAATATGATTCAACGACCAAACCTTGCTCGACCTTGTGCTTAATAAACCGTGTAGTATAATAAGTTATATACATATATATATATGCCACTATATAATTTGTTATATTGCAGATTATTGCGAATTGTTTTTGAAAATAATTTCTATAAGTATACGTCTGTAACATTAATTTAAGATATAAAAATAAATGATTAATTAGGATAATTGAAGAAAATTGACAAAAAAGGAAAAAAAAAAAAAAAAAAAGACCACACAGAGAAGAATTATCAATTAAGAATAAAACTACATATTCGTAAATTATTGTTGTACTTCTTCTTTACTCTTACTCCTGCGTATTTACCTTTTTTAATTGTTATTATTCAGGTATCGCAGGTAAATTATTAAAAACACCTTGTTTTTTTTTTTTTTTTCTATTTTCTTTTTTCACGATGTTTTACACACGATATGATAATTTCGTGGTATGGATAGATAAAGACGCGGTATAATTAGAAGTAATGATACATATGCATATGCATATATATAACGTTAGGCGGTGGAATTTTGAATTTAGAAAAAAAAAATATATATATATTTATAAAATATGTTCGAGGAGGTATGTATATCGAAATCTTATAAACGTACATATACATCTATTATCTACGAAGAAGACATATACAAGAATGTAGTTCCTTCGGAATCCTGACCAAAGACGTCGACCGTCTAGTAAACGCGTCCTTGAAAATCCCAGGAAATGCAACAAAAGAATTTTCGGTATATGTAGTTTCCTGCTGCAGTGTGCAGCGGCTATACTTATACCTACCTATTATACACAGCCGTTAAAATTGACTATAACAGCTGCGTCTACAATACAACCGCAACGGAGAAACACACCTGCCCAAAAATTCTCACATACATAAGGCTTTAGACGCGTATACACCGTTATGCAAACCTGTACTAACCAACTGAATAAATAAATAAATAAATAAGTAAATAAACAATTTTTCTGAAAATAGGTAACGACCTTTTCATTCATTAGTTTTTATTTCTAGTCATTTTTTTTCCACCAATTTCGTGCGAAAAATGAGTATATACATGATGGAAAATTCCATTCCCTCTTGAACCGAGATCTCTGAGGGCGGATCGGATGTCTTATGCCTGAGGCGACAACGACGGTTGGGATTTATGAATCCAGGTCAAAAACCTCGTCGTATAGCCCGCGTTGCATAACCTTGTGCTACAAAGGGGAAAAAAGCAGCAAGCAAACAGGCAAGCAGGCATGCAAGCAAGCAAGCAAGCAGCGAGAGAAACGAATGATCGAGCCTTTCTCTCAGCAGTCAGTTACCTAGGTGTGTGTGTATGTGTATGTGTATGCCTATACATATAATAGGATCTTACGGATAATAAGAGACGTTAGATTATTTTTACGAACGACTAATGGCAATGGCTCGATGGCGAAGAGAAACAGCCCCGTTGTTCTTCTCATTTCTTACGGAGGTAAAACACCGTTGCTGCGTCAGGCATAAGACCGTACGTCTCAGCGCGTAGAGATCGGTCGCGATCCCTTCTTCGCGTGCGGTCAGACCGTAAATAAGAAAGAAGGGAGAGAAAATTCTCGGAAACTGCGGTGCGGACCGAGAAAGAAAGAGAGAACAAAAAAAGAAAGAAAAGAAAAGAGGGATAGAAACTGGACCGTTTTAACGTCGTTTAGTTTGACGACTAGTCATCGCGCAGTGTCGTTAACACCGTAGAAAACAATTATTAAACAATTAGAACAATTAACGTATAAAGAACGCGCGCGGTCAGTTTTTAAGATTATATTGAATGTAATAGCAGCTGTCTGCGATTTCAAGGACGTATAATAACGGACGAATGAAAAATAAATGAAATATTAAGAAGAAGAAGAAGAAGATACGGATTCGGTCAAGGAAATACCGTGACAATCAGGTGAAACCGAATGGACCGATCCCCCACCCGGCGGATAATTCGTATTTTTATGGGGTTAGCCACTCGTTGCGCTGAAAAATCCCTAGGGTTATTTGGCCACGAGGTCGATGCAACAAAACACCCTGAGGATTTTCAGTGCAACGAGTAGCTATCCGCATAAAAATACGAAATCATCCGCCGGGTGGGGGATCGGTCCATTCGGTTTCACCTGATTATCACGGTATATACACATATCCAAGTATACAATATCGTTATATGAACGAGATCCGTCGAGTTAAAGCTGTTAATTATTATCACATGTACCTTATGATCGTTGAATGAACTTCGACCTATTGTTTGTTACGAATGTTCCGCGGCGATCCCGTTTCTAAAGAGTATTTACACAATTTTCCATCAAATTGTTCGCGATGTATATTGTTATACACGCATACAGTATAAACTACGCGTAATATTATCCCCCGATTAATTTACTCTGAATATAAGATCGCAATAAGAGACAATATGAGAAACATAATAATACAGTAATTGGATGAACGTATATAATAGATAATCAATTCAATCGTTGTGTGTTATTCTCTATTGATAAAATATGAAAATTGATAATTGATAAGAAAATGACCGCAACGGAAAATACAAAAAGCGAATAAAAACGAAGCATGCGTTTTATCTAGAACCAGACGTAAGTATCGCTACGTTCAGTAAATAAAAAAAAATAATAAAAAAAGAAGAAAGAAAAAAAACACACGCAATGATGGTAAAATTTCTATCGACGCTAAATCTACTACAATCGTATTTGATTTCTAATTTTGATTGATCTATAAACTATATAATCCGCGTGTATTTTCATGTTTGAAAGAAAAATTTTCATAGCTTCAGATCTTTTAAACTGCTGGATATTTAATTATTCATTAAAGAGCGTAAGTAAAAAGAATTGCGTTAGTCTCCCGCGCGTAGCGATTAACCCGAAAAATTTATTACGCTAAAATAACATCGCGCGTTCTTCGCACACCCCGTAGGACGTGTAGGTAGGTGCAGGTCTCCCCCCGTTGCGTTATAGCGTCGTGTGTAGTAAGGTAGTAAATATGTATCGTCGACGACGCCTAGGCCAGGGTCGACAACGTCAGCTGGTTTAAGCCGGCATTACTAAGGCGGCCTCTAAAGTATCAATCGATCGGAAACGAGAAATTATTATGCTTATACAATATCGCGTTACACACAAACTATGCATCTACCTACCACATACTTGTTTTTTTAACTCGAAACAAGACTGCACACTATAAGGACCGACAAATAATTCACACCCCCTTACTCTCTCTCTCTCTTTCTCTCCATACGACTCCATGCGAATAACGACGCACAGTATAACTCTTCCTTTCTTCATCCTACTATTATCTTACCTGAACAGGCGGATGACGATGCCCTCGCCGCTTCCGTTTCACAAACGCGTAACTAACTGACTGATCCTTTCCTATTCAACTGCACAATCGGTACCCAACGTGCTTTCCAAGTTCTACCCCAGCTTCTTCTTCTTTACTGACTGACTGACTGATTGACTTATTGACTGACGCACTCACTCACTGACTAACTGACTGTCTGACTGGCGACTTAGGCGACTCAGGAGTGAAAACGGGGAGCCACGAGAGAGCGTGGAGGTGACTTAGTTGCTGTAACGTGCACAGTATTGTGTCGTCGATCCCGGTGCAGGCTAAGCAGGCTCGCTTTACCTGTGCTTAGCACACTGACCGGCAGGCCGTCTGGCCGACCGGTCAACGCCGTCCCCCACCATACGCGTACGTATTGTACGTACATGCATACGTACATACGTTGAACGGTCTTTGGTTAGACGCCATGTAATGGTACGGACTAGGAATTGTTGATAGGTGTATATATAATAATAGCGGCGAGACGACGAACCTAGGCGAACTTTTGGTCTCTTGTATCGTCAGACGCGGTTAAAAACTGAAACCTAGTTGATTAGAAGGGGGCTTTTGGTTACACGCAGCTAATGCTATGCGTATAGGTACATTTATGTTGAGGCTGTCGTCAATATGTATATAGGAAATTCGCGTGACTTCGTGATTCGAAAATTAGAATTCCGTCATTTTATTTGTTAGATAGAAAAACTATGATATTATAACTGTATCTTCAGTCAAATCTATACATGGCTAGTGGATAGACGATTTCTATTTTGAAATTCAAATTTGAATTGGTATAATATCATGTATGTATATTCACGAGGCTCGCGGAATAGATAATTCGGATTATTCTTTCCCCGTTTTCATGCTTGAGTTTGGTACAAATTGTTGAGTAATATACATAGTACATGGCTAGCAGAAATTTATGCCTATAGACGAGTGTCTAATGTTACGTATTTTGCAGTTCAGCTAATAACTTATAGAGGTATATAACTACGCAGTTTCTGTTCAAACTTATTTATACGGAGATTTGGTCGAGGAATTCTTTCGAGTTTAATATGATTCGAAATAAAACTATGCCGAAGTGCGATAGGCGGAATACGATTATGATAACACGAGTCGTATGCTTAAATAAAGAGTATCAAGTTCGATAGATTATTTCACTCGCACGCCCGGGTTATATTGAATTTCTTAATCGGTATATAAAATATGAATATGAATACGATGCGATAATTCATTGTCTCATTGTCTTATGAGCTATACTTATAATAACACCATGCATAAATACATATATATGTATATATATATGTCTCAAATTGCGTGCGATAAAAATGATTCATCGAATTTTCTTTCCATTCCTGATCGTTTCACGGACTAACTGCAACAGGCATTGCATGCGGTGCAGATATGCACGAGTGAATAAATGAGTAAATAAATAAGCTAGATTTATATATAGTATAGAGAATGTGGAAATGGAATTATGATGATTCATGTAATCAATAACGAAGATTTTTTTCTTTTTTTTTTTGTCACTAAAATAAACATTAATTAATAGTTCTATAATTGAGTGTGTCGAGTATACATATAGAATCAGATTTTATTAAATCGCTTTGAAATATATATGTATATATCTACATATCTGCAACGCACCCGTTATTTTATTTCGATAACACGTATTAACATACGTGTTTAGAATACGAATAGTACCGCGAAGCGAAAGCGTTAATTTTATTACCCACGTGTCATTATTGCAACGATTGCTAATATTCGTCTACTTAAACTTTCTTACCGCAAATTTATTCCTCGACTCAACAGCAGTAACTAATGAAAGAGAGACAAAAAAAAGAAAAAAAAAGAAACAAAAAGCTACCTATATATATTCTATCGTGAATTGTAATGTGTTTTCGTAACTCATCGTCAGCGTATAAATAACTATATTATATATTATAGGTGTATATATATATCTGTAGACTTCAGATTATGATATGACGTATAGTATATACTAATAGAAATCGCGTATATAAATTATAAATATGTCCTCGATTCATTTTTTTGTCTAATTTTTACGTTGTTCCGTCGATTTTTTTTTTTATTTTTCATTTTTTTTTATTCTGTTTATTTTCTGTATCTCTTTTCTTTTATCAATCAAGGGTATAATTAAATTTCCCGAAAGCTAACCAGCCAAATATTTATTCTAGCTAATGGTTATAGAGGTACTATCGCGATGATAAACGGACCGGGTAAAAACATTTTTTTTTTTTTTTTTTTTTAAATTTATCCCTACAAGATTATTATCATACGGATGAAATTTGAATGAAAAAATTGAATTTCATTTTTTTCTTCTCCCCCAACTTTCGGTCTATCATATGATAGGTATATGTGAAAGATTGAATGCAATTATCACGTCATAATTCATACCTTAGAAGTACATAAGGGAACTCAATATAATAATTACATATAAGTATAGGGATATATATATCGATAATTTAAAGTGACATATTCGATATCACAGAGTGATGTAACGCGTAAAAAATTTATAAACGCCTATAACAAGCGCGTGACTATAGACTACCAACTGCATCGTAGGTATGGACAGTATAACTAAGCAAGCGCAATGATTGAGAGGGAAAAAAAAAAAAAAAAAAAAAAAAACAAGTACCGAAGAATTTATTTATAGTTACCTACATACTGCGAAAAATTCATCACACTTTATGCATATAGCATATTCCATTATGTGTTTCAATTGTTTGTTATACTTTTACTTATTGTGTTAGTATCAAAAAAACATCTGTGTAAACTTGTCTGGTTATTTGTGTAATTTAATATACATATTAGTATACTAAAAATAATAATGATATGTAACATGCGTGTTTATTCCTGTCTAACTATTGCAGAAGGATATAATTATCATTTCTAATTAAAAAAAAAAGGAAGTTTCGTCAATTTTCAGTCAAATATGTATTTTCAATATGCTTCCGAAGATGAAACCTCGATCTCTTCGCAATTCGCTGTTACTTTTGTAGAGGAAGAGAAGAAAGAAAAAAAAGGAAAAAAATTGAGATTTGAAAAACTGAAAAAGAATTTGAAAATAAATGGAATGTATATAAATAAATGGAGGCGATAGGCGCGTTTATATACAGACGCTAACTCGGTTCGAGTACTAGATCACGTTGCATGAGACAAAGTCACGTGCGACTCGACCAAATAAGTTACATCATCTATTTAATAATTGACACCAATGATGTATGTGCGTGTATGATAATGATAATAACAATAATAATTGAGCGAGTATTAAACTGGACTCTTTAGGGTCGATTAAATTATAAACGTATACCGCGTATGTAGCTCTGTTGTTTTTGTTTAAGCATTGAATGTCTGCACATTATGATATGGCAGTCGAAGAAAATAAATAAATAAATAAATAAACAAGTATAAAAAATTATATTTAGAAAAAAGTTACGCCTCCGTTGTTAGAAACTGTTGCGTTGGAAGTAAAGGAAAAAAAAAATAGCAGTATTTGCTGCCTTGCGTTTGCCAATTGGCAAAGGTAACACTTCAGAAATATGTTAAAGGGTACAGAAGCGAACAGTTATGCCATATAATATGACATGGAGATTCAAATTCGGAATCTATTTTCATGTATACGATATAGGGACCGCACAGACATAGTATTGTGTCTAGACATAAATTTCAACTTGAAAGTTTGAATATCGTCATGTGTTTAGTCTATATTTCACACGTATCTTTCAGTGGCTGGAGTGTGGAGACCTACATATTATACTACATCATACATGTATAACGGCTAATCAATTGTGAAAGCACAAAGATTTCAGTGGTTGAATTCTACGAGTTGGATGTATATAATATGTATAATAATTCCTACGAACGGATTTGTAATCTTTTTTTTTTTTCTTTTTTTTCTTCATATACACTCTTATGTAAAAGTTTTTCTACGTAGAGAAAGAAATTCTCCGTACTGTTTGAAAAAAAACAGAGAAAGAGAGAGACGATGAAAATATATAGAAACTTGAACGAAATAATTTTTTTGTCACATAATAGTTATCCACGTGTTAATTTCCATATTTTCATTCAATTGTGTCGAATAATAATGAAAAGAAAAAATTGAAATCATTTCAACCCCAACTTTGACATTGACTCTGAAAACGTCGCGTATAACGTCGTGGGAATTCGTTCGCGTAACTTCGGAAGCCTCCGCGCTGCATTTCCTACTTCGCGGGAGTCTTATCTGGCTTATCATGGCCTGCAGTTCGAGGCTTCGTTCGAACTTTAATGCATTTAATATTTCATAGCTAATACGTGCGATGTAAGAAAAAAGAAGAGGTATGAAGATTGAAGAAACAAAACAGAGAATCGACTGCAATAACAATTTATACGTATACATACACGTATACGAATGCATATAGAAAGGATCTGATGAGAAAAATAAATAGAAATAAAAAGAACAAAAATTTGATTAATAGATTTTTGGATCTTTTTTTTTTTTTTTTTTCCTTTTGCGTTCAAGGATTACGAGAAAAAGAAATCACGAAAGAAACAGTAAAACAAATTTGATGACCTCTTTTCGCTTCCGAATCTATACTATATGAGAGGATGAAATGTGCGAATCAACTCACCTTGATGAGATCTTCTCAGTGCCAGTGCCGCGCGGATTAGAAAAATAAATGAAGTTGATTAGTAATCAATCCTTTCACCTCGTTAACGTTCGCCCGGACACGTCGACGTTAACGTTCGTACTAGGCGGTAGACCCCCGTTGGCTTATTGCTGGTATAGAGTCCTTTGACTCCGTGGAGAGCAGCGCTTCACCACATCCATACAGAACAAGTATAATTACGCCTCTCAAGGCTTCAGCCCGTCCGGAACACCTCGTTGTGTTACGTCTTGTTCTTGGCCTGAGTTCGAGGCCGTTTCTTCACTCTTTGGCGTTAAAGAGACGCGCGCGAGTAAAGTACTTAGTTTTTAAATCCCAGAGAAACGAAAAAAAAAGAAAAGACAAAAAAGCACTACTTTGATAATTAATTCAGGGCTGGTTTTAGCCGCAGAAATCTAAAGCAGTTAGTATTTTTGTTTTTTCTTTCTGCCAGTTTTCGGGAACTGAATTATTAATTATTCCGTATATTCAAACGAAATGATGTATCTTGCTGTTTTAAGCCTTCGTCACGATGTATGCACGCAGATTCATATTAATTCAATGGTTATTCCGATGTAAATGATTTGAAAAAAAAAGAGTCAAAATATACATCACGTTTGCTAGTTTTCATAATTTGGCATTAGAAATATGCAAGTGGAGATTGACGGAGACTAGGTATACGTCAGAGCTTGCCGCAAACTCGTGACAAAACAAACGTTATCCCGGCTGGCCGAACGTAGGTTAAAAATAAATTCTTTATTTTTGTTCTAGCGAAAACCTCGTTATTGTTACTTCGCTTATTTTCCCCCGACACGTCAACGCGAGATTTTACTGTCTAGCTGTCAGCGAATTATGTTATGCCAAGTTATGTCACTTCCTCTTATTTTTTAGTTTGTTTTCATTTCAGAATTCCATCGGATTCATTCATAGGAATTTCATCAGATTAACAAAAATGAAGAACAGCAGGTTCCCGAATTCACACTACCCGTTAAACAACGTCTGCAGTGAGATCACGGAGAGAAAAGAAAGGGGCGTGATCTTTACTCTTTTTTCCCGGAGATAAGGGAATATTTCTTCTCGATAAAAAATATTGTAATTAACAGATTCTCAAACCACCTAGCACTCGATTCAATGTACATAAAAAATATTTACACCACGCGCACTGAGTAGTCTATTATAATTAACTTTTTATTTTTTATTTTTTAACCTGATCGAAGGATCGATGCGATAAAGAGTCGCGGGACACAGAACCGGCGCGGCGTCGTTACTAGTTGAATACAAACACATCCGTGATTGATACCGTAAATCCTTAGCGTGGTAGGCACGAATGCGTGCAGATATTTACGGCGGACTATAGCTATAAGATAAATATGGTAGTACTAGCACGACCGACAGGCAGCTGCTGCTCACAAACCGCGGTGGCTCAGACTGGTGGACGAAACGTAGCGCGGTTTTAAAACTTCCTCCGGGACTCTATTGTGGCATAGATACATGTAGAGTCTGGAGGTGATGACGATGATGATGAAAGTGTCAAATTTCCAGGTCCGAATTAAATATCGCGCTGACGCTACGCCGTTGAAAATAATATGGCGAAAGAACGCACATCACAGAAAGAAAATGAACTTTTTACAAATTAGAACCGTATACGATTACAATAGCCACGAATACGCACGCAACGAACACCACAATCTTTGCTAGTAACAGTCGAACTTATCTGACCACCGTTAAAAGATTGTTCTAACCACGTGGAAATATTAACAAACTAGATAGGTTACTGATATACCGTGATAATCAGGTGAAACCGAATGGACCGATCCTCCACCCGGCGGATGATTCGTATTTTTATGGGGATAGCCACTCGTTGCACTGAAAATCCTCAGGGTGTTTTGTTGCATCGACCTCGCGGCCAAATCACCTTAGAAATTTTTCAGCGCAACGAGTGGCTAACCCCATAAAAATACGTAATATCCGCCGGCCGGGGAATCGGACCATTCGGTTTCACCTGATTGTCACGGTATATTCATGGTTCGCTCACCATTCGCCATGTGCACACCACGTGTCCAATGTCAAGAGCGATGTAAAAAAAAAAAAAGGAATGAGTAAATTCTAACCAATTCGAGGACGAGGATATGGTGTCGTGACGTCAGAAGAGAGTCGATTTTTATGCTTCTTTTGTCTAATAATCGATGATCTAGATTATTTTTTCAATCACACCGGCACTAGAAAATCAACTAAAGATGACATGTGTGTCAATTTAAGGGATGGATAGTAAAATTCGTTGGTTAAAGTCGCGAGATGAGAACCGTAATTTGAGTTACGCCAGGCACGGGGTTTCTCTCACACTATACGACATGCTTGTTTTCTAAATCTTATATGTACACAGAATTAGAATTTCAAGCTATAATGTAGCTACATTCACGGTTCTCTGATACCCTTAGAATCGAAATTTCAACGTATAAATTGTCTATTTTAAAACAGTTTCGCTGTATCGCATGACTCGCAAACGAGATTCCCTCGTTTCTGACGTCGCGATTTGCGGCAATATGTTATACTATATCTCTTCGGCGAAAGGGACGTTGTTCTATTTCATTGAATATCACTACGGGTCTCTTGAAAATAATCATTTCAATTATGTACTGACAAAGGGATAAAATAGATAGAGATAAAAAAACCCTTATAAAAATGTACATTACGTTTATTGATGATCGGTTGCTATGCATGTCCTTTTGTAATAATAATATGGATTACAAATGTGTATGTATGTGTATTTTTAGGGTGTGAATGGGGGATTCGGGTTTACGGGGCGGGGGGAGGGGGGGGATGTCGACAGTAATTACCTACACGACGTATCTCATTATAGAAAACACTACATATACATACGTTATATATTTTTTTTTCGTTTTTTTTTCTTTCTCTCTTTCTACTAACGACGTAGTATCCTTATATCCTTTCAAGGTACATGTGGGAGTTCATGAGAAAGGTCCCCACGGGGTGATGAACTAGTGAATATTAGTAATTGAGATAATAATTCTACGCAATAGATAATAATAATGATAATAATAATAGTAATAATAATAATAATAATAATATTATTATATGTAACTTAGAGTAAGTTATATCTATTAATCGTAATGCGGGCGTTTGTGCTTTATATACACAGTGGTATTATAGGAGGGAATATAGAAAATGGGATGAAAATACTGGGAAACAGAAAGGGGGAATCTTTGTAAATGGGACTGGGATTGGGATTGGGATTGGGATAATACAATGACACAGTATAAGTATCCTAACGATTTAAAACTACTAACTAGTATCAACATTTATACATAACACAACCGAATTCCTCACGTATTCTCTCACTATGGGCGGGCGGGTGGGGGAAAGTATCTAAAGCACTTGACACAGAAATGAGAAGTAGAATGAGATGGTAGCGATGAGATGATTCAAATGGCACGTAATCTTATTAAAAATTGTCACAAACAGATCCTTCCTCTAGTCGTCCTGGTCACTCTAATATAGTAACCCTATGTGTATAATCGTTATAGAGCATAGCGATTCTAGTCTATGCTATAGTATAATTCTCGCTGCTAATTCTGTTCTTGTTATTAATTATTATTATTATTATTTACTAATAATAATTCAAAATTGTTTTCTCTTTCGTTTTCCTTTCCTATGTACAAAAAATCTGTTGTTGCGTCTATAAATTGAAAATTTGTTCATGTTGTGTGTTTTTTTTTTTGTTTTTTTTCTTCGTTTTGTTATTTTCAAAAAGATATTATTAATATAATATTATTATGTATGTATGTATGTTAATGTATATATATACTATTATGTATACGTATATTGCACTAACGAGAAATGACGATAATTATAATATTTGTATATCGATGTAATAGGTAATAAAATAAAAATATAAAATTATAAAACTATCAACAAATATACACCTTATTAGAGTCGTGAAACAAAATTAAAAAGAAAAAGAAAAAAAAAAAAAAATCAACCGCATTCAATAACAAATACGGTCTTTGCGTAGTATATTCAAGAGTTGAGCTTTCTTCGTCCAAAGACATATTATTCAGTTTATTTTATTTTATTTTATTTTATTTTATTTTATTTTTATTTTCACGCTAGATTTGTTTTTATATTATTTATTATTATACGTAATTGTTCGTTTATTTTTATTTTTTTTGTTTAGTTTAATTTTTTTCGTATCCTCTATTACTGATATATTCGTGCGAGTTTCTGTGCAGATTGAGAAATAAAATAAAAATAATATATATAAAAAAAAATAAATAAATAAAAACTATCTTCAATCTTTGCTAAGCCAACTTTATGAATCGTTTGATTCAATTACTAGAAATCTACAACGAAAAGATAAATACTGTAGCCTATATCTTTCCTTTTCTTATATATATATTTTATTTTATTTATTTTTTATTTATTTATTTTTTTTCATTTTTTTCTTAATTTTTTTCTTTTCGTTTTTCCTTTCTTGGTAAACAAGAAAGTTTCCATATGATTATAAAGTAGCTAATAATAGATAAGATGAGCTGCTCTTTAAATTCTGTATATAATGTAAATACGAATATCATAGATTAAGACTAAATAATTCTGGACAAAAATCATCACGCGGTGCGTTTGTGTTTGTGTTTTCGTTTTTGTTACGTTAAATTATCAGGCGACTTTTTTTTTAAGAATAATCAAGATTTGAAAGAAGAAGAAGAAATGATTCATTTCGTCATTAAACTGTTATCAATAAATAAATACGTAGAATTGTCAGAAGAAATATTGAATTCAAGTGAAAGAGAAATAAACTTTTTTAAATCGGAAATACGTCTTCTGTTTTACTGTAAAAATATTTGTATTGGTAAAAAATGACCAAAGTCCAATTTCACAGCATATTAATTTATCGAATAAAAAGAGCTATGCTGAGTCACTGTGAAAATAAAAAATAATATTCCGATTGATAGTTTCATTTGAAAAATACCTCATAACTAATAGTAGCGGTTCTTCCCCACTTGGATTTTAGTACAGAGAAGAAGAAACCCGCGGTTTTTTTTATAATATAACGAGTTGAAAAAGCCATGTCTGAACTGTATCTTCTTATTAAATTTCGCGATACTAAAACGACGAAGAATAAGAGTAAGAATAAGAATAAGAAGAGGAGGATTACCACCTCTCACAATCAGCGTATAAAATTTTTTTGTCACCAATTTGAAAATACCAATTTTTTAATACGATAAGTCTAGCCAAATATAATATAATATCTTATCTTATATATATATATATAAGTAGACACGATTGCGCGCAACAAAAACTGAGACTTTTATTCGATAAAAATTCAAAAAACCGTCCCAAGTCTCACGCCCTAAAATTCCAAGATCTTAATATTCCTGATTAATCCAATGTACCATATATCGTGCTAATATCGCTTTTGCCTGATGAATTCATCTCAAGTTGAACGAATGATTTACTCCCCAAAAAGAGTTAGTATTATGTATATATATACTTAAATATATATCACAAAAAATCGTGGCAAATCGTCCGGAGAAGGCTATACGCTAGGTATAGAATTACAAATATTGGGAACTCTGTGATATTCAGTATTCACATATTGTATGCAACGTATATCGGGTCTAATTGATCCGCGAGGAATCCGTCTCTTAGATGCATCCGTTGTTTTTCACCGCGTGAATTGATCGGTACTACACCGGGGTCAACGACGACAACAACTCCGACTACTAAATGATGTTCCTCGAGGACTGCACTCGTCACTAATGCCACAAGATCCAGAGCTTCACTCTCACTCCCATCCAATTCGACAACAACAACCAGGAGGTTCGTCCACGTGAAGACAGCGCTGTAACAATAAGATACCTTAGTTTTAAGACACAAGCGTGCAGAATTAGAAATGGAAATCTGTCATTTTTAGATCATCCTAAATTATCAATCTCACATTCGTAATGACTGACCTTCCATCTATATACATATGTAAGATTACATAAAAGCCACAGAATTACATGTCTTTATTATTAGTTATCATAAGTTGCGTAAGTATAAACTTGGAGCACGGATGAAGTCACTTCTTTCCGTAGTATTTGCTAAGAATGATTAGGCACACACATATGTGAATGATTATAGTATAAGAATAGCTGCGTTTCACGCACCTGTAATTAATTACAGGGCCAAAGGGTGTTGCATTAATTATTTGCAGATGCGTTACTGGTATTCCATTTAATATAGTTACGCAAATTATGGGCGATTAAGTGAGTGAATGTAATGTCTTGCACCCGGTGTGATATAACTGAGTTTAAATTAAATTAGAGACAACAAGGAATTCGAAGTTATGTCATTTCTTACGTTATAATCATAATCATGATGTAATTATCGTTGAAGATGATTGATAAAGTGATAAATAACTTCAGAGACATTGAAAAGGTGCGGTCTAATCATGCGGATAGTGGCAGTTAACGAGACACTGTTGATGAAAGAAGTTGATTTATCCATTCGAGTAGCTATACTTTATCGTAGTTCAATCTATCCGATTTACCGTTTGATTACATACGTAGTTACGTCGATTCATCAATTTGATTAATGTCAATAGAGAAGGATGATTCATTTGATAAACGGAATTATTCCAAGCCTTGTATCTTATCAAATACATACAACAATAATGAAAATTTAGAAACGTTTCAAGCTTGCTGAGAGACGTTTATCCAGTATGACCAAGTATTTTGTCGTTGTAAGCATTGCCAAACATCTCAAGCATGTATTAAGAAGATAAAATTACCGATCTGGGATACCCACTAGACGTGTTACGTATTCATGGTATAAAAATATCTGGTATCTAATCGTTTGCAAGGCTGTTTTTCAAGGGCCATATATTTCAGGGTCGACGCCTTGGAGATTTGATCTGTTATTTTCACGTCAAAATGTCTTAGGCTGATAGAGTTTTTCGTTCTATTTTCTTCTCACAATATAAGAATCAAGTTGATCCGTAAAATCCCGAAAAACAAAACATAGTAAATGATGTTGATTAAATGTAGTCGTTTGGAACAACTTAAAGAACACTTTTGCGCTCTTCAGTCAAAGTAATTTGTGTTACGATGCAAACTCTGTTTTAAAATAACAATCATCACGCCGCACTGAAAGCGTGAACAACGAATTAACTCTGCAATTTCAATATGTTTATATCTATCAACGTGTTTACATACTCCGAGCTTGAGAGAATCTATTTTCAGGAAATAGTAAGGTAAAAGCCTTGCCCTTGGATCAGGCATAAGTCAATTCTCAATTCTGAAAGCTGTTCTCTAAAATATTCAAGTCAATGAGTTTTATTTTTAGTACTTGTTCGGATAAGAGTTAGATTATTTCACTAAGAATTGCCGCATCGAGTATAGAACTAACATCGATACTTTAAGCTCCTATTTTAATCCCAACTTTACTTCCATAAAAATAAATCTCAGCACTCACCATTCGGCAATCTTTTTATGACACCTCATGACGCTGTTCTCTATATCAATAGGATGATATCTCATCCCCCTGAGCAGAATAGCCTCGTCAAGAGCACCGACCACAAAAACAGCGTCATGTAATTCAGCGTCGACCGGTGGACCCTCTGCTTCAGATGCAGAACTGTCCCCTGGTGTATCGCCTACAGCAGATTGCTGCACACTTTCAGTTCTCCTAAGAAATCCGAGATAGCCAGTCCTCGCGTAAACCTCTCCAGTATTGCCAGTGACAAGACGAGCATTGAAGTGATCTGCGTAGTCGCTTTCGTCTCCATAAATCGTGAAGTAGCCACTCGCGTTGTGAGAAGATTGTACCCAGATTTCACCTAAGTGCGAGTCCCCACATTGACCCTTTGTCTCTGGATTTGCTATTATCACCTTAACTCCTGGCAACAGTTTCCCGGATTCCATCAAGCACAGAGAGTGGGGACTCCCCCTTTCTACTAACGATACTCTGTCGTTTCTCAGGGCCCGTAAATCAACGTATACAGTTGATGGTTCTGGACTAGATGCTCCCTGTTAGAAATATAAGCGAAGAATAAAATTAATGCCATGATTTTTGCTTAGGGGTCTCTAATTTCTTCTGACTTACCTGAAGACATATGGCAGTGTTAACTCTGCAGCCGAACGAGGTCGACACTGCACGAGGGCTTAATCCGAGAGCAGAAAACAGTTTGCTGAAGCTAGTAGTTAGCGCTATACGTGGTCTCTCTTCCGCTACAACAACGCACGTCCTTACACAGGCCAGACTTACTCCACGAGCTTTCAAAGCATGTACAGAAGAGCCCAGACCCTTTGTACACAATTCCATTACACCATAAGAACAGAATGTGTCTCTGACTCTGTGCTGGCTGACGGCAGACAACCATGAAGCTGGGTTTGCTTCGACCTGTAAAAAGCAAATTATTAATTCGATGGTTTAGGTTGTTGAGGAGCTTCTAGAATTGTTTTCACAGTTAAACAACTCATTAATTAAACCTTAATTTCTCGAGCAGAAAAAATTCCTATATTAATTTACCTCCGACGGTGGTATGAGGATAGAATGATGGCCGCTGTATATACTGCTTAGGCACCATAGTGCAAATCCGAGACCAGAATATGGGTCCAAACACAAAGCTATGTGCCGCGATGGATACAATTCACAAGCGAGCTTCATGGCTCGACATAGAGAGGTAACTGCTGCATGGGACATCTTTATTCCAGCCAGCATGCCTGTCGTTGATACGCTAAAATCTAAATATGCTAACATTTCTGCTGTCGGAGCTCTGTACATGACTGGAAGCTTCTTTTTTGGCATATCGTCCATGTCCAACGTCGTTGGCCAAGTCTTCATGTCTACTACGTTGTTAGCTTCCTAATAAACAGAAAAAAAAATGCTAAATTAACTTCAATTTAACAAAAGTCAGCATAATTTACATTCTTATCATCGTAATTCATATTCTATTAGATATTGAATTGTAATGAATTCAACAAGACTCTAAAATCAATTCCAAAGATTCGGTTTAGCTTCACTCACCTTTGATTTCAAGAGCTTCAGCAGATTTTGATTAGATAATACGAGTACCGATTTACTAACGTCCACGATCATTCTTACAGTGGGAAGAGTAGTTTGAAGATTTTGTGGATGAGGTGGCCTAATCGTGACTGGTACAGCACCGACGTATAAGCACCCATAAAAAGCACAAATGAGATCAATACCAGGAGGAAATATTAGCGCAACGTGATCCCCGGTATTAATTCGTCCACGATCTAATAACAGGTTTCCAATCCTCTCAGCTTTTTTGTGCAGTTGTGAACACGACAGTGATGTCGCTATCGCACCCTTTGCATTGAGCAACGTGAATATCACGTGATCTGATGTACTGGCGGCCCGCCACCGAAGAATTTCTGATATAAACTGATACTGTAACAAAATAATAATGACGATATTCATTTTATGAACAGAAAAATAAAAGATCAATCCCTCTGGTTTTGTGAGCTAATCTACGTACGTAGATGTATTAAATTATTACTAATGAACAAGTTATACTGACTTTTTTAGCACTGTCGCTGTCTTCGTCCAGAATTCCCATGTCTCTTCCCTGCGCCGAAGCCAAACGATTTCCTTGTACTATGTTGCCGACCATGACGCTGGCTGGACCGACGTCTGCAACAGAATCCCCCGCTACACGCCCCCGCACCATTCCGTTAGTAAACCAACACAAACACTCAACCCAGTAATGAGTACCTCACACACTCTCCCCTGACTGAGGCCGGAAAATAAAAGTTAGCAAATAGGCAGTGTAGTATAATTTCTTTGGCAGCAATTAACAACAAATTCTTTTCAATGAAACTGAACACAACAGGTCTAGGGTATCAAGGCCATTCAGGGCTCAGCCAAAAGAAAGAAGGATAACAATATTTGTGGATTACATCATGCTGAGCATTGGATGCTTAAGGGCATACAAAGGTGGCAAGCTGATGAATAAAGCTAGGGAGAGCCTTGAGCAGTTTAATCAATATACTTCACAGACTTTAATCAAAGGGATTATTAGATATCAATAAATAATTAGTCTACATTTGGACGTAATGAGATAGTATAAAATAAAACTTGCCACCTGTGAAAGACGATAGTAGCAGCTTGCTTTGATATTGAGTTTAATATGGGGTTTAAAGTATAAAAATGAATCGTTTTTTTTTTTTTTACTTTGCAAAGTAATAAACTTAGTTTTGATAAACTTGGAATATGGCTTATAATAGTAGGCATTGCATTTTGTACAGGGTGCATAAAAAAAAGTGGTTCTAGATCAGTTTAGTGTGTGTAAAATGATATGATATGAAAATTGATCACAAGAGTAGTTTATAATATTGACGATATACATATAAATGTAAAGTTTTGATTGAAAAATATTTAGCGACAATAAGATAGTAGATAATTAAATAATATAATATAATTAGTGTGAAAATAAGAAGCAATAGAGATTGTAGAGCTAGACGATTCATTTGATTCACACTGTTATAATATCATCTGAAATGTATAAATACGAATACAAAAAACAAGTAGCAACATTTACTTCAACAGTGAGTCAGAAGCTTTAGACAACTCGCCGGTGAACATTACGCACAAGAAAATATCTTGCAATTTATACCTAGAACTCTTCATCGACGTAAGAACCGAATTAGATTAGCAAATTTACTTCACCGAGTAAAACAATTTAACAAAAATAAGCAGCTAAAAATATTGAAAGTCGTTTAGCCTGTAGCCAATGTTCACAATGAAGCAAAAGTTTTACTTACACAAACGGTTTGATTGGAATCGCGTTTACACACCTGATCCTATAGATGATTTATGACATAAACTGGACTGTATTGCTTACCCGAATGGACCTCGCGAGGTTTTGGTAAGTTGGTCACGCAAGTGTGTGGGCAAAGTAATACATTTGCAGGATGCAGAGCTCCCTCCAAAAAGCGACGTTTTGTTTCCGACAAATGGATTCCACCAAGTGGTGTTTTTGGAAGATAATTAGGAGGCACTAAAGCAAGACAATAGATTCCGACCGCATGAATTGAGTCAACGGCTTGTAGTACCCTGGACATCCATTGGAAGCTCTGTGAAACAAATAATTCCTCAAATTAATATCAGCTTTGCATAGTTCAGCCTAATTTCTCATCTTTTAAAGCGAACTCACCTCTTCTTCGCTGCAATCTGGCCGCTGTTCGGCTACGACGCATATCCTTTCGTCGCGGAGAACCCTGACACTGAAGACAGCGATTCTACCTCGATAAATAAACTTCATAGGTTCCACAGCAAGTACAGTAGCAATAATATCATCGGCGTTGTGTTTTCTTCCAGTAACAGTCATCAAGCCGTCTCGAGAACCACAGACAAAAACAAGGCCACCAGGGCCCAGAAAACCGAGAAGACCAGATCTTGTGTATTCCACTTCTCCCTGCGGCGTTCCGTCAGGTTGCAGTGGAGATACTTTGAACGTATTATTTGTCAGCCCCTGAAGACCCCAGTACTGATTCCCCGTCGCAGAACTATGAACACATATCTCTCCAACTTCGTCAGTTTTACAGATAAAAGGCTGCCCTTCCATTTTAACGACCACAACAACACCTGGAATTCAAAAAAAGACAAGATGTTGAATTTCTCTGTTTCTCAAAGTGGGAGAAGGAGATACGAATCCCATAAATTACAAATGAACATCATAAACTTACTGCCAGGCATAACTTGTCCACAATCTTGCAACGTTAGTGATGTTAAAGAATTTTCTTGGTCAACTCTAACGACTCCATAGCTAAGACCAGACATAGATAACACGCCTCGACCAGTAGCATTGACGCCAGCTCGTCCAGGTCTCCTTACAGAAACAGTCAGAGCTTCGCTGGAAGAAGCGCAAGGACAAACAGCGTCTGGTCTGAGTCCCTTAGATTGAAAAACTGACAAGAATTGATCACAGGATGATAACGACCAGGGATTAGCACCATCAGCGACGAGCAAAAGCCTCAGAGAAGCTAGAGAAATGTCCTTGTGATCTTTTGTCGCTAGTAGACCCCAGTGCAAATCTCTAGATTTTACGACTGCCACACTTGCTCGATGTTTTGTTATCATTTGCATCCAGCTCGCGGGGCTGACCTTCATTAGAGCGTACGGAATGAACACCACGTGCATCCCGTTCAGAATACTGGTCAATGTACTATGCCACAATCCAACTTCTCTCTTAAAGTCTAAGACACAAACGGCATTTTCACCCTCGGTATAACCACAGGCCATTGTCAAAGCCCTACAATTAGCCAGCATTGCTGCTCTGGTCACAGTCACTCCCATAACGGAGCCGTCTTTGTCAGTCGTATATTCGATATAAGCTGGTGTATCGTCGGTCAATCTTGGCGGAGGCAGCCAGTCCTTTGGTGTCTTACCAAGGTGCTCTGTAACGAACCAATGAAGCTTTGGCCAGCCTTTAAACGCGACGACTTCACCAGCTGCAGTCTTAGGTAATCCCTTCAGACAGATTTCACTTGTAAGAGCGACCTGAATGCCGCAACTGCCTAATAAAAAGCCAATCTGTTGGGATCCTGCGTCTCTACGAGTGAGGGGAACCTCGATTGGAACTGGTACTATACCGGCTTGAAGACAGCCGTAAAAAGCGCACATAAAACTTATCGGATCATTATTTGGATAAACTAACGCTATTCGGTCGCCTGGCTTAAGACAACAGTCTCCGGTCCTGCTGAGTGCTTTGTTTAATAAAGTGTAAGCAATTTTATGAGATCTGCTCAACAGTTTTCCATAGGTCAAAGGTACATATGGTTTTCCGTTAGGATCCAGAACCGTAGCAGCTGGAGCTTTATAGCTAGCAGAACCATATCTCTGTATAGCGGCTTCTAAAGATCTAGGTAATCCGGCTGGAACAGAGAGCTGTTCCCCAACAGCAGAAGTCATTGAACCTCCCTCAGGCTTTGGAGCATTTGGGTCTTTTGGATTCGCAGCTATTTCCAGCTCAATATCATCGTCCTCATAAAATTCTGGAAGCGGTCTTCTCTTCGGTCTCTTTAATGTGTTTAATAGCTGCTGAATTTTAGCTGATACTTTCCATCGGCCAGTCGTTCCTGTGTTATCCTCAACAACGTGATAACGGTTTACTCTGTCTGCACCCGGTCTTCGAGATTGTGTTGTATGCGTTACGTCTGGTGGCTGAATATTGCAGTAAGCGTGAGGCGCATACTCAGCAATATCTGTAATGTCTGCTGGTGGTCGCCTAGCTGGAGGTCTTGGAGGCGGCGGTGTATCTCGAGCCGATCCTGTGCTACTTGTGTCTGAAAGCCCAGTTCCCGTTGGTCCCCCAGCTCCAGGGCTTTCTTCTGTTACAACGCTGTCTTCGTCACTACTAGATTCACCGCTGTCTCGACGTTCTCGATCTGGACTTCGGGCCATCACTGATGTTCTCTTCGAAGGCATTGGTAGGGACGGTTTTGGGCGACCTTGCATGGCCGCCAGTGCCTGTTGAACTGCCTCTTGGCGTACCTCTACACAAATTTAAAATTAGTTTTATAAATGATATGGATTATTGTGTTGTATAGGATTTTGATGATTACACCCTTGTTAGGTATATGGCTTTACGTATTTTAGATTGTTGAATCTTTAAAGAGAGAGAGAGAGACATACACGAATATTGAGTATTATCAAAGAAGACTGACTTTTTAGTGACAATTATATTATGTTCAATAAAATCATATCGATAGCTAAAAATTTCTATGAAGTGAAATATGTATTAGCAATCAATTAAGATATGAATTGATACTGTTATTTTTTCGAATTATTTGATAGAACACATAGTGTAAATAAAATTTAAGATTGATAAGGAGATAAATAAAAATGAAATATGTATAATATACTTAATGAGACAAAAATGTTGAGTGGGTATATAGTGATTGAAATTTTTGCTAAATAGATATAACACATGCAACGTCAAAATACATTCGCAATATCCAGAATAAATTTAAATTAATTAATAATGTAAAAACATCTAGATAAACAGATAGACAATACAAATTCCCTACCTACATGCGATACAGTGTTTGTGTATACTGTATAATATGGTTTAAAAATTAAAATTCAAGAAAGACAGACGGTTTTGTAATTGTTTCGTGACAATATGTCGTATTATGTAGTAGAAAATTCGAATGTTTTAAAACGTGGCGAAGTATGAGAGACAGTACAGTATTATGAGCAGATATATTTTTTGTAATCTTATCTAAATAGGAAAAACTTTGTCTTGTCTTATTTTATTTTATTTTATTTTATTTTTTCCCACGGTGTAGACATTTACTTAGTTGATCTATTTATCTATACTCTCGGATTCTTGAAGCGGCCTATCTATTTACGCATTTGAAATTCGCGTCTCTAAAGTAGAAACAATGAATCATACCAAGATAAGTTTTCAAATACAAAACAGACGATTCTTAGACTATAATTAGTCAGATTCATGTCTTTATCGGTTCTATGCGATAAAATTAAACGCTCTTGAACTTATATGTAGGTATATGTACAGTTCTCTAACTGCAGATGATGAATCATCGATAAGACTATCTCTGGATAGATTCTAATAGATAAAGGGAATTCCAGTGAGTTTATTTTCACCCTATATATAAATAAATCTCATTTCGATGATGAATATCTGTGATATCAATCGTTTACGAAATCTTATAACTTTCCTGGTAATAAAAAGAGCGTAAAAATTGTTTACTCAACAATCACACCCATTCATCCTCAATATTCGTTCTAAAATTATAAAATTATAATTGAATTGATTTTTCGTCGATCAACAAGCCTGCGCTGAGACAGGAGAGCCAAGTTATAAATTATAGTTAATCTTTCGATCAATTAAAGCCCGAGGGAAAGTTCGCAGGCATGTATATTTGATTAGCTCGGCTAGTTTTATGGCAGTGCTAAACGCGAGAAGATTAAAATCGCTTCGGGCGTAAAGAGAACAAGGGAGGAAAAAATGTAGGCATAAAAATGAAACGAGGGTAACTCTGAAGTTTCGCATTGTAATAGCTGACACTTCGATTTTAACAAATTTTCGCAAAATTTTTATCTCGAATGAATACTTCAACGTCTACACTAAAGTCTTTCTATATCTGCAGTACAAGAAATCGGATGATTGAAACCTCCGAATGAAATTAATTAGATGGAATAGAATCGGAGGAATAAGATCCCCGAGGCTTAAGTGTGAAATAAAATATGGTAAGAAGTTCGCACCTGGATCAGATACCTTTTTGTTCTTTCTTTTTTTATTTTTTTTTTTTAATTTTTGAGAAACTACTACCTACACACGGCCCGTATCATTTATAATACTCACCAGAATGATAGCGGCTTTCATTTCGCGTGAGCCTTCGATTTCCGCGTCTGGCAGCCGCCGTATTCGAATTTGCAGCATTCCCCGAACCGGCGGAGCCCGAGGGACTCGCTATTCCTGGGGCCAGCCGGCCTCCTGCATGCAACAACAACAACAATCTAACAACAACAACAACAACAGCAGCGGCAGCAACAACAACGACGAGAATTAGAACAACGAATCACGTATTACACGAGTTACGAACTTAATCTCTTGTGATGTTAAGAAAATATGTTCGATGTGAGTCATCTCGATAAATTGATTCATGCTATTCATCTCTCGGAAAATTATTTTTCCAATAAAATTAAAGAAAGATAAGATACTTTCGATTTTTTTAAGTTCAAAATGAGTCACCTTGAATCTCTGTAACTTGAATAAAAAGAAAAGAAAGAAAAGAAAACTATAATTTACGTTACTTTTTTCTTTTCGCGAAACTAAATAAATTTTCATCTAAAACATTGATTATTTTATTTTTTATTTTTTCCTTCCACGGGTATGAAGAACACGATTATATACTATATGATAATGTATATAAATATGCCATAAACCGAAGCTAAACTATCTAGTACGTTATTTAATTTTCACCTGCACCGCAGCTATATAGCGAACAGCTCTTGTATAGCAGAGATCAACCTCGGAGCATGCAACCATCACCACAAACGTCCCTAATTACTAAATTACTCGGTAACGCCAACATTAATAACCAACACCAATTATATCATATGCTTGCGCTGAAAGCAGCCTACATTCCTGAAGTAAATATACTTAGATACTACCGCTAATTACAGAAAGTAGTATGTTCTCACAATAAATATAGGTATATGCCTATTGCCTGTAGGTATATAGCTAACGACTCGCGCTATTCCTATGTAAAACCTCAAATATAATCGATAGACACTTTCCTATTAATTACTTGAACAATATAGTTAAACATTCATATATCTACAAGTAATAAACTATATTTAAGTTTAAACACGTCCGTGTTGTCGATTATATATATGACAAAAAGACGATAATTATTGCGCGAAATAAAATCGTAGAAGGAAGTTAAAATACGACACGCGTTGAACTGCCCACATATAGGTATATAGGTGTGTGTATATATATATATATATATATATATATATATATACCTAGTATAAATCACGGTTTAGTTATCTGTCGCGAAAGTAGCGCGTAAAGTACTATTGTCCAGTTGAATAATTACAGTACAGGTTTAACCACTTCATGTTTCTTTCTTTTTTTTTTTTACTTTTTTTATTTCCTCATTTCGTTTCGTGTTGTTCAGTTATCGGCCAGATTTAATCAACGAGTTTATCCGCGCGCCGAAGTACGTCAGGATAAAATTTTTATCGGAATTTTTACCATACGGTCAGGAATGTCGATATATGTATTAGGTATAATGAAAGAGTAAATTATCAACTTTTGATTCGAGAGAGAAAAGAAAAAAAAAAAAAAAAATGAAATAAAAAGAGAAAATGAAATTAATTTTAATTAGTTAATTAAACGTTAGAATCTTTATTCATTTTTTCAGATCACAAACGATAAACGAAATTCAACCAGTCAGTCTTGAAAGTGCAAGTAGGTCGATATATAATATGAAATTAACTTTCCTCGTGCGATTTAATGGCAAAACGTCTAAAGAAACGATCGCGTTTTCACGTTTATAGAGTTGTTTCGCACAAGCGTAAAAGCTCGGGAAGCTGTTGCATTTATATCCCTAGGGAAGAAAGTCGCTAGTGTAGTAATAACTTTGGCCCATTATATTTCCGCACTAAATATAACTTGGAAAGACGAAAAAATAGGTCAATGAATACAGATATAGGTATATATTACGTGTAAACATGCCTATATAGGTACGGTAAATGTGATCGAGAGCGTAATACAGGCGCGGCGTCTATTATTGCAAAGAGGATTCATTAGGCATCAGGTAGGTAGGTAGGTAGGTAGGTATAAAGCTGCGCCTCTATTGAAAGGCAATCTGCTAATGGAGGGAGCGGAATATATTAAAGAGCGTGGATCGTGATTAGGTAGAAATATAGGATTTCCCTTTTCATTTTTCTACAATCTTTTATTTTCAGTTTCGTTCGGTTTCTTTTTATTATTTAATTACACAAGGATAATTCAATCACGAGAGATCGCTATCCTGCACAGATATAATTATACCAATTGTATTCGAAGGTGCAGTGCGCCGTACGAGTTGATAGATCGAGGTCAGGCTTGAAAAATTTTTGCCGACACTCGCATAAATCCGCGAACTAAGTTTCGCGAACGATAAAAAGACCAGTTTCTTTTGGGACGTTATACATACGTGTAGGTATATATGCATAGCGGAAACTCTACCTTGAAATATTCCGGTTCCTTTCCGTGATGTATAATTTTCTATAAACGATGGAAAAGCTTGATAAAATAAAGAAAAATGTAAAACGCTAGATCGTCTGTTTTCATAATTTGAATATATCTGCACATATGTATTTGGAACGATTTTATCATTAAGAAAGAAGAAAAACCAACCTTGTAGGATAACAGTCCGTATTTCTCTTCTATAACTGTAGTCTGCGAACCGCGTTCGATTCATTGACTATGGAAAACTGTATTCGAATCCACAAAAAAAAAAAAAAAAAAAACGCGTTTTATATTCCGTGTATATGACTATTATACCGCAACGAAGACGTACGATGTTCCGTAGATGTATAAGAAATCCGTACAACTAACACCGAATGAAAATTCTTCCCTACTGCAGCTACAGTAATATAGCAATGACAAGCCTGTTGATTCGCGGTACTGAAATGACGCGTAAATAAAGTTTTACGAAATACAAGAACAGTTCATTCGCATATATAAGTATATGCATATATATAAATACAAGATGATTAACTCAGTTGAATTCGGTGGGGGTAAAGGCGTTTACCAATACTTACACAACCTTATGACATCCGTTTTTATAATCACGGAAAGTTTACTGATTTTTTCCCCATTCTAAGATATTTTCAGAGATAATACACATACGTATGTACAAAACCAGACTAGATACGTCAGTATTCGAAGTTATCTAAGCAAAGGGCCCGAGGGTCATTCCTAGAGAATTCATTACTCCAAAAATTCGTTATTGCAATTTGCACCAATGTACATAATGAAAAGCGATGAAAAAATGAAAAAATCACTTCTTTCTTACAGACGTGTGCATAAAGCTGGAGGAGAAAACGTTCTTTCATGTCGGATGTATATGTGTGTGAATGAATCGCATGAATGCACAATATCCTTTGACGTATAGGTATATACGTGGTAGACTGTAGGAAACTAGAGGCAGGATACACGCATAGATGTGTATAGGATATTGTATAAGTGTTGATCGTAGCGACGACCGATCACGTTCAGCCGTCGTTCCATATTCGTCGTAACCAAGAGGAAACAGGTTTGATAATTGTTAAATAATTCCGGACTTGTTATCGGTCGTTGAATATACGTGATTAATTTGTATTAAATATATATACGTGGGCAGGATATGTGTGTACCTATAGGTATGCGACAATGCAGAGGCGATGGGAAATTGAATGATCATTAAGTGATCATTTAGCGATCATTTAAATAGCGCAGAAAATTGAAACGATTTTAATCACCAGGCTATTGCGAAAGTGATATAAATTTTCGACATACCTACTCAAAAAAAAGAAGAAGAAACCAAAATATGATTTCGCTTTTTATAACTCGACTGATTCGACAGTTGAAAATAATCCCATAACATTTTTGAGTCACGGTGATGGAAATTAAAAAAATCTGTACTTTTAAATTTTCTCTATCAATTTCTTTTCGGGAATTTATATACCTATATAGAGTAAAAATAGTTTTAAACAAATTTAAAGAGCGAGAGGAAATGAAAGGCTTTTTTTTTTTTTTTTTTACGTTTTATAACGTAGAGAGAAAAAGAAGAAAAAAATTATCAAGATTAACCGTATAGAAAAAAAAAAAAAAAATCGTGAAATCGGCGTTGCAATTACGTTCACAAACCGTGTACACGGGGAGGGAAGTTGCGTATATGTAGCTGTATATAGTATAATACGGAGTTGAGTTTCCTTCCTTTTACATTTATTTCTAAATTGCAGATATATACAAAGTGCCGTTAGCGAATCAGCTCGAGCAGGTCGACCGCAAAACGCAACTCGCAATCGCGAGCGTAACGTTGCGCGCTGCAAGCACTCATTTATACATATATACACACCTAATGTAGTTACGATACTTAAGTTAGATACAGTTGAATTCTTCAATTTGATGCTGCGATTTACTATTGAATTCGAAAATCCTATGGGGAAATAAAAATTTCGGTCTATATTCTCAGGATGTGAAAACAAAAGATATTTCATGTATATTTTATTCCATTCAAGACCCTCTTTACAGAAACCAATTTTATTTACTTCAATCGATAACTTCATTATGTCGTAAATAATTGATAGGATTATGAAACTTTTTTTTCCCCCACAAAGTAAATCTCAAACTGATTAATTTTACCCCTTATTGGTATCGATACGACCAATACAACCCGAGATAATAAACACTGAATGAATATACCAGCGTGGATTTCGAGTTTGGGAAGTTTGACTTTGCAGATTTTTCGCTTTCGGGATTTTTAACCTTCGGTGCTTTTCGTTTCAAAGTTTTTGAAATCGGCTATGTAGAGTTCCGGAAAATACCCTTGCTAAAAAATGTGAATTTCTAATACTACCTACTATTCAAATTCTGAATTTTTTATCGTTCAGGATTTAAAAATTCGGAACTTCAACCCGGCTCCGATAGAAAAACACGAGTACGGCGATAAGTGTAACAGGAATTACAAATCCAGTTCACTTACGCTTCGCATATATTATTATGTGTCTACTATACATATATAAGAGTGAATTCATTTGTATATGAAAAGAAAAACCCTCGCTCTCACAATCAGCTGCGCGTCATCTCCGTTTAGTATATATAATATACCTAATAAGTGAGAAAGAAAGAAAGAAAGAAAGAAAATAATAATAATAATAATAATAATAATAATAATAATAATAAAAATTTAGTCTGTTTCCGAATCTTCATTAGCGCGTTAACGATCAAAAGCGCGGGGAATTAAAGAAGCACGATTAATTACTACTGTCTGACGCGGACTGTAATTATTTCTCAAGAGTCAGCTCGTCCTCTACTCCCCTCTTTGCCACCTCCGAGAAGCATTGTGTTACCACTGTATCCCGAACAGACAAACAGACAAACAAACATATATATATATATATATTGTGTGTATGTACGTGTATAAAAATATGTTGGTAGGTAACTTGCACCGACTGTTTACACGAACTCAACAAACGTGGGGTTCAGTTTAATGAAACCGAACAAGGGATTGCGTATCTAGTCATTGTCGCTGGTCTTTTAATTGGATCGATCTCACGGAAGATACGTAGCACGTGCGTATAGAGTAATCACAACCCTGGTAGAATTTTCTACGAATTATTTTTTCAGGGAATTTTCATTGTTTTATACAGGTTTTCATTAAAAATTTGTAGACTTTCATAATTTTTGACAAAAGGATCGTTTTTTTTCTTCTTCTGTTATCCAAATTATAGAAAGAAGCTACAATTTGTTATAAGAGAAGAAAAAACTACAAAAAATGTCAATTTTCCCTAATAATCCGTTGTAATTAGTATAGAATTATTTTCATCTGCAGGACATCTATGTATTCGATATTCCTATTCCTCATTCGCTATAAACGAGGACATAATTTGTCGAGGTCGTCGCAATAAATTCTAGTCAAGACCCTAAATGTACAATTTTTGTACTAGATATATGTAGCATATATATATTTGTATTTGTTTTCTGATTGAGATTATAATGTGACAAGAAATGAAAGAGAAATTAATAAATAAAACAAGTAAAGCAGGAAGGAAAGAAAGAAAGGGAATCGTGGAATTGTGGAATTCTTGTTCTTGCTTCAGGTTTTGTCAAACGGCATACCGCGCGGTACATACATACATACATATATATATATATACTACTGGTATAGCATAGTACCTACTCCATTACGTAATTAACCATGGAGTGAGTGACCGTAATTTTATACTGGTTTTATCCGCACGAATTAAACGGTATTATATCTACAGTACTTGTACTTGTAATAATTATACTTATACAATTTTTGTTTCATTCGTGTTGCGGTTAAACAGCTCAAAGGACTTATAATTCCTCGTGCGACTAGGAGATACTATGCAAAGTACGTAGGGTACCTACCTACATACATACAGATATATGTATTTTTTTTTAAACTAATTTTTTTATATGCACCTACCTGCCTCTTATATCATAAATAATATTGTATACATATTATTACATATATACCCTCTAAACGCGAGAATTCGCAACGCTGAAAAGAAAATACAAACGAAGCAGAAAAAAAAACAAAAAAAAAAAAAAATACAGAGGAAAAATGAAACGTATGTACATATATACAAAGTGGAGAAAAACGACAAGGAGAATAAGAAGAAGAAGCAGAAGTAGAAGAAGATGATGAAAGGAGAGAAAAAGCGAGAAAAAGCGAGAAAGATGACAGACAGACAGACAGAGAGTGAGAGAGTACCAGGCTACCTGAGTGATAGCGTTTCTCCGAGTGGGTGACGCGACGTTGCGTGCGACGAGCGCGTGGCTGAGGACGTCCACCTCCACCTCCACCTCCGCCGCCTCCCCCTCCACCCCCACCCCCGCTGCCACCACCACTGCCATATCCGGTTCCGCCACCGCCACCACCACCACCGCTGCCGCTTCTTTCAGCACCTCCACTTCCAACTCCGCAAACTCCAACCCCAACAACCCCGACGACAGAGTTACCACCACCTCCACCTCCACAACCCCCTGCGAGAGCCATATCGTCCGCACAAAGAGGGTATATCAGTTCTTTGATCTGACAATGAGCCGTTTATTTTGCGCACAAGGGGTTTCTTCTTGTTTTATTTTTTATTATTTTTTTTCATTACGGGTATAACAATTATTAGCTGTATGTAGTAATACTGGACAATGGCAGATAAGAACTAAATAAGTTAATCATTGATAATTATTTTTCTACCGACTTTTTTTTTTCCTTTTTCTCACCGTTTTATCATAAAGATCCTATAAGATCTGTAGTATAGGTACTGTTTAATCACCGTATAAACTAAGAGCTGCAGTGAGCATGAGGAGATTTTAATAAAAAAAAGGTTGAATTTAACGAGACCGATTATTAACGTGATTGATTTTTTTCGATTTCAACCATCGTGCTATATGGATATGAAAATGAAACAAAAATTTGTGAATTTTTACTCGAAATAATAGAAACCATAATTATTTTTGTATATTTTGTTTTGTAATATATGGAGACGATTTAGTGCGATGATTTCACGAACGATATTCAGATTGATTTTACGAAACGTTTGGGAAGTGATAATTAGAAATTTTGAGAAGAGATTTTCTGCTACATTGCAATTTTTTTTTTCTTTTTTCTTTTATACAGTATATAGTTCATCGAATCTCCGTTCCCTCATCTATCTTGACTATTCATGCATATAATTTGGACTGTTTCGGATGAGTAGGTTCACCTGAATACAGTATAGAAGGAAAAAAGAACGTAGATTCTCCATGAATAGAAAATGATGAAAAGAAAGAAAAAAAAATAGGACTATTTTTCTGAAATCTGCAATTTTTCGAATTCTGAATAAGAACTTACAATTCGGATGATACTTTTCAGCCACATTTAACTCGAGTATCGTTCCTTCATCAATCGGATCCCTAATTAATACCTTTCTTCGAAAATTCATGTTTTTCTTTTCTTTTCTTTTTTTTTAGAATTTATTCATCACTGTAATGATAATATGTATCGTTATATCTGTATGCATGGTGTATGTTGTATAAGTATAATTGTATATTTCTTGCTGCTTCGTCTGTCCGCATCTTGATGTTAGACTATAATATCTACTGACTGCAAGGGGGATATAACATATAAGTAAGCCAAGTTTCTACTATCAATTACGATGCATAATTTAAGGATTAAAATTCAAGGCTGAAGCAGACGCATGACGTGATGACATGACATGACATGACATGATATTATATCAGGGTATTAAAATATATTTATTGCAAATAGTTTCTCTTTTCAATTTTATTGCGTTCTTTGAACAAAATAGAAAAAAAAATAGAAAAAAAAAAACAGTATGCAACGATTTCTAATCTACGCATATTAATATGCATATACAGGTAAATTATTGCAGTCCAAAAAAGATACATCAAAAATTTTTTATTTTTTATTCTTCTCTCTCTTAGATCGCTATATCATGTATTATATATCAGCATTACGAATATAATATATTATTATATAAAGCACAATATACAATATGCAGAAGACGAGTGCAAGATTGGAACTAAAGCAATCACGAATTGCGAGAGGCCATCAGGTCAAGTGACAATTGGACGATCGCAATTATCAATTTCGTTACACTCCCCATGCATATAGGAATACTCGAGTATCACGAAAACGCCTTGTCGCAGTGACTCGGCCGCCGGAAAATGCGAAAGAAATTAGACAATATTTTTGAGTAATTTAAAAATCCGTATCACTAATTGCGAAAAGAAGAGAAAAAATAAAAAAATAAAAATAAAAAAAAAGGAAAAGAAAAGAAAAAACAGAACTAGGTGGAGAAACGTTGGCGTAAAGTGCGCAACGCGGTGTGAATTTAACGATTAATTAATTAGCGAATTAACGTGGCGTTTTAAGAGCGTGGAAAATGTCCTTGGAAAATGCAAATTCTATATGTTTTCACTTCTGATCGAAAGATCTGCCATTGTTCATTTTATCTACGTGTGTTAATATATACCTATAGGTATAGCGAGCGAGCGCGTTATCTTTTACGTATACCTACAGAATGTTTAATCTTGGATGGGGTCATTCTCTGGGAATTGTGACGAGGCAATATGTTTTGTAAGTATACAACATATTATACATAGCCCGTGTTAGTTTGCACGTTAACATACTTATAGGTATAATCTTTCCTGCCAATTTACTTACCGCGTTGTTCTTAATCGTGCAAAAGTGAGACTCACGCGTTAGAAAGAGATGAAAAAAAGATAAAAGAAAATAGAAACAGAAATGCTGATAGATGTGTGCAAAATTTACAAAATCATATGGATAGATTGGAACCGGTATTCATTTTATGAGTTCTCTTTATTTTATGAATTTTTTCATGTTTTTTTTCCTGTTCATGCAAATTGAAAGATTTGAGTCTATACTATGAGCAGCTTTTCACTTTTGCACGAAAACAATTCGAGACTAACATTCTACGCGATAAATGTAGGTATGTATACGTATACCGCGTAGAACATGAATAATAAAATTATATGAATGAATTTTAGTATGTATGTACTTAGTTACTGTAGCAGCTCATGCTAAAAACTTGTAGAACTTACCCTGCTGCTTCGAGCTATACTGCTGAAGTAGTCGTGTCCTTTTCTTCTCATAGCCTTTCTGCGTAATATCCCCTACAACAGATAATGAAAAATAAGAAAAATTGAACAACATTCTTTTCAATTTAATTATAATAAATTGAGCACTTTTCTTTCGTAAATTTTTTTCGTGCAACTGGCGTTTGGGAAATGTCTTCAACAATTTATTTTAACTGTAATTTACGCGGTTTACAGGGTACACAGGTATAGACTTATGAAAAACAGCATCGTATATCATGTAATGATATCATAATTTAATTTGAGGCTGTTTCAGGCTTCATTACCTTTCGCAATAAAATACACGTACATCTTTTTTGGATCGCGAGATGTCTAGATTGATTTATACAAAACTCTGCGGAATCTGGACAGATCGATAAACGGACGGCTCGAATGACTCCTAACAAGCGAAGAAAAATAAGAAAAATAAGAAAAAGAAGATGAAAAAAACGTAGAAAAAGTAGAAGAGAATGATCTGACTATAGGCCACCATTGAATAAACAATCTTTCTACAAGCTGTATATACCAGTGTCAGTCAATTGCGTAGATACATATACAGACTATGCAGTAAACCGTGAGTCGTTCTTCCGAGAAATAGCTTTTTCGAATTTGCATAATATAAAATGGTATACGTGGGTACTTGTCCCATAGGGAGGAAAAAGAAAGAAAAAATATTATAAATACTAAATAACTGTACGAATAGGAAGACCGTAATATTATGAGTAGTAAAACTGGAACTGTGTGCTCATCGAGCTAGAGCTTTTCTATCGCTGCTTATTGTAGCCTCCTTTAATAAGGCAATAATTTATTTCATTCATTCATTCATTCATTCATTCACTCATATATAATATCATCGTTGCGCTAACGTTTTGACGCTATAAACGGAAGCAGTCAGCGGGTTTATTTTTGCCCTAATTTATCCAATAGAAAAATTGTCGTTCTTTTTACTCGTAGGCGTGCATAAACGCGGGTCGTTGGCCCATTATTCATCTATATAACATACTTATTTACGCATGCATCATCTTTATCGTATAGTAGGTAGGTATATAGTTTATGGAACATTCGCAAAGTTCTTTAATAAATGATACAATTATTTCTGCTGCACCAACGTTCGGTCGAATATATATGTATATAAGTTAATTTCGAATTTCCATTGAATTAAGTTAGATACCTATATGTATAGAGAATTTAAATTAATGCACTAATTATCCGATCAATAAATTTAATTAGTTTACAACGAATTTCTAATTTTTTTGTGTTATTCCTTTTTTTCTACTTTGCTACGAGTCGTTGGAAGAAGTCTGACCGTCAGCGACCTCATTTCCATAAGTTTTCGAATTTCTTATCTAAATTATAACTCAAATAATAATCGCTTTACTCGACTTTCTAAATTCCATTTTTACAGTTTTGTTACCGCTTTTGGAATTTTTATTTATAAATACCTACCATATATAGTCTGACTCATCTCACAAGTTTTCGTTCTAATCTCTATTTTTTTCAAAATCTAATGACGCACGTATAATATACCTGCCTCTGTCCCATGCATGTAAAAACATTCCGCTGTATTCTTCGCATACATATGGGTATAAAAATGACTAACAATAATCAATGAGAAGATTTAGAATAGAAGATATCATAGTATAAAATTTGCGAAAATTCGCATAACGGTCAGTGTTCGTATTAGGTATATATACTCAAATTACGAATAGAACTAGAGCGCGAGGCTCGTCGTCTGTATAATGCCGATAGTATATACATAGTTACGTAAATGATGTTTTATCGGTGAAATCTGAGTGTATATAAAAAGGGCTATGGTTAACCCAAAAAGATATAACCATCGAACGGTTTCCTTCTTTATAGTAAATCGCGATGCAATACATAATGCCGCAAGAGAGAAGAGAGGAGAGGAGAGGAGAGGACAAGAAGGTGTTTTATCGTTTTTCAACGCGGCCTTATACGGCGTGTAACTGACGGACGCATTTTTCGCGTCCAGTACCTATACTGAAGAGACGATCATGAGCAGATGCGCGGCGCGGGACCAAGAATTCGAAACCCGTTTTATCACGCTTCGTAGCGCGCTGTGACACAGATCACGGATCACTCGAATCGCGCGGATAACCGCGACGAGAATGTTTACCTAATTCTATACTTATACATAACTGGTCCCATTCTAAATCGATCGATCATTTCTTTCAACTCCAGAATTTATGATGCAGTTCAAAATTTGAATCATAGGCAGAATTTTTCAAACAATTATTACGAAACCGAAAACGCGGCTAAAAAAATTCTGCACAATTTATTAATACGCGAAAATTGTTGCAGCAATGAAATTTCAAACTTTGGCCTCTTTCGAAATCGATTTTTCCAAATGTATCATGTCTCTCGTTATATTTTGGCACACGATCCGCGGTGCCTTGAGAAGTACAAGGGAAATAAATTTCATCGCAATCGCACAAACGGTTTCGGAGATATTGATACCTTTTGCAAATCCCTCGACCGATTTTGATCAAATTTGATACAAGCTTTGAGAATTATTCAAAACATTCGGGTACCAATTTTAGTTAAAATCTGTCCAATCGCAACAAAGTTATTCGAGCATATAACAAGCATCCCACTCCTCTGAAAAGATTAAACGAAAGGACTCACTAGGTCTGCGTCTCAAAGAGGAGCATTTCCGTACAAGATAAACCGGCTGTCCCCCACGCCGTAATTGTGATCTCCGTCTTAGCGGTCTCCTGCGTTGTCCATTGCTAAGCTGTTGTTGTATATTATTATGTTGTTGTTCCTGTCGTTGTTTATAGTTATTTTCGCCGTTCGCCAAAGAAGGTGAAGTCTCAGAGTCACTTTCACTAGTGAAGTACGAGGTGGGGCGATGGCGGTGTCGTTCAGATTCTTTGGGCGGAATGACTGCAGCGGCAGCAATAGCCGTAACAGAAAACCGACCATCGTCCGAATCCTTTGACAAAAAATTGGTGAATTTCCTCGAGGCGAAATAATTCGTAGGAATATCCGGTTGCCAGCTTCGTCTTTTGGCCAAAACCCCGGAGACCCTCAATTCCTCGGACACAAGTTTGTCCTCATTAAAATCGCTTATTTTACCAACGGCAGAGTACTGCCCAGAAGAAGACGGCGACGATGAACTAGTGGTCGAATACGACTCCCTACGTACTCGGGGCGTGAATAATTCGTTCCTCGATCTATCCCGCTCGTTAAAGTCCCCAGAAAGGAGCAGCTTCTGATCGTCAAATTCGTCCGAATGATTGGACACAGAGTCTAATTGAATTTCTGGTTCCTCAATGTCGTCGGCAGTAAGATATCTAATCTCTCTCCAAACCCTCCGCTGTCTTCTGGACCTTCGTCTCTCGGGGGGAACGAACCACACAGGACTAAAAGCGCGTTCTTCTTCGAGCGTTATACTTTTCTCATTAACCACAAGATTTTTTCCAGTTTGATTATGATCGTGTAATTTACGATTCGAAGATCGTCTACCGCCCTTTTTTTTAATCGACGAATAATTTGCGCTAGATTTACGCGGGGCTATAGTCCGCTTGAAATAACCATCTGGACTAACGCTTAGGGATGGTTTTGGCGTTTTTTTTCGAAAAAACCCATTCCTCGATCTCCGAAACGCCGCTAGCCTCGATATTGATAAAGAAAATCCGAATCCCTGGCCCCCGGTATCTTCTCTGATCGTAACAGCGCATTTTTCAGGCGCTGAAACAGTCCGTGCAACGGTAGGCTGGCTTTTACGTTCCTTCAAACCACTGTCCAGCGAATGATGAGCGCCGGGATTTTTTCCACTCACTAAATACGGGACCGGTATCGCGTCCCTCCAAACTCTTCCTAGGCTGATGCTAACGCTTGGAGATAAGGATGATCCCTGGTCAGTCTGGATTTGGGACTCGTTCGGATCCGTTGAGTGGTCATTATCGGGTAAAAGGGAGTGAAGATTCGCTGCTGATCTGGCATCGCGTCTACCAACGACAGGAGATTTCTCAAGTTTAAGTATTTCGAAACCGTTTACAAGATCGATAGAAATATCGTCCGTTTTTAACTCCAGAGATTTCGATTCCTGCTGCAGATTCTGTATTGAAGCGACGTTGTTTGTAGCCGTGATAATTTCATGGTTGTTAGTTGTTTTAACGCCGTTAATCCATTCCCCGTATCCGATAACACCGACTACATCTTCTTGCGTTGAAATAATCGGTTTTTTAAAATCGTTACTTTTAATCTCCTCTATCAGCTGTGCCGGCTGCGGATTCGCAGCAGAATTTTTCTCCCTAGCTTCGGCGGCATTTTTTTGCAATTTTTGTCTCCGTTTTCCTCTGTCTAAGTAGCTTTTCCGTATCGATATTCTCTTGAAGGATTCACTCCGCTTGAACGAGGGCTCGTCCCTGTCTTTTCCCCGGCCCACCAGCCTCCTAAGATTCTCGAACGACAGAGGCCTCATGAACTCGCGATGCTGTGCCGCCTGCGCACCACCCTAGAGGCTATATCCTTCAATACCGCATTCCACGCGGCCGCACACGATTCGATTCTCGACTTACCAACAACGTAAGGCTGCTGCAGGCTCTCGCGATCTATAGATCGAGAATTCACTTATATTATACCTACGCGAGGTAGTCGCGGCTAACAATATCCCACGTAACTTTCATATATAGATATATTTGATGATGATGATGATGATGATAATCATAATAATGGGAATAAACTAGAATGATATTTAACACACAGCACTATTTTCACATTGATTGATTATTACTCAACACAGTATTTGGGTTATTTATTAGACTTTCTTATCTTTTATCATAACTATTTACAAAGATTGAATATTTCCGGTACCACCGCTGGCCGATGAGCTATTCCAACAGCAGCAACAGCACCAGTGAGGATAAGTTTGTCTGGTAACCACCGGCATTTCTAAATCTCGGACTACGTCAGTGAAATAAAGTTAAAAAGACTTTCGGCCTCGGAGAAGGAATCGAAGCCACTACGCCGAGGAGGCGATAGAAGGCGAACCAACGGGCAAGGCGAGCCTCCTTCGTGTTATGGTGGTGATGATGGTGGTGGTGGTGGTGGTGGTGGTCGTTCAGGGCGTTGTGGTGGTGGTGGCAAGTCGCTTGGCCACTCTCTCCGACGTGGGGGCCGCCGTCGTTGCTGCTTTTGCTGTTGCTGTTGCTGTAGCTGTAGCTGTTGCTGTTGCTGTTGCCCCGTTGCTTCAAACGCCAAGAGCTCTCCGCCGAATCCCACTTCTACTTCTACATACTACTATACCGCGCAACGCGTCCTCGTCCCACCGTCTCTTCAATTCTTCACTCTGCTTTATACTATACCACATATACAAGAACCACGAGCCCAAGCCCAAGCCCAAGCACAAGTACAAGCGCAGGCACAAGCCAAAGTCGTTGAGGCCTCAGGCAAGACGTAGGCGCAGGCTACGTCCGTGTACCAGAATAAGAGGAAGAGGAAGAGGCTGAGGTAGAGGCAAAGGCAAAGAGGCAGGACTCTTCGCCTCTCTCGTTTGAGTGGGCAAAAGCACCACGAAGTACGTACCTGCAACGAACGAACGAACGAACGAACGAGAGGAGAATCGTGGAGCGAGGAGCGAGGAGAAGACTGACGGATGGAATATCTTTTCCTGGTCGGTTGTATACCGATTTTACCATAATGTTATAATATACGTATAATACTACACGAATACACACATTTATATCACCTATCTATCTGTATCTATGACCATCTGCCATTTACCTTACACGACAGAACTAATACGATTCCGTATACTATGTAGGTACAGATCTGTTATAGATATGTGTGTGTGTGTGGTGAGGTTTGTACCTCCTTCGATCTTTAGCTATATCAACTTATACATAGATAGGTACGTGACTCTTCCTCCATACGGAGATTTGAATTACTCTCTCTCTATAGTCTTATGGATATACAGATGTTGCGGCCGTGCGCAAGGCAGATGAAAAGAGTTTGGAAATTAACTAGTTTAGTGACCCTCGAAGGATCACGACTTACACTTTCTATACAGCACAGATGCTAGACGATTTTTCCTACATATGTTATTTTGTTAACAATAGTCTATTTTCTGCAAAATCGCAATCCTTATTTCTTCTTTCGTTCTTTTTTCGTCTCTGATAGCTTCTGGGTGAAGATTCATCCGATATTTCGAGAGAATATGTGAATCTGATCATTCTTCATCGGAGTTATGTTATATAAGAAAGCAACGTTCTTCGTTTATTCCATCAATTTTTCTCGACTCCTTTACGAGTAAGATATAAAACCCTGTAGGTATATATCCAAATACCTGGAGCTGTAACGAATACTGCTACGGCGAGTTCATATGCTTTATTTATACGAAGATAATTCGCCTCGTGGACCGGTGTGTCCGCCCACCTTTGGTGGAGGCCAACGATCGCTTCTACTTTCCTGACTCTTGCTTTCCTCAGCCTTCGTTTCACTTTTCTTTTACCTATATAATTATTATTAATACTCCATACAGCTTCAGGTTTTTATTATAACCATCTTATTACACTCGACGAGAGTGTATATACGGGTGTGATAAATTCCTCGTTCTTGGAACCAATATGAATTTCGTTCGTTACTCTTTAGAGTAGAAAAAAACAAATCTTCCTCTTTTGGTTCTTATTTCTACTAAGAATCATTCCCATTCGATCGTAAAGGCGTTTCAAAGCGATTTTAGTATGCATGTAGGTATACAATAATAAATTGGCTCAAAAAACTGTGTATATCTACGTATGTGAGGCACATTTCTATGTATATACCACGTGGAGTGGCCATTTTCTCTTAAACAATTATACGAAGAAAAGAAAAGAAAAGAAAAGAAGAGAAAAGAGGAGAAAAGAAAAGAATTTGACCCGCAGGAGCTGTAGGTAACGAAATGGCGGAACTTTGCGCGTCGATTGTTCCTACTTGCTGGCTGCAGCCTGCAGCAGTAATGGTATAAGTATAAGCAAGCATCGCGAACCCGTACATATTTCGTTCCTACGTGTAACATAAGAAGTACTACTTCCGTTAGTTCAACGTGTAAAAGCATACGCGACTAGGTACGCACGTTACCCCGAAGACCAACACCGTGTGTATGTATAGGTGAATGTATTTTAGAAACATAGTAACCCATATAAAATATCCTCAAACTATATCCTAATCCGGAAACATTTTCAAGACTTCCGTATAGCACGCAGCACTTAGTACGCGAAGAGCGGAAACATTATCCCTTTTGTGTAACACATAGAGAATAATAAAAAGGATCGCAAAAAAAAAAAAGAAAAGAAAAGAGATACGATTACGAATGAAGATGAAGGAAACGATGAAATTTCGGTGTAAAAAAAGAAATGTTACATAAAATAGTGAAAGAGAATAAAAATAGAAAAAAAATTATGCGTATTATCGTATAGATGAACTTTAGAGCGAAGGCAACGAACGGCGCGAGTGGGAAGCGTCGAGGTGCAGCAGCAGCAGCAGCAGCAGCAGCAGCAGCAGCAGTCGATTCAAGGCGTTTTGAGGACGTTTACCCACCGATGGATGACCTTGATCTCGAGAGGTCCACCACACGGCATGGCACGGGGAACGCGAATCGCCCACCTGTATAACAACGCACGTCACATTTTCTTTCGGGCAACGCCCGCGTGCTCGTAACGTCATAACGAATCGCGATATACATATACGTATAATACGTCGTAACTATAATTGATTTTAGAGAGATTATACTAAGCAATTGAAAGACGCGTCTTATACTGCCACATATCATTATCTCGATACGTTTTGCTTATTGATGTATCTTCTTTCGTTTTTTTTTTCCAATTTTTCACCCAATTCAATATTTTCTCTGTCTAGTATTTCTCATCTTCTTTTTTTCATCACAATTTTGTCTACATATTATTTTCATCATTTACCATATTGATCATCGTCTTCAGTAGGTAGAGATATTATAGTAAATTTTACGCACTACGAGTATTTACACGCGTAGGCTGCTCCGGTGTATGTATTCACATTTGTTATACAGATACTATTACGTTACGCGGTTTTAACTCGCGTTCCGTCATTACAACCGTGCGGGGGGGGGACTATAAAATGACCATGAAGGTACAAACAGTAGGAATTTTTTTAGCGGTGAAAAAGACTAGTTTTCGTTATTTTTCTTTCATTTTTCATTGAAAATATGCGATTACCGCGGCGATAAGGTTATCTGTATACCTACATACTCATACGAAATGTAAAGAGAGAGAGAGAGAGAGAAAAATGTATATCCAACAACCTTCAGTGATGATTGATATTGATTGAATGACCGATCGATGATATATTCCGAATTTACTAAATGAAAGAAATAAAAAAATAAGAAACATAAATAATTCTTATTATTCTCTCCTTTTTTGATTACCTAATTTTATTGGACTTCTCATCCTCCGACAAACAAACCGAAATTCTATGCATAGGCAACGAAAATAATAATTGTTTGAATTGTTAGGCAGTTCTGTTCGGTTCATAATCCAACAATATAAAAAGTCCGGACTCGGGTATGAATAGGTAATAATACGTCATCGGTTTGAATATACCCATATGTATATGTATATGCATTAACTAAACTACTAGAAACGAAGCAAACACGTGCCTGAAGTGGTTGTGTAATTTTTGTCACCCTAGTAAACGAGTGATGAAGAGAGAGAGAGGGATATATATATATATATATCTTGACAATGCACAGGATGTTTGAAAATTGATATATGTATGTGGGTAGGTAGGTATACCTCTGGATCCTGCGAACGGTCCGAGGTAATCCTACTTTTTAAATACACGGAGAAATATAGGCGGTATAGATATTAGCTAATAAAATTGTCGAGATAAAAGTTAAGTTACGTTACGTTACGTTATACATATATGTACCTTGTAACCACAACTCTACTTCTTTCTGTATACGTATGTACTTGAATATGAAATGCCTATAGAAAAGTCAAAGTACAGATAAAACATCTGTGTAACACACCCGCGCCTATAAAATCAACTTCGTATTACTTTATTTTATATCCCAAGAGTGTATGTAGAATGAGAAAAGGAACAACACCGAGTTAACTATATTTTACGTAACTATCGTGTCTCATGATTGGAGGATAAATGTTTCTGTTTATAAGTTATGGCCTGACCGCGGTCTTAAGCAACGTAAATAAAATGCACTCGGTTATTCATTCGTTAAGTATTGAGCCTAAAAATAGTGTTAGTGGCTATTATGAGATAGTCTTATAACTATAAAGATAATTTGCTCTCTTGAATGATGGACTTCGTTGAAGTTTTATTAATAAAGAAAAAGCAAAGAAATTAGAAAAAAAAAAACAAAACAAAAAAAAACAAATCATACATCGAAGAACGTCTCGAATATTGGGCCTCATTAAAGTTTTGCAGATCTAATAATCGCGAGAACAAAACAATGAGAATACCTACATCGCGGCTAATTTTCTTCTCACGATTAATGATAACAGTTCAGCTGCTAACTAGACGAACGTTCCTAGCTAGTTTAATTTGTTAGTTTTTAATTCACCACCCGCAAGTTTTGGTCGTAATAAAATCTCAGTCGAATAAACCGCGTTGAAAATGAGTAACTAAACTACACGGAATAGACACCGCCGCGGGGTAGCAACAAATATGACAATATAGGTTCTCGCGTGAACCACGATGATGACAAAGAATTCTTGGAAGTTGAAAACGTCGAGCGTTTCGAACTGATTTATTACTAAAACTATCGGTTTTATCGCACATGGATATCAATGCTATGGACATTTATTGTAAAGCAAATATCTGGCTGTTAAACAGGCCGGTTTTAACTTAAAAAATAATCATTTCTTCAGAGAGTATACAGAGAATTGAATGCAGAGGTGCGGCCAGCAGTCGACTGGTGCTTTCGTCGAGTAGATCTTTATGGGTTCAATTAGAGAACTCGTTTGGGGTAATTAAGCGGGGTTAGAATTACATAGTGTTAACAGCCGCACCTTATGTGTTTACGTAATATAGTGTAACCTGTAATTGGTTTGAATTAAAATGGCAACAGTACGAAATTATCGATTATTACGAAGCAGGCGCCAGCCGGAGGTATTCGTACGCGGTGAGTCAGAAGGGTTACGTTCTAGTCTGGCTTAAATAAACCCTCTTACCTTCGGATAGCTCGAGGTCCAGTTCAGCAAGCTTTTCCCTAACGTCCTCCGGCAGCTTGCTAACGTCGATGTTAAACTCGGCCATCGCTAGGCCATCAGCGCTTTACCGAAAACTCGAATTTTCAAACCGCACATTCCACAACCCGTTAACACTATTTGGCCATCTTGGTTTCTCACTGGTTTGAATAAACGACGACAGACGGAGACACCGACTAAACTTCACTTCACATGTCAACTTGAACAGGTGATCCGCGATATTCGATTATTTCGATATAGAATATCGAGATAGCGATAAATCGAAAATCGAAACAAACTATCGATTATTTCCGCGCGTTAAACTGTCAGATTTCATAACCTCTTCACTCACTGTTATTATCGCATCGTATCGCACGCACACGCGTCACATGCATCTCCTCAATCCTTAATGTAGATATTTTGATAACCTATCATAAGCGAAATGGATATCCTCGGAGACCCGACGTTTAAAACAAAATATCAGAAATCAAAGCTAAGAGTAAAACTATGGGAAAGTGATTTCATGGAAAAGTATGGACGAAGACCTAACAAGGTAGGTAGATCGTGTTCGAGCGAACTTAGTGCTTCAAAAATTATTTCAAATTAACCTAAATCGACGTTATTATACAGAATGACATCAGAGATGCGGACGTTACGATACGAGACGCGTACAAAATGTATTGGAAATTGAAAACACGGGCCTTAGAGGAAACCCTGATGGACATAACATTCTCAGACGAAATACAGTCCAACATATCAATCGCTTCTCCGAACGCCTCGATTGTACAAAATTCTTGCGAGAAGGTAAGCGACTTTTGTAACGCAGAAAACCGGGATCCGGTTAAAGTTACGCCGAAAAAGGAGACCGTTTTTGAAGCGGTTTCTTCCGCTGAGGGGTCGAACGTCGACGGTGTATGGGGAGAGCATTTGAACAATGAGAAAAAAAAGACGCCTAAAAAGAAGCAGAATTTACTGGTGGGTAGATCCTCGTCGTTTCAATTGTCGCAGGAGATGTTCAAGGGCTCAAATTTCACTAAAAGAAACCCCAGGAAGTCTTTGTCGATGAATAAATCTAAGAGCAAGAACGAACTCTCAAATTCATTCAAAGATGGTACTGCGTCTCAGCAGGAAGACGGATTCGATCCAAATGAAATAATGAAACCGATGTTGGGAGACAAGCTTAGAGTCGTTCAGGGGGAAAGCAAGCTTTGCTCGCAGTCTATTAGCGCTGTTCATCAGCTAATCGATGGGAAAAGTGTAAACGTTTTAAGGAAAATAGACGCCGGATGGTTGGAACGATGCTCGAATAAGAATAGCGCAGAATCTTCTATTACAAACCCTAACAGATTGTCGCGCACTAGCGATTCTGGTGTTGAATCGCTAGAGTCTAGTATTTACTCGCCTAATACAGCCACTTCGTTAGTCGGGTCACAAAATGCGATACAATTTTCTGACGACGAAGATTTTATATGCAATAGCGACTCTGAAGGAGAGAGAAAAAACAAACGGATCAGAAACATCAAGACAAATTATAGCGGAGGTGATAGCCAACCGGCTAAACGCCAGTGTGGTGAGAATTGGCAAAGATCGACGAGCCTTCAGGCTTCGCAAGACTCGGCCATAAGGGAAAGTTCACTGAAAAATGAGACTCCTTCTCTGAGCATTGGTAACGATGGGGAAAATGAGACAGTAAAAGAATCAACTTTGGACAGTCATGGAGTAGAAAAAAGTAAATTAGATAGAGAAGGAGCGGCTATTAAGACAAGTTTTGTAACTGAGGAAAAAACGAATACAACTTTACAAAATGTGACTGAAGATTTTGCAGCTAAACCTTTGCCAGTAGAAGAAAAGGGAGAAAAAAGTATTGCCAAAGCTCCAGGTGCCCGAAATCAACGGAAGGTTTATAGGAGGATTAAAGAAGATACATCTGATGATTCAGAGTCTGAAATTATAGGCGATAGAGAAACAGAGAAGCAACCAATTGCGAAAACTAGAAACACCAGGGCGCGGGGCGCGAAGAAAAAGGCGGTGATAAAGCCGGGTAAAGGCCAGAAGAAGATTGAGAATCCTGAATCTGAGATTGAAGATGTGCAGCGCGAAAGACCAGATAGTCATACCTACGGGATTGATTCAGAGTCTGAAATTATAGGCGATAAAAAAACAGAGAAGAAACCAATTGCGAAAACTAGGAACACCAGGGCGCGGGGTGCGAAGAAAAAGGCGGTGATAAAGCCAGGTAAAGGCAAGAAAAAGATTGAGAATCCTGAATCTGAGACTGAAAATGTGCAGAGCGAAAGGCCAATTAGTCATATCTATGCGATTGATACCGTGAATGCAGTGCCTAGATTTGAGCTACCAAAAATGGGAACTGGTGATCTGGTCGTCGACTTTTCGGAACTTATTTCCAGTAAAGATTCTGGAGAAATTGAAGCGTCTAGTACTGGAACTAAGACAAAGACGAAATTAACGGACAAGGAAAGACTGGAGAAAAAAATCGCGTCTGGAAACATAAACGAAAATTTTGTCAGAATAAATTTGAAGAAAAAGATATTTGTCAGAGGAAAGAAGACCATGACTTTCCAGAAGTACAAAAAGAATCAGTGGAAACAAAAAAAGAGGGAACTGGCATCTGGAGAAGGAGGTTTGGACCTGGCTGATCTGGTCGAGAAAAAAGGCGTCTTGACTTGCTTCAAGTGCGGAGATATCGGCCATTTCTCTAGGGAATGTAAATCCCTGAAGTCTGACGACTTGCTGCCTCTTATCGGCGACGACGAGCAATGTGAATATCCAACGCTAGATGAAGCAGCTAAAATGGCAAGCGAAACTGCCTTGGCTGCTCATAGGAACAGACTGAATCTCATTCCACAGGCTGTTTCTCTTTCGCTCCAATCACCAGTATTGCAAGATCAAACAAATCAGGATGACGCACCGAGCACTTCAGGAACAATTCCTGAAGCGTGTACATCAAACGATGAAAATATTGACGATATGTTGGACGATCTAGACTTTGCAGAAGATCTTGAATACGAGGATTCTGGAAGTGTAAGTCAGCTACCTCGCTAGCAGCTCTGATTCAGGCTAAATAATAATGGGAAATTTTAATGAGAAACAATTTTATGTTTATAATAGACTCCATCTGGCCATATTATACCAGAAAATTTACTCGCGAAACTACTTCCTCCGGAAACAGGTCCTGTAAAACCTCTGTACTCGAGGGGGTCGAGCAACGAGTTGAGAGGTAACTTTCCTGCTTCTTTTTTCTATTGATACTACATCTTGAAAGTTTCATTTGCTTATGTCACGTTTGATTTTACAGTAACACCAGCCGAGGTCTTCGATACATTGAAACAGTTCGGTCACGAGAATTTTAGGCCTGGACAAGAGGAGGCTGTGATGAGAATATTGTCTGGGCAGTCAACGCTTGTCACTTTGTCAACTGGATCTGGAAAAAGCTTGTGCTACCAGCTCCCTGCTTATCTATACGCCAAGCATTCGCGATGTATTACACTGGTCATATCTCCTTTGGTTTCTTTGATGGACGACCAAGTGACCGGAGTGCCAAAGTTTCTGTCCGCTGCCTGCCTGCACACAGCGCAAGCGGCAAAACAACGTACAAAAGTAATGGACATGGTGAAGCAAGGCACCCTTGACATCCTCCTTGTCTCTCCCGAGGCTGTAGTTGCTGGGGAAAAATCTACAGGCTTTGGAGCTCTACTCAGACAGCTTCCTCCAATCGCTTTTGCCTGCATAGACGAAGCTCATTGCATATCGCAATGGTCTCATAATTTCAGGCCGTCTTATCTAATGGTCTCTAAAGTCCTCAGAGAGAAGTTAGGAGTTAAAACTGTTCTGGGTCTGACTGCAACTGCGACTAAGTCTACTGCTCAAAGCATAGTTGACCATTTGAGCATCCCTGACGGAATGGCTGGTGTGATTTCCGACATTCCGTTACCTCGAAATTTAACATTGACAGTATCCAAAGAGGAGCACCGAGATCGAGCGCTTGTAGATCTCTTGAGAAGCGATAGATTCAAGGATCTAGATTCTATCATTGTTTACTGCACAAGGAGGGATGAATGTGTTAGACTAGCTGGGCTTTTGAGAACATCTTTGTTCGTAAGTATGAGAATATTTATCCTTCAAGAAAACAGATTGCCAATGTTTGGTGCATGTCTTAATGAAATTAATTTTCGAAACAGGATCCTAGGGTGCATTCAAAGGTCAATGAAAAGGTATCGGCCATATCTGAAGCCTATCACGCAGGCTTGTCCTCCCATCGTCGTAAGACTGTACAAAAGTCGTTCATGAGCGGAGATACGAGGATAGTGGTAGCTACAGTTGCCTTTGGAATGGGTATAAACAAGTCTGACATCAGGGCAGTTATTCACTTCAATATGCCCTCAAGTTTCGAAGGATATGTACAGGAAGTTGGTAGATCTGGTCGAGACGGTCTCCCAGCACATTGCCACCTCTTCATAAGTCCCAAGGTGGGAATAACGCCCGTAAGTTTAAGTAAGAGCTCAAATTCCAATCTAATCTTATTTCCTTTCAGGAATCGGGCGACAAGTCCGAGCTGCGTCGTCACATCTATGCTAAAGGCGTCGACAGACATATGGTCAGACGTTTGTTACAGAAAATATTTGTCCCTTGTTCTTGCACAAAAAGCGACAATCACAATGCCAGAAAAAGATGCCCAGGCCATGAGGTAGCCATCCCGGTAGATGAGATCGTCAAAGTGCTTGACATACCGCAAGAAGTCATTGCCACTCTTCTTTGTTACCTCGAACTTCACCCAAAGAAATTTATCACCACTTTACCTTCAGTTTATGTAAACGCTAAGGTCACCAGCTATAATGGTCCCAAGGCTTTAAAGGCTGCTGCCCAATCTGTAAGACAAATGATCGATCCTGGGTGACCGAATTGCTACAAACACATAATCTGAGATTTAAGAAACTACGTTTTTCTTCTAGTCACCACCACTGGCCATGGCAATTGCTCTGGATCTGAAACGAGGGATATCTCATGACAATAGCTCTATTGTAGAGTTTCCTGTGGTTGACGTGGCTGCTGCTATTGGATGGGACAGTGGAGTGGTCAAAGGGCATCTAAAAAATCTGGAATGGAAGACTACAGGTACTTTTGGGTCGTTTTTATCATGCTTTATTGCATTGTTCGATTCTGAAGGCATCGATCTAGGTATTCACGCACGAAGAATATCGTTAATGTATTTTTGATGCTTTTTCAACAGACACAGGTGCCTGGAAGCGTACACCGATATCAGTTGTCTTCGATACACTAGGGTTCAGAGTGCGAGCGCCAGGTGATCTCTCAAACGCAGAATTGGATGATGCTCTAGAGACATTGACTGATCGTACGTCATCTCAACAACACATGAGCCTTTGTCAGTTGGATTCTATATACTCTGCGTTGACTGAAGTCGCTCTAGACTCTGTTAGGCAATGTCAAGGACTGACTGAAGATATTACAAACAGATCTCACACGCTGAAGACCACAATCAGGGAATACTTCCAGTCTGATAATCCATTGGGAAAAATCGATTTGAAACTTGAGGTTTGTTTGAATCAGCAATTGACTTGACATAAATTTATTCTATAATCATATTCTAAGTAATATTTGATTCTCCAATAATAAAAATCCCTCTCTCTTCAATATAATTGCAGACTAAACTGTTGAACGAAGCCCAGATAGCAAGTGATGTTCGGAGCCTGGTCACCTGCTATCGAGATAATAATTTTACTGGTAGAGCAGTGGCTCGTATCTTTCATGGAATACAGAGCCCGAATTACCCGGCTTTGGTATGGTCGCGTTGCCGATTTTGGAGGGCTCATCTTTCGTCGAATTTTGAGCTTATTTGTCAAGTAGCTACACGAGAGATCTTGGCCATGCGGTAATACCCGTAAAAAAAAAATCTTCATCTTTGCCACGGATTAAACAAAGTTCAAATTTATGCTCTTCTGAAAGACACAGGCTCGATTTTTCTCAATCCCGAAAATAGTACGTTATGTTCGATTTGTGATAGCTGATACGTTGTTACTTTACCCCTTATAATTTATTCTACTTGTTAACTTATTTTTTTGCATAGTGAAATTGTACAGTCAGAATAGTTGAAGCTAACAGCGACTGGATTGGTTCGCGATTCAGATTTCCTAATTCATACTCAATGATACGCTACCGATTTTCCGATTAAAATTGACAAGGGTAAAAAAAGAGTTACACCTAATCACAGCTAATCTGTGAATTGCATATTATCTACTTGTCATATGATTGAAGACAGATGTTGAATTTGTATTTCTTACTGTTATTTAAAGTAATCGAATTAGACACACCTAAGTGCATTATGTAACGATATTGATACTGACTTGCAGATAAAATATCTGCGTTTTACGACAGCGATTTTTGTATGTATGTAGACACAAGAAACATTATTATTTTGAATACCTCTAAATTTTAATATGTTAATTTTGACTTTATTTTTAAATGTTTGAATTGATAATAAAAACTCACATGAACCCTGTGAAGTAGTCTTCATATCTCTGAGGGATTTATTACTCGGAATCATTAATATTTTATGTGACTATTGCAAGTAGTTGAAAAATACAAACATGATATGCGGGCTGCATTCGACAGAACGTATTTAATCAATGTTTTCAACAATGACTTTTACAAGTTGACAAACACGTTAACAGTAACGTTTTTATCAATGAGTGAATTGTCTATTCTGCGACAACTTCTCTGTTTTTCCAAGTATTTCTATTTAGATTTCACATGCGCGTTAGCATAACCCCCATGTGCACCCTTTGACGCCACAAAGGCCACTGACCCCACAACAGGTGCACTTATCCTAGGTCAGTGTTCCGCCAACGGGGTGACAAATGGTATCGCCATCTCGCGGTCGATTCAACGAACTCCTTTCTACCGCAAACATCAATGCGCCGTATTATACACAACTTCAGTTAGAAGACTGGCATGAGGGTTGCTATAATAAGGCGCACCGATGTTTGCGGCACAGTAGTTCGTACATCGACCGCGAGATGGCGATACCATTCGCCGCCCCGTTGGCGGAACACTGACCTAGGGTAAGAGCACCCGACGTGGGGTCAGTGACCCTCGCGGCGTCGAAGAGTGCACATGAGGGCTGCGTCAACGAAATACGATTGTGACCGGCAGGTTGATAGAAATATTCGGAACTTCGTAACCAGGATGCTTTCCAGCAAATGAAAACACTGAATCAAATATGACGTGCATGTAGGTATGTCATACATGTTTATTATTAAGAAACAATTACAAATTGTTCATGACTTTGACAATTAGTAGTATTGTATCGATTCAGCAGGAATAAATTCCCAAATATTCCAATGATCATAAATGATAAGTTTTTTCAAGTCGCTGAATAATTGCAAATTATAATTGTTGTAAATGATGAAAATGTTCAACGAATTCTCTACCGAATTCAGCCCTGTTTAATTGTTTATGATTACACTTTCGTAAGTAAACCTCTCGTTTCGTCAAAGAAGCCTTTCCGTACTGGTACTGAAATGTACTATTTTTGATACGTTCTTTTTTCCGATCTTCAGTGTTGTAATAAGTACGGTACGAGCCGAAGGCGAGTGCTGTAACGAGGTTCGTCAAAAGGTCTCTACGTCCAAGTAACGATTATTATTTTTCATCACGAAAGCCGAGAAATCGCGACGACGTTGCGATTTTGAGGTTAGAATGATGAAAAATATATTTCGGAAATATCGGGACAAGGTTACAGGACCATTATAGTTCAAAAAGCTTGATGCATCAGTTTTAGATATCGTTTGATTACACAATTGCCTAAGAGTGATAGGATATGCAGGCTAGTTTTTATGGCTTATATAATTTGAAAATCGTGATTGATTAATCGCACTCGGCACTGCATTGTAGGCGGAAATTTTCCCTAAATAGTATTCTGAGAGTCTCCGACGTTATAAAGATTAAGATCATGTGTACACCTTGACTGATTAGCTATCTCGATTTATACGACTAAACTAGAGTAGGTATACAGCTTACCTGGAAGAGTGATCAATTTTGATCACACAGAATAATTGTCGAATAAATAACGAAATGTTGTTTATTAAATATGATTGTTTTTTATATTTTATATTTTTTATTATTATTATACCTGTAAATATACACCAGACGAAGATATACCAGCTTTCGTACGTAAAATTCACGGACGACTGCAATAACTCTTCGTTAAACGTGAAAAAAAGCACAATTTTAATGTATAATCTTGAAAATAAACGAGGAGTTATAATATATTATTAAACTCGTTATAAAAAAAAAAAAAAAAAAAAAAAAAAAAAAAAAAACCATTCGATTAATCAGTTATACAATAATTAACAGATAAAACAAATTTTCTACTCTTTATAAAAAATCTAATTATATATTAAACTACAATCATATTATGCCATATACATATATTAAATTGTTCAATTCAATTTCGTCAGGATTTAAATAACAAATCAAAGAAATAAAAAATCTTTTTAATATTGCTGACCGCTTACTTTGGCCCGACTTTAACACTCATATGGATTATCCACTTGAAGAAATTAATTGCGATAATTATTAACGATTTCCTATAATGAATACGAATTACATCGAGCCGCGTATTCGCGCAAGATATATTATAATGATTCTTCTCCCTTGTGGCTGTCGGGCAATATGCATTGCGATGTTTATAGATAGGAACACTGCTTAGAGTGTTTTTTTCTTCTTCGTTTTCTTTTTAAATATATTATTTTGCTCTCCAATTTTTCGATCGAAGTATATATTGATCAGGTGACGACTCTCTTCATGTAGTTACACTGACGCAAAAATTTCCCGGCTCTTATAGCCTGAATCTTCCCCACCCGGTCCATGCAGTTTTTGATTTGACAAACCGCGCAAAACTCCGAAGTAATCGAGTGTAACGGAGACCTGAAATATACGTCTGCGTTTTTGAGGTATTTGTTCTTGTGGTGTGCCCATACGTGGAGAAACACTTCCAAACACATAAGAATCGCGATTACCCAACGAAAGTAAAAGACTAGTGGCACTAAGAGCATAATTGGATTAGTTTGTCCGAACGGCTCCGTTCTTTCGATCTGCTTTGTTTTCGATGAGCATTTGTGACCGCTTTCAATACTTCGTGCGACTTGTGATTCTTCCTCTTCAGCCTGTCTCTGCAGAGCCCGAGGTATCTGCGGCAAATCACAAGTGTCAATTAATCAATAATCATAATTCTTACTGCAGTCATGCAACGCATACAATATGATACACACACGTAGTCGTTACATTTGTAATTATACGTTTCGTTGCTGCATTTACTGAACAGATCTGATAAGATACAATATTATACACAGACATCCTATAGTATACACCTTACGATTATTGTCGACAAGATATCGTTTCTCAATTCAGCAAGAATTTTCGGTTACGTTACGAGTCAGTGCAATTAGGTATATAGATAGATAGATAGATCCATGAATGTTTAAAACCTATAATTTTTTTAATAACTTATATAATTTCTTACCTGGAAAGGAACTCGTCGCCTTGAAAGATGGTTCTCTGTAGCTTCTTCCGGTTCTCCAGTTTCTAGATTGTTGTTTTCGGGGTCAGTGAAGTTCAGGGCTGACGACGATAGACAATTACCTCGCAGGGCAGCTCGTTCTAGACTCTCCCCCGTCTCTTCGTCTACGAATACGTCATTCATTTCGAAGGCTGTGCGTCGTGCCAGTTACGTAGGTGATTGCCTGAGGCAATTGGAGGTGCAAATCCCAACAAAAGCCTCAGAGTTCGTAGGGGTCACTTCCCGGAAACCGGCTCGCGTTATGCTAATAACAAAATCGTAATCATTAGACGGTCGAAAGGACACCTGTATTACAGGTATAGCGGTAAAATCTATATAGATAATCACAGAACCTGTTGATAAATCAATGATTACGAATTTATTGAAAAAAATATCTACGCTTTTATACGTTCTCTCGCGTTTATGGTATTCAAAATCGAATTGTCTCTGAAAGAAGCGATAAGAAAGAAAAAAAAGGAAAAAAAAATACATTATCATAAAATACTTGGGTACCTGATGGCTCATTTGGTTTTCGGTGCTTTGATTAATGAATAAGATTTTTTTCAGTGCGCGATATAATAAGTGGTATAGCCTCGTTTTCGTTGATATATATCTTGTATATTAGTATACCTACTACTACAACTTTCTATACCTGATATATAATTAAGTATAGTTTAGTCTACCTCTGGCAATAAACAAAAAATGTGCAAATGACTTGCGGAATATCCATAACTAACTGCCTTTCTCGTCTGTTAATAGGACTCTTCTAGTATACCTATCTATGCATCTAAAAATTTATCTTACAGTCAGGCAACGCGAATTTTACCGATTTCTATTATGCCTCAGTCGTTTACACGACACAGGTACTTTTCCCCTCCTTATGTAATTACATGTGTATATGTATATATACCGTGTGTTTTAAAGCGACCGTATATATGAAATCACGTGGACATTTGATGACCGCTTTAATTTTCTATAATATCATTATTATTCCGAGAATGCTTCTTACGTAACGACTTTTTTTTTCTCTGTTCTTTTCGTTTCTTTTTTTTTTTTTTTTTATTTTCTCTGTCCGAGCTAGTCAAAATTAACATTAATCATGTTAATACGGGTATATTATAGTCCTGTGGTGAAAAATATTGAAACTGAATAATAATATGGAATCTAAAATGTCGAAATACCACGAATGACGCACAACGTATACATGGCGTTTAAAAAATGAAAAATTAAATGAAATTTCTTCTTCGCGTAGCTCAATGGATTCTAAACACTTGTAGGTAATGGTCGATTGATATTTTTTTATTTTTTTTTTGTTTCAAACAAAAAGGTAACACATTATTCTTGTATTGAATCGAAATACCGTAATTTTAATCGGTTTTATTCCATTGGGTATAATTTTATTTGTTAATAATTATCTCCAGCACAGTAACGAACAAATATAGTAATCACATGACTCACATTATACATATGTATGCGATGTTCAGTATAATATTTATACGTAATAAATAAAGGATGGAAAAAGTATAGAGAGGAAGTGCGAGTCACATTAACACATGATGTACAGTCAACTTTTACCGAGGACTGACTTTAACGTACTGATCGAAGTAGCCGATTTCTGACTCTTTTCTTTAGCGTATACTATATTGATAGTACGAATCCTCATCGTCAGTTTCTTCTTTGATACAGCAATTACAGAAAGCGAATCCGCAACGTCTACACGAATCCGCAAAGCGGTAGCAAAATGCTTCTAATATACAGCACATAATAATTTATAACTGCAATAGCCCATAACGATTCTATTATTTAATTTCTTCTTGTATTTCGTTTACCTATTAATTAATTAAATAAATGACGCGGCTGATCAATTAATTGGGTAATTAATTAATTGATTAATTAATAAACCGCGTCATTTATTTGTGGTCGTTTCCCAATAAACCACGTATACGTATTCTCAGAAATATTTTTCTCCGAATTACAACTAGACTATTTGACATAAGCTTTAATAGCTCAACAGCCGATACACACAGGTTTTGAAACGAAATTTAACTGCTTGACAATTGTTTCTGTATTCTGGATCGTTAATTATATTTACAAGGTGAGAAAAATATATTCCATATACCTACACGTGCAGGAAAATCGTGTTTTTATTCCAATTGTACAAAACGCGTCACAAAATTCCAGAAACGAATATTGACCAATTTGAGGAGGCGGTAAGACGCGGAAGTCTATTAGTATTGTCCGCAATTCTGCTATTATAATTTTTTATACGTTGTACTTAATGATGATATTATATACGCGATTGATCATAATTCATAAGCTATAACATCATAGCTCATTAATTATTTCAAACCGGCAAACTGTGTGATAAAATTACAGAAAAATATTAAACCCTCACTAAAAATATCAGTTTCGGATAAACCAGCACGGAATTATGCATCGTATAAATTAGTAATATGTGTGTATCCTTCCTTTCACGCGTAAATAATATAATAATATATATGTATTAATGACGTCCTGCAGTTCCACGAAATATCATCTGCGTGTGCTAACGTCCAATGTAGGTATATTACGGTTTAATGGCTGTCTTGAAAACTTTTCCTTCAAGGCGGATTATACATATAATATAAAATAATAGCTTTAGTTAAATACATATATAGCGCTTCGAGTCTGAATATAACAAAATACCCAGTCGTCGCAGATGCGCGTCATACCTGTACGGTCTCCCCTCTAATTTATTCCAGGTTTTATTTCTATATTATAAAACCACTACTTAAATTTCAAATTTGAGTTCTTAAGTTTCGCAACCATATACAGTATATTCAAAAGAAAAATTTTCTCCATTAATAAATTGTTGCGTTTCTCAACGAGAGAAGAAAAAAAAATTCCAATTTGTTTCTATCTATGATTGATATCTTGATTGGCATCCTGTATAATGGAGTTAATATTCTTATATAACAACATAACAACTCGATATTTTTTTTACCTCCTGAAACTTTTTGCCTGAATTATTCCATCGGGTTTAATAGTATATAATATAAGTACGGCATAGAAACCGCGGCGGAACGCGAACGTATGTAGTAGGTAGGACTATATTATACATTATTGGATAAACAGAATTGCACGTATAATTATAGAAGCAATGTACTGTATATAACGTAGTACATACGTTAAGCGAGGTAGTCGTAAAACGTATATAATAAATTAATTTTCGCCAGTTATTCAAGATCGGTTAATTACATATCAAACATAGAACAAGGCCGGTTTGCTGCCACAGTAGGCTTTAGTATATACACATATATATATATAATATACCTATATACCTACGTCTGTACATATAGATACATAATACTTATAGGGTGCGTTATAATTAATTGTTGCGATAATGTTTAATGCAATAATTTTTTTTTCGCGCTACGACCTTTGCGCAGCGGTGATTTCTTATCGTATTATAATATTTAAACGTGCGATTGGATATTAAAATTGACATAGTACTTATATGTTATTATAATTTTTTTTGTTTCTTTTTTTCTTTTTTCTCTTCATTTTTTTTGTCACCCTCGTTTTACAACTGGTTTTAATATCAATTAACATTGTCGGACAGTTATTTACGGCTGAACATATACGTACTGCGTCGTAAGGCTGTAATAATTCATTTATACATACTATAGCCGCGTATAGCTATACCAAAGATTGATGTCCATTATTAACTTACGAGACTCGAGAGTAAGTATAAAGTAAATAATATTAAGACGAGCGCGGCATAAGTTGATGAATTTCAATAACTAATACAAAAAAAAACTCCCATGTATTAATTATTCCTTAAATAAATTTCTTAAAGAGATCTAAAGTTCAAACTAGAAAGCGGAATAATACAGGATATATACCTACACACACGTTATATACACAACGAAATTCGTCTATAATAATAATAATAATTTTTAAAAAACAAGATTTTGGCAACCGTAGGTATAAAACTACGTATGTACATCTATTACAGGTAAAGAGAATTCTGTTTTTTGTTGTTTGTTATTCGCACGTTATCATTGTGAAATATAAGTGTGAAAAGAATGATAAAAAAATCTCTTTTAAATATCAAAGTCAATTCGTAGGTATGTGTAAATATCATCTCTAATCGTATAATAAGTATTTATTATTCCGTAATATTTATTTATCTCCGAATCATCGAGGCGGTATAATTTAATTGACGTTTAATCAGCTGGATATAATGCTGGCTCGAGATTCTATATATATCAGTAATAAGTAATAATAACAATGATAATAAGAGTAAAAAATAATAAAGACAATTCACAGGTATGAAAAACAACATATTATTCTCACCATAAATACGAAACGTTGGCAAGTCGGAAATAACGTTATGTAATATGTGTAGCCTGATGTATACGATATATTCAGGAAATGGTATAGCGAAATATAGGCATAAATATACTTATGTGTATATAAAAGGCATCAACTTACCTGATAATATATCAACGTGGAGGCAGAAATTTTCTTCGTATTCAAATTTTCGATGTATGTGTGTAATCAACTTATCGGAATATTCACTTATAATAATAATAATAATAATAATAATGTGATAGGTATTTTATTTAATTCATATAGGTAGATGTCATTTATTGTTATAATAACTGCATGCACTCTGTTCACGATATACTACGCACGAGTCTATGAATATTGAAATAGTTTCTATATCCATTCGAAGGATATTTAATTAATTAATTGATTAACTAATTATTGTAATAATTATCAAAAAACGCGGAAAATAACGGAATGTTTGAATAAAATTCACTAATCGCGATTTCTTAATAATATTTAAGTCTTATTTAAAATGACGCGATTTGAAGCAAGAAAATTTACGCGCAAGACACGCGCGCAAGACGTTCTGTTGCCGTCTGGATTCCGAGCGTAAATGTCGTTACGCAGAGCCACCAATATGTCGTTGCTGTCCTGTAACCTTGACACTTCTAAGTGCTTATACAAGGTGTCTACTAAATTCTACTGCCAAAGATTATCAGGCTTTGTCTTCGTCTTCGTCTTCCTTATTCTTATCTTTCACCTCTTTACGATACGATATAGTCATTGATTTCGATCGATGTACATATATATGTATATAATATAATGAGAGATTAAAACAAGATGGTAAAGAAATTTAGAGGAAAGAAGAAAAAAAAAAATAGATACTAGTTTTTGCGAATCTGTTTATGTAGTATCAGAAATACGCCAGCGCCTTTCCTCCTATTATTGAAAAATTCTAAAACGTTGAATTATTTGAAAATATTCATTACTATACGCAATTGTCGCGTCACACAATAATCTATATATTCTTGACCTAATTCCTTTATTAGAAAATCTTTGAGGGCCTAAAATTAGAAAATGTTGATAAAAATCGGCTGATAGTTTATCCATAATCGAAAATATTATCATAAACGATTTTTTTCGAGGTGAAATCAATCTTTTTGCCGGTTTATAGATTGAGATAGCTCTAAATGCCCTTGGTCGGATATTGCCCAATTTTAAGATTATACACATTATATCGATGGATGAAATAAATATAGTAGTAATAAAATAGTATTTTAATTCAAACAACACGTGGCTCAAGGTCTGTTAAGTTCTCTTATAAATCCTTCACAGCTTTATCATAATAGTGGAAGATTTTTCGATAAAAATTGTCGCCAGTAAAGAAGCCGATTGTATGAACAAGAATTATGCGCTTTTATTTAAATACCCTTGATTTTTTTCAGAGTTAAATTAACTCTCAGTAAAGTAAATTCGAATTCAATTTATGACTATGAACTGTTTATTTCCGCTCAAAGAACTTGAGAATATTATCAAAAGATAACGAAATTATTTTAACATGTTTCTTCTATCTTTAAAGTCGCTTGTTTTTTGTTTCCGCTGTTTTTTTTTTTTTTTTTCGTGCAGATAAAAGTCCTTTCCATAATTTGACTGACTAGAAAGTGTGAAGAATTCAAACAAAATCTTGTATTCGTTTTTAATATATCTAATTTATATTCAGTATTTATATTGATCATAACAAAGAATATGAATAGGCGATAGAGCGTTTGAATCTATCACTAAATCATTAAATGTCGTTAATACGCCCCCAGCTTGAACGTTCTTTTCTAATTTCAAGCTTCAACCAGGATGGAACTTTCTTGTCAATGTACTGCGCATTGGGGAATCTTAGAGGTGTTTCTGGCCCCTTGAAGGGATGAGATTTCTTCAATTTTTTCAGCAGAAATTCTTTGTGTATTTGCTTTGGATCTCGATACTTGTCCATGTAAAGATTGAACGGTTGTCTCAGAGGGAACCACGTCTGTTTTCTAATGTATGGCGGCGGGAAGTCGTACTCAAATATCGGCTCCTTCATTTCTGAGAATGAATAACACAAATTATATCACAAAATTATTAGACCAAAACAAAGTAAATTAAGACAAGATCTTACAGCTAGAATATTCTTGCGAACAGATGTATAAAAACTAATTCAAGAAACACATCAAATTTACCAAGCGTCTTGTGGAAGAAGTCTGTAACACTGGGGTCCCAGTCAGCTTGGAAAAATGCGAGTCCAGCAGGAGTTAAATAGTCCTGATGCTCTCTGTAGAAGTTATAAGTGCTCCAATTGCGTTCTTTCAATGCGAGACTTGGAGAAAAAGAAAAAAAAAGAAAAACAATTACAGAAAAGTTAAAAATTTCAACTCCAAAATGCGATTTCCTTATGATAAGATACTTCATTTTTTTTCTAATTCTTCATCAGGAGATTTTCTCTGCTTTTATCTTTCAATATATGAGCTGTGTAAAGCTATCTTTCTACACATTGTCCAGATGAAATAAAAAGAACTGAAATCAATCTTAATTTTTGCAACAAATGATTTTAATACAACCCACCATGGTTGTTCTTTTCTATAAACAGAGAAGTCGAGTTTCTTATCCTGTTTGTAAAGAACAAAAATGTATCTATGGTAGCCGGTGCCACTAAGTGGAATTGGTTTCATATAATCCATAATCAGCTCCCCATTTTCCACAGCATTTCCAGGAATATTACCTCTGAAATAAGAAAATAAGTGAATACATCAGGGTAAACTTCAATAAGTAAACAACTGACTAAACAAACGGCTTTGAATTCATCTCCGCAGTTTATATCAAACGTACATAAACCAATGGCAATACTCGCTGTTCTTTTCAACCAAATTTCCATCAGGACAAGTCAAAAGAATAGTCCAAAGGGAGTTTGGGTCAGCTTCGTAAAGAACTTCAGGTGTTTTACTGGTGTCGATGGGTTTTAGTAAATTCCCTCTAAAGACAGGGGCGAGTTCTCCGTCCTCGCCAATGCTGTAATTAATACTGAGCGGAACTCTAGGGTTGAAATAAGCATCCCCATAAAGATCCTTAAAGACTCCATAGTGTTCGGCAATTTTACAGACATCGCTAGGCCCCGTCGAATCTTGCCATACCTTTTTGACGTCTTCTAGATCGATTTTTACTGGAAATTAAAAAATTTCAAGTAGAATATTCGCAATATTTATTTGAACGGCGGAGTAGTTTCGTCAAATATATAAACTCACACTGCTTGAGTCTGGCCAATCGTTCGAGGTTAGGGTCAGATTTCTGCTTTCTAATGTGAGCCAACTGTTGCGATAATATCGCACTTCTGGATCTAGCTGGTGCAGGTAATCCGATATCGACTTTAAAGTCTAACGCGGGATCGTAAGTGTCGAGTTCTAAAAGATATTCAAGATATTTTAAGGTTGAGCGGTATAGGTTAGGTTCCGAGGATCAGCGATTTAAACTTTGTTATAGAAACGAATATACCAACCTTCCAATCTTTGCGCCAAAGTTCTCGCAATTCCTGGCGGTTTTCCTCTCATTCTATGCCCATGTCGTATCTGCTGGCCTCTCACTACTATTAATTCACTCGAAAATAACCTAAACAAAGCATTCGCCATATTTAGAGTCTAAACTCCGTCTGCTATCGACGTAGAAACATAGAGAACATAGAGCATATAAACAGTTGATAGACGGGCAACCACACGCAGGTTTAAACACCCCGTGGATATAAGCCATCGTCTAACCCGACGGAGGCGCCCTCTCAATATATTTTTTGAATTATTACACACTACGATTACTATCATCATTATTGTTGTTGTCAGCGGCGAACGAACGAGAATCGAGACAGGGAACGGCGGCAGTTCGCAGGTAGTCGTCGAACGGAGTTTGTCAAGGTATGGAGAGGGCGGCAATAAATTCGTTAATAATAATAATAAAAAAAAGGAATAGGATCGAGCTAAAGGTAGTAAAACGAACAGTGTTGTGTCAGTGTAATATGTAATTAGCCAAAATATATTGATAATCGATTTCGACATGTGGTGCTACGGATCGCGTTTAGCGTAATAAATGATAAAAAAAATAGTGAAAATCGTTACACAGTTGTGTTTACAACTGTTATAATATCATGTAAACACAGTTTTTATACCTTGATAAAAGTTAGTTTTATTTTCTCGTTCTTTTTCAAATGCGAAATGTCTACACGAAATCAGGGTGTTTTTTGTCGGCAAATAAACTCTTCGATTATTTGTCGCGTCGGGTTTTGTGGACCTCGATATAATTGAATCGGAGTTTTATAAAGAAGAATAACGACCGTAGTGATTTGCGAAAATTAATAATATCGGAGGTACATTTATATAAAAGTGTGTTACTGTGCTAGGGACGCCGCGTCTCTCTTCCTAACGCTTAGTTCTTCATTTCTTTATTTCTTTTCTTGTTATTTTTCCAAAAAAACTAACTAACTACATAGCAGTGAAGACCAGCCCAGTCCGCAATGACGGAGCTATTGATCGGGATAGCAGGTAGCACGTTTGTCTGTCCTGGAAACAATCCTAGTAACGGAGATGTCGTCTATAGGAACGGGAGTTCAAACGCTTATAGAAATTCTGAAATGCGACATTCTCGGAGCGAGGATTTACTCGGCGCCGGACGACCCTTGAGTCCCATGCTTGCTGCTGCGTCCGAGGATGACCTCGTAGCTACTACCGCTCTTCACGAATCCGCTACTCCCCCGCCTACCCCTTGTTACCGAACATCGCGAACTCCCGGGCCACCCGGCGTCCTGGCTGATCGCGTCGACCCCGAAGATTCGATCCGAGATATCGTCACCGAAAACGATCTGTACAGGTAAAAAATGATCTTCATTTTTCCTAAACTATAGGTGCATACATAATCCGCGCGTTTTTCTCATACGTTCGAAGTAGAATTAACGAAGGGTAGAGCGCAGGGTATAGTATAGGGAGCGAGGCAGCAGGAAAAGGGGTTTATGATGTAGAGTACATACTACATACGAGGAGGTGCTTGCAAGCAATAGCATAGATGTGTCTGCATACTTCACTCGAGTATTTATACGTGCGGTACCTAACGTAGGTACTATCTTTAGCGTGTTAAAAAATGATAGAAATAAGTAAGTGAGCGAAACTTGTTGCGAAGCGCATTCCTTGCAACGTTTTCATGATGCAAAATAAAATTGCTGCTAATATCGAGTTATGAAACATTCATACTTCATTGAACAAATCCGCATTTTACATTCACGCATTTGCATTATTTTCACGTAGGCGAAGTAGTATGTTATTTTTATAATTAAACAAAAATGTACATACGTATCTCCCCATTTCTCGCTATAGTATCTACGAAAGGCTAATATTATTATACCTATACGTGAAGATTGTGAGACCGGTTTTAATACGTACGCGCAAGAAATAATATTGTGTATTTTTTCCTTCTTGTTACAAACTCCATAAAACGTACATACACGTATGTATATGTATGTATATATGTGCATTTAATACCTCCTATTTTTCTCTATCTTCTTTAAAGATTCGTTCTTTTCAAACGACATTACGACAAGTACGTAGCTTTGGCAGCAAGGTACGAAGAGGCAAGGGGAGTCGCGTATTACTTGGAAGAACGTTACCACGAGGTCAAGGTATGTCATTTTTATGTTGTTATTGCTCATTACATTTTTCAAATAGATAATTAATCGTGAATGAATTGGTATTCAACTTATATTAAAGGAAAATATATTTATCGCCTTACGTATATCCCTACATAATATCTAGGTACATACCTATGTCACATATCTTTAAGATCGAAGATATAGATATAGCTGTATATTTTATCACATAAATAAGTCGATCGTTCATTTATCTGATAAGATAAAGTCGAATTAGGTACCTGCATAAAAATTTATCGATAAATTAAACTCTTCGTAAATTTCTATATGCTTATACGCGCGCAAATGAAGTTTAGTAATTGTTGTTAGACTTTAGAAGAATCATTTTATGTTATTTTTCTTCGATTATTTGATTTATCACTTGTATTGTTGTTTGTTGATCGAATTGGGTCAAACCTGAAACCACGTTCGTCCTAAGCCGAACGAGATAATAATATAAACAGTTAGGATACTCGCGACTCGTTTCTTCATCTCGAGAAAAATTTCTATATAACACGAAGTTTTATTCATTATTTAAAATTGTGATTTGCTGTAAATCGATTTAACTATCTCTCCGATGGTCACGAGATCGCGACATTATAAGATCTCGAATAAGATATGTAATAATGATAATAATAATATGTAATAGGCTTCTGTACGTATAGATATAGCATTTGTTAAAGAATCGATACCCCATCGTGTGCCAGTGAACAATCATCAACATTCACTGGCTCAGATATCAATACATACATACATACCTATATCCACGTGACTATAAATATAAAATAAACATAGTGTATATACATGGCCGTGAAAATAGCCGGAAGGTCAAGTTCAACTTGACAATAAAATTGTAGACTATATTGATTTGACCCTAAAAACGTTTTCTTTAGAATCTAAAAATACCGTTTCTAGATATTATTTCATACCTATGCTAGTCTGCAGCTGACATAATCTGTGGAAATCTCGAACCCCTTTTATACTATCATTATTGTACTCCATTTCACTCCGCGATTAAATTGCAGTATATATGAATCGGATTTTTAGTTAAAAATTGATGAAAATATATATTTTCTTCAAAATTGAAAGAAGAAAAGATTTTTGAGGGAAACGAAAAAAGAAATTTAATCCATTTTCAACTGAGGTTTCCGCTTTGCCCCGGTCTTATCTGTCGGTAGTTACTTTACGCATATTTTCGTCTTCGTGCATCCTTACTGTTTATAATAATTGCAAGTACCTACACACATACCTACGTATCTACACGACGATTCGAATTCGTCGTGGTTTCGACGTAATAGTTGAGAGTATTTAATTGAGTTTGTGCAATCTTTGGATCCGCTTTCGCCGTACCTCGACTCTTTACCGTTTACGTAACTGTAATTCTTATCGTAATTACACATTATACATTGTTCTCCGAATCATCCTCGAGAGAGAGAGAGGAAATTATCATTCATGCATAACTATATGAAATTATTTATTTTATATTTTTGTTGGTTTTCAACCGCGGTTAATAATTTTCAATTTCCAATTTACAATCCATAATAAAAAAAGGTTTTTTTTGCAAAGGCGCATCTCGAATCTATCGCACCTATATAAATATGAATGTATAATGTATGTACATAGTGAGACGTACGTCACGCCAACCTGAATAGCAAGGCTAGCCGTTCTCTTCCGGTGCAACGGAGGGCAATTTCATTGCAGGAAGTGTCCCTCCCGCTGCAACAAGCTGAGATACATATTATATATACATACACGATAGTTGTAGTTAAATACTATCGCTGGTAGTAAAGGCTCCGTCGCGTAAACAATAACGTATAGGTATAAGTACGTTTACATACGTACCTTATACGTACGGCTGCGTTCCTTATGGCTTATATACTGTATGTTCCGATCTCTGATAACTGCGAGGCATCTTAGAGAAAGAAAGAAAGAAAGAAAGAAAGAGATTTACAACGAACGATAAGAATTGTAATTAATAATTACAGTAATAATTATAATAGGTATAACAATTAAGGACTAGCTCGGGTATGGTAGTTTATAGTTATTAATTATTATAACCCTAACTCTATATACTAACGCGATGATGATAATGATTACAATATGTATACAGTGAGATATAATTTGACAATCTTGATCGTAACAGCTGTCGAATTTTATGGCATACCTATACATGTAAAAGTTATCTACACGTATCTGCTGGATATAATTATCGTAGGAACATTTTTTCACTCATATCAGCGAAACTGGGTAGAGATGAAGAAAAATATAAAAAAGAGAAAGAGAGATAGAAACAACGATATACTATGCTCGGGAATCATTGAACCTATATGTAACCAGTAGAGCGAAGTGCGATTCATTATTTGTCTGGTCTTTATTAAGGTCTGGATTTTCGCGTCTATGTATACCTACGTATAGTTAACAAAAGTCGACGTATAGATCGCGGGAAAATATTGTCAATTTGTGAAGAAGAAAGAAAAATCATATAACATAAAAATCTTCGAGTACCTAGATACATAAAATATGTTGTTTGTGATTTTTAGATCATGTACGTACGTGTATAGACGCAAATAACAAACCATTTATATGATTATCATAGGGGAGATAAATATGTGTTTTATTGCATGTGACCTGTAGCACGTGGCTAAAGCAAGAGCTGTTTACCCACTGGCTGTAGTCGGCTGTACCTATGTCTAATTACATCTTCATTAGGGTTAACTCGATATAATAAACGTTACGCTGCAGTGATTATACGAACTTGAAATTAATGCGAGGTAATATTATATAGTAAGCACCTACAGCTATGGGATCAAGTATCGCGGCGGTTGTCGACTGTCGTATACTCATATCTATAGCTCGTGCATAGATAATATACCTAACATGTCTAATGTATATTATATAGTATACCTATATCTATATCATAAAAGCTGTTCAACCCGAACGGAATGAGAAGTTATAGGCAAATTTTTCTCACGGTCAAATCGATCAAGTTCTGTTTTTTTTTTTTTTTACTCCAATATCAAACAGAAATTAGGATACATTATAGGAAAAATCTAGAAGAAGAAGAAGAAAAGAAAAAAATTGATTTCAATCTCAAAAGTATCATTGAATTACGAATTTATTACGAAAACATATTATACGAACATATATAATTTATTTTTACATGTCTGTGTCTAAGTTACCATAAAATCGATCTTTTTTTCATTTTTTTCTTATTTTTTCACCATTACGCGTACGTCACGAATTATTATTCCTATCTACGTAGCAACGTTGAATTCCGAAGATTATGTCGTCATCGATCATTATTACAAAAACAATTATCATTGTGGTCCTTGAACGCCATTCCAATAACTATTAATTTTTATACGTATGGGTACCTATATAAAAATACATATACGTGACCTATAGCAGCAGCATTTCATTGGTATATTTTTTGATCGATCATAGCAGCCCGCAGTATAGAGTTAGATCGTGAGTTATCGGCCATGGCCCGTCATTGCAATAATTAATATCTTTGATAATAAGCATGAGCGGTAAGGTGCCAGCTGATACAACGTATTAATTCCGATGGCTTGTTTCGACGGAGTTTTTATACGTATATTATATACATGTATATAGTTATACCTATATATATCATTAAAAATACTTACACGTTCTGATAATTGGCTTTAACGCGACGTGATCGCGTCGCGTACATATACTGGAGTGAAAAAGCGAAAGTACAGCGTATATTTTGATGACGTATACCTATATATATTTTACAGAGGTTCTTCAATAAAATAAAAATAAAACAAATATTGTTCATTCAGTATTTCATTTATTTACTTATCTAGTTATTTTACTTACGATTAGGTACATAATGCGGGGAAAAACTATCATCCCCCTTTCGTATAATCAAGTATATAATTTCATTATACACTAACTGTGTGTTTAATAATAATTATAAAACTTGCTTTATCGACCACGAATGACTTTCTTTACAAGACTTTTAGACGTATTTTTATACATACGTATATATACGCATGTACACATCTGCACGGGCGTTATAGGTATGTACCTACTCCGCGCAGAAAGTTTTTCAATTACTTGCAACGATTTTATACTATACTATATATATACGTATATACGAATTGCGTCAGGTGCGTATTTAACATCCGCTTTTACTGCATTGTTAACGATATGAAAGTTCCGTCCCCATATATATTTTATTCCAATTCCTAAAATTCTTCATTTATTTTCACATTTTTCACCCATCTCACTTTTTCCTTTTACAACGCTAACTCGACGTTGGCTAAGGTTTTATTACCTCCTTGATTGATGGAACGTTATTTTTATATAGTATATATATAGTATATACTTTCTCAAATTTCTCTAAACCGACTAAATCACAGTTATATTATTTTATCCTTAAATATAAATATATATATATGTGTATATACAGTCGACAAATTCCTAGTTCCCATAAACCAAAAAATAAAAAAACCAAAAATGATACATAGACAAAATATTCATCTAATCCGCGAGCGTGAATAAAAATGAAAAAGCAATTTGCATGTATAATAATATATAAACGATTAATTTATCGCCTAAACTCGTGTACAGATTACCTAAGCTGATCTTGAATTTGTCTACTTCGCTTCGCCCGCATATAATATAAACCTTGAAAAGTTTTTGAACATACTAGAATTAAAATAGTGTTAGTATGTGGTATATACTCATATATGTTAGTTCTTGATATTATCACGCTTGAAAAGAGTTTGTTTATACTTTTTATCGTATTTTTATAGGTATAGTTAATGGCTTGTACATGCGTGTGCATATTACAGTAGATACACCATAGCTGTATACATATAATTCGTATATTCATACAGGCGGCAGCATATAATATTTGTATAAAACCGGTAAATACCTAGTACAATCCATTTCTGTCATCTAAGATGAAAAAAAAATCGCTATGGCTATAGAATGACAATTTTACAATACTTAAGAAACCAAGTACTGAACGGGGGACAAAGATTCTCACGCTACTAGTTATATGTCTGCACAAGCGGAAAGAGCATTTTATACCGCACCGTATTTTAGTCCACGCCAATTTCCTCGATCCGTAATTGTTAAATTGTTGTTCTTTCTTCTTTCATCTATTTCTTCCGTTTTTTTTTTTTTTTTTTTTTTTTTTTTCCATTCATTTTTTTGTCTTTTTTTTAAAGTATCGCGAGCGCTGAATCGGAATAATACTCATAATCCGCAGATGTACTATGATTAAGCGTATAAATAAATTGTATATAGTAATACGTATTATACCAATGTGTTCATTTATATCTGTAAAAAAGTTATACAGGAAATGAATGAACAGGTACATATTAAGAGAAGAAAAAAAGATAATTCTCTGATTGTGAATCAAAAATAATAGAGTTTCATTTCTTATTGTAGGTCAATCTTTTTTTTCTTTTTTTTTTTTCATCTTTTATCTTTTCGTACCAAGGCATTTTACGAGCAAATTACCTACGCCTCTTTTTCTATCTAATACAACTGAAGCGTGCGAGAATCGTAAATAAATTATTGTCACCGCCCTAATCACCGTGCCACTTTTCCTTCGTATATAGGTACATATAATATTATAAATTATAACTGTTATATACCTACGTATATATATATATATATATGTATAGCTGGATCGTATATAATAATATATACGTTCAATTTGTACAATTTATTGAACGAAGTTAAATCGTGCGTGGCCACGTATGTACATTTTAATAGTGTACCTAATAGAAGCGAGATGCTGCTTCCTACATCTCCGCGCACACATGCATACGTATACCCAGATACATACTGCAGTCTCACACCGCTTAATAGTATCATTACGTATTTTCTAACCGCGAGTATAGGTACGATAGAAGTACTTACATATGAGCGTACAGGTATAGAAGTCGTTTCTCCTCCAATCCAGTTTTATGTTAGCTCTGATCACTTCTTCCTCCATTTTTTTTTCTCGTTACTTTTTTTTTTTTGTGTAAATTTAGTTTTTTTTTTTTTCACTATAGCTATGTGCTATTCCCGTGTTCAAAAGTTAGCCGGTATAAGATATAAGGCATATGAGGTATATACTAGGTGCCTATTTTTCCGCACGAAAGAACACATCTACTCAGACTTCTTCCGCTCGGATTTCACGCGGCTACCGCTCGGCTCCTTCCTTCTCTTTTTTTTTTTTTTTTTTTTTTTTTTTTTTTTTTTTTTTTTTTTTCTTCTTTCCGCAAAGTCTGTATATACCTAGAGTCTCGCGATTCTCCGCACATCCAACATATCCTTAGCGGTATAATATACCTATATATATATATATATATAACGTCGCGGCGCATCGCTTCGCTTCTTTCCTTAAGTCGATTAAGGTTTTAAAATCCCCTAAATAAAATGAGAAAAAAAAAACCGAGAGAAAAAATAAAATGCAAACAAAAAAAGGAAAACAAAAAAAAAGAAAAAAGAAAAAAGAAAAACTACTCTGTAGGGGATTCGTCGACGCACCACCTTAGACTAATTGGCTTTGAACATGCAGGAGGCATCGCCCTCACGTCGGGTCGTTAAATAATTCCTCATACACATGCATATATGGATTTAAAAAATCCATACATACACTAAACACCCATGTCTATGTAAAATATATTCATACGTGTTAGTACATTAAATCCCTATCTATATACGTGCGGTCACTGACATCCCTAAAAAAAATCGCGGATCGTACCTACCTGGTATATAAGATGTCAAATATATTCGCGCTATCTATAACTGCTGCAGCAGCAGCCAAACTGCTACTGCATGCTGTTCATCCGTTCGAGTTTGCAATACTATAGGAGTCTGCGAGGTGAGACTCATTGAGGCAATATATTTCAACGAAGTTTCTATTGTGTCACGATGCCATATGCCCACAAGAAATTTGAGGTATACGCTATTTCATTTACCCGAACCGATTCCCACGTGATTCTGATTCAACGTGAAAGCATATAATAATCGACACGAGTAAAGTACATGTATAGGTATAGCTAGACCGTTTCTTTAACTACGTCAATGAACGTCAATAGTAACAATAACAATAATAATAATGATGATGGTATGGAGAATTGTGGGTAAAAATAGGGATTTTATAAAGAATATGAAGTTTGAAGGTGAAAAACCTTTCGTGCAGTCTCTATACCTGTACAACCCCGCAGTCGAGTGTGGCGTTAAAGGGATTTCTACCGTTGGAGACGGTGTAATCCTCGGTATCCCTTATACCTATACCTATACTTGTAATTTGTATACGTATATATCTATGTATACCTGACATCGGTATTTTACCTTATACTCGCGTGGTACGGGTCAACATTTACAAAAAGGTGTGCCGGCGTCGAGGGACCGGACGAGACGAGAAATAGACACCGTTGGTGTCCATATAGTACCTACCTATGCTGTATATCTATACAGAGTGATTCAGATTGAACGGGCCGTATACTTTTAGGGTAGATTTCTTGTCAAAATTGTAAAGACTAAATTTTGTTTAACAAAAATTTGAGGGTTCGATGGTTTTTGGGATACGGAAGACGTCTAACATAAGTTGAGCGTTGTCTCTCTGACTATGTGACCCATATGCCATCTGCGATTGATCAACTATGTAAGATCGTTCGTATATATACCTCAGAAACTATTCGTTCATAGAATTTTTGGCAAAGGAAATTTAGTCTTGGATTTTTATGGGGAATCTATCCTCTCAATATAGCAGGTGCAATCTGAATCACCCTGTATATAGAGAGAGTGCGTTAACCGACCTTCCTCCTCCCTTATACAACTCGTCCCTTCCCATTTGTCCTGCTTATATACTGTATGGTGGGAATTACTGGGTCGCGATCTATACGCGGGTCTGCGATCGCGTATATATTATATAATATAATATATAGGGAGCCTCGGGTGAAAATTAATGATAAAGTTTTGTTTTTTTCAAAAACATTTTGATCAAAAAAAAAAAAAAAAAAGATATTTGAGGAAAAAAAAAATTGTATTATCAATTGAACCATCACAAGTATACTATATCGTTAATCAAACATGAAATTCTAATTTCGTAATGATGATATGTGGATGCTTGTTATTACACGTTCACGACAATAATTTTTCTGAATTATACTGTAGCCCAATTAGTATTTCACTTTATTTTATCTTTTTGCACTTTTGATCGTTACGTTGTGTGTGCTGTAGGTATAGATGACTTCGTTGCACCTTAGGCCATACTTTCTCTTTTACTTCGTATAAATATAACCTATACCTACTTCAGGGCATATATATATATAATTCGGACGAACATTAAGTCCAAAGTATGTACACATAGTACAATAATAATAATTGATTGTTCTAAATCGATAATAAATTCAATTGTTTCAATGCTAATAACGAGATGCAGGGGAAAGTTTTCCTATTAATTATATATAGATCGGTATAATCATAAATTTAATCAGAATTATCCTGTATGTAAGCTGCAGATACAAAAAGTATATATATACAACAATTTCATTGATCACGGACCGATATTTTACCTATTTTTCAAATCGATTCCAAATACTACGATAAGTGGCAACGTTTGAAAAACCGTGTTTTTTTTTATTTTTTTTTTTTCATCTCTATTTGTTCACGTTTTGCTCAATTCTATTCGCAATTGATTTCTAGCCGTACATATCGACGTCGACATCCTGTTTACGCAGATTCATCTTACAGGCATTAAGCCTGACGTCAGACCAGGTAGACGATTCAATTATTCGAACGTTCTAAAGACGCTGGAAGAATCTCTTATAACACAATTCTACGTCTGCATATATGCAAATATAGACAGCTATACGCTTCATATAAGGTATTCATTAAGCAGCTCTATATAGGCAGTTTATTCAATAAGGTATTATATGTACCTTTGACGATCTGATTGTGAATGAAATTCAATACCAACCAATATTGTTGAATAATAATCTATAATAATTGTCCGAATCGCGTATACCTGTATCTAATTGTCAAAAGAATAATAAACTCGCGCGGCCGGCCGTCCGCGGTCGACGCGCAGCGTTTAGTCAGCGCTAATCACCAGACCGTGAGAGGTGACCTCACCGTCGTGTTTCGAGGCCGTGGGTAACAGTTATACCGTAGGAAAAGAGCCACCCACGGTAATCGCCGTTGTTCTCTCTACCTGTTAAGCGGTGGAATTATAGACAGAATCACAATAAAGCTGTGCAACGATTCAGAAATAACGTTCTACGTGCGTACATATAGTGCGCATTAACTTAATCATTTTCGAAGTTCGATGTCCCATCGGACAAAATATCGCAGAATCTATACAAACGAAATTTCGTAAAAAACCCCAGGTTCCTATCTCAACTCTAAGTACTGCCTCGAAGCCTTCGAACTTTCGCGGTTCCTTTCTTTTCTATATATTTGGAGACGTACGCCCGTGGTAGCATTGAAATTCTAAAATGATCAAATTTATGTTATCGTAGGTAGTGCGTCTTTTTATCGTAGGTACATGTATGCCTATACCGCTGTATAATTTCACCTTTACAAGTCTTGCAATTAGACACAATACTACCACGAGTTGGAAAGAAAAGGACCGGAAAATGAAGAAACAAAAAGTAAAGAACGAAAGAAGACCAGACCGTTCTAGAGCGTGCGAGAAATATAAACGTGTAGACGTGGTTACGTTGGAATCTCTGCACGGGGTCAAAGAGGCTGGGATATTACGCGCCGTGTGACCCGTCGACATTTTCTCCGTTTATTTCCTGCTTTAGTCGATTTTTAACTCTACAAATTCTTTTCTTTTCTTTTTTTGCTCTATTACTTAGATATTATAGAAATTTTGAAGGGTACGTTTGATTTTGCGATTCTCAGACAATTTTCTTTCGTTGTTGGACAATATCTCGTACATATTATACTGTAGGTATGGGTATACGGAATCACTGACAAGATATTGATCGTCAATATTCTCAGTTGACGAAACAATAACTCATCATCGAGTTGAAAATCGTTGAAAAATAGACGAAGAAAATAATAAAATTTTTATACGACAAACTAAGAAATTCATCGAATTGTAGTTGAAAAAAAAAAAAAAAAATTGTCTGATTGTAATATGAAGCGTTTGAGAGGTTCATTAAAATGATGAACTGCATAGGCAACAGCTGAGGTGAAATAATTAGTGGATTTAATTTAATTATTCCCAGTCTCTGAGTAAGAAATACTTTAATATACCTATATAAGTCCTTCGCATTAGCGATTCCCTGGAGGCGATTCACCTGGCCGGAGGGAGCCCATTCTCGTAAATATAATATACATAGGTATATAACATACACCTATATGGATATACAGGATAAATATCTGGCAAGAGTAATGCTTCTGGAATTTTATTACGAAATTCTTTCGAGTGTGCAGTCTTAGTTACGTACGTGAATTTACTGTACCGAGTATCGTTATGAATATAAATATTATTATTATTATAATTATGATTAGATTTGAATAACAACAAGTTTCAATGCGTGATGATGATGATGTGTAAAATTGACGAAGATTCAATCATTGTATTATGACTAATCCGGAAACGGAGAGAGCCTGTCGCTTATTCTATATGTGAAGCACATTCGCATAAATGAGAGGGATCGACGAACCTCGTATTACTAATTGTTATAGTTGTTTTAAATCACTGTATACCAGAGTGTTTGTTTCTTGAAAGATCATTTCACTTTTCTATTTAAATGAATTAATTACAAATGGAATATGAGCACGTGTGCGTGTATATCGTTCTCTTATTACCATTCGTTGTATGTATTGTAGAAAAATTAGAGAATATATCAATTAACGATTCTCATATACAATATGATTATTTCAATTACTGTTATACACCGCGCCGTTTTAATTTCTCCGATTCCCATTTTTTCTTTCTCTTTATATTATTCCAATTCATTATTACAACTACCACTGATCAGCATCTCACTTCCGCGAATACAGCAGCTACTGTAACTGTAATATCTGAATCTCATTTCTCCAGGGGATTTTTCCAAAGGAAATCAAAGATCCAACAATTTCGTAAAATCGTTCAGTTATTTGATCGAAAATCTAAGGAAGAAAAAAATATTGAATACGTACCTATTGCAGACGTTTAGAAAAAAGAAATTAAACGATTTAGAAAAAAAATTCTAAAAGCCTGTATTCCAGACTCTCGAAAAATAATATACACTGCATACGCACATTCCTTTGAAAGTGCGTACTTACCTACTCCCAATTACTGCCTGCCTTTGCTGCACTTATGATATATTTTCGTTCACATATTCATATGTATAAGTATAGGCGCGTGACAAACGCGAAAACTCTAGTCTTCGTTCGTTCAACTTTAGAAATTATTTTCTCACATCGTCTGTATAGTATTTACGAGTAGTACGACGTGTCAATTAAGACTTTGACCGTGACTGGATAAATAAAAAATAATGATACATTCTTCACTCGATAAGATGATCAATTATTTATATTTCAAATAAGCTATAGCCTAATATCTGTATATAGTGTTGATAAATTGATCTGTTATAGTCATAATTGTCTATACATGTATGTTGAGCTTGTTGAAATCTTGTTATATCCACCCATATCATTGACGCATTGCTATCCAAATATTGACGTTAAATATAGATAACCGATTATTACATTCTATGGTTCTAGGAAAAATCGTTAATCTTGTGCAAATAGTAACCTGTGCAATAATTTACAGAGTGTAATTGTAAATAAACAGATATATAACACGTGAATACAATCGTTGAGTACACATGTTCGCTTTACTCAATTTATTGTAAATTAAAAGCAACAAGATTTTACCAAGTATAATAGTTCGAGCTTTCACGGGTATTCAGTGTCATAAAGAAACAGATAGAAAACGTTTTATTATAAAATTTGTGAATTGCTATTTTCATTATTTTATTCATTTGATTAATTTCGTTCACAGAAAAATTTGAAGAGTTTCTTAAATTCATGAGTAATTAATCATCAGAGCAGTAAACGCACCGCTACATATATGTAAAACTTCCACACCTACTATAATATTGCCCGAAATTTGTAATTAATTAAAAGCTCGCTTCGCTTTCTCATTGACTCGATGAAAGCCGATGTTTCAAGTGTTAGCATAGTTGAAAAAGAGAGGCAAAAGAAAAAAAGAAAAAAAGTAAATGAATGACTATAATACCTCAAAGTTAGGTTTAAATAACGGAAAATAGAACCGCCACTACACTATCACTTCTTCCAGATCAGCTACGTCCGCAAAGTATCGGATTACTTCCGCTTGACAACTTTGCAGCGCTTTCTACGTCGGCTGACCGCTTCAATTTCTTCGATTTATGGGAAAAATCAATTTCAGGTTTACGTTCATCTAATATGTTCAAACACTCTATAAAATCGGTATCTTTCGCTCTTGAAAAGACGAAAGAAACAAAAAATGAAAGGAAATTTTATCGACATGCTTTGCAGATAATAATTGGCCGCGTGGCTCATCATCGGTTTCGGAAGTTACGTGATATTTGTCATAGGGCATAAAAAACAAACCGGTATTTCGAGTTCTTTAAGACTGCCGTATATAATATAGGCCCGTAAATACGCACACATATACATCATATACCTGTAAAGTGCGAAAGACATTCACTGCAGCAAATAGCATGACAATTATTACGAATCCGGCACACGTCTTTTATTTCGTGATCTCGGCTCGAACTAAACCCACGTATTAATCCTACGTTAAATTTCAAGTCACGTTATATACATATTAAAAAAAAATTCGATACATGGACGCAACGTTTATCTATTTTTATTTTATTTTATCGATCCTTATACTTGGTACTTTCAACATAGCGCAGCTACAACACATGTTTGAGGTATAAGTTCATACGATTTTTGGAGCCGGATTGGCGCTCCGTATGGTCAAGACTCTGAAAGTCCAGACCCCCCCCTCGAGAGGCAAAAATTCCGAAAATTTCGGTCCATTTCTCGGAATGTAAAGAAACCCATTTTATCTAAGTACTTGAATCGATAAGGTCGATGTCATAAGTAATTGATCGGATTTTGAGACTTGTTTTTCCACGAAGTTAATCTCAGGAAGATTAATTTGACTACTCGTTGATATCGATACGATTAATATAGCCCGAGTAATTAAACACTCAATGAATACATTCCTGAATTTATCAAGTTTCGAAGTTTTGGCTCCGCGAATTTCGGCACTTATCGGTGTTCCTCGTTTCACAGTTTTTGAAATTTACTATATATGTAGACTTTCGGGGAAATACCCTATCACAATACTGTAAGTCGGCGATATTGAAATTCGGAATTTTTACCGTTGGGAACTTTCAAAATTCGGAACTTTCGAAATTCGAAATTCGACATTTTCAGCCCAGCCCCAGACTTTTGATTCAACGATTGCGAATACATATATATGTAAAAATTCCTTAGAAATTTCTTTAATATATAACTTTTTTTTTTTGCAAATATATATATAAACGAAGGGGCGAGGAGAGGAGAAGCGTAGTATGGGATAAGAGAGATTTGTGAAGATTGACATATTTTTACACCTAGATACGATTTCTTGAAACGAATCGGCACCTTTTGCAAACAGCCATAAAATATATTAGATATACGGTGACATGACGCAGCAGCATTACACCAGCAGAGATTCGAGATCTACACTTTCGAAGAAGAAACGAGGTCGATTTAAGATGTATAATAGGTAGTATATAGGATATATTAATATGTCGAAAAAATTTGATATAGCTATAAGCTACTATTATAGGTAGGCGGCTACAGTCTGGTTTTAGTCTAGAGTTGACCTCATGGGGAGATCAGTAAATTTAGTTCCACACTAATTTATGGTAATTTTTGAAAATAATTTCAACACATGTATATCTTACCTCGATTTATTCGAGGCTGAATAACAATCGTGCAAAAGTTAACTTATTGTAGTACATACGAATGTATGTCTAGATCATGGAGAGAAAGAGAGGAGAGAGAGAGATGAGAGATGGTTTGATGAAATTAGTTTACTCCCTATACTAACATCGGTACGAACTTTTAAATGAGATGTTTGACTTTCATATATTCAGATTTAATATGGGAATTAAAAGAGTCTGTAAGCTCTTGTAATTACAGTAATTATATTCAGCGTTCTAGATCCAGAGGTGTCCAATCAATAAGCCAAGTGAAGTTAAGTTATACACTTTTGAAGTGGAGGAGGAAGAGGGAGCTGTTTGTGCAATAATTATAATCATTAAGTATAACGCCCACTTCCTGAAAGTTCGTAAAATTATATTCGATCGAGTATGTAAACCACTCGATACATTTTATCCGCATTGAGAATTGCAGGTATATAGAAAATATATCGATATAGATTCACTGCAAAGTACATACCTACTCTTTGTATGTGACACAAGTTTTATATGCCTATAACCCGATGCGGATTTCGCACGATAGTTAAAAATGGGTCAAGATGCGGTATTTTACTCTGCCCGATCACCGGTAAGACGTTCGCGCTGCAAATAAAGACACCTGGATGACTTTAAATTCTACTCTACGAGTCCAAGTACATACATACATACATATTACATATACTTACCTACATACGTACATACACGTATATTTTATATCTATTTATGTATACCTATGTCCTATACGATCAGTAGTTCGGCTCACGGACATCGTGCGAGGTAACAAAAACGGTTTAAAAGCCACCGTGTATTGCAGCTGCTGCTGCTGCTGCGCTCAGGATTTCAGTTCTGCAAGATCATTGATGACTAAGATGTTGCTTAATAGATTCGAACGTTTAGTTTTATAGTTTACCGCGTACTCATAATCGTCATTTTTCTATACATATGCGTATAGTCGGCGTTGAAGAGGAACTCTTTTTATTACCTTTTTTTTTATAGGTATATATGTTACGTATATCATATACAGCCTGCAGTGCCACTTCTTTTACTTCTCTTCACCTACTTCTCTTATTTTTCTTATTTTTTTTCTCTTTCTTTTTTTATTCTTCATCACGTACGATTAAATACTACATGTATATATATATATGTATAATACATAGATATGTTATATACCCTGCAATGAAAACCTGAGCACAATCCTGACCCGGATAAATTCTCGAGGCGTGTGACCTCGCCCAAGCGTGGGAGTTACCCTGCAGTTGAATATATACGTATATATACCTACTTATAGTTATATTATAGCTGCAGAAAATTCGTGCGAACTTATAGCATAGCTTCCTTGTTATTCTTTAAACAGGTTCATCTTATAGGCATCCGGCTTGCATTCAGAGAGAAATCAGCCTCACTAATATCGCATATACTATCCAAATAGCGAAAAATATCCGAGAAACGAGTAGCTACTAAGTAAATTAAAAATACCGTAAGAGGTGAAGAGGTTGAAAAATTGTCTTAATTTCCCATATACGGAGTCCGAAATTTAACGGTTCATAAAATCGGTATAAAAAGTAGTAAAATTGATGTGCAAAAAATATAATGTGAACTTATTTAAGCATTATATATGTGTGTTTATCGTTTTTTTTTTTTTTGTTTGTTTGTTTCTCTTCTTTTAGGCTGAAAAGGATAAATTAGAGGCGCGCAGAATCGCGTTGGAGAAAAGGCTCGAGGGTTGCGAATCTGAACTGCGAGAAAAAGAAGAAGAGTTATTTCTCCAGCTTGAGAGAAGTCTGCGACTTGAAGACGAAGTTGAACGCATTCGAACTGACCGAGACGCTTGTGTAGCGGCTAGAGATCGTCTTGAAAGAGAACGAGCCGCTGCGTTACGCCAACTTCAGCTACAAGCTTCTCAGGGTGAAGCTACTAGACGCACTCTTGAACGCGCTCGTCAGGATGTCGTCAAACAAGCTACGGTCATTCGGGCCGAACGAGACGCTCTCGAACTTGAGGTGAGATCAAAATCTTCGCAAATTTTTTTAGCCCTTTTAATTAAGAGGAAAAAGGAATGAATTTATCAAGTATGATTGATACTGATAGAAATAATAAACTGTAGAAATTATACGGAATTTTAGATTTGTTTATTTATTTCGGTACGAAGTTGAGTTGATTGGTCATAAATTTGTGAATCTTATATGTTGTTGAACTTGCGAGAAATTTGGGTCCAATATAATTGCTGCGAAATCTTAAGCTAGTAAGTCGTAGTCTGTGATTTTTTTTCGTGGTATTTGGCGAAAAGAACTGATATTCTGTAAACAAGCAGACATGTATTTTAGGTCTATAGGTAATATGTTATAAGTCTTATTTACAAATCCGTTACCTTTGAGACTATACGATCAGCAGCTTTCGAAACAGTTTGAAAGACGTACAATACCAAAAGTTAATACGACCTTTTTTTCGTCGCTTTTTACACGGAGAAATTAGGTGCGCGAATTGTGAGAAAGAAGAAAAAATAGGAAAAGAAATGCAAAAACTTTATAAGTAGGTGAAAATTCGTTTGCGTTTGATCAAACCTGCGGTCATCCACGACGTGAGTGTGGTAATTGATTTCAAGCCATTGTATTACTACATTATACTACTCACGTTCAGAATATTTAGGAAACGAAAAAAAAAAGAGAAAAAACATTCTCCTACGTCTGAAAAAAACTAGAATACACAAAAATGATACATGATTCTTTTTTCTTTCGTAGGTATAAGAATAAGAAATTTTCTCAACAAATACAATTTGCGTACCTATAGATATACAATAATGCTACGCTTTTTTTCATATTCATTTTGAAATTCTGCAGTATCTTGAATAATTTTTCATTGCATACCTATAGGTAATTTCGTGCGCGTGAATCGTATCCACGCGTATATATGTATATACTTAATATAGAGAGATATATGCCGAGTTTTTGGTGAAACTGCTAACCCCCTCCCTGCGGCGTAACCAACACAGGGAGGGGGTCAGCAGTTTCACCGAAAACTCTCGGTATATACGAGTGCGAAATATAAAAATACGTTTTATCTCCTCGCTTCTTTTTGTATAGAATGAAATACTAAAAGAAAGGCTACGAGCTGAGCAAGGAGAATTGGGTGCTGAGCGTCGACGTCGTGAAGAAGGCGTCGCGGCGCTTAGCCACGAAGCCGCAACACTTCGGCACGCGGCTCGTCATCTTAGAGCCGCAGCTCTTCACGCAACCGCATGCCGACGTCGACGGCGTTGTTCAGTATGCGTTTATGCAAAACGCACTTTTGGGGATGTCGAAGACTTCCGTGATGAGTAAGTACACATATAAATTAAATTTACCAGATTTATCCATTATTATTTTATTTTCTTAATTCAAATCTACGATATTTCCCTAAAAAAATTTTTAATCAACTAAAGAACTCCTCTTTAACAAGGCGTTGAATTTTCTTCCGTCTATGTATATATGTATACATAAATATCCCTTTCATTGCAATATATATACAATATAATCGGGGAACAACGCCAAGCATGTTAAGAAAATAATCTTTACGCGCTCATTATTCTAATCATGCTTATAGCTAATGGCAGAAAACTGGCCGCAAGATAATAACAATTATCATAGTAATTAACGCTCTGACTTAAATTAAATTATCACCAAAGAGAGAATAATCAGTTTATTTTATCTGGCACATTGTACTTTTGTCTAATTATTTGAATACTGCTAAGATATAGGTGTGTGTTTGTTGAACATTGCGAAATTCTTCCTTATTATTATATCTTTAGAATTTTTTTATTTTTTTTTTTTTTTATTCAATTTTATTCCAGAAATCGTTTAGCGCAAATTTTTGATAATGTTTAATCGAACTAACTGAAATAAAAAATAAAATTAGAAAACTAGAAATGAAAAAAATATTTGGTGAAAAGTAAAGTATTAAATTTGAATATTCGAATCCCTGAATCAATTCAAATTACCCAAAGAAATGTTGAAGAGAAAAATAATGAGAGATTCTGTATTAATGACCTTTGATGATAAAAAGGAAAGAAAAAATGACAGTACAAAGACCGCTTACTTAAAGCTGAAAAAAAATTCCAAGGAGTAATTATTATCATCTGTTCAAAGAGCAGAAATCTAATTATAATATCCGACTTAACTGAGGCGTGTAATTGCTTCTGTTACAGTGGAAAATTGTTCAGGTGCCTCCAAGCTCCGCTACAGGATCTACGCACGTGGTTACGCCCCAATGCATCTACAGCAGCACTTCCTCCGTTGAGAACAAGCTCGCCAATGGACCGAGGAATAAGTTTTATAGACGATTCAAGCAGCATTTCCGAGGATGAAGCATACCCGAGTACACCTGTAGCGGACGTTTCTTTATCCTCGACTAATTCAAACGCCCCACAAACCGCCAGGGCATTTTCCTCAGACTCGGGGTAATAACGGACTTTGATTTGTCCATAAATAAGCAGAAATGATATAAATGCGGATAAATGTAGACTTCGGAAAGTCCCATTTGCTATTAATAGTCTTCTCGAGGGCAAAGCTCAACGATTGATCTATCAATTAATACCGATAATGAATGATATTAGGTTTGAAAATTGTCAGCATTGGCTAAGATTGAAAGAATCTTATGGTTTTTTATAGATTTTCATCTGAAACTGGAGATCGTAGGTCACGCTCTTACGAGGGTGGCAATAACAGTCGAAAGATCAGCGAATCTTCTAGCACCGAACCCGACGGTCCAAGGAACAACGGCGGAGGAGGAGGATTCAATCGTTCACGATGGACAGCCTCTTTTCGTAAACTACTTGGTCGCAAGTCTAAGGCTAAGGCTACTGCCGATCAATCCTCTTAAGTGACCTTTACGTAATAGTTAATATGTGTAGGTTTAATGTTATTCTATCGAACCCAGGCCTTTGCAAATTTTTTAGATAAATCTAAGAGTTGTTATTCGTGAAAAAAGAAATAAAATTGTTTAACGTGTATCTGAATTTTGGAATTTTATATATCTACGTTTATTTGCACAGGCCTTATTGTCGATCAGGAGTTAGAGTGTTGAATGCTAGTATTAATGCACTAGGCAAGAATAAATCCAATTGAGATATTAAATGAATTAGATAACTTAGTAGATACTCGTTTGCCAAGAACTGTTTTAAATAAGTTAATAAATAAATGAATCAATGAGTTTATTACGTTTAATAGATTAACGGATTTACAGTTAAAATAAATACCTAGCAACGGTCATATTAGATCTGTATTCAAAAATCTGCCCGAGTACTTAAATTTTGTTTTACGTATCCTAAATATACATACATATATGAATAATAATTATATATAATTCATCTTGCCATTTAGTGAAGAAAAAAAAAACATACAAACAAATTCAATTTATCGTTCCATCCATCACTCTTCTCCTATTTACTTATAGCCTTTGCCAATGGAATTAATAGGCTCTAGATAATTCCAATAAAAAAAATAATAATTATTCATAAGTTGCGCGCACCTGTAGTTACAATCTTTTTTTATTCATTATCGCATATAATATACAAAAAAACGTATGGATACAATTTTTTATCCGCATCATGCTTAAGCGCTAAATGAATTGATGGCATCATGTTAAGATTTTATATATATTGTACATAATTTTCTTATGCCAGAAGGAATACATATTAGAGCTTTGCATAAGGAATTTCTAATACTATGATGTATTTACTGTAATCTACACTATGTCTGAAAATTTTGTTTTTAATATTTTGACAATACTAAACATGACCAATATAATTATAACTTATGCATTTGGATTTTGAAACCGTTTGACGGTCCTATTCAAGATATAAATATTCAAATACGTTTTTGAAAGAGCATTATCACGCGGAAAGCAGATTCTATACAAACTCTACTACGACACCTGCATCTGATTAAGGAATGATTTATTATTTTTAACGAAGATTATTTTTAGAGATGAAAATCACATTCTTGGCTGCAGTAAACGAATTTCTACTCGCTTTATTCTCAAATAAGAAATAAATAATCGAATTTTACGGATCCCACAATCTACAAATTTGAACATAGTAAAATTTCGTGGCGCGCGACTTATGGAAAAAAAAAAGAAATAGGTATATATAAATATTAAAGTAAAAGAAAAAAGAAAAAAAATAAACAACAATGTTTCACATAGTTCTAAGATAAAAAAAAAAAAAAAAACTGGTATTAAATTGTTAAATTTATCGAATTAGAAAGTTGTTGCCCCGTATTAGCGAAGTCCTACAATTATAACGAAATCACCACCAATCAATTAATTATCAAAATATGGGGGAAAAAAAAAAAAACAAGAGTTTGAAAATGAACTTAAAGCGATAGATACATTTCTCTAAAGGGCAATAGGTCAATCTTCATTTTTCATCCTGGTATAATTAATTCTTGCCAGAATAATTCGCGATACTTATAGAATTATAGAATTATTAATCTGTGTAGAAAAAACGGCGACATTATAAGTATGTACGTAGATCAGCAGATGATGTAACACAACCATATATATATATATATATATATATATGTGTGTAACTTTATTATAATGAACACGACCGTGATACGTAATGCAGATTTTAAAAACACTGCCAATGTTAATACCTATATGTGTGTATATCGGTGTTACGTAACGCGTACGTTGCGAATACTCTTTATTTTAAAGATAAAATAATGTCATTGTTATAGCTACAGGAGAAATTTCTAGCTATCTATTATAATATGAAACATATACATAATCTGCCGTAGTTCTGATTGAATTATTTTTCGAATCTTAGAACGAGAATATGCAGAGTTACGATATCGCAGTATAAGTCTATAGCTATGCTACAATTAGCCGCGTTAAAGATTCTGTAAATGCAAAACATTAATAGTTAAGTTTATAAATTTAGCGATACGATATTTTCGTTTTGTCATTTTGTCATTTTTGGTTTTTTTCGTTTTATTATTATTCAACAGTTGAATAAGCAACATATACATCGATCTATTTCATCCCTTCATTATGCTAGGCGAAAAAGAAAGAGAAAAACAATACAAGTGTGTGCATTTAATTTTTAAGCAGAATGAAAAGTGGCTGCGATTTTATTTCTTGACCGAATTGTTAGTTTACGTTTTTATATTATGTATCAAAATTTTCCTGTTCTTTTCATCATTTCTTTATATTTTCTAAAGAAACGGTATTATTATTTTCTAATTATCCGTAATTTTTGCAAATTATTCGCAATATACACCCTTGAGATTATTTTGTTTTTGTATTTGCGTTAAATTTGCGTGAGATTGTGGCGGAGCGTACCTCTTGGCTCCCTCTGCTAGAACGAGGGCGATTCAGAGGATTGAGACTTGAGTCGTTTTTATTATACAATTTTTGTTATAATATAATATAATATAATATAATATAACGTTTTAACGTTACAATGAATTAAGAATGAATAAACTTTTATTATTATTATTATATTGTGAATATGAAATGTAACAAATAATACATAGGTAATACGGTATTCAGGATTATTATACCTAATGTTATTGTTCCAAAACGAATAGTATTGTTATACATATACATATACCTATACAATTTTGTTGTACGATTCGTCATCTAATGGAATTTGAAAAAAAAAAGAAAGAAAAAGATAAGAAAGCAATTCAAAAAATAAAAACAACCTGTTGCATTCCATAAAAAGTATTGTAATAAGAATAAATAAAAATCTAAATCAATTTGATACAAGTATTTATTCATTTACATTATTGAAATTATCATCATCTTACAATTATCGTAAAAATTTTTATTGTTGTCATCAATATTTTAAATTCGAAATTTCAAATATTGCCAGCTTAAGGAAAACATAATAATAATAAATGATGTAACAATCAGCGTGAGACATCTTGCGGCGGAAACAGCTACTAAACAAGATAGGTGGTGGCGTTGGTGTAGCGGAAACGCTAAAGCGACGACGCTGGTCAGCGCGACTAGCGGTGAATCAGAAATCGCTGACTTCACTATAGCCCCAGCCAGGCGAGAAGAAGAGATTCGTGTTCGTGCAGAAAAAGAAAGAACAAAAAAAAAAGGAGAAGAAAGAGTGGCGCGGAGAGGCGAGGAGTGTGGTGTGAATTTTGGAGTGGTATTACGTATCTCGTGTTTTCTTTTTGTGTTTTCGCCATGACGTTGATCTGAAATTGTATTTAAAAATAATAATCCCGATGTTGGTCGCAGGACTGTACAAATGTAGTTTTCATGCTTTTAACAAGGAGAGAATCCGGGGAAGCAATTCGTGGATACCGAAGAAAGCTTCAAACGTGTTTGAAGCTTTCGAGGTCGTATTCATGGAACTATGAACCTGGACTCGTTGTCTTTTACTTTGTCACAAATCAGTTATTTGGTTGCCAATTTAAACAAGAAAAATTTTCGAGAAACCGCTCAAGAGATATCAGTTGTAAGTAACAAAAAAAATACATACATATATATATATTTACATTTCATTTTTTTTTATTTTATTTATTATATACAATGCATACTTCTACCATGCCAGTCTCTCTCCCTTCCGACCGCATCTTTTTTTTCCCCGTATATACCGTACCTACATGCAATACATACGACCGTAAACTCGTGACGTAGTCAACAACCAACGCAATATGCTTGCTAAGCATTTTTCATCCGTTTCGATGACCCCCTTTAACGAAATTCGCATTTTAACATTTATTCAAACATCGTTGGACTTCCAACGAAACGTTCTATATACGTTACGGTATACGACCCGATGTCGCGTAATTATACCTCGCGCATTACCCTGCCCGCCCCCTCCCCCCGAGGATCTCTAATAAATAATAAAAAGAAAGAAAAAAAAACAACTTTATATAAATACAGTTTCTGAAATGCTTCATTAAAATTTTACAGCTATTAGAGCCTTTTAGCTTTCACCTTCGAATTTCGCGATAACAACAACCTTGTTTCGCTAATTTTACTCTTCAGACTAGGTTAATAGATACACAGCTGTGTACATACGTATCAATGTTTTTTTTTTTACCATTTTCGTTTTACCCTGACCTGACCTTGCGATCTTAACTCAACAACTACAGAAAATATACTCTGTTTCATTTTTTTTATTTTTTTTCATTTTCGCCATATAGAAATACAGTACAAGAGTTTCGCCAGTTATAACATGGCCTTAAATAGGTCAAGTTTGAAATCATCGTTTAAATTCACTTGCAACACATCCGTTCTAAAATCATTTTCATCAGACTAAGGACAGAGTTATCTTAGTTTGAACTTACAATTCTCGAGAATTTTACTTTAACGTATCAAACTCGTTCGGATACGTTTTCCTCGTGATAAGGAGAGTCAGGCGTGAGTCAGGTCATTGCGAACCATATGAATTCTATTTTTATCATCGATCTTTCGAGGTTGATATATGTATTGTATTCTATTATTTTTTTTTTTTTTTTTCAACGGCAAATGATTCACCCAATTTATATTCATTTTTATTCCTGGTAACGCGTTCAGGTAAGGAACATTGTTGTTTTTTTTTTTTAGGAAATAATAAAATTTGGAAATTGATTGAAATTTCATTTAAATATTCACCAAACTTCCGTTATTTAAACAGTTGGTGCAGTGGAAGGGTCTGGAGGCGGACAGACACTTGCTGCGCTGTTTGTTCTCGCATGTCGACTTCTCAACGGGAGAGCAGCCAGAACCCAACGGAAAAGATTACTATCGTGCACAGTTACTGGCCCAAGAGTGTGCCAATTTACTCAGTAAACCATCCCTTATTTCAAACCTTTGTTACGCTATAGATCGTCCTTTACATCAGCAGAAAGTGAGTGAAAATATATGAAGAAATATAGCTTGAATTGATTACTGACTCATTTGAAATAAAGGGAGACTTTTAAGATCGATGATATTGTGTTTCAGGATTTGATTAATATGAGAAAACGCATTTATTCTTTTTCAGAGCTTGAATCCATCGCCAAAATTTTTTCTGAACCTTCGCAAAGTCCTTAAGTTAACATCGATTCAAGAAGTTGCTTTTGCCATTGCTTTACTGCACTCTGAGAACCCGGATATTCAGACGTTAGCGTTAGAACATATAAGAAAGCAGCTTCCTGAGTTGATTAAAAATTACATCAACTCTGAAATCAGCAATAAACATCACGAAGGTGGTCTACACGATTCGTCGCCCGAGGTTCTGCACCTTATTTTATCACAGGCCTTTAACGAACCTAATCAGTTTGGCCTGCCTACTGAAGCAAAGGAAAAATTTCTCAAGAATTTAAGGCGCGACTTTCCCCGTGAACTGGTACCGGTGGTGCTAGCACCACTCTTGTATCCAGGCGACGGGGAAATTCCGCAAGCTACTATCGAATTAAACATGGCTGCCAATCCAATGGTACATTTTATAAATACACGAATAGATTCGACCCTGAAAGAAGAAGTATCATTAATCGAACATTATTCCCCTCTAGGATGGCAGCGCTTTGGTCGAGATGATCATGGAGCTTGGATATTCGTTCACAAGCAGCGTCGACGAATGTCGTTCTGCGCTGGCTGGTCTGGGGGCTCGAGACATCACGCCAACAGCAGCTGCCAGAGTCTTATCTCTCATGGCACGGACGTGTTCGGGACTCGACGATGCGGGTGGCTTGCAATCATTCTGGGGAAGTTCATCCGGGAATCAAGATTCCAGTAAAGAAAAATCGTCAGACGGTAGCGCGCCGACAACATGGAACGTCGAAGTCTTTGTTCAGACGTTAAAAGATCTTGTGAGTAAAAATCGAATCTGTAAATGATTGTAAAGTACTATTTTAAGACGGATATTAAATTCGCAGCTCATCACTGGTGATAAGAACTCTGATTTTGTATAAAGCCTTGTTTTCTCTATTTACAGCAGTCAACATTATCCTGGAATGAAATAATAGTCAAACTCGATCACTCTGATTTCATAATAAAAGACAGACCAGGGTTAAACCTATTAATAACAGGCCTACGTCTAGGACTTCAGCATCTAGGATATCCGCTGGATATGTTCCCCGTAGAATTGTTCTACCGTCACTGGGACAATGTTGAGGGTCAATTCTCCTTGGTTCAACAAGTCCTCAAGAATCCCGATATATTCTGCTTCGCGGACTATCCCTACCATTCGGTGACAGTGGACGTTCTCAAGGCGGCTCCAGAGGGTGACAGCAAGGAAGCCGGTACCTGGAGGTCCCTAAACGTCGTCGAGCTTCTCCTCCACATGGCAGAACGCGGTCTCTACGGCGCTGTCCAGGAAATCTTCAAATGGCCGATCCAGCACTGCCCCGACGTCCTCGTCTTAGCCTTGCTCCAGATTAATCCTCCGATCACGATACTTAGACAGGAACTACTCAGCACATTGATGCCAATTTTCCTCGGCAATCACCCAAACTCAGCGGTCATTTTACACCACGCCTGGCACGCGAATAACGTCGCTATAAAGCCCATAATCATGCACGCCATGGCGGAGTGGTATTTACGCGGAGAATATGATCAGACAAGATTATCCCGTATTTTAGATGTGGCTCAGGACCTGAAGGCTCTTTCTATGCTCCTAAATGCCCAGTCTTTTCCATTCGTGATTGATCTAGCCTGCCTAGCCTCGCGCAGAGAGTATTTAAAGCTTGAAAAATGGCTGACTGACAAGATCCGAGACCATGGGGAGCTCTTTGTCGCTGCTTGCGTTAAATTCCTGCAACGAAGATGCCCGCAGGTGATGGGACCAACCATGAAGGAAGATCCTTCCGCGCCCAAAGCGACCCAACTCCCTCAGGAAACTCTCACAACAATTCTAGCTTGTTTACAAGTCTGCGCCGGTAACGTTTCACAGGAATGTTCAGACGCCATAATGACTATGGTTCAAAACTGTAATTTAATGCTGAGCAAAGCAAGCCTCAGCAGACCGCCACCAGTTCTTAGACACAGAGGACTCGAGCCTTTTAATCCTGCGACTCTAGGAGGACAGCTCTTCTCCTCGTCGCAAGTTGACCCCTTGGGAAATCTTAGCTCGAATTTGGCCTCCATGGGTTTAGGCTCTAGCTTAGGACCCCCTAGCAGTTCTGCTTTCAATCTTCCCGGGGCGCTAGGGCCTTTAGTATCTGCTCCTGGCTCTCCTTCTCGACTGATGGGACCTTCGCCCAGTCCATTTCCCTTGATGCCTCTTTCCTCACAGCTCCATTCAGGCCCGGTTGGCACGCAAGGTCCATCCGTTGTACCAGGCGGCACCACGATAGGAGGAATAAGTCGGCTCGGACCACCGACCGGTATCGAAAAAGCAAGATTGCCTGAGACTTCGAACCTGTTTCCTGACATGTCCCAGAACGTGTCTAAGGAAATAGAGGACGAAGCTAACAGCTACTTTCAACGCATATACAATCACCCACCACACCCTACTCTATCAATCGACGAAGTTCTCGAAATGTTAAAGAAGTTTCAAGACTCTGGTAGCAAAAGAGAGAGGGAAGTGTTCAACTGCATGCTGCGTAATCTCTTCGAAGAGTATCGTTTCTTTCCGCAATATCCCGACAAAGAATTGCACATAACTGCGCAGTTGTTTGGAGGAATTATCGAGAGAGGTCTTGTCAACACTTACGTTGCCTTAGGCTTGGCCTTACGCTGCGTTCTTGATGCTTTGAGGAAACAGGAGGGCAGCAAGATGTACTATTTCGGTATCGCCGCCCTTGATAGATTCAAAAGTAGACTTAAAGAGTATCAGAAGTACTGCGAACACGTCAGAGCTATTCAACACTTCAGCGAATTTCCACCTCATCTTATTGAATATGTTGAGTATGGATTACAGGGACAAGAGCCGCCCACTAGACCCCAGGGACAGGTTCTGCCAAAGACTTTAGCCGCTATGCTAGCGCCAGCTACAATTCCTTACAAAACTATCACCACGACTACTGTAACAACTACGACTACGCAGGCCAAGCCATCCACGACTCCCACTACTTCGTTATCTGCCAGGGTGAGTCTCGTGTTTGCGATGTTTTCGACGGAGAGGAATTTGTGATGGATTATACTTGATTTTGTTGGTATTTTCATTCTTTCAGCCATCTATTGCCAACGCCACTAATATAGACACCCTTCTTGTTGCTACGGACAAGGAAGAAAAGATTACTTCGCCACCTGAGAGCCTCCAAGACAAAACTGCATTTATATTCAATAATCTGAGTCAGCTTAATTTACAACAAAAATGCGATGAGATCAGGGATATTGTTACAGAAGAATACTGGCCCTGGATGGCCCAGTATTTAGTTATGAAGAGGGCTAGCATTGAACTAAACTTCCACGCTCTCTACTCGAACTTTCTTGACTGTCTAAAAGTACTCGACGTTAATAAAATGGTCACTCGTGAAACATTCAGAAATATTAAGGTAACGTAGTCATTTATTTTATTTATAAACAATAAAAAAATCACATTCGTGTCTTAATCCTTTCAATCTTTATCCTCAGGTCCTGCTACGGAGCGACAAAGGAATAGCCAACTTTTCTGATCGGTCGTTACTGAAGAACCTAGGCCATTGGCTAGGAATGCTGACTCTAGGAAGAAATAATCCAATACTACATGTAATTATAACTCTGATTGTTCTCATGCTTCCCATTATTTAATCTCCGGGGTTTAATACTGATCTTTAAATCCACAGATCGACATAGACTTGAAGAGCCTACTGGTTGAAGCGTACCACAAGGGACAGCAAGAACTTCTCTATGTTGTACCGTTCGTAGCCAAAGTTCTGGAAAGCTGTGCCAAAAGCAAAGTTTTCAGACCACCTAATCCTTGGACTATGGCGATCATGAACGTTTTGGCAGAACTACATCAGGAACCTGACCTCAAGCTTAATTTGAAATTCGAAATCGAAGTCCTCTGCAAGAACTTGAGCATCGACGTAGCTGTACGTCGCTTTTATTCTCTCTTGTTATCAAGAATGAAGCTTCAATTTGGCTGTTTTAATTGATAGAAGTGAAGGAGTTCAGCTGTATTATCTAATTTAATGAAATGCAATGCTTTATTTCAGGAATTGAAACCAGCAATCTATTTGAAAGATCCTGAAAAGTTGAGAAACTTAGAATATCAACTATCCCATCCGAATAAAAAGCCAGAAGTTGGAGGAGGAGGAGGAAACCCGCTTCCCCCACAACCACCAATCGAAGAATTGGTCAGACCAACAACAACTGGAACTATGGTTCCGCAACAGGCACCACCTGTTAATACCACACCTTCTTTGCCCACAAGCCCACCAGAGCCACGATTCAATTATAGCGATATATCGGTGACCGGAATTGCCAACATCTCGCAACACATCACCATCAACAATCAGGTAATTGTAGTCTCGAATATTTTTGATATCCGGGATTTTCCTCAAACTGATTTCTTCACATCTAATTATCGTTTCTTTTCCTCAGCTGCCGCTATTCCAAGCCCATCCACACCTCAAACAATTCGTTAGATCCGCCGTTGAGCGAGCGATCCAAGAATGGATTCACCCAGTGGTAGACAGATCGATAAAAATCGCTCTAACAACCAGCGAACAAATTGTAAGGAAGGATTTTGCCCTGGATCCAGAAGAGGTCAGAATGCGTAGCGCCGCTCGTCATATGGTTCGAAATCTGACTGCTGGAATGGCTATGATAACGTGCAGAGATCAGGTGTGTATTATTACATGAAATGATATTGTTAAATGAAGACTGTTTCCATTCCAGACAATATAACGAAGTTTTGATTAATTATTTCAGGTACTTGCTTCGATCAGCACAAACTTGAAACAGTCTTTTGTATCTGCACTGATGGGGACAACTCCGCAACAAAAAGAACTGGCCGAACAAGCGGCGACAATTGTTGCTGCTGATAACATGGAGCTGGCTTGTGCTTTTGTTCAAAAAACAGCTATTGAGAAGGCCATACCTGAAATGGATAAACGGCTACTAAACGAAATAGAATTACGTAAAATTGCTAGACAAGAAGGAAGGAGGTACTGCGATCCGTTGGCTAAATATCAGGCGGAAAGAATGCCTGAACAAATAAGACTAAAAGTTGGAAGTGTGACGCCGCAGCAGATGGCTGTTTATGAAGAATTCGCAAGGAACATTCCAGGGTTTTTACCGCTATCAGAACGAGATACTCAGGCTCTATTCATGCCTAAACCAGTAACTGTAAGTAATTGATAAGGTTTATTTTCGCCTCAATTAAGAAATCATAAAATTGTGTAGTGAGGAATTAATGGAACAGTAAGCGTCCATCTTCTTCTTTTTACAAACTCATTCCGGGTGAACTCTCTCCGGCATGGTACTCTTCGACCTGGTAAATTACAGGTGAAAAATAAAGACCAATCCTTAGAATATTACATGATTTTCTTCGGTATTTACAGAACAAAATTAAAGACAGAACTACATTCTGTTCTTGAATAATTGCTCTTTATATTCATTCGTCTTTTATTAATGTTGAAGGAACCTGTGGTCACGCCGTTTGCAGCAAATCCTACAGTCGCAGTTCCCACCGCTCAACAAGTTGCTGCATACACAGCTGCGGTAAACAACGACGAAGTTGGCGCTATGCTAGAGAAATTAGCTACAGAAGTTGATCTCCTATTGGCGGCTATGGGGCCTGGCGTTCCTCCGCCCCAACACGCAGCGTTACACACTCTCCTTGAGTCCATAATACTTACAAGAAGATCCAGGGATACTGGTGCCGCTATGGCGCTACTAAAAAAAGTTCGTCTTTCCCAAACGAATTTTAAGTCGAATTAAACAAGTTCAACCTTTCCCTAATATTCAATTCACAATAACTATCATTTAATTTTTTGAAAACAGGCCGTAGAAGGATTGCTGGATGGTCCTACTATATCAACTGGAGTAAACGATGGAGAAATAATGCTGCGATACAGAGAATTACATCTGCGTATACTTAAGTGCCTTCAGGATCCACGAGCTTATGGTATGCAGTGGACAAACAAACACGTTACGCGATGCCTCACTGAATGCAGAGACGAGTTTCGTTACAATTTCGAAGCTGTGGATTGTCTTATCAGGTGGGATCCCTTTTCAAGATTTTAAAAACAATTTTGGATCACATAATCACACTTTTCTTATAAACAAATATCTTTCTTTCAGATCCCATCTGTTGAGCTTACCGCAATTTGACTTTGCCCTAGCCCAGGCAATGGATGCTGGCGCTGCTATGGCTACCGCGTTTGCTATGCAGCTAGTACAACTCTACCTTATAGACGAGAGACAAACTACTCATGTTACTGAATCCGACCTATTTCACACAATCGAGATACTCGCTAGGATGGCACACCACAGAGCACCACCCGAAGGGTTAGTGTAAATCATATCAAACTCTGTAGTCTTATAGTCGTTAAGATATAATTAATACGAAATTCTTTGGCTTCTGATTATTAATTTACACTCAAATATTGGAATTCTATATTCGAAAAATATTCCGAAATTTATCAAGGACAAACTCAATCTGTTATTAAAGCATAGCTTGCTTTCTTCTCGTCTTTGTTAAATGATTACTGCTATTATTATATTCTTTTCTGTCATAGACAGCAGTTGATTTTAAGGTAATTATTATTATACAGCTAAGTTGTTTAAGATGTAAAAACCTTAAACTAACAATAGCTCGTTTTAGGCAGGCTTCTCAGTTCTTTAATGAACAAATAGTTATATAAGTAACATTTTTTTGCCCAGGATTTCTTTATTCAGGCTCACAAGTTTGATCGAATCGCTACGCGCAAACCACGATCCTGCTGTATTGGCTGACAGAGCACCGGCTGGTCCAACTGCTCATATTCACTCAGGGATTCTACAAGTGAGAGTGAGTACATTGTCCCATTCATTCCTACTTCAGAGAAGATATTATATCGAAAACAGCGAATCTAATGCATCATTTTCTTCGCTCACAGGCTCGCGACTTCGACGATCCACCCGGTTTGATGGAAAAGACTGAATACTTGTTGCGAGAGTGGGTCTCAATGCATCACAATCCAACGCACGCTCGCGATCCGACAAAGGCGTTCGGAATGTTTGTCCACCAAATGAATATCCACGGAATACTCAAGACCGACGATCTAATCACAAGATTCTTCAAACTTAGTACACAAATGTGCGTCGATCTCTGCTACAGAGCTTTGGGCGAACCAAACGCAGCTCCTTCAGTTGTTAGAGCCAAGTGTTTCCACACATTAGATGCCTTTGTTCGCCTTGTAGCTCTCCTAGTAAAACACTCAGGAGACACTGCCAACACTCACACGAAAATCAACCTGCTGAACAAAGTACTTGGCATCGTAGCAGGCGTGCTTTTACAAGATCACGAAATGAGAGCAACGGATTTCCAGCAACTACCTTATCACAGAATATTCGTTATGTTATTCCTGGAACTTTGCGCCCCTGAACCAGTGCTCGAGGCTGTTAACTACCAAGTTCTCACCGCCTTTTGTCACACCCTGCATATACTTCGTCCAGCAAAAGCATCAGGATTTTGTTACGCCTGGTTAGAACTAGTTTCTCACAGGGTATTCATTGGGCGTATGCTCGCTATTACTCCGCAGCAAAAATGCTGGGGTATGTATGCCCAGCTGCTGATTGACCTCTTCAAATACCTCGCCCCGTACCTCAGAAACGCTGAGCTTGCTAAGCCAGTGACTCTTCTTTACAAGGGCACTCTGCGAGTCCTGTTAGTATTGCTGCACGATTTCCCAGAGTTCTTATGCGATTATCATTACGGATTCTGCGACGTTATTCCACCGAATTGTATCCAAATGAGAAACCTCATTCTCAGCGCTTTTCCAAGAAACATGCGACTACCTGACCCGTTTACTCCTAATTTGAAAGTCGATATGCTGCAAGAGATCGCCCACGCACCTAGAGTCCTTTCTAATTTTGCCTCTATGATACAACCGTTGAGTTTTAAAAAGGAATTGGACTCTTATCTGAAGGCAAGAGCCCCTGTGACTTTTCTATCTGAGCTAAGAAGCAACTTACAAGTATCCCAGGAAGCGGGAATGAGATATAACATACAATTGATGAACGCACTTGTACTCTACGTTGGTACACAAGCTATAGCGTTCATACGTAGCAAGGGACATACTCCTAATATGTCGACTATTGCCCACGCTGCACACATGGATATATTCCAAAATTTGGCTGTTGATCTGGACACTGAGGGAAGATATTTATTCTTGAATGCAATCGCTAATCAGTTGCGTTACCCTAACAGTCATACTCACTACTTCAGTTGCACACTACTCTACTTGTTTGCTGAAGCCAATACAGAAGCTATCCAAGAACAAATAACCAGAGTACTTTTGGAAAGACTGATAGTCAACAGACCGCATCCTTGGGGACTGCTCATCACGTTTATCGAATTGATCAAAAATCCTACCTACAATTTCTGGAAACATGAATTCGTTCACTGCGCACCAGAAATCGAAAAGTAGGTTTATCGATTGATTGAACTACTTAACTTGGATTATTGCTGATTTATCTTTACCAAGTTATTTATTTACTAAACTGATGCCAATTTACTTGTTACAGATTGTTCGAGTCTGTGGCTAGGTCTTGTATGGTTCAAAAACAAGTTCAGCCACCTCCAGAACCGGAGATCCCAGAGTGATAAAACGTTTCTACATCATATTTTTCATCATCGATTTTGTGTACAGTAAATTCGTGACTAATAATCGCGTGTAAAAAGTTGTTGAAAACTACGTAAGAGTAGATGTACTATAATTTTGGGCTTAACGTAAATGGTGAACAATACATATATTGAAATAAATAAATAAATGAATAAATAAATGAATAAATAAATGAATAAGTAAATAAATAAATAAATAAATAATAATTGAATAATAATAATAATCGTATAGTGACTGTAACAATTAAAGAAAGGAAAGAGATAAGAAAACAGGAAAGAAATAGTACTATAAGTGAAATGAGTTATTAAAATGTCAATATTTTAATAAATATACTTATTTTCAATATGTTGAATCAATAATTAATAAATGATCAACAACAAAAGCATTCAGCCAGAATATTATAATAGAACTTTTCGTCTTTTGAATGGTGATTGTAAAGAAGGCTTGTTTGATATCAACAATATTATACATAGGTGTAGGTATATTATATTTAATTATTATAATAATGCAGGGAATACCTAAATCATGAAATCGACAATGGCTGAAATGTGTAATAATGGTGTTCAGTAGTATAAAAAGTATGAAGAAATTGTTGGTTTGTTTAGTTTTTATTTTTACTATTATTTTAATTTTTTTTTTAATTTTTTTTTTCTCCTAGTTTTCATATGCACCAATGAACTGAAAAAGTTTTGAAAATCACTGAATGGTGAGAAATTACTTATAATATGTGAATTTGGTAAAAGCCCAAATCTTTACCATATCAGAGAGGAAATTACCTACTATGTTCTTTCAGTTCAGCAATTTTTGTCTATTACATACCTAATATACTACATACCTATGTCACAATTAATCTGATAAGTGGTTTATATTATGTATTTATCTTACTACTATTACTACTACTAAACAGCCCTAACAATGTCATCAGAAAGGTTCACAGTAAAGAAATAAAAACAAATAATTGTTTTTCTCTTTTTTTTTTTTAATTTTTGTTCTTATCGTGACTAAAACCAATATCTCATTGATTTAATGGACTATTTTCCGCATGCTTAATTTTTTATTTTTTATTTTTTTTGTTTTAAAAGAGAGTTCCGACATTTATGTAACAGTTTATGAGACTTAATAAAATTAAGCAAAAATTCCTAAATAAAACTAACACATAAATTTCGTTCATTTATGAAAAAAATTTTTCCTATCCGAAAATTATTGAAGAAAGAAAAAAAGAAAAAAAAAACACCGTAAAACAATTAAAATAATTATACATTATAAATAGTATTAAATAGTTTTTTATTGACATATTTTATATACATTATTTTTACAGATTGAAAGAAACAATTTTTCACTGATCTATGTGCTTTGAGAACCACGTGTCGCATGATAGGCATCTCTCTCTTTGTCCGGAAACTTTGTTGGTAGATTTGGACTGTGCAAATGACACTTTGCGTGATATTTTATTCCTGCTATGTCTACTTCGTAGTCTCCAGATATTACATATTCGTTCGTTACTTCTTGAGTCCTGCCATTCTCATCTAAGTTTTGTACAAAACCAAGGCAGACCTGAAACATTTTTATTTATCATAAATGGTTTATATTCAATGAGTAAACTATGGTCAAAAATTTAATTACTACCTCATTTTTCAAAATGCAAAAACAGTAGTCCTTACCTGTTTCTTGAATGTAAAGCCATAGCCAGTCGTCGTAGTCATACCGCAATATTTTCCATCTCTGTAAATAGGCTCGCCACCCCAACACCATAGATCGATATCAGGATCATGATCGTTTATCAGTAATTGAACATACCTCCGGTGAACACCCTCTTCCCTCTGCTTTAATAGAGCATCTCTGCCAATAAAGTCTACGCCTTTCTGTGGAATGAAAATTGTTAATAAATACAATGGAATGTTGATAATGATTACCTAGTTTATTCTTCATTTTATTATTGGAAGGAATTGTTTAGAAGCATTGTAACTTGTTTCGTATTTACAATAATTTGATAATTCGATATAATTTGATAGTTCAATGTCTGAGCTTACGTCAAACTTGACACGCCATGATCTACCGCATTCCAAAGGTGTTGTAAATGTGTCCAAATCTTGACCCCAAAAAGCGTAAAACTTTTCTACACGTAGAGCCCTTGTAGCAAAATATCCAGCGTGTGTTATACCATATTTCTCTCCTGCTTCTATCAGTCTTGTATAGACATGTAGAGCAAACTAACATCAGGATAAATAAACATTATTACTTTCATTGATGAATTACCTGTAGAATAAATTCGTGATTTATTTCTATCAGCACAATTATGCATAGACAGAACATTCAACTGATAATAGGAAGCGAGGGTAGCTACAAATTGTCTATAGGAACATCCAGCACACATGGAAAATATCAAGCGACCTAAAGCCAACTAAAATTCTACTGTATCTTTGTAGGAACATGATCAATTACCATTCATTAGTTTCAGGCTCTATTAGATAATGCAGGGAACATCACAAAGGAGAATTTCCATGTTTCATGTGGTAGGAGATACAAACTGGGATATAACATTCAAATAAAATTCATCGTTAGATGTACACGATTTAAAGAAGAGTTAAATTATTCTGTTACAAATGATGTGTACACTTACCTCGTTTGGAATATATAGGACATACCCAAGCTCTCCGGTGTGCGTAAGATTCATTGCTCGTATACCGTTCGCTAATCCAACATCCAGTTCCTAAGGAGCATTATTATAATAATCAATGATATGAATACTAGTTGATTTCATTATTACTAAAATTGATTAGGAAAGAAATTTCTGCAAATTAACAGCTGGACAATGTTTAAAAATAATTTGGCACCAGTGAAGAATCAATAATATCTAATAATACCTTAAAAGTAAAGAAAGGAAAGTTCTTCGGGTTTAAATCTGTGTCTGTTAATTCAGACAACAATTCTCTGGTGGCTGGTCCTATGATACAAATTGCTGTATACGCCGAAGTCACATCAGAAACTGCTACCGATCCATCAGAGGGTAAATGCCGACGAATCCAGTTTTTACAACGGGTTTGTTGTATAGTAGGAGCGATCATCATGTAACTAAAAAGAAATGATATAAAAGAACGAGGAATACATATCCTCTTCATAAACTCGTAGATTTTTACGGATACTAACTGGTTCACAGCGATTCGTGCCAAACTGCAATCATTCTCGTAGCCACCTAGATGATTTTGCATCCCAGTATGAATAATACTTCCAACAGGCACGTCGACATCGTTAGAACATAAATACTGAAGCAGGTCCACCACCTCAGTACCGTTAGACTGCAAAAGCCATGATTGATTATGAAGTCAGAGAATCTGGGAAAGCGACTTGATATAACAAACTGTGCCCTCGTACCCATAAGTCTATTTTGGTAAATGAGGAGTAATCGCTAAGTCCAACCGTTTCACGACAAGCAGCGTACTCCCTTGCGACACAATCGAACCACGGCGGTTTACCAAAAGTATTTGTGTACGCAATTTTGTACTTTCGAGATCCATCTATTGGGTCTATGTCTGAGGATAGAAGAGCGTTGTGATTATTTCATGTTGATCAAGTCTTTTCAGGCAAATTTCAGTACATAATCAATTATCACCATTATCATCTGCCTGTTCGAACCACGAGGGTCTTTCGTACCCCATCACTTGTCCAAAGACGGCACCAGCCTCTCTTAGTCTTGGGTATATCGGAGACATTCTCAGATTCCTACCGGTTTGAAATTCATGCTGAGGATATTGCAGGGCGTAATGCATTCCGGGAATTTCTTTCACACGATCTCGTAAGAATTTACGATTATTGTGGAGACCGAGGAAGCGAGACACGTCCAGCTCGTACATGTCCAGTGAGGTGGAACCGTTCACAATCAGCTCAGCTGTTGCTTGGCCAATTCCTCCCGCAGCTGATATACCTACCTGTAGAATGGAGGAATGATCATTTCAATATATCACAGATAAGGTATGGAGATGAATCTTTCAAGCACAATCCATGTGTCCAGATTTTGGAATCTGATTTCAGTCTTTTTATAAACATTTAATAATTACCTAAGATTAATATACTCAGCTCTATTACTCCATTCAATTATTTAATGTAAAAAATTGGAACAAAGAAATAACAAGATACTGTAAATATGTGTGATAGAATTAAGCGTTTGTATGTATTTATGTAATAAGATAGAGACCGATGATTAAGTTTGATGTAAACTCACAGTTTTCATACCAGCAGCAACGTAATAATTTTGAATCTCCGGAGCCTCTCCTACTATCCATTTGCAATCTGGTGAAAATGCCTCAGGTGAATTACACAGTCTCTCCAAGGTGGCCGTTCCCAGGCTAGGCATTCTGTGAAGCATTTGCTCCAAGAGTACATGAAAATGATCCCAATCTTCGGGCAAAAATCGCTGATCAGAGTTCTCTGCGTTAAAAACAAACAAGTTGAAATATCTGAATGACCGAATAGTACGTTTCACACAGGTAAGAAACCTTCTACTGAATCTTAAACCAACCAGGAATGTCTCCATTTTCAAAAGCTGGTTTAGCAACAGGTTCAAAGCCACCAGCTAGTAATCGGCCGTCGTTTTCTCTGAAGTAAATATACCCATCTAAATCACGAACCACCGGAGTCATCGGATCTAGACCAGCCAACTGCTTTGTGTGTAAATAATAATGTTCGACTGGATGCAGCGGTACCTATAAACCAAAAGCTTAAATCAATATTAGCACTGTTTTCATATATCCTAAAGTGAAAATTAGTTCTTTAAATGAAAGAGGAATAAAAGGTTGCGTAATCACTTTAGGTTTATGACGTAAGTTTACTAAGGCATAAGTCGAAATAATATGTTATGATGTAAAAAGGGCCAATATCATCAATGAGGGACTCTGTAGCTAACAATTTTCTTATCTTACATCGTGCAGTGAGGTAACACTAACTTTGACAAAAGGCTCACTTAGTTTCCCAACGCTTCTTGCCCAAAAACCAGCACAGTTAACAAAAAACTGGCATTCTACAGTGCCGTGGGTAGTCTCAACAGCCTCAATAGCGTTCTCCTGATTAACTATGTGCGTTACTTTACAATTTTCATATACTCTGACGCCTGTAAAATAGTTCAAACTTTATATTCACATAAATTTGAGTCAGAGATAATAGGGAATGAAAATTTGCTACATATAGTGTCGATACCCTTTTCTTTTGCCTCTGCAACTAAAGCAAGACAAGTTTCGTAAGGATCTCCAACTCCGTCTCCAGGAATCCAAAGACCGCCAACTAAATCATCAACTCTAAGCAGAGGACATAGTTTTTGAATATCTTCTGGAGATATTAGGTCGCATTCTATGTTCCAGGAGCTAGAAAATTGGGGTTTGTAAAAATTTGAGGAACTCATTGGTGGCTAAAGTCATGGAACTCATCTTTCCATCAAAACAGAGTAGTAATATAATTGAAATACCCACACAGACTGTGCTTTCATCCTCCTAAATACTGTCATACGATCTCTAGTCCGAGCTATGGAAAGACTACCACATTGTTTCCACCCAGTTGGTCTACCGTTCTTTTCCAAAGTTTTATACAACTCAATACTGTTTTGAGCCAATTTTAATTGAGCTAGACTTGGTTTGAAGGCTCCGATCAAACCGGAGGAATGCCATGTGGTTCCTGCGCCCAATCTGAAACATGAACAAAATTTCTTTATAATTTCTTACGTCTTATGTAATATTTCTTGTTTTTTTTTTTTTTTTTTTTTGCTTTTTGTTTATGAATATTAATTGTTCAACCTTCCCCCTTCGACGAGTATTGTTTGCGGTCCCCATCCCATTTGAGCAAGATGATAAGCTACCGCAGCACCGACAACACCACCACCACATATTACAACGCGAGTTTCTTTGGGAAGAACTGCTGGGTTTTTATTATCACCGAAATTTATAGCTGTACAGTTTATTTCTCTATTATAATTCCAGAGAAAATTCAATTTTCTTAAACGCGATTTACAACAGTACAATTTCGGATGACACCACATATCGTTTAGTTATTTTAGTTAATAATGATAATAATAATAATAATAATAATAAAAGAAACGAATTCTTCGCTATTTTTTATGAATTAGTTATGTCATTATCGTATATAATTGAGGAAACTATTTTTTAGATATATTATAGTTTAAAACTGACAGGAAATATTAATGAAATAAAGTAATGATTATTTCCGTATCAGGGTTTTCGTAATATAGGTATAGGTATTAAATATCGTATGTAGTACTACGTAGCAACCATAACCTTTGAATCTGTCAAAAAATGGGTAAAGGGTAAAATTTTGAGGAAATTTTTTAAAGTTCATTAAATTGCCGAAAGGGATTTTTACGGAAAATCGAGTACTACAGTATCGCGTTCCCGAACGCATCCCATGCAGACGTCATACACTGTCGTAAAAAAAAAAACGCGATGTACCGACAGTCGATAAAGCTGCGATCTCTCTCCCCTCTCCGCGTACGACATATGTTCAATCGATGACGTCACCAAGGGCATTGAAAGTGAAAAATGAAAAGGGAAAGTGAAAGTGAAAGCGAAAGTGAAAGTGCTGGACCGGTTTGGTTGATAGCGCCATCGGTGGAGAAACTACGGAACTAGAAAGAATAATAATAATAATAAAAGATCCGCAGGTTGCGTGAAACAAGGCGCATCGTCTGTATACTTCTCCATGTGTTTGACGATTTCAGCAATTGGAAAAAAGTGTAACGATACTTTTTTTTGAGGTTCATATAAACTAGGAGCAATATCAAAGCATCTGTTCATTCGATCTTAATCAATTTCTAAGAATATTCCCGCGCCTTCCGCGTCGGTATGACATTAAATACCAGAATTTATGCCTGAAGCAGTGGCAACCCAACATACACTTACACCTGTGGGGTCTCGGAAAACCTCGCGTCGCTTCGAGTTCTCCGACGCGCGGCGGGCCGGTCGACTACGATCAGTTTGAATCTTCAGTCGCGTTCGACGAGCCGAGTGAGTCGCCGGCTGTCGACGACGCGGCTCTACTCAGTTTTTACAGTTTGTTATAATAAGACGAACGCGTCTTGGCCGCGATGACGTCACCAACCAAACCGGTCCAATGCTTTCACTTTCACTTTCAGTGACGTCATCGAGTGAACATGTGTCTGAGAATATGTCGGTAAATCGCAGCTTTATCGACAGTGTGTGTCGGTAAATCGTGTTTTTTTTTTTTTACGACAATGTATGTCTGCATGGGATGCGTTCGGGAACGCGATAAATATTATTAATCCCCCACCCCCCTCCGTAAACATTGTCTGCCATACTGGGGAAATCATAACCTGTCAAAGTATCGGCTTTTCAAAAAAAATAAAGGGGTGTTTCGTTTGAATAAATATAATCCTCGAATTTGTTTATTATGTTAATTATTTTTCCAAGTTATGGCAGCAGCTAGTGAATTTGGACCTGATTCAGGAGGACGAGTTAAGGTACGAAATCGCTCGCACAACCTAACCTAACTTAACCTTACATAAATATATGGTGTCAACAACACTTTGCTCACATCGAAATTCAGATGTATTATAAATTGAAATTCTTTGCCACTTACTAGACTCTTTTTGGTCAATACTTTCTATAATCTTTTTTTTTTTTTTGTTATATATATTTCTGTTCCAGGGTCTTACTATAGTAAAACCTATAGTTTACGGTAATGTGGCTCGTTATTTTGGTAAAAAACGAGAAGAGGATGGTCACACGCATCAGTGGACCGTCTATGTTAAGCCATACAACAATGAGGACATGTCTACGTTTGTAAAAAAGGTTCATTTCAAGTTACATGAAAGTTATAACAACCCAAACAGAATAGTCACCAAACCTCCGTATGAGTTGACGGAGACCGGATGGGGAGAGTTTGAAATCGTCATCAAGATCTATTTTCATGATCAAAACGAGCGGCCGGTAAAATACTTTCATCCCTATTTGCGAGACGATTAATAAATATGGATGAAATAATTGAAAAGAATTTTTTATGTACTAGTTACTATTCGTATAAACTTAGACATTTGTTTCAGGTGACAATTTACCATATATTAAAGCTGTTTCAATCGACGCCAGAAATACAGTTGGGAAAGAAAAGTTTAGTGTCAGAATTTTATGAGGAAATAGTTTTCCAAGATCCAACGGCATTGATGCAGCATTTATTGAGTTCTTCCAGGCCCATGACGCTCGGAGTTTGGCGTCATGATAATGATTGTTAGTATATTGATGGAGTAAATGGATTGAATGTGTAAAATTTTTGGTCTTTCATATTACTGTTACAAATACTTGTGATATTTTATTTTTAGTCGAAGGAAAGAAACAGTCTACTCTGCAAGCAATTGTTGAAGCTAAAAATAAAATTAGAGGCGAAGTAACTGACCTTAAGGAAAAACTTACTCTGGCAAAAGAAACTATAGCCAAATTCAAGGAAGAAATTGCTAAGATATCAAAAACAAACGGAGGTTTACCAATTAGTTGATAAATATATAAATATCTAATTACCATTATATTTTTTCATTCAAGACTGGAGTAATCGTTTGATAATCTCGATGTGATGACTAAATAGATTGATAAACATTTTTTATTGTCAAAATCGCCGATTATTATTAAATAATAACTAAAGTAAAGATATCAAATTCTTTGTACAAAATATACTTAAAATTGTAAAAAAAAACCTAAAGCTATATTAGATAAAATTGGCAAATAGAAATTTTCGCTTCAAGATCCTATTAGGGATCAAAAGTCGCTCTATCTGTTTTACTTCTAAATTACTAGTATTACAGAGTGAGAAAGGACATACAGTAAAACAACAGCTATTTGGACAATGATTAGCGGCTCCAGTTACAAAATCTTGTGATACATTATCGGGGGGATTGGCACAGCCAAGTAGATCTTGAGACTTGTCTCATAGTGGCACGTCGAGTGACGTCTGGTTCTAGCAGATGCCTATGTGGAGCAAAAACTATGTCTAAATTTTCTTAGCTTGAGTTTTGATTACTTGAATAATCTAAAAGGAAATTTATTCCTTTATAAAGAAGATTGCAAATACAGTCAATTTGCTTACGATATTAATTTACAAGCAGCAGAGCCAGTGTCAATTTTTCCAGAAAATTTGATTAGTCTATTTGTCTGAGCTCGAATCATGCTAGAAATATTAGCGTCGTCAAATGGCATCGAAGCAGTCAACATGATGAACAGAACGCAGCCTAAAGACCAAGAATCGTACATCTTTGGATTGTACATTGTTCCTTGAAGAATTTCTGGGGCTGCGTAAGAAGCACTGCCACAAAATGTGTCTGATAATATTCTGTGCCCTTTGTCGTCGTGACACAATCTGGCAAAACCGAAATCTGAGGATTGAATTTGTTTAGGAAATTATTTTTGTCAAGAAAAATGGAAGAGATGCAAAGGCGTTGTTCATTACCAGCTATTTTCACATGATATTTCCCGGTCAGTAACACGTTTTCACATTTTAAATCTCTGTGGGCAATGTCTAGCGAGTGTAAATGCTGAACGGCAGATACAATCTGTCTGAACAAATGTCGCGATTGAGATTCAGCCAGAGCTCCACTTGCCCGAATGTAATCTAAGAGATCACCCTTCTCGCAGTAGTCCATAAATATGTAGACGTACTGCTGCGTGCTCATTACATCGAAGACTGCCACTATATTCGGATGCCTTAGACCTTGTATTACCAATAGTTCTCGAGGCAGGAATTTAGTAACAAACTCATTGGAGGCTTTACGCTTGTCGATAATCTTGCAAGCAATTTTTTGAACCTGCTTTTTCGCTGTTGATCTATATACTGTCTTGAAAATGAGGATAATTACGGTTTTTCTAACACTCTGAATGATTATCTTATACAAAATCAGACACATCGTGAATAACAAGTCTCAGAATTTCAAATGATAACGTACTTTGACCTTGCAATAGGAACCTTCACCGATAGTTTTTCCAAATGTGTAGCCCTGATCTTGTAGATGTAGAAGTAAAGAATTAGGATTATTGTCCGAGATAGTGCAGGAATTGAAATGAGAATTTGATGACGGAGTTTTGGGACGTAGCCCAGAATTAGCCCTGCCTCTTATACAGCGTAACATTGCCAGGCTTTAAGTTCTTGTTATGGGTCTTCTGTTTGAAAAGGATATTGATAGAATGAAGAGTTATAATTTCGTTTGGAATGTGTTTATTCAAAACAGGGTAGAAATTTTCCAAGTGTCTTTGATTCTCTGTTAGCTTATAGTTTTAGCTGACCTTTATCAGGCTCTGTATCGTATCGAGGCCAAGATAGTTTGGGTACTGAAATTTTTCTCTCCAAAATTTCTAGTATATTAAAATCATTCCATTTTTTAAGTTGAATTAATTTAGTTTCGCTTTATAAATGAAAAGACTTTGGAAAAAATTCAGTGTAACTTATTTTCAAAGGAGATAATAATACGTTCAGTCATTCACATCTGAACGCAGTTACCTGTGACTGTATTAATTTGTGATATCTGTAGAAACAGCTTCACATGACTTGTTCTATAGCTTTTTTGTCTCAAAAACCATACCTGGTAACCAATAATATGCAAAGCTTATCTCGATAATTAATATCAACTTGCTATCCCATAAATTTGGATATGAGAGTGTAGATGCGAGTCTAACAAAAAGCTTATAGATATATTATACATAGATGACTTACAATTTATTGTGTTATAAAATTTACTATTTATAATTTCTATATATATGTATATATTCAACTAAATCTACTAGCTTTATTATCCTTAGTTGAAAATTAAAGCAGTTAACTTAAAATCAGTTTTTCATAGTTCATTAAAATAACTAACGATAGGATTAAAAACTGTTAAAATTCTTTATAATTACTGATCGCATCTTTAGATACAGCTATAAGTATGCATAATTGATAATCGATTGAAACTCTTACAGTATATAAGTTGCAATTAGTGATTTTCCGTAAGCAATATTGTCAATTAATTTATACATGACAAGTTTATTCAGTTAGCAATGATAAAATATTACTTCAAAGCTGGAGAAAAATTCAGATAACTTTCCAAAGAAAAGATAGATGTGAAGATTTCTCAGTAAATTTAACTTATAATATGATAGACAAGACTATATAAGGTAATGATAATTGAATGAAATTCAATTTCAAGATCGGTTTAAAATGGATGAAAAAAAAATAATAATATAACGTGGGTCATTATAGCTAATATATTCTTAGACTTATCCTATTGGAATTCCTACACCCAGTGAACTAATTAACATGTACATTATTGTTTATATATAAATTTTTAAATTAATTATTAATCAATTGCTTCCATAATAACTGGGTAATCTTTATCACAATAAAAAAAAAAAATCGCTCATTGATTGTGTATAAATCTGTTAAAAATTTGATTAAAAATAAATCGAGATTATACGTGTATTGACGATGAAATAAAAAAAATAAAAAAAAAAATAATTTTGAGTCAATTAAGACTAAAACTTTAAAAATACTATTATAATAATATGAGGATATCAATGCGTATGATATGATATAATTATAATATAAATAGCATGTATTAGCAACTACTAATACCAGAGTTGCCGTATTCGGAATAATAAAACTATTAGTATAATAAGTTTATTAGTAGCGATTGCACTTGGGTTTAACTAATCATTATATACCTCAGAAATTAGACAAGACTAGGTATAGTAGCAGCCAAAACGTACAATTATTAAAAATAAATAATAACTCTAGTTTCAGCCATAGTCAACGCTTAGCGCACTGAGTCCTTTCTTTTTAATAGCTTCCGCCACAGCTCTTTCTAGAAAATCTTGCTGCTGATTATTCTCATCTCCTTTATCTCCGACCCAACAACCGTGGTCCTCGTCTTGTTTAGATCTCCCAAAAGCTTGATCTGAAGAAGCAGCCGATCCAGAAACTCCAGTTTCCACCCCGTTTTGCTCAACGTTTAAAGGGCACGTGCAATGAACTTGCATTTCTCCTCCACCTATCCAGTAATTATTCACCTGATCATTAGGAGATCTAGGAGGATCCGGATTGGGTATAAAATTCGACGATTGAACAAGGCCGTGATTTATAATCGCCATTGACACAGCTCTGTCCTCCATATCATTCGCTCTGTTATCTCTAGAATTGATATCCGCAAAGGATGGAGCGACGACGTAATTTTCAAGGACACGATTTATGGTGTTGTCAACAAATCCCTTAGCGACTTGGCGGGCTTGCCATTTCTTCAGTCTCTCTCTAGCCCGTCTTTCCATTTCATTATTTCCCTCGTCCTCTTCGTCTTCTCGTCTTGTATTTTCTTCCATATTTTCACCCATTTCTATCCGGCGTTGATCCTGGTTAGGAAAATTCATTTAGATCAACAGGTGTTAGAGAGGAAGGTTGACACTAGCGATGTAAATTGTTTTGAAAACTTTAGTTTTGAATTTTTTTTTTGACAATTAGAGACATAAGGAGTTTCTTTAAAGCCAATATTTGAATCGTTACCATTATTAAACGGTCGTTGTTACCAAGTCGCAATCTTTTAGTGGGTCGTTCATCGGTGTCAGACTCCTCGGCGTCTGTTGCCATAATTTTTTTTTACATAAGATATACTATATGTATAATATTATATAGAGGATGAATAAAAGAAGAAAGAAACTTAATATAATTTTTAAAAAAAAAATTTAATTTAATTAATAAAATAGAAAATATTGCCTTTATAATTATTGTTTGTGAAATAAAATTCACAACAAATACCTAATACGCGTAAACTGTCAATAGAAAAAATATAACCAAGTAATATTGTGACCAAGCCCTAGGAAAGTTTCTTTGATGAATGAATGAATTTTTTAACACAGTGTAGATAGTTTTATTATAGATTAATTGTTATTTTTTGATAAATAATAGACGTTGCATACTGTTATCAAAGCTTTTATTATTCAGGATGAAAAAAAATAAATAAACTATTTAAAGGGCAATTAAAAAGTTAAACGGAATATCAATACACTATATTGACATACAAGACGAACGAACGGAACATGGGAATTGGGACTTTTGGGATAGGCGACCACTCGACAGTACTGTATGTAGTTTGACAGCTTCTTAAAATGGCGAATGGTCATAAGATTAATTTATAAATATTAAATGACCGGATTAAATATAGGGTGTTATTAAATATGACAAGAATATTTCCTAGTCATTTTTGATAAATAAATAACGCCGGTTATAATATCATCAAAATTTATCCAAACGATAAACACATTTTTGGATATTAGTTTGACAAGTTTTTCAAAATGGCGTGAACATGTGTTCGTAAGGTTTGTACTTGTGCGGTACCAGTGGTTCTTGTATCTCTCTTCGGTTATTTAATTATAATATATTCTCATAATAAAATAATCAATCAGGACACTAAGTGGAAAGTTATTAAACGCAGCTGGTATGGCCGCGTGTGGCGATTATATTAGGACTGAGTTTCCGACGATTGATGATGATCTGTATCAGTATGTCGAAGGTACGTCTGCTCTAAAGTTAACCTAAAATCCTCACACTACTACACAATTCTGCAATATTAAACTTACAATGAAATGATAACTTTCGTTACTATGTATTATTCAGGAATACTCGATAGTTCGAGAGATGATTTCGAGGACGGAGACGAGGTGTACGAAGCAATTGGCGAGGTTTTACACGAGGTAGCTAATAAGCCTGAAAAAGAGGTTAGGTCGGTAAATATTTCTATTACGGTCAGTTCAAACTGTGGGTGATTTTCGAATTTTATTTACATTAATGTCGGTGTTTCTATGTGTTTCACCGTTCGTTATTCATTGATCAAAAATAAAATATAAAAAATGAATTTATTTTTTCAAACTACGGCTTTAATGGAAAGTAAAATTTGTTATCAACCCTGAGGAGTATAATACTAAATAAATTTAATCGTACAGAAAAATTTGCAAGAGGCTACTGGCGATGCTGAAAGGCACCACAGACGGAGAACTAGATGTTGGAAATGATAGGCGAAATAATGGAGTAAATAAAGTATTAAATGCACCTGTTAACCTCGGAGCTATGGCCGCAACTCACGAGGATCAGGTGGAAGACATTAAAAGCATTTGGGTTACGACAAGAGATGATGGATCTGTAAGTTTCAGGATTCAAAAGTCACTGATTTCATTCATATTCATGTGTTTTTATATTTTTAAGAAAGTAGATGCTAAGAAGCTGGAAAAAGCGGAGGCAAAGCTGCAGCAAAAGCTTGAAAAGAGAGTCGGGGGTGACTCAAGCACAGTAAATCGAAACGTCAGCGCCGTAGTGGCGCTGGAAACAGCCAGTGCTAGTCAAATGACTAGCAAGAAAGACAGTCGAATGGAGGGTAAAGGCGGAGTGAATAGAACCCAGGATATTAGGATAGAAAACTTTGACGTTGCTTATGGAGACCGCGTACTTCTACAGGGCGCTGATTTAACACTTGCATTTGGCAGGCGTTATGGTCTTGTCGGTAGAAATGGACTGGGAAAGACCACTCTGCTTAGGATGATATCGAGGTGAGATGAAAGCGGAATTCATGAATCATTGAATATCTGTGCACACAGAAGAACGTAGAATCTTAATCTCCCATGGCTTATGTGTGCCTGAAAATTCCGAACTAACGATAATCAGTCTTCTATTTCTTTAGCAAACAACTGCGCATTCCTGCTCACGTTCGAGTTCTTCATGTAGAGCAAGAGGTGGCAAGTGACGACACTTCCGCACTCCATTCAGTATTGGAATGCGACTTTGAGCGTAGTGAATTGTTGAGCCGTGAAGCAGATCTTCAATTAGCTCTTGAGGCAGGAGGCGGGGATTCAGTTGGAGAAGAATTAGCTCGTGTATACGAGGCCATGAGGCTAGCAGAAGTCGACAAGGCTCCTGCTAAGGCCAGCGGGATTCTCTCTGGTCTTGGATTTTCTGTAGAAAGACAGGGTTGGCCGACTAAATCATTTTCCGGAGGGTGGCGTATGCGGCTCGCTTTAGCCAGGGCTCTTTTCTCAAGACCTGATCTCTTGCTGCTTGACGAACCCACAAACATGCTTGACATTAAGGCTATTCTATGGCTTGAGAAGTATCTACAATCCTGGCCGACTACTCTGCTTGTCGTTTCTCACGACCGAAACTTTTTGGACACGGTGTGTTACAGACCGTTTTCACTTAACTCAAAGTTAAGACGTTTTTCATGTGTACTATGGAACCTAATACTTGTAATATTTCGTGATCCAGGTACCAACAGACATAATGTACCTTCGAGCACAAAAGATTGAAGCATACCGTGGAAATTATGATCAATTTTCAAGAACCAAAGGAGAACGGGAGAGGAATCAACAGAGAGAATTTGAGGCCCAACAGGCTAAGAGAGCTCACGTACAAGAGTTCATTGATAGATTTAGATACAATGCTAATCGAGCCTCCAGTGTCCAAAGCAAGATCAAAATGCTGGAGAAGTTGTACGTTTTGCTATGTGTATTCTGAGTTCATTCTTTAGATTCTATTTCTTCATAACTCAATAAATCTTTTCCAATTTCAGGCCTGAGTTGAAGCCGATGGAGAAAGAGGGAGAAGTAACTCTCCGTTTCCCAGAAGTCGAAGCTCTGAGTCCTCCGATTCTCCAACTAAACGAAGTCTCTTTTCGTTATGACAACAGCGGAAATGACATTGCATTTTTGTTTTCTGGTGTTAATCTCACTGCTACTCTACAGTCGCGGATTTGTATCGTCGGAGAAAATGGTGCAGGAAAAACTACGCTTCTTAAAATAATAACCGGGAAGTTAAGTCCGACTCGGGGCACCGTGCATCTTCACAGAAATTTGAAATTCGGATATTTCAGTCAACATCACGTCGACCAACTCGATATGCGTGTCTGTCCTGTTGAACTGTTACAAAATCACTTCCCAGGTAGAATTCATCGAATGATTGATCACAGTTTTCATTCCAATATCAAAGAGTGGTAAAAAAAAGCCGTAACTTGTTTCTTTTTTACCAGGCAAACCGATGGAAGAATACAGACGAATGCTCGGTAGTTTTGGAGTAAGCGGAGACTTGGCGTTACAGACAATAAACTCACTATCCGGTGGTCAGAAATCTAGAGTAGCTCTTGCTCTGATGTGCGCAGCAATGCCAAACTTTTTGGTACTTGACGAGCCCACGAATCACTTGGACATTGAGTCCATCGAAGCTCTTGGAAAGGCGCTTGAAGCGTACCAAGTAATTTCTGCAATTTTTTTTCGTTGTCCTGATTAAAGAATAGCAGCTGATTTTCTACCTTGATTAATAACTTTATTGATATTTATTTATTTATTTATTTACATTGATAAGCCGATAACATGATTGTATTTTTTCAAGGGTGGTGTCATACTGGTATCCCACGACGAACGTCTCATCCGTATGGTATGCCAAGAATTATGGGTCTGTGGAGAAGGCGGTGTGCGATGTATTGAAGGTGGATTTGACGAATACCGTAGAATTATCGAGAGAGAATTAGAGGCGCAAAAATCGTGATTGATCGAATTTGTTATCGCTGGTGAATGGTGCCAACCAGGAATGACACACTATAATTTCATAGTGGTGAAATTTTCCAATCTCCGTATCCTTGGTTAATATTATCAATTATAAAACTATTCTTTATTATATATCATAAAAAAAAAGGGAAATTAAAAAAAGAAAAGGAAAAAAAACAAGAGTATAAGAAACAATTTTGCACAAGTCCTGTATAGAAGCCATAATTTATAATTGTTGATTAAAATTCAATTTGGCTAATCAATATCAAATATTAATTTGATATAGGTAATAAATGTATACCAAAGTACTGGCTTATGCTATGCCAGGTGGGTAGCACAAGCTGTGACGGTCACTTTTCATACTTATTGTTAGTTAGTTCCGGGGTAGTATGGCTGTCGGCAGGATGAGAAAAGTAATAAAAAAAAAAAAAATATAAAACTTATTGTATTATCGTTGCTGTACATCTAATTTAATAAATCCATTATTGATCATTTAGACTTTGATAATCCATCGAATTCACACACTTGCCTCATCCAAGGCTTCATTATTAAAACACAGAAGTTATTATTACGTAATCGTGTAAATTTCGATCTACCTGGTCAATTTTTTCATCTTTTGTCTAGCTCTCAGTTTAAATTGCATTACTAGGGAAAAACTATACCGTCTTTCGAGATTTGATATTGATTGATTACAGACGATTGGTAATTTGAACATACCTATTTCAGTTCTGAAAGTTTGATTAAAAATGGTCTAATTTATTGTAGTGAAGAATAATTGACTAGATAAATGACTGATAGTGCATCGCTTTAGTTTCTGAAACGATAATTACTTTATTTAATTTACTGAAAAGTAAATATCATTGCGTCTTTAATAAATAATTCTTTTTTTCTTTTTTCAACAGTACTAAGTAATCTAACTAAGTTTTAACAGATATGAGATAAGTATAGAATATGTAGCTTGAAATTAATTGTGATTGAGTTGAAAAGATTTACAATGCTAATATGTATTCCGATTAAAATTCAGCTCACTTACCTCTATCATACAGACTCTAACGTAATATTATAATACCTATATCGTAAATAATATTCTTGATATTATCTTAATTATCGTAACGTAACTTAACATTGAGTAAATATAATATAAAAAGATTCTTACTATAGACTGTTTATGGGAAAAACAGATAAGTATTGTGGAAGACTAAATTTAAGTTAGATCTTTAACACGCCGAAGAAGCTGCGTCATGTGGCCATTGCCTGCCTCCGTGAGTTGAATTCAGTTGAAGCATCGAGTTTGGCGTTGTTGGTGGTGGAGCAGGAGCCTGTTGCTTTGCTGCTGTAATATCCCGACATAGATTCATTCATTCATTCCTTTAATTATTATTTTGTTTTTTTTTCTATTCTCAAATTTTCAAAGTGAAATCTTGAAATCAAATTTACAGAGTCAAATCTTGAAATCAAATTTTCGAAGTCAAATCTTGAAATCAAATTTTCAAAGTCATTAGAAAATTATTCAGTCTCTTATCAAATCAACAAAAATAGGTATATGCAGCGTGCTTGCTTTTGAGTTAAAGATGTGCTTTCTAGAATCTAGATTGTGAATCTATTGTACAACAAATGGCCAGTGAGTAGATATATTAAATTCTAGAAAACCACACAAGGGATAAATGTTAGTTAAAGAAAGCTAAATCCACCGCAAAGACCCAAAATATTGCAGATTCATTTAGAATTCAATCAAACATATTGCAAGTTATTATGCGTTGTGATTGATGTCAGTTATGGAATTCCAGTTATACTGTATGAGTATAAATTTGATTAGCGTAAAAGCACATTGGTTTGCGTTAAATATATGCTATGGATTGTAGGAAGTAATCGAGTTAAAGTTTTCTACGCCAATTATCTACAAACTCAAAGAAGAAATTGTGTATTCGCTACTTACTTGTCGTTTTCTATAACTATAAAACCCATATAACGGCACTGAAAATTGAACTAACAACGTTGGCATCTAGATAGTTGTTTTTCTTGTTTACAATATACCGAGACTGAAAATTCGTACGTACATTACCATGCAGGAAAATAATAATCTTTTTTAAGGGTTAAATTAATAAATTGCTAATCTCCTTTGCTGTGCACAATCAATATTATACATATAATTTTCCTCAAGATTCAAAGTCTATAGATAATAACAGAAGAAAATAAAATTCCTTGAGTTTGATATCACAAATAATATTATATAGAATAAAATTGCAGGTATTTTAATTTACTGTCGATCATTGATACAATCAATAATATGAATCAAACACTCAGTTTAATACTAAAAATAATAATTGCAACGTGCATCTATAACTTGTATTATTATTCAAATAAAATAGACTAGGTTTTACTATCATTCTTTCATTCTCATATCTTGATATTTTCCACTACTAATTGGAAAAGTGTAGAACAAAAAAAAAAGTTGCGTACTTTTTTCTTAGTTTAAAATTTCATTCAAAATATTGAACATTTTCAAGCTTAATATTTGATCTCCTACATTGATATTTATGCATATTTTTGTATTATTTAATGTTCTACCATACACTCTGGTAACACTATGTCCATACATATATCTAATACCTATGCGGCACTATTTCACAGATCAAGTGTTACAAATGGTAAATCGTCTCTTGAATTAAAAATCCTTTACCCTGTATGTACATCTTCGTTTTTTAATTCAAGAACGTACTTGTTTGTAACGCTTGAAAAATCATAGGTATTTATGTACAATATGCAATATATCATGCATATATCCAGTTCTATTAAACATGCAATACCATAGCCCATCAAGTTTTAATACATCTATTCAATTAGTTGAGATAATATGATCGCGTTATAGCATGCATCGTTTGGAGTAGAATAATAATAATAATGAATACATAAACGAAACTGGCAAGATAAATATAAGATGTTAACTTAAAGAAGCTTCAGCGTTTAGTATACAGAGTTGGGGGTATAGTTACAATGTTGTTATTATTATAAGCAGGGTACACATTGAGTTATCATGTGCTCATGTATCAAACTCTGATGATTGACGACTAAGAGTGAAGGAAAGGATAGAATGTGAATTGAATTGACGAGGGCTGGTCTCACCGTTTCTGCTGTTGTAGATTTTTGGGAATCCCTTGAAAGGTTCTGGAAGTGGAAATGTTGAGACTGAATGAAACGCCTCTGAAAATCTCGTCTCAAAATCCAACCAGCCAGAAGATTGGCCATTACGCATCATCGAAGAACCTCTTGTAGGAGGCGTAGGCGGAGGTGGAGGAGGTGGAGCATGTCTCTGATGCGGATTAGAGGATCGATGAGGTGGCGGAGGTGGAGGAGGCGGCATGCTTGGTGCTGCTGTAACTTTTGAAGGAGGTGGAGGTGGTGGTCTAGTAACCGGTGGTCTAAGATGTCTAGGAGTTGGCCGTGGGGGTGGAGGTGGATCGTTTAAGCAATCCTGGGATTGATGAAGAGAAGACAAAGTCGGTGCTAGGACTGGAGGGGATCGAGGCACTCGCATGCTTTGGGCTCTCATTACTCCTCCGCTAGACGAGTGTAGATTACTAAGATTTATTTTCTTAGGAGGCGGAGATGGTTTCTGCGGCGCAATAAACGGAGGTGTAGCAGGTTTCTGTGGAGCCATAGACGGAGGTGGAGGAGGCTTAAGAACTAGCGATGGTTTTCCAAATCCTTTTGGAGCCTCAGAACTGGCTAAAGACGAATCAGAGGCGCTCTGTAAAGTTAAAAATAGATATTCACCATATTCCTGAAACTATGTATAAAAAAGTTCGTAAATATCATAAACAAGCGATTAACGATACCTGAAACATTTGCGGTTTCTGTGTAGCTGGTGGAGGAACAGGTGGCGGACCTCGTTTAACATTTGTATTCGCATTACTAGCATGCGTTGAATTGGAACTGCCTACATCACGTTCCGTAACATTTCCCCTTAGACCAGTTGGTTTCAGTCTTGGCATTCCACCAGCGAATAAACCGCCAAGACTCATCATACCAGTACCGCTATTATTATTCATACTACTATTGTTTGAATTGAAATTATTGTTATTTCCACCACTAGATGATGAAGAAGAAGAAGTGCTAGAATTCTCGCCTTTAATTTGGCCTGAAATTAACACCATTTAGACAATAGACGAATTATATTTTAAAAGTGATTAATTAAATACCCTGGAATGAAAAGTGTGTCAACAAACCTGCTATCGCCGGTCCGCTCTTATCGACTGTAATAGTTTTCTTCAATGGTTTACCAGCTCTGATTGACTGTAAGAGCATATTCCTGCCTTGTTCTCCTCCCGAATCAGAAGAGGCTGTTAGATTGATCATTGGAGGAGGAGGAGGCGGAGGACCAGACATTTTTCTATTTTGTTGTTTGAATTGGCTAAAAAATACGATTCATTGGTAGCTAGATTTCGTGTGTGTAATTAAAGACGGGAAAATGGAGAAAAAAATTTCATGCGATAATGTTGATCGTGTTTAATTAGGGTTGGGTCGTTTGCCCCCCTACAAGGAAATATAGGTTAGGAATTATCAAGATTGGGTTTTAAAAGAGAGTGATATAATGCGAAAATTTTATACGGGTTAGTTATTACGGGGTTATATTATTGGAATATTTTTATTTAATCATATTCTAATTACCGTTAATAGAAATAATATTTAAGCCGCTGCTACGTCAATTATTCACAACAAAAGTTATAATGCGCGGAAAAGATAAAACAGTGATTTCTGTCAGCTGCTGTCAGCAACGTATGTATGTATACGTTGCATTGCATGTGTCATCGCTATCGGTAAAAAAGGGGCGATTATTTGAATTCCATAAATGGTCTGCAGACACTCGAGCAAGATAGACTCTCGAAATATGTTATCTCAATCTCATTTATAATAAATCAAGAGATTATATTGATTTTTATTTTTCTTTCATTTATTTATTCATTTTTTTATTTTTTTTACAAAAACTAGTAACAATTTTTAGTGTTAATATTAGTTTACGTTCCAACTAGTAAGTCGATTATTCAGTAGTATAATAAAATAAATTGATAAAATAAAAGTAAGGATTATAATTATTCATCTACGATTTTTGTTTTTTTCATCAGGCCTTGAGTGATTCGTATAATTGACTTTCAGTTTAGGTAATTAATCATTTCATTTTTATTTTCTAAAGAAAGTAAACAAAAAAACTTACAATCAACTGTTGATTTACGTTCTTTCTGATATTAGGTATTGTCAAATAGAACCGTTATACCGAAATTTAGCAATTTTAAAGGCACTTGTTTGAATATTTCTTGTATAGAATAATTTTATAATTTTAACAATATATTATATCCAATATTAATATAAAAACTATTTGATTATATTGTAATAATTATAATATTAACATACGACACAGAAATTATAACTTGCTTTATTCGAACGATTATAAATATTATTCCAAAGAAACTTTATAGTAGAAGTTGTAGAAAAAAAAAAAAAAAAAAAAAACTTCATCAAATACTATAGTTTCGTTGCTATTTTCATCATGGAATGAAGTAAAGCTCATTATTTAATCATATTTAATTGAGAAATGGCACATTGCTGCTGTAGATAAAAAATATTTGATTATCATAGAGGGTCATATGTTTTGCCTCTGCTAATATTTATACGTATTATATTCTTTCTGTGAATTCGATAGTATGAATCAATATTGAAATATCTTCATCAGTAATGTAGTTATACAAAAATATTGCATCGGCTTATCTTGAATATGATTTTGCCTAATAGCATAATAAATTTGAGTTAAAATTGATACACATATCTAAGCCATAGTTGCACATTGTAGTTCGTTAAAAGTGTTCAATAAGCTTAATATATTGGCATTAGTGTTAGACAGTAAAGTAGCACTAAATAAACAAACTTTCGATAATAATTCAACAGAAAGAGCAGCAAGAAGGGCAGTAATAGATAAAAAAAAAAAAAATTGATAATATTCAATTACTTTGTACGTAAAGCTACTGACCTATTTCAACTCGATCTTATAATAAGCGAGGTTTTTATACAAATTTAGTAAATAACTGACTGTAAAAGCTGCGCTTGTCATTTTAGTAATATTAAGCACGTGGGTAAATCTGCTCATATTATCCATTCAAATAACTCTGATAATTCTGAGTAACTTTGTATGTATGTATGCTAGCTCAATTCTATACTTCGTGATTCGCTTTTTTAAATAAGAAAATATCTCCTTAACGATTATGTGTACATTGATATGCATAAAAGATGTGCAGCTGCCGACCAGATCTGCGCAAAGCATTTCTAGCTACCATAGGTAATTATCTTTTTTTCGGGTCTCATTTCTTATTTTCTTTTCTTTTCTTATCTCTTCATTTCTTTTCATTTCTTTTCTGTTTAGTTTTATCCATATCCTGATTAAAAAATGCAGCATTCAGAATCGCGAACTCTTCTCTGCTTATTATCAGCAAGTTTATCTCCTATGACGTCCTAGATAAGCTTTGCACTGTGGACAACTATGATGAACATCCATGCACTCGTCGATGCAGCATGGAATTAGACAACAGCCTAACCAGCATCTGAAATAAAATCATCATCTCTAAAATGAGTGAAACTAAATCTATAAATTGAGGATTAAATCGAATAATAAATACTATCTAACTTCGTACCCAAGCAACGCTATAATCACTCCAGAAATATAGGCGATCATTCCAGGCTCTGTTTTAGTAGCTGTATCAATTTCTGTACCACATCGAGGACATATCATATGCGTTGGATGCGGACCGACTGGTACAACTGTTGTAACTATAGTTGGACCACCGGCGACTGTAACGATAAGAATAGGTCATTTCTAATCTAATAATAAATTTTCTAACTTTATGTACCTGTATAAAAATATTTTTTTTTTTTTCGAAGTTCACACTTACAAGATTGTATAGGTGTATAAGGACTGGCAGGTGGAACACCTCCCACACTTTGCGAATACGTAGGTGGTGCGCTAGGAGGTAATTCGTATGGAGGTGGAGGCCCGTTTTTGTTCATTTTTTATAAAATATAAATAATCTGCGAAATATTAACGGTTATTTAATAGGGTATATCCTCATGAGCTTGTATTCTGAGGTGCAAAGGCTTCCGTGATGCAAATATAGATGACCTAATTACGAAATTTATATGCCACGGATGACGTCTGTAGCGTTTAATAGAATAAAGATACACCCAGTTTTCTTGATTCTAAATATTTTAGTATATCATACATGCACAGATAATAATGAACATATTATGACCTTGGCCAATTTAATGAACGTGTTTAAAATATCAACCGATTGGTAATAATATCTAGTACAACATACTAATTATAAACTTAATTGTTTAATAATATTATATCCCTACCTTAAAATTTCAATACGTTGATTAAACAAAGCAAATCATGTGCGCAACAAGCTCACTAATCTTGTGTATGCGATCTTTTGGCTTTTCGACGCACCAAAAATCACCACTCAACATATGCGTGTAGCCGTCACACACATTGCATTTCGCGTGTGTATAGTTTGACCTTGAAACTTTGCGGACAAACTCGTTTAAGCTTCTCATTGGTTATTGTTAAATACAAGAGTGACCTATATCTGGTCTAGGTTAGGTTATGTTGGATTATAGAAGAGCGTCGGATATCTAGTGTGTTTTATAATCACGGGGCTTTCGGTGGGATGGGAAATATTTTAAGTTTATGATACCGATTCCAACAATACATAAACAGTTATGTTCTGTAACGCGAAGAAACGGAGTGAAAATTTCATAATAATATAACGAATAAATAGGGTGTCGATGAACGTGTTAATTAGTCAATTTATAATGTGTTTATATGTGTGCAATGGCGTGTAATACAGAGTCGTTTAAAATATGCAAAATACATCGTGTGGACAGAAGTATTGGTTTTTTAACTCGGGGTTGTTGGCCATTCCTACTGTCTTTATACACTGTATATAGAAAACTGGTCGTTCAATGTTTAGAAGGAACAAATATAACCACATATTATACCTATAATAAATCAAATGAATAAAATAACCACTTAGTTCATTTTACCACACACACAGTGTTATGATCGTTTAAATCAATATAACACTACTATTTAGTTAGATAAATAATAGCACAAATAATTGAACAATAGAAAAAATGGTACTCAGTAGAAATGACAAAAGGAAGAGAAAGGAAGGTGATCTTGTCGATCTCATGGATCCTCTTTCCGAATCTCCGAAGAGGTATTAAGAAAATCACTTATCATTATTTAATATTTATCAACAATTCATGTTCACTGTCACATCATCTGACAGGGTAAACTATTTTTTATTTCGATCAAAATCTAATGGCACGAAATTATTATATAGTACAATAAACTTCGCGATTATTACCCTATATTCATTATTTAATTATTCAATTATTTAATTATCGATTATCAGCTGTTCAATTATTTCACTATGCATTCTGCACTTACTTCGTGTATTGATTATTGGCTATTGTTAACCACAGTTTCAAGGAAAACAGTACATTGGTCTTGAGACAGTAATTTTTTTCATTTTAGCCTTTAATTGATACGGAATAACGATATTTTGATTAAGTTTTTATGAATTTGTTCATTATTACAGAACCAAGGTCCATGCGCAAAGGAAATTTGCTCAGGGTGTAGCGACCATATTTGGTCCAACACATCCTGCTATAAAGGAAAAGGAAAAGGCAAAACCTGCGGTAATAACGGAACTGATTACTCACAGACGTCCTAACACCGAAGACTTTCTTACATTTTTATGTTTCAGAGGTGATTTGATTTCTGACATTTAGTTATAGTAACAATGTTGCAACCCCCCCTTTTTTAACAGATCTTCATTATTTAATAAAAACATTTATCCGACGTCTAGGAACTCCGATACTTCCTCCAAGCTTGGATTTCTTCAACGTTGGAAACAGGAAGGAAAAACAGGAGCAAAAAGCGGCTGGTAATACTGTGAAGAATAATTCGTCGTCATCTGCAATGTCAACTCCTGTTATAGACAACCCAAAACCAACTACAACTAGCCAGAAATTGAGCGGAAAAAATAACAGCGGTTCTGTTGATAAGAAGACTACGATACAAAAGAGTATTGCCAAGTATAAGACTGCCACATCCACCGTTCAAGCATTGAAGAAAAAATATCAGGAACAACGTCTAGCAAAACAGAGAATAAAGAACAAATTTAAACCCACATGTGTTATGAGGACGAGGTCTTCTACTGATCAAGCTAAAGTAAAAGCTAGCAGTAATTTACCTCCTAGAAAGTTCTTGCCTAAAGTTGAGACAAAGCGACATTGTTTAAGGAGTAGCGCCCTTGCAAATAAGAGTAAAAACTTGGGAATTACAAAGAGGAAATCAGATTCTCCAAAACCTAAGAAAAGAACTTTTGTAAAAGATAAATCTGTCGAATCTTCTAACACTGATGTATCTTCGGACGATAATTCACCTGTCCTTAAATCTTCACAACGCAAAAAAGGACAGACTAAAGTTCTTAAAAAAGTTTGCACTAGGAGTAAGTCGGAAATGAGAAGGATAACGAGGTCTCATAGAGAACCGACTCAGCCGCAAGTTCTATCTAGACGTCCTTCCAGAAAAACTAAAGAAGCTGCTGCTGTTTATATGGAAATTCTTGGCAGGAAATTAGTCAGTCCTGATTTAGATAACGAGGATAACTTGTCGGTCGACAGTTTTCCCGAACTTCCTAATGCCAAAAGATATGCACAGACTGAAAATGAGATACGAGCAAAAGTTAAACAGTCTTCTAAATTGAATAGTAGCAGCAAAGATACAAAGCCTGATAATAACAAGGCGAGTAGCACGCGGCTTAGTAAAGATAAAGTTGATAAGAAAGTGGTGAAGAATAAAAGACCTTTGAAAGTACAAAAGTATTGCGAATTGGACAGTGAAGATGACTCTGCTTGTTCTATACTGTCTGAGAATGTGAAACCTGTGACCAGAAGGAGTCTTGGAAAGTTGCCTGAGCCAACGAGCAGAAGTCTCCGGTCTTCGCCGAGGAATATAGTGACAAAGACGCAGCCGGAAAAGATGCCTAAAGATAAACCTGAGAAAGATAAAATATTAGTAAAACGGAAGCGGGAACAAAATGCTGGAAAATTAACGCCTGCAAAGACTAATGTTGTTAAACCAAAGCCAACAAAAAGTAAGAACAAAAGCGATAGCTCTGAATCTGAGGAAGAAACTTTGGGTATGCTGCTCGACAAGTTGAATAAACAAAAAGTCAAAACTGAGCTAGCTAAAGTTGAAGAAACGGAGAAGATAAAAAGCGAGAATAGCCCTCCAGCAAACGCTGTTACCGTCAAGTACGACACGTCTAAAATATCCGATGACGAAGAGTCTTTCAGAGGATTCTCTAATAAAGCTATAACTAAAGTCTTGAACTCTTGTCACACTCATGTGAAAGCTAATTTACTTGCATCCGAGGACACGGACGGGAAATTGGATGTGCTCAAAACACAAGACACGCCCCAAACGGATACCTCGGATATAAGAATTGAGCAATTCTCAGTCATTGAGACTAGCGTGCTTCTGCCCGTAGATATAAGCCCAGATTATACACCGGTTAAGCCCGTCCCAGAAGATTTAGCACTTTCAGACTGTAAGTCTATACCGCCAGCTCAGCCTCTGCTTCCAATGAACCCAGAGAAAGTTTGTAATCATGAACCGAGCGAGTCCACAGTTAATATTATAGACATGCCTCGATCTGCTTCTCTCGGTCGCAAAGAAAGAGTCAACATGTCTACAGAGCAGATTGAAAAATGGCTTAACGAGAGCTCGATGGCGAAGGAAGAGAGCAAAGCAGAAATGGAAAATGTTACTAGTTTTAAATATGAGAATGCGGTGAAAGTCAAGAGCGATGTTAGCCATATATCTATATCTACCAGAATACAGCATCTGGTTCGACCCGTTAATATAAGCCTTGCTAAAACGACTGAGAAAAATAGTTACAAGAATAATTTAATTCAGAATAAAATGGCCCTTATACAGAATTTAAATCTCCTACATTCTCCACCTAAACAACAGGGCATACCACCCAATCGAAACCGGATAAATGCTGATATAAAGGAGATAATCAAAGGCCGGAATCTGAAGACTAGTAAGGACTCTTCTTTTGGCGAAGATAGCGACGCCGTTTCTAAATCTGATCATAACTCTGTGGATGGATCACCAGAGAAGAAATCTCCGGAAAAAAAATCAGTCCAATTGAGAAAACCTTTTCTGCCCAAAGTAAAAGAACGTAAGGATATCACTCCAAGTGCTAATGCATTTTCACCAGAGAACGAAAGTAGTGTATATGCATTTGAGAGCGATACTGAAACTCCAATCAGTACTCCATTTAGACGGAGACTTAAGGACATTGAGAATAAACCGGACAGTCTTCCTCTGGCTTCTGAAGACGAGGCCACAAAGACTGGAGAAGAGACGCAGGAAGGACAGAGTCAGCAACCTTCTGATACTCCAAAACTGAATCGATTCGAATTACCTAAAAACTTTGCCGATCTTGCGACGATGCAAGTCCTGCCTATAGACAAACTCACTACAAGCTGGAGCAACGTTGGATGCAGCGCTTCCATCGCTGTTCAAGTTAATCTGGACGAGCAATCCCAAGAGCCGCAGATCATGGCTGATGAGTCTGTCCTTAAAAGCACAGAGATATCTACTCAAACAGATAGCAATAATGAAAATGAAGATGATAACGATGGCCAGCTTTTTTATATTCCGTTACAAGCTATGACCAGAAATGGTCCTAACTTGGTTCAGGGTCAACAGCTGATTCAAGGCGTTGCCGTTAAACTTGGTACTGAAGGTCCAACTGGTCCTAATCAAAGGGTTTTACTGAGAGCTAAACTAGTCACTAAACCACCTTCAACCGTAGCTCGATGCCCACCTGTGGGTACAGTACAACCAACTGCTCGTGTCCCTCAGAGTTCTACAGCTTTGATTATCGACAATTCTGGTCCTTCGACTTCTACGAATTTACCTATACCCTCTACGTCCAGCTTTCAGCAACCTTTGCCTAATAGGATTGTTACGGTGACGCAGACTTCGAGTAGACAGAACGCTGCTACTGGAATGGGAACTAGTCTGGGATCAGAAAAGGTTCACAAGTCTCCTAAGACTTCTAGAGAAAGAAAAGCATCCATAGATTCTGTTAAAAGCGTTAAACGGTGAGCTTAAGTTCCTAAAAAAATATCGTTTAATCTTTTCGATATCGGATGTATCTAATTTCATATCATTTATTCTTTTCAGACCTCAATCTAAGTCCAAACAGAAAATATTAGAGTTCTGTTCTCCGACCAATACGACTACCTTTCCAAGCCCAAAGAACGCTAACGAAGAAGCACGTCTCGTCGAAGCGCCCACTTTTCATCCGACCGAAAAAGACTTCCAAGATCCTTTGGAGTACATTGATAAAATAAGACCTATTGCTGAGAAGTTTGGAATTTGTCGCGTTGTTCCACCACCAAATTTCAAAGTTGGTTTTGTTTAAAATTAATTACAAAATAGGTATATGCTAAGCATTTTAACTGATTTTCTACCAAGCTAATACTATGTCTTATTCATTACAGCCTGAATGTAAAGTATCAGACGATATGCGATTCACTGCATACAATCAGTACGTTCATCGAATGCTGCACAGATGGGGACCCAATGTTAAGGAAATGATGGCAATAAAAAAGTATTTAGCCACACAGAGTATTACACTCACTCATCCCCCCTGGGTTTGTAGAAATTTGAATAGCGTTTCTAAGTTTATTTTTTGTGAATGTTACGTTTTACTTTAGAGTCTATAAACAGTCTGAAAATATTATGAATTCATAACGTGAGAATAACATTGTTACATGTACTTTGTCCTTACAAATCTACAATGTGGAATATGATTCTGCTTAGATCGGTGGTATGGAGGTAGACTTGCCACACTTGTATCAAACAGTGCAGAGCCTAGGCGGGTTGAAAGAAGTTATTGAAAAAAAGAAATGGCAGAAGGTTGCTGACGGTATGAAAATACCAAAATCAGCCCAAGATCGAGTGACAAAATTGGACGATATTTATTGTAAATATTTATTGCCGTATGACACGCTTTCACCAGGTACTTGATTAACGTGAATTCTGCAATTTCCGGCCATTGCGAACGCATTTGTAGCAATATTTAATCTTTTAAATGAAATACTTGCAGAGGAGAGAGAAAAACTATTCGACGAAGTAGAGACTGATTGGGCTAAACGAGAGAGCAAGGCTTTACAAACGCAAACTGCACCATCAAGCGATAATGACGCCGAAGATGAAGACGAGGATAGCTCTGATGAGACTGAGGAATGTATTGTCAAGGTAAGATAACAGAATTTTATGCATCGTAGAACTTGGATCAATTTCGGATTCACCAATAATTCTATCTTCCATATTCAAGGGGAGGAACATGCCGCTGAATGCTTTCTACCGAATCGCACGAAACACACAACGTATGTGGTTTGGTGAAAGTCAGCCACCAGCAGGTGAGGCTGAAGGCGCATCTGCAAACGATGTTGAAACAGCATTTTGGAAACATGTAGCAGAACGGAAGCGGCACGTTTGTGTTCACGCAGCCAGCATCGATTCTAGTGGTCGAGGTTTTGGATTTTCTGTTGCTAAAAACAGTCCGTTTGCTAGACATCCTTGGAATCTCAAAGTACTGACTAATAATGCTGGTTCGGTACTGAGGGCATTGGGACCTCTAATGGGTAGGGGATTCATTCTTCTAGAAAAATTGAGACAACATTCAAAGCCCTATTGTCTTTAATTTCGATTTGCTCATTGATATTTTATTCCTAGGTGTAACCGTTCCGACACTACATGTGGGAATGTTGTTCAGTGCCTGTTGTTGGTACAGAGATCCCCACGGTCTACCATGGATAGAATATCTTCATACCGGTGCTAAGAAAATCTGGTATGGTATCCCGGATGAACATAGTGACAACTTTAGAGACGCTCTGGCCAAAATGGTGCCACGTTATTGCAAAAACAAAACTATTTGGCTGCCCTCTGACACGGCTATGGTCCCACCAGAATTACTTGTTAAAAATGGAGTTCCATTGTGTCAGACAGTGCAGGAGCCAGGGCAATTTATTATAGTATTTCCCAAAGCCTTTACATCGAGCATTTGCACTGGGTATCTTGTCTCTGAAAGCGTATATTTTGCACAAGCTTCATGGCTTGTTACCGCGGAACAAGTTTTCAAGGTATTTTATAGTAATTGATTTATAAGAACATTCTTTACCAGTTTGTGGTGAATATTTCAATAACTACCTAATTATATTTTACAGGACATACAGGAGAGCTGCGAACCGTCGATATTCTCATTTGAGAGACTGCTGTTCAGTATTATTAATGATACTAGATCCCACGTTGAAGTACTTAAACAGGTGTGAATTGTGTGATGAATAGTTGCGAATTAGATGTCAAATAATTAATATATTATACGTATATTAAATTTTGTCCTAAATTTTTTCAGATATTACCAACTGTGATGAATATTCGTGAAAGAGAATTAGAGTATCGTAGACTGTTGGAAAACGCTAGTCTGACGAATACTGAAAGGCTACCTTTACCTGACAGTGGAAAACGGAGAAGAGGTAAAAAAGTGAAGGAAGAAGACGGGGACTTTGAGTGTGAAACTTGTCGTGCTAATCTGTTCGTTTCGCTAGTTAGCAATTCGCAAGATGATTGCGTTTACTGTCTTCCACATGCTTGTCAAATACTTACCAGAAAGAAACAGCTATTAAAACACTGTACTTTGATGTACACGTACAGTGAGGTAAATTACAATCAATATTGTAGTACTGAATGTGTTTCTTTAATTAAAACTGATATATAATTTGCGAATTCAAAGTTTTCTGAATAGTTGAATAATATCGAAACTTGATGCCAGTGAACTAATTATTAATTTTCAAATACTTCAGGTGGAATTAGATGATCTCATTCATAAATTGGAGGATAAAATCGAAGCCAAATCTAAGAAGACTAATCAAATGAGACAAGCTAAATAAGAGAAGAAGGTGTTTAGTGATACTATATTTATTTAATAGATTTTGCATATAGGCAAGTAATTATTTATCAATTTATTATTGCGTTTAATAAGGTCACTCTACAATTATTATTCTACACATTATTTATTACGTCATTATATTGCTCTGACGAAAAAAGAAAGAAAGAAAGAAAAAACAATTAATATTGCCCGATTGATATGGCAAATTGACAAAGTTTTTTCGACTTTATTACTTAGGACGCTGATTTTTTACAAATCATTGATAGATAAATGAGTGATTTTTAAAATGAGATTAAAATAATACAAATAAGGTGAGGATTGCTGCAGAGAAGTATTTTTTTTTTTTTTTTTTTTTTTTAATCAATCAGTAAGTCACGATCGATTTTTCTATTCATTAAACTGCATAAATCCAAGAAGAATAAGCTTATATAGTATAATTATGTTGGTAAGTATTCGAACTTCTTTTCATCTGAATGATCTTGTCAGATTGAAATTTAACAATTTGTGATCAGTCTGTGTTAAAAAAGATAAAAATGAAGTTAGAAAGAAATTAATAACGAACAAAATTTATATTTAATTGATTATCTATTTAATTAGCTTGATAGTTTTTCGACTGATTTTTATTTGCTATTTACAAACTAGTGAAGTCTATGCTATTAAAACTATGAAGTCAAATTTATTGAGGTACAATAGCTGTAGTATAATTGCTATCGTAGATTTATCCTTCTGTATTGAATATTTGTACGAGAAAGAGAAAAAGAAAAAGAAAAAGAAAAAAAAAGGAGCATAAATTTCTTTTTCTAAGGTAGTTCAAATACTTTCAATCACAAGTATTGAGATGTGAAATGATTAAAGAAGACCGATATTATGTATTCCAGGTGTAGTTCCTCAATGTATTACTACCAAATTTCGTGAATTGATACGTGATGCTTTAATTAGTGCAAAGAAAAGGAAAAAAACGACAAAAAAAAAAATGAGGCTTTCTCTGTGTAGTTTTGAGTGCCAAATTGATATTGATATAATTATACGAGTCTCCTTTCGTTTAAAACTTATATATAATATGTATTTCTGTAATTATTAGTAGAGTCATTAATTGGAAGAAAAACTTTACTGAAGAAATCTTACAGTACCAATTTATGGACAAAACATCAGTGAAGGAAAAAAAAAAGAAAAAAAAACTGATATAAATTTTGTATATTTTCTACCGTTCAAAGATATCTACAATGTCATTTCCTATTTGAGTTTAATTTTTCCAATTAGTGTATTTTATTTCTTCACTTTACTTATTATGGTACATACATGCTACATATACACACATACATATAAATTATTTACTGTTTGGAATAAAAATATATATACATCACAATAGGTATTGTATTTTATTGAATATGTAATGATAGAACGATAAAATATTTATTTGAAATACTCTTTTTATTAATTTTATATTAAATTTATTATACAAAAGAAGCAGCCTCAATATGAGGACACAAACAGAAATATATTTGTTGATCAGTTTTTTTTTTTTTTTTTTCTTTATTTGTTTTTTCTTTCACGCTTACGTCTTTCAGTATTTATATTTTATAATTATGCAAAATGAACACTCATTACAATATCTGACGATAATAGTAAGCGATGAATTGTTATCTTATTATTGAAATTGATACAATCATCATGAGCTTATTATTAAAAAAAATGGAAATCTTATGCTTATTGGGCGTTTATTCATTTTGACCAGAAATACAGATTACTATATTTAACAAATATCAAATTACATTGAATATCGTCAAAAAATATTTATAGAAATTTGAAATAGGTATTCGAGTATTAAGCAATTCTCGCTGAGTGCATTAAAACCTTTTGTTTTTGCAATAAAGTGTTTATTTTATAAAAGTTCTTTCGTCATCAAAGTGTATTAGAAATTTCACAACGCAGTGTCTATGCAATATTAGCTCTTATTACACACATCTTGTTAAAAAGCTACATACTGATACTCATTTGTACTTGAAAAAATATTTATTCTCTCCTGCAGAAATTCGAGTTTTATTCCTCTTCATGAAAGCGGCTTCAAATAGTATTCAAAGTACTTATAGTCGTAATCGATGATACTCAAAAATATACCCAATCAATAATAATTTCACTTAAAGTACATACATGTAAGACGTATCCCATTCCGGTATGAAATACTTTCGACTCTGTTGCTGCAGTTATCATTTTGTCCCAAAATTCAAAGAATCTTTTTCAGAAAAACAAATCTGAATAAAATTAATTTCTTTACATCCAGAAAAATAACAAAATTAGAAACTATAATAAAAAATAAACAAAACAAAAAACGAAGCCTGTTTTGTGGCCGGATTGCTTGCACTCAAGTCAACAGCCTATCATACAACGCATTCCTACACCAAGCTAATGATAAATTGGAATGTTTTTACAATATGAATTGCATTAGATAATCTATAGGTACAATATTTATGCATGTTTTTTTTTTATCATATAAAATCACACACTGTATACGTAGTATTACACACGCATAGTCCTATAAAATAGGAAATATTGGTTCAAGTAGAACATATTTGAACTTATATGCTAGAAAATGCGACTGTCTATCAGAGATATGAGCAACAATGATTTCGTTGCAATAATTATAGTATTGTTAATAGGTTGATAATTTTTTTTTTTTTTTGTTTCTATCAACATAACATTCTTATTTAAATTAAAATTGCGATAAGCAATACTATCAAATAATTCGGATAGTATTTGTCTGTACTTAAAATAGCAGACAATATACCTAAATAAATTACAGCCATAACGTGCAATATTCTCTGGAAGAAATAAAGAATCAACAAATAACAAGAAAAAAGAAAACAATTTTGTGTTAAATATCAAGTGTGATATTAATAGATAATTATACCCATCAATTTCCTAGGTATAGGAAAAGGTATGAATACCTAATTTATATTAGAAAGATTAAAAATTCTAAAATAATCTGTAAAAATATACAGCTATCATTTTAATATGTAGAAAAAAATAATTGTTACAGTAAGACTTAGTATAGGTATGCATCGGGACAAAAATTCGGTAATGGCAAGACAGTTTCTCTGTCATATTATAATCTTTGTATCTAGATATTGTGATTAGTTCATTTTCCTCATATCACTTGATTAGGTCTGATCAAAATCTAGTTTATGAATTCAGATACCAGTATAAATGAAGGGAATGTGATAAGAGGTCATTTTTATCCTTGCAATTGAACACACCTAATTTGGTAATGTTATGCACTTTGCATTATGCATTGTAATAATGTCTTTTCGTAAGAAAAAAATTACTGTTCCCTGCGCTGTAAAATGTTGAATAGAACTTGCGACGAGTTCTCTTCACTTTTAACATCGTCTTCATCAGAACTGAAATTTTCGTTGAGTAGATTGGTCAGAGATGTTGATTTTGTTGTTAAAAGTGGTGAAGTTACATTCAATCCTTCTTCAGTTTTGGTTCCATTTGTAATCACAGAGTTAGAGCTCAGTTCGAGATCTTCAATTTTATCTTTTTTTGCTACCATCACTTTGTGTATAGCATGAACGATTATTCCACCAAGGCACACTAGTAGACCGACGAAGTTAAGGCCACTCATTTGATCGCCTTTCAATTCAAAGGCAAGAATTAATGTGCAAATTTCCTGAAAATGTTTTAAACAATTTATTAGTAGATTATATCAGATTTTACAACCAATATACCTACATAATATTATTCGAATAGAATTATATACCTTAAATATTGAGGATATGGATAGCGTTAGACTAGACGTATGCGTAACAACCATGAATTCAGCAATTTCCATGAAAAAGGCTACCACAGCACCACCAAGTATAGAAATTATGGTGATAGAGACAGTTTTAATGTCTGACCAATCAGCTTCTACTATACCATTGTAAATCTTTATTCCTAGATGAGGAAAGCCAATGGATTAATAAAAGCGTTTTGTCTTTAAACCGGGGATTAGAATTTGAAAGATTTTTCGTTATACCCTCAAACCATACGGCCAAAGGCGCAATGGCCATCAACATCCAAGGTTGCATATGATACATCATATCTACTGGATTTCCTAGCCCAAGTTTAGACTTTTGCATTATAAGTTGCGCCATTGTCCATCTTAGACCACTAGAAAATGATGCTAGTAGAGCCAAGAAAAATCCACGTAAATTCATCGACGTTGCTTTGTATGTGAACATGACAAGCCCACCAGATATCATTACGACTGTTCCCATCAATGACCATGACTGAAATAAGATAAAAAAAATTCATTTCTTATTCATAATTGCGTTAAATTTATGGAAATGTTTCTTTTAAACAATTTAAACAACTTTTTTTTCACCTTTCTCTCCAGTCTAAAGAGAAGCGCGAAACCCAGTATGAAAATAAGACTCGTTGACTTGGTCATTGTGTATCTGAAATACGGAAGAAAACAAATGAATGAAATACGTGATGTGGGGATTATCGCGATTATTAATTTCATTGAGAACTTTAATCATACTTACAGCGATACTGTTAGCAATTGTAGTGCCCAGTTTGATAATCCTATATCAAGACCACTCGCTATACCTGGCGGAGCAACGGTTGAAATCATATTTTGACATGATAATCTGACTCTTCTTTGCCTGGTGTAACATTCTAGCATACATCTGACTAACGAGGAAAGTAGGAACTTTACTAACAGGTGGCAAACGGCTATGCCTAATGGATAGCCCTGAAATATAGTGTGAGAAAATTTACAGATAGAAAAAATGTTGGTTATGTATGTTATTTATGAATGAAATTGGACGAGAAGAGAAATTAATACGACCGTACTTACCAATTTTTGAAGTAACGATTGTTGGTAGAATGTTAGGCCTGTAGATAGTACGAAATATAATAAAATAAGAAGACACGTCTGAAGAATACCCCTCCAAAATGGTAAACGTTTTTTAGCTTGATTTTGAAATTCTGGTACATGTTGTGGCACGAAATCTGGCGTGTCTGCATCTTGGTTTGCAATTTCATACCTCACATTAGATCGCGGCATATTTTTATTGCGCTTTTAAAAGTCGGAAAATCGTCGGCTATCGTAAACATAACCTCAAATTTGATATTTTTCAATCAACATTATCGAGTTGAAATACGATTATTTTTTTAATAATTTATTATTGAGGTTTTAATACCTAGTCAGATTATATATGAGAACTAAATATTTCTCTATTAGGGTAACATACGCGCGCTAAACATATCTATATTTACTCTCTTCATATAAGGAATTTAAACAGCTGTCAATAGTGACACTTTAAAGAATTGTTAACCTCTATTATCTTGTCATGCGCGAACGAACGAACCTCGTACGAGTGTACGATTTTACAACAATAGAAATTCAACGTAAATACAATAGGTATTATCGAAAATATGTAGGTATTAGGAATCAATTGACGCTTCACACGCGTCACTTGGATTCAGTGCAGCCAGATCGTGCGATATTTTTACCCCTTCCCTAGCGACGCGCGCGCCCGAAACACAAGTAAACGATGTGTGTCGGTGTGTCGGAAAGCCGATCGGTGCCGAAGGAAGCCGAGGTCGCCCTCTAAATCGAGGGGAATAATGCCCCTTCCACACGGACCAGACTCTGGTTCTCGGGAAGGGGTAAAAATATCGCACGATCTGGCTGCACTGGCTTGTACCCAAGATGAGAAATAAAAGGAAAGAAAAATCCACGGCTACGATCTGTGGCTACGATCGCGTTGATCGAATTTTGATAATTTCACGCACATTTTTATCAGCCGCCCGACGGTCCGAGACTTGCAGTACTGAGATGTCCCTGTAATATCACCCTGTAGAATCAAGTTTCATCACACATTACCAAAGTAATAGGTAACTAAATGAAGTTTATTACTTTTAAATAACTTTACTTGATAATTATTTTTACTAATGAAATAAAAATTTAAATATACACTACATTTATAATAGGGTAAGCCTAAGGGACGAATGCTGCGCCCTATTACACGCAACCCGCGGATCATTATATTATTCTGCTCTTCTTAGTTCCGTAGTTCGTCACCCGGTGGCGCCACCAGCGTAAACTGACCTACTCAACGGCGTCCTTGCCCCTCTCGCCCCACTCAAGGCCGTCAAGGATGGGGAGCCCAAGCAAACCGGTCTAACCGGTTTCAGTGGCCTTCGTGGCGCCGACGAGTGAACAGGTTTGTGACGTAGTAGACGTTCTTGGGAAAACTTACGCGCCGAGTTAACCGACGTGCGAGAAAATGCTTGACAAGAGGTACACCGCGTCGTTACGAGTTGAGGAGGCGTAAGTTTTTAATATTCCGATCACCATTTTACCATAACCATAAATAATTATGAATTTTCGCGTATTATAAAGTGTCGCGTATTTCAATCAGCGAAGTAAGTGACGCTTGGAGGCCTTTGATTATTATTCAGGGAAGTAGGGAATCGTTCATTTTCAAGTATATTCTATCCCTAACCGCGAATAACTCTGTGAAAACCTACATTTCTTGCGAGCATAACCTCTCCGATCTATTTTTAATACGAATATACTAGGTAAGGGAGATTCATTGATAACCTCGCGATAATTAATTATCATCCTGTCATATTAGCAATCAGATAATTCCGAGTTTCTCCTCTTCAATCGTTTGCTTTACGAGCATATTTTGCCACTCCGAGGCTGAACTAATGTTATTAGTGTTATTTTGAGTATACAAATGTTTTCCTGGAGAATGCTTGATCCCCGATTTTTTCTTGTCTTCCATACTTTGACAGCATTGTCGGTCGACGGAGATTTGAATAAGCGTTGCATGTACTTGAGATGCATGGATCCTACGTGCCAATTGGTCGGAGATGGACGCCAGCCAACACTATCTGGCTGGTTACGGATTAATGGTCAACCAACACAGTGGTAAGCTTTATATTATATCAGCCACAGACCCTGTATAACTATAAATGTATATCGACAACACAATCAAGACTGAAACGCATTTATCTAGCGATACTCTGACAGTATCTATCTCTGAATCCAACAACGTTTGTCTTAATCTCAACAATATCCCCGCGTTTCAGAATTGGGGAGAGGAAATCAGACCTGGATAGATGATGTGCCAAATCACCAGTCCCATATGCCTTTTCAACTATTCGAAAACAGTTAGCCAACAGTAATGGAATATCACGGCGACCAAGCTGGTAATTGACCTCCCATCTGAGGGACCATTGTCAGAGGCAAGGGGGATATTAGCGTCAAGGTAATTAATCTATGATATTGATTGGCTTCTAGCCACCACAGGCTGCAATGCATCAATTGCCTCATGTTATTGAAATCAAATTGCCGCTGATCCATTGTACATCTAAAATAAATCACCTTTTTAAATCCATGTTTCACAGCTTCTCTACCAAGCAAATCTGACGCTCACCCTATACCTTCAGCTGGCTATGGACGTCCCTGGCTTACCTCTGTCCTCGATGTACAACAGATACTTTCATGGCGACTTGGTTCTACTCACCTGCGAGGGAAACACCTGGGATCTACCCAAAGGCAACATATTGACGCAATTCGTGTGATACTTGGATATCTTATTAAAGGGTAAGTCCAGAAGACGAGGAACACTCAATTTTTTTAAGCAATTATAACTTGCTTCTTTTCAATGGCAAACTCGAATCTTTCTTTTGTATTCACAACAGTAGTTAGAGCTTGATGAATCTCAAGAAAATTGTTCACTTGATTTGAATATAAGTTTACCTTGTAGTAGAGAAATATCTGAATAATGAGGATCAAGGATTGAAGGTTTTTAAATAAATACAGCTATAAATTACTGTAGAATTAATTATAGGCGTCACATTTATTTTTCAAACATCCAACAGACTTCAATATTGGTAATAAATTACTTTACAGTCCTATTCTCTGGTTCTTAATTGAGCATGTTCGCTTGAACAATACATTGAGTTGATTTATCCCATGTGACATATATTAATCTAGTTATTATTTTCACAGGGGTTGTTCGTGGAGGGGAAAAAACATAGTCCTGCCTATCTACAAGAAAACCTCTTCAACATTCTTCATTATAACGATTAACGCCAAACAGTGGAGCAGTCCAAATACCAGGAGAATGGCTATTATTGATGGGGACTAATGGCTTCAAATGGCTATCATTGTTTATAAAGTAGCATAGGAGTATAGTTTTAGGCTGAGTTCGCAATTACAGTTCCTTTGGAATCAGTTTTTAATGTCTAATCTTGTCTAATTAGATGGGACCAGATTATTCCAAATTGATTGTAGAAACTATAAGCGATACTATATATTCACTCGTGATTGTACAGCACGCTATACCTGACAAGTTCATACGGTAATGTTATAATCAAACGAGGAAAAAACTTGTAATATTACGGAAGAGATGAGAATTTGTAATAGATTATGATATGATATTGATATAATTTAATAGTTGAAACATTTCTGAATATCTCGGCCAATAATATTTTTTACTAGCCTAATAACTTCATTGTACTTGAAAGAGGAGAGCAGTAGACATTGCAATAGTTGGATTAGCCATTACCGTATGAAATATTCGCAATATCTATGCAGGTAACTGCGCGTAATACATGCATATACGATATACGTACGTGAATATATTTCACTCCTCTGTGAAATTGTCCTCAATGGATAGAGAGTAGACAATTCAGAGATCCACGAATTGGAGACTCTCATTAGTATCTATTGAGAACAACTATATTTATAGAGTAATGAATTATTCTACTGTTCTCGTGGCGAAATTACGTTGTTAAAGTATTATCGTTAACGAAAACCATGGTGAGAATAATGACTCTGTTCTCTATTCGTATGGTGGTCTGAAAAATAAAAATAAACAGCTCGCTGTTCTCAACAAGACCGATATAAATACTATCTGCTACAAACATTGTACTTGGCATTCTGTAAAATATACCTCCGTACGTATATGCATGTATTATCGTCGCAACGATTAGTTTAGAGTATAATACTAGTTTTATTATTTCCTAATTATAGTTCTAGCTAATCTCGGAACTTAAGAAGTGCCAAATATGTAGTTTTCAGTGATATACGTGATAGATTATACATATTACGATCACATCTACAATTTGTCCAATCAAATATTCAGTGTTGTGAAAATTGTAAGTCAATTTTTTTTCAAGTGAAGTTTATTACTTTTGAATAACTATTTTATAATTAGTTGAAATAACTTTACTTTATAATTAGTTTTAATATCTTTACTTTATAATTCGTTTTAATAGCTTTACTTTATAATTCGTTTTAATAGCTGTACTTTATAATTCGTTCTAATAGTTTTACTTTATAATTAGTTTTCATAGCTTTACTTTATAATTAGTTGAAATAACTTTGCTTTATACTTACTTTAAATAACTCTACTTTATAATTACGCTGAATAACTTTACTTTATAGTTACTTTTACTAGTTGAATCGAGTTTAATTACACATTACCAAAGTAATGGGTGATTAAATGAGTAGTTTCATCGAAAATGTAATTAGTGACTTGCAACACTGCAAATATTCATGTGATAATGAAATTGTTTATGCAATAAACATGTATCATTATAGTAAATTACCACATTCTTGAATAAATATCTCTTGAAATTGTAAATAATCAATCGTTGAATCATTTCCCCCTGTCCTTTCCTTGCCTATACTAAAAATTAGGTATCAACTGACAGAATTTTAGGAGTGAATTTTCTGGCAGTTGATACCTTTTTTTAAGGAGTCGATTTTCTGGCAGTTGATACTTTTTTTTTAAGGAGTCAATTTTCTGGCAGTTGATACCTCATGGTGTCAAAAACGACTCCATGAAAAAGGTATCAACTGCCAGAAAAATGACTCCTTAAAAAAAAGGTATCAACTGCCAGAAAATCGACTCCTTAAATAAAAGGTATCAACTGCCAGAAAATCGATAGGTACCTGGAGCTCTCAATGCCTACATTTCCCCTGGGCAGAGTCTAAGCCAATCAGGAATAAGGTTTGAAGAGAAATTGCCTATTTTCGTCTTGACTCTCGCTCCTGATTGGCTGAACTCGGCTCCAGGGGAAATGTAGGCAATGAGAGCTCCAGGTACCTATGAATTTTCTGGCAGTTGATACCTTTTATTTAAGGAGTCAATTTTCTGGCAGTTGATACCTTTTTTTTAAGGAGTCATTTTTCTGGCAGTTGATACCTTTTTCAAGGAGTCGTTTTTGACACCATGAGGTATCAACTGCCAGAAAATTGACTCCTTAAATAAGGTATCAACTGCCAGAAAATTCACTCCTAAAATTCTGGCAGTTGATACCTAATTTTAGGAGTCGGTTTTCTGGCAGTTGATACCTTTTTTTTAAAGGAGTCAATTTTCTGGCAGTTGATACCTCATGGTGTCAAAAACGACTCCTTGAAAAAGGTATCAACTGCCAGAAAAATGACTCCTTAAAAAGAAGGTATCAACTGCCAGAAAATCGACTCCTTAAATAAAAGGTATCAACTGCCAGAAAATCGACTGCTTAAATAAAAGGTATCAACTGCCAGAAAATTCATAGGTACCTGGAGCTCTCATTGCCTACATTTCCCCTGGAGCCGAGTTCAGCCAATCAGGAGCGAGAGTCAAGACGAAAATAGGCAATTTCTCTTCAAACCTTATTCCTGATTGGCTTAGACTCTGCCCAGGGGAAATGTAGGCATTGAGAGCTCCAGGTACCTATCGATTTTCTGGCAGTTGATACCTTTTATTTAAGGAGTCGATTTTCTGGCAGTTGATACCTTTTTTTTAAGGAGTCATTTTTCTGGCAGTTGATACCTTTTTCAAGGAGTCGTTTTTGACACCATGAGGTATCAACTGCCAGAAAATCGACTCCTTAAAAAAAAGGTATCAACTGCCAGAAAATCGACTCCTCAAAAAAAGGTATCAACTGCCAGAAAATTCACTCCTAAAATTCTGTCAGTTGATACCTAATTTTTAGTATAGGCAAGGAAAGGACAGGGGGAAATGATTCAACGATTGATTATTTACAATTTCAAGAGATATTTATTCAAGAATGTGGTAATTTACTATAATGATACATGTTTATTGCATAAACAATTTTATTATCACATGAATATTTGCAGTGTTGCGAGTCACTAATTACATTTTCGATGAAACTACTCATTTAATCACCCATTACTTTGGTAATGTGTAATTAAACTCGATTCAACTAGTAAAAGTAACTATAAAGTAAAGTTATTCAGCGTAATTATAAAGTAGAGTTATTTAAAGTAAGTATAAAGCAAAGTTATTTCAACTAATTATAAAGTAAAGCTATGAAAACTAATTATAAAGTAAAACTATTAAAACGAATTATGAAGTAAAGCTATTGAAACGAATTATAAAGTGAAGCTATTAAAACGAATTATAAAGTGAAGCTATTTCAACTAATCATAAAATAGTTATTCAAAAGTAATAAACTCCACTTGAAAAAAAATTGACTTACAATTTTTACAACACTGAATATTTGATTGGAAAATTGTAGATGCGATCGTGAATACGTATAATATATTACGTATATCACTGAAAACTACATACTTGACACTTTTCAAGTTCGGAGATTAGTTAAAACTATAATTAGGCTTTAGTAAAACTATTATTATACTTCAAACTAATCGTTATATACATACGAGGGTATATTTTACAGGACGTCAAGTGCAATGTTTGAAGCATGAAATTTCTATATTGGTCTAGTCAAGAACAGCGAGCTGTTTATTTTTATTTTCCACACCGTCTTACGGATAGAGAACAGAGTCATTATTTTTATCATGGTTTTCGTTAACAATAATACTTCGACGGCGTAATTTCGCCAAGTGAAAAGTAAAATAATTCATAACTTTATAAATATAGTTGTTCTCAAAAGATACTAATGAATGAGACTATTCAATTCATGGATCTCTAGATTATCTCTTTTCTATTCATAAAGGGCAATTTTACATAAGAGTGAGGTATACTTCACGAACGTATATCGTATATACATGTAGTACGCGCTGTTACCTGCATGTAATACATAGATCTTACGAATATTTCATACGGTAATGACTGAAATAACATATTGTTAATAAGATAACATCACGAATTCTCATCTATTCTGTGATATCACAAGTCTTTTCCTTGTACGATTATAATATCACCGTATGAATTAGTCAAGTATAGCTTGCTGTACAGTAAATAGTTTTTCTGTTACTACTCATAGCTTCTACAAATGATAGGTATGTAATAGTTCTCTCTTGCATCACGTATTTGTTATTCAAATTTGTAGAGATATAAAGAAACGAAAAGACTAACGAAACATACAAAGGTTTGCTAATTGTTTATATTTAGGCTACTACAAAAAAAAGTTACCATGATGGAGAACCAACAGCATGTGTTTATGTCTCTTCATCTGTACAGCAATTTCCCTAAGTTACGCAAACGCCTGGTTTAAAGTTATTCATGAATCTAAATTATTATCTAATGTGTTTTTAATGGGATACGGCAAGATGCTATGGCAATAATGCTTGTGGTTGTCACTAATCGTAGATAATATTAAAATTAGGTCTCATTATTTATCACACATATACTATGTCCAAGAGTCTGCTGACTGAAAATTAATGGCAACCAGCTTAGCTTGTTTAATGTACAACGTTTCTAACGGAATTGATTATGAGACGAGATGCGAGATTTCACTAAAACTGATCCCAAAGGGACTGTAATTACGAACTCGATACAACACAGCCTAAAACTATATGCTTATGCTACTTTATCAACACTTTGCAGTACAGAGTTGTCTTGTGGTGATTCCCTCGGTGCTTGAATTGCTCCACTGCCTGGTGTGAATCGCTGTTTTGAAGAATTTCGTAGAAGTTTTGTTGAAGATGGGCAGGACCTCGTTTCCCTCGATGAACAACACCTGTGAAGATAAAAACTAGATAAGCATACGGTACACGGAATAAATGAACTAAATGTGTTTTTCAAACAAAAATTCTCAACCAAGTACCAAAGAGTTTTTAATTGTGATCATACATCTGACTCATGGCCGGTAATATTGTTGCTAATCGGTATGAAATTTATTATAATATATTTCTTATGATTATTTTAGTAAGCCTGTCTAAACCATTTTCAAACGTAATATAAACTTCAAACTATTTTCAACAGAATCAAGAAAGTCGATAAGCTAGTATCAATAGTGCATGCATGAATAGATTCTTCGATCTTTCAATTGTTACTCAATCCTTACAATTGGGACTCGAAAGTAATTTACAACCAATATCGGATTATGTTCCATATTTAAAAAATAAATGTGATGCCTAATTAATTCTACAGTAATCCACTCTTGTATTTATTTTCAAGCCTTTAAATTTCGATCCTTATTCTCCAAATATTTCTCTACCACGAGGTAAGTCTATAGACAAATAAAGTAACCATATTTTCTAGAGATTCCTCAATTTTTTTTTACTGTTGTCAGTAAACAGAAAGATTCAAGTTTTTTGTGAAAAGGAAACAAGTTATAATTACTTCAAAGAATTGAATGATCAGTCTCTCGGAGACTTACCCTATAATAAGATTCCCAAGTATGACACGAATCACGTCAATATGTTGGCTTGGGGTATATTAATGTCGCATCAGTAGAGTTTTCCTCGCAGCTGAGTAGAACCAAGACGCCATGAGAGTGTCTAGTGTACAGTGATGATAGAGGCTAGTGAGGAGCACCCATAGTCAGCTGAAGATACAAGGTGAGCATCAGATGCAGAGTATCGCTAGATAAATGCGTTTCTGTATTGGTTGTTCTATCGATATACATTTATAGTTTCACAGGATCTTTGGCTGACGTGATATGAAGCTTACCATTGTGTTGGTTGACTATTAATCCAGGACTAGCTGGATAGTTTTGGGTAGCATCCATCTCCGACCAAGTGGTATGCAGGATCTATGCTTCTTAATTATCTGCGATGCTTGTTCATGTCCGTTGATCGATAACGCTGTCAGAAAATCGAATGAAAGAATAAATAGCGGAACATTTCTTCTCCCAGAAAACATTTGGAAACTCAAAATAACACGAGGAATTAGTTTAACCTCGGAGGCGCAAAATATGCTCGTAGAGCAAACGACACTAGAGGACGAGGAACTTGGATCAACACGATTGTTAATACGATAGGGTGGTCATTATTGTGAGGTTATACTATATAGAAACTCCTCGCTCATTTGGATCGTGTTTAAAATAGGTCTGAGAGGTTATGTTCGTAATAAATTCAGATTTTCACACAGTTATTCGCGGTTACGGATAGAATATACTTGAAAACGAACAATTTCTTCAATTACAATAATATTCCGCTTGTAGCGATTCAACTGTCACTTACTTTGCTGATTGAAATACGCAAAATGTAAAATATGTTCAAAAAGTATCAGATTATATTTTCAGTATGAAACTACTCAGCAAAGTTCTTCTTGTTACGAAAACAAGCATTGAAAATTCATAATGATTTATGATTATGATAAAATGGTGATTGAAATAATTTAAACTCACTCATATCCATCGTTCCTCCGTTGATAGCCTCTTCGGACTGTAAATCTCCTAGAACGCTTAACGACGCAGCGTACTGATTCTCCATCGTATTTTCCTCACAGGTTTTATTTAATTTGCCGCTTAAATTTCTCCCTGTCGCAGGAGCCTCTCGCCACGCCACACACATGTTTACTCGTTGGCGCCACGAAGGCCACTGAACTCTGAAGCGCTCTGAAGAGCGAAAGAGACAGCGAAAACGAAAGTGGTCAAACCGGTTTGTTAAACCGGTTAGACCGGTTTTTTTCCACATCCCCACCCTTGACGGCCTTCAACGGCCTTGACCCAGTGCGCGAGGAATGGGAGGGGCAAGGACTAGTTGTCGTAGGTCAGTTCATGCTGGTGGCGCCACTAGGTGGAAAAATATAGAACTAAGTTGCAGGTAACAAGGCCCACCGTTTACCCTTAGAGTCAACCGGTTCACCTTATTCTAGCAATAATTAATTAATTAATCAATTGATTAAACGGAATGCGAATGAATCCCAAGGATTGAAAAACCTTCGATAGATTATCGAATAGATTATAATAATAATTAATAAACGAATGTTGTGATGCCACTGGGTCAATAAAACTATAATACATATTATAGACATTTAAATATAAATAGACTTATACACATTTCTTTTCTTTGTGTTTTTCTTTTATATGATGTAATATAACATAATATAATATAATATAATATTCTCTTTCCCTTTGTTTGTTTTACGGATCATCAATAGTAGGTATAATTATTATATAGAAACATTCAATAAATTCTGACAAAAAAATGTATTATACTTTTAAACGCCCAGTTACTACTCCAGAAATAAATTCACAATTTATATCTGCGTTATTATTCGCGTATTCCCGTGTACAATATTGCAAAACAACATATCTTATCATAATATAAACTCACCATTACTTTATCATGAATAAATATAATTTTTACACGACTTATAGTTTCAAGAACATGAGTTCAAATTTTATAATCGACATATTACGAGAAATAAAGAATTCTGAATTAAACCAAGCTGTACGATTTTCAATAGTTCTTCACCTTACCAAACATCAATCTATTACAGATTTATCTAAGTTACAATACATCTATGCACACAAAAAATATTGAAATGCCGATAAATTTGAATTCAAATCTAGAGATAGGCTACTGTGTAATAAAAGTTAAGTGAAGAAAAAAAAAAAAATTTCAATGTGGTATAAAGTTCGCATATAATATTCGTGTATATTCAAGGAGGTTGTAATTCGTAAAAAACAAATGAATAATTGTATTTGTCGATTTAAAGTTCGACCCAAAATATAACGAAGAATGGAAATTTAGTGGAAATAATAAATGTATTCGATAACCGAACTTATAAATAAAAATGTTAAATAGGTAATTGGAAATAATTTTGTCATTAATGCGGCTTACCTTTTATTCGATTTATCGGAGATTCAATCTATATTATTAACAGCCTCCCCACTTCCGAGCAGCTGTACATTTTCTGTATAAACAGATTATCATTCCATTAGAAAGATGCGGCCTGATTGTTTTCGTATTTTATCTAAATGTCATCAACTGAAGGTCAATGCAACTTACATTTTCTATTAGCACAATTATTTTACGATTCTGTTCACTTTTATTACGTCTTATAATTATGATTTTTTAAGAGAGATATACAATTGTTAGCCACTCAATATTTTTTCAACTGTCGAATAACATTGGTTGCGAATAATATGAATCAATAAGAAAGTCACTTGAAGTACGTAAATTTTAAATGCAATTATTATAACCGGACAGATTGGTATGAAATTACTTATATTACAAGTCTACGTTCTCCGAGGTGTCACTGATTTAAAACTTCATTAAATTGGAAAACATCACTTCAGCCAAGACGCGTTCGTATAATTATAACTAATGGGTGAAACTGAACGGAGTCGCGACGTCAACACCCGGCGACTCGTTCAACGAGACTGAAGATTCAAGTCGGCCCGCGGCCGGCGTCGACGCCCCACCACCGCGCGTCGAAAGACGCGAAGTGGCACGAGGTTTTCCGAGGCTCAACAGGTGCAATTGCATGTTCGGTTGCCACCACTTCGGGGGTAAATTCTGGTATTTAATTTAATATCATACCGACGCGGAGAAGTTTTAATACTCGAACAATAATAATAATTAGCGTAATTAAAGGTCGCGAGCGCTGATTAACTTTGATTTCGAATAAAATAGATGTTCATTTTCAATTCCAGTACTGCAAATCTCATTATTTATTTGAATAAGTATCGATTGCATAAACTTCTTGCACGTAAAAAATAATAATTGAGAACATATGGTAACAATATCTTTCCAATTCAATATTAATAATGAATTGTGTGAGATTTATATTATTTTTAAGCATCATGCAATAGAGTTATGAATACTTTTAAAATAACGATACCATTCTGTCGGTTTATAATCAATGTCTTAGTTATTTTTAGAACGAATTATAATTAATAATGTATCACACAGAATAGGGAAATTATATTATACGTGTATTGTAGTACTACATGAATATCTATAAATATATGATGATAATGATGAAGATGATAAAGAGCAATGATTAGTTAAATCATTATTAGTTCCTGAGAAACTCATCAAAAGCAGACTAGTTATAAATATAGATATGAAAATCAATTTTTCATTCCTGAATTTATAAGGTGTGTTATTGTACAAACCATATTATACTATAAGAGATGGAATGTATGTTTAGTAATGATGATTAAAAATTGGAATAATTAAATATTAAGATTAGCACAGCTCTTAATATACTGGCATTTACATTTTATGGGACTGCCTCTATGGTATCGTGGAGAACGTAGGGCGTTCTGAGCTAGAAATACCTGGTGTGGTTCTCGACGTGATGGATCCAGATTATTCGGCAATAAAATAAGCTTTCAAACTACTTTTGTGTTATTCAATATCATTGATAGCCAATCAATTGCTGAAATATTGTTAAACACGTGGAGAAGTAGACGATGCGCCTCATTTCACACAACTCGCTGATCATTTTATTATTATTGTTATTAGAAAGCCGATAAGGTTAGTATGAAATCTACTCTTACCGCTCGGGTGATAGGAAAGATTTCAAGTAACCTTATCGACTCTCCATACCTATACGTAAAATGATACTTACCGATAAGGTTAGTATGAATCTACTCTTACCGCTCGGGTGATACGAAAGATTTCAAGTAACCTTATCGACTCTCCATACCTATACGTGAAATGATCATCAGGTTGCATACACTACGGCGCAATAAATTATAATCTTATAAAAATTGAAAATTAGAAGTATGCTCCCAAGTACTATATGAGATGCTACGATTTCGTAACTCATATAATTATGTAATCAGAGTGAATTTATGTACACTTACCATACCCCAGCTATTCCCTCCCACTTACCTCCACGGCAAAAGTAGTTCGTGTATATGACCGCGAGATGGCAATACCAATCGGCACCCCGTGAAATAGTTTCATGATTCTTAGCTTATCCCGAAGGTGGCGGTGCCCCAATATTTTTGCGGCTTACGACCTCCCGCAGTATTATACATTTCGTGGTTTCTAATAAATAACTGCGTGCACGTCATTGAGATTTTTATTAAAGGTCGTACGCCGATTGAGGTTATACCGAGTGACAGTCTCGTGAAAAATGGCAAAAATATTAATTGAAAGTGACATTCCAAACGTTGTTAAACGGCTAGTTATAATAATAGAAGAAAGTGCAAACGAAGCTATAGCCCGTGACGATGTCTTCAAAATCGGTTTATCAGGTATTCTATATCATTGCTAATTATTTCATAACAAATACGTATATTGCGCTTCAGATTCCAAGTCATTTCAATATTTGCTCACTACATACATCATTGTATACGTGATTAAATAAACCGGCTCGTTTACGCCAATTAAATACACAATCTATTCCAGCACAATATAAGTTGGAAAAATCCTAATGGAACAACGGAGACATTAAGTACCGTTTAGTTATCGATCTTTGATAACATGAATACATATAAAAATAATGTAGTAATATATTTTTTTTTCTCTTAACATTAATTCACAGGCGGTTCTCTCGTCAATTTTTTGTCAGACGGTTTACCGAGCGTTAAAACCGACTGGAGTAAATGGCGATTTTTTTTCTGCGACGAGAGGGTAGTACCGTTTGAAAATGATGATTCTACTTATGGAATTTACAAAAAAAATTTGATTGGAAAAATTCCTGTAACAGATGATCAATTCATAAAAATAAATCCTAATCTTACAGGTTGGTTTAAATCAAATATTATATTCTTGATAATAAAATCGATTAGCATTTAGATAAGCAGTGTTATCTCTCTAAAATATCCCTTCGATTCTGATTTACAACAGCCGAAGAAGCAGCCAAAGATTACATTAAAAAAATGTCCGTCTATTTCCCACCGGACAGTTTACCTAAATTTGATGTTTTACTACTTGGAATGGGGCCAGACGGTCACACCTGCTCCCTCTTCCCAGGACACCGTTTGTTAGAAGAAACTAGCGTCTGGGTCAGCCCCATAAATGATTCCCCCAAGCCACCGCCGTCAAGAATAACTCTAACTTTCCCAGTTATAAACAGCGCGAAAATATGCATATTCGCAATAGCTGGAGAGAGTAAAGCCGACATGATAAAGGTGATATGTTGTTGATATAAGCTTTGAGAATTTTTCTTCATCACGTAATTGAAATGTGTTTTTTTTTTCTTATCTTACAGCGTATTTTAAAAGACAAAGAAAGCTTACCGGCTGGTAGAGTTCAACCGATTAATGGATTGTTGTATTGGATTATTGACCAAGGAGCAGCTAAATACGTTGAATCTAATTAATAGATATAAAAATATGTGGCCATAATGTTTATATTAATATATAAGAAAACGAAAAAGATTGATAACACACATTCCATGAGTCTTTGTAAATTGAGCTTATTCTTGGATAACTGTTATTGGTGATCTTAATTATTTTATACATACGTAAATACATATATACTTATTCAAATATTAAACGATTATTCCATTCAATTATTATTGATTAGGGTATAGCCAATTAATATATTTCATTTCAAATGTTAATCTAATATTCAGATAGGTGGTTTATTATCGAATTAGTATGAATAAACTTGCGCCTGACTTTAACGAAGATAAATAAACGTATATTTTATATATATTATACTAGAAAAAAAAAATATATATATGTATAAGGTGTCATTAGGAATATCCAATTATCTTTGCATCGCAGGCTCTTTGAGTCACAGACTGTTTTTATAAGAAATTATACTTTGTGATATGAGTCAACCATTTCATATTGCTCTGTGATATTAAATCATGATTATTAGAAGAAAACGTATTATGAGTTATTTATCTTTACCCTGAAATCTCCTCTTATGTAAGAATCTTTAAACATCGATGAAGCGAATCATATAACAAAGATAAATAATTATACTATTCATTTGTATTTATGTTAGGAGTTCGTGAATTTTTTTTTCATTTTTTTTTTTTATAATACAATAAAATTAAGAAAAAAAAAAGGAGTGTATATGAATAAAAGTAAAAGAAACTTAAGGAGAAATAACAAGTTTCATCTATTGAATCCTGTATTGCACACATAAATTAACTTTGTATTTTTGTCTTTAAATATGGATAGAAATTAGTGTTAACAAAAGAATAGCTTTGAAGATACAGTTTTGTTGTATTTTATGTCTATCCTCAAGGGTACTAAAATTGAACATGAGCATGTAGGTATATTATTTCGAAGCCTTATTGAAGTTTAAAAAATTGCGATAACACTTAATTTATGTAATACTGGATGACACAGTTACTAATTAAATACAGAATGCAACAGAGAAATAATCGTGTTGAGTATTGGTAGTATTAAACACTGTATTTGGTTGACAAATCACAAAAGACAATCTTTGGTGATTCTAATGCAATCAGTAGTAATAGTAGTAGTGTAGTAGTCGTAATAGTATTAATAGTAGTAGCAGTAATATATAGAGAGAGACCGTGTATTTTGATAATTAATTATAATAATTAATGATTCAAAAGTAGATTCTGCTTTGCAGAGAGAAAAATCACATTTATCATATTAATTTTCTTTTTTTTTTTGTTTTTGTTTTTTTTTGTTTTAAGATAAAATATCGTACAGTATTAGATAAAATTTAATTTAATATACGAGTGAAAACTGGTGCCTGCAGCCTCCTCCAAGGAACTGAGTCTATAATAATTTAATTAATAAATTACATTTGCTCATAGAAAAAGACGTCACGCGTATTATAATAATAATAATAATAATAATAACAATAATAATGATAATAATTATGTATATGGATGCAAAGCTACAACTATAATTACAATAATATTATACATTCATATATTATATAGAAAAGAAAAGAAAAAAGTAAGCTATAAAAATATTAGGAAGAATTAGAAAGAAGAAAAAGTTATTCATCGATTCACACCGTTCCTTGGTAAAAGTCATGTACATATTCATCAGTCCCATCTAACTAAAAAAAAGAAAAGAAAAGAAAAGAAAACCAATATATCTGTACAATACGTATAGTAAAAGCATCAAATTTCACATCACATACTCTTTCAGAAAGGGTCGTATTAAATTTAAATCAAAGTTTGGCACTAATTGAAATAGTAGATAATAATAATGAGAGTCGCACAATGAAGTTATTAAATTAATACGACACGATCTGTACCCATATAATAATATAATATATAATATAATATAATTATCATACACAAACATTCGATCAACTAATTAATTGTATTATTATACAGTGAATATAATAAAGAAATAAAAATAATAATTGTTACCAACATTGGTTAATCAGGGAATGAAATTGTATCGTAATGTATAGATAATATTAAATATATTTAGAACCCGAAGATTCCTAATCAGTCGATCTCCTCGCAGGCACGCAGTGGGATGTCTATTTTATAAATAATTATTAGGCTACTTATTTGTTACTTTCATTGGCGTTAGGATAGCTTAGGTCCTGTTAAATAGTGTAAAATAGGAACGAGCAAAAACATCGAGTATCACATCAACTGTCGATCACAACCCAGTAATCGTTTACATTTTTTTTCTTTTAAATATGTATAATATGCTCGCAATACTATTTTCATCGACTAAACTTCATTTTTGATCATCGATCAATTACTGCTGGCTATATTTTATATTAAAAAAAATTCATCAATTTTCTTATTGTTATCGACCACTTTCAATATTAAAAACTATTCGCCGAAAGTGCACCAGCCTAGCTATCCCGATAACGCTAATATCCTGCCTCTCCTTTAGCGCGAGATTATTGAACATTGTCTTTTTTTATTTATAACTTTATCAACGTTAGCTTTTCATATTATCGATTTTTTTCTTTTCATTCGCTAGAGAAAAGAAAAGAAAAATAAATTGATAATAAAGTTTTTTTAAGTAGCAAATAAAAAATATGATATATGTATCAGTTAGAAATAAGCTGCTTAGTCAAAGGAAGGAGAGGCAAAGTCGTGCAGGCCTGCCCGCACGGCTCGCTTCATGCTAGCTTGCAGATTTAGCATTATTTTTATCATATAATTATACAATAATTTAATAGAATTAATTTCCCCTAATATATATATTCATCACGTCATATTCACTCCCAGAGCCTGTCTGAAGTTTTCGTATACAACGTAGCTTATCGATACTGCAGGTGCGACCTGAAAGAAGATAAAAACAACATCGAGTCAAATCTACAGAATAAGGAAAAGTACACATTTCCTTACATCAAAAGCTGGAAGAAATATCTCACCTTTAAAAAGTTTGGCGTCAGGCCTCGGTAAAGACCGCGAAAACCTTCTCGGTGAAGTATATCTCGAAATACACCAACCATGGTATTTGGAGTTTGGTACGGCTTCACCTGAGCCTGTAACCGCGTTCTGACTAGAGCTAGAGGATACGAGCAGACTTGACCAGCAGTACTCGAGGCAGTTCCGCAAAGCAGTAAAAGCCAGAATGCCGGATGTTCGTCTTTCTGGTGAGTGCGTAAGTAGCTATTCTTCAAAGTCTGTGAAATGATTTGTTCAAAGATTATTTACACTGGCGAGTTTGTTTTTCTTAACGTTCTTTTCGGCCAAGAATCCTCAGGCAACCGTTTACACCGTTCCCAAATTGTCAGAAATGATGTCTCACCTCGTAAACAGCCAGATCAATTCCAGCGTACGGCAATATCCCAATAAGATTAGGAACGTATCCTCTATAGAAGCATTTTAGACCACCCATGTTGTATATCTTCTGCATTGCATCAACTATACTGGTGAATTCCCCTGTTTTTCGAAGAGCCAACCTCGTTTTTAGCACCTTTAATTATTTTTACTTAGTTAATTAATAAGTCTTTGTGTGATATATGAGAGATTAAACAATCTCAACATCGAGACTTACCTCTAGCGGATATATGGCAGTTTGGCTGATACCACCGGCTATAGATCCGGCCATAAATCTTTCGTATATACTCAGTTCTCGATTACCGTTTCCTTTTATCATTCTCTTGACCTGTTCATAGGCCATGAACTTAAGCGCAGTCTCAGGACCGATCTTAAGTACATTTATACCATTTCCTCTCCACAAACTGAGCATACCGCCTTCTCTAAGCATGTGTTTAAAACACGAGGATATATTGCACTGTCTCGTTCCGTGAACCTGAAAATAAACATCTATGCCAATCATTGCCTGCTACATAATATATTTGATAAATAAAATGAGTGGAATGACAATCTTATTCATTAAACTCTGTAGCGTTAATTTCATCGCGTTTATCTTGCCAAAATACCTATACCTGATCCTCACAGCTTTGTGATTTAAAAATCAAGCTAATTACATAGGGAAAAAACTAGACTAGACTGTCCGTTCAAGAGATTATCTAATTGATTTTAAATCTGCAAGACTAAGCTTATCAATATCAACAAAGAGATTGATGCTCCCGCTGAGTTTACCAACAAAACTAAAACCTTGGAGGAGGATAAACGATGAATGATGAATAAAAATGAATGAAATTTTTTAAGCTGATATTAAATATTCATCGGTTAATTACCTGTAGATATACTTTAATGCGATCAAGCGGTGCTGTGCATGTTCTTGATACAGCTCCGGCGATTCCACCAGATAAGAGATGCCTCCACCACATACCAGATACCATTTCACTATTAGTAAAATCATCAGGTACGCCCATATCCTCTCCGATATCCAGATACTGTAATGATAAAAATAATAATAAATATTGATTTGATCAGAAATAAGAAAAAGTTTGAATCAAAGATAAGACTTGGATTTATTTTAAAACTCAAATTGATTCAGACCTTACTTTAGTGTCCATATTATAATCGAGGAAAATCATATGATGCAATATTTGCGGCAATTCTAAATGATCATTCATCATATTATATTATACTATATACATATATAATTATATTAATTATACATTTCTATTCTGTCATTAATTGAATAGACAGCTGTCAGACTATAGCAGACAGACTTTTTTCAAACAATATTATTTTTTTCATTTACTTATATGGGACGATTGTTTATTGTTATTCATTTTATTTAAAAAAAAAAAACTTAAATGAGCCATGATGAGCTTCTGAAAATCATTAAATTTTTTAGAAACTTAAAATTCTCATTTTTGATAATCGTGTGCATATACTACACACATACATACATACACACATACATACATGTGTTGACGTATAAATACAGGAAAAGAAACAGTCACTTGGCACGTGAATCATATTCTCAAAACATATTAAACGCTTCGAAATGTGAAGTGAATGCGTCATACATACATGCATACATGCATACATGTAATAGTATGGATAGGGATCCCAGACTTTGGGTTGACCCATAGTACCCAAGTGTCTGAGATATGTAATGATATTGAAGCTGGAACCCAGTGAGGTACAGAGTCCAAAGAATTTACCGTCTATATCTATATATTCATTCACTATAACGTAATGAATAAAATATAACACGATATCTGATAGACGTACAATAATACATGTATAAAGAAATTCTATAAGTTTTTGGACAATTTGAATGTACATACACCTATGTGAAAAATGACTACTACTAGTCTAGATATCGCGCTTATTTAGTCGCGGAAACTAGATATGTATGTTACTTTTTCCTCCCTCTCTTTCTCTATCTCTCGCCGCAGTAGCTCAGCTATAATGTGTAAAAGCTAGTCGAAACCGGATTGGAACGCCAACGCGTCCCTGAAACGGATTACTCAACGGTTAAAACCACGTGCTGCTGTCGTAGTTATTTCGCGAATTAGTATATGTGCGATACGTACATGTAACTCCTGCTCGTATATGTATATGATTACCAAAAATGGTCCTAAAACTAAATGAGTATTAATTTTTTTTTTTTTAATTTTTTTTTTCTTTTCTTAAACATGTAAAAATAATTAATCAAATCATGAAAAGAAGAATGGATAAGGATGAGTGAGAAGTGAATAGAAAATAATAAGGGAAAACCTGAAGATACCTATATACTACACATATCATATGTAGAGAGTCGTTGCACGCAGAGTACAGAGTACACAACTTGATATGAATCCCCCCCCTTCTTCTTTTCATTAGAGTTAAACGTCGAACTTATTGCCTATGTACGTCATTCGGTCATTTATGTTGTTGTAGTTGTACGTATAGTATACGCGGACAATGAATGCGAGAAACGGTGGTCCATGAATCACAGCTGATCGAGTCAGTCATAATATGAAAGATGAAAAATTTAAATTGATGGGAAGAAACGGGAGAGACTGCTGTGTTAATAAAAAAAAGGGGGTAAAAAATATCGTAGAAAATTATTACGAAGGAATAAAAATTCGGTGAAACGAAAAAAAAAAAAAAAAAAAAACTCAAAATGGAATATAATTCAAAGAATAATAATTTATGTATTCATTACTTATTTGGTTATTTAAGGTCGAGTATTGCGAGCTAAACTCATAGAATTTCTAATAAGCATGTCGTGAAGGGCATTCATTTGATTCATTGAGTCTAATTATTACGGAATACTAGCTGTAAGCTACCTTGCAGTTGATTTCGATTCGAGAAAGTCGATTCTAGATATATACTGAAGAGATCCCATGACCTCGTGTACTATATATATACTCGTATGTGTAATAAAAATTTTGTTACTCTATTTAATTGTCACATTAGTGGTTTCAAATTTCTTGGATAGTAACTGTTTTAAATAATATTATTGTTTGAAATGAAATATATGGTATATATTCTTCATCCCCCCCCCCCTTTTTTTTTCTATTTATATAATGTATATAATATTGTTCAGTATTTATATATGTAAGTAAAATAGAATATTCGGTGAAATGTTCAAGATGAGAAATAAAATGAAATGAAATGAAATGAAATGAAATGAAATGAAATGAAATGAAATGAAATGCAATGAAATGAAATGAAATAAAATGACGAAACGCATCTTTTTCAAATTTGTTCGTACTTAAATAGATCCAGGCTGAGACCCCCCAGGGTCATGGCAAACTGAGCTACTGAGCCAAGAATGAAAATTATTTTTAACGCGCGGTATGGTAAGTACCTATGATACGTAACCATATAACGTAACGTGAACTATCTACGCCGGTTGGAATATAGACACGTGTTAATATAAATTAAAGGAATTTCATTTCAAGATACATACGTAGGTATAAAAAAAAAAGGGGAAGTAGACAGGATAATTAGATATCCTGTTTTCAACTCCTTTAATTAATTCGAGAAAGTCTTTGAGAAAGGTACTATATATGTATGTATACTTCGCAACATTCGCCCCCTCCCGCCCCCCTGCCCCCATGGCGATGTTCGATCAAATGAGTGTCTAGATATACGGCATACGTGTAGAAGAATCGAAGTATAAAGTAACTTCAAGCATATGTTAAAGCAATATAATTGGTTTCAAATTCCAAGTCTGATAATCGCAAAAAACTTATCAGTATGTAATATATACCGCCGACTTGCAATAAAATTGCGCAAATATTTCGTTTCATCATTAGATAAAATAAAATAAAAAAATAAAAAATTCAACAAGCAAAAAAAAGAAACAGTTTTGAAAACAAATATAAAAACTAATATAATTGAAAAAAGAGAAAAAGTGGATTTCGAATTCTTCATTCGCCCCAAGAAACTTTCCATTTGTTGTCTAATTATTATCATGTATTATTTTTAGTTATTTTTCTTTCTAATTTTCAGTGACTTATAAGAAAAAAAATCGTCATTTTCACATAGTTTATTTGACGCGGGTATACATATGTACGTAACTTGTTGTCGCTTTGATTATAACTTGTCTGAGAGCTGTCTATCCCAGGTATGTAGTAAGTAGACGTTTTACACACACATATATATGTATATAGTATGTATATATGTATGCATACAGGTGTACATATAAAATTCTCAGTCCGCGTAGTGGGGAAAATTATATCTATTGCTAGTTAAGTTAAACAACGCGTCATAGCCACCACTTCACGTCTTTATATTATTACATGTACATGTACATGTGTGTTATGTATGTCATACTACGTGTATATCCGTCGACGACGAGTGCGAATAATTAACTTAAATAATCGCGATTATTAATGTTGAAAAAAAAAAAAAAACCGGTTGAAACTAATGTAGGTGAAGGGAAATAACTTGTGAATTAAAATCGAATGATTCAAGTCGCGAAAACTAAGGTCCTATAGCGAAGTATGTGATTTTACATTGAATGAAATTTTTGGCTTTCTTTATATTTTATGAAGAGAAAATAATCTTCGATCTCAACTTTCTCACAGAGAATCATCGTCTTCTATACTGAAAATACCTAATTTTCTTTCTCTGAATATTTATGGCAGTGAGATAAATTCAATAATCAAAATTTCGATATTATATGGTCCATACGTTTCGTCTATCTGCCAAGACCCTGCGAGACTGAACATTGTGAGATAAGAGACGAGAATATGTCGACACGATTCATTTACCTCGACACCATTTTTTTTAATACTATTTGTTCAAATCGCACAAGTCATAAAAAGTAAAGTAAAAAAAAATTATTTCAATTAAAGATAAAAATTACTGAATCTCTAGGCACGCATCGAAGAATAAATCTATTTCCTATACCCATGTGTCTATATATATAATCATAATAGTCGCGAAACTACGGAAAATCTAATTTGGACATCACAGCGACGTTTATCATTCGTTAGCGAAGCCCTAAAGTAAATTTATCGCACGTGTGTTAACATTGGGCAATAATACGCTGCAGCCGCCATGATTAGGTGTTAATACATATTTCATTAGCGTCATGATACTTTAAACTTTTTTTTTATTTTTTCTCTTCTTTTCTTTTCCCCAAGTTAAGCTATTCAATCGCATAAACTAGACGAGAACAAAGCGAGTAAAAATGTTCCTTTTCTATTTATCTCGCAGAAAATATTTGGCAAAACTTTCGACCTATCTGTGTGTATGTGTATATATATAATGTACATAATGTAGCAATTCCAAAGGCATGTATGTATGTATGAGTAAACTTTCACTGTTTGAAGATGAGATGTGCCGCGCGCGTATAAGTAAAATTTCACGCGGTCTTATAATATGACGTCACCATTCCGATCGCGGCTACTATAGCTGCGTGGAATGTATAGGTATGTATATATGAATATTACGCGATACGCGCGTGACTGTACCGAAAACCATTCACATAAATATAAATATAAAAAAAGAAAGAAAAAACAGAATGAAATACCCACAGTCTAGAGATAAGAACCATCGACTAACTGAGATAAAAAGAAAAATAATCAAACCCACGTGCTAGTAAGTTTAAGTTATAATTTGATATCATCGGGTATCGGCAATATGTAAGAAGAAAAAAAAAGAATCTTGAATAATTTCATATCGACACATATACATGTTACATATATACGCAATACATTAATCGTTAGAATTTTAGCAATTCATTCGACACACCGTTGATAATATACCTACACGCCGAGATCTTATCAAAATTTCAATATTTGCATAGTTAGAAACGATGGAAAAAATTCTGATAGTTAGATAGAGATATAAAGAAAGAAAGAAAAAAGCTAGAATATCAGTATCCAGATTGAAATTGTTGTTTATTTCGTTGTTGAAAATTGTACTGATTAATATTAACAATGATTATAGAAATACACAGAAATGTTTAACGAGAATTGATACTTAACTTGATGTAAATTTCAAGAAAAAAGTCACTGTCGATGTTATCGAGTGTATCCATGTCGATTTTCTCTGTACGTATTTATTAGAATAAATAATTTTGAAATTTGATTATGTGTGTATTATATATCAAAGACCAAAAAGTTGTGAAAAGGGCTTAAACCCGTATTATAGGCTTATGTAAAGTCGGGTCCTGCTCTTTTTAGAATAGATCTATTTACGTCGTTGCGTTGGAAGTAACGTTAGTTCACGAGACAGAGTCTGACAACGATTCAAGATACGTTTACGACTAACGGGTGCATGAGCTGACTAAATGATTTTAACAGATAGAAAATTCATTCGCTGCGAGATCTATATTCGATCTTTTCTAATTAGATCGCGAGGTTGAGAAAAGAGAAATAAAAATAAGAAGAAGAAGAAGAAGAAGAAGAAGAAGAAGAAGAAGATGAAGAAGAATAGAGAGCAACTAATTTACTAATAGAAGGGCTAATCAAAGCCAAAGTCTTATACAGACACGTGGCCTTTGGCCAAGACTATAAACTTATTGGCCTCAACTTTGACGAATAATTATAGAAGATGAGAGAAGAGGAGAGGAGAGGAGAGATGGTGGGGGAGCAATGTGAACGAATACCTAACCCCCATTATTCAATCGTGTTATAATTTGTACAGTAGTATGATATCGTTTTATTTCCGCCTCCCCTAATGTTATAAACGCACGTGGCATTTCGACGAGGCCAAACCCGCCATCAGTAACTTCCGGTCCATAGGAGTAGGGAGTAGGTACACACGCGTTAGCATGTGGTATAAGTATGTAGCGAGTTCCTAGTAACTCTGCAAAAGGCACTACCACCTTATCTACAATTCATTAATTTTTTTTTTCACGATACAAAACGCGGTGACTAATCAATTTCATTTCCGCTATAAAATATCCAGATAATATCTCCGACTCGATGTCTGTCTGTTTATTCAATGTTTCAATACGCGATTGCATCTGGTTGTGAAATAAATTTGAAAAAAAAAAATGAAAAAAAAAAATAAACTCATTTCGGAGAAAGAGAAAGACTTTTGGTAAATAGTACGTAACGGCGCTTGGTAACACTTCCCCAAAAACTATAGCCAAGGACGAAATTCGAATTCTAACGCTCGCCACGACCCGGAGAGACGAGACAACTGCGACCTTACCGCCAGCTTTCTTTCTTTCTTTTTTTTTCTTTTCTTTTCTTTTCTTTTTTTCCGCTCATGGGCATATGGGTATGTTTGTGAAACGTGTATAACACCACTTTTACCGAACACTGTATCTCCACGATTCACATACACTATGAAACGAACGTAAATTTTTTTATTTTTTTTTTCCTTTTTTTTTCTTCTTTTTCCGCGTCACAATGACGATTTCCAAGTAAGAGACGCGGGGGTTTGACATTGAATCGACTTACTTTTTGTATCAGCTCTCGATAAACGAGAAGGAATTCTCCGCAGACCTCACAACCGGAGCCGACAACGACGTTCTCTTGTTCCAACATGACGATTAATGTAATATATATAACGTTGGTTAGTATATTAACTGGATGTTAAACACACGCATAAATTTATTGTGGAATGTGAAATTCGAACTCTGCCTAGTATATCGCACGTGCGGTATCACGGGACTCGAGCCGGCTGCAAGGGAGTCGAATACCAGACTGAAGCCGATGACTGAGCTTCGGAAAGCGAACGTTGGCTTCGTAGAACTCGGCTCTAGATCGAGGGGGCTTATGGGAAGGCGGCAAGCTATGCTACGTCAACCAATAGCGTAACGACGCTTAAAACGCGCTGGGATTCCCCCACCTCATTCCACAGCCGCGACATACATACATAGATACGTGTACGTCCAGCGATAACTCGACATATAGATGTGTGCGTTCTCGCCTCTGTATCGTTGTGACGTATTTTACGTAGAATTTCCACCGACGAGTGGTTAATCATGAGGAAGAAAAAGACACACGTGTAAATACCGGGTTTACCACGTGTGGATAAAAACGAGACATGAGACAATTTTTGTTTAGGGAATTACGAATTTTTCTGGGTTTTTTTTTTCGAATAAGAAATATTCATTTTATTATTTATAAATATCATTATGTTTATTTCGGGAATTAATGGAATTCATTCACTTCCGGATTGTATGTACATACATCCGTTTTCTTTAATTGTTTTATTCACATCTACGACAATGCAGTATGGAATTATTAGCTACCCGAATTCACTCTGATTCTCTCCGTTGGTTTGGACTGGAAATTTCCGGGCCTAAATAATCGAATTATGACTTTATTAGGATCAAGCGAGTCGTGTCGAAAATTTCCGTATCTGTGTGTTATACTATGTATAACACAATTAACATGTTCTTTTCTCTCTCTCTCTCTCTCCCTCTCTGTCTCTTCTTGTATTTCTACTACTCTAAACCAAAATAATAACCACTAACATAACATAAGCTTGAAGTTATTATCCGATCCTAAACGAGGCGGTCACCGTTATACAGGAAAATTATACCATGGTATACAGTTACGAAGAAAAAGTATCTCCTCGCTTTTCTCTCTCTCTCTCTCTCCCTTTCTCTATATGCAAACTCGTGCAATTTCTGTCTTCAACTTTTATGCAGCGGTTTTTGACCTGACTACCCAATTGTTTCACAATGAATGCAGTTGCAGCTGCGAAAGGAAAAATTTCCAAGAAATGACCACGAAGGTCTGTTTTTTTTCTCCAAAAATATGCAAATTTAATGTATGTACATACATATTATGTATGTATAGGTGTAGGTGTAGGTATATGAAAATTGGAATGTTCAAAATATGTATGTATAGTTATAATAATTACTAACTTAGACCTTGCACCCCTTTTCTTTGGTTTGACAAATATTTACATAACCGCATGTATTAACGTAATAGTAACATAGATAACATACAATATCAGCGGTAAATGTGGTTAGAAATTTTGAAAGCTTGTTTACGCTGCACTAGGGGGTCTCGTGTTATATTCTGCGTGTTATCATGTTTTTCATTTTGCCGACTATAAAATGGCGAAATAATATCTCGCACAAATATTTATCATTCACATACATCGAGGATAAAGAATTTCTCTTAATTAATCCTCAACACTGATTTGAGACTATTTTTCTTTACGGAGGGAAAAAAGTATCGCGTTTTTTTTTTTTTTCACGCAAATGAAAAGATCTGTAATTACACTAATAACATATATATATTTTTTTTCAATTCAATCTCGCGAACCTGTATGACTACTATATTGCAAATAAAATTACAGCGAAGGAAAATCTCATTTTATATTGTAGTATAATACCGAGTAGGTAGGTACTCGACATTTGATCTGACATTGAAACTTCGTAATGTAGGTACTTGTTCCGCGGTCACTTGATACTCTCGATCACTTAAAGAGTATTATAAAATTGTTTATCAGCTGCTGCATACGCTACTGCAGCAGTAAGTTAATTCAATGTGGTTGATATAACAGCTTAAGATTCAAGCTACCTAGAACGTGTATACTGCAGATCTAAATTTCGCGTAGGTAAGTATAACACGCATATGCATATGTATAACGTTTACTATGTGGTGTGCGGTAGGTGTACACTGTACCTACATGTAGTTACAGTATCTCTTATGCACGCATTCAGAGCTGCGTATACAGTGCAGTGAGTGAAAGTGACGTCAATCTAGCGGAGCATTAAGGCTGACGAAACATTTCCAAGAATTTCAACATCCAATTTATTCATTATACTGTAAATATTGCATTCGAATAATACCATGACTTTGAGGTAGGTAATATGTGAATACGTATACGATTGCAGCAGCTGCGATAAGATTATTAGGAAAGACTCGAAACTGCAGACATATAAGGTTGCATAACTGTTCGACCAATTATGTTTATCAAATATTGCATAATTACTATAAGCTTTCCAGGCAAAGATAGAATTCCAGAAAATATGTTCCTATCGTTTTTACACGAGACTAATTATTGAACTATTGATAACGTGCGGTGAACTGTTTACGAAACAATTTAGCTGCAACGTTCGAAGACGATTTTAGACTCTAGTATATATACCTATAGGTATGGGTAGGTAGGTTATACGTCTGACAATAAATTGAGGTCAAATAAGTAATATGCGATGATCTCTTCTTGGAAAAGTGAACCACGTTTTGCTAATTTTATAAGATTTATTCGTCACCGCGAACAAATAATCTTATGTCATAGCTACATCTGTGTGTTACGTAAAAATAATTATTACTACCTTTTTTTTTTTTTTAATTACAAATCTAGTTTACAAGAACGATGAAATTATGACATAAATTTCATTGAAAATATGATGAAAAACTACAACTTTTACCTTGAATCATTTTTATTTTATTTCATTCCTGCGATCTATATTTTTTTTTTCTCAGATATATTTATAATTGAAAAATGTATGAATAGTATTTCCAAAACGGTTGGATTTAAAAATCTGAAATAACTAACTGAGGGTCTCTTTGTTTTTTGAGAAAGTGGCTTGTCTGGTGGAAGATGCTTCATATACAGTGTTTCAATATCAGTTAACAATTTTTTCAACTCGTTATAAATGTGTAGTAGCTATATGGCATAATACTGGTTTAATTGATCCCTGATACACCCAATCGATCGTTTCTTATGCTGGACGCTAAATAAGATCAAAGTCCGCGGTCTGCACAGAAGGAATACGTCAAACCAATCTTATCTACAGTTCATAAAGAAATACAAGAAAAATAAAACGCCGAAAATTCTGGCCGCGTAATTAGAATATTGCAAAGATCAAGTCGTGTAAGAGATTTGATCGGTCCTAACTGTTGTTTCGCATAATTAAGAAACGCGTCCCAAGGTGACGGCAGTGGGGGCGTAGTTTATTTTTCGGTAAAAAAAAATGTTGCAATAAAATTTCGCTGATAAATACCGAGCAATCTTGTAAAGATATATTATTAAATTGTCATCACCCCCACCATTAAGATTTGATTACTAATTTTTTTGTTTTTTTGTTTTCTTAATTTCATCAAAAGTCTCGGTGTCTCTGCACGAAGTATAAAACGAAAGGATTGAAAAATAAAAAATAAAAAATAAACCTCTCGATCGATTTTCCCCAGATTCGGTACCGCGATCGAAAAAATTCATTTGAAGACATATGTGTAACAAATTTTCGACGAATTGTGTGAATGAGTGCCAAATAGGTATTTCATTCAAATTTTCAAAGCAACGATAAAAAGATGGAATTTCGTCGATACGTATAATACAGATTGGTAGATTTAAATCGTTTCCTTCGTGTGTCGGACAACGAATCCGGATCTCGAATACGCCTCAAGGTAAGTAAGTAAGTAGGTACATACATACATACATACATACATAGATATAGGCAAAGAATCGTGAAAAACGAACGGGGTCGACCTCGGGTTGTGCAGCACAATCGATCGTTGCACATATACATATACTTATTTATATATCAGTACCGAGTACCTACGTTAGATGTGTATAATATTATGTACTATTAAATATCAATAGCTAACCAGAACTGACGGAGTAACAGTAAGTGTGCAATGCAGTCTGAAAACGAAGTTTAAATAAGTACATATATAATAGTACATAAGTATAAAGGTCCGTTTAACCCGTACGCAACGTTGCAGATATACAATTCTCGCCGTCTATCAGTTATCCGGCTCTAACTGGATTCTTATGATACACGCAGTCGTATATACGGTTTATACACATATGCATATGCAAAATACGTTAATGATTTGACATTCCATAAATTTATCACCGAAAAAAAGAGAGAAACAAAAAAAAGAAAAGGAAAAAAAAACCTTCGCACGATCTTATATAAAAGTAGGTGTGTACCGATAAAGTCGAAGTTAAGATGTAAAGAGCTGTAAGAAAAAAAGAAGAAGATATAGGGGGAGATGGAGGAAAGAAGCGAGAATAAGGAAACGGTATACAGGATAAAACGAAAAACGGTAAATTCCCACAAACTCAGTGCTCTGTGTATTATTCATATTGTAATCAGTGTTTCCGTTTTTTTTTTTTTTTTCTCTTTCGTTTTCTCTTGGTTTTAAATGCATCTATAGAAAACCCTGAAGGTCAAGAGAAATCCGCAACTTATTTTATCGCTGCCTCGTGCCCCTTTTGTCATATAGATTATACTGATCTTAGATATTCTATACAGGCGTAGACTACAATCATAATATGTATTGCATTAATCTTTCGTATAGAAATTGGAGGCTTGAACAAAATCGGATGGAATGAAAAAAAAAAATTTAGCTGATAAGTTAATCTCGTTTTTTGATCGTATCTGTGTAGCGGTTGAATTAAAGAGATTCCGCATGAGATAAGTAACAAATATTGCAGTGTGTACCTATATAATATCTATGTACATATCTGCTATTAAAGCAAAACAAAAGGAAACAGAAAAAACAAAATGATTTATTTGTTGATTTATTTCGATTTACCGTAGAATTCCGACTCTTGTCATTCATTTTTAGTATTTATTATATACTAACTATTCGCCTACAAGGTATAGCCGTTAGAATTTTTACGGGGCTAGTTAGCGAAACTCGTATTGACAACATACAAACATGGTATGTAAATATTAATTGATCTAATAAAGAAATGATTACGAGTAAAGAACCCTCCGCGAATAGACACGATAGATTCAAACGAGAAACGACTACTAAACTAAACCGCGAAGGGAGATGGAAGATTCTCGAACTAACGAAGGCGGAAGAATTTCCAGTGGCTAGCGGGTAGCGCAGAGTTCTAACTACCTTGCGCAGGCTCGTCTACCCCCTCTTGCTCTTCACTCATTTACCCCTCAATCCCCCCCCCCCCCCCCCCCCCCCTCCTTGCCACGGCGGCGACGCTCGCGGCTCTCTATCAGCGCTTATCCTCCCACCATAATACGCTCCACACACCAGAGCGCAAGGAACACTAACAGCTGATTGCTGGTATCAAGGTCACTCCGTGACATACGCGCCTTTCTACGTCATTGTAAAGCCGAGCGGAGCCGAGCCGAGCCCACGACATCGACCAATCGGATACGCCGATGCAATGGATCTCCTTTTCACGCTTGGCATACACACATATACGTATATGTATATATGATACGTGTGTGTGTGTGTGTGTGTGTGTGTGTGTGTGTGTGTGTATGTATGTCGTGTGTATGGATTGACGCGATTTCTGCACAATACGTTGACGTTACGTGTGTAATATGCAGCAGCCACGTAATCGTTATTTTTATTAGTTTTATAGGTACCGAAGTTACGGCATATGTATACGTCAAGGCGAAAATATGTATATCATTTAATATTCGCGATGTGTTGAATAATAATTCAATAGGACGAACAAAATAGATCGACAAATTCATAAGACGATGAATTTTAACAGTAAAAAGAGCTGTGCTCTTTTCCTCGCTATAATATATATATATATCTTCGTGATATATAATTCTCGATTGTAGTATAATGATAATAATAATATATACGATTTTAGTTATTGGTGAATATAATTATTCTACTATATGAATTGAATGATTGATTACTTATACAAGGTATAAGATGCATGATAAGTTAAGTTATTATTAAACTTACCGTAGAGTGTCGCCAGTAACGGATCAATTCGTGGATATCGTTGGTCGGAGCATAGAGAAGAAAATCACGCCATTCATCAAAGCTTATATTCAAGCTACCGTCTTGATCCATTCTATATTAGAGGAAGTGATTAAAAATCGTTTTGTTTTCTATACTCGTCACTTTTTCGTAAAAAATTAAAGAAAAAAGATAAATAATATAAAATAAAATCAATAAAATACAAAGAAAAGGACAATATTGTTAAATAAATAGTTAATTATATACATAAGAAATGGGTATATACATATAGCTATTATATTGTCGTTATAAAATATATTGGAAAAAAATATTATCATTCATCAGCATAAGCTGCTTGATAATGAAATAATAATATAGAAATATAGAAATATAGAAATATAGAAACTAAGATACCTATATAAGTCGATGTATTAATGTATAGAGAGTATTCATATTACGTGTAAATTCATATACATACTTATATTATATTCGATTATATTATATATTTCGGGTGTGAAGAAGAGGAGACCGATGTAATTGAATATATATAATAAATAATTTACCTTTGCAATAATTTCGTTGCCTCTTTGCGATCCATTTCAACACCCAAATCTTTAAAGGCCCTTATTAATTCTTCTAGATCAATTTTTCCTGGACAAAAAAGATTAATATACCTATAGGATAAATTTCAGAACGAAAAACGAAACCAAAAAATAATTAAATCACTCTGTGTGATTGTTATGAGCAATTTTTTCTCAAATATATGTATGAACGATTAATTTCTGATAAATTGTGTTCGTGGAAATGAAAAAAAAAAAAAAAAAGATGCCAGAGGTTTCCTGAAATTTCAGCCTGATATCTTAGACTGTAACAGAATTACGTAAAAATTTATGTATAAGAACAAAATAAGATGTAAAATGGTAACGTTGATATATCGTTGATATAACGTCGCGTAATCTTTGAATTGCAAATGATGGTACAAAGTTTCTATGACGTAATTTCATGACTAAGAATTTTTTAAGGGCAACCGATTCCTGTATTTGATTAAAAGAGAGAGAGAGAGAGAGGAGAATAAACAGGATGAAAAATCGCAAGACCGTGTCGGTATATAGCGAAGCTGGTGAATAAATAAATTGCGATAAATAACGTCAAGCTTGAATAACTGTATAAACTGTATAGTATAAAGAATAATATATAATAAATTTTGAACTCTGTTATAGACTTCCAGGGATGACGATTAATCATTATACATATTTACAATAACGACACGTATGTGTATTGTATATGTATGTTGTATATAGCTATGAAAAAAAGTATTTATACACGTATACAGCTTATATCGATTCAGAGAGAAAAAAATAATGATAAAAATAAAAATAAAAATAAAATACGAAGAAAAAGGATGAGAGAAAAAAAATTGTCAATATATAATTATTCTGGCTAAACCCTCACGTACATACGTAGAAAGATAAATTTTTTTTTCCGCTTCCTGAATTGTCTGTAACATATGTGTGGACGTAAAAGCTTCTAGCTATACAGTACAAAGGTTTGACTCTAGATTATAACACGTATATAACGTTACGTAAAAATAACGTTACGCGATAGTATATAGTATGTATGTACATACACATGTGGTATAAATTATAGGAGTTCAAACCCGCAATTAGTTTTTCACTGCGAAATTTATCTAGAATATATAATCGAAGAAATATGTTGGAATGTAAGAGAGTATTATAAAACGTGGAATCGAAAAATTTATAGAAATACAAAAACTTTGAGCGTTTTTTATTTTTTTTTCTTCTTCAAAAGGGAAGAATTCAATTCATATAAAATGAATGACGGAAAAAAAAATAGGTCAACTTTTATTCCGAACTATGTACATACGTATATCTTTAAGACTTGATTGCCGGTCTAGAAAAAAGATTTCCTCGAAGTATAGACCGTGCACAACCTTTCTAACACATAAAATTAGAAAGCTCGCCGATTCAGGGACTATGCGACTGTGATTGCGGACTACTTTGCCATAGGTCGTAAAGCAATATCCATAATGAAACTAACGATGTATAATGAATATATACAAGAAGATTTTATTTCTCTTATCCTTTTTGCTGTGATATCGGCGAAGGAAATTTAGTTTTTGTTTTGTTTTTTTTTATCTAATATGAATAAAATTTCGGTAAATTTTGCGAGAAAAAAAAATGCGAAAATATTATACTCATACGGATGGGCGGATACATGTTACCCGTTCAATATTAAATTAGTCAGTCTGTTAAAAGAGCGAAGCCCCACTAGAATTCTCGATCTAAGTAAGCTCCGGGCTTCGATAATCAGAGAAACAAGAGGGTAGATTTAAATTTGAGAAATCCTTGACAAGGTCATGGTTAGTAGTAGCACGTGCATAAAGGTATGGATATAATATGCGTAATCTATTAGAGCGTTATCTTCTGTGTTTATTGTATCCAAATTTCTGGCTAGAGAACTAATTTTTTCCATTTTCTAATGCTTTTTTTTTTTTTTTTTTCTTCTGTTTTTGGTTTTTTTAATATTAAACCCAGAATTCCGACGAGTTAAAGTGGGAATGCAGGAAAATACTTGGCACTGAGTCATTTATTGAGTTAGATACTAGCTAGCTCGTCGTATTATCTCTCTTTGCCAAACACCTCCGCGTTTAAACGATGACATCGTTTGATGCCAAGGAGTAGGTACGCCGCACTACTGCAGCATCATGATACATCCGCGTATATCTATATCATGTCTACACACGTGACAGTGAGTTTAGAAAAAAGAAATATATATATGTCTATGCATGTAGGTATATTTGTTTTGTCTTCTCTTCATTCGATAATCGTGAAAATTTCTGTATTACACTTACGTGCATATTATATACTATATAAATCTCAGGTTGTATATTATATATGAAAGCAATAATTCGCGAGATACGTATGTAGCACCTGTATAGATCGAAACATGAAATATAAAACGGTTGAAATATTCCAACAAACGTTTCTTTCTTCCTTTCTTAAACATTCATCGCGATATAATGTATTATGTAACGGATTAAGAGCAAGGATATACACGTATATGCATATAACGATTCCATACGTGTGTTTGCGATGCACTTCCGGGTTTACGTAACCAAAACCAGTAATTACCCAAAGCCATTGACTATACGTATAAGCATATGCATATAGATCGAAGCATTTGGTCCGATATATGTTACGTACGAAAATGATTACGATACACAATGTAATGCGATGAACGTGTTATAGAATAAAATTAAACAGATAATATACGACGATGTGTTAAACATTTGTATATATAGATACGTGTATGTATATTGTATATATTGTATAATTACCATCTCGATTCTTGTCCAAGTTTGAAAACTGCAAGCGTAGACTTTTCTCGTGTTCTCTAACGTAATGGATAAATTCTGCCAAACTGATATCCCCGCTTTGGTTACGGTCAGATTCAGCCAAGAATTTCTGGGGATGAAAAATAATTCGAGACTAGTATTCATGAAATGACAATACCTATACATTTCATTTTACAATCTTCGTTTCAAAGTACAAAGAAAGCCAAGTTTCGATATTGACTATGATTTTAATAAATCATAGACATCTAACGAACGAACGAATGCATCTTTTGTTTGGGAAATCTACTTATTCCTGAAGTTATACTTCAGGATGATTGATTAAAGTTTCGTTCCCATCGATATTACGTAACGTAAATCTAATTTTGAAAAACGATATACATTTTCGGGATTGACGTAGCTATTTTCTTGTTTCACGGAGAAAATGTGTGATGGTATAAATATATATATATATATGCATATCGTGAAATGAATCGTTAAAAGAACGCAGTAAAAGAATGTTAAATTTATCTCTCTAATATTAGAACAAATCGGTCGAACATTTTCCGGGAAGAAACGCTCCAGCGTTGTTAAATCTTTTCATCTTTTTCTCGTCATTCTCTCTGATCATCTTCAAAGCGAAATAAAAATATTCGCATGAAAGAAATGAGCGCAAACATATGAATCTCGTGGTCTCGGCTCGCCGGTGACCGCTTTGTTAATTCCAAGAATATTATGAATGAAGTATGTATAGGTACCTATACGTGTGTATGTTGAGATAGAAAAAAAGAAGGTTTGGCAAAACCGAGCCACGTATTTCGTCTGTATGAATAAAGAAATAAAAGAAAAACGCGAATGTAGAGAGATGCGAACGAAAACAGGAAAGAAAGTACAAGGTAGCGAATGTATCGAATGTGTACAGTTATAATATTCTGTATACACGCGTACTCTATCTGTGTATGCGTACGTATATGCGTTACCTCAGCGTATCGTTTGTGTACACCAACATCGTGTAAAGCCTTTGACAAATCGTGTACGTCGATCCGTCCGTTTCCATCCATGTCAAGCTTGTTGAATATTTTTTCCAATCTCTCTTCATCGCCGGCTGGTAATTCGTGGAGATAATGTGGCGGCATTACGCCATGGACGTTATTACGCCCCGGCATATTGTTGTCTCCTGTTTTTACGTGTGTTATATGGACAGACGATGCTCTCTTACGATATTTTATTTCCCCTTTATTTTCTACAGATTATTCTCCTCTCTCTCTGTTCTTCCTTTTTTCTTTCTTTCTTTATTTCAATCGTTTAGGTGAAACCACACGGCACTGAATGAGGTCACGCACGAACGACGCACCTACGGGAATACGGGGAGTAACACACTCGCGCACGCTTCCTTTTACCGATTTTAAAATTACGTCATTTTAATAGTATTTACCGTATATTTAACCCCATATAAACTCATTTAATAACTTCATATTCCAACGAGTTTATCGAGCCAGTTTATAACGAGCGACAATATACTCGCACCCTTTATTTTCAATATTTTAACGCAGAAAGTCAGGAACCGCACTGCGTCTGCAAAACTCTGACTGATGGCATAAACTATAGCGTGCGGTCGTAGCGTGTGGCCTCGATTTTCATATACCTTTTTTTGACTTGTGATATCCTATATTCTCCGCTAGGTATCGCTAGATATCACTGGAAACCCTGGAAACTTTGCTTTTCCTTTTTACTCGGTCGATAAGCCGAAATATTACGCGAATATTTGAAATGAATATTCCGAATATGACTTTATCTAGCATCTTTTTTCGCTCGTGTCTATCAATTGATATTAATAAATACGAGAACAATGAAAATCGATATAATAAAGAAATATACGACATTTTTTTTACACATTTTTCATAAAAGATCCTCACATATAATTTACATGATTTAGATATAGGGTGGTAATTGTATGATGTAAGACGAGTGTATTGAATATATAAATATATTACACTTTCATGTACAGTACACTTGTCACACAAAACATATACAGAATTGTATTTATATAACAAATTACAGAATATTGTCTAGTATACAATTTGTTTTTTAATTAAAAATTATAAACTAATTCTTTATAGTTTGCATTTTTATTTTATTTTTGTCTCCTCTTTTATTTTTTTATAATTTAATAAAGTCAATAGATTTGCGTGGTCAAAGGCTCGTTTTTAAATCTATTCCTAGTTTCGATTTAAAAAATGATAAATTTTGAAATTATTTAAAAATTTTGCAAATTTTGCAAATTTTCTATATTTTTATTTTATATTTAAAAACTCTAAGGTTTATTTTTCTAAAAAAATAAACAAAAAACAAAAAACTGTCGTCAAGTGTACTGATTATGCATTATATACGGATATGTATATAATAATTAATTTATTATTTATATTTATTGTATGTTCAAACAAAGAACTTTTACTGTATAGATTGTATGTATGTGTTTTTATTTATTTTTTTTTATGTTTTTTTTATTTTTTTCCATACCGTTAAGATAGGTACGCTCGTATCATCATACATATAGTGACATGTTTAACATGTAATTAAATCCGAAGCTTGCACAAACAGTCAGCTGTTGCACTTATTACTTCCTTCCCATTGTACACAGCCCTTCTTCTCCTTATTTACGTCTTTCAACTATTCACTATATGCTAATAAACGACAGAAATTGAGAATACATCTTTCATCGTCGGACTAAACAGATACATAATAATATAATAAACCCTAGTTCTTGATTTTGATTTACATATTATGTAAGAAAATCTGATCTCATCTTTGTTGGAATAATAATAATTGCACACATCTTATTCGACGATTATTAACTAATAAACTTTCGTTTCAATTTGAAATAACTATTAGTTAAAGAATTATTATTTTTTTTTTTTTTTCATTTAATTAGTTTCTCGTTATAAGAGTTAATTATTAGGTATTTAGTTAGCTATTGAATATTACCAACAAAGATAGATTCAAAGATCGATTGTTAATTATAAACATCGCTCAATACCAAGATCAGAGTTAATTATTAAGCATACATAAAACATATACCATTTTTAAATGAAAACTACGAGAGCTCAGATTATTTGAAAAAAAAAAAAGAAAAATTAAAATAAATAAATAATGAAAAAAAAATATAGTATAACGATGGTATACTTGGCGAGGTTGATTCTGGCCCGGAATTGATTACTCCCGGGCCAGAATCAACCTCGCCATGTTTACATAAATATATAATATATAATATAATCATGAGAACAACATTTACAATGAAATTACAAGTATGAAAATTTCCCAATATGCTTTCATCATTATTTTAAGCGGAGAACAATTATTAAGGAAAAAACTAAACCGAGATAACAACATTTCGTTAATTTATATGAACATAGAATTCCTTTTTCAATTATCTTTATAAATAATTACAACCTGAACAACGTCTGAACACAACGATATAAAATTCCACTTAGATTGCACTTAGAACATAAACTGAGCTCCCATAGTTTAAACAAAGTAATTTTTTTTTTTTTTTTAATATAATATAATATAGTAACAAATCCCTGGTATTAGATAATATTGCATGAATGTTAACAGAAATTTCAATTGACTTTAATATTGTAGGCGAAAAATTATAGACAGTATAATTTAGTTTTGTTTGTTTTTTTTTTGAAGAGAGAACACTTCGTGGTCATTCAATTGTAAATAATTTAATATTGCGGTTCAACTATAGACATTTTATACTATATTTATAATGTATATAGGCATATATATATTTCCGGTGTAAATTAAATGCATATTATGTGTTTAATAATAATCTAGGCTTGTAATATTTCAATTCATACATTAATAACGTCTCTCACTATCATTCTGTAATATTTCATACAGAATGTTATCAACTTTTATATTTCAGGTATATTTTTCATACATGTAATTCTGTGTTTTTTTTTAACTCTGTATAATTATGTTCATAATAGAATAATAGAATTTAATTAGTACACGTAGAATGAATTATATATGCATTTGATTTACAGTTGGAAACATACATTATCTATAAATCTTCAAAGGTTTTTCATTATTTATTTATAAATAATTGCAGCATTGTGTATTCCACCCCTTTGAAGACAGCAAAAAATTTTTTTAATACTTTTTTTTTTTGTAATTTAGGTAATTAAATTTCTTTTCACGTCTTCCCACTTTGATATTAAAAAAAAAATAATAATAAGTGTAAATTTGAATGAATATAATTGCCTAAATCTAAAGCTAGAATTCGTTTAAATCTTTTTCATTTTAACTATAAAATGTGCCGCAACCTGGGTACCAGTCTAGAATATCCTTCAGGCTTCTGTAGACCCAGAATTCATAAGATCACGTCTTAACAATTCCATATGTTTACAGTGCAACTATCACTTGAACAGCTTAGCGCTTAAGAGAAATAAAAGCTGTGTTCACCTCTCGAATAAAACATAGTGATGCACTGTTTATTTTCTTTCTTTTTTACTTCTTTTTCTTTCTTTTTTTTTTTCTCATTTATTTAGTATTAGATTACAGCTATGCTCAGGCTCGTAGCTAAAACCTTTTTATTTTCTCATTTTATCTCAGGTATTAATTTACATATTTCAAATATAAAACTATAAGCTTGAACAGAGCCGCTTTCTTACAAATGTATAAAAAATAACATATCGTAATTCAAGGCTGGATAGATCACCTTCCAAGAACCATATTTTTTTTTCTTTTTTTTTTCTATTTTTTTATCTTCTTGTTTTTTCTTCTTCATAAAATTCTCTATTGTTATTTCCAATAAAACTGGAACATTAATCTTTAAGTTATATATTATTTCATAAAAATAGAAGCAACCCAACGGCTATCGCATTAGACATATATTATCATTTATTATGTCATAGATATGCAAGCAAGCCTACCCAACGACATAATATTATTCCACGAATTATCCACATTATTTTCCACTACCTGATCAGTCCCGAATCATAAAGTGCATTACATACTTTCTTTAAATACCTTAAATTGAATGCAGAGGATTACTTGAAATTAAAAATCTACATTATTTCAGAGCCATTTTCTTCACTTTGATTGATTTTATCATTAAATGAAAATATACGAAAAAAATAATAAGACTATTCATCAAGGTGTGGAAAATTTGCCACCAATTATAATTTTCGTGGTGAGAGTCAAAGCTCACTCGATGGGTTATATAACTAGAATAATTCATAATGACACCAACTATCCAAATTTCCCTCATAAAATGTGTTATTTCCCATTATGTATAACATTTATATGTACCTATAGGCTCTTTTTTTTTTTTTTTTTTTTTTAATTTTTTTTTCTCCTTTTTTTTTTAATTAAATTACCTATTTTCAGGTTTATTAATATTCGTCCCGAATATTATAGATATATAATATTATATGTTTTGCAACGTTGTGCAAATATATAAATAAATATGCTATATTTTGTCATGTTTATAAAACACTGACACTAACTTCTGTTAAATTTTAACAAATCCATTATTTTTTTTTTTTTTATCTGCTTTAAAGTTGTTTTTAAAACAATCTTTCTCTTCTTTTACTCTCTATATGCACTATTTCATGACTATTTTTTAGACAATTTATAAATTTGCCTATAAGTTTTCTCATATCAAACATTTCATAGATAACTCCCCAAGAGTTATTAAAAAATTAGATAATTTAAATTTCAATACCTATTAGTTTTAATTTTCTGATACGTATCGCTTTACCGATACTATAATAATCAATTTTTCGAATTTTCGAGTCATTATCTAAAAAGTAGATCGGTTTTTTGGTACCAAATGCTTGATACAGCAAGGGTGACTATAATACCGGTATAAAAATCCAGGAAATATTCATTTCAGCAGCAAATTGTACCAAAAATTAGTTATCCATTTCATCTTGGGGAATTATATGACAAATGTTCGTCTCACTCTCATTTACTTCTTGATATTATCTTCTTCGCTTGACCACCGTTTCTCTTGTTCTTCCAATTCAAATTCCCATCGTAATTCTAGCTCACGCATATCATTAGCTATTCCAGCTTCATACGTGTCCTCCTATAAAACAGAAAAATCATTTGCATTTGGTCTCTGAAGAATCTTTAATGTCGAAATAGAATCATTTTCAAGAATCTATCATCCCTTCAGAATCTATTTTGACATGAGAATGTGAGTTTTTGTTCAACTCACTTCGTCGGCTCTGAAATCTCTGTTCAGGTTGTGATTCTGAACCAAATTACTCGACGGTTGAATCCAGGACATACCGTACGGGCTCCAGTTTCTTACGTCTCTTTCCTTTTCTCTGATACCAGCTTCGATCATCTGCAATTCCTGAGCCAGTCTTTCCCCCTCGCTGAACGCAGCTCCTTGTGTAGCGAGCTGTTAGTTTATTGAATTAGTAAGAATTTCATATTACCTTTTCATGGTCAAAAATTTTCACAACGTTATTTATCTCATTATCGCGATGCCAAATATAAATAGATAATTCGTTGATATCACTTATCAATTACCTTTAAATCGTTAATCTTTTTTTCAAGATGTTTTAACTGCTGCTTTACCTTCTGCGATTCCAAAAGCAGACTGAAATTTCAATGAGACATAATTAGAAAAGTCTTTTCTTTCATTCGAGAAAGATTAGATGTAACAAATCTCTGTTTTTTATCATATTTCTAATTAGAATCTTAACGAATGATTTGACAAATATCGCATCATACTCTTTCGACATAGACTCTTGACGGGCTAGTTGACACGTAGTTTCTGGCATTCCACGACTTATTGTATTGTATCCATCTCCTAAAGCGGAACCAGGAACAGCTTGTCCTCCACCGTTTGCACCCATCGCATAAGCTAGATCAAGGTTCTCATAGTTAATAATATCAAATTTCGTACATAAAAGTTATTCGTATTACTGGTATAAAAATAGCATCCATGACCATTTTCAAATTACTCACATTGGTGTCCATAGTACCATGATGTTACAGGGCTTACAGGAGGCATTGGTCGTCTTGGAACAGACGGGCTTCCTTCTCCGAATAAAGCAGAACCTTGTACTGCATTTGGTGATCTGTGGAAATAATTATCGTTGATTTGGAGTGGTGAAAAATGCTTTAGTTGAAGTCTTTATCAAAATTGTTACTTGATGAAGTGATCATTGTTGTTTATTGCATTCTTACCTAATCAACGGTTTTGTAACTCTAGAAATAGGTCCGTACTTGCTGGCTGGGGGAGCATCGAAGGGTACAAATTCATCGTCTAATAATATGGAGTCAGAGCGATGAAAGTTAGTCCCATAATTATTGTTGGACGAAGGAGCTAATTGAGATCCCGGAGCATTAGTCCATATAGAAAAATTCGAAGTCAATGGATCTCCCTGAGTAGAGTTATTCTGTAAATGAAATAAAGCTTATAAATGAATGAGAAATTTTTAATTTAAACAGTAATTGATATTGAATATAAGAAAAGAATAATAACTAACAGTCTTCATTTGCACCGGACTCTGCTTCCCAACAATAGTTTCCAATCTGCTAATAATTTCCATCTTACGATGAAGCAGCATTGCCAAATTTTTTGCCACTGACCGCTGCTACGGAAAATTTATCATTTGTTAGATCGGTTTAATCGCAGATTATCTTGTAATAATAAATTGCCTAGATTTAATCACCTTCTTGTTATTATTAGGCACGTTATTGTGTACTGTGGGTTGCATCTGCGAATGATCCCACAAAGGTGGATTTGGAGAATTGTATTCCATAGGTGGACCAGGCATGACGTAATGCGAATATTGCATTTCCACAGTTTTCGAGGGAAGCACCTGCGTCATTGGCTGCGTCGGAGACGATATATAACTCGGCATTGATCCGCCAAAGTTATTGTCATTTACAATGGCGGCGTGTTGTCCAGGACTGACTTTAGCGCCTGAATTAAAATCTGTGAATATAATGCATGAGGCAATGGAATATAATACATGAGGCAATGGAATATAATACATGAGGCAATGGAATATAACACATCAACCTTGTTAAAATCAGTCTTAAAGACTACTACTCACTTTCCCTGAGCACATTATCGTGTGTTTTTCCAGAATGATAAACGAGATCATCGCACTGTTTGAATCCCTTGCTGTTAGATATAACAGCAGTTTTTTCTATCGTTGTTTCGGAGCCGGTAGATAAAGGAAGGCTTGTTCTGACTGTTAATTTACGATTCTTGGATCTGTATCTGAAAAATGAGGTATCCACTTGATATTATGAATGCTCCACGCTAATAGGAATGATTAAAGTTCGTTAAAAGAACTCACTTATCAAGCTCCTGATCGCTGTGAGCAAAAGTGCAGCTTGTAGCCCTAGGGCAAGAGCCTCTCAAAGCCAAATCTCGACACATGCTAACTTTGTACTTAGGCTGACCAGGACCAGCATTGTGAGCGCTGTCTTGTGGCTTTCGATTACCATGCTGTTGAATAAACTCTACCAATGCAGCGACGACCGTTCTTACAGCTTCCAGAGCTCCTCTGCACTCAATCCAGTCAGGTGGTTCGGTTTCTGTTTAAGAATACACAAGGCTTTAGAATATCTGAAGAGATAGAGTCGGTTTAATCCATGATTGGATATTCAATGTAATAAGGCTAAAGATTTCGAACTACAAATACCAGGGCTGGGGTCTATAGATGCGAGTAATTCCAGCTGAGGTCTTAAACTACTCAATTGGCCTGGATCGGGTGTGCGTTGAAGTGCGATAACCAGCTCTTGTACACTCTGAGCAAAAGATTGTGGGGTTTGAAGTTTGTCGATGATACTTTGCATGTGAGATTTGTGGCCAGTGTCTCCGTACAATAATGCCGACCATTGGTCAGGTGCGATTCTGAGACCAGCTTCAGTCGCTATTTGTACTATTTGAGCGTCGTGTTCTCTTCTCAAAGCTTCGTAAGTTCTGAACTCTTCTTTTAGTTGCATTAATGAGGAATCACCTTCGCGCTTTGATACCTGAATCAAAATCCATATATTCAAGTTGGAGCAGTTTTATTCATGCCTTGAAATAAACAACTGTATCAATCTGTATAAACCTTGAAGCAACTCGCTCTATAAAGGAGCTGTACGACGTGTCCGATACTCGTTTTTGAAGCTTGAGGAAAGTGCGGCTCCAGACGCTGGACCACAAACATGACCAATACCTTTCTGGACAGAGCAGAACCGTCTTCCAATGCCAGAAGAACCAGCTTCAGAACCTCCTCTTGCATGGCTGTATTCAATAAAGGATTAAATAGTAATTGGAAGTGTTACGTCTTGTATTTATCAATTATTGCTGATTTCAGTGATCCAACATGAGAAGTTGAATATCTGCAACTTATACAATGCATAGTTTTAATTATTTATATAATTCACCTGGTCCAAGGAATTGGCAACCTCGAGCACGAACAGCGGCCCATAAATTGGCGCTTAACTGCTGTGGGTTTTGGTGCTGTAGAATCAATTCCGTCACAGAACGTTCTCCCAGACTTCTTGCCGCTCTGACTGCTCTGGCCCGACCCTCTGGTTCTACTAATTGGCAGCCGACTAATGTGACCAGTTTTCTTTGCATGGGTCGAGAAACGAGTCCCATACCTGATGACACGTTATTATATAAATTATTCGATTATTATATTTTGGCATCGATGCCATAAAGATTTATCTTCAATATATTTCAGATTTAAAATTACCCGTTGCTGGTGTAGCTTGGCATGGTTTTAAGTAAAGCGCTAACTCTTCTATGCAACATTTAGCAGCTAAGTAATGCGCATGATCTTCGATAGGCACAAGCTTTAAATGAGCTCCTCCTGAATTTGGAGTTACTGGACTGCCGACTAGCTGTAATAAGGCATCGTTCACAGGCAGTCTTTCTACTTCGGTGTTTATTACACTCTGTAAAAACAAGAGACATTGAATATTTTGATTAGAAGTATTCCGTGTGAAGGCTAAAGTCTTTTTTCCCTAAAATTGTGCAAAAATTTGATTACAATAATCACACGCAGCTGAATTTCGATCAGATTTCTTTCCCCAAGGTATAAAATTAAGAGCTGAAATACAATACCCATAGAAAATAATTACCTGGTCAAAGGGGCATTGTTTTCGTTGAAGATTTGCGAGGCAAGTACGACACACCGTGTGGCCACATCCCAGTGATATAGGGCCACGTTGGGTCGCGTCAAAGTCATGACGGCAAACTGGACAGGAGAGAAATTCCGTCCACTGAGGTGCCTGTATTGGCATTCTAAAACGATAAATTAATATAAATACGTAATACACGAGTCTCTGCGTTTCCTTAGGCAGATAATTAGCGAAAAATAAAAGCCTGAACATTTACACAAATCTGATTTCTACATGCGATGAAAATGAACAGTTAGACTATGGAAAGTAGAGTAATTATGCAAAATTGAAAGCAGAAAATATTTCTGATGATTAACGGAGTAGCGCGACTAGAGCAAATGCTTAGGGTTCTCATTTATCGATCATTGATCAATCTTTGAAGCTTTCAGACATATTTTATTGCATTTAAGGCCAGAAAGGGGCGTAGTAGTACACATTGGATAATGTTCTTATCGCACGTTTAGCATTACGGATAGTTTAGTGTCTTTTTACCGTCTGGATACAAGAGTTTGAAGATATTTTGAGATCTCAAAGTATGGTAGGAATTTGGAGTATTAAGGGATAGTCGTTGGGCCAGATGGTGTAACCGAAGTCAATGATTAGAGGAATTGAAGTAACAACGCGAGGTAAAACTTTGAGCGAAGAATATTTTGGATTTTCTTTATCGTTGTTGAGATTGTGAAACTCGTTGGATTGCCGCACCCAAACTAAAGGCGAGATTTTATTACTGTAAATTCTTTTGGTATGTTGAAAAGAATTTTTAGCCACGAGGGACGAGGAACACCAGTAGGTTCCAGGGGTTTGGGGGATTGATAATTTCGAGATTGTAAAAACTACATTAGTTCGGTTTAGGAAAAATGCGAAGTTGGGTGTACCAATTGAGTTGAATCAGAGTAATTTTATTTTAATCTACCTTTGGCTATGTACTTTGTGAGTGACATTTAAATCGACCCTTTTTCAGGATTTTTAAATAGACAAATTTTCCGGGAGTGTGAGGGATCTGATTGTTTGAAAAAATTAGAGCAATGTAGGTACGACTAGATAAGAAAGGAAGAAAGAACGAAGTAAAGAAATAAGAGAAAAAAAAAAGAAAAGAAAAGAAAAGAAAAGGAGTTTATAAGTCTGATTCTTATATATCAGTGTGATATTTGTTTTAATATCACTACGACGTTCGTGTCATCGAGTAAACTCTCGGATTTATAAACAATATAATTAACCAAACATTCGATGATTTATGAATAACTTACTTGCCTTGTTATTACCTTTACAAAACATCACATTAACCAATAATTTACTTCACTTGCTATTCTGCCATCGCAGCATGAACAGATGAAAACTTGACATGTATTGTAGTCGAATGTAGTAGTAGTGCTCTTTCTTTATTTTTCTTCCATTAATCACATAATTCAAGAAAATAGTTATCCAACAAACCAAGAGATGACGTCACTGACCAAAGTCCCAGATCCACAGTTCCACGATATTCATAGTTCATCACGATCCAACCGAGGTGTAAGAAATCTACATTACCGACAGCGTAACGTCGGTAGTTTCCACTAACACACACCAGATGCCGTTAGCATTACTGTTCAAAAAACGCCGCCAAAATAATTCAAATTTACGGCTATTAGAGGCGCGCGTTCCATCAATTATTCGAAATGTTTATTATCACTATTCGAATATTTGGAACAGCGTATTAGTCTCGTATTAGTTTACGTAGTTGAATCTGATTTTTTTTCAATTTGCAATTATTATATTAAAATTTTTTTAATTTCTCATAATTTTTTTTTTCGAAAAAATTAGAGATCCGCAATTCGCGGGCCCGTCGTTTAACGCATAAGAAGACAATAAAACGCATTCGTTATGTAATATTTGTTTATCAGCTGTAATAGTAGCTTTTGAAACGTATCACTATGCATTCTGGTTGACTGAAGAGCCAATGCTATAGATAATGTGCGCACTACGCGCTTCTTTTCATTAGATATATCAAACATGAATGAACTTCTCATTGAATCTAGATCTAACACTGTATCCGGTCTGTATTATTGATTATAATCATCGGACAGTATTTGACGTACCCACACATATCAGATTTAGATATATCAACCTGTTAAAAAACCGCAAGAAAAATCTTCAGGCCATGAAATTGTTTAGATGATATTGTGACCGTGTATGTAACATGAGTATACGTTGTAATGTGTTCATAAACAGTAGATGTAGAAGATATATATGGATTAAACCTATTTGATAAGCATCTCAAATTTTTTCTACAAACCTTTGACTTATACATCGCGACATTCAGTTTAGTACACACATCATAATTTATTGATATGATATATCAAGGTGATTCACTACTATTTACACCGATCATACTCACGATCAATTATTATCCATCTATAATTACATCGAAGGGAAAGGGAACGTATGTGTTACTTCAGAGAAGCAAATTATAATATAAGACTTGAATAGCTAGTTCTATTTACTATAAGAACACGTTTAGTAATTAATTGATAAAACATAGTCAGAACCAAACAGTCGGACTTGAACTATTATCGTTCAGACGTTCGTGAACCTGCAGATAAACTCGCTACTCTTATGACGATTCGGCGATTATTTCCGAGATTATTTCAGAGTTACAATTAGAGTTGATTGAAGTTCAATTCCTTGATACTGAAACAAATGTGGATACTTTGAGATTGAACTCATTCATATCCACTATGGGAGATCTTCGGATGTATGTACCCTCGAATAGGTATCAATGACAAAGGTGACGCACACGTGTGTGAAATGGTGCTAAAAAATACAACATTTAGAGCACTGGCGAATCATGTTTCCATCCAACGTCACTGAGTAAATAAAAATTCCCGGTTTTACGGGTACGGCTATTTCGAAAGTCGTTATACATACATCCTAGATAAGATAATTCAATTAACCATACGCAAAGTAGGTTTATGAACCAAACTTGATCACACATTCGAAGTTGAAAATATTTGATTTATAGACAGAAATCCAGAAACATATTGTATTAATAGCTCGCCATAAACTTTTGCATAGTAAACTGCTTCATCTTTCTCTCAATTTTTTTTTTTTCTTTTTTTGCAATTCAACTCAACATTGACTAACTTTTTTACGGAATCAATATAATTTCAAAATTATATTCACTTGTAAAGGTGAGAAGGGGATTAAGCTGACAGTCAAGTCTAACGTATCGGACTCCAAGATCACTTTCCGTCAATGATACTTACTAGACGTATGTCATGACTAGGCTACAATCTTAAAATATATCTTATCTCAAGTAGGTATAGGTACTTGAAGTACAATTTTCGAGCCAAAATCGGCGCCGAGACCGGCAGGCACGAGATGGTAAAAAGAAGAAGTGAAAATATTTCCCGATCAACGAAATAGAGAAATTGATTGAACAAAAAACTAAGCAGAAGCGCAAGAGCTGATAATCAATCGTAATTATCGGGATGTAAATGTTTGTGAGTCGATAAAATGAGCTAGAAAAAAATATATCATTTAATCGAAAGTATTTTTTACTACTGGTAATATACTGGCTGGAAACGATGAGTAATTTCTAAGATAGCTTATACAATGAATAGCAATCAATATTTTTCTTGTTGAACGTGACTTAAGAGTGAAAAAAAATGCATGTTTGCGTACAATCATGTGCCTTCTACGTGATGCATATAATATCTGTAACTGAAATAAATACAAAATCATAGAAAAATGTTCGTTATGTCATTCCTTTTCAGTACGACATAATTATTACTTTTTTTTTTAATTATTTTTTAGCCAATTACGACTGTTCAATTAATACTTAACGGCGATAGGATCTTCAGTTACGATTTTCTGCTCTTCTTCTCTTTGGATATTTCCCCATTTTTAGTACACAAGGTTTATTACTAATAAATTATAAGTGCAAATAAGACTTGGCTTCCGGGATGGAGCCGCAGAATCTCACCGCGAAAGCCTTATTTTAAAGACCTTATAAGTGCAAAGTCAATTTTGAATGAGATAACTATTACCAGGAAAAGAAACACGATTATTAGACATTCACACTAGCTATTGAGTCTAATTTTTGACTCGTGGTCAATGGCTACGATTGGACTCCCCAGTTTAACACGATCGAACGACAATTTTTTCTGCTATTGGCACATGCGATCAGTGTCGGTCGCACAGCCCCATTGAGATAACGAGTGTACACGAGCTTAGTGAAGAAGTTATACTTTTTGCAAATCGTGGTGACAAGTTTAAGTTTGCCGATTAATCAAGCTATTCATTTGATGAAAAAATAAAAAATAAAAGTTTATTGTTAATTTTCTTTTCAAATCTCATAATTATCGTTTGGCAAAATGACGAACATCGTGGTACATGATAGTACCGAAAAGGTTCAATTGAAGAGAGAACTGGGATTGTTCAGCGCTGTGAACATGATTGTTGCCGTTATGATCGGTATGGAAATTTAATTATATCATTATCTCAGGATAGAGAACGTTTTTTTTTTCTTTTCTTTCTCTTCTAATTTATGTATCAAGTATGTAAGCTGCAGGTAGAAAACTTGCAAAAATCTGTAATAAATTACGTCACGCTGAGCTACTAATCTTCAAGAAAATATCTGCATGCAGTGTAATTTTTGTCGATCAATTGTTTCAAATTGGTTTTCAGATTATTTGATAATCTGATGAAATTCGCACGAGATGATTTTTCCTCTCGTGTATATAAAAAAGTTGCATTCAAGAAAAAATCACAAATCACACTTCGCAGATGTGACTATAATTACGTCTATATAACATTATTGTTTACTTTTATAATAACAATTCGCTTATCAGGTTTCGTTCTGCTCGTTGTATGAGTTTGAAATTGCCAGACTTCATAATCGAAACTATAAACTAATGGCCATATCATTGACGCAATAATTAGTGTAGTGCATTGCAGCATATCTTATATTCCGCGCGATAGTCTAGTCGTAAGGAAAAAAAAAAAAAGTGTATGTTATGGGAATCGTATACATAGCGAAAATTTTTATCAGTTCTTTGAATATGACAGACACTCTTTCATACATAACAAAAAATATTTCAATGCATAAGTCGAAGTAGACTTTTAAAAGTGATATATGGCACTCCAACTTCAAGTACAGCCTTCAATAGGCATTATGCAATTTTATTACATGCACTGTATAAGAACGACGTATTTATGAATTGCGGTGTAATAAGTATAAAAATGAAATTAAAAATTAACGAAATTAGAAGACGAGATTATGATTGCGAAGACCTTGTATAATTGCGTGTACACTCTTTCATACATAACAAAAAATATTTCAATGCATACGTCGAAGTAGACTTTTAAAAGTGATATATGGCACTCCAACTTCAAGTACAGCCTTCAATAGGCATTATGCAATTTTATTACATGCACTGTATAAGAACGACGTATTTATGAATTGCGGTGTAATAAGTATAAAAATGAAATTAAAAATTAACGAAATTAGAAGACGAGATTATGATTGCGAAGACCTTGTATAATTGCGTGTAACATAAGTTTAAGATTATTGTTCTTTTCGCAATGGTTTTGTTATTATTTCGGTCAAGCAATCTGCAAACACGTGATGGTATAAATTTCGTATAGAAACCACTATCGTATAACGCTTTAATTATAAAAACTGTGAATCTGTCTGAAGAATTTCCGTACGTTACGTAGATGAACTGACGAATACGTCAAGCTAATCGTTATCGTATGTCAATCGCCGAGTCATATTTCACGCAATATCAATTCATTCTTCAACTCTTTGGACCTCTAGTACTCTATTATCTACACACTCAATCTCTTCATTCTGGTATTGACATATCGTTGCCTGAACTGTATCAGTATCACTCATATCAGCAATCGGTATATCATCCGTGTATTCCCAGACGTGGATATTTCATGCAGTGTCACAACTGGGAAGATAAAATTGGTCCACAGTTCGATCCAACGGAGTACATATCATATTTCGAAATTTTTCGTCACAGGTTCGGGAATTTTTGTATCGCCAACAAACGCCTTAGTAAGATCAGGCTCAGTCGGCTTCTGTCTGATAGTATGGGCATCATGTGGGATAGTATCTTTACTCGGAGCCCTAGCCTTCGCAGAGTTGGGTACAGTAGTGCCAAGATCAGGTGCGGAGTACATTTATTTCGTGGAAGCATTCTCGCCGATCCATAACTACTGGGGTCAGATGCCAGCTTTCATCTGCTCCTGGGTCTACATCGTTGTTCTTCGTCCAGCCGAAGTAGCAGTGGTGGTATTGACCTTCGCCGAATACATAATCCAGCCTTTATCAATCTACACGAAAGAAGTCCCTTACGAATCCATGCAATGGGTGACAAAATTCATCAGCATTGCAGCCCTAGGTCTAATGACGTACATAAATTTAACGAGCGTTAAACTATACGTGAAAGTTCAGAACGTCTTCACTGTTGGCAAAATAGCTGCATGCGCTCTCATCATCGGTGGAGGAATCGTCTGGCTCGGGCATGGGCGGACCGAGCTTTTGCAAGACCCTTTCAAAGGCACCACTACCTCGCCTGGCGATGTCGCACTCGCATTTTACAGCGGACTTTGGGCCTACGATGGGTGGTCTTCGGCGACAATAGTCACTGAGGAAGTGGACAGACCCGAGGTCAATATACTCCGAAGTATATTGATATCGGTACCAACGGTCACGCTGTTTTATGTCGCAATGAACCTGATGTACATGTCGGTTCTCAGTATACCAGAGATGACTGCTGCTCCTGCAGTGGCTGTTCTTTGGGCAGAAAGAGCTTTGCCATCATGGTTGGGGTTTGCTATACCTTTAGGAGTCGCAATCGCAACATTCGGGTGTGGAATGAGCGTGCAATTCGGTGTATCAAGACTTTGCTGGGTCGCTGGACAGGAAGGCCACGTACCCAGAGTCTTCAGCTTTGTCCATGTAGCAAAAATGACACCTGCAGCAGCCGTAGCACTCCAGGGAATTCTCACACTGCTTTTTATTCTGGCAGGGAACATCAACGCACTTATTGAATTCGCCAGTTTTTTGACTTGGGTCTTCTACGGACTTGCTATGGTCGCACTCGTCGTTTTAAGACGCACTAAGCCCCTGGTACCAAGGCCGTATAGAGTGCCGACCTTCATTCCTTGGCTGGTATTACTAGTTTCCATATTTCTAGCCGTTATGCCAATCGTCAAAGACCCATCACCCAAGTACGCTTTTGCTGGGGTATTCGTACTCGCTGGGATCGCGATTTATCATCGATACGTTTACAGGAAGAGTGAAAGCAGATTTATGGGTAAGTGCGGAAAGCGGGCGAAGAACTTTGTTCAATGAAGAGGTGTACTCCGTTTTTTTTTTTTTTTTTAATATCACGATGTAATGATTTTTTCCATTTCTTTTCCTTGCAGACAGATTCACCCACACCGTACAAGCTCTTTGCTTGGTTGCCGATCCTGATAAAGAGGACTGATTTTTATGCTATTCCAGTTCTAGTTCGATCATTCAATTTTACGATAGTAAAATAATACGAATATTATCGTCAGGCATCTAAGGGACATTACATCGTCGATAAGATGAAAATCACGAGAGTTCAGCAAGAAAGGAATGGAGAAAACCGCTCGTTCCTTTATAATTTGATGTAATAATTCTATGTTATGTACCTGTACGATGCTGTGTGATAATAGCTTAACTTTAGTTTTTAATGTAGGTTTAATCAATAACTCTGACGAAAAACACGTTTCGAATCAGAAGGAGGAGTGGTTGAATGGTGTCGATGTGTTAATAAAATATAATTGAATATAACAAAAAGATCTATTAGGTCGATAGAAACAAATATATATGGGGCTTTCCACGCCATGCGGGACAGCCTCTGACCCTGACCCCTCCCGATTTTGTTCATACTTCGTTCTGATATCTGGTAGACTGAAAGAAGTGCTGGTGATTTTTTTCAAATTTTTATCTCAATTGGTTTTCGATTTACATATTTTTGAAAATTTTCAATTCCTGACTATCGCAAAATGTTCAAACGCCTATATTTCTGGATCTATCCCGAAATACTTTTTTTTGAGAAGTACACTTCCTTCTGATTAATTTCATATAGTCACATTTCGTAATCCGACTGATAGATCCAGAAATATAGGCGTTTGAACATTTTGCGATGGTCAGGAATTGAAAATTTTCGAAAATATGTAAATCGAAAACCAATTGAGATAAAAATTTGAAGAACATCACGAGCACTTCTTTCAGTCTACCGAATATCAGAAAAAAGTATGAAAAAAATCGGTCCCGGATGGCGTGGAAAGCCCCATGTGCAAATTGATTTGAATTTCCTTCCTCTTTTCTCTTTTTCTCTTTATTAAACTATAATATAATGATCTAATATATTTACGATTAAAATCCGTTGCGATTTTATTTTAGTTTATTAAAAAGGGATGAGAAAAAGAAAAAAGGGTAATTGACTAGTACAATAAATTATCTCAATTTTCAAGTCTTATCAAAATATAACAGTTAGTCTGTATTTTCACTAAATCATATTTTCACTAGACCGAAGAAAATGAAAAATTTTTCACATTGCATAGAAAACCTTAAGGAAAAATAATATTTAGCAAATTTCCGGGGTATTTAATATATAGATATGTGTATAGTTTTATTTATTTACATTTAACTTATTAGTGATTTTAGATATCCTACGTTCAATCGTATTGAAAAAAAATAAAAATTATAGTTTCGTCGGAATTTTTTTCTTTACGAGTAGCGGTAATGCCTGTTCACTTAAAATGCATTCTATAATAGCCAAGTAGAATAACAATAACTTGAACATCGCGTAAAATTTGTAGAATATAGAATTGCACGTTAGAATTCTACGAAGAAAAATATTTAAAAAATTGGTAAAATGTTGTGCAAAAAACGGCGATATTTAATTCCGTAATTAACTATTGGTATAGTTCATTGTATTCGTATCATTCAAGATTTACTTCTTCATTAAGTAAATGAATTTTTTTTTTTTTTATGTATCTGTAAATATTGTTAAATCTTACGCGACCTAATTACTAGCTTGAATTTGTGCCACAATTCTTTCCTATATTATAACTATATAAGAAAAATTGTGATTACTATCTTTACGATTATGGTCGAAATTTAATAAGCTATACAAATCTGATAAGCGTTATTTCATAACTTACTTACTTACTTATTTACTTATAATCATACAGATTATCATTTAGACTAGTATTGTAGGTATATACTAAGGCCACAAAAGTATTTGCTATTTGTATCCAAAAAACATCAAATATATCAATAAATTCGATATACATATTATATATTATTTCTATATTATTGCCATTTATACCCGTCAATATTCATTAAGAGTAGATAATTTATTGATTAAATTAAATAACAATAATAATAGAGTATACAAAAATTTTATGATCAATATGTCTTCTATAAAATTTTTAAATCGCTTTAGCTGAGTTCAAATAAATAATAAAATATAGCTGTATGTGTGTTTGAACTATAAATTCAGTAAAATTTATCTTTAAACTAAATAAGAATAAGAAAATATCTATAGTTTCATCTTTAAATAGGTAATACAGATCTTGATAGTCTATCATCAAAACTATGATCGTTATAAATACTTTAAATGCATCATAAGTTGTAACTGTTTTGAATATTTTTCTGATAACGTAATACTTAGAAAATATTCTTTCTTTTTTTTAGATATACATATAAAATATATTCATTGTATAAACTCTGATCATACTATTATATCAACGTTTGAAAATAGTAGGGCTTTCCAATAACTTTTCATCTATATAATCAACGGTATTGCTCTAGCACGTTTATTACTATTTCCAAATTGGTAATCGCTTTCAGATATCTCTAACAAGTCTAATACTTCATAACAACGATTCCTTAGCGGATTATATAGAACCTAATAAACTGAAGTAGCAGCTGGATCAGCGGAAGCTAAGTCATTATTTGTCAACAAATAAATTTCTCTAGCTAAGATTCAAAAATATTTTTCTGTGGTTTTTATCAGTCTTATTTTATACATATAGAAATATTAGGCTTAGCTTTGTTAATATTACATAGAAAATTTTGGTCTAATCAGTAATAAATGTCTATTTCTTCTTTTATGTAAAACGTGATTCTTGTACATTCAAAATATCCTAAAATAGTAGAGTATAATACTTATCTTTCTAGCTATGAAAACTGGAAAACCCTATCAACAAGATCAACAGAGATATAAATATAACGCTTGCCTATCTAAATAGTAAATAGGTAATTTTTTTTTTGTTTTTTGTATAAAGTTCTCATGAAGTTATACAACTACCCGTTTACTAAGAAATAGAATATGTAGTATAAAAATTAGACAATATTTTTCTAGGTAACAATTTATAACTTAACACTTATGTCCTAATATATCACGGTAAATGGTAATAACATTATCATCAATCAATTGATCCTAATTGTTGAGACGACCCACACTTTGAACACGTTTGTGTTACACTGAAATATAAAATTATTTCTAGTCTAGAATGAAAGAACTTTTTACATTTTTACATCAATTTTCATCTATTTAGAGACTTCTTCACCTCTTGTTCGAAAATTTCTCATCCCAGGGCTGGGTAAACGATTTCATTAATATTTTTTTAAATAGTTTTGAAGTACATTTAATATTTGTTCATGATACCAGGTCCCAATTCATTTAAAATTAGTATATTTGTTTAATTTGATAATCTTCGGCCACTTACCTTAAGATATGTTGTAGTTTTTGTCGAAGTTCGTTACTCCTCACCGTTTCCACAGCTAAAGCAGCATCTCTTTCTCTCAATTGTTGTCGCAGATGATATATCGTGTCTTCCAAGGCTTCGAAAATGGCCTGCAAATAATGAGTCATCAATACATAAGTCGTTGCAAGAGTGATTCTTAAAAATCCACAATAATTTTGTCGTTTCATGCAAAGAGAGACTAGAGTTTATTGAAATTCGCTGATTTAGGTCTCTTGGATCATAAAATGTCCTAATTGATACCAAAAAACGTGAATTTTGATAGTAAAGACAAAATTTTTGACTGCAAATTATGAAGATTCTTACTCTCGACTCCTCTACAGTGTCTGAGAGCGCAGGTGGTTCATCCAAACAGAAGAATTCCCTAACGCATGGTATCTGAACAAGAATATTGCTCTTAAGTATCCCGTTAACGAAGTCTTGTAGTCCTCTGATTCTATCGTCAAGGAAACTGGGGGCAAAATTATCGCCCAGCCATTTCTTTCTTGGTAAAGACAAGTGGGATATCGGTGCTTTTTGCCGCCTCAGCTGCGTCAGGAGCCTAACAAAGTCTGTATATCTTCTGAATATGAACCAGCATTCTCCGACCCTTGGTTCAACTCGCAGCTTGTATACCTGCGAAGGTAAACAACTGATCAGCAAAGTTTATCGCTTAAAAAACCTGTTCGTAATGTTGAATGAAAACGAAAATTGGAACATTTGGGCATTAAATTGGATAGAAAATGGCGTATATTTGATTCCTCACCGTAAATCTCGCTCTTTCTTCCATAACTTCGTACCCAACGATTGGTATTCTCAAATCGCTGTTTGACGAGGGCGGGTAACGAGCTTCTGTGTTGCTGTTTGGACTCTGCTGATTAGGATATGTGAATCTTTGTACTGTGAAAGAGTTTGAATGACCGGATCCATCCGAATCTGGGCTATCTATAGTCCGCAGTCCTTCAGGCTGCGAGTTTCTTTCTTTACTAATAGCAAGGGTTACCTCGCTCACGCAACCCACGCTGTTTCCCGAACTGGACATTTTGGTCGTTGGCTGTATGACGGGGGAAAAAATGTGTGAGAAAGGAAAGGAATTGTAGTCGAAATTCGGATTTGGTCGATTTATCTTTTTTTTTAAATACGAAAAGAATTTGTGTGATTGATCTAAATACATCTAGTAAAAAATTGTCTTTCGTTAATTATCCACGTAACTTTTACTTACCAGTTAATTGTATGTTGTTGGATCAACAAAGAGAACTAACCTCCGAACACGTCATAGGTATAATTAATGATAATTGTAGAGGTGGTGTTGTTATGCCGAGAAGAGAGGTTATAACGCTTAAAAATTAGTCGGCATTAGTAATTGCGTAAAAATTATCGACGGAGAAAATAATAAGGAGCGACCGTGTGTCGTATATGGAATTGAAACATATCACATATGTATGTAATACGTCTTGGTATTAAAATAATTTTTTTGACGTATGATAGCAGTCGTCAGAGGCAGACGACATTTTTGTGGGTCTACCGAAAGATAATTTAGCGCGGTAATTTTGAAATCGTTTTATTAAAATGTTTAATTTTCTACGACGGTTCTGTTATTACATTTGTGGAATAATCGGTATATGATTTATAAAATTTTGCAGCGATTTTATGTCAGATATATTGTGGAAAAAAATGTTACGAAGAAAAATTCGCGCACACGCATGACGTATGATTCGATCTTTTTAACCTCGTTTCACGGTTTGACAGCTCGGTTATTGTTGTGTGACAACAATAATTTAACATAACCTATCAAAGATGTATAGAGACTTATTGAACATTGGAAGTAACGTTAAAAAATGTCAGAAAGAAACTCTTACGCCTTACAAAATCGCCGTTGTTATTTTAATCAAAGAATATTGCAATGAAACAACCAAAGGTAAGAGTTAGGAATATCTAACCTGACTTAACCTAACTTTACAAAAATCCTAACGCAACTTAACACAGCTTTGATTCATTTTATCGTTTTAGCGATTATAGAAAGACGCGATTTTTGCGTACTGGCGTTAAAACTAATTCAGGTATTCGATAATTTTTTTTTTTATGAAATTAAAATTAACCGATTTTTTCTATTCTCGTAATTTATTTATTTATTTTTTGCATTTTTCTACACAGTCGCCAGATTTGGACCTTCGCAGTCTCCTAAAACTCCTCCGTTCTGAGGAATACATATTACAACGTTTTGGACAGCAGTTAGAGATGAATTTAGATTCATTGTATCAAAAAGGAGTCGAAGGTTTATTGGATTTATCTGATAGTTTAATGCGTCTGATGGACCCGCCTTTGGATCATTGCTTATCCCACCCAGCTTTGAACAAAAATTCTGTTCTCGGATTATATACTAGAAGAGTAATAATATCATTTGAAAAATTAACTTTCTATCAAGTAGTCGCCCTCTACGAGTCTTTCAAATCTTATTATAAAGTAATATACAGCCCGGAAAACACTAGGAGTTCTATCGGACTTAAGGAAAATAAGCCTCGCGATAATAAGTAAGATATCCCGCTCTGAATCAATAATAACATACAAATATTACCAAATTTTAACTTAACGTGAAGGATATCAACTTTCCTCATCTATTTTTTGTACTTTCTACAATCAAACCCAATTTTTTTTGTATAGAATTGAAGTCGTTTGGGGAGGAAGGCAGGCGGAGTTATTAGTCGCTCAACAGGCTCTTGCTCTTCAGACTGATGAACATAAAGCTTTGCCGCCCGCTGAGCTACAAGGACTTGTTAAAGAGTTGTTGAATTGTAGCCCATATTATGCCGAGGCTGTAAGTTAACGTTTTTTTTAGATATCAATCATTTTTCACCAACACCTTTGAATTTGTGGAACATTTGATTCTGTCTTTGCGATGTTTATCAGAAATTAATTGACTAGTTTCTATTTTAGCGCAACTGAATGACCCATTCTTTTAAAACATTTATAATTTGATCAACTTTTACATTTTCAGCATTACCTTAGCTACTTGAATTGCCTGCGAGTGAATGAGTATTGTGGAGCAGTAGATAGCTTGTATCACTCTTTTGACCGGCTAGCACCTCTCGAAAATCGAAATGCCTCAGAAGATAGAACTCGAACGTTTAGATACGCGGCTTTAAACCTTGCCGCTCTTCACGCTCAATTTGGTCATAAGTAGGATTTGCATTACGATATATGAAGCTTATAGTCTTCAGGTTTAATCCATTCGCTAATTTCCTTTCATTGTTTAATTCTAGAAAAGTTGCGCTAGCAGCTTTGAAGGAGGCAATAATGATGGCTCAAGAATCTGGGGATAATGTATGTCTACAACACGCACATTCTTGGATGTATCATTTAATCGACGATCAAAAGTAACTGCGGAATAACTAAACTATAACTTCTGCCATTATTATTGCATGGAGTATTTAATAAAGGTCTTATTTCAACAGAGGACAACTCATAGAACGATCCGTTGGCAAAGCTAGCATGCTAGGTATTACTCATACGACTAGTCTTGGCCTGATAGCATCCGCTCACTATACTGCGATAGAGGCAAAAAGTCCCCCTCAAGTCTTCGAGGTACTTTACAATATTTCCAAGATTGTAAAAGGCGTGTATCATCGTTAAAATGAATTCCTATGGTCCAAATGATTTTTTTTCGCAGACTTTGGTGAAGTCTGACGTGCTCAATTGCCAACATTCTATGGTGGACTTGATGTCTATGTCTTACGCAGAAAAAGCAGCGTTATGGGCTTACTACGGAAAGACAAAGATGTCTTCGCTTTGTTCGCAATTATTACTCCTACATAACACGGGAGATAAAAAACAGCAGATGTTTAATGGCTCGTCGACTTGTCAGGCGGTGGTGAACGTCGCCAATATATTTGTCGAGTTGGGAGAGTATGTTCTGGCTGAAGTAGTTCTGGGACATGCCAAAGAACGATTTCCAAATGAACCGAGCAGCAAGGTGATAAGTTAGAGTCTTCAAGCTCAGAATATTTGTACAATATAATTTTCTGAATTTTTGTTTCGCTTTTAACAATTTAACTGAATGAAATATGATCTAATGAATACAAATTTCTGCAATTTTATTGATAAATATTACAGATTTGGATGCTGAGTGAACAACTGCACAAATTCACGCGGATAATGAGGCATGAAAGATGGAGCGAAGCAGAAGCAGTAGCTGTACAAATTTCCAGTATAGATCCTTTAGAAAGCAAATTTAGGTATACTGAAAGAGCAGTAGAATTTTTGATACATCTTTGCCAAAAATTGAAACAGACTAGTTTAACGTATACAAATATGTATCTGATTTTTTATTTGTCGACTTCTGTTTCAGACGAGCTGAAGTCTCTTTGGCAAAAGGTGATTACCCTGGTGTAATGAAATTGATTCATAGTATAGAGAAAACTAAAGGATTAAATCCTCAGAATCAAGTTCGAGTTATGATATTATCAAGCCAAGTAATGTGCTCGTCGAGATTGCCTGGCCTTGGTACAACTGGCACCAATCCTCTTGCACTTTTGAATACTGCATTAGAGATAGCTACTAATAAGCATCTCTCCTATCAACAAGCCATCATAAAAATGCATCTTGCTCATATACAGGTATTATATTAATTAGTTTATATATCTAGATATGATAGAATTACTGTTTCTATCTCATTGCATGGATTATCTTGTTTCTATTGCATAAATTTCTGTGATATCTTGCTGATTATTAAACGAGGAATACACGTAGTCGAAAATAATTGATCTGAATGAATTCTCTGTTATGTATTGCATAACATAATACAGCCCATACATTTGTAAAATCTGGACTAAAATCGTCCACAATTCTCCTCATTCTGATCAATATTTGTTTTAATATTTCCAGCTCGTAATGGGAATGCCGAGTCAAGCGATGAGACTAGTTGACGATGCTATAATTCAGGTCCTGAGCCACGGCGGTTGTTTTGATCAAGGAAGAGCCTTTGTGCTGTATGCTAAATGTCTGGTAGCTTCTATCTCATCGATTTCGACAAATAATAGAAAAGAGACGTTAAAAAACGCAGTCAAAGCTCTCTCAAAAGCAAAAGATCATTTTAATAAGATAGAGGCTTTCAGTAGAGTTAAAAATACTGTATATTTACAGTCTATGATATACCATGAATTGGATTCAAAATCTGAACGGAATCGATGTTCCTTTGAATTTAGACAATTAGATATACAATTTCCTACCAAATCTGATACCATCACTATTTATTAACGATCAATAATTATTTCTAATAATATACATCCACGCATCTAATGATATAGAATACAGACTATTTTGTTACTGTGTATAAAAAAAAAATCGATTTGTAACACATCAGTGATCATTATTTTAAAAAATTTTGTATTTATTACAATATTCGAACAACAATAAAATACATTTTTCATACCCGTATTCGTGTTGAAGCATATTATTTTCCCTTGGTTTACGCACTCTACTTATGGAGTCTGGGTGTTAGGAGATTTTAAATCGCACGATTTCATAACCTAAAAAAGAAACAAACGATCGACTCAATCGACACTAAAGATTATCTCAATTGTTGCGCGATCTCTGTGAGTGAATTAAAACAGCATAAAATCGTTGATTGCTTATAACAATCCCAAATTATCTTCCGCAAGAAATTATTGTCAATAATGAAGAAATGTTAAACATATCATTGAAGCATCGTGTTGCTGCATAATATCGTATTCAAGAAATTTTCGAAAAACATACTTTTACGAATATTTCGAGGTAATATTAGAATAAAATAGGATAAAATATCTTCACCTCTATCATTGCATGTCGGTAATATATGCAGAGTCCGTTTCGTGCTATATTATCGTCGCAGACAATATGCATACTAGCGTACGAATAGCATTTTACATATAATTCTAAAAGCATTTCTAAGTCGACTATTTTTACCTAAAACTTATTCAACAATAGACTTTTTTCGCACTTTTTAGTAAGTAACGATGAACGGCGAAGAAGAGGTGAACGATCCGGATATCGAAGACGGAGAATATTACTTCGAATCTGATCACCTGGCTTTGAAGGGAAATAAAGATTACACAGCGCTTCTAAAGACCATAGTTATACTCGAGGCTCAAAGAACTCAGGGAATTTCTGATTTAGACAAATTACTAGAAGTTCAAGCCACTGCGATTAAGGATCCCATATCTTTCGTCGCTAGACTACAAGACGGAGATGTTCTCGAACTTCCTGGACCTCAGAAAATTCCAGATATTCCTTACATAGATTGGACAAAGTATAATATCGTTTTACCCGATAGTCCTATGCGACCGCAAACTAGACATGGACCAATTCTTCCTCAACTCCAAGTCAAATTAGAGCCTGAGGATGGAAAGGTGCATTCTTAAGTCCATGAGTTCACATATCCTTTTTTTGATACTGTAATCCCTTTTCGTTGACTAATTTGATCGATTGGTTTCAGGTGCTTGTGAGAGGTCGTGCGTTCGACCAAACTAAACCAGAAACGTTCAACCAGTTATGGACAACGGAAGAACAGAGACGTTTGGAGGAACTTTTGACCGAGTATCCCCCTGAAGAAGTGGAAATGCGACGTTGGACTAAAATAGCAAATGCGCTTGGTACGGGTTTGGGTATAAATCATCATCCGATTTTTCATCATCCCAAAATCACACGCTATATACAAATCCGAAAATTATTCATCAGGCAATCGAACTCCGAAGCAAGTCTCCAGCAGGGTTCAAAAATACTTCATTAAACTGCTCAGAGCCGGGCTTCCCATCCCTGGACGTGGACCTAAAGTGAAATTGGATGTAAAACGGAGTCTGAATCACCGCCATCAGAGAAATAACTATCTGCTTTTCAGACCCTCAACCTTTTTCCCGCACCAAGACATGTCTTTTAACATCGGGGACGATATGAGAGATTTATCGGTCACAGAGGACTCTGTGAGTCTCCTAAGCCAGACTTTGCGAATTGATTTCACCCCGATTTCTAGTTCTTTTGAATCGTGGAACTTTCATATCTTTAGCTTTGTGCATCCATTTCCAGCTCGTTCTTCAACTCTTTCAATATTTCCAGGAAGATGATGGCGGGAGCGGATCTATGGAAGACACTGCAGAGCTGAGACACATTCAACTGCTGCGGCAAGTTAAGGCAGAGAAAGGAGACGATCAGTTGCAGACTTATCAACATACAGGATACAAAGTGAGATAATGGGATCTAACATCTGAGAGATTGATCTTGTGGATAAAAATCGGATTTTAAAAATGAAATTCAATTTTTTCACAGTGCACACTGTGCGAGGAAGAACCTTTGAAGGGTACACGATGGCATTGTGAAGATTGCCAAGACGAAACTAATCTGTGCGGGGATTGTGCCGTTGCTCAATTAGAATCTGAAACTCCTATGCATCCTCCTTCGCATAAACTACTCGCTATCAGACCATCTCAGAATAACAGAAGCTACGATACAGACTATTTTTCTCAAAATTTTAGTGATACTTCGTATAATTATTTAGATCCTAATTTTCTTCCTGAATAATCGATTTGTATTATTGTAGGAATTAGTAAATACAGGCGTGAAAGATTAGTTGTGAAGGCTTGTTCAAATTACGCACCGAATTAGTCTTATAAAAGATAATTTTATTTTTTCATGTAAAATTTACTTTACTTTAAATTTAATTTACTGAATTATTTTTAGCGAATTTTTTGTGAATCCTGCTCTTCAGATCTTGAAAAGTACCGTTTTTCAAACTCTCACGAATTTCTTTAAAATATTCCAGGTAATGGTGTGTATTGTGTCTGAAATGAAGAGAAATACATGATTTAAAGCGTCGAAAATTGACGATATAATTTATAAAAAAAAAAGAAATGCAGTTTCTTCTTACATCATTAAAAGAACTCGTTCCAAGAGCTCTTTGGTATGATGTAAATGATTTAGATAAGCCCTCGTATGGTTTTGGCAAGTTAAACATTGACACCCTTTGCATATTGGTGTAAAATCATCTGCATATCTACAAAAGAAACGAACAAGTATATTATAAACCGCAGTATTTAAGTCAGGATCGTCTCTTAGCCAACGACGAAAGTTTACCGTGATTCTCCTATCGATATCATAGGTGATTCATCGGCTGTGGAATGTTGGCTTAAAAATGTCAGAGCGCAGAAACGTTCGGTGATAAAATAAGGGTAGGTAGAATCGAATAGATCTACTCCCAAATCGACGAGATTAATCATAGTCTCAGGGTTCCAGCTGCCCATAGAAATCCGCATTTTCTCTTCCGGCAGTAAATTCTACAGCAAATAAAACCACAGAGTTAAAGACTGTGGGAAAATTCTGAAACTAGGGACGTGGTTTGATGAGATACGGACAATCGTGTGTTTGACCACTTCTTCTATCCTTTCAAAATTTATGCTTTCTACGTCAGGCCCGTTAGAATGCAATCCGTCGATAGCATATCCAGAAAAATCTTTGCCTTCAAGATTTTCAATGTAAAGTTTTCTGGCCTCTGTGCTGTAGCCTCCTTCAATGGCTGCGATAATCGCTTTATTTTTAATAACTTCAGAGTCGTTATGTCTGGCCAGGCATTTTTCCATAAATTTTTTGCTTCTATCAACAGATTTTTGGACTCTTTTAGAACTACTATTCGAATTTGTGTCCCCGTCGCATAACGGCATGTAAAAATCAGGCCTAAACGCCTCGACTATATCCATGTACTCGTCGGGATTCATAAGCCTCTTTCCATGCCTCGTCCACAAAGCGACTGTGTCTTTCTCGTTGTAACCAGGAGGCGTGGCTTCGGTGGGATCTTGAATTGTTAGAAATACAGGATATTCCTGAATAATAATTCGTTTATTAGAACAGAAAATGCCAAAGCAAAATAAGAATATAGAAGAGATGACGAGTTCATTTATTTTCCCAGTCTTCACCTTCAAGCCGATAAAATCTCCGATTGATTTAAACTGTCTGACGGGATCAGCCATGGTAAATGTTGAAGGTAGAGAAAGTGTTAGTATCTGTTTTTCCGTAGTAATCATTTCTAAGACGTCTTTAGTTACGTGAGGAACACTGCCTCGCTGAAATAATATGAATAAATGTTTTTTTGAGGGTGTAAAGAGATCGGTTAGATTATTATCAGTTCTGTTTTCGTTTACAGATTTAGATAGTCTAAATAAAACCAAGAGAATGAAGAATCTCAGATTCAGATTAAAATTAAGAGCATGCCGCGTTTCACCTTTGTGTAAAGCATTAATAACGGAGTTTCCAATATCACATCAGGTATCCTCTCTAGTCCTGATAGAGTACCAAGCCTGGCAGCACATCGAGTCAGTGATTCTGGAGTAAACTTCATTTTTTCTGATAGGATATTGCATAAATATTATTAGCACTAGCATAGAACGAAATTGATTAGTAGGTTAGGTTAGGTCGAGTAGAACATGCACAGAATTATTGGATTGAATAAACGACATGATATACATTGATCAGTTACTTTTATTTCATACATTTGATGGGGCGGCTTTTTTCATTGATTAATAACTAACCCGCTGCTTTTAGTTATCGATTTTAGTTCGGTAGAAAATACGACATAACCTCAAATAACCACAAACACGTGAAAAGGCTAGTGACAGATTATCAGTATGTAATTACCTACGAGTCCGCTAGCTGGCGCGTAAAGCCGAATTTGAAGCTTCTTACCAAATTTGCATTTTTTTTTTTTTAATGTTCTTTTGTTTTTATTTTACCATAAATCTAATTTCCTAAAAGCTTGGGATATTGGATAATGAATATTTCCGATTTTTGTTTAAATTACGCAAATTTTTTACACTCTTTTCGAATTATTTACCAAAATTTGTCTCAATTTTGCGCTATTCTATTCGAAATTTGATAAAATAACCTATAGATTCTTTCTAGTAATGCTCTTAGATCAGTGATTATCTATATTCAGTCATTTTTGTCTCCGACCTTATTTTATTTTACGTCTCTGATGATATGATAGAATCATTAATGGAATATAAGGTCGAAGCCACCGCGCATTCTTTCTTCGCGCTACTTTCTTTCATTGATTAAGGAGGAACATCAGCTTCGCGCGTAAGGGGAAATTAATAGGGAGGGTTGGTAGTGTTGAGCTACAACCCCTCCTGAAATCTCTCAGCTGTCCGTGGCTGTACGCCAATCAAAACGACTCGCGAGAGAAAAAAAACACTGTACACGGCAACGGGTGTACCACGATTGCCTTGCTTTAGCGTGAAAAACGACAAAATATCGCATTTTTCGGAGAATTTCTGATAATTATAGGAAAATGGCAGAATGAAAACACCTCTAACTTTGCATATAGGTTCTTGAGTGTTTGAGCTGTTCAGAGGTAGTTTTTTTCTGACCTATCACCATTTTTTATTTTACTATGAATATTTCAAGACGTGGCTGACGAGTTATTCGCTATGATCATGTATAAAATGTTCAAAGTTTGCAAATTATTTATTAAAAAATGGCTGAATGAAACCGTTTAAAAATTTGAGAGGCCATCGAATGTATATTCAAGAATATATTCTGAAAATTTCATTTAGTTATCACCATTTTGATGAAGCTGATGTTCCTCCTTAATAACCATATAGTACGCAGGTAGTAGTAGTAGTAGTTTTTTTTTTTACGGTTTCTCAGAATTCTACTATGCGCCACCTGCAACTTGTAAGGGTAGTAATTTTTTGTATCCGCATTCCTTCGACGCGCTACTATCTTCTCATTCATCATCCAATGTATCAATGGTAGTGAAGTGATGCGCGAAGGGCCGGGAATTGGGATCTAAAAACTAGCGATGTAAACAAACGAACGAACAATTAAAAGAACAACTCAAAAAGCGGAAATCAAATTATCTAATCTAAAGATCTATCTAAAGATCGAATCAGAAGTAGCAGAAGAATAAAAAGGAGAAGACGGAGAATAATTATAGCTATGGTGACTACAAATAAATCAAACAAAATAAGATAAAAAATAAACAAAAAAAGTGAAGCGCGTTGCGTTATCGACGGGACGAGTTCTCGGCGAAGCTGATATCGAGCTTCCGTTTTTTACCACGGAGTCGACGGTTTCTATCGAGTAATCAAGTATCGCGGTGTCTGTGCATTTGTTGACAATTTGGAGGTTATAGGTTATGTGTGTTGACAATATTTACATTATTAAACTTTATTGTTATAACTTATAACTACAATCGTTTTGTGGACTAGCTTATTATTAGATAAAAACAAAATAACCAAACATGGTGTATCTACACTTCCCCTCAAATCATACCGAAGAGGAATTAATGCTACAAGCAAAATACAACAAACTCAAAAGAAAGGTATTCATCCCGATTCTTTCTATTATTATATAAAATTTCATCGTCACACTAGACATTGAGCAATAATTGAAGAAACTTTACCAAATATTTAAACTTTCGCATCGAAATTTCGGTCATTTTTTTAACCTAACGTAAAAATGGAGTTAATTTTTAATTTTTATCGCAATTGCATCACAATACAAAAATCTAATTCAATCGAACAGATAAATTCACAAATTTATTTCCTCCTCTTCATATTTATATCGAATTTTCTATTCCCTTTTTATTTTTTAAAGAAAAAAGCTCTCCAAGCTTTGAAGACGCCTAAGCCAGAGCCGGAGCGTGTGCCCCAGATACCTAAGAGACCAACAGAAGCTAGAGACGCGAGAGAGGTTGCTAAAAAGTTGATAAAGTCAGGAGTGATCACAGCCATTCCCAAGACTCCAAAACGACCAGAGCAATCGTTCAAGAGGCCGAGGGGCTTGGAGAGAAAATTGAACAGTACAGAAAAGACTGTGTGTTCTTATCAACCCTTTTCTGCTACGCAACCGGAAGAAGATGATACCGAAGCATCTAGACCAAGGGTCAAAGACTTATACGATAGTTTTGTCAGCGCTAGAGATCACGAGGAAAGAGGGGTGCCTGATAAGCAGTCGCAAGCCAGACCAGAGAACAAACCTAGGGCTGGAAACACAATATTTGTTTGCGGACATAAGATTTCTGAAGATTTCTTGAAGAAACATTTCCAAACCTTTGGCTCCATAGTCAATATTTCTATGGAAACGGAAAAGAAGTGAGTTGTTTTCTTAAAAACCTGAAGAGAATTCTTTTCAGTAAAAATATGCGAAACTAGTAACAGAATATGTGCTAATTAATCACTTACCATTCTAATGAGACCATTTTTTTTATCCTTCTAGCCGGGGATTCATTACTTTTGATAAGGCTGAGGTTGCGGAAAGGGCCATAAGCGAAATGGACGGAAGTATGGTGTCTTCGATACAGTTGAAAGTATCTTTGGCCCGAAGACAGCCTGTGATAGACCCTATTAACGACACAACATCCAGTTCTATGTGGTCTTCGGTAGCAGCAAGTTATTCACAAAAGAGTGCTCACAAAGACAGACGAGATCTGAAGGTCTACGATGAGGACATATTTACGTAGACTTAAACCCTGTAAGATATTATCAACGTTTATAATTACCATTTAGCACTTTCTTAATTTTGAAAATATGGAGAGATGACTGGGACTCGCTGACGTCGATACTGCAAAATATTTCCAATGTGTTTTTCTTCGATTTTTTAGCTGAAATTTTATAGCTACATTTACATCGTACTATGAAGAGTATTATATATAATTATTGTTTAAATAACGAAGCTGAATACTGTCGAGGGTAATAAAAGGGTCGATATTTTGGTTCTATGTGTTTGTTGTTAGTCTGATATGGTATTAGAAGAATGAAAGGAGGTAAGGAGAGAGAGGGAAGTTGTTAAGTTTACTGAAATTGTAAATAATTTACAGATTTATTAAAACGTAACCATCAACAATAATCAATAAACTAATATCATAGATCAAACTACCATAAGATTGTACAAATCTATTATCATTATACAAAATAATAGCGATATTTTGATTCGAGAGATACAGTATAATAAATACCAAGCTGTTTTATATTCACATTGGGGTGTTTGCGCACATTTACTTCTGAGATGTGCGCAAATAATATTTTCATTGCGGGGGATTGAAGTAATCCCAATGATGGTGATGCGTGACTGTCCGCGGTGATCCAAAACATAAAATCAACAAGCCAGCTATTAGCAGTAGCAAAGCGCAGAGGGCCAGTTCAATCTCTTTAGTTTTTTCACCACGATCTTCGGTGCTAACTCTGGAAGCAACGTAGCCAACGAAATGCCTCATAGCTCTGGTACCGGCCAATCTAATAGCCCTCAGCAATTGCTGCGTCATATCCGCTATGCTTGGTTCAGGTTCGAACCTGGAGCCGACAGGGGATGCGAGGGAAAAGAAATTCGTTGGAATTTGAGAAGTGGGAAACGTTACGTAGTGCGTAGTCCCGGCATTTGGCTGCCTATGGGATAATTCCTCCTCATTATTTTGAGCGTAAGATACAATCGCTCTCTGCGGCTGTATTTGGGCTTCGGGAACCGGGCTAGGAACTGGATCTGGTATATCTGGAGTGACGGAAATCAACGGAGGCAACGATTTAACGGGAGATGCTGTCTGCCTTACGAATTTCTTTCCGTCTTTACTCGGCGATGATGATCTAGACCGAGAAGACTTATGTCTATCATCTCTACCCTCTTCTCTGCTGAACGCTCTACTCCGATTTCTACTGTCTTCTTGAGCAGGAGTTGAAAGGTTCTGCTTTGTACAGGTCTCCGCTATTTCTGAAGGATTTTCTGCTGTCTGCTTTTGATCTTGACTTTCCTCTTTAGCGAGAGTCGAAATACTTGGCGTTATATGGGTCTCAGCTGTTTCTTGGAGACTTTCATAAGTCGGTAATGACTTAAGAGCATCTTCAGGCTCTGGGGACTTTTCCAAAGACTTTGAGTCCTGCTTTTCTTCAACTTCAGGCTCTAGATCAACAGTTTTGACCGACACAAACGCTTCTTCAGGAGCCATGACTTCCTTGATAGCTTCTATCTCTTCTTTATTCTGCTCAGATATTTCCTGAACAGTTTCTTTCTCCTGGTTTAATTTTTCCCGTTCCAATTCCACTGCCGTTCTTTCTTCCTGTTCAAGCATGTCACTTTCTTCCATAAAATCTTGATTGTCTTCTTCGACACGATCAGATCTCTTCAGCGATTCGATCAGCTCCTCTACCACAGTGGACACTTCATCCTTGTCGGTTTTCTCAGGGGTAGCTTCTCTGCCGTGACGAGAAGCGGCGACTAATTCCAGGTGGCTTCTAATCGCGATTAGTTCCTTAAGCAGCGAAGGGTGAATGTTGTTCTCCGTTATGTTCGAAGTGCTGGATATTTCATTCGCCGATACAACAACAGCGTCAACTTCGGATGCAGAAATCTTATGGGCTTCAATTTGGCCGACATTAAGTCTCTCAACTCTAAGATCAGCTACTTCTAAGCTAGCGATTCTGATCCTGTCTTCATGCAGGAAAGGAATCGAAGTCGACGGAGTAACCGGCGTCGCGATTCTCTCCTCCAGGACAAGCTCTGTGCCAGCAGAGGCCTTCTTCTCGACATTTTCTTCTTCTACTTCATCGGGTGGCTCGATAAATTGGTCCATTACCGGGGACGGAGTAGCCCGCACTCTTTCGCGATCTATTAATTGCGGAAGGGGCGGTACTACCGGTGAATTTCTTCCGAAAGTCGGAGTAGCAATTCGTTCAGTAGATACCAGGATCTGCGACCCGGACCTTGACGGCGACATGACGAGTTTAGCCCTCGTTACTTCCTCCTCTATTACAACGTCGTCTGGTAGCGGATCGGTCTGAGTCGATGCAGCCACCTCAACAACGCCGTTAGAGGCAATGCTGACCTGGTCGGGAGCGTCGCGACGTGATCTTGGCGGCCTCGGAGGCGCCGGTAGCGGCCTATCTTGTATTTTACTCAGGACTGGGCCGCTTCGTAAATCGCGTGAGTCTGGGTCGTCGGAATCCAATTCCGTGTACGGCGTAACGTCCATTTGGTTTACCGATCTGTCTTCCGAGGTCGAGCGCCTTCTGGACGGTCCCAAAGTGCTGTAGGCACGTAGGGGCCTGACTGGGACTGCAGGAGTCGAAGTGGGTTTTGGGGACGTGGCAAATTTGTCACGACGTCTTCTTGGCGGTGGTGGCCTTGGGGGTTTTTCGCGCTTGTCGACCACCGCGTAGCCGGGCAGATCGCGGGAGTCTGGATCCCGAGGTGTTTCGGAGTCCTCTTCGAGGTAGCTGACCTCGGGTAGAGACTCGGCACCTCGAGATGTTCTGTCGTCGTCGGCCACAGACGTTCCTCGAGAATGAGATCTTCTCTTAGGCGCTATTGGCGCGGGTTCTATATACTCGTGGTCCAGGCGGTTCATGAAAGTCTGCAGTTGTTCCTCGCTCAAGACTTCCGGGATGTCGTGGACCTGGAAAAACGGGTAAAGATCGGGCAATTTTTTACCGAGTGGAAAAAGAGTCAAAGGAATCATGAAAAGAAGACCCGAAAGCATTGTGGTACCAAAATTCGGTACACGAATCGGAAACCGATAGAATTTTGCCTCAAAAATTTCAAAGGACTGTCCGAATTTACACAACGTTGATCACTAAGACCTCGAATCGTTAGTTTTGGGAAAAGTACGGCTTACCTCAGGTGGGAAGCTGTTTCCTTCCGGCCAATCCATTTCCTGTCGATGACCATTGCATATCGCGGCTGTCGATCTGTGGCCGTTAATGTATCCGGCGTTTGTATCAGCCTCACGACGTCCTCTTTTCCGTCGTCTAGGTGCTACCGGGGGTGTCGGTGGCATAGGGGTTGGTTGAAGAACCCCAGAGCCAAATTCTGAGTAGCTTCTAGCAACAGACCTAGATTTCCTGCGTGCAGGTTTCACGACGACAATATCATCCAGGGGTTCAATAGCTGTGGGAATACCTTCAGCTTGGTAAATAACCCGGTGTCGAGACCCCTGCCGAGAAATGCTGCCGGTTTTATCCCGCGGAAAGTTTTGGTAGTCATCAGCTCTTATGGATTCCTCACTCCGACGTCTGTCCCTTTTCGGTCTTGCCGGCGGCGTAGCGTCATAAGATTCCGGGGGATTTTCATCCCTACGTTTTCTCAAGGACCGTGTACGGACCGGACGCGTTGGGGGAATAGCGTCCAGTTCATGATCAGCCAGGGCGTTTCCCGTGGGTCTAAAAGCGTCCCGTATTTCGCTCGCGAGAAACCTCCCCATGTTCATGTCGTCCTGGCTTATCCCTTTAGCGCGTAAAAAAAACTCGTCAGAGTCAATCTCCTCAAGGACTCCACGCCTGCGACGATCGCAGGAACTTCCACTCGACTGTTGTTCCCGGTCAGATCTTACGCTGGCTTCTTCAGGGGTCGGCTCTCGCGGTAGGTATATCTTCCGCGGTGGATCAATCGGCATGAAATCCCCACCGTAATTGTCTTCGCGGTTCATATTTTCTCCCGAGTATTCTTCGTTCTCATAGGAATCATGGTGCTCAACATCCTCAATGCCCTCAGCAAGATGCTCGTCGATCTCATCAGCCTCCTCAGATCCATGCAGCCATTTTTCTTTGGCTGCTTTCACTGCCTTAGCATGATCCTCGAAAGAGTCTTCCTCCAATGCTCGAGGATATAGTCTCGGGTCAGGAACATCTTCGGCAATATCGTCCTCCAAATCGTCAGTAAAACCCCGTCCAAGTGGCAGCTCTACTATTATCCGCCGATTTTCAATCTCCACTGAGTCTTCGTCGTTGTATTCAACGTCTTTAGTTCGAGCTCTGATCACTTCGATCGGTAGTTCATCAGGAGGTTCATCCCGGTGTCTGTCTCTAGACTCTTCTAACGAACGATCGTCCGATTCTTCCCAAGGCAGTCGCTCCTTAGATTCGGTGGTTTCCGAGCGAAAAGCGACCTGCGGTTCTTCTATGGACGGATGTCGCCAAGGCTTAGAGCGCTCAACTGCATTTTCCGGCTCATCATCGGCGTATATTATGTCCGAGAAACGTTGTACCCATTTTGCACCGATCGGTGCTTTCTTCTTAACGCGGGGAACGGTCGCAACTTCGGGGGACTGGGCGCGAGATGGTTTCGGGGATGAGGTCGCGTACTCACCACGACTCTTCGACTTCTTATCGAAGAGTCTTGGGTACGTTGAGAAGTCGAATATGTTGCGTTTCGAACCGGAAGTCGATTCGTTTGAGTTCTGTCGTTCCTTTAGGGGCTTTCGAACGCGTCCTAAAGTTGGCAGGCTTATGTTTGGTCGTTTTATGTTGAACTTTGGCCTCTCGGGTAAGTTGAACTTCGGCCTGTCTGGCATGGAGAATTTAGATCTGTCTGGAAAGTTGAATTTCGGCCGTTCTGGTAGCGAGAATTTCGGCCTGTCCGGCAAAGAGAATCGCGATTTTTCACTTTTAGCCGGTTTCACGCTCTTCGGCTTTTCAACTTTCGTCGTTTTCGTCTTATCTGTCTTTTGTCGTTCTGGCAACGAGAAACTCGGACGCTGAATTCCTCGTAGACGGGAACGCAGCTTTCCTGCCTGAGATCGTAGACGCTGGGGGAAGCCCCGAGCACCACGACGGAGCGGTAGCTCCTCCAGGGCCGATGAATCCACCTAAAATAAGAAAAAAACAAAAATTCACCGGATAAAATTTGTGGCAAAAAATCATCTAAATCAAATTTACATCAAGGCGTTTTCTCACACCCACCACAAATCTGTGCCTGTTAATTTGTGTATACTATAGTAGTTGTTTTCGGTTGTGGGCGCGGCCTATTTCGAAGCGAAGTGCTAATATTACCCGCTTCTTAAATAAGTTAGGTAACAAGCCAGGACTATAGTGTCGAGGCCAGTGATGGCCGTGACAATTTTTTATTTATTTTTTCGTACCCTGGCTTACTTTTTTAGAAAAAGAAAACTTTCATTTAGGTCAGAGATTAGTACCAAGAAATTCATGCTGCTGATGTCGATGAAGATTCACTCTATTATTAGAATTTTATACACGTGTACTATATGTATATTGTATCTCGCGCAGAATCTGAAGAGATTTCCTTCTCGGTTCAAGGCTTCGTTTTGCGTTTAAAGTTGGATCAATTAATGTACAAGAATAACTGATTAATCGCTCTCGATTTGCCAGCGAGTGAATTGTGGATTAAACAATTCATTCAATGTTTAATTCGTACGTTATTCGTTTATTTTTATGCTATGAAAGACTAGAAAGCTGGAAAAATGTGGAGAAGACGAAATTGTAGGTGCCTAAATTACGTTTCTCTATCTTTGCATTCAAATTTGTGTTTTTCTAACTTGTGAATATCTGATAAGTTTTACACAAAAAGATGATTTACTTCAGAACTAAAAGTACATATCGTAATAGTGGCTTACTGACTGGGCACAGAGACAAACAGTTGTTTGCGCTGGATTGCGGACTGTTTTAGAATCATTTGCGTCACAGCCTCGTTGAATCACAGCTACTTTAAGTTTAAACTGTGAAAAACTTGACTTCGGATTCGTGTTTCTACATTATACTCAACGTACAATCTTGCGTTTGTAAAATTATATTGCCCAAGTCTTCAGCTTCTTATTTCAAGTTATATATTCGAATGTAAATTCTCGGAGCACATTCATCCCCTTGTGTTCGTATATTAATCCTCAAGTATATAATTCCGCATTTAATTATACCCTTCCTGCGAGAACTGAATAAAAAATACGAATAATAAGAAGAAGGAGAAGCAGAATCAGTCAGATTTGGTACAAAAACATATTAAGGGCGAGTTAAATGAGAAAATATTACCACGTGGTCTGTGCCGATAACAGGTGGGTAGAAATAAGAAACAATGACTGCAGGGATTCTCCGACTTATACGGACTCATTGTTGTTTGTGGGCGAAGGTAGGTACTTTACAAAGCTTACAGTTACAGTATAGACGCATAAGCCTGCGTAGGAAGGTATGACAGTTTATCGTGAAAATTTCCAACCATGTTACTTACCCAAGTCTAAACATTCACAAAAAAGCTACGGGGTTCATATCAGGAATTAGCTCACGAAAAGTGTCAGATTCGTACAAAGAACTAGAAGGATTAATAAAAAATCGCTATTCGGTGTTATACGCTGCAAGGGCAAGGATGTCCACAAGTGTTATTCGGCATTCAACCTCGTAGTTATTCCAAAGTCTCTGGTTAATTAATGTCCATAATGAGAGAGTACCGTTTTCTGAATGGCAGAAAAGAATGAAAAACTTTGCACTTACGCATCGAAAGGTGATTCAAATTGTAAATTATTAGTTTCATACTTTTCTTTCTTACGAAAGAGATCGTAAACACTATAGCATATAGTAGAAGACACAAAACTACATGGATACCGATATCCTCCTATGCACTGTTATCTGAAAATAATGTGCAACACCGATAGAAATGTACAACAGAAATTTGAAAGCCATTCATATAGTATAGCTCTAGTCTTCTATTCATTGTTTAGTATATTTGGACATACATATAGTCTCCTCGTGTGTCCATCTCACTCGTCTCTTTCCTGATCTCATTTACTTGATATATTTCCGGTAAAATGGTTCAAGTTTTCGCGGTTCGATAGTGGGAATTTTATCGTGGAGAAAGTGAGATAGGAAGCGAGATGGATAGAGCGAGAAAATGTGTTACCTGACTGGTATTGATCTCAGCATCCGTTCTGGACTCGGTGCAGGGTGTTGGTGCATTAAGGAAACGTTCCTCTAGGCGGTCCTGTAGCTGTTGGGCCGTTTCTTGGTCCTCCGAAGTATCGCCAGTCTCTCCAAGTTCTCGTGCCTGCATGGCGCTGTCCTCGATTTCACCATCCAAAGGGACGATCACATCCCCATCAAGGACAAGCTGATTCGGTGAATATCTTCGTTCCTGGACGTCGAGACTCTCGTCGCTATCAGCGACGTGTACGACGTCCGTGTCGTTAATCCGTACCACAGGTGCAGCGGTATTAGGAGTGTGCAGGGTGCTCATTGCCGCCAGCAAGGACGGGCTCCCTATCGGCTCGTACTCGTGTTCGCTAAGGGCAGACGACATCCTGGTGGAAATCTGGTTATCACCGAAACGATGAACGGCTCAAAATTCTCGGAGGGAAAAAAAAAGGTCGCGAAAAATGAAATCTGCTCGAAAAAGAAAATCAGGCAAAAGAAAAAAAAAAAAAACAGAAAAAAATCATCAGATATTCGGTGCTTCCGGTTCTCCGTTTCTCTCCACCTTTATCAACCGATCGGCACTCTATCTTTCCGTTTCTATATACTGCTGCACCGGTTATTTTCGTTGCTTATTCAACACCCCTAGCTCTTTTTTTTTTTTGTTTCTGTTTTCTTTCTATCTTATTCTTCTTTCTTACTGCACCAGCACGCGATAACTAGGCTCTCGGTGTTTTTTGCCTCATTTTTTTCATGGCTTTTGGCACTTAGCGGACTGCGAATTTCAGAGATGGAGATGCCTCGTCGCCGCTGGACGAGGTACTGCGAGCTGACCGATGATTCTATCTATAGGCCAGGCCGGGCAAACCCTAAATAGCTCGGACTGGCGTATAACCGCGACGGCGATGGTGTTCGCGATGACGAAATCGCGGTATGCGGTAGAAGAGATTCTCTATCGTCTACATACGCCTATACCTATATACAAACCGTCTCGCTATTTACTTTGGGCCGTATCTGCATATATACTTACCATCGACCTTCCTGGAGCAAAGAAGAAGAACTCGGCGGAGGTGGTGGCGGTGGTGGCGTTTGCATTGTGTTCCTCGACGGCGGACGACCGACCAAAGCTTTTCTTTCCGGTAGCAAAGAATCACTTTGATAAAACTGACAACCGCATCTTACTTCGCGACCCAAACTTGACGTCGAAGACGCCCGGGAAGTACGTCCCTTTTCTGCGGTACGTTCCGCCATGCCGTTCTTCTTCGTTGCTTTCTTTATTCTTCGCCGACGCTCTTCTCAGTTCAACCTCCCGAGCGTAGGCGGAGGTCGAGAAGGGCAGCCATGTATATATGACGTAGAAAATACCCTTGCAGAAATAGTGCAAATTCAAACCGGACTCATAGACCCGGTCACTGTCGCGGCGCGCACACCTCTGGGTCGAAGATTATACTCGGCCAAGAAGTACCAGTTGGGTGTCTCTTTCTGTGCCCATTATTTATAGCCTTTTCTCTATTCTATTCTATTCTATTCTATTTGCTCAGGACTGCGAGATCTCGCGGCTAGAAAGAGTGGATTGACCGGACAATCACCTGTCCTAACTTAAAAAGATATGACCCTGCAGCAGCAGCTGAAGAGGGGTTCAAGTCTTCAGAGACCTATTTACGAGCGAACGACGAGATATAATCCATGGGTATAAAATCCACCCTGAAATAATTCAACGATTTAGAATTTTTGGCCGCTGTTCCAATTTAAGGTGAACATAAATAGGCGTCGCGACGCCGATGCACCACTGACGTCATATTATATATAAAATAACGTGGGTTGAGAATTTACAAAGAAAAGAAAATAATCATTCGTAGATTTGTCATACGATGACCGAAACGGTTCCTTTTTCTTTTTCTTATTCTTATTTTTATGCCGATTGTTCATGTCTAGTCGGATTTTTAGAATCATTCTCTTTGTCTTTAGTCAAGATGATATTTACGGATACCAGCTGACTTAGCTGCCTTTGTATATAAACCTACAGCTCAGCACGTTGTATCGATCTTAATGCGATTATTTTTTACACGAACACGTGAAGATTCACGCCCAAAACGTAAATAACGTGTGGCTAACACGAGTCTGAATCTCTTAAGTCTGAATCTTTGTTTATTTTTAAACAGGAATTTCAGTTTACTCGAACGATAGATACTGAAGCATGGGTCTTCTTTTTAAACGATTATTCAGACGTCGATGTTTAGCAGCTTTCTGTATACAAATTCGTAATATTGCTATATAACGTCTCATATGTATATTGCAAAGGAAAAGTTTATTTCTACTCATAGAAACGATTTTAAGTACGTCAAAGTGATAATTCCTGTTCCAGAAAATCAATTTTTTTTGCTCAAGAAGCCATAAGGCAGAAAAATGGCTCGTTGAAATCATTGCTAAACTTTACATCTCCGCGAAAAGAAGAATCCTCGTTTCGTGATATCTCACTTCATCCAACTATCCTCCATGCGATAGATGTAAATTTTTGGTCCTGGGTACCTATTTTTGTATAAATAGTCACAGTAGATATAGTAAGACTAATACGTGGCGAACATAAGAGACAGAAGTCCGAGACGCGTTTTAATGAGGTCTCAATGTAACGATTTTATTGTAATTGTAATTGTAATTGCAATAGTTATAATGATCGTGGTAGGGAGGCAAGGAGGTGGCTGTGTCGATTGCCGGGTAGGAGATACGCCGGGGTCAGGCGAGCTCGCTTGAATCGGGGAAATGGTCGCGGGCATCGATGCAGGCCGCCAGGTCAAGCACTAGGTGATGTAGAGTTGGATGCTCGAGTATTTCCGCTTCCGGTAACGGTGGGTGACAGCGTGGTCGTTGCTGTCGCCTTTGAAACGATCTGTGCAGGTGGAGAACGACGTCGCAGAATACGTAGCGAACCAAAAGTAGCCTCAGAAAATCATCCCCGAAAAATTGAAGAACGCTCGTTTCTGAAATGTTATTTTTCACCGATTAGTTACAGAGACACGAAAGATCGGTGCTTCGAAAATTTGCCTCTATATTCTCTTTTCTCTAAACACATCATGAGCATTTTTGCTAATAGCGTGACGAGGCAATTAGAGAATACGACTAGTATATCGAAAGATTTATAGACTCAAAGTTCGTTGCCAACAATTAGAAGTTTCTGGGGTAAAATAGCTGGAAAATATTCCTTAATCTATACGCGAGTTCGTTGTGGCCAACTTTCCATGGTTGTTGTTATGCAATAATATGGAGTTTCGTGCTTGGGGACGATTCCTATTCGTTTGCAATTAATCTTTCTCGAATTAATACTGCACGCTTACATTTCAGCTTGCGATTCTTATTTTTTTTTTTTTTTTCACGGTTCTGATCAGTCATGATCTCATTATTCAAGCGCAGAACGTAAAGATTCCTATTTTTAGATCTCGAGAATACAATTATTCAGTTTTTTACTTTGTTTTTTTCTTTCCCTTCGCGACAAAGAAGGGAGAATATATTGTGCTCGTCTGAGTGGCGAGTCGGATCCATATCAAGACTTGGCAGATGGTCAAGTTTTGAAAATGGGTCAAAATCCTTTAGCAAAATAATCTCCTGGAATAACTGTATCTGTGGGTAATTGATTTATATAAAAAAAGTAACGCATAATCTTACCGCATCGTGATCGCGTTACAAGACGACTAGCCTCTACGAGAAATCGTTCGACGTAGGTCTGGCATCGCTCCCAATGGTGAATGGGGAGGCTTCCCACGTTGCAAATAAGGCAGAATGCGGCAAGAGGCGCGTGGAGGAAAAGAGTGAACAGACTTCCTCCATGGCGAAGATCCCTCAGCGTTGGTGGCGTGTCTTGTGGTGACATAAGCACCATCAACGGTTGTCCAAAGTAGCGAGGTATTTCTTGGAACACAAAGCTGTTGTCCGAGTCGACTACAACGAATAGTGGTTTTCGTGTAAAGGGGTAAAGGTCCCCAGGGTAAAGGCAGTGGGGCTCTTTGCCGCCGGTTGGCCTCTTCCCATGCTCCGGATCACGTTTACTGCTCGTAGAAACACCCCCCAGGTCGTACCCCACTGCAAACGAAAAGGGAACAAAGTTTATTGGGCCTTTACTAAACGGTTGATCACTCTTCTTACCCAGTTTAATACTCAACATCAGAATGACTAACTAGAGCGTGAAATATCGATCGACGTCTCGTACAGTGTAAAAAATAATTACGAACATCACATCGATCAAATACTACAGCTAATTCAATTGTCGAAAAAACTGGATAATCTCGTATTCTAAGAAGCAACTCACTCTCTTGGGGCTGTTTAACAGTGGAGAAACACCCGTCAGCAGAAAGGTATAGAAGAAGAGCCCCGTTAGCTGGTAGCTCCTTGAATCCACTGGCCAAAAACACCTGGACCTGACTATAGGTTGGTTTATAGAGCAGATATTTGTGAGGATTATCACGTCTCGGAGCACCGTTCTCAGCTGGATAAGGACCTGGCCTGAAAGGCAGTCTTCCTGCTGGCGATGCGTCGTGAAGATGTGTGGGATCCTCCCTAGGTTCTCTCTCGAGTGTCTGCAGCATCCTGAACATGTCCATAGATAATTCGCTGAATTTAACTTGATCGGAGCAATTCCCGACTATCAGGATTTCCTGCAGAGATAGGCACATGGGTGGTGAACGTTCTACGGGTGGTGAGGTCAGGGGACCAAGTCTGTGTGTTAGAACAACTGGGTTAGCGTCAGCGTGAAGAACTCCGACTGCCGCCTCCGCCTTTACGAAGGCTTTTATCTCGTCCAGTACCAGGTTCCATTCGACCTGATCTTCGGGCTCGTATGTGCTGGTGTAATCCGCTATTTGGGCGTCGAGTTCTCCGACCAATTCTCGCACAAGTTTCATTTTGTTAAGCAGCAAACAAACGACGATGAAACGCGCGTAGTACCTAAGCTTCTTCACCATTAAATCCGACCTGTCCTCCTTTGCAGCACGGCTGTAATATGCACGTCCTCTAATTGCAGCGTAAAACGAATATGCCTCATGGAGGTAAGATGTCTCGCTAGTTCTTAGATAGTAGTGATAATACAGCTGGCCAATCTTGCTGGCTATTTCTCCGATCTGCCAACGTTTCAGTCCGTATTTTGTGTCGAGAATTATCCTGGAATTTGGAAGATTTTATATACTGTCACATGGCCATGGTGGATACCACATGGTGGGTGAATAGCTATGGGACGATGGTGTGCAGCAAAAAGTTCCTTTTTTTTTATCGTGTCTCTTTCGGAATCAGAGATCGGCTGGTTACGAAAGCTGGGAATTCATGACGGTCGAGTTTTTGGGAAAACCGATTGTTCCAGGGGGTGAAATTAGCGTTTTACTAACCTGTGCTGCTGCTGGAACTTCCATAGTTTAGTGTAGATGTCGAAGGTGCGCCCAAAGTAGGCCTGCCATTGCTTGTGACCGTATTGAGGCAGGTCGCGGAGTCCGTTGAATAACTGTTTACTTTTCTCAAGAAGGTGGCAGAACTCGACGACGACTTTCCGCTCGTGATCGTCCATTCCAGCCATCATTACCATCTTTTCGGAGTTCGCGGAAACCGACAGTTACGTGGGCCCTGACGCGGTGGCCCGCGGGATGGCGCCTGACTCCCCGCTGCCCCCAATCAATACCAAAGCTCTCCCCCGCATTAGGGGGTGCCGCACGGCGTCGCGACGCCACCTCGAACCTCACGCGACCTTTTCAAACCGCGCCGTTTTACCAGTCGGCAACTATTTAATCGATGAAATGCTGCGATGATAATATACAAGGGAGATTTTTCCCCAATGAACTTGGATTGCATTCAAACTTTAGTTTTCCCGTCAGATGGACGCACGTGCAGTTGTTAACGATTTCATACCTCACCCAAAAACTGTAGGGATGTTTGTGTAGTTCGATGGGGTGCAAAAAGCTGCAACTAAAAAATCGATGGACTTCGTGAACATCGATTTTAGAAAAATCATTGAGTTTTTATTCATTAGCTTACGGATCGCAGCAGTGTAACTATATGAATTAAAATTCAGCCACAAGATTGGTTTTCCAGCTTTTCAAAAATATGAAAAAAAAAATCGGAAGAAAATGAAATGGAAAGAGAAGGATGCTTCGATTATGGTGCTTTTGTTGGTTTTATAGAAAACTGGAGGAACACCTTTTTTGCCAAACTTAAATCTACGTCAGAGCTTACAACGGTGTTGAATTTACGATACAAGTCACGAAACCAAAACGGAACTCCTCCCATAAATATGTACCCGGGATAATAAATGTAAGAATTGTTAAGCCAGAGAATTTCGAAGCCCTTTTCGCACACATATAGATATGGTATAATATTTATGTCGTATACCATGGAAAGCGACTAAGAACAAGAAGGAAAGCTTACAGGGTTGAGAATATATTTCAATCTCTATATGCCCTGCAGTTCAGTGTGGTCTCTGCCGTCTGTGGCATAAGTTGATTTACGATCTGAAAAAACTTCCATCTTTTTCAAAAGCAGTATAGATGCAGACTTGGGGCGCAAAAGCAGACGAATATATCTATTCATATTTTTTACAAAATGTAAAAAGTATGTAGGTGTAGGAACTGGTTTTTGTCGATATTAATCAACAAGTATGTAGGTATACCGATTACCCAAACATCGAAATACAACACAATTTCGCTATAGCCGAGGTGATATAAATTTCCAAAAACTCCTAATTCTTCAAGTGAAACTAACACGTTGCGAAATTTTATCGATAACTTCTGAAATCTGCAGATGGTATAACTATGAAATCACAGCAGTGCTCAGGACACATGCATACCTAATCTTTAGTTGAACATTTTTTAATTCGCGGATGTGTTCAATCCCAAATTCTCGATCAATCAAATGATTTTGCACAAAATATTGCATCCCGAATCAAATTTTGTCCACATCGGAGCAGATTATTTATCAATAGTCGAAAAATGGACCGTCACGAAGAATTCGTCAGCCCTCTTATAATCCACCTTAAAGAACCATATCTGTATAGAAAAATCGCAATTAGACCATCGATAGAAGTGATTAAAATTTCTAACCGCCCGAAGGGACCGTCGAAATTTCACCCCCCTTAGTTATAGGGGCCACTAGTGTTCGTTCGAAGCAGCCGTCGTCCCTCATTACGGAGGTCTCCACACCCCCGATTCCGCAGCCCTCCCCCTTATTCTGAATCCCCTTTTCCTCTCCTTCCCTCTCTTCGAGGCCCTCTCTACTCGGCACTCGGCAGCCGCCACCAGCGAAGATTAATTAACTAGATTACGGCTCGTAATACAGCGGTGGCTAGCTATACGCTAGCTGGTAGCTGTATACTCCATATAGCTATCCCATAAACACATTTACACATGTATATACACAGCTGCGTGGGCGTCCTGAACTCTGACTACTACAGGGCCACCATCGTGGTGCTCCGGTTGTATCGACGGTCGCCTTTCGCCTCATCTACAAGTCAATCAGGTTCGCGTGCTGTGAGACCGTCAGGTCCTAGCTGCTGGGGGTTTTCGCCCCAGTCCTGAATTCCGTCTATAGATATATTATGGGCATGCAGGGCGACCTGGGCGTGTATATATCAGTGTATATCTATGTGCCTAGGTACAACCCAGCTGAATATACTATACGCAAGTGTTATAATGTATACACGTATACCAAACTCTGAATATATGAATTCTTATGGAAATATCTTAGTGCAATCCTGAACCGATCGACTCTGCAGCACAGGGCGAGATAAAAGATAAAGGGGCGCCACGACGCCCATCATATACCTTACTCTACTACCTATATACCCCCAGGCCCTGCAGGTTTATCGTTACCGCTTACAATCGATCCGTACGCAGAAATTCCCCAATCGATTCGAATATTTAATTAGTCTCTCCCACATTTTTGTGATTTAATTTTCAATAGCTGAATAATTAATTCAGATTTTTGCCCATCAACTCCGATACGCGTATAGCAGCTGTATCAAGATTTTATATTTTTGTAGAAATTTTTTCCGAGTTAAATAGAAAAAAATATAATCGTCAGAATTTAAGCAATCCGATTTATATCTACGATTCAACGAAATTATCGACATCGCGTGATTTAATTTGTTACAATTAAGGCGAAGGCTGCCTGCTGCATGGGGCGTTTGACCGAGGGGCGAGAGTTTCTGTACCGCGCCCTGCTATTAATATCAGTTAACTAGCTGATATGATCGCATCGCTTATTCGTCTACCACTCGCACACCGGCTCGTAGATCTATGACTATATACGGTTTATTCTGTTCCATACGGATCGACCCTCAAGCTGCTCAAGCTTCGGGATAAGCTGAGTCACTCGAAATCCGTTTTTTTCCTTCGTCTTTTCTTTTTCATCGCGAATTAAATTAGCGAACGAAAAAAAATGAATAAAAAATTGGGTAGGAAACGTCTTGAGTCAATATTTCTAATCAATAATGTATTGCATGATTTTATAAGCTCTAATCGGCGCTTATATGGGTTTAGCCTTTCGCACTATGGTAGGTATAGTATAAAGCTTGTTAAATGTCGTAATAAAACCTGTTGAACATTTTGCGTTCGTGACAACTGGTAATTATAATATTTTTTCTCTATTATACTGCAGTGGTTTTATTTCAAGATATATATTTAACAACAGTTTTGTAGGTATATGGCATATATACCTACTACACCGTCGTACACGGTTTGCCGTGTTTACACGGCGAGCTTTGCTTTGCTTTGCTTTAGTTTGCTTTGCGTCGCTTTCAACCCCTTTACAAAGCACCTTTCACCATAAATCTGCAACTCTTGTACATACATGTATCTAACGTATATATGTGCGTGTATTTTACCAGGTAGGCTAAATACCAGTGCCGAACTCACGAGAGGCTTTAAAAAATAAAATAAAAAGGCGTTAAACTTTATCCCTGGAAAAGATTTGGCGTAATAATGAGACTGCGGAGAAGTAGGGGTGAAGTAGGGGTGAAGTAAAAAAGAAACAACGTTCAGACTTGTATAAAAACGAAACCTTGTTCTACTAATTAGTCTGAGAGGTCGAGCGTCAAGGAGGGATTTTTAATCGTCGGACATTTAATTCGTAAAACATTCGTTTTCCAAATATCATCCCTCTGACTATTAAACATACTAAGGGTAGCGGGATGCGCACGCGGAGAAGAGCCTCAGGAAGCTCTAACTCACAGGGCGAGGGTAAACCAGCCCCCCAGGGTTCACCCCAGAGTTCACCCCGCCTCTACCATTAACATTAACCGCCGCACGTACGGGGTGTGTTTAGCACGTTTACATTATCAAGTTATCGATTCAAAAAGAGCAACGTCAACCTCACGCCTCGTGTGCTTGTCAACACGTGTATACCCACACATATCATTATTTTCTGAACATAACGCATTGTGCCTATATACACGTCTGCAGAAATCTCTATCCAGATAAGGAAAAGGCCAGAATCTACAACGACATTTTTTTTTATCTGCGATAATAAGAAGACCGCAAGAACTCAGAACCAAGTATTTTTGAAATACCAGTACAGTATGTATACGGGACGAATTTCTCATTAGTCTCTTAGAGTCTGATCAAGTTATTCGTAATAAGCCATTGATTCTCATAGTCGAAAGATAAAATGCAGCTTCGTTTCACAAGCGTGTACTTTTTTTGAGCTGCAAAGTTCTTAGTTAAGAGAAGGAAGGTAATTTTTGCGTGTAATCAGGATCGCGAGTCATCCTTTCTCATAGTTAAATCCATTCAAAGTAGAATCAGTTGTCTTAAGGACTCGGATCAGCCGCTGATTCGATTTCAGATTCTCTCATCTCTAATTGCTCAGAAAACGAACCTCTATCAGATGACCGGACAGCTTGTTGACACGCTAATCATTGTTCTAGAATATTCGAAGAATGAGCAGGAAAAAAGTTTGCCAATTTGAAAATTTTGCAGAAAACAATGCATAGCACAAGTTATTTCAACAGTATCGGAAAATTTGTCTCTTTATCCGATAGAGGCTCGTTTTCTGAACGATTAGCGATTAGGAGATCCAGAACCCAAGCAGCGGTTCATCCCAGTCCTTGCGATAGCTGATCTTACTTTGGCCGGCAATATCCTGCCTGTCGACTGATTTTAGATGATTTTTGATCAAAGTTGAGGAAAATAAAGAAAGGATTTCTTCATCCGATGAAGGCTCGTTTTCTGAACAATTTAAGACCGGAAGATCTATAATCCGAGTCCTTGCGACAGCTGGTTCTACTTTGGCCGCATATAACCATAAGAGGCGATATCCTGCGGTATTTAAGCTCATTTTACTCCGACAGAGTAAAAGCGAAGGTACCTATCATCGGTGAAAATGAATTTTCGAAAAGTACACCCGTTAGAGGAGTAATTTTGTAGCCGAGTATTCCGCACATCTAGATGTCCTCTTCTCGTGAAAATCGTCGCTGAGGAGTAGGGATCGCGTAGATTCGCGTATTCGGGTGGTAGCCAGTTCCTCGGGGGATGATCCCGCCTCTAGGTAAGGAATCTGCACGGGGTGCAGAGAGAGCGAGAGAGAGAGAGAGACTAACTGAACGCAGGGATCGTCTCGGCGCAGACTCCACGATACAGCCAATCGTTGGTCCCGGACTGATAACGCTGCCAAATGTGCGTCCGCTACAAGCTGCACGACCAGCACCGTGCTGGTCCCCGTTTTCTCCCCCGCGAACCTCTCCGCCGTCGCCATCACCGTCGCTGCCGGCGGTCTTCCCTCAGCCCCGCGCCCTGACAGCGGAGTAACCGCCGTCGTGTTCCGCTGGGACGTGTTTTCCGTCCGTCGTGTTACCGAATGCTTCTGCTACCTACCCCGCCGTTTTCATATCTACATACCTGCACCTGCAGAAGATACTTCGATTAACGTATAGGCGTCGTCGTATGCCCCGATCGTATATTCGATATTTCATTAAAACGTTGTGAAAAAATAAACTGGGAAAAAACGAGAAACAAAAATGTCTATAAATTTGATGCAATTCATTTGATAACGAAATTGACTAATCATGTCTTTGTGCAGTGCTTAAACGTGCTTTTTAATAAATAATATATCGGGCAGGATCGCGAGGCGGGAACCCTTTCTAAGTACGAGACGAGGTCCAGTCTGGATCCCCGCGGAGACGGTAAGTTTTATTCAGTCAAATATCGGCAACGATATCATGTTTTTTTTCTTTAGTTTAATTGTCTATTTTCATCAATCGAGATTGATTGAATAAAACGAAACGTGTATAACATATATACTAAATGTAAATTGGTTGGGAATTTCGGTTGAGATTGTTTTTTTTTTTTTTTTTTTTTCTCACACGTTCAGAGATAAGAGTTCGGAACATTATAATAATCAGATATAATGTATCGCGGAACGTGTGATTATACTATGCGAAAAGAGAGAGAAAAGAAAAAAAATGAAAATCCGAAGCGAATGAAACTGGGAATAATTCCTTCCTTCAATTATTTCTTTTAAATAAAGTTGTTCCTTTTAGCACGTGATATTCTGCGCGGTTTTACATCCGCGTATAAACACTAGCATGTACATATATATACGGGTATATGAGTGCGTGTGGTTGCGTGCGACACAAGTAAAGGTTTAGACGTGCGGCAGGCGGAGGGGTTTCCGGCGAGCGTTAACGGAGTAACAGAGTGATGTAATGAGGCCCGGAAGCAGTCAATTTGCTAGCCGTGCGGCGAGCGCAGTTGTAAGAGTGCCGCAACCTGGGCGGACCGCGCGATTGACCGTCGTCGTCTCCAACGCGGCGTCGATATGTCCAGGTGAATCCCTGCATCGGAGATATGAACGTAATAAAGAGCAAAAATAGATCGAAAATTTCGGGAAAGATTGAATTTTTTCAATGAGAACTTAATTTCATCGATTTTTTATTTTTATTTCATTTTTCCTGTACACTTACTCATTTATATACCGAAAAATTTCTCACCGTAACTTTTTTAAAATTTAAAAAAAATGTCGATCAATTTACATAGAAAATCGTGCGATTCTTTTGCGAATCTGTTTCAAAGTTTATCAGAGTAAGGAATGAAAAAGAAAAGAAATGGGGAAAAATTTTATCAATTTTTTGCGAATATACTGCGAAGTGGAGTAATACAATATGAATCGTCGCGTAGGTATTGTGTGCGATGTGTAAAATGATTTTCAGTCAATATATTATACACACATATGAATGTGCGTCATTGCTGTTTTTTTTTTCTTCTTTTTTTTTTTCCTCTCAATAGGGAAAATAATGAAATGACAAGTAAAAATTACGAAAAGATATGAAATTTATAATAAAGTAAAATAAATATATATATATTATTATTCATTAGAGGCGTATACAAGTGTTGTACAGTTATAACGCGAAACGCTTATCACCAGCTTGCTTTTGCAAGTATAGATAAAAATAACTTTTATAAGGATATCGCTGGCCGGAAGCTTTAATTTTATTCGTCATACCCTGACCGCGAACGGTTATTGCATCATAACAGGCGACTGATAACACATTGTGGGTTGTGAAATAAGCCGCAAGAACTACATAAAAGGACTTTCCATACAGCAAGACTGCAGATCCTATGTATGAACTTATGGTGTCGAACCATACTTACGTACAGACCTACGTCTGGCTAGGATCAACATTTTTATTTTCGTAATAAATTCTGTGCTGCAGTTTCTTCGTTTAGTACTACGTGTATCGAAGATGGATGTTGTGTTAGTTTGAGACAGCCTATTGCAGCCTGCATTATTTAGCTCCGATTGTGAATAAGAAGAAAAAATAAAAAAATAAAAAAAGGACGAAGGATAACACCGCGGAGTGCCGACGGTGATTTTGCGCGATTCGTAATGGGATGATTCAACAGATTTTTCCTACTGCAGGGGTGAATAGTGGTAAAATAGCTCATTATCATCCCTTAATATAGTATCTCTAGATCGTATAGACTTTTGAAATGATGAAAAATAAAACAGCTGCGGAAGAGAAAAGAGAAAAGAACCGATTTCTTAGGATGAGGGAATTTTCATTCTATTCGAACTCTTTGAATATTGTGCTTGATCCAAATAAACGGGTTAATTCAATTGACATTAAACTGTTATGACGTTGCGTATTAATTAATTAATTAATTAATCAATTAATATCGTATATAGATGCGGTGAGTTGTAACGATTGCAGCGCATATCCTCAATTTAAGGATATAGGTATGTGATAAATCAATGAAACGCTATGTATGTATATATTGCTAATGGTTTTTCACTCGGAGGAAATACCTACTTTGTGAGTGACTCCTGAAATTAAGACTGACTTATGCGCCCGTTGGGGTGAATTCAGGGTAGAAGACACGTTGTTAACTTCTAGCAAATACGTGACTTTGGCTATTAAACGTGACCAGGTCACGCAACGACTTTTTGCTTCATTTGGTTTTATCGCTTATACTATACAGCGAAACGTGTATGTCGCATGTTATGTACTTATATGTATGTACATGCAGGTTGAGTAAATCCACACATAAATTGTAACAAGAAAATTGACTCTCAGGGATTTAATCGCAATCTGGATTAGTCGCGATGTGATTATCCTTTATTAACGAACACTGCAGACGCAATGGACCGTGAAATTTAAAAGTTCTACGACTTTCAAATAACCGTTCGTCTTTTATAGTAACTTACGTTTGCAGGTCGGTCGGGAAATCACCCTTTTGTTGATCGTAACAGTTCGAACAGGTTGTTAGACAGGGAAAACTGACCGACAATTTCGGCCAGGAAGTTGAACGTTGAATATACATATAGTTATTGTTAGACCCCGATTGTACTTTGACTCATGAGTCATGAATTCGCGCTTGTCAGTTCGTTTGCATGGAATTAATGAACCTGGAAACTGCATGCAGCGGTATAATTACTTCATTAGTTTACCGCATCTGAAATCTCTTTCAGCTTGGTAATTGCGCGTTGAGAATCACAATTATTAAAAATAAAGAAGCCTCTCTTATTCAACTACATATAGCTTTCATTATTTTCTTACTTTTCCTCAACGTTGGTGACTATAAAACTTTCATAAGAAATTATCGAAAATCAGTTAACAGGCAGGATATTGCCGGTCAAAGTAAAATCAGTCATCGCAAGGACTCGGATGAACCGCTGCTCGGATTCTGGATCTCCCAGTCTCTTATCGTTCAGAAAACGAGCCTCTATCGGATAAAGAGACAAATTTTCCGATACTGTTGAAATAACTTGTGCTATGCATTGTTTCCTACGAAATTTTCAAATTGGCCAACTTTTTTCCTGCTCATTCTTCGAATATTCTAGAACAATAATTAGCGTGTCAACAAGCTGTCCGGTCATCTGATAGAGGTTCGTTTTCTGAGCAATTAGAGATGAGAGAATCTGAAATCGAATCAGCGGCTGATCCGAGTCCTTAAGACAACTGATTCTACCTCGAGTGGATCTACCTATGAGAAACGATGACTCACGATCCCGATTACACTTAAAAATTACCTTCTTTCTCTTAACTAAGAACTTTGCAGCTCAAAAAAGCACAAACTTGTGAAACGACGCTTCAGTCTTGAAAAATTCACCCTCTAGTCCGTCGCAGCACGTTACGTTGCGAGGAATTGACCGATTATACTATGGCGGTACGAAGAAGGGTGGTCGCGTCTTGATTTACGTTCAAGTTCAAGGAACCCAAAGTGACCTTTCCTCTAGCTGACTTTCGCCCTCTTGATTTCAGGGGTGCTGTGGTGATGTACGACAGCACAAGCTGTTCGTACGCAGGGGCGCTAGATCTGAAGGGAGCTGGATCTGGGACGGCCGTAGCCAGCGCCGGGTCAGGGGTCAAGCAAGAAAACTGGCCTTATCGTGGTCTGGCCTGTGGAAGTACCTTTCAACAGCTCAAGCAGAGCGTCGAGAAAGCGAAACAAGCTTTAGTAGATCGTGGCAGCTATCTAGCAGGAGCATTTTCGCCACCTCCGAGAGCAAATCCTGCGGCTATTTCGCCGACCGCATCCATCAGTGGTGAGCTTTTCCCTTTATTTCATCAGTTCGTTGTCGTTGTCTTTTCTTTTATGCAAAAAACTAGTAATTAAGGAAACGCCAATAATGGTATAGCCATGCTGAAAGTTAGAAGAATTCACATTCCTTAAAGAATCTGAATTTCTTTCTTGCTACCAAACGTCGCGAAACGATTGTAAGCTGAATGAGAATATACACACCTATCTACTTTGGCCGAAGTTATATACCCTCAAAGAATTCTCGCAAGCTCGATGATAAATCTAAGCTTGTAAATGGCCTCGCGTCCGGTAACCAAATTTCGATTTTCTTCACGTCGATCAGTTTTGCGACCGCGATCAATGAAAAATATCGACGAGTAGGTAAACAGCCCCGCTTTTTGAATCTTGCGCGAGAAAAGCTCCTCGTAAGAACGTCATCCTTTTATACCGAGTCAAGATTCGCAGTCTTTATTATGATAAAATTCGTCGCGATTCGCAATCTCCAAAATAAAATAAAGGAATAATAAAATTGAGACGCGATTCGATGATTTGCAAATTTCTTGGAAAATAATTATTGAATTTGCGTATCGAATAATGGACGAAGCATTACTACATCCAACTGCGAAAATAATCCGGAGCAAACCTGTAAAAGAATGGAGTAAGCAATCTGCGTTTTCAAGTAAAAATTTTTTGCGGTAATGGTTATGGCAAGATGGTGGGTCGATCATGGCGGCGACGTCGACGTCGACGTCGACGGTTAAAGCGAAGCTGGGAATGTCGGCGATGGAAACGTGGGGTGTGGTTTGGGGTTAGCTGTGCCCGTATCCATGGCAACCGACCGCCCTCCAACCCTTGGGGAGCGAAAACCACCCTGAGGGAAGGCCGGATGCTGCCTTGAGCATCCCGCCGAGAATATCTCCGCCACTGCCGCGCGACTATCTGCCTACGTTACCCCTAGCTCTTTCCATCCCTCTTTAGGTACGAATCGCACGTACAGTTTACACAAAAAGTTTAAGCTCTATGTATATAAATATATATATATGACGTATACTAGGTATATATATATATATAGTTATATTATGTATCTATACGACTGCATATACCTACTACGTCGTATTATTATACGAGCAAAAACAACTACGAAGAATATTTTCAACTCACGTTCTTTGGTTCTGCGATACTTATATTACGGTTAATGGGAGCCAGCGAGGTATTCAGACAGAAGTTTATTAATATTTTAATCGTACGTTGCATACATTTTTTCATCAATTTTATATTTTCGATCATTTTTAAGGGTAGGTGGTATAAAATCGGCTGTAAATATATACTATTATAGCTGAAAATGTAATTTGTCTATTAGTATATCCATATATATATATGGTCGCATGCAGAGTCCTGTCGTTCAGGTTTATGTGAGTAATGTAACGTAGATTGGTCTTGTTTGCATTGGTAATTGATGTTTGACAAGTCACAAGAACGCTATGCGCCTTCGTTGACTCTGATGTTTGTTCGAGGCGAGGACTGAGGCACGTGGCCTTGTCACTAGTGGCACAATGAATTTCCAATTTTTTTTCTTCTCTTTTTTCATTATTCACCCGAATAAGTTACTCAATTAATTACACGTATAGAACGCATATGAAAAAAGCGAGAGTAATTATCGCGTGAAAAATGATTTTTTCATTTACACATATTATACCTACTGCCTACAAGAATCCTGTTGCAAAGCCCGATGTATGTACAAATATGCGTTCATCGAGACGTGTTTTATAAGCAAATCTTTCCGTGAAACGACTCGTGAAAAAGTTACGCCCGAGAGACACGTTCGAATTGTTTCGCATATATAGGTATTTGTACCACTATACGTGTGTGGGTATTGAATCACCGAGTCACCCCTTTCGCGCTTCGGAACAGTTTATGCCGTTAGATATCGCCTCGTTGAATCCGTTGTCAAAAAATACAGCCAAACAACAGACTGCATACATGTATAGTATAGGGGTAGTTTTAGATAGATGCTGCAAGACATTCCTTTGCGATTAAACGAGGCGACACGCGGTTAAACAAAAGCGAAAAAAATATGAAAAAAAAGCTCTAATTTTCTCACGTTTCGGTGATCGCGAAGCGTTATGATATAAAAAAATTGCTGTCAAAGAGACACTCTTTTTATTTCATTCATTTTCTCATCCTCTTTTCATATTGTAATCGATAGTATTCATATCGAAATTGTATCATATATACATACATATGTATCACATATATAATAGGTATGTACCTACTATGCGTAGTAAAAATGTCACGTCAATTTAATTGATAGCTTCTGAAGGTTTATCTGTAATCTTTAATTTGTAATCGTATGCGGAGTTGGGCGCGGGCTAAAATATTCATAGAAATCAAGGATGGGGGATTTGCGACTGGTGACTGGTAGGATATAGTTGCTGGGAATAAATGATTATTGCAGTAGGTATATGATACGTATATAGCGTCGTAACGTATCTCTGCGAAATCTCTCCCTTTCCCTTTCCCTTTCCCATTCCCATTTCTTCTTCTTTTTTTTTTTTTGGCCTTTTTTCTTGTCTCTCTTTCTCTAGCTTTTTCTCGCCCCTTTCTCAATCCGCATCTCACGAAGGGTGCAAAAGCCCAGGGTCGCCCATGGTGACCCGGGACAGCCGAGGGTGGTCCCGACGCGTTGATAATTGCCGGTATCGGTTAACCCGGGCCTCTATTCCACCCACCCCTCCTCCATCCCGTAGATATTTCGCCGCTGAGGTCTCAGCCCCCGCAACCTTTTGCGCGCCCCTTCACTTCCGCAACCACCACCGATCGCCGGGGACAAAATTTACCCACGTAGGTATATGTATGTTGAGAGAAAGGGACCGCGAATCTCGGGATTTCAAAAAACGTCCAAAAATTCTAAACATTGTTAGATAAAAAAAAAAAAAAAAAAAATATCTACCCTTTATTATCTGTGATTCAGTTTTTTTTCTTTCTTCTTCTTCTTGCTTCACCTCGTTTCAACTGTCATTGAAATTATCTTTACTTCGATCTTTTCGATCCTAAAAATTAGTCGCTCTTGAAGTAGCTGGTATGTAGATCGAAAAGTGCCGTTTTCTGCACTGTCCTCTAAATTTAACGATGTTTAAAAAACGAGTTAGACTGATTCCCAGGAAACAGGATGATTCCAAGTTTTGAACGAGCGTCTGTCTGTTGCTTCCTGTCTCTGTCTTCTATACATGCGGTATGTTTTCCCGATGTTGGTATATATAGGTAAAGCGTGTAAAGAGAGCGATCTGCAGCGTTTCAAGAAAAACTAGGCATATTTTTATTAGTATGTAAGTATTTACATACATATGTAGCTATCATACAGAAATGGGATTAGATACATGTACATTTGTATAAGGTATATCCAACACGAATACAAACACATGTATTGTCTGCAAGAAGTAGTGGTGAACGTAGACAGCTCATTGCTACCACTGCAGCAAGCGAATGGAACGCTGCAGGGAGGTCCGTGACTAATCATGATAGTTCCGCTCGGGAACGGCTGGGACACACGACTCTTGAGGTTCCGGTTCCGGCGCGTGCCGTTTCCCCCCTCTCTCTCTCCTTTTACCCTGTCAGCCCTCAAAGCACACTCCCAAGCAATTATTACGCGATGCACAAGGCACCGTAACGAAATATGAAATAGGTAGGTACCTACGCGGCGCGGCGGGATCAAGCTGAGAATCAAAGAACCGAGGAGAACGGCGAACTATAATGTACAATACATACTACACACACGCATATACATATATATATATATATTTATTTTAAGTACTGGTGGCGAGACTATCTCCCGTCAATCTAACACCCCTATATCTATATAGGAACCGAAACTGCGCTACCGATCATTATTCACCCGCCGACCAAATGCACCTCGTTACCTTCTCGAAACTACAACAGAAATATATAGATCTATGAATATATAGGGTTTAGGGGTTGAAAGATCACGTGAGAACGAGGCCCGTGACTGAGCAGTAAAAACAATGAAAGGCCGAAATACTCGTTGGCCTTTTGGTTGACCGGAGATTTCCGATTTTACTAGATTCTATGGAAGCTTCGAACTACCCTTAACGAAATTTTCACTTGCCAATGGTGATGGATCCAAATCAATATGAAACCGCCAATTTCTTTCGGCGAAACGCCGTAGGCAATGAGAAATCTCGCTAAGGGATGAAGCTTTCGTTATGAAATTTTTTTCGCACGCAGTTACATCAGAAAAATTAAATTCATGTAGGTATATGGTCATTATAGCCGCTGGAGAGAAGTTTGTTTCTCGTGATAATAATAATAATTATTCGAGCTTTAAACATTCCGAGAAAAAAATATGAAGGCGTCTCATTAGCGCGAATTGCGAAAGTCTTTATTTAACAGGCGTTGAATTGGACGGCAACGACTTGACCGACAGCCACCCTGAGCCCGTATTTTATATCCCTTATTTACGGAGGGGTGGTTTAGGGCTCCAGCTTCTCGGGTCCAATCAATAACATGGTGCTGTTGATGGGTGGTAATTTAGAGAGAGTGTTCCTCTGGCTGCTAGTAGATGGCGGTCTGCGTATTTCAACCCTTATTTTAGTTGCCGAAACGACCGAAAGATGTTTCACTGTCCTAGACTGGTTTTTATTCTAATTTTTCGTCTAGTAATTATTTCACTACAAATTACAATGTTAAAAATTGACCAACTACCCTTGTTCGAATATTCGAGTGAATATGCGAATCTTATTTATTCTATTTTGTTCAGACTTCATATTTTTTGCAAATTTTATCTTTCATGGTTGATCACATATTAGGTATAAATACATACCTACTGTTGAGCATATTGCAAAATCAAAAACTGAACAGTTTTGAACCTGTTGAAAAAATTCTGGTATACAAAATAAGTAGAACGCTGAATCCGCAGTATATCATTTCATTTATTTGTTTTATTTTATTTTTTGTAATTAACGCTTGAATAACCGTGTTTTGGATTAAACGTCATTACTCAGAACCAGTTGTTTGACATTGAGAAATGGCACAACAATAAAATTCCGTTGCCGAATATACAGTTTGAAGCGTTTTTATATTATTTTGCTTCCCTATATCTTTCAAGGTATCAAACAATTTATCATTCCCCCAAAACAGCGAAAAACTGTACACATTTTTTTTTTTGTATTTTTTGTTTTCTTCTAAAACACAATTAATCCATTTTCTCGATAGTGTGGGTACACCTTATACCTTATTGCTAGAATCGAGAAGATAGTCACCGGTGATAGCAGAACGATACACATTATTTTCAAGTCTAATTTATCGGTCTGACTAGAAGCCTGCTGTTACTACTACTTTTATCAATCGTCTGGCATAAAACATTCTCTAAAAGCTTGGGTTCATGTTCGTGTTTGGAATAAGATAAAAAATAAAATAAATAAAAAAAAACCCAATAGTGTTGTAATCTGGAAATAAGATGGGTTTTAGCATCAGACGTATAAAAAATCCTGAATCCTGGATTTCTTTTTTACCCCATAAAATATTATAGCCCTGAATCAAAACTGACTACGTAAAAATTTTGTATTATAGGTATATAGTTGAGTATTTTAATTCTATGGAAATATAGTAGGTATTTAGAACGGATATATTTCCCTCCGTCTTTAACCCCTGATCTAAAGTGCTCCATCCGGACATCGAGGTGGCACTCAATTCTTATTCGATGTCCGTCCGTGAGTGACTCGGCAAGATTTCCTTCCCAAGTTTCATTGACATATAGGTATACCTACTACACTCATTCTATAGGATCCAGGACGTCCGAGTGAGTCTCGGTAATCGATGATTTGTCGCAACGGGAGCTCGACAGCAGAAAGTCATTAGCTAGTTAATCATGCGTTATCGCGTGTGTGCTTAATGTTGCGTCAATGAGGGAGGAGTGAGCGAATGAACTCGCGCGAGTTCTTCAACTCGAGGAAAAATTCGGGGTAGTAAAATAACGGAGATGGGCGAGAGGCAGGCAGGGATTTGGGGGGGGGGGGGGGAAGTTTTATATATATATATATATATATATATATATATATATATATACGTATATACCAACCCTTGGCAGCTTCTTGGCCCGCAGTCAATATTGTTGGCGTGCAACGCAGCGTGAGCAGTCAAGCAACAGATCACTGCTACAACTCCTCCCTTCTCTCTGCTTACGTTAGCGAAGGGCAGAAAGGAGGGGTAAAATCAGAAGAAAAAGAGATGATAGAACCGGGCAACCCTCGGCTTAACGCGATCACGATCAGTAGCTCTTTTCTTTTCTTTTCTTTTTTTTTCGCTTTTGCTGGGTATAGAATCTTCGGTCTAGCTCCTTTTCTTATACATATAATGTATAAGACAACTTGGACAAATTCTAAATCCTTCTTGTCTCACAATTATTCTTAAACGAAATCTACTAAAGATAATAGATATTTTCTCAAATAGTTGGAGAGACATGCCGAAGTCGAGGAAAAAGGTTCATCATAAATGGTTGAAAGTCTCATGATCAATGGTTAAAAGTTTTCGAAAATTGAATGAAACCACGAAAGTCTATTTTCTGCAGTGTATCCGTAGGTTTTCGCAATTGTGCTCATCGTCGTTTGAAAAAGTCGCATAAAAATGGGAAGTTTCTAACATCGATAATATCCGGGTGCATGCAGTGTATAGAAAACAAAAAAAAAACCGCGACAATAATTCGTAGGAAATTTTGGCTACTTATGAAATTGCTGAACTGATTGAATCAGCTTTTTATTCTGTAACGGAATAGAAGCTTTGGTTCAGTCGAAACGATACATTGCGCCATTTGATACCGGTTGCATATTTCTTGGCTGACGATCTCGTCGGGTACGGGAGGGGGTCATTGAAAAGCTCCTGGGGGTCCTGAAAAGAGAAATATATATATATGTACAGAGAGAAAGAGAGAGATAGAGAAAGAGAAGTAGCAGGTAAGGGTAGCGGGGTAAATAGGGAGGAAAGGACCCGCACGGCGACGACCGGTGTTTGCGGCGTCCGCTGCCGCCCCGGCTGCCGACAAAAAGGCGAGAGAATTTCCTGAAATCCTTTCTGAGGGGCTGATTGCCATCATTACCGTGGAGTGGGCGGGAGTCGGCAGGGCTCAGGGAGCAGTAGGGGCGCCGGCGAGTGGAGGACAATCAGCGGTATTCAGCGCCAACGACGGCCACCGAGGCCTTCTCGACAAGGAGAGAGAGATAGAGAGAGATATTTGAGAGAGAGAAGAGAGAGAGAATCGATCCAACCGCTGGCACTAGAACCAGAAGACTACCGCAGCGTAAGTCAACGTCTTCGTCGGCTATCACTCTCTCTTTATTTTCCACAGTGTACAACCCTTACATACCCACATTTTTTGCACGTGTATATTTTCGGTTAATAAGTATACATGTGTGAAAATAAATGTATAGGGTGGGGTGTTTAAAACTGGACACTGTAGAGAATTATCTTCTTGGCTTTTGAATAATGGCCAACATTAGTATATACCTACATACGTGGTTTAAATTTACAGAGACATTTTTTACGACCCTGATATCATGTTCACAGAAAAGATATTTTGTCGATTCAACCTGGTCTTCGTATGCAAAATTATCCTCTTCATAGGACTAGACAATTTTTTTAAAATGATTTCGTGTTGTGTTCGTGAGAAATTACTATAGCACATCGATTTTGCGTTGGTAGATGAATTGGAATTGCCATTTTTCTCATGTATTCAATCAAACTTTTTTCATTTCATCAAATCATTTTCATCAGTAAACAACACGATGTGCACCTTCATGAACAAGAATCGTATTGAATACCATCGTATGTGAACCAAAACTCACGATGTAGTCGACAAATATCTTACGTGCACTAAAAATTTCAAATTACTGCTCGCCAAATTTGATGTGCATCATAACCATTATTCTGCACTGATGGACACTCTGTCGTTTGAGTATTAAATTTCTCTTATATTTTCATTTTTTTTTTTTGATTTTTTTGTTCCTAACTTTTATACTCTGTATTGGATGGTATATAAGTTCTGCTGAAAGAAATTGCTATTGAAAATTGTGTGACGATTGATTGTAAAAACCAAGATGTATATTTTATGGCCACTCATATTATAGAGCCTCTCGATTCCTCATAGTAATCCATAGATTTTTCCTAAACATATCATACATCGTTACCCCATCAAAGGATATATCTGCAGGATAGGTAGGTACTCTGGAGAACCGAGATGTGGCGACGGTGCGGCCGGTTCTAGTCGTTCAACGCGCGACCTGGCTGCCGTGCGGTAGCGGTAGCTGATCGATGTGTCGCCATGACGACGCTTCCGCCGGCAGTCGGGCAGCCACCGAGCTGCGCCAACCCCTCGCGGCCGCTTAGGTGCCTGACGCCTCGCCACGCGACATGCTTCACCGTCGTTTGCACTTTTTTTTTTTTTTTTTCGTCTTTTTCATATTTTTTTTTCTTTTTCCAAACTATAACGAACTGCTCTTCAAACGGTGCACATGAATCGCGAGAAAAAAGAAAACGTAAAAAAAAAGCCGCTGTGCTGAAAACAGATTTGTCGAAAACAAAATATGCGAAAGTTCATCCGAAAAGAATTTCCCAATTTTTGTCCCACAATTCTCGAAACTTTTCAAAGCTGTATAGGCAACTCGACACATGGAGTTTGGAGCAATACACTGTACCGGTTATCTGAAGACGGAAGATATCCGATACCTGATCACTTCACGCTCCAAAAACACGAGGGTTGATGCTTCACGAGGTGCTGAACCCCGCGGTGAAGACTTGGAGCGAATCTCCAGGGGGCTGAAAAAGTCCTCGTATAATGCGCTATACCTACATATTAGATACATCATTGTCGCACGATACTATCTCGAAGTTTGACCATTCGAATACGGCCCTAAATCTTATCCCTAATCACCATATTGAGGGTGGAAAAAAATATTATATTGACGAAGAAACATTTTGATGAATCCTATTTTGATTAATTAAATCTGTAAAAATCTACACGCAAATATATAAATGCGTGCGATATGCATACATGTAATGAGTAACACATACATATATTATATATATATATATACACGTATTGAATAATATATTTACTGAGGGAAGGCAGAGAAGGAGGGATTACCCCGCGTGACGTAAATAATCATTTATTGATTAACTGTTTGGCTGCGCAAGTCGAGTTAACTATGGCTAATCTCTGATTTGCAACGCCTCCGTTCTCTCTCTCTCTCTCTCTCTTTTCACGTGGGGTGCAGAGGGATGAGAAGGGAATTGGGAGGGGGTGGCAGCCCTTCGCGTAGTTTTCGCCCCAGCACCCTTCCACGGCGCTAACACGGAATTAATATCTCGCGAGTTAGCAGCCCCCTCTGAAACCCCCCCACGACTGCCGCCCGACGGACCCAGAACGGAAATGAGCGCGCGGATGCCTCTACTGCCTCGTCTGTCCTCGTCCGCATCCTCGGCCGCCTCTTCGTCCTCCTTTATCCTTCGTGTTACGGCTCAACGTTTCACTCAACACCAAAAGAACATGTTAGACGTGTAGATATTGTCCTATTCCACGGACCTGTTCTCATTATTAATTATTTTCTTCATTTTGACGAAATTTTACACCCTTTATTTTCACTTCGTTCGGCGATTTCAGCCCAGGAAATTACCTCCTCGTAGTAAAATAGAATTTATTTCTTTTTTTCTTTTACGATTTGCGAAGGATTAACATTTTCAGGAAAATACGACTCGCGCCTCAATCCTGCAGGAATGAAAGACTGGCCCATTGTCAACAAAAAAAAAAAAAAAAAGAAAAAAAAATCGAATGAAACTTATCAGAGAAAGTTTCTGTCTTCCCAGGCATATTCTCATACTCGAAGTTCATGGTACTCAAAAGTTTCTGATAGAAAACCATGCTTGCATCCGTTCTGATAATATTCTGGCTCCAAATTCTATTGGAATTGGTTAAAAGTTAATGTACAGCAAAATTTTGCAGAAAAAAAGATTTAGCATCACATCTGAGAAGTTCAGATTTAGTCTGTGACAGAGTATTGCACCCGCATTTGCCTCTTTCCTCAATAACTATCGAGCTTGGAATCCGGCTCGTTGTGATGGAGGAGAAAAAGAAAGCCGTGTTTTCGACTAATCGCGATGATAATGAGATTGGAAGAGTCTTTGCCCTATCTATCGTCTCTGATATCTATGATAAAATGGTTATACAGGGATAGACGAAGTAGCTATTTGCATAAAACGGGAAACTATGACCCCGATACTTGAAGTATTTTATCAAGTACGAGTATGATTCCATGAGAAATTCGGGGGAATCCCTATACGAAGAACAAAGGAACAAAAGACTTGGAAAGACAGAAATAAAACGGAGGGTAACGGCAAGTATGCAAATTTTAGATAATTAGCGCTGTTATATGAAGCGTGGGCGATACGATGCGACGGGCCGCGATATATACACACATACATACGAAGATAGATGTACACGTAAAAACATGTATACGTATATTATTGTACATACATGTTACTTCACGGTTGAAGTGGGCGCAGAGGCAAAGAGAGAGAAGAGGCACCTAGAGGCGCACAAAGTCCTTTGTTTGAGACAACGACTGCGTTCTTCCGTGACGTAATTAATGGCTTTCAGTCCTTTCGGGTACCGCGCAAGGAGGAGGGTCGCTAGAGGGACCTGGGAACTACCCTCTACCTCTTGGTCTCCAACTTTTCTGCTGCTGTGCACGCACCTACGTGACTTGCCTAATCATTATCTTGGGAGCCAGAATCCTCAACTTCCGTGGTCCCTGTTCTCCAGAAGGCCAAGGGTGTGCTAGACACACGTTTACTACGTCTCTACAATTCAAACCACTCCCACGCATTACAACACCCTTGATCATCAGAGAATTTGGACCTAAGTCGACGGCTTTTATTCAAAATCATCTTCCAACCCCTGACCCCCGATTACAAACCGCTAAACGTTTCATTTGTGATTTGTAAGAATTTCGGATCAAAGTATCAAACTGTGACTTCTACCCTCAATGGACTAGTTACTAAATTGATCCCTTGGGTCTAGGGGTTCAGATGTCCCGGTGAATATAATGTCGCTATACGTGTCCGTCCCCTTTGGTATCGGAAAGTAACTCACGTTTTTCGTTTCACTTTTGAAATGCAACTTTTTTTTCCTTTTTAGTGATTTAAAATTGGTACTGGGTTATTTATTCAGCAGTTATATATTTAGTCACAAAGAATGGTGAGTCGGGTCCGCGAGGGAGTCCTGGGCTAAAATTTATGCCTACATTATATCGCTGTCATATGCACTTCGACAAATACGTGAGAGTAATGTATAGTCAAATCTTTACTTTAGAACGAGCTAAATAAACAGTTGGGTCGGTGGCTTGAGAAGCTTGCGCTGCTTTAAACGGCGGGTATTAAAGATCTGAATCTTTCGAACCGATTTCCTCGGAAAGGAGAGAATAAAGAGACGTTTAAACGCTGACTGACGTCTTTTCATACCCCTGTCTTCCATCGAACGTGACTTACAAAATAAGTCTTTCTTCTTCGATCCTGTTTACCGACAACACCTAAAATAACACAAAGTCCCCTGCAGTATCTCCGGAATTAGCTGCTACCAGCTGAAACGAACCCCCTAAGCCTGTCTCTGAAACTCTTTGATTCTGCGATGATGAAAGCGAAGTGGTTGATGAGCCGTACTTAAATCCGTGGGCTTGAGGATGGACAAAGTGCCATATTTTAGGGTAAAATATGTATGTAATAAAGGAACGTGAAGAACAAGAGTTAAAGTGGAGAGGGAATGGGAATGAGAATGGGAATTGGAATGGGAAAGGAAAGGGGAATGTGCGGTTCGATGGGAAATTAGGAGGAATCTTATCTCCTCTTGTAGTCAATCATGTGCTAGAAAACGAGGAAAAAGGAGGAAGGGGGTCCGTATAGAGACCAGGAGCCATGATATTCTGGATTAAGCATATTGTACAAATTGAATACACCAAATAATCTGGGACTCGCGATTCGTATCGTCGCACACTTAACCGTCCCCCATGTAACAAAGTGGTTACTGTGCCCCTCGCGCGCAGGCTTATCGCTCGACGAACGCCCTCGTATACCGTCTCTGTACAATGCAACGTGGGGGCTGCCCCCCGTCGCGATTCGTACCCGGGATATGGACAATGTGATACCGACCCCGAACCGCGCCTACGAAAAGCGGCTGCTTTGCCAATCTTGCAGTAACTCTATATTTTCACGTATCGAGATAATGCCAACGACAACGATAGCCCGCTACGAATACAACTCTATATGGTGTATAGAGAAAGTTCAATTCCAAAGATCCTACAAACTGACTGAGTAAACGCATCTCTCTAACGTTGTAAACGATAACAGTATTTCTTTCTATTTGGCTACGAGTATTTCTCACTTTTAAACTACTTTTATATCTAAAAAGTACATTTCCTATGTGGCTTGGCAACTGCTTTAATAAACAGTCTTATTCTATGGGTTTTTGATTTGTTGTATCCCACCGCTGTCACCAGTTTCATGTATCAATTCGGGGTAAATGTTTCGCTTAGTTGCGAAACTATCTCATCTCAACAATTTTAAATAACGAGATGAAATTCTCTACCGCGTATAGTTTTTGTTTTTTTTTCTTTAGGTATAAGACTCGCCGGACAGAAAAAAAAAAGCTATAGAATTTGAAAAGCAAGCGTAAAAGCCAACCGTATCCAGAATAATTCGTTCCATAGTTTCAATTCCTTTCCCCATAAGTGCGCAGGCCGCGTGTGTTGCGTTATACGGCGTATCCATATCGCGCACTCCGGAAGGCTACAGTAAAGAGCACCAAGGGGGTTCAAGAGGGGTCCTAGAGGAGCGAGTAAAAGAGAAAAGAGAAAAGAAAAAAGAATAAAGAAAAGAGAGAGAGAGAGAGAGAGAGAGAGAGAGAGAGAGAGAGAGAGAGAGAGAAAGAGAAGTCTCCCTCGTGGGCCCCTTTGGAGAACGGACAGACCGACGTATGTACGGTATACGCCAGCCACTCGAGAGCGATCGCGCGTTAAATGCGACGACGGGCGTCGGCAAGCGTCGGTTGTCGCGTGGCCGACGCGTGTCTTCCTATCTAGGGGATCCCCGGGGCTTTCGAATAGGAAAGTAGCGTTCCGTTCACAACGAGTAACTACAACGATAGGTGTACCCTACACGATACGCACAATCAGTTTATTTACTAGGAACTAGGAACTATAGGAACTAAATTGGGTGAAACTTTGTAGCTACTCGTTGCAGCTATACATACCTACGTATTAAAAGAAGAAACTACAGCAATTATTGTTTCAAAAGTAAATCGACGTGACGGAAAAATTCAAGTATCATATTAGTTTATGATTTTTTTTTCCTTTTTTCATAGGATATCTAATCATATGTTAGCAATATTTTTGATCATTCCATCATTGCCTATCTATCGTGGAATCGGGACTGTATTATGTAATAGCTGTTTGTATTGCAGTAGTATATGTCTATAGAGTAATGGGTATTCGGTCCCATGAAGGTTCCAGGGCACACGTGAATCACGGGTTAAAGGCATCGGCCACTTGCAGCCACCGGGGCGAGTGCAAGCAGGCAAGCAGACCGGCCGACGGTAGACAGCCTGAGTCACCCCTCGTTTCCGGAAGCATTATTTTTCATTCGAAATAATAATAAATCTAACCGTTCCTGCACATGCATTATGCATACCTAGGTGAGCACCCGGTAACTGGCCACTCTGACGCTACGTGATTTTCTCTAAGCGATATATTCTATTTTCGTTTTCTAGGTTTCCGAACGATTTTTCGATCAGCTATTTCATCCTGGTCATAGTTACATCATATTTATCCTATAGTTTCGAAATTGTACTTTGAACATCGCGACTCATTCAAAATTAAATTGATCTATTGGAAAGCCTGAACATTAACAATTAGGGGTTTCTGCTCTCATAAATGTGTACTTCTGTACTTATAAATAGTCGATAAGTTATATATATCACAGCTCAAAAATTCAGGTCTTCAACCAAACTCAAAGTTCGATAAACGAACTAAAATACATAAAGACATCCACGGAACTGATCAATTTCATGGTCGGCCAGAGACAGGCGCAGTAGAAGTGGCCAGTCACTGTTCAGGCATCGAAGTAGTAGAAACGCACCATACGTTATGGACGTAAGTATACGATGACTCCAACAACGTCTCGAAAGACTTTGGACCACATTTGTAATCTGAGATCGCGTTAGCGGCTGACAATACTAGCTTGAGCTATAGATCAATCTGAATCAGTGAAATCACTGAAAATATTGGAAATCAGACTAAAATCGAATTATCGTATTTTATGTATTAAAATTTATCTAAAAATTGCAATATATGATATATCTTTACACCGTACCGCGTATGTATACTTGTATACGTTAACACATTTTTATACATCCAACATTTTTCCATACAAAAGAAAGAACGTGACCGTGAGAAACAGTGGTGAAAGTCACCATGGACAGCCGCTTCAGTAGAACTAGTCGCGTTGTGCTCCGGCAAGTAGTAGAAGCGGCGATTCGGTCGGCCAGATTTACGACTTAGGAACGATATCGGAGCGTTTGGAGGCCCGTTTGACCCTTTTGAAGATTAGCATGTTTTTATTCGATGCAATTATCATTGTTTCTGATATACTAATCAAGAAAATTATCGCAACTAATTATATTTGGGATTGAATCGAAAAATTGACGTTATTCATGGATTTGGAAAAATAATGCAATCCAGAAGGCCATACTTGAAATGGTTTGACGAACGTGAACATAAAGCCACTAAATAAATGGTTGTTGTCTTTTTTTCTTTTTGTTTTTTCTATAAAATAATAGTTAATCAGTGAGACTAGTGTATACCTAGTAGTTCGTAAAATTTCCTATGACAATACGGAAACAATTACGCTGCTCTAATCCAAGCGAATTGAAACTCGCTCGAAATTAACGACGCGGAATTCATTACCGGATAAAATTCGCGACTCACCCGACCTAGAGCAACACTCGGAATCGACCAGTCCTAGGTTTATTCCTCCAGTCACCGTTCGACCCTTCCATCGTGTTTTACTTTTATAGGTAGGTATTAGTTTTTCGATTCTTTCGATTGGATAGTTTTTGAAAATTCACTCGACTATCCAAGGCCAGAAGAATATCTTCGAAAAAAGTATAAAACGTGCGAAAATTGTAAACATATATACTAGGAATAAATTTCAACAGCCCATTTCATACGCGACGCTTTAATTTCTGCGGTTCTTTATGATAGAATTCGACCTTGAAAGTGAGTTCTCGACATTTCGCGACTATCTACGTTGTATTTTGCGAAGCCTTGGTGTTCTTCTAAAGGCCGCGATAGTTGATAGGTCGGGATGTTGAAGGTAAACCAGCTCCTCCCCGGGGCGCAGGGGTTGTTCAGGCTGTCTTGATCGCTTAGGGGTTGATTAGGAAGTTGTTGGGATGCGCGCGGCCACGTCGGGTGTGAAACCCCGCCTACGTACGTTGTCGACCGACGTCAACCGGCGTCGCGACGACGAGGGGCGGGCCAGGTTCCCGCGGCGCCGGGCAACCACGGGGTTAACTTCCAGTGTTATTCAGAGCGGGAAGCCACAATGTTCGCTCTAACTTCTATAACACGTTTAAACGACTGAAAATGATCAGGTGGTGCACGTGAATATTTATTATATACCTATTTGTTATTATCAAAAATCATTTTGATAAAGAGATACGATTTGGTGGTGATACTATATAAACATCCGGGGAGAGGGCTGTCGTTCAACTTTGGCCTTCCGGTCATCGGGACCGCGATGCTGGACCTCAAAAGCAGCGGTACCACTGCTGCGGAATTGCCTAGGACCACCGCCTTCACAAATCTATCAATGTTGTTCGCAGGTGAGCTCGGGCCAATTTCGTCGATTCATTGTTCAACCAGTTTTACCCATCGGACGAAAATTGAAAAAAAAACATCAAATTTTTGTATTATTTAAACGCCTGTTAAATATTCACCGCGAAGTTATCAAGGAATAAGTGTCAAGCTTTTGGAGCACTACATTGGGTTCGGAGTTTATACTTGCACCACCTCAAAAAATCAAAAGAATTATCAAGTCGTGAACTTTGGCTTGAAATCGTTCGTTAATAGTCGCGAAAGTCCGCGTCTAATATAAATAGTTTATTAATTATTACCAATGCGAGATGGAGGATCAATGCGCTGAATTTGCGAAAACTTTAATGCAATGATGCGAGTACGATTTTTTTGTAAGCGTTTTCTTAGAATGATGAAGTATTTTTATTTCCGAGTAAATTATTCGCACGACTATAAGTCGCCGATTCAAATGGCGATTTAATAACGGAAATAACTTTTGATCATGCGAGCTCTAGATTATTTTCGATAAATTTCAGATCCAGCGAGTGTAGAATATAATTTAATATATCTATAATGTGCACACGTGTTATATTTATACACAAGAGTAGGTGTAGCAAAATATTTACTGATCGCGATACACCTGTCGTAGTTCCGCACGTATGCGCGATAACATTATTTCCGTCATAATAATTGAGGAAAGGTATTATTTGACAGTAAATTTAGTCAATTTTCTGCGACAATTAATTAGACAAAGAAATTGAAAAATTATTTGTCACGTTGTCTAGACATCGAAGATATTTCTATTACCGATTTGAGAGACAGACTATATAGGTAGTGCCAGTTCGCGTAACTATTTAATTGTACAACGATTATGAAGAGGCTTTTTCTTTGCGTACATTGAAGTTACGTTTGAAGATCATGACTCATGCTATATCTAATGCGAGATCTAGATCACATATATAGAGTAAATAAAATTCAACGATCTGTTATATTTATGGCTATAGATTTTTATCCGGATAACTAAATCCGTCGCTTTGATCGAGCGGCAACTTAATTATTTTAGATCGAATAAGCGATTGCAGTAGAACTACGTGATGGAATTGCTGTACAAAGATGTATGAAACTATGCGAGGAAAATAAATGTTATTATGTTAAAAATATTCGCTGGAGGAAATGGGAATAGCAAAAATTAGAATAAACCTCATCCGGTATATAGGTGCGGAGCACCTAAGTGCAGGAGAAGATTTTTGTTGAACCAATATAATTTACAGCAAGAAGCGAACGGCGATTTATAAATTTATTACATTAACGTATAGGTGCGCGTGTTATCAAGGCTATAATTTTCGAGTTAACCTTTTAACGGGGTTAACACGGATCAATGACTTTTCACACTGGACCAATTTATGACTTTTCCGGATGACGTAGGTAACATAATACACTAACAGGCGTCTGAAAGACCCTGACTCGACGCCTCGTTCAGACACACACGACCGGCCCGCGGCATTGCACCCCTCTCAATTTGATCGTTAGCAACTGCTTTATTCGTTTATATTTCTGCGATAGTTTCACCTTGGAGTATCCTGCCTAGAAATTAACTAACGCCGAATCTGCGGGACAAAATTTTGCGCAGGTTCGAAAATAAGTATTTGAATTCTTCAAGTATATGGTTCAATTTTTTGTTGATTTCTGATCTACTCAATGGTTTCTTACGAGATTTTCAAACCTGCTTAATATCGTCTATATATTTTATTATCTCTAGCTGAATATGTCTTCTGCAAATACATATATTATACGAGTATTGCCCGTTTATAGATATACATGGCCCCAAAAACAAGCTTTGCGCATGAATGATTTTTCTCAGCTCCGTAGGTGTATGTCAAAATGAAAAACGCAAACACCACGTGGGAAGGCCAAATATGTACTAGCTTATGGCTTTGACTTTCATCTTTTCAAAGGGGAATAAAATGCACTTTTTCCACATCTTCTATGTTGAAGAAATTGAAAGAAAAGAAATTTCGAAGGGTTAAAATAAAATGAAAAATCAAAATACTGGGTCAAAAATTTACACAATCGTTAATCAACCCAGCAAACAATATCTCGTAAAGATTTCTCATATAATGTTAGATCGATCATTCGCCGTGAGTGAACCTAATCGATTCCATTTACCCGTCAAAAATCCTAGGAAAGTCAAGTGCCGTCTTGGCACTTGAAAAGCCGCTAAGATTATCTTGTTTTCCGATTTTCCCAAAATCTGCAGTACGGCGTCGGTATTAGTCAAGTAACTGTCTCCCCAGTTGCGTATAGTGGCAGTGTAGGCAACACGTGAAATCCGAGGCTGTATTAATGGACTGAAAGAGTCTGTGCTATGGGGTGGTCATAGGGGGTTGGTGGACAATGTTTGCTCTAGAGGTCACCCTGGACTTCGTAGACGGCTATACACTCGCCGTGGCTGTCCTAGCACCGCGTATGTACACACAAGGGTACGAGGGGCTACCCCCTGCGCGCCAATATCTGCCAAATGAAAATATATCTGTCGACAAACAGACCCCGGGCTGACGAGCTAGAAGGTTGGGAAAATTCATAGCGAAGTATTACTAACTCGAAATGGCGACAGAATAAGTCTCATTGTCTGCGACTGTAGGGGTTGAAAATAAATAAATAAATAAATTTAAACACAGCTGCAGTTGCCTTACGCTGTTTATCATTTTAGGAGCGAATATGGTCGTCTGTGATTCTCGGATGCGATTAGTGGAGAAATTTCAACTTCGAGTTTTCCCAATTCTATTCGATGAAAAAAGGGGATGATTTTGTATTTCGTTATAACATTAGACTGTGCCTTAATGTTTTTTGACGAATATGATTTTGGTTTTTGTTTTCAGATGCCAGTAGCTCGTACAAAGGCGGTTGGAGCCATGCCGCATCACCAGCCCCGGGCCAGGGTGAGTTTGAAACAAAAAATTGTCACTTTTCGATTAATTTTTACCAATAAATTGATCATGAACTTGCTGGATGTTGGGATCGGATAAGATCAGGGAGAAAAATAGAATATATAGGCATAAATATATATATGGGCGATATTTTACTCTCGATACTCTCGATAAAAACTTTTTAATTAAATCTTAGCGACTTAATATCGTCCCCATTTCTTTTTCATCCACCCCTCTGCAACAAGTTTTGAAAAGTCCTTAATATCTGGCGAAAGAATCGCGCAGCCTTGGGTAGAGAAGTAATCTCGGAGGAAGAAAAAAATTGACATTGCGTTGAAAATCGTTGATGCATTTTGATTCAACGTCGGAGTAATATGGTTCTCGCAAATTCTCCTGGATAACTTATGCCCTGCGAATTTCGTCCTTCGCGATACCTATACACAGTCTCTGGATTTTCGTCAAGCACAGGGCGTGGGCGTCGCGACGCTTTGTGGCGCGTTCAACCGCGACCTCTTTGTCGTCGAGTGCCTGAGGCAGGGCGCTACCGAGACGCCTGGGTTTGCCTCGCCCTGGCTTGTCCTGCCCTAGGCTGTTCTGTGCTCCGTGTGGAAGGCACAACTCGCAATCACGCCAGAGATCAGAGCTAGGAGCCGCAGGGCAGTTTGTTATAAACAGCTTCCACACCTCCGCTTGTTTCTCCCTAGTTCCTTTGCCCCATACCCGAAAGTACACACCTATTCCACACATCCAATAAGAGTCTGCACACATGTTCACCCGCAGATATAGTAGGCATAGAAGCGAGTAACGCGTAAGCTAAATTTTCACCAAAGGACTTTGACGCGTTACGTTTCTGCGCTGTCTCTTTGACTACGTTTACACTTTGCAGTTCATAGCATCCGCACACCCCTATCGCGGTCACTGAGCTTATGAAATTAGACCCGTCACGCGGTGAGCCCTAGGGCGGGTGCAGGGTGCGGGTGGTTCACACCGTATGCAATTCAGAGTTGAACTATAAAGCTTTCACAAAGGTTAGTTCAATCGAGAAAAACAATCGTTAGGAGTCCCAGAGACAAATATCTACCCCTCTCGGGTACGGTAGTAGACAAACTTCTATGAACACAAACCAATGTGGATACTCCGCAGTGAAATGATGTTTACACGCGGGCGAAGAAAGACCGGAGGGCTTTTTCACCGCTTTTACAAATCGGCGAAATCCTTTTATCTACAATGAAAACTGCGCTGTGATAGTCTCTTCTTTTTATCATGCACACAGTCGAGCATTGAGAGCAAGCATTTCATATTCGATACAGAGATAGAAGAGTTCATATCAAGATACTTGAATCGTACGTCTTTCTTTGAAGGGACCTTCTCAGGATCTGAAAAGTGAGGACTCTTTAGATTTCAGACGTTCTTTATTCAGCCTAGAATCACACTGCTGAAAAGACATCGATTTGTATTATAATTAATAACTTTCCATTTTCTTTTTCTCTCTCTCTCTCTCTCAATATAATTAGAGTTTTTCTCTCTGAGATTGATTGTGAGATAAGATTCAATTGATTTTACTATAGATATGCTGGTATTTTTTTGGGGGGTAACTATTGGAGTTTCAACCCCCCCCCCCCCCCCCCCCATTTTTCACATTAGATAACTAATAACCTACCCAGGGCTTGGGGTCCCCTAAAGGTATCACGAACCTGCTTCCAGAGCTTTTCTCTTCACTATCTATATAATACTGCTTTTAAATCACATTGTCAACACAGCTTATACCTTCCCTCTGACAAAACAAAATTCCTACCCATAACAATTTGTACCATACATGGGTATAACAAAGTAGTATAATACCCCATCAACCGAATTAGAATAACACCGATTAACTGTAACACATGGGTGTAAACACATGGGTGTTCATACGTTATACACACAGGGTTGACAAGAATTCAATTGATCGTAACCAAAAAACAATATACTTTAGCTATTCGGTAATGCTTCAGAGTTTGGTTTTTGTTTCTCATTTTTCTGATCGTGAATCTTTCAGCTTCTTCAGCTTCTTATATAAACGTATGTATATTGTATACATACATACATTGATTTCCTAAAGCTTTTGAATTTTGTGCATGGAAACTCCCCACATGAATACACACGAAAATCCTCGCCTAGTATACAAATGTAAATATACAAAGCCAGCCGTGTTAGCCATGCACAGGTATACAGGTATACTTGTACAGATCCCCAAAGAGCAAAGGTCAGGAAGTTAGTTAAAGCAAGCTCAGTGGTGTATAATAAAAATAGGTAAAAGTGCTTTAGCAGGAAGGGTCTGAACAGGGGTCATTCAGAGGGGGGTACAAGGAGGGTGGTATACATATACGAGAAGGTTGAACAACTAGCGTGACTTCTCGACCCGGGTGGGCCCCAGAGGTTCACCGTTGTAGTATAATTATACGCCCCACGTTGGCGCGTGGCTTGCTGACGGCTTACGCGCCTCATCGCGTATCGCGTGACTATCTTACGAACTCTTGGGTAACGATCGGCACCCTGCAGGACGGGGGCACACCGACACAGTGCAATACCGTTGGGGCTAATCACACTTTTCGATTTCTTGGCTAACACTTTGTCGTAATATCGTGGTACCTTACTTCCTTCGCGCTGTTAGTCCTTCACAAGGAACCAGTCGCCTTGATGGTTCCACCTTAATTACATTTAAGAGCCGTTAACCTGCTCACCCCATCCCCCCATCTTTTCTTTCTTTTACTTTTTCTTCTTCAAACACAGTCGGGACAAGCATGTGAAGTCTTTCTTTTCGAATCGAACTCTCAAACATACACATACACGATATATTCTAGCCGAAGACATGCCTCCAAAGAAGATAGTAGCCGTCAAGTTGAAACGACAAACGTTACACGAGACAATTTCGAGAACCCCTCTGTTCAGCCAATCGAAAGATAGAACTGGGACAAGTATATATGTATGTTTCCACTTGATTTGTTTTAAAATTCTTATATACAGTCCGAACGGATCTTTACTTCTATAGCTATAAAATTCTCGACTTGTATACAAGAGTGCTTCAGGGGTTTCAACAAACCCACTTAAACATCTTTTTTTTTCAATGATTTCATTCAATGCAATCAATTGTTCCATTCGATGTGTATAATAATTGCTTGTCCATTATTTAGCTCGAGACTTTATTGTCTATCGTCAAGATATTATATTCAGTTCGTGGGAGGAAGTACGAAGACATTCTTCAACGTTTTTGAGTCTCAGCAAAGTTTCTGATCGCCGATTTTTTACTAGGAATCAAATATATTTTCGAGGTGAAACATATCCGACGATGCTTGGACGTGTCACGCATTGGCACGTGACCGTGTGTGTACTGGTGAAGACATAATATAGTCTCCCCTCCATATGCTACATGAATTCTAGCCATTCGAATCCCCGACGAATAGTCTGTACCAAAAGGGAAAATGGAAGGTCGAGGTTTGGGGTTGCCGTCGGGGACGACGTTCCCTTCATTTCTAAGCGTTATATACCTACCCGCGTACCACTAGCTCTACGCACCGTTTCCCACTGACTTGTTGCCCGATCCGTGTCCCCCTACTCCCTCAGGATAGCGTCAGACCCCGGCAGTTCGGAGCCCGCACTTCCTGCCCGGAGGATGGCGGTGGTGATCGGAGGGTGCGTCGCGTGCGTTGGTAGAACGGTAGCCGCATAGGAGACGTGCGTGTCTAGTTACTCACTTAGCTATATACTTATTGCATATATCATACTGGGTATAGCGTCGTGATTTACCCAAGGGAAACCGAGGTCTTATGGTGTCCGAAGGGTCTGCAGGGGGTTTTCAGATCGAAGATCGTCCGAAGCTTTATATAGTTTATTAGGGGGTTCAATTTGACTTGGAAAGTTTATTGCATCGAAGAAAAATTCACGTATAATAAAACATATGCTGCAGAATGACGAATATGAATACGAAAATCAAATTTGATAAAATATTTGAAGGCTTGTTATAACAATTTGCCTTTAAAAACGAGCGAAAAATGAAAAATTTCTTCTATTTAACCGCAAGACTCAGTAAGCAGCAACTACCTGTTTTTTGGGAACGAGAGGAATAGTAGTACACGGGGTTGTTAATTTCCTTTTTCATCCCTGCAGTTACACAGCGAACGTTTTCACACTATTGTTCAGCTGTATAAAGCACCTACTTATTATACACTAGAGCGTCATGATTTGTGCCGTGGGCACCACCTAGCAGGGGTCTCGAGCAAAAGGCGAAGGGTCCGTTGGTCTGGGGGTCGAAGGTCATAACTCGAGCTTTTTTGCCCTGCAGAGTGTTTTAAAATTCGTGCTTTTTAATTCGCGCTTTTTACTTGGCAATTAAATTATTCTCCTCGCCGAAACTTACTACTATGCAATAGACATATAGACATACATTATATATTTGTACATATAATCATTTTTTTCATTTTTTGTTTTTTTTGTTTTTCAAATCTCCAACATGTTGTTTCCTCCGTTTTTCGTTTCAACGCTCGCTCATTCCATATCGCGTCCTGTACTGCTAGCCGACTTACTCACGGTCTTCGCGACTAGTTCAAAGCCCCTTTGACTCACGGAACAAAGATTTCAACTCGTCACAATAGCATTCGTAAAGCGGAATTGAGGCTCGTGCTATAAAGGGGTGCCTCTGGAAGTGGAGCGCCCCCGCGTAGGACCCTATACCTACCACCCACCCACGAACCGACGATTTTAAACCAAAGTTTCACATCCCGCTGCTACTCTCCAACTCCTGATGTTAAATTCAAGTACAGTAACTAACTTTTTTAATAGCTACTTTTTTTCACCGATTTTCACCGACCCTTCAGATCCTCAGAAACGCGATTGATGTCCCTGCGAACGCGTGAGGGGATAAAAATTGTCATCGTTGTGAAACAATCTTCTCGATATAAGAGAATCTCAAGTTCTATATTCAAACAAATTTTATCAAGTCTGCAGTTCCAATCCTTTTCTCATTTCAAATTGGCATCGAATCTTTTCGCATTTTTATACAAAAGAAAGAAAGAGAGAAAGAAAATCGTACAAAAAATGGGCAAATCATCGGGGAGGACTTGACTCCAATCTTGTCTACGAAGGTGGGCGAAGATGGGCATCTCTTGTGGGAGAGCGAGCCAAACGAGCTAGTTATCCCGGGTAGGGAGTTCGCGCATTGTGCTGGAGAATCTCTAAAGCGAAGGTTCTGCGAAGGGGCGGCATTCGGGTGGAACGACAAGGTCCTTTGATCCTGTGGCAGAAGGAGACGAATGTGGAACACGAGAGAGAGAGAGAGAGAGAAAATATCCATCCCCGAGTCCTAGACGCATAACCGGATTACTCCGCCCCGCGTAATTGCTCGTGAATGCAGACGAGGATCCAAACGACAATGGGAATGTTGGTGCAGGGAGACACGGCGTCGCGACGGTCGACTCCTGCTGCTCCTGCTGCTGGTGCTGCGCGGGATATGATGGTGTAGAAAATTCAGGGTATCCGAAGGAATCGGGTGTTATACATGCGTTAGACGGTTTTACCGCGAGGACGAGGGTTCGAAGAAGCCCCGCGGCTGGCCTGATTGCGGCCGACCCTCAGCTTTCGCGTATAGGAACACCCAAACCACCCTCGATTCCCAATCACACCCGAAATCAAATTGTTTAACATAGCGGACACCAACTGCTACTTAACCGTGACATCTGCCCCGTTTTCATGTTTTCCAATAGAATTTCGGAATTGTATATCTCGCAGGTTATTTCTACTGTAATTATTTATACATTCGTTGATAAAAAAAAAATAGAAAAAAAAAAAAACGGAATCGAATTCAATAGGATAGAAAAAAAAGTAGAGTACAATAGAATAGAATAGAATAGGTTTGTTAATGTCCTCGGACAAAGTGCCTCAAGAACAAATGGCATTTCAGCAATTTAGGTACAGATTGTCACTGTGGAATACTATGAGATTACAGTAAATGAAAATAAAATTAAAATTAAACTCTAAGCGCAGGGTTGTGATAAGTATTGATGATTGTCTCTGCACGTTCGCAAGTATTATTGCTCGAAATTAGATAATTTTAGCGTAGGTATACAGGTGATTGCAGATTTATGAATATGGATCTCGATTTGTCAAGATAGATGAGCTTTCAGGTCAGTTTTTAGGTGACGAGTTCCAGGATTTGTTTAGAAGATCTGTCATTATCGTTTATCTATTTCTCGCTGACCTGCAGTCACCGGGATCCTTTTTACTACTTGCGAATGTGGAGGCCGTTCATTCCTCCCAAAAGTCTGAAAGATTATTGTAGGTTTAGGGGATACTCGCCGAAAGTCAATCAAACCTCGTTATTCATACTAACAACAGAAAGTGTTTTACAGACCGAATGATTTGCCAATACATATATCGAACATTCATATACGAGCAGGTTCTAAAAAGAGCTCAGCTTTTATATTCTCCGATTACTCGATCGTCTCTGATTATTATCGTTGATTAAGTTTACCTCCTTTTTCACAAACGTGACCTGCACCAGTGAGGTTGATTTAATTTATCTACAATGACTTCGAGAGGAGCTCAGCAGCATCTTGGGATCCCCTGTAAAGAGAGGCGGGTCGAGTTGATAAGGCTACAAAGACCAGAGAGCGATCGAGCGAAAGTAGAACGCAAGAGACGTAGTACATATATACAATATATATATATGTGTGTGTGTGTGTGTGTGTCTGAGGGAAAGAGAGACAGAGAGAGAGAAATGCGAGGAGAAAAGCACTCAGTCGGTGTTTGCCTACACGGAAATCCTCTCCGGCAAATTCTGCCGCTCGAGTGGGTCATCTCTTCATCTTCCAGGTCTTCAGCTTTGACTTTATATCCTCGGCACGTTTTGATCACGTGAGATAATCGTCCCAGGTGCGTTGGGGGTTTTGTCGTTAAATTTTTAAACTGTAAAATTCTCGCGGGTTTAAGTCTTAAACTCTATCTTCATTACCTAATTATCGACCTTATAGTACCTACACTTGAATACATCAACGGTATGCAAAAATCAGGTCATGCAAAGTCTGCAAGCAATGATTGGGGCTTTGAAGACTCATTCGGATTTTAATTCAGTAAAAATTGAGATAAATAAAAATCTAGAATCATTGGGCAATTCGATTCGCAAAGATCGATAAAATCTCGTTTTTGCGATCATTTTGCTTTCGTTTCGCGTATAATAAAGTGTATAATATTTCAACATGGATAAATTCAACTATACATTATGCCCGCCCAAGTTGTTCGTGTAACATAATCAGCCAGCCACGTATCACCGGAAGGCACAGTTTAAACTAAATCTAACCAAGGGTGTTGACCAAAGTTATCTCGACTGTTTCGCTCTGTTGCATATCTATGCTCCTGCAGAAGTAGACGCGTAGACTGAAGCTGAACAGAACAGAACCTCGCGACCGATTGCTCCCGAACAAAATACTACCCCACATTTCACCTTGGGGCTGCAGTTATATATATCTGCGGAGTTTACCTCGAAGAGATCATGCATTGACATAACGTTTTCAATATATATGTCAAAAACGAATACATATACAGATGACGATATGCAACAACGAAATAAAATAATGATAAACCAAACTCCAAACTATATACTCTTATTTTTCTTTCAGGATATGGCACTAGTCTTTCAAAGTCTGCACTCGACACGCATTCGCACCTCAGACAACCTGGTGAGTAGATTCGAACATAATAAGTAGAAAAACCTCCGTATTAAGTGCATAATGGACTTATCTACCCCGAAATGGTTTTGAGGATATACTCGAGGGTTGGAAAAGACACAAATCAAAGTAAAAGCAAAGAGAGGTAATAAAATCGCAATGTACAATGGTGCAGCTCCTCCTGCGGAAAACGCCTCCGCCTAGCTGTCTATGCATGCGTCTTGCAGTGAGCTTCTATGCGTCTGTATATGGATGTACACCGGTATATTGGAATCGATATATTTCACGGCTATTGCTTCGGAAAATGTAGTAGTTGCGTCGTCCTAGCTGGTCTCGATAGTGTTAGAGACGATCCATCCGTCCGTCTGCCTGCCTGCCTGTCCCTCGTATCGAGCAGATAAATGGGAATGCCGCCCCGCCCGGTCCACCCCTCAGCCCCGCTTCATCCCCTGTCCATTATTAACTTGTAAGTGAATTACCGTTCGATCAAAAGGCGATCAAAAGGCGATCACTGCTCGCATTCAACGGGCGAGGATGGGGTCGCGATTTTAGTTCGCAGAATTCGGAGATTCTAGGATCTATTCTCGATTATATTCAGTACAGTTTAGGACTCGCCAATTTACTTTTGCGTTTGGGGTGAACGGGAGAAAAAAAATTGAAATTTTTAATCTCTTCGTAATAATTGCAGACGACAACCCCTGGGGGTTTTTCATGTTGAAAACTTCGAGGTAAAGGGGTTGACGATTCGGGGTTATAGGGGCTGATGATCGTAAGATATTTCAGAGATGTTTTCCTCCTCATCTTTCGAATTGAAATTATTACGAGCCAAATGAAGTCCATTCTATTGTAGGGCTGCTATTATATCCTTTGTATAGGTTGTAGGGTGCTCCACGCTCGTCGAGCCACTGCACCACCGTTGATGACGCATTGTAAAGCTTTTAAGGGCGATAGCCAACGCTGCGACACGAGACGGGGGATTTTAGCTCAAGTTTTTAGACAGAGAAATGTAAGAAATGTGTCGCTGTTACGCTAGAAGAAAAATAAACTAGGTACCTATTAGAAGTTCGCTAAAATCAATCGAAATAGTTGGACTTGCGAATTCGACCCCGAAGAAATTGCGAAAAAAATGTTTCGTTATGTTCTGCGATTATTGTTACTCCGTAGAATCTTTAGACGAGATTTTTCTGTGCCAATTACAGATCCTTACCAAATGTTTGGAGCGACTAGTAGTCGCCTGGCGAGTTCTGGTTCTGGTCAAATCCAGCTGTGGCAATTTCTACTCGAGTTATTGTCCGACTCGAGTAACGCGGCGTGCATTACGTGGGAGGGTACCAACGGGGAATTCAAACTAACCGATCCAGACGAGGTCGCCAGGCGATGGGGAGAACGCAAATCAAAACCGAATATGAACTACGATAAACTCTCGAGAGCTCTGAGGTGAGTTAAACCACATTATTCATAAACAAGACACAGAATTCTGTGCCCTAGATTTAGAGCTCGCAAAATTTCATGGGATTACAAATTTCCAAAGTTATTGCCATACGGATTAACAAGAATTTTCAAGGGAGTTCACAAATTTCACATATTTTCTAGAAATTTCTTGCAATTGCATAGAGTTCTATGAAGTTCGACCAATTTCTTATGAACTTAATGAATTTCATAGATTTCGAACATCTTCCTAAAATTCTTATGAAAATTTTACAAATTCCTCTAAAATTTTATGAATCACAACATGGTGTTAAATCTTCTTCGAAATTTTTTCTAAATTTTTTCGCTTTCATAGATATAACTTTGAGATTATTTGCCCCCTTCGGTCCGCGTTGGAAAAAAAAAAAAACCAAAATACTACTCAACATAATGTAATGAATTCCATTCGAGAACATTTTTCTAATCCCTGCAAAAGCAACTAGACTTTTATTATCCTTCACCAAACTCCGCTAATATAATTACATCAATCACAATCTCTGTCTGAATGTAAAGTTATAAAAAGTATAATTAAAAAAAAAAAAAGCGTTGGAGGGGGGGGGGCTGAAATTCGCCCATAGTTGTAATTTCTTGACTGGCTGCATCAGGGTGATTAAAATTTGATACAAACGTGAAAACGAAAATTTCAATCACTATTTCATTCGTATAACTCGATCGATCTATCGATCCAGACACATAACGAACGTATATGTACACAGGTACTATACAAGGTTCTCTGCAGCTATACATATATACCTACTACAGTTAGAGCGCTACGTCATATATAAACCTATAACGATACGAAACGCGGAGTAATTATTTTTCCAATCAAACAACCGTACGCGATGAGAGGTTCAGCGGAATATACAGAGTGATAAAGAAATTGTAAACTATAATAAATCCTGTATATATAATTGAATGAATTTTCAGGTACTACTACGACAAAAATATAATGACAAAAGTTCACGGTAAAAGGTACGCCTACAAATTTGACTTCCAAGGATTGGCAGCTGCAACACAACCAGCAGCCGCCGATCCAGCGGCTTATAAATATCAAAGTGAACTGTTCATGTCCGGTTATGGTCATGCAAAACTTAATCTAATGCCACCACCAGCAGCTTCAGTATCAGTTTCTGTTCCTGGCGGACTTTTTCAATCCGCATCAAGCTACTGGTCAAGTCCTGGCGCAAACCTTTACGCTGGTCACCATACGGCTAGTGGCCACGTACCACCGCACCTGGGTACTTATCCTCATTACACATGACCCACCGCCGAACATTGGGGTGCCCTGGGAGCCCCACGTTGAGGTTGATACTTGCTGGCGTCGTGCCACGTGCTGTGTACCCTGTGCTGTGCCATGACGTGCCATTGCGGTGATAACTCATAATAATAATAATAATAATAATAATAACAATAACAATAATAATAATAATAATAATGAATATAATAATAATAAACGTAATAATAATAATATTAATAATAATAATAATATTCTACCCTTAATAAATTTGTTTCCTCGAATCCCAGTAACAACAACGTCAGCCCTTGGATTAAAGTAGGTATATGATGAAAAAATGAGAATAAAAGAAAAATTAAATAAACTATATAAGACTAGGTAAACGTGACCAATTTTAATCGCACTGTGCTGATATATATATAACGAAGAACGTTTGCATATATTTGGGAATTCTTATATATATATATATTATATTATGTACGAGGAGTTATCTTGTATTTCTGTTTTGTGCCCTGTTCAGATTAGGCGTTTAAGTACCTATTATATGTATATGGGACACGATCTTGTAAATAGAAAAATGAGCAATTTTTTTTTTTTTTTTTTTCACATAGTGATGTGGTTGCCGTTGTTATATGCAGGGTCGGAAACTGAGGCTTCTCATTTTCCGACGGGTTAAACCTGGTGGTCGATCGTGAAATTTTCTAGTTATATAAGTTATAAATATTGCGTGTATTATAAAGTCTTTTTACTATTTATTTGGTAATCATTTCTCGATGGTAAACTGCTCGCGGAATATACTATATCCTGTATATTGATGGCTGTTTGATTAGAAGGGATTTTCAAATACGTTTGATAATTATTAAAGGTCTTACAAGATTTTCCGATCCTTGATTATCACTTTTCTTTATATCGTGTGTTCTTATTTTTCTTCGGATTTCTACATTCCAAAAAGACTGTACAATTTCTTGAAACATGCAGCTGTTTTACCAAAATTGGAAACTTTCAAAGCCTCGGATTTCGGAACGTAGTATGTATATCCATATCGATCGATTGTCGCGGGTGGGGGATGAAATAGTTTTTCGTTTCGAAAACGTATATTTCTTTTCTTCTTTGTTCTAAATCGACGTTATAGATATACTCCCTTGAAAAGGAGAAGTCAAAGATGTATGACGTAGCTCAATTTCTAGCCATCGACGTCTTCGGGACGGTGCGGCTGTTTGCCTCGGGATTAAGAGAAGAAGAAGAAGAAGAAGAAAGAAATCAGAACGAATGAAAAAGTGTGAAAAAGAGTGAATGAAAATGATTAAAATGTACCTCTGTCAAACAAAACCAAAAAAAAAACCAAAAAAAAAAACACAAAAAAAAACCGTAACACATAAGGCGTATACCTATATTGTACCATATTACTCTAAGACGTATAAGGATTAAATTAACACGTAACTATACATACATATAAATATAAAGATATTTTAACGTACTCGGGGATTCCCTCGTACTGGACTGGAAAGACGTCGTTTGATCTATAATATACCGAACTCTTATTGATGATAATGCGAGGTCTGTCTGTAGATCGGTTCCGGGGATTCCCCGTGTGACACCGATGTAGATAGGGTGTTTTCATGTGTAGAATATTAAATATAGGCGCATAGCGATCCTAGTCGAGAATGTATGCAGGGAGTGTGTTACAGTGTGGGTGAATGAATATACATATTATAATATATATTATATTATATACGTGGATTCGATTGCCAGTGGCATTCGAAATTAGCAAAGAAATATAATAGTTATCATTATATTATTTACAGTTATTATAATTATCATTTATCTGCATTATTACATAATTACCTACATACTATATTATTGTCATTATCCAAATACCAAGACCATAGAATAACGACATAAGACGAGTATAAAATAAAATAAATATTAAACTGTTTTATTGTTTCATGTGCGCGCGGATGTATGAATTTTAAAGGTAGGATATGATACGTTAGGTAGATACGCAGCCCTCCTGATGCAGGGTGATATCGAATTAAAGAATAATTGATATACTATATGAGTTTGGAGAATTTCTAATATATTATTTAAGTTAAGTACAGTGAAATAGTCGCTGTGATATGAGGAATATGTATATGCTCAGGTGGGCTAGCCGTTGTTGTTCTTGTTGTCGTGCGCTTGTATTAAAGTCGCCATGTTCTAATTAAATGAGCCGATGGGGTTGTATCAGTCGTCGGCAAAATCAATTAGCCCCTCTTCATAATATGCATCTATATATAATAGCATTAGATTATACTTGGAGGTAGGTACATAACATAATATACTTTCACAAGTATAATAAATTGACAAACATCAATCACATCAACGACTTATAATATCACGAAAATTACGTAAAACGGATTGGAGGTCAAAATCAATCAGGTATAACGTTAGATTTTGTCTCCAAATGCCTTATGTTTCTTTTTTTTTCTTTTTTTTTTTTTTTTGTTCTTCTCACAAAAAGGAAAAGCTCCTTTCGAGTGTGTTCAAAGATCCCAGGTAGGTCCCAAAGCTAAGATTTAATACGCCAGCACTAGCATGCCTGAACCGATGTGAGTCTCACGATGAAGGGGATTCCCCGCTATAGAAGCGAGGCGAAGAGATAGCGAAGAGGTGCGCGGGGTTAAATGAGGGTTGCTATGGGAAACGCAGAGGCGCGAGAGGGCTGGAGGCCTGGAGGGTTGGAGGGTTGGAGGGTTGGAGGGCTGGAGGCGGGACCAACAGGAAACCTTCGGCCGGGAAATTCGCGGCGTCGCCGAAACTCCGGCGGCGGTATGGGGGTGCCTGCCTCAACGGCGGCTAATCGATTCCGCTACCAATCAGAACGTCGCTCGTACATACTCCGCTCTTACTCTACTTCTACCACCCCTCATTTTCCCTCCCTTGTCGTTCTGTCTACTCTGTTTCCTTCTTTTTCTCTTTCTCTCTCTTTCGCTATGTCTCTGTTTCTTAACGTAGGTATACCTACCTACATATTGGTATATATACCTATATTTCTCGTTTTATGTTTAGCCCTCATTCCCTCTCTCACTCTAGATTTTCCCCTCCCGTTTTCCCCTCACAAACATCGCGCGCCTATTCGTTTCTTCAGCAACAACATAGGCGAGGCTTTAGCCCTGTTCTATACCTTCACAGCTACCAGCAACCAGCTATAGTATCAGAGCTGTGAAAACGCTACTAGGATTCCTCCACGCTTGGAAGCTTGATTCGAACGTCAAATGGTGCGTTGTTGTTTTCTTTTTCTGTTTCCTATTTTTATCTTCTTCTTATTCTTTTCCTTATTTTCCAACTATCGATCCTTGCAGAGGGTTTCTGCTGTACAATGAAAGTCGCATTTCTTAAGATTTGGGCTGCTTATAGTTTCCCCCGAGAAATTATTCAGTTTTTTCCTCAAAAAAATTAACATCACACTTCGAACTAATTTCGAATTCATTTGACGAATTATAAGGTTTTTAATTACAAAGTTCGATTCACTAGTAGATTGTTTATAATAATATTATATAGTACTTATATAATTAGTAAGCCTTTGATATCAAATTTCGGAACTTAGATTGGTTGCGGATTCATCAATCATCGAAAACTTAACAACAAACTAGTAGCAGATTCCTTAACTGATCAGACAATACCTATCAGAACTGTGGTAGCAGTCAAGTAGTCAATACCGTTCGTGTTTGCCAATGAATCCGAACAATCTATTATTGAACATGTAAAAGAATTTTTCGCGTCCGAAAGAAATGTTCAAAAATGTAATCCGCATTATCAGATATCAGAGGACAATGATATTATGTGACATCATGAAAATCGGAGTCTTATAATGTGATGTGGGATACTATTTTCAATTCAAATATGTGCATACTATTTCCATTATCATATTTCTTCTTTTTTTTCTACTGATTCTAACTCCCACTACTATCCAGATAGGATAAGATCCAGATACCCCAGGATTCAAATTGAATGTTCTCTATTAGCCCCATTAACTCCGGAACTGTGATTCGGACAATTGGGAATTAGGGATTTAAGGGGTGGGGATTGATTCCCATAGGTAAGAAAAGTATGTATAGTTGGAAATACATTCATTCCAATCTCCCGGCCATCCCTTGCGTTCAACGTAACGCATATTTGTATTTTTATTTTGAAGAACCTAAATTGGTATCTGACTAAAAAGTTCATGCAATTTTGATTTGATTTCGAATTTCAAAGTTGCGGGCTAAATTTACTTATAGACAATTTTTCGCGGGTTGTATAGAGTCAGTCGAAAAGCCCGAAAAAGTGATCCGCTTGGAATGCTGAAGACTATTTTTATTATTAGACTAGATACACATTATCGATTTCCTACAATTTCATCCATAGAAACACACTAAAGTGTATATCTGACGTATTTTCGTATATACATGAGTGGAAAACAGCAGACAAAATACATCGTGCGATTCCTCAACCACACCGTCGATTTAAAGCTCAAACAAACTCCCGCCTTCTCCTTTGCGGCTGCAGTAATTCATGAAATCGTTGTAAAGATGGCGCCATCTGACAAGATATTAAGCAACACTTAGAACAACCATAGCCACCAATTTACACGAATGATCTGCGGGTTGTGTATAATAAGGCGCTCGATCGTACACTCACATTACTTCAAGGATGTGTATAATCGATTAAAAAAACACATTGACGCGGTTTTTAGACCGCAATGAAATGTAAGAATTCAATAAAGCAGCAGTCTATCAGTAATTCTGCGTAGTTTTATTACCTATTTTCAATTCGCAATATTATAGTTTAATTCGCGCCTTGTCAAAACTACAAGAGTCAAGTTAGCGACATAGCTCATTATCTTCATGAACATGACTTATGCGCAACGGTGAACCGGTCTCAATATCATATTATCATCACATACATACGTCAAATACACGCCTAGTGTGACACTATCCCAGTTTGTAAACGCATACAATATTCTCTGAAACTGTAATCTCTGATCTGAGCAATAAGATAAAGGTGTGTATCTTCGAGCGAAGATTCTACTATCAACAATACTCAATCATGAGTACTAAACACCTGAGTACTGGTGAGTTTATCAATTCCCAATTCTCCTTATCGCTTGTTTCATAATATAATCATTTAAATCTCATGCAATATGATTTAGGTACATGAATTACCCTGTAATTTATTCGCAGGTTCTAAAGCCCCGCCTTTAATACCTGGCAAATTGCGATTGTATAGCATGCGATTTTGCCCATACGCTCAAAGAATCCACCTTGTATTAGACGCTAAAAAAATTCCGTAAGCGATATAATTTTCGTTTAATTTACAGTCTAAAACATATATTAGAGAGATAAGATAAACCCTGTTTATCTGCTTTCCAAATTTACATATACGAAGAAGCATGATTACGCGTTTTTAATATCGCTTCAATTCAATTTCATAATATTTCAGCTACGATGTCGTTTACGTTAATTTAACAATGAAACCGGAATGGCTATTGGAAAAAAATCCACTAAGCAAAGTTCCCACTATAGAACTTGAGGACGGTGTTATACTCTATGAAAGTCTAATCGTCGCTGATTATATAGACGAAGCTTACCCTGAGCATCCACTTTATCCAAGCAATCCTTTACTGAAGGCAAAGGACAAGCTGCTTATCGAACGTTTCAATTCCGTGATAACAACTATTCACAAGGTATCATTGATTCGTGAGAAAATAAGAAAATCTCATGCATTATATCAAGATATGACTCTACCAAGTACATTTTAATCATTCTTTTTGCACAAAATTATTCCAGATCTACGTCAGCTCTACTCTAGAGCGTGAGCTATTCGATGAAATCTTGAGAGGGCTAGAAATATTCGAGAGAGAATTGGGGCAAAGAGGAACGCCTTACTTTGGTGGAAAGTATCCTGGAATGTTGGATCTTATGATATGGCCGTGGTGCGAGAGAGCAGATTTAATCAGGATCCTTAAAGGAGATCAGTTCGTTCTACCTCGAGAACGGTTTCTTCGATTGGTTAGCAACACGCAATTCTTGATCAGATTTAAACGTCGATAATTATCAAGAATTAATAAAGATTTTGAAACCGCAAGGCTTAATCTAATCTTTAAATTGGTTCAAGATCAAGACTCTAAAATCATTCGATAAAAAGAAGAGTATTAGTGATTTCAATTAAAAAAGTCTCAAGACTATTGCGAAATGTAATATCAATGGTTAATTGCAACTTGTTTGTATTTTAAAAAGTTTAAAAAGGTTTTTATATTTTTTATAGCTGGAGTGGAGAAGCGCAATGAAAGAAGATGAGGCGGTGCAAGGTAGCTTCTTAGATGGAGAAACACATGCCAAGTATATACGCAGTAGAGTAGCTGGTACTGCTCAGTATGATTTCCTTATTCCGAAATGAGTGCCTATTTTTTTTTTTCTGACAAAGTAAAGCTAAGAAATAGTTGAATATATCAAATATGTTAACAGGGAACTATAATTGGTGAAATAATAATTAATATATATATCTTTTGAGGATAAATAATAATCAGTACATTGATAGCAGTTTGGTAATATCTGCTACGTTGCGCTTAAACATAAGTTTAATGTAATAATTAAAATCAATATAGTTTTCGTTACAATAAATATCAATTTTTGTATAATACAAAAAGTCAATTAGATTATTTATTTATTTATTTATTTATTTATTGGGTAGAAAAATATTGTAGACAAAGATTAAATGACAATTTTTATTTCATAATAACGATTAATTCGCGCCTTATGAGTTTTTAAAACTACAAGAGTCAAGTTTGGAGGGTCCGGACACAATCTTGTTATTGCGCAATCTGGTGCAATCACTTATCCAAAAAGCGAGTTTCATAAGTTTCGACACCAGTGCCATATCACTCGTATGTATAAAACCGTCTATTGAACACGCCTAATGCCTGACCATTCAAGCTGATGATATAGAGAGTATTATTCGAGTTTTAGATTACAGAGAAAAATTGATATCATCAATAATCAAAGATGAGTACTCAACACTTGACCATTGGTAAGTTTGATTAATTTCTCATCACTTGTTTACAATTTTATTTTTTTTCTTTATCTAGTCGCTGAGTTTATGTAAATATTATGTATTCACAGGCTCTAAAGTCCCACCATTGGTACCTGGGAAATTGCGGTTGTACAGCATGCGATTTTGCCCATACGCTCAAAGGGCTCACCTTGTATTGGATGCTAAAAAAATTCCGTAAGCGAAATTCCAATTTCTTTACCAATGTAAAAATATATACATATGTATACAAGATTAGGTGAACTTTCCTTCTCCTCTTTTAAATATAGCTTCTCTTTTTGCTACAGATTTACGGATTTATCTAATCCATTGATTTCACAGTTTTGTCTCATTCATTTCGATTTTTCAGTTACGACGTGGTGTACGTGAATTTATCAAAAAAGCCTGAATGGTTTGTGGAGAAAAACCCACTGAGTAAAGTCCCCACGTTAGAATTTGAGGACGGAAATATACTCTATGAAAGTCTGATCATAGCTGATTATTTGGACGCAACTTACCCAGAGCATCCACTTTATCCAGACAGTCTTTTACTGAAGGCCAAGGACAAGATACTTATCGAACGTTTCAATTCTGTGACAACACTACTCATCAAGGTATTATCAGTTCCAGCAAAAGAAGGAAAAGAAACAAAAATGCAATGTTGATGTCACACTATGATGTTACTATAATATGATCTTATTTTATCTGTTTTCTTTCATTATTTCCTTTTAAAATTATTTACTAGATTTACCAGACCGCTACTATAGAGCGTGAGTGGTTCGACCAGCTCTTGAACAATCTAGAAATATTTGACGGAGAATTAGTTAAAAGGGGAACACCTTACTTTGGTGGAAAGCATCCTGGAATGTTGGATCTAATGATATGGCCCTGGTTCGAAAGGATAGATTCGATCAAGATTATTGCAGGCGATCAGTTCGTTCTACCTCGTCAACGTTTCCTTCGACTGGTCAGCAACAAAACTCCTTCAAATCAATGATCAATTGAAAATTGAATAGTCCTAGTATTTAGCTAGATCAAATTGAGTTTAATCTAATCTTTAAAGAAATTTAAAATTCGCAGATTAAAACTATTTCGATTTTGTTAAGATTGTAATTGATTCCAAACGACAAAGACTTTGAAAGTCTGAGACTTGGTACATATAGAATATGCATCATTCATTCGTATAAGTGTAAACTAGTCCCTAAAAATGACAAATATGTTCATTTTCAAATAAAATCTCATTATGATTATAGGTGGATTGGAGGGATGCAATGAAGGAAGACGAGAGCGTCCGAGGTAGCTACATAGATGAAGAAACCCACGCCAAGTTTTTACGCAGTAGAGTGGCTGGTGGTGCGCAGTATGATTTTTCATCAAGCGATGATCAGTGTGCTTTTCCAAGAAAAAAGTAACACTATGATACAAAGTTCGATACATCCAATAATATTGATAAAGGATTATAATTGGATGAATTATTATAAACGTATTCTCTATGAATAAATAATACGTTTATTGTTAAAAGTGTGATAATACAGCTGCTACGCATTACACTTACGTTTGAGTAATGTACTAATTAGAATCAATTTTTTATTATACAATATAATTATCAATTTTCGTATCTCGAAATAAAAACTATTTCCTTTATATTTTTTTGTAAAAAACCTCGTGCATTAGGTACTTCAGCTTCTGAAGCTTTGATTAATGAATAAAAAAGATAGCTAAGTCAAAGATAGCATAATTCTTTCGGTTATCTATAGAATCCTAAAATTACTAATATGTACATTGCGTAGTCGAAGGTTAGGATTGTAGCGTGTATAGGTAGTAGAAAATATTTAAACAACTAAAGCAACAAATTTACATGTACCGTCTGCGAGTTGCGTATAATAAGGCGCTTCAACGCTCGTCAGACTTAGTTTGAAATATTATTAATATGTATTTGAAATTATAATAAGTTTTTTGTAATTGCGATCCTCGAAGCCTTATCCTGCATCACTTGTGTGTTGCGCGTAGTTTTATTGATCCTTCTAATTTCACAATATTACATGAAATCGCACCACATGAGTTAGCAAAGCGGAAATAATGATTAAGATCAAAATGAGTTTGGGTCATTGCAAATACACCAAAGTTGCGTCGCGTGACGCAACTTAATCCTACCCAAATTGACAACCATCCGCATAGGTATATAATACGTCTATTTGTTGATATCACTCATTCTGTGGCTATCGTAGCTCATTGAATGAACTGTTCCTGATTCTTCAAGCATCGCACTCTTAAATTGAGAGAATTTATTAAGCGTGTTTCATATCACAACAAAGAACTTATAGTCAACAATAATCGAAAATGACTACTCAACACTTGACCACTGGTAAGTTCTCGTTTTCTACGTTTTTTTAATCTAACAACTGAATTTATGTGAATATTATTCATTCACAGGTTCTACACTTCCACCTTCAGTACCTGGAAAATTGCGGCTGTATAGCATGCAATTTTGTCCATTCGCTATGAGAATTCACCTTGTATTGAATTACAAAAAAATTCCGTAAGTAGAATAACTGTTATATTTCATAATACGAATTAGAAATAATATCTTTACAAGACAAGATATGAACTTTTAGTCTCCTTTTTTTTTGATATTTCATTGTCTTATTTATCATCTTATCTTTCAGTTATGATACCGTTTACATAAGCCTAACAGAAAAGCCAGAATGGTATGCAGAAAAAAATCCACTGGGTGTAGTACCCACCTTAGAACTTGAGGACGGTAATATACTCTATGAAAGTCTAATCGTGGCTGATTATTTGGACGAAATTTACCCAGAGCCTAAACTCAACCCAACCAATCCTTTACTAAAAGCCAAAGATAAGATGCTTATCGAACGCTACAATGCTGTGATATCAACAATGTACAAGGTATACTTCACTAAAAAAAAAATGCTATAAGAATATCATAACATTACCATATGATGGTTATTGTTTTTTTTTTTTTCTTTGTTTTCCTATTATCATTTTTGATAATTGTTGTTCAAAATTATCTAAGGTCAACTATAACACTACCAATACGGAACGTGAGCTGTTCGACGAGCTCCTGAACCTTCTAGAAATATATGAAAAAGAATTAGTTAAGAGAGGAACGGCTTATTTTGGTGGAAAAAATCCTGGACTATTAGATCTGATGATATGGCCGTGGATGGAGAGGGTAGAATTGTGCAGAGTAATCAAAGGGGATCAGTTTGTCCTGCCTCGTGAACGTTTTGTTCGATTAGTAAGCACCAGAACAGTTAATCAGATTCAAACAATTATAATCATTGAGGATTGGTCAATACATTCGAGTCATAGACTGAAGGAAATGGGAAATAAATTTGCATTATTTTTCCAGCTCGAGTGGAGAAGTGCAATGAAGGAAAACATGGCCTCTCATGGTAGCCACTTCGACCTAGATACTCATGTGAAATATATGCGCAGTAAACAAGGAGGTGGAGTACAGTACGATTTTCCGTCCGAAGATGCAGCGTGCTGTTTTCCAAGAAAGAAGTGAAGCTAATACACGCGTTTAAGATTTCTAAGATCTTCATAGTGAAGTTTAATTTATTAATTAGTGATAATTAGTTTATGTTTTATGGATAAATTATCAGTTTATTAATACAGCAATTTGATAATATGCTTACGTTTGATGTACTTCTTAAAATGGATAATTTCGGTAACAACAAATATCAATTTTCGTAACATTATAAAGGTATTCGAGAGTCTTCAAATATTTACATTATAATTATCAGCCCAACTAGCATATCTTCAAACTGTACAAGGAATTGATTAAACAAAAAAATCATGGACAGAGATATCAAATCTCATTTATGTGTAGATTTTAATTAGATTGGAATGTAGGTTTTCGCTTTAGATATAGTTCTTCGGTATCTTCTGCCTTGTGTATCTATTATGTTATATTATATTATATGCCACCAAATATCGTCGAATAAAGTCCAAAGAGTAAGAAACAAGCGAATACAAAACTAGTTGCTATCATAAATGATCGTGTATTTTCATGCCTCAAGTCTGTAAGTGATTTTTGATTGTTGGAAAGCAGTTTTCTAACATCTTCCAACTCTGCTTCCAGCTTGTTACGTTGTTCAATTGTGAGCAGCTTCTTTCTTAGTTTATTTTCGATTAATTCAACCTTGCGCTTTTCAGCTTCTAAAGCATCTTCCACAATTTGCATCTGAAAAATGAATTACTATGCCACATATTCGTGATGAAATAACAAATGGAACCATTGTTCTGATTCGTTTGATCAATCTAAAAACATACAGTACAATACATATGTATGTTGTTAGTGATAATACGTAAACCATTTTTTCACCACGTATGCATTTTTTAATTGATCTTGTTAATTTAGTATTACTAATAGGTTAGGGTGGCGATTTGATCGCCTAGGTATATCAAGAAAATTATTCAGAAATTAGGTGTAAATATATTAATTAGTGGATACCTCACTAATGATCGTCTTTTTTGGCGCCATTTTTCGAACTTTGTACAATATACTTTAAACAAAAGCGTTGTATTCGCTATCTGTCAACGTCGTGGCTGTCTATCAAAACGTGGTTATCTTTACACGTCAATGCTGAGTGTTAGTTGTTAGTGGAGTTGAGGATGGCGATACTAGTTACAGATTCTTATGATTTCTGTTACTTGTATTACAGGAATGGCATGTGGGTTGCGCATAGTGGAGCGCGCTGATATTTGCGGCACAAGTAGTTGGCCAACTCGCTCGCGAGATGGCTATACCGTCTGTTACCCCGTTGACGGAGCACTGACCTAGGATAAGAACAGCTGTCGTGTCGCTCGGGAGATCAGTGACCCTCGTGGCGTCGAAGGGTTCGCACACTGAGAGAATAATTCTGCTGTGACAACGTTAGAGCGCTCCGTCATTACTACTCGATAGCCAACACAGTAGAATCTACTCTGCTTGTCGCGTTATCCCCACCATGTTCAGTATAAGGCACTGTGTTCATTTTACGAGAGAGGCAACGCAGTGCCTTATACTGGATAACATTGTGGGGATAACGCGATCAGCAGAGTAGATTCTACTGTGTTGGCTATCGAGTAGTAATCACGAAGCGCTCTAACGTTGTCACAGCAGAATTATTTTCTCAGTACGATTATTTATTTATTTATCCTTTAATGACTTATCGCCCTTGCGGGCATGTAGTCGTCTCAGTGTACGATCGCGTTGATCGCATTTTGCCTATACTATAGCTACCTAATAGTCGAGCGGCGAACCTGATAATTTCACGCACATTTTTATCAGCCGCCTGACGGTCCGAGACTTGCAGTACTGAGATGTCCCTGTAATATCACCCTGTAGAATCAAGTTTCATCACACATTACCAAAGTAATAGGCAACTAAATAAAGTTTATTACTTTTAAATAACTTTACTTCATAATTACTTTTACTAATGAAATAAAAATTTAAATATACACTATATTTATAATAGGGTAAGCCTAAGGGACGAATGCTGCGCCCTATTACACGCAACCCGCGGATCATTATATTGTTCTGCTCTTCTTAGTTCCGTAGTTCGTCACCCGGTGGCGCCACCAGCGTAAACTGACCTACTCAACGGCGTCCTTGCCCCTCTCGCCCCACTCAAGGCCGTCAAGGATGGGGAGCCCAAGCAAACCGGTCTAACCGGTTTCAGTGGCCTTCGTGGCGCCGACGAGTGAACAGGTTTGTGACGTAGTAGACGTTCTTGGGAAAACTTACGCGCCGAGTTAACCGACGTGCGACAAAATGCTTGACAAGAGGTAATATCTCGGCCAATAATATTTTTTATTAGCCTAATAACTTCATTGTACTTGAAAGAGGAGAGCAGTAGACATTGCAATAGTTGGATTAGCCATTACCGTATGAAATATTCGCAATATCTATGCAGGTAACTGCGCGTAATACATGCATATACGATATACGTACGTGAATATACTTCACTCCTTTGTGAAATTGTCCTCAATGGATAGAGAGTAGACAATTCAGAGATCCACGAATTGGAGACTCTCATTAGTATCTATTGAGAACAACTATATTTATAGAGTAATGAATTATTCTACTGTTCTCGTGGCGAAATTACGTTGTTAAAGTATTATCGTTAACGAAAACCATGGTGAGAATAATGACTCTGTTCTCTATTCGTATGGTGGTCTGAAAAATAAAAATAAACAGCTCGCTCTTCTCAACAAGACCGATATAAATACTATCTGCTACAAACATTGTACTTGGCATTCTGTAAAATATACCTTCGTACGTATATGCATGTATTATCGTCGCAACGATTAGTTTAGAGTATAATACTAGTTTTATCATTTCCTGATTATAGTTCTAGCTAATCTCGGAACTTAAGAAGTGCCAAATATGTAGTTTTCAGTGATATACGTGATAGATTATACATATTACGATCACATCTACAATTTGTCCAATCAAATATTCAGTGTTGTGAAAATTGTAAGTCAATTTTTTTTCAAGAGAAGTTTATTACTTTTGAATAACTATTTTATAATTAGTTGAAATAACTTCACTTTATAATTCGTTTCAATAGCTTCACTTTATAATTCGTTTCAATAGCTTCATTTTATAATTCGTTTTAATAGCTTTACTTTATAATTAGTTTTCATAGCTTCACTTTATAATTAGTTATAATAACTGCTTCATAATTACTTTCAATAACTTTACTTTATAATTACTTTTACTAATTGATTCGAATTTAATTACACATTACCAAAGTAATGGGTAATCGAATAAGTAATTTCATTACAAACAGACGTCGTAAATACAGGTCTTCAATCCCAGTCAAGCCATTTCTTTCCCTTTAGCAAATCATAACGACTCTAGGTATTATTGCATAATCAAGCTAACTTAATTAATTCTCTTAATTAATTGCTACAGACGTGTTTATGTTTCAGGACGAATTGAAAATTGTACATAACTGTCTACGTAGGTATGTTAATATTGCTTGTATGGATGGCTTCAATCATAAATGTTGATAATAAACTTAATTCATGAATAATCATTTCTGCATATTTTTTTCTCCTATCCCCTATCCAACTCCTAATCCAGGCGCATCAATTTAGGAGCTAAATTGAATTCAAAATGAATTCAAAATGAATTCAAATCGAAAATATCACTCAAAAATGAGGTATCAGCTGCCAGATTTTACGGAGTTAATTTTCTGGCAGTTGATACCTAATTTTAGGAGTCGATTTTCTGGCAGTTGATACCTTTTTTTTAAGGAGTCAATTTTCTGGCAGTTGATACCTTTTTTTTAAGGAGTAAATTTTCTGGCAGTTGATACCTCATGGTGTCAAAAACGACTCCTTGAAAAAGGTATCAACTGCCAGAAAAATGACTCCTTAAAAAAAAGGTATCAAGTGCCAGAAAATCGACTCCTTAAATAAAAGGTATCAACTGCCAGAAAATCGATAGGTACCTGGAGCTCTCAATGCCTACATTTCCCCTGGGCAGAGTCTAAGCCAATCAGGAATAAGGTTTGAAGAGAAATTGCCTATTTTCGTCTTGACTCTCGCTCCTGATTGGCTGAACTCGGCTCCAGGGGAAATGTAGGCAATGAGAGCTCCAGGTACCTATGAATTTTCTGGCAGTTGATACCTTTTATTTAAGCAGTCGATTTTCTGGCAGTTGATACCTTTTATTTAAGGAGTCGATTTTCTGGCAGTTGATACCTTCTTTTTAAGGAGTCATTTTTCTGGCAGTTGATACCTTTTTCAAGGAGTCGTTTTTGACACCATGAGGTATCAACTGCCAGAAAATTGACTCCTTAAAAAAAAGGTATCAACTGCCAGAAAACCGACTCCTAAAATTAGGTATCAACTGCCAGAATTTTAGGAGTGAATTTTCTGGCAGTTGATACCTTATTTAAGGAGTCGATTTTCTGGCAGTTGATACCTCATGGTGTCAAAAACGACTCATTGAAAAAGGTATCAACTGCCAGAAAAATGACTCCTTAAAAAAAGGTATCAACTGCCAGAAAATTGACTCCTTAAATAAAAGGTATCAACTGCCAGAAAATTCATAGGTACCTGGAGCTCTCATTGCCTACATTTCCCCTGGAGCCGACTTCAGCCAATCAGGAGCGAGAGTCAAGACGAAAATAGGCAATTTCTCTTCAAACCTTATTCCTGATTGGCTTAGACTCTGCCCAGGGGAAATGTAGGCATTGAGAGCTCCAGGTACCTATCGATTTTCTGGCAGTTGATACCTTTTATTTAAGGAGTCGATTTTCTGGCAGTTGATACCTTTTTTTTAAGGAGTAATTTTTCTGGCAGTTGATACCTTTTTCAAGGAGTCGTTTTTGACACCATCAGGTATCAGCTGCCAGAAAATTGACTCCTTAAAAAAAAGGTATCAACTGCCAGAAAATTCACTCCTAAAATTCTGGCAGTTGATATCTAATTTTTAGTATAGGCAAGGAAAGTACAGGGGGAAATGATTCAACGATTGATTATTTACAATTTCAAGAGATATTTATTCAAGAATGTGGTGATTTACTATAACGATACATGTTTATGGCATAAACAATTTTATTATTACATTAATATTTGCAGTGTTGCGAGTTACCAATTACATTTTTGATGAAACTACTCATTTAATTACCCATTACTTTGGTAATTTGTAATTTAACTCGATTCAACTAGTAAAAGTAATTATAAAGTAAAGTTATTCAGCGTAATTATAAAGTAGAGTTATTTAAAGTAAGTATAAAGCAAAGTTATTTCAACTAATTATAAAGTAAAGTTATTTCAACTAATTATAAAATAGTTATTCAAAAGTAATAAACTTCACTTGACAAAAAATTGACTTACAATTTTCACAACACTGAATATTTGATTGGACAAATTGTAGATGTGATCGTAATATATACAATCTATCACGTATATCACTGAAGACTACATATTTGGCACTTCTTAAGTTCCGAGATTAGCTAGAACTATAATTAGGAAATAATAAAACTAGTATTATACTCTAAACTAATCGTTGCGACGATAATACATGGATATACGTACGAAGGTATATTTTACAGAATGCCAAGTACAATGTTTGTAGCAGATAGTATTTATATCGGTCTTGTTGAGAAGAGCGAGCTGTTTATTTTTATTTTTCAGACCACCATACGAATAGAGAACAGAGTCATTATTCTCACCATGGTTTTCGTTAACGATAATACTTTAACAACGTAATTTCGCCACGAGAACAGTAGAATAATTCATTACTCTATAAATATAGTTGTTCTCAATAGATACTAATGAGAGTCTCCAATTCGTGGATCTCTGAATTGTCTACTCTCTATCCATTGAGGACAATTTCACAAAGGAGTGAAGTATATTCACGTACGTATATCGTATATGCATGTATTACGCGCAGTTACCTGCATAGATATTGCGAATATTTCATACGGTAATGGCTAATCCAACTATTGCAATGTCTACTGCTCTCCTCTTTCAAGTACAATGAAGTTATTAGGCTAATAAAAAATATTATTGGCCGAGAGATTCAGAAATGTTTCAACTATTAAATTATATCAATATCATATCATAATCTATTACAAATTCTCATCTCTTCCGTAATATTACAAGTTTTTGCTCGTTTGATTATAACATTACCGTATGAACTAGTCAGGTATAGCGTGCTGTATAATCACGAGTGAATATATATATTACCGCTTATAGTTTCTACAATCGATTTGGAATAATCTGGTCTGATCTAATTAGACAAGATGCGAGATTTTTCCAAAACTGATTCCAAAGGAACTGTAATTGCGAACTCAGCCTAAAACTATACTCCTATGCTACTTTATAAACAATAATAGCCATTTGAAGCCATTAGTCCCCATCAATAATAGCCATTCCCCTGGTATTTGGACTGCTCCACTGTTTGGCGTTGATCGGTGTAATGAAGAATGTTGAAGAGGTTTTATTGTAGATAGGCAGGACTATGTTTTTTTCCCCTCTACGAACAACCCCTGTGAAAATAAAAACTAGATTAATATATGTTACATGGGATAAATTAACTCAATGTACTGTGCAAGCGTACATGCTCAATTAAGAACCAAAGAATGGGACTGTCAAGTAATTTATTACCAATATTGAAGTCTGTTAGATGTTTGAAAAATAAATGTGACGCCTATAATTAATTCTACAGTAATTTATACCTGTATTTATTTAAAAACCTTTAATCCTCGATCCTTATTATTCAGATATTTCTCTACTACAAGGTAAATTTATATTCAAATCGAATGAACAATTTTCTTGAGATTCATTAAGCTCTTACTACTGTTGTGAATACAAAAGAAAGATTCGAGTTTGCCATTGAAAAGAAGCAAGTTATAATTGCTTAAAAAGACTGAGCGTTCCTCGTCTTCTGGACTTACCCTTTAATAAGATATCCAAGTATCACACGAATCGCGTCAGTATGTTGCCTTGGGGTATATTATTGTCGCACCAGTACAGTTTCCCTCGCAGCTGAGTAGAACCAAGACGCCATGAGAGTATCTGGTGTACGGTGATGACAGAGGAAAGCTAGGAGCGCCCATAGTCAGCTGAAGATACAAGGTGAGCATCAGATGCAGAGTATCGCTAGATAAATGCGTTTCAGTATTGGTTGTTCTGTCGATATACATTTGTAGTTACACAGGATCTTTGGCTGACATGATATGAAGCTTACCATTATGTTGGTTGACTATTAATCCAGGACTAGCTGAATAGTTTTGGGTAGCGTCCATCTCCGACCAAGTGGTACGCAGGATCTGTGTTTCTAAATTGTCTGCGATGCTTGTTCAGATATCCGTCGATTGATAACACTGTCAGAAAATCGAATGAAAGAATAAATCGGGGAACAAGTCTTCTCCCAGAAAACATTTAGAAACTCAAAATAACACGCGGAACTAGTTTAACCTCTGAGGCGCAAAATATGCTCGTAGAGCAAACGATACTAGAGTACGAGGAACATGGAATCATACGATTGTTAATACGATAGGGTGATCATTATTGTGAGGTTATACCACATAGAAATTACCTCGCTCATTTGAATTGTGTTTAAAATAGGTCTGAGAGGTTATGTTCGTAAGAAATTCAGATTTTCAGACAGTTATTCGCGGGTCAGGATAGATTATTCATGGTTATGATAAAATGGTTACTGAAATAATCCAAACTCACTCATTTCCATCGTTCTTTCGTTGATATCGGCCTCTTTGGACTGTAAATCTTCTCCAACGCGTAACGACGCACCGTACTAATTGTCAAGCGTATTTTTCTCGCACGTTATATTCAATTTGCCGCATAAAATTTATCCCTGTCGCAGGAGCCACTCGCCGCGCCACACACATGTTCACTCGTTGGCGCCACGAAGGCCACTGAACTCTGAAGTGCTCTGAAGAGCGAAAGAGACAGCGAAAACGAAAGTGGTCAAACCGGTTTGTTAAACCGGTTAGACCGGTTTTTTTCCACATCCCCACCCTTGACGGCCTTCAACGGCCTTGACCCAGTGCGCGAGGAACGGGAGGGGCAAGGAATAGTTGTCGTAGGTCAGTTCATGCTAGTGGCGTCACTAGGCGGAAAAATATAGAACTAAGAAGGGCGTAATAATAAAATGTTCTACAGGTAACAAGGCGCACCGTTTACCCTTAGATTCAACCAGTTCACCTTATTCTAGCAATAATCAATTAATTAATTAATTAATCAAACGGAATGCGAATGAATCCCAAGGATTGAAAAACGTTCGATGGATTATTGAATAGATTATAATAATTGATAAACGAATGTTATGATGCCGGTACTGGGTCAATAAAACTATAATACATATTATAGGCATTCGAACATAAATAGACCTATACACATTTTTTTTCTTTTTTGTTTTATATGATGTAATATAATATAATATAATATAATACTCTCTTTCCCTTTGTTTGTTTTACGGATCATAAATAGTAGGTATAATTATTATACAGGAACATTCAATAAATTTTGACAAAAAAATATATTATACTTTTAAATGCCCAGGTACTACTCCAGAAATAAATTCACAATTTATATCTGTTATTACTCCCGTATTCCCGTATACAATATTGCAAAACAAGATAGTTTATCATATTATAAACTCATTATTACTTTATCATAAATAAATATAATTTTTAATCGACTTATAGTATCAAGAACATAAGTTCAAATTTTATAATCGACATATTACGAGAAATAAAGAATTCTGAATTAAACCAAGCTGTACGATTTTCAATAGTTCTTCTCCTTACCAAACATCAATCCATTACAGATTTATCTAAGTTACAATACATCTATGCACACAAAAGACTATTTCTTTTTCCCTTTTTTTTCCATTATTTATCATTTTTAAAGATATTTTCATGCTTTACTTTCTATTCTTATTCCAATCTCTTTCTCTTTCTTTTTTTCTCTCTCTCTCTACGTATAACATATCACGTATATCACTGAAAACTACATATTTGGCACTTCTTAAGTTCCGAGATTAGCTAGAACTATAATCAGGAAATGATAAAACTAGTATTATACTCTAAACTAATCGTTGCGACGATAATACATGCATATACGTACGAAGGTATATTTTACAGAATGCCAAGTACAATGTTTGTAGCAGATAGTATTTATATCGGTCTTGTTGAGAAGAGCGAGCTGTTTATTTTTATTTTTCAGACCACCATACGAATAGAGAACAGAGTCATTATTCTCACCATGGTTTTCGTTAACGATAATACTTTAACAACGTAATTTCGCCACGAGAACAGTAGAATAATTCATTACTCTATAAATATAGTTGTTCTCAATAGATACTAATGAGAGTCTCCAATTCGTGGATCTCTGAATTGTCTACTCTCTATCCATTGAGGACAATTTCACAAAGGAGTGAAGTATATTCACGTACGTATATCGTATATGCATGTATTACGCGCAGTTACCTGCATAGATATTGCGAATATTTCATACGGTAATGGCTAATCCAACTATTGCAATGTCTACTGCTCTCCTCTTTCAAGTACAATGAAGTTATTAGGCTAATAAAAAATATTATTGGCCGAGATATTACCTCTTGTCAAGCATTTTGTCGCACGTCGGTTAACTCGGCGCGTAAGTTTTCCCAAGAACGTCTACTACGTCACAAACCTGTTCACTCGTCGGCGCCACGAAGGCCACTGAAACCGGTTAGACCGGTTTGCTTGGGCTCCCCATCCTTGACGGCCTTGAGTGGGGCGAGAGGGGCAAGGACGCCGTTGAGTAGGTCAGTTTACGCTGGTGGCGCCACCGGGTGACGAACTACGGAACTAAGAAGAGCAGAACAATATAATGATCCGCGGGTTGCGTGTAATAGGGCGCAGCATTCGTCCCTTAGGCTTACCCTATTATAAATATAGTGTATATTTAAATTTTTATTTCATTAGTAAAAGTAATTATGAAGTAAAGTTATTTAAAAGTAATAAACTTTATTTAGTTACCTATTACTTTGGTAATGTGTGATGAAACTTGATTCTACAGGGTGATATTACAGGGACATCTCAGTACTGCAAGTTTACCTTGATGCCAGGTACAATTTTCGAGTAAAAACTTCTCCAAGTCGAAAAATCTCCCTGCTATCAGGAGAACATCTGACACAAATTTTTCAACTAGCTAAAAATGCATTAAATCTAATTTGCTACTGTTTATATTTGAAACGCACAATCGCAGGGTTGGGAAAATGGAAAATAACGCAACAATTGGTAATTGGTATATATCTGGGAATTTTTTGCTCTAGCATCGATACAATGTTATTCATTGTCGAAGTTTCTTAAAAATGAATATGTACACATTACAATTAACAAAGTCTCTTTATTTGCTTTTGGTATACGAGTTATCATAATACAACATTGGTATCACAATAATATCTAATATAATTGATTTTCTATTGGAGAATTTCTATTGAACTCTTTGATATATATCAATAAATGGATTTTGATCAATATAAAATATAGTACATACATTTAAATTATCTACATTTTTCGTATAAGTTACAATTTTGAAGTATATTCAATCATATCATCAAATATTGATCTACAATAGATTGTGCAGAATAGATTCAATGTTTCAATCCACATTTGTAGTAGCTGAAAAGTATCTGCTGGAAAAGTGATTCTAGAAAACCCGATTTTCGAAGTCGACATATGTCAATTCGTACAGCAATATCAACTAAACAAATATACCCTGCACATCAATAGGTTCAGCTATACTCAATGTTTGAACGAAGATTACTTCTCCTGGCGAGAGAAATGACTCCATATCGTCCCATACATTCGCATAGTCAAGTCTTACTATTCCGAGAAACTCTATTGCGAATTCTTTGCTTTCTGAAAACAGTTCAAAATAAATGTCAAATCTGGTCTTCGATCTTTGTGGGGTAACTAGGTGACCTCTAAAATGTATCTCAGATACACAGACTTGTCTGAAGAAAATGTTTTCAGCTTCCTAATACCTTTGTGGTCCGAAGGCCCCTCCGTCTGGAGTATATTTACAGAAATCTTCACCAATGACTGTATATGATCGTGAATAACTGCATGGCGGTTTTTGCACAAAGTCAAAATTCCTCCAAAAACAGCGTTGACGACACCGGTCAAGTTATCCCTTGCAACATCATCCGTTTCCGTTTGAAAAACGGTCCACAATGCTCGCAGCATCTCTGGATAATATCTGAGTTGTTACTGTGAGGAAAATCATTCCTCGGATTACAATCTAATAAATAGCGAATTTCCGGCATTTACGAAATTTTTTCCGAGATTACAATGAGATTATAAGGATACGGGTATAAGGCTTCGCCCCCGTAGTGTATGATTCTTGCAATTGCAGTGGAAGCTTTAAACCTCAGGTCAGTATCCGGATCAGCAACTGACCCGAGAAAATGTGGGACCAACCGTGGTGCAAACTTGGAAACTGCATGCCCCAAGCCTTGAATAGACTGGGAAATGATTTCAATCCCAAAGCTCTTCTCTCTCTTGATCGAGCCTGCCTCCTACACGAATTGTACCAACATTTATTTTGATTCGATCTACTTTTCTCAAAATTTTTATTATTCCCATCTGACGATTGATGTGAGTCAAATATTGTTGCGTTTCTCACCGCGTAACTAAGAAGCAAAGGCAATATCTGTTCGAAAACACTCAAAGATTCCTCTGACGATGAGCGAATCGCACGTTGAAAATTGACGAGCATGGCTCCAGCGTGGTATTTCACATAAATGTCCCTTTCGCTACTTGTTTCTTTCAGACTCTGGCATTTAGTATTGCCTTCAACAGCGAATGAGATCACGTAAAAATTACAGAAAATGCATCAGCATGAAGGTAATATGGAAAGAGAAATGTTAATCGTTATATTCATACCTGCAATGATATCAATAATGCATTTCCTAGTATCATCCTTATGCCCTCTTTGAAATGGAACTTTAGATTTTGCGAATTCCAAGATACTTGAATAAGTAATAACTGCAGCCTCAAGAATACTGCTCTCATTGGTCTCATAAATAAATCTTAAAAGAATTGGTATCAGAATATCCGCTGAGCTATGCATCATTTCTTTGCTATCAATCGATTGAACTTTTGAAAAAGCTTCAAAGAATTGTGACAATGCATAGAGCGATGTTTGGCTGATGCTTGTTTCCGGATAATTTATTCTCTTGAAAACTTCTCGGTAAGACGTTTCCAAATACGGATGAAAAGTTTCTCTGCATAAGTAATGAATAATATCCGTTTAATGAATTTCTTCTTCTTTCGCAATGTCCAATACTGAAGCTAATGCTCACCCTAGGTTCACAGCAAGCACAACTAACGCCACGATTGCTCCCTTCTTTTCCTCGATGTAAGAACTTTCGGCCTCAGACGGTCGCGCAATATTATCATCGTTGTCCTCAACGTCGAATGTATCGTTATCTAAGTCTTGATACAGTAAAATGTCTTCGTTTCTGACATCTCCGAAGCTAAGCTGAAAAAAAAATCGGAGCTAGCTGCAGAATCTGAAATAATTTACATTCAATTTGAATGAAATTATACACCTACTCACCTTTGATCTTTCGGCAATCTGTACGCTTTTTATCATGTGGTCAAAAACCTGTGATACTATCTCAGCGACAAGTGTCGGTGCAGTGCGGCTCGTTTCGGCAAAGTAATTATAAACAGCTTTCTTCAAAATTGGATCATTGCTGATTTCTACGATTTGAACACCTATTTCTAAAAAATTCACTGCTACGGGAGCGATTTCTTTCTGGTCGATTTTCCTACCGACGAAACTAAGTGTATCTAGAAAAAGAACATTCGGTAACTACTAGATACCAAATCTCCAAGAGTTGCTTAGCTCACCAAAAATCTGAGCCTTCAAGTCTGCTGTTTCTGCAATTTGCTCATCGGTGACCCAAGACTTCAAAATTGTGATCAATCTGGGTAAATACGACAGCATTTCTTTCTGGGCACCACTAGTTGCGCTGCTGAACGATTTCAATGCCAATTTTTTAACGTGATTAGAAGTATCAGATTCCAATATCCCGAACAAATAATCCATCAGCCGTGACAAATACGGTACTATCTGATCCGCAAAGGATTCACAGAATGCATCTAGCATGTAAAAAAGTGTGTCTATCGTCGGTAGATCTTTGTCTTGCATCTCCGACTGGCTGTTATTCAGATATTCGCATAAAATTGGCATCAGCTCTGCAGCATATTCAGAAGTATTTATTGGAAGGTATTTGGCGAATCGTGCGAGTGTGAACTGCACTACGTTTCGAATAATAGGTCCAGAATCCGTAAGGCTTTGCCGTACGTATTTCAAAAATCTGTCTGAGCATTCCCTATCTATAAATTTGTGACAGTATTCAACAACGACAGCCATGGCCACATAGCATCCTCGCTTTACGTAAATATCAGGATCTTCAAACAACAGTTCCGTACGCTGTAGCTGTTTGGAAATTTGTTTCGTATTAAAAATTGATCCTAAAAGTGTGAGCTCTGATCGTTCGGCACTCACCACTTCTGGCACTAATTCCTGCGACGGTAAGTACTGTGAGAGAATGTCCAAGATTTGAATAGCGCACGTCATCGGCGTTTCATAATTGGCAAATGCATTTATATAAAAATCTTTCAACTCGTTATGAACCGGCTCGCTCATAACAGCGTATATCATGTCTGGAATTTATCGAAGTGCGTAATGAAAGTTGATTGAATCGTAATTTGATATTTAAATCCAGGTCGAATTAGCTCACCGATAATCGGTGTCACTAACTCGTTGTTACGGATGGTTGTATTTTTGGTATCGACCAACCATTTAATGATTCTGAGTCCCTTGACTCGCAGTAAATCATCTAAAAGCTTATTTTCCGCGATACAGACACATGTGGTGACCAAAATTGCCGTATGAATGGATGTTACTTCTGGTGAATTTTTGCACAATCCATCAAGCAATTCGAGCACCTCGATCGCTTGATCTTTGTCAAATTCTGTTAATGCTTGAATGGAGCAGATAACTTGGGGCATTGTTTCGTGGAAGGCATTTTTTATCTGATGAGAAAATTTTATCACATCGAACCGTTATCTTATTCTTATCTCGAGATAAACCCAGCCCGCGTGAGTGTGTCAATATGTTATACACATCTTATTCGAGAATATCTCTCCTTGCAGTGAAGGAGGTGTCCGTCGAATCATTATGATGTGAAAATATGCTGTACATTAAGAAAAGTAGAATATAATAATTTCACTCACGTTCTGATCATCCGTAACTATCGGAGCTAAATGCAGTATAGTTAGCAGAATATTGTAGACAATTGTGTTGTTCAATTCCTGCAAACCGTGCAGGGTCTTTGTAAGAAAGGAAACTATAAGCTCAACATGATTCATAAGAGTTTCAGGTCTATTAGCTGCGACTGTAGGGAGCAGCGATATGCCCACCTGCAAAGAATCAGATATTAGACATCGAAAAAAAAAGAAAAAAAAAACTACGTGCTGAAACTGGAAGTATATCATGAATGCACCTCTATATCGGAAGAGCTCTCTCCATTCAGTAGTCTATAAATAGATTCAAATAATTCTGGCCAATCAGTTACTGGGTTCGTTAGCTCGTGATTAGCGATTATGATTGTTAAATCAACTATACTACTCCGTGAGGAGACTTCTTCATTGAGTAATTGCTGAAAAATAAAGTAACGATGGATGTTGAGAAAAATCTGTGGATCGCATTGAGCCACTGCCTGTTTTGCGAGACAGCTGTTTGTATGTTCTAGTACCTTTAAAATAATTGCTTTGTAATCTGTTCGGGCAATTTGTGGTAGACGAAACCAATGCTTTGCATTAACTAGACGCTTTTTTAATAAAACTGCAGCATACTGTCTGACCTGTGTAGAACCAATTTACATACATTATATTATGGAATGGTGTATCATAATACATGATTTAGCATCGCGTCAGGTTTGTACTCATTGCTTGATGTATAGTAGGAATGAATCGTTTAAAAATATTAGAATGATGCTGATAAAGGGATTTGTTAAAAAATGTACAAGTTTTACACATTTTGTTCACATAATGAGATGGAATAAAGTGACTAAAGTATATGAAACCTTTGAATTCGAAGAAGAGTGAAGTATTTTAAACAGATCGGACATGCTGCTCGGTTTCTTGTAAGCCTCTGTGAGCTTTACGAATCCCTGAAAGAAAGAGAGAACAACAAGAAAAAAAATGAGCAACTACAATAAAACTGTGAAATGAATGAGGCATGATTTATACAGAATATGAAGTTGTTAATTCGTAATAAATAAGAACATAATTTTCATGTATTATACAGTTGCGATTTACATGGGCATATAAAGATGAATAAAACCAAAAGTAAAAATAGTCACACTTGATTTACGATAGCGAATTCACAGCTCGATATTTATTTATCAATAATATGTGTGTGTATAATGAGAAATTGAATATTTCATACTCACCCGTCCTCTGACCGCCACATCCTCATGCAGTAGCTGTAATACGATTCCTTCCATTTTCACTGCAGTGATTGCTGTAGTGTTAGTATAACAAAACGATGAAGGTAATTAGGTAACAAATTTTTGAAGACTGCATCGCAGTGTACTGTGATGCTGATCAGCAGCCGTGTATCTTAGCACTTGATAAATAAGTCATTATCATTATCCATACATTGGGTATAAATACATTACCAGCACACGTATTGATATCAGTTAATACAAGACGTTGAAACTGATTTCAGCGATAAGTCGTCACTGATATGGTCACAGATTAGATCGATACTTAATATAATGTGATTATTTCACTATACTGGGCAGCTCATATAATATATTACGTACTGCGTATTATAATCTATTACAATAATCTACCAAAACACTTACTTGTCCCGATAATCACGCATACAGTAAGATTTCCAACCATTTCACGATTCAAAAGTAACAATTATCCCGCCCCGTAAATTCTGGACTAAAAATCTGTGAATCCCAATGCATAATGGGGGATTCCCCCCAAATTATTCTAACAACGATGTCCCCGATGTAGCAATACCATCGCCATCTACGTTTTAAAAAGTGTACTATCACTACTATGTGTATGTATATAGCTATAGATCATTCGGGTAAAAAGACCTCGACATAACCTCAAAAGTCATCAAGATCCAAATCAGGAACTAAGTTCAATAAAGAAGAAGAAAAACTATATTTTATACTTAAATATTAATGAAATGTAGTTTATACGGTGTTACAGAGTCAATTATTATGTGACACGCAATTTATGATACAACAAAATTTGATATATTCAACTGATGTAAATGAACGTGACTACCTAACCAATCATAACATTAATAAATTATGAATGATGTTTGAAAGAAATTTTAGGAAGCTAGAATACTTGTTTAATTCTACCTATATTAACCATCGCGTGTCATTAACAATAATATTTCATCAATTGATAATGGACGAAGAAACTTTGAACAGGTATGTGAAAATCTGAATAAAATGTTAAATAAACTATCAATAAAATAATCTGGTTAAATATTTCATCCCAGTTCTTGTCTTATTGAATTAAATGACAATTGTTTATTCCTATATTACAGACTTGCGGCTGAGGCATTACTCGAAGAAGCTAAGCTCGGTGCTAGGAGAGCTGAAGTAATGGGTCCTAGTGGTTGGATAAAACCTAAACAAACAATAAACAAAAGATTCCTTCACTCAACGCTACGCAATGCTGTACTTTCAAATAAGCATCGTACGATGAGGAAGGAAAAAATTATTGAAGATTATGAGAAAAGAGATAATAATCTAGACAGAAAATGAGGGGATATTTGTAAAGGTGGTCTTTTTTATCCACTAAGACGAACGGCGATGAATCGCTAAAATTTTATTGTACATTTAATTGATAAACTATTCTGATATATGTATTTATGTATAGGTAATATAGGTATACCATTATGAAAGAGTGTTTTATTGAAAGAGAAGATCCAGAGCTAGCGATAAAAAGAGTACAATTATCCAGATTATCAAAAATATCTGTTCAAATGATCATTTCGAATTTATTTATTGTATAGTATATTTTATAAAAATAAGTTATTCTTTATTGATAATTGACTGATAGCTTTAACACTTATACCTTATGTCATTTCTTTCCATTATTAATATGTAATTGCTAAATTTGTTTTATTCACAATTTAAAACTGATCATATTTTGTCAAGTTGAATAAATTATATCACATGGATGGAAATGTTGGATTTATATGAATTATTAGTTGCTTACTACAAACCCAAAAATTAACTCATGTCTCACAGTTTTTCTACAATCATTCAAAAACAAAGACTGCAGTAACTAGATTTGAATATTTGTTTGATCTCAATATATTTTATAACATTTTTTAATTTTTTTTTTTTCATCACTTATCGACAAAATCTCTGATAAGGTTTATTAAGAAATAAAAAAAGTAATTTTATTCGACCAAGTGGTGTATTTTTTTCTACATAAAATCGTTGAATCAGGGTTGATTTAAAAATACATACATAGGTTGTACATACATACATACATACATACATACTTGTAATAAGAATTACATTTTCATAAGCAACAAAAAAAACTAAATAATTTGAACTCAATTGATTGTAGGAAATTTCCTATTGCATAATACCGGGGCAGAAAAATAAATATAAAATGAAAAATTCACACCACATGATACTTTAACTGGTTTTAAGAGCACCAATACCACTAAATATACTGTTTAAGAAATATATTATTGACAATAAATTCCCGTGTATAAAATTATTTATAAATTCATATATTTTGCATTGATAGGTTGCTTGTGATAATAATTGATTGGCTTTTTTTTTTTTGTATAACAATTTTAACATCCACAGATTTTCTATTATCATCATAATTATATTATGTTGTAGTGTATTCATAAAGGGCTTCGCTATTCCCAGAAAATATCATCAGTCCCAGATGTGTTTTATTCATTTTATTCAAATTCAAGAATTAAATTCCAATATTGAATAGAATGAAGATTCTAAAAAATGTGTTTTTCCCAATTTTATTAGTCAAGAATAACTTTACATTTTATTAGACAAAACTTATGGAATATAATTTTTTTCTTGGAATAGCGAGGCCCGTGTTTTGAAAATGTGTTCAATATTTCCACAAAAAAAAAACAGAAAAAAACAATATTAGGACATACGGTATTTGTTAGGTAAATAATAAAAACTATCTCGTCAATAGTTATTTAAGATCTAATACAAACTTTGTATATAAAGTATGATTTTTTTCTAATCTTTACTTTCGATCTTATATAAGGTAAGATACGAAAGTTGTGTACAGTATAAATTGATAATTGACCATTCATCGAGTCTTACAAATCAGCATGTATATTACCTAGTTTTGATATATAAAAAAATTGGAAAAGCTATAAAAGCTGTATTTTCCGTTCTACAACAAGGTAGAATATTATTTTCGACCTAATAGTATTATTCAATTATCAAATCATGACTGTTTCACGTTATTATACGTAACATACATTAAGATTCTAAATAATCAGTATAGTATGTATAACTAAAATCGATGCTTAACTCTTCGCGAGACTGGATTAAAGACTTGTTAACGATATGAGAGTCGTTTATGTTTCATAGCAATTTCAAACTTCATTTAACTGATAGTTTGATGATTTCATATGAGAAAAGAAATGAAAAAAAAATACAAAAAATAACAGAATAAGAGAAATTGAATTTAGATGTGTGTATAACGATTACTTTGTATAATATACAGAGGTCATTGTGTACAATACTATGATGAATACAAGAGAGGCGATAATACGTTAAAACTGTTGGTGGTGGGTGTGTGTGTGTTATATTTACAAATAAAACTTATATTCTAAAGTTTACTTTTTCTCCAGGCTTCATCAGATTCAATGATCGAGCGGCAGATCGAATATAATATGTATCATGATAAGTGCGAAGCTGACCGCACAGGTCTTGTGATTTATGATTTTATAACTACTCAAAGTCATAGGATTTAGTGTCTCTAATGACATAATCACACGAATTTAACATTTAACAATTTGTTACTTAAGGTGTACGCTAGGGGGAAAGTCGCGACTCAAAGACAATGGGTAAGAAAATTGTTCATTTCTTTTCCAGTCGATATGTTAGTTAATTCCTAAATACCTATCTTCCTATCTAAAAACAACAATGCATTGATAGAAAATACGTGCGTGTATGTGTGTGTGTGTGATAACTGATAACAAACTATATATTTACATTAATAATCATGATTGATTAGAATGTTTTAAAATCTTTTAGCTTGTAAACGACAAGTTGTTTTTCATGTAAAATCAACAGAATGAGGAACTTACAAAATAAACAAAAACCATCACTGTATTACGCCGATCCATTCTTATGCTGTTGCAATTTCTTATGCTCTGTGAAGAGGTTTCTCATATCAGCCAGTGCTTTTTCTATTGCGATTGCAAATCTTGCAGAGTTCTGTATAAGAAAATAAAAATTTCCATGTTAAGGGAAATATGCGTACAAAAATAGTTAATGAAGATAAATTGCATCTTCACGTCATTCAAAAGTCTCACCGTATCAGGTGAACTTTTCTTGCTAGATATGTGAAAGAAGAGGATATCTTCGCCAGCAATAATGTACGAAACACCGTAGCCATCATCAGCTACAGGACCAAATCCGCCTCCAGCTGATATGCAGTTTGGATATTTCTTCAAATCCAATCTGGATGTCTGTCCGTGAGGAGTTTGCGACGTAGACAGTCTCCACGGTTCGCTTAACACTTTCTGCAAGTTGATATAATTTTTTTTCATCATTCCATGTCCGATTTTTTATCAAGGGATTTGATGAGTTTACCTGAAGAAAGGGAGAGTCAACTTCTAGGTATTTGGACACAACATATAAACAGAAAAGGTGTCGATCGATGCCTTTCCCACACATAGCATCCTGGTAGCCTATTTGATGACGAGCAGCCGCTGCCATTAGCAATTTGTGCCTCTGTTCAGTCTAGAAATGATTTAACATGATCATGAACTTACGACTTCCCGGATTTATTATGAATTCTTTAGAGAAAACAATTCTGCGCTCACCGTTGTTGATTTATCTTCCATTGATTTGACCCAAGCTGCAGATTCGATGGTACAAGGCCGGACCGTTTCCGTTCTACCTTCTCTGAATAGCCTCGTCATAGACGCTTCGTATGTTAGACTAAATTTACCCGCATCTCGATAATAAGCTAATTGAAGTGCCATTTGTATGTACGCATCAGGAGAGACGCGACACACCTTCATAAACCCTTTGCCATAAGCGTTGTGCATATAAATACGCAGTTCCACATCATTCAGCAGCTTTTCCGCTACCTAGAGAATTGAACATCATTAGAAATGGTATTGACTTTAGAATATTATCACAGGGTGTCCCCAAAGTCGATATCTGTTGCTTGAAATCAATAATTTTAATGCAAAAACTGAATTTACAAGACACCAAACAATATACAGTGATTCTTAGGCATGGTCTTACTAAATAAGAGCTCTCAATGGCTTCTAGGCATTTCGGAGTCATGTCCCATTGGAGTCGAACAGGAGCCGGAGGAGTGAATTCAGGTTTTCCTATAATTCGTCCGTCTTCTGTGTATCTATACAAGAGAATATTGTTTAAATTTGACGACGGTGATCCTGTGTGTAAATTTGATCAATTTTCAAATCAATTGATTATATCAAAACAAGAAATGGAAAGTTCTTGTGATTGTATGATCAATTAATATCGAATAATGTTATATGGTAGATAATAATTTTAGAGTAACAAGTTGGTAATTTATCTAAAATAGTTGATGTGAAATTGACCAAAGATCTAGATTGTTATCTCCAAAATTTCAAACACCAATATTAGAGTATAATTATGTACATTTAGTTGTGAGTGATGTGCTATCACACAAAGCGGAAACGAATAGCATTTACAATCCTAATTCCCCAGATGCATATTTACGATTCACTTGAATGAATAACGTCAAAACTTTAATTACAATGATAAAATTATTTAAAGAAAAAAAATTCTAAACTGCATTGTCTTATTGAATCGTAAAATCTGCTATCTAGTTGTTAGAGAGAGACAATAATCAAGGGATTGTAGGTAAAAACATTTAAAAAAAAAAAGAAAAAAGCACAATGCTGCTGCGAGATTGAAGCGAAGAATTTTTATTGCAACATAATGTTAAATTGCAAAATAATAAAACTGATTATCGTAAAAGATATTGAATTGCAATGAATCGGGATTATCTGTTCAAAGAAAGAAAACAGTTTAGTTATTATCAAAGTGTAATTTACAAATGAATAAACTGGTCTCGATTCAAACATTCATATGTCACATAATGACTTACCATTGAAGAGTAAACGATGCACGAAAGCAAGAAAAAAATTTACATCTAGTAAGGAATGTTCCCCAATATTCGTACATTAATTTAAAAAAAAATTAAAAAAAATTAGAGAAAAGGATGAGTTAGTTCAAATTATTGAACGTGTGGAAATTGGGTTTAAAGAAAAATTACCCAGTATCTGCTTCAGTACCAATACAGTATTCCCACAGGTGACCCATCACAGGAGCATCGGCCCTGATAACCAGAAGATAGAAGAAGTTGTTTTAATTTAAATACCAAAACCGGCTACTTTCTTTCAATATTCATTAATTGTTATCAATGTTAAATTCGCTTTAGAGTTCTCAGCTAAATTCACCAATTCATTTGACAGAAGTTCAGATATGTAGCTAAAATTAACTGCAGAGATAAATATAAGTTGGAAGAATTTTAAAGGGATTTTTATGCGCTCTCTTTCTCTCTCTTACACTTATGCACAAAACATTGATAACGTAGCAAAATCTTTATCAGATGAAAAAAAAAGATATAAGATTTTGCTAGTTTGCTAGCTCGAGCCTTCTTCCGGACAAACCTCCATTCAGTTAATTCAGGAATCAGGATTCACATGTTTACTCCAAATACAACATCGATTATGCCACTTTACCTATAACGATCGATCACATCAATCGCTAAATATTTATCACAACAAAATCACCATATCCCATTAATATTCTTTGTTATATAATAATAATAGAAAAAAAAAAGCACAACAAAGCATTTTCCAGGCATATAAAGATATAGATAGTAAATATATTATGTAACTTAAATCTGCCAAATCGCAGGTAAACTCTTACTCTTTATTCATGGCTTCTTCCGATACCACATACTCCCACAAGTGTGATATGACCGCCGCATCTGCCCTGCTCATTACTTATCATTACATGTCGGGTCTTATCATCACAATTGTATTATATTAATAATTAATTAATAAATAATAAATAATAATAACTTAAAATTCGATGCTATATGCTTACTTTCACGAAGCTAATGCAAGAGGAATAACAAACTGATAGTAATTTATGGGAATACATTCTATTTCATACATTATATACTAAAGGAAAATATCTTTAAGGTAGCACATCTATTCTATCCTCATATAAAGCTCAGTAGATATAAAAAGTTTACCAGATCATATCATTTAGTTAGAATTTCTCATCTTTCATATCAGATGTGAATAATTTTGACCATTTTTTACTCAAATAGAAAAGCATAACGTGCGAAATGCACCACAGCAAAAGACTAATTTCATATTCGTATCTACTGAATTCAATTGAAACCAAAATGGAACAGGTGATATACATGGCAATGAATGTATTCTAACTGTACTTGTACTCACCACGCGTGCTCAGCATTGAAACCAATCTGTAAGACAGAAAGATTCGAATGTTAAAAACCTCATAGGAATAAGACTTTTCATCAAAGTACTTCTTTCGATTTTTCAAACTCACCCTTCCGTTAGATCCGATACAAAGTGTGAACGATTTGTCGAACCAGCGATCATATCCCTTTCCATGTAGTAGAATTCTTCCATAAGTGTCCAATTTCTCTGGATGAGCCTGAAGAGAGTAAAAAGAATTGATAAATGAAAGATTTCATTCTTCACTTCTGAATACATATTCTTTTTTTTTTTGTTCTATGGCTTTGAATTGGTGAATATCACATAAAGAAGAAAAATGGTTGTTTATTTTAGCACTCTAATCTAGGTATATTTCATATCTTCGACGATTAAGATCTGAAAGAACTAATAAATTACGTTTACACACCTGATCAAACTCGTATGGAATATCATCTAAAGCTACGACAAAAGCTGCTTTTTCAATTAGGTCTAAAGACGTTTTATTTACGCCTTTGCTAAAGTGTTCTTCTCGGGTTTGAGCCCAAGCTGTTCTCTCGCCAGCGGTAAGTGCTGCTAATTTTTCTTCACCTTTAGCTGGCGGCGAAGTATCATCAAGTATTTGTTGTATTTGGCTGAAAAATTGAAAACGTTTTCATAATAATCACAATAATCGAACTTCTGATAATTTGGAATGATATTTTATCCCCAAAATATCATTCAAAGGCCTAAAACTCACATTTCAATTTCACTAGGATTTAAGATTCTGTTTTTATGATATATCAGAACTTTGTTGTATCTTCCTTTATGGTAAACCACAATATGCCTCGAGTCTTGGACATGCACAATTCTGTCTGTTTCAATACCGGGTATTCTCGTAGTGTTGAATATTCTCTCATACTGCCAGGAACACAGCGGTACTAAGCCTTGAACTAAGATCTGTAATAAATTATGTAATTTTAATCAATTTATATCATTTTTTTCATTATTTAATCCACAATTTTCATCTCTCTATACTCTCTGCTCGAAGTATAAGTTTTTTACTTACTGGCTCAAGCTCCTGCCTTTCAATAAGCCTGCGGTATTGCAAACAAGAATGAATAGTCATAGCGGCTCGAGCAGATTGTATCTTTGACGGATACATAAGAATTGCATCTATTCCGTAAAAATTCGAGTTGACCATAAGGGGGGATCTTCCTCTCAAATAAACGTATTCTTCCCACCAATCGGATACGTAGTTAGTTGACCACCATGATTTGAGTATTAAATAACGCTGGAGTTTGACTGCGATTCCTGATTTAAAATCGTTCGCATGCCGCTCCATCCTCTTGTAATTCTCGTCATTCAAAAGCGGGCGAACACTCCGCAGATACTGTTTAAAATATAAGTTTTAGTTATTATTGGAAAGGGTAGAAGCTGGACTAGGGTGCTTACTGAGAAAATCAGAATTCAAATTACCCTTTGAATAGTGTCTTCGACAGAGGGTAAGGGAAGTCTGGGAAGAGATCCTTGAAAGCTGTATAACATCGGCGTACTCCATCCAGATAGAAGCTTTACTCCACCAAGCCACAATTTCGTTACCAATGAAACGTTGCTTCCTTTACCGCGAGATTCGTACATCCATCCTTTGTATATGAGTAAGAGTTTCAGCATGTACCGAATAGTGTATATTACAAATACCCACAGTATAACGGCGACCAGAAATGATCCGGCAAAGTGCGCTGTTATGGAAGACCTGCGGTTTGATAATGATAAATTAGTTTGTTGAAAAACCTGGTGCGTCTAGGGTTTCCGAATTATTTAAAAATTATAAAAGACCAAGTAATTGGAATTTATAGACATTTAAAACTCATCTTACCCAGGGAGATACGGAGAAACTTTTCCTACTAGATCGTACGGTACTTTGTATCCAACGAAGTGAATCGCAGCCACACAAACCACCGTAAGCCAAAGACTTTGTAGAGAAGCTGGATATACTCCTGTCTTTATGTTATTCTGTTGGTGAAATAAAAATCAGATGATTAATAAAGTGAGAGAATATTGCCTGTGAATATTAAATATAATATCTGTTTTATTTTGGGAGTTGGAGAAATTTCTTTAAAAATTATCTAACTAAAAATTATCCAAGTACCTACCTGAAATCTGAAGAATCGTTTTTTCCAAGACCTGATACCAGATTGCCATACAAGATGTAAAACCTCTCGATCAAAGTTTACATCCCATCCTTCGTGAGTGATTGAGAAACTGAACGCAACAGCTGAGTGAGCTTCCGCCATGGTGGTGGAATCTCAATACAAACCTGTAAAGTAATAATGAAGGGATAAGTATATGAATTGAATACGCAGTAAATATTCTTGGAGCATAAATAACGGTGAATAATTATCATCGAATAGAAATGTTGTGTTATGAAAAAGAGAAAAGGATGACTGTTTTGTTTTTTTGAGTAATGAGATAAGATAGTACGAAATTAAAGGAAACAGAACGATACGATACGATACGAAACATGTTATGCCAAGTGATAAATAAAATAAGTATAGAATATTTAAAATGACATATATCTATAAGACTATGCCATCCACATGATGGCCTAATCAACATTCATTGTGACGACCTACATTATGAATTAAATGCATGTAGCCAAAGCAACATTAGTATATTTAACTAGCTATCGCAATATGTATAGCACAGATCAACTGACGTCCACGGCCATGCGATAGTGTGTGTAAAGATTATTCAGACGTATGAGATATATATATATATATAGATTTGGATATGGGGAATAAAGAGAAAAATCAATATTCATCAAATATTCAATGAAACTATGATGGATTATTACCGTTATTGTTATCGATGTGGTTTTTAGAATTATTGGTGTTATCTTTTAGATTTTAAGAACCTAATTGAAATTTCTAATCGTTTAAACTTTGTACCGATGATAAGAGGAGCCTTTTAATCAGCGCTAATCATTCTCTGCAGATTTTATTCCATAAGCGAGTGGAGTAAATAAAAATCTACGACTCACGATTCACAGGAAACACGAACAAAACTGAACCAAAGGGGACTGACTGTTAACCTTGGACTTTGAACACACGTAGGTGTAGCCGCTTTAAGGTGTTAAATTGCAAACTGTATGTAATGGAATCTCTGTGACCATGATCATGTAGCGTGCTTGTATCTTTCTCATCTTGAGAGCTATAGTCATTTTTTCTACACTGTAATTGCAAACATCGTTTAAGAAATCATATCGATATCTTGGTTTTGGATGCTGGGTAATTCTATTGAAACTGAGCCAGAGGTGGAAGCTGGTTCTAATTGATTTTGCTCTTTTTTTCTATCAAAATGTTATTGTAAAGCACACTCAGCTTCATATACTCTTTGGGAAGTTTCATGACTGTAAAGAACACGATTCTGATATAGAAACAAACCTAATATTACAAGGAAAGTGAATATTTAATCATTCCAGAAGTTGAAATGACAAAAATTCATATCTCAAAAACATGTTACATGTAAGAATCCGAAACAGTTTCAAAATGTAGCTAATTTTATACTCTTCCGTGTGAGATGATCAGAAATAGACAAAATATTAACACCTTTGAAGATATATTTGTATTAAATCTGTAAAAATTTCACGACTGTTACTCATGTTTGGGAAATTATCACCCATATTCTTAACTCATATAAAGAAAGAATGAGAAAAGCAAGTATCAGTAAATGAGATATTAAACTTGTACAGTCCACATGAAATGTTTTCAAAATTATACCTACCCAGGTTTATCTAATTCTAATAATGTCACATGGGAGAGCATAAATTTAGATAAATTTTCTTAATAATATGATACTGTCGAGATATAAATCTTTTTAAATTTTGTCTTGGTAATTAAGAGAGAGAGAGAGAGACAAAATGAAAATGAAAATTACGATTTTTCAGACGATTTCTTTCGTCGAAGATAAAACTTTCGCGAGTTTGAACATTTTTGCGATAAATTTTATAGCAAATATAAAATTTCTATCAACACACTGCAGGACTCTCTGCAGGAAAAGTGAGAATGGTCATTACAGTTAGCTAGAAAGTCGTAGAAGTGCTTGAATATATATCTATGTACTCATATAGTATCAAGTCTAAGACTTTCCACAAACAATTCCCCTACACAAAATCCTAGAAGCTCTTATCTTCTGGCGAAAGAATTCAGCCTAACATCAGCGTTATAGTAGTAGACAGAAAAAACGAAAAAGGTCATTCAAAAATGTCTCGATCAATTTCTATCTAGTTTCATATTTTGATACACACCATTATTATAAATAAATATAAATATTCTTATATACACAATTATTAAAATTCAAGACAGTTTTTTTTTCCCTTTTCATTCATTATTTCTTTTCCCTGATTTATAGATTTATTAGAAAATATTCCACGTGTATAATCTATATTCCTAATCTTGAAAATAATTAATTAGTATTAAAAACTTTACGGTATAATTAGTAATATAACTAATTAATTTCTTTTTTTCTTCACCTGTCGCAATATTATAATTCTACGATCAGCATAATTATTTGCAGACTGTAGAATTTGAATGAATTTAAACGTCAGCAGTAGTAATTTAAAGCCTCAATAATAACTTGCACGATCGAATATGTTGGTGAACATTTTTTACACTTTACGCTTATTTAAAGAACCATGAATGAATAAATAAATGAATAAACAAGTAAATGGAAAGAAAAATTCGTGAGAATTTTTCCGCTGTTACTTTTTCTACAGCATGAATATATGAATTCATATACGTTTTAAATCCTCTTCTCATATATATCTGCGTAGAATAAGAGAAAACTGAAGAGATTTTCTGCAACGTATACCTATGTACCCACATAGATAATAATTCATAAATAAATTAATGTACGTATGTATGAGTGTACATTGTACAAGTAAGTGAGGAGAGTTGCAGCTCGTTAAAGTTTTACGTTATGTGAACACAACGATATGATAGCGTATGATAGTGTGTACCTATGTTTAATTATTCACAGCAATATTTTAATTTGCGTAACAAATCTAGATCCCGACCCTATAATAAAATTGATATGAAACCTACTTGCCGATACTTTGGCCCAACAAATGCCACTATATAGGTAGGTATATGCAATAACAAGACTCCGCGAATTTCCTACACGAAATGAGCATAAAAACAGAAAATGAAAAAAAAATTCTTTCTCAGGTAGATAGATACACAAGTCGACGGCCTTGCCAAGACATAAACAAGGTGGAATTGAAACCGGTATATTTCATGTATATATCCTATGTATGTATGTACATAGGTGTAATGCAGGTGCGTGATTCGACAAGGCAAACCAGATGTATTCAATTTTCCAAAAGTTCGTCGAATCATTCGATCCAAAAAAATAATCGTTTTTTAGTTTTTAGTTTTTAAAAATTGTACCGTTAACTATTTATTAAACAACTGTTTTTACGATATATACGAATGAATGAACGTGCGAAGTAAAAGAGAGAAAAATAAAATAAAATAAAATAAAAAACGAACCTGTTCCTACCTCTAATAATAGATTTGGGCGAAACAAAAATAGACTTAAAAAATTGAAATGCACAACTGAATGCAAAGTGTATTGAACCGGATATTCACGTCGAATTAACCTTCCAAAAAAATTCATATGCCTTTTCATATGCGTGCGGCTAAGTATAGAATATATTGCATATGTTCTAAAAACCGTCAAATATATGCAAAAATAAAAAGTCAAAGATTAACACATGCGCCCATATTCATTATTCAAAATAGGTATATAATATTTTTCATGGAATGAGCAGCGAATTACATTGTGTAAAAATTCTTCGGTAGGTATTACATATTCCACGAGTGCGTTTCGATAATCACGTAAGTGGATAAAAAATAAAAGCTCCGGTTGATTAAATCGATCTGTTTTTTTTTTTTTCTTTTTTTTTCTTTTTACAAGCACGTGTCGAATCTAATCTAAATGTGTCACTATAATGAACTGATACAGAGTAAACAGCACGTATTATCTTACGTTATATTATTTATGCCCAAATTCATTCGCCACGTGGTAAACGGTCAAGTACTAGCTTAACATTTTTTGTTCTACAGTATACATGAGAGTATCTTGATATTGATTTGAGCAGCGCGTTGATCTCGATCTAAAAAGTATCTAAATTGCTATTTGGGTCTTCAACGAAATAGAATAGAGTAAAAAAAATGGAAAAAATTTAAAAAAATAAATAAAAAAAAGTTGCAACTACGCTACTGCCTAAAACTTGAACCCACGAGTAACTAGCTATAGGTATACTATATATACGTATGTATGCTGTACGTTGTATGATATCTATATATGTAGCAGTATTTGGCCGCTAGTTGCAGGGTCCGGGCGAGGTCAACGCTCAAAGTCCAAAGTCTAAGGTGAGTATCAAACGCCGCGGATGAATTAATACGACAACGATCATTGTATAAATCCGAAGTGAGACATCGATAATACATAATTGAGTGTATATATTGACGATTAATTTTCTTCGCTACGTCAGAAGATAATGAGAAAAATAATATGTAAGTATGTGTATTATAAGGCCGTTATAAACAAAATGAGGAAAAAAATTCAATTATAATTTTAATTATATTAAAAATAGGTATGTACATATCTTGTTATAATTATCCAGAAATGTCTTTACGTATATAATAATTATATTGTTATACATAAAAAAAAACAGGGTATTGATTCGAATAACTCATTGTTGGGGGGTGAAAAATAAAAATAAATCTACATAGAGGGTAGTTATATACCTACCTATATGACTATTTCACGGATATATATATTATATGTTGAAGAAACTTTGAACAATGATAGATATTGTATGAAAGATTATGAAAATTGTGTGTTAGATGTTTGAGAATGGACAATTACTGCAATCGTCAGTTCAAATATAGGTATGCTATGAGCAATATAATCGATAATATAATAATTGGATCAATATAAAACATGCGTTATGAAATATTACTATATAAATATATTACAAAGGTATACGTACACTTATAGTAATACCGTCCAACAATAAGTTTTCCTTGAGATTTCAATATACATACATACATACATATTTTTATAACACGTAGGTACATACCTATAAGGTATATCACGATTCGAACTTTGGCTAAATCCCGATCAAAGTACGAAATGGCAAAAAATTTAGCGAAATATTTGGCTTGTCATTATAATTTTTTTTTTTTTTTCCGAAATATAATCGATACAGTGTACAAAGTTCATACGATGATCAACCTCGAGAGTATTATTCAAAAAACACTTTGTAATCATAAGTATTATAATAATTCTAATGTTGAGTCATTTTTTCATACCCTATTATACGCTAACTATCTATAGGTACTTTGCATAATATTTTTGATCGCTATCTTAACGAACGGAATAATTTTTACTTTTTTTTTACTTTATTCTCTTCTCCTTCTTTTTTACGACAGTCATTCAATAATTATATCAAACTAATTAAAAAATCATTATTTTAATAAGACTATACGATGACGGCTAATAATTCGGCATTATATATTTTTAATATATATGTAGTATAACAGCTTCCTGTATACCTCGACGATAATGTGTAAAGTTTTAAATGTCATATCGATGTGTGACGTGTATCGATTTATGGATGAATTCCTTAATTCCTGCTTCAAATAAATAACGAACTTTGTTCGCATGAATAATGAAAGGTGAAAATTTGAATAAAAAATTAAAATTAATATAAAAACGGGTTTAAATTTTTACTTTTCAATAGGAAAAGAAGAAGAAGAAGAAGAAGAAGAAGAAGAAGAAGAATACGGAAGAGAAAAACAATATAAATACAGAAATTTTGTTATCGTAAAATTATTATATTGGCTCGGTTTTCAACTGCATAAATTATTTTTTATTATTATTCGCGTAAAATAATCTTTTACTTATAGTTAATGGGTTACGATGTTTGGTATATATAGTATACACGCTCGATAATAAGTCGTAAAGAGAGAAAAAGAAAATAAAAAAACTCAAATATTTTCGAATCATATCATTATACAAATTTGTGGAAGTTTCGTTGATATGCAATTCTATGATATGATAAATGCATAAAAGAAAAAATTCTGTAAACGTTAATCGCAATTATAATTGTAATTAATTTTCACATAGTATTATGACGTCTAATTCATATCAATTTAATTTCAAGTAAATCGAAATTCGGTCACACCCACCGGATAAATCAATCATCCTAATTTCTAATCCTTTATCAGTATTTCAACATAGTACTATAAATTATCTCTCCTAATGATAGTCACGCAGCGTCTGAATTATATCCAAGATTATAACATCGTATGTACTACGTATGACACGTATGTTTAATCTGCAATGATATCACATGTGTATGATTCTGACGATTTTAATTAGCGAATGATAATTATTGTTATCAAATCTGAAAGATGAAATAAAAAGTGTAAAAAAAAATAAAAAAAATTGGAGTTTATTGTTATGCTTTATTTTTCAAATGAATAAACAAACTCAATTGATTCAAGCATTGATAAATTTCTATATATCTGATATTCCGCATCGTTGATAAGATTGTGTCTATTAAACGATATAATATGCGTTATATATACATACACTACATGGAAATAAATAAAATTGTTTATTACTCAAAGTGCAGAATTCAATAATTGGCGACGCAGCTTGATAACAAATGAATTTATGGATTATTTTTTTCCGAAAAGAAAGAGAGAGAAAAGGAGAGAAAAAAATACGGATAAATATACCAAAGTGGTGTGAATAACACAAACAGTTCAAAGTTCTTACGAAAATTCTGCAGTACAACTGCGACGTTATGATAATGTTAATTTTATATATTGACTAAAGTCCATGAGGTTTTATCGTTCGAATCTGCGGTATGTAGCTACCTATATAGATATACGTTGGTTACTTAGGTATCGGTATTAATCATAAAAGAGAAACTCTGACCCCGGACTGCAGTTATGCTACAATTATACGACAATTGCGAAGACCGGAATACATACAACACGTTAATTAACAAATAGGCAAAATTTATTACTCTAAATTCAATAGAACATAATATCGTGCTTTGAATCAAATCAGCGCGACAAATTGCGTTACATATTGATCCATCATCGATCTATGATTGATCCCGTTTCGCAAATCTGAACACAATGTGTATCGTATATGCGCTATTACTGTTTCCTCTCTTCTATGCAGTACTTGTTTATTTTATTGCAAGGTCTTTACCCGGTAAAATGAATCCTATGTCGATATATATACCTATGTAGATGTCGCATAATATAGTCACTCTGAACAAAGCTTACATAGGTTGTAAACGGTACACCGACCCTGAAAAGAACGTAATATACCATATTGCAAAGATTGATTAAAATGCGGAATTTGTTCAACCGTCTACGACTTCCTATACATGTTTTGCTTTTTAATGAGATTATAGACTTCAAACAACTCAAGTGACACGCTTAGCTTCATAGATATATATATATATGCTTATGATTGTTAGATTCTTAGAAGGTTCAATACATGTTTTTGTTATTAAAATTCTTCTCAGAGCATAAATAATTGAATATACATAATGTATTCGAAAATTATCACTACCTCGACAATACTATACATCAATGTTTTTCTTTCATGTATTTTGTTATCGTATATTATATAGATCAAGTGACCAAGTTGTACATAGAGTGTAATTGATTTAACGTTCATAAAGATCGTAATTTCCTCGATACATGCATAATTATAGTGAGAAATGATTCAGCGTTTTCATGTATACAGGGTGTACAAAAAATTGAGGAATATTTGCAGAAAAAATAAAACAGTCAAGGAAATAATCTTCTGCGCTTTTACAAGTCTGAACTTTTGAACTCTGTGACGTTACAACCGAGCATCATATTATATGCGGGTCTCTGGTCACTAGGGCGTTTGACATGATTGGTTATAACGGTTATAAATGGATAGCTATAATTATACATCTTATATTATACCGTTAGACCCAGCTCAATCTGACGACTACATACATAATATATCAATTTTAGGAGAGAAAAAAAAAAAAAATGATAGAATCGCTGGTTTAGTTAGTGTGAAAATAATAACATCGGTTCCGCCCGACATGCGTTAATTAAAAAATATACATGTGTGTATATTATATTTATGTATAATCCGGCAGATATTGAACCAGAGAACTATGTTCATCAAAAAAAAAAAAGAAAAAAAAATGCATTTTAATATCGAAACCATAAAATATTATAAAATACACACATAGGTCGAAAAGTCGTATAGTATGTACTACGTGTACTACGTATACTACGACGACATAACCTCGATGTTGTAATAATAGCGAAAGTTTTCGTTAAATTTCTTGATGAATGAATATGTATATCACACGAGGTATGAAAATAATTGATTAAAAAGCGTTGAGAAATGTGTTTTAACTTGTTGATCGTGAAGAGAAAATATTTCGAAAAATTACGTAATCGTAGTTATTTTAGTTCATACGCTCGTGGCTTAACTCATCCTTACGCTCTTTAGACGTAGAAAAATGTTCTGAGTGTGATTAATTATTGTTTCAGTAAATAGCTATTAACCGGTCATGAAAAATGGTTAGTGAAAAATTCATTCGAAATATGTATATGACAAAAAATAGACAAAAAATAAAAACAAAAAACTACAGTTTTAGTACTTTGAGGTATCGAACGCGCTTAGAATTATAATAGACAAATGTTGAAACTGTAACTCTAATGATAACCGAATTTGCCGTAAGAAACTTTCTAAAATATTAAGCGTTTGAAGCTATAGCATCGCATTCCGATGAAAAATTTCTTACTACCTACCTACCTACACGCCCGCCTTTTTCTGTCACAGATTTAAAGATGAATAACAAAAAGAAGAAGAAAAAGAAAAAAAAAATGTTTAAAAAAAATAAAAGTCTGAAACTCATACGCGAATTGGTTCTAAAGGTGGGTGTGCGGCCGCGCCTCCACAAAACGATATATACACATAGATAAATACATAGATACATATATGCTTACTATCTCTACCGCACAGCTGTGATGAAAAAGATTCATTCAATCACTTATAATACGCAGATAATAAACCAATCAAAAATAAAAATAAATAAAGTAATACTCACCGTTAATATCACAGAGTTTCTCGAATGCAAACGGTGCTCCGAAACTAATACAGGCTGATGATATGTTAACAGTAACTAATAACGTCCACTCGAAGATTTTTACTAATGAAATAAAAAAAAATGTCGAACGTTTGCGTTCTACGTACGTAAGCACACTTCCACAGCACTTGCTAGTCTACTTAACGAAAAGTTGGCCAGAACTTCGCTCTCTCTCTCTCTGTCTCTCACTCTCTCGATTCCTTTGGGTGGTTATCGGATTGGCCAGAACAACTGCTGGTCGCTATTGATCACAAACCACCGCAACTCGAAAGTCGGAACTCGGAGGTAAACTGCGACGAACTGTTTGATAGTTTCGATTCGTGTATACCTCAGCGCCATCTAGTGTGCGCGGTGGTACTAACTGAAGAAAAAAAATTATCGGTCGAGTTCGACTTCGATCTATTCGATGGTCGATAATCGATTGTATCGTTGGCAACCTTGCAACCCTACGATTGATATAATATGTTTGAGCGCGAAACTGTGTTGTAGTTCGTAAGGTGGCGTTTGGTAGATGCGTGAGTTTAGAATCGAGGAAAAATTTTTCTGTCAATTTATTCGATAGTATATAAACGGTTTTGCGCATTTCATTTTTATCCAGTATCTGTAACCAGCCGTAATAAAAACTCACGTTCTATCGGACACGTCGATTAAACGATAATCATTCTATTTATTACACGTCTTAACGTTTGATACATATTGTAAAAATAAAATGGCCGAGAAAAACGCTGAAAATATTTTAGACGAAGACAATTCTGTCACAATGCTAGATGTTCTACAGGAGGAAAATCAACTCGAAGAAGACGCTTATGCCGTATTAGGCGCTTCTGATGATAAAAATTGCACGTATAACAAGGTAGTAGAAAATCATGTTACAGACTAACCTGCGTACCAACGATGAACGAACTACTACTCGCTCTACATGTCGTTCGTTGATATCTATTATAATTTAAGAATTTATCAGCGATATTTGAACTCGCATTAAAAATTTCATCGATCATTTAATCACCGACACCTTTTTTAATTAAATTGACGAAAAATTTATACGAACACATCGATCGATTCGCCTCGTATATTTTCGATTTATGAATGAGAAATGATAACCTAGTAGAAAGTAAACAACAACACACAAGTATATCTTCATTGAATATCATTTTCCAGGATGAAAGATAACGGTTTGGGGAAATGGGGACTTTTCCACTTTTCCATATGCTCAAATTTTCATGCTTCATTTCAGGGCTATATTCGCCAAGCGCTTTACGCTTGCAAGACTTGCAACCCTGGCGGATCTAGAGCCGGTGTTTGTCTAGCTTGTAGTTTTCAATGTCACGAGGGCCACGAGTTGGTCGAGCTTTATACCAAGCGTCATTTTCGTTGCGATTGTGGAAATTCAAAATTTGGAGACAAGAAGTGTTCCCTCGAGCCTGTAAGACCCAGTATAGAGTTATGAGGATTGTTCAAGGAATGGTAAAGAAAATTTGATTTATGATCATATTTTTCAGATCAAGTTAGACGCTAATGAAGAGAATCAGTACAACCAGAATTTCGACGGAGTTTATTGTACCTGCGTAAGGCCTTATCCCGATCCTGAAGATAACAGCGGGGATGAAATGCTACAGTGCGTTATGTGCGAGGATTGGCATCATTCCAAGGCAAGGGATATGGCAGTCCCATGTCTTGATATACAATAAGCTGAAACATTTGTCAAATTTTTTATCCATTATTCGTGAAAGTGATCAAATTTAGTTACTAGTTGATTTTTGGGAAAAGAAATGAGAAACAAAGCATAGCGTGTTGATTTTTGAAGAATCTGTTCATTTTTTCATCTATTTTGCATTTCAATAGACAGAATCTGGGGAATGCATTGAAAAATGAGACTTTTGGGCCTAAAAAACATTCAGAATGATTCAAAAGCCTTGATTTTTATGCACGCTATAAATAATGCTCGTTTTTTCACGCTCAGCATCTTGGTTGCGGAGATATTTCACCTCCTGATGATTACGATGAAATGATTTGCTCCGGTTGCATGCAGAAACACACATTCCTTTGGAAATATGCTTCGAAATATGCAGGTATACATTTGTTTATGGTTTTAAACTAACAGAGTTCAATAGACATAATTTTATCTATAAGAATGTCCATTAGGTTTAATTTTCTTGGCAGTAAATTTGCTCTCCATGATATATTCGCTTATTTCTACATTCTGTTCTGTTTTCAGTGAACAGAGACATAAAAAACGAGCCTCACAATAGCAAGGAAGATTCTGTAGACGTAGAAGGCGTATCAGGAGGTTGTCAAATGCCTCCAGAGGCCAGATCGCCGTCAACAGGTTCTTGTTTTTGGGCAGAGGGCTGGAGATCGTCTTTGTGCACTTGTGAAAGTTGCACCAAAGTACGTTACCTATTCAGAAACGCAGAACTAACTCGACTCTTGAGTTCAAAGTAATTTTATTATCTCCTTAACTCGTATTTATGTTTACAGATGTACAAGGAGAGTGCAGTCACATTTTTACTCGATCCACTGGACAGCGTTCAAATTTATGAAGAAGCTGGAAAAGCCAGCCAGAAAGAATCACAGTATGAAAGAGGCATGAAGGCCCTTGCTTCCCTCGGCCACGTTCAGCAACTGACTGCAATCGAGGGTGAGAAAATAAAACTGTATTAATGCGTTTGAAATTTGCGTCCGAGAAAACATCATTGGCAAAATTTGTTATAGCTATTAGCTGAGATAATTTAGATGAACGATAAAGCTTTCAGATTCATAATAATAAAATTTCTCTAAAATCTTTTCTGTTTCAATATGGTGTTTTCTTTTCATAGAATATAACAACATGAAAGAACGACTTAAAGAATATCTCCAGAAGTTTGCCGAGAACAAAAAGATCGTACGCGAAGAAGATATAAAAGAATTTTTTTCTGGAATGGAGGCAAAGAAGCGTCAGAAGGTTGTTGTACCAACATTTTGTCGTTAGATTGAAAAAGAAAAGAAAAGAAAATCTTAATACAGTAAAGCGTAATATACGAATATATGCGCACCTATATTTTGTCCAAAAATATTATAAGGGCTTCTAAATACTTATGTATAATCATCTATGTGAAAAATATAATATTATAATTTGCGATATCTGTGAAATTCAGTGAGCTTAAACTCTGCCTGAATTTCCCCTATTAAATCTATAAACTCATACAATTATTATTACAGTTCGCAAAATCCGGTTCTCAGAATCTCAACACAAACGATGAATAAGAATATCCAATGAAAATCGTCCCACAAATGGTTTCCGAAGGAATTCTCAATCGATTTTCCCTCGCTCTCTAAATTCCCAAGTCGAAAAATTAAAGCGTTTAACAAAAATCGAAAGTAACTTATCAGTATTCATCTCTTAAATTTTCAATACTAGATCTATCTGTTACACATTGTTAGTTTGATAAAAGTACAACATATCTGCTCGCTATAAATTGCACAAACAAGTTTAGAATATGAAACGAGTACACAAAATGAGGTTGAACATTTATTACACCAATGTACAGCGATAGATAAATTATACTAACTCGTCGGATTAATTCTACACATTTATTAGATAATGTTATTATTGTATGTGAATAACGTTTGTAAATAATTCATTTGAATCTAGTGATTTGATAAAAATTAGTTTTATATATCTATCTACCTTATTTTAATGCTTCAGAGGCACTTTGGATCTAAATTAAAACATCGAATATGATTTAAAAAATGTTTTCTCATGATGACATTTTTCTAGGTATATCTAAGTACATTAAACACTCTATAAATTATAGTGATTCGAAATTATTAATCCTGAGAAAATACGTGAGGGTGATACAGAATAACATTTAAATCGTTGCAGCTGTTGGCTTGACCTTATTTACACATGAATTAAAAATATCTATTCTAGTTTTTTCTTTCTTTTTTCTCTTCACATTTAATAATAATTGCAAGATTCTAAACTTGACATTCACATGAATTTTTATATCATAATTTCAAACTAGCTTACATATCTAAGTCTTGCCATTTGGGCAATGTAATCTTCGTACATATATCATTCAATATCTACAGTTATTATTGGCCGATCACAGATGGTAGATTCTTCGAAACGCATATTGTATTATTGTTGTTTAGTTGTAGAGATAAAACCAGTATCGGATCATTGCTCTTTGGATTGTCTGTATAGATGGACCAAGTTTTTTCAATGCAGTCGAATATTCCTGTGAAAAATTGTGGAAAAAGGTCAACAATAATCGACTATAGACTCTAGGTAGAGAATTTTACTACATTGTCTGCACTCACCGACTGCAATAGTTTTAACATAATCCTCGGGTCCAAACTCCTGGAAGACTCTGTATTCGTTATCAGTCTGATCTCCTAAGATGTTGATAACATCTTGCCGACTTTTTGGTGGAGGATGACGACAAATAGCTGCCATCCTATGTTCACTACTGGGAATAATCACTCCGTCAACTTCAGGTACGCTCAATCTCAAGTATCTGTAAAATAACAAAAGTTCATGGGTCTTTAAAGTCCTCGGACTTACTTAGTCAATGAAAGAATCTAAATCATATGATATTTACTTGTTACAGTGATACATCATTTCTCCAGGACTCGCAGTCAGCACGCTTAATTGCGACTCGTTTGCCCCTGGCTCAACGGGTCCAACTTCTGCATTATGAAACATCCTGTCTCCTTCCTGCGTCAGGAAAGTCATATTGACAGAAAATCCTTCCGCAGCTCCATACCCTTCGTTTCTCAAGGTCTGTTGAGCTTGCACAAAATTTTCAACTCCTAGTAGAGAGCGAGTTATGAAGTACCTGGCTGATGAGTAAATATTTTCATTAGTAAGAGAGCATATACTTGGCATATCTTTTAATCTAAATAATATCTTCATATTCTTTTACCACCATTTCAGATATCAGGTCTTTAAACCGAGCCGCTTATTCCCCTTGTAAAAAATTTGATAACAGTTTAATCTCATACTTACGAGTTTTTCCAGACCTCAGAGTGTTAGCACTCAGAGTATTGATGGTGTATACCAGACCATGATGATTGTAGCCCATTGTGTAACCCGGTAGAAAACCAGCGTAGCTCAAAGACGTGAATTTCTCTTCTCTAAGACCGGGTTCAATCACATGAGCCGATACCAGATACCAATGATTGAGGGTTTCGGTGAGTGCATCTTCAGTGTGCCCGATTATTTCCTGAATTCGAGGATTAACGGTCACGATTTAAATTCTCGACAAGAAATCGGCTGAATGAGATCAATTATTATGGAATAAGATCAACATAAACGTTGTGATTAAATCCGAAGGTCTCACCTGTCCTGGTTGATTGCAAATCACAGTAGAGCAACCTACCGGTTGTGTATTTCCACAAGTACCGTTTGCTACATTGGGTACAATTTCGTCCAGGTGCATTAGAAACAGCTGTTTAAAATGGGGAATTGTTTTTACTGAGAGTTAATGACTAACAAAGAAAGAAGTATATTTCTTAGAGAAGTATAATAATCGCCGTGCATATTCTATCATTATATGTTAATTATTGATGATTATTGATAAGTTACCTTATGGAATGGGATATTAGCTCCATCAGCAGTTCCTTGTATTTCTTTAACATACTGAGGGAATTGTTCTTTAACACAGTCCAGTGTTGCCTCATAAACTTTACGTCCGGCTTCAGTTTCGTAAAGTGGTAAATATACCTCGTTCAAGGGATTGTATGTATCAACATAGTTTTTAATCAAACTGCCGAAGGTTCGCCCCTGAAAAAATACATGATTAGTACAACTGCAGTCTTTTGTGTATACATACATATGATGCACATACTATTATAGGTAGTTGAATAATAGAAGTGAAGGAGGAGGTCATTCGAGTTAGTCATGCTGCAGTACAATCAGCATTTTCAATTTCTCATTTATCTTTTCTATAATTATTACACGACCTTATACCTTTGTATGCATGTATTCAAATATAGAAAGTATTTAACATGATAGTGGTTGCGAATTACGCTATGATATAGATAATGAGATTCCTTCTCGATTAGAATCGCACTTTCCTTATTTGTTGAGAAATAAAAAAAAAATGCATTCTTATACTGCATTCTATGTTATTATCATGTATTTGTCCTCGAATTAAGGAACGTTTATGCTTCCATTATTCAGATTATTAAGATTAGATAAATAAATCACATTTATATACAGTTTACTATATATTGACACAATTATAATACAGGTAGTTGACCGTAACTGATCAGATACAAACACAAGATTACAGGTGTGGGGTTCTTATGAATAATTAATTACATTTGTACAAATAGTCACTTATTATACATGATCATTTTGCAATATATTCATTTGCATATATAATTACATGCTTTGATTTTAGTTATACATAACGCGATAATCCGACTAGAAAACTGATATTACAAGTATTCTAGGTACATTTTCTCTTCTGATAATTAGCTTCAAGAAAATAAAATTGCTCTTTAGTTTTCGAACAGCTCTGCCAGTTTTCTGAGGAGGAATAAGATCTCAATCTCAAAATCGAGAATTTGAGAAGGTTTTTGATTGAAAAGTATTGAAACAATTTTTTTTTTTTTATTTTTATTTTGAAACTTAGTCTTTTTAAAACAAAGAGAAATTCGGTCGACTGATTCCCGTATATAGTATGTAGTTTGAAAATCACGATACGCAAATATCATAGGTAAGGTCCAAACCGGTCTGTATACGTTTGTTAGATATTTTTTCAGATTATAATCTGTTCCACGTGCCACAGAGGTCCGGTTTCGTTCGAGTTATTCATTTACCACATCACATGTAAATGCAATATGTTAAGTATATGTTATTGCTTGAGCTAATCGAAGATAGTAACAATAATGAGAAACAGATTTTACATAAATATCGAATAAACAATTGGAACGCATTAATTGAAAAGAATTTTTATTTTCTCATCTATACGCGGTTTAAAATTGCATTTCGGAATCGCGAATTCAACAAAATAGAAGACAAATTTTATAGAATAATCTCGAGACTGTAACGCTGATAATAATCGTCTGTTAATTTATAGAAGAATTATCAAACGCATGAACAATATGACATAGATTTTTTAACCATTGTAAACATAAAAGTAGGTACTTTCGTTATTCGTTATCATCGCTTTACTCGCGTATCATTGATTACACAATGTTTCTAACATTGTATACACATGTATTTTTAGAAAATGTGTGGTTTACGATTACCATTGTTCGTAATACTGCATGTGTGACTACTGTTATTTTGAATATTTTTCTCTATTGCGGCTAGATAATTGTAATAATTACGTTCAACAAATTCGTGATTCCGAAATGGAATTTCAAACCGCGTATTATAGATTTAAAAATAAAAATTCTATTTAATTAATGCGTTTCAATTGTTTATTCGATATTAGGTGAATTTAGGAAAAAAATGTGATTCAATGCATTCGATCACTCCTATAGCGCAATATAACTTTTTCATTTCAAATTGTGAATGCATTTCATATTTTGAATCTTAATACGTGCTTTACTACTCGACTTGCGCGCGAGTAGGTCTGGTTGTCAATAATTTAGGCGCCCAGGGCGCGAGTTTAGTCCGCACGTGGGATTTAATTGAATAAAGAAATTTTTCAAATTCCAAGACATGTTAGATCATCGTCTGGATATTCGAGACTTTTTTCTTATTGAATTTCTCAAAACTCTATGTATACATTTAAATGAATAATTTTTTGAACCAACGGTTCAGCTGAATAATATGGTCAACAAAAATTCGGAAAAAATAAATATTTCACAGATTCATAGTATTATGCGTACAGAAAAATAGGTAAACAGCATATACTCACTATGTCGAAACCGATCTCGTAGTGAGTTCCTCTAGTATGAATAATAGGGATCGCATTTCGACGGCCAATGCCCTCGACCAGGGTCGCCTTTCCGTTCACCGCGGTAGTCATCACGTCGTAATTTTCGTCGCTTCAGAGATTTTGAATCTTTAATCTTATGAGATAACTTAGATGCCAAAATATAGTTCTACAGATGCGTAGAGATGCGAAGCCCTGACAGACCTTCTCGAAAGAGGAAAAATAAGTTATAAAATTAATCATGCTAAACAGGCTATTCACACTTTTTTAATTTTTCGCATACGTCATAGAGCACGTATACTATGCATATAATGATAAAATATAATAATATATAATCATACAATATTTTTCCAAGTAATTTGATCATCTTTAATTCTCGCTTTAATTATCGCGTCTAACTGGTATTGAAAATCACGATTCACCAAGGCTATATAATAATAGTATAGTAGATGAAACGCGACGCGTATTTCTTTATCTTATTCATACATATAGGTAATTATCGATTCGTATTCTAACTTCGTTAGATAATAATAATTATATTTACAATCCCAGAAAATGATCTAACATCGGTATACCTATGTCGGTTGAAAATACGATAAATTCACGATTGTGCCATCCGCACCTTTCATCGTTTCATTGTATCATTTGTATAAATTAATCCGGATTTAATTGAACGCGTGTGTGAATTCCATTAAAAAAAATTAGATAATTATTCCAAGATGATAAAAAGGTATCGAAGACTATGAGAAGAGAACTTGTCTACCGATGTTCAATGCATGGGATAGTTTTTTTGATGAAATAGTTCATCTTAAAAAAAATCTGCTCGTCTTCTTATTTCTTATTTCTTATTTTCAAACGGTAATGTTATACATTCGTATTTCCACGTGTCTATAGGTATACTATTAACACTTTTTTCCCTCATTATAAATAATCTAATACGCTAACGACGACAATGACTCGGTGGTTCTAATATCTAGCTGATATATCATTCTAGTGCAGGAAAATAACGAAGTAGGTATATGCAATCGTGCGTGCACTAAGTTTATATCACAATAAGACCCTGAATTCATACCGTCAACTGTATGATATTTACTTGCACGTGATAATTTGAATATTCAGAAATGAAAATGCGCGATAACAGCAGACTTAAGTTGCGATGGTGGTAAGCGAACTGATGTCGACTCAACGAATGCCGACGTCTTATTGACGGTGGATATCCCAAGTTATAGACAATATCTAGAGGATTTTCATCGCGTAAAAGGACTCTTCTATCCGATCGTATATATTCAAGGACTCTAAGTCTTCGGTAATGCTGTGTATTTCTACTTTTAGTCTTCTGCAACTAGCGTGACATTTCTTGCGTAAGTATGCCTATAACGCGATCATTTCTCTATTCGTCATTCAAAACTGGGCAAAAAACAGATGATCAAATCTCCGGGTATATTGTTTACATTTTTATTATTATGTAATATCCTGAAGTGTACCATTATTATTTGACGCTTTACATTATATCACTCCGATTAAATTCCTTTCTAATATAAGGTCGAACTATTATGCATACAAACTTACCGGTTTAATGATTTTCAAAACAATCAATCACCACCCAAGAATCACGAACACGCGGTACAATCGCTTTATTCTTGATCCACTCTTTTCCATCAATAAATGACAATAAATCGGACAGAAATTACTCCGATGTACCATCGACGGCTGATGCTCGACAGTTATAGTCTAGCATTTGTAGATCCAAATATCTAGCCGGCAGGCATATATACTAATCTCATAGCCGAGCGCAGGCGCGAATAACGAAGACTTTGAAAATAATACGAGATAATAAGCTGGCTACACCGACACAAAAGATCACGAAATACAGCGAGGCAATACCGATGCGATAATTCAAACTTTCAAATACTTCGCCGCGCTGAAATTATTCCCGCGTCTTGAAATCCCTCGGATCAATTCTTAGCAATTTCGCGACGTGTTTTGGTCCCGTTGTCAATGTTACGTTCTATTATTTAAACCCTTTTCTCAGACGCGCTCAGTATATCATTGAATAATGTTAGCTGCTTTCTATTCAATTATAAATACAGATTTTTGACGAAAACATGTCATGACACGCGGGGACTTTAGTTCGAGCGTGAATAAGGTATAAGGTTTCGTCCCTAGGAAAGAATTTCGCAATATGTACGTGTGCATATTGATACTTTATAACACCAAGCTCGTATTTCATTCAATACTTTGATCGATTCGCATTGAATGATTATACAACAGTTTTCCATAAATAAACATACGTGGTTGATCTTTTGTGTATTTTCATTTGCATTTGAATTTTTATGCGACTGTGCGTGTCCCTGTGTCTCTTAGTCTTATCTTATACAGTTATGACACGGAGGACAACCGTGTGCCATCTTTAGTCACGTCACAGACGGTGATTAAGGTTTTTTTGTTACTATACATCGCTTATTTCAAGTATCTGGAATTTTTTCGAAAAGAAAAATAAAAAGAAAAATAAATAAGATAAATAAATAAAACACTCTCGTATCTCCTTCATTGCTTCCTAGGCAGATTCGAAAAATTATTTTCATAGTCAGACGAATACCTCTGTGTAAAATTAGGCATAAAAGAAAGAAGAAGAAAAAAAATTCTAGATATGTTATACAGGTGATAAAAATGACGTGAGTGCAACGAGTTTAGATTTGTTAAAGTAGGCAAAATGTACAATTATATTGTATACAGCATGTTTGTACTTAATTTTATGTTAGGAAATAAATTAACGTATATTCTTATCTGAAGTATTAGTTGTTACTCGATGAATAATTACATTAGACTCGGGACCTGACAGCCAATTAAATCGGTATATCAACCGATTGAAATCGGTCGTTATTACTCGTAATATGACATACATTATATGTGACGTGATATAATTGCGTGTCAATGCAATATTTAGTCATTGATTGAAACGCGAGTTGACCATATTTTCAAAATCCAGGTTACTCTCGTAATTTCTATGCAAATTCGTATAACGTGTAGCCCGCAAAATTGTCCAACCACTTGTTTTCTGTCAGGTCCTGTTTTGATTTAGTTTTCATATAGGTATGTATTCGGTATGTATTTTTTAATTTTTTTTTCGCCGATTTTGAAAGCAAAACATGACATGCTGTGTTCTGGGTCAAGTGATCCCTGAAGATATAATTACTGGCACCATTTCAAAGCTAATTGAGAAACTACGTCTTCTGAGGCCGACCCAGGAATTCGCCAAGAATGAAGAAATTGTTCACGTAGCAGATCACATGCTTAATTCGATGTATTGCATGATCCCATATATCTTCACCCTGAATATTTGTCATTTTTGAAAATACACATCATTGAATAATAATTGTCATTATCCAACAATATAAGGTATACTCAGATAACAATAACATTCATTATATCTTCAGGTATTCCAATTTTACATACACCATACATATTATTAGGTGTATATACGTGAAGTGAAACAATAAGTTGCATTTACAGATAATATAGGAAAAATGAATATTTTCATACAGCAAGTGCTATCTGAAGACGAAATATTCCAATTTCAAAAATTAATAACTTGGGAGACCAACGGCACGTTGCAATTGATCGATAGGTCGTGAGTCCATAAGATCAAGAATTCATTGAATTTCTTTTTTTCGAATCGACATAAACGGGTGTAATATAGCAACAACCCTGACATATATTCTTACCCCTCATATATATTTAGCCCAACATTTTCAATAGAAATTTCAATTTTACCAATGAGAAAAATGAGGATTTGTGAAGTGAATTTTTGTTATCTCGTGAGCCTTAGCTAAAACTGTGATGCAACAGGATTTTTTAATGTTTCCGAAAGCTTATTTGTCTCCTATATACAGTATATGTAACAGTATTACCAAGTATTTCTGTGGATTGCATAAATGCGCTGATAACTTTTACGGTTTCCGTGGGTATCGATCTTCCGGATAAAACTATAGTGTTAATGTTCAAGGTGCCTGAACAAATCTAGGACAAATAAATATAACAAGATATACAGTTTGAAAAATGGTTCGATATGAGAAATTCAGGGTTGTGTACATTTAGAGTTATGAATGTAAAAAAATTAGCATAATAAACGGCGTTTATCTCCTTTTACGATCAAGTAAAGAAGATTATGTACATACACAGAAGATTGTCAATATCTAGAATGTCAACGATCAAATCATGCAATCTGAACATGTGAAACACGTAACTGGTCCCATCTTATCTGAATTATTATTCAACTATCTTTATGGCCTTTCACGAAACATACATCTCCGAGCTTCGATATACCTGGAATTATAATCTTATTACACAATTATTATTGAATATATTTGAATTTCATTATAAACTAAATCTAATTCTGATACGAGACAATTACGCTTGTGATTCCTACATATTTGAATCCCTAGTGGCCTAGTCTATTAATCGAAGCATCATTACAGCTATGAGAATTACATACGCTGGTATTTTTCCTCCATGCTTTTGATGGCCGCGTGTGATGCTTAAAATCTGGAAGAATAATTAATTACCCACCATTAACAGTCTAGAATTTCAAATATCAGTATTTTCAACCGTCAATTAATGAACGAGAAAATCGCAGATCAATTCCCACGAGAATTTTTCTTCATACCCAAGAAACGTGGACCGATTGTTTGATTGGAAATATTATTGACCGGTAATAATATAACATTATCATTTATCTCGTTACAGCACTAATTGCCGTAATGAGAGTAGTTATTCCGTACCTACTCTCTTTGTAATTACTTATTCCAGCCTCGACCGAGAATATTACAGAGTAATTTTGTATCTAGAAATGATTTCTAGTTCTCGGGATTTTCTCATATACAGATATTTATATGCGTTAGAATATGATCACTGCAGTTTGTATAATTTCCATGGAAATTTTCTAAGAAACTCTAGTATGGCCATCCCGTATTATTTTCTTCAAATTTTAATAGCACAACTAGGGGCGAGGGGGGCAAAATGCTCACCCCCCCCAAAAAATTTCGTACTTTTTCAGAATTGAAGAACGAGAATGTTCAAAAAAAATAAATAAAAAAATAGTAACAAGTATTCTAAAGTAAATACGAAAATAAATTTGGAACATTTTTCAATTTTGAAAAATTTCGAATATTTTTTAGGGTACCCAATTTGCCCGCAATTTTTGAACTTTTCAGGGAAGGGCGTTCAAAACTCTACATCGGTTGGGCTATCATTTTTCGGTGAAAATTCGGAGATCCATCGATTCAAGCCTCGATTTGAAGCGTTAGTGCTATTTTGCCTCCCCTCGCCCTATACAGTTACGCAATTCTGATAGTGATCTGCTTTCGCTAATTTCAGCGGATCGTACATCATATACCTACTTTCCTAAATACCCTTTATTCAATACTATACAGGCTACGTTGTGGGAATGATGACAATCGCGAGTGGGATGGCTTGCACAAATCTGCCGTAAGTCTTGATCGAATAATTATAGATAAGTGACTATTGAACAAGACATACTTCGGCAAGCTTCTCGTGCAATATATCTTAGATGTACATAGAAATGAGCGGAAGCAAGCCATAAACGTACTGCAGCGGATGCTGTTAGGCAACTAATTATTAGAAATTTATAAAAATACAGTTTCGATACTGAAACTAGTGCAGAGAAAAATGCAATGATTCTATGCCTTCATATAGTGTTTCATATAATATGTTTAAAATATGTCGAATATACTTGTTCGAATTGCTGATCAAAAAATATGTGATTGCACTAATTGTTATACGTGTCGATTTAAAAAAAAAAAAGGAAAAAAGACTTTGCACTCTTTCCACTATAGAATCTTAAGTCCTATGCACTTCCCAGTAAAGCCTGAAACTAATTGATGAATTAAATGTCAATCAAAGATATTTTAGACTAAAGCTATTATCATCTATTATTTTCAATATTTTACGACTCGTTTGAATTCGAACTCGTTTAAAAAATGAAATGACCTCCTTGAGAGCTAACGACCCATCTTTGGTAAAACCTACATCGCGGCTAATTGTAACTCATCAAAGATACAAGTATGTAATTAAAAGGTAACACCTTGATGAAATGCCAGTTTTATCACTCTGGTAATTGCGGAGATTGCGTAATAATTGAGCATCCTAGATTATCAGAAGGAGGAATCTTCGTGTTTTTCTCTAAATGAAAAAGCATTGACTCATCTAGGTATACCTTGATTTCTGGAATACCTCATATATGCGAAATCTAAGGTCGCAAGTTTCGTAACGTTATATACGTATGCACATGGTGATATATGCCTACAATGTGGTTTTACCCATGTAACCATAATTTATAGAAAATCAGAATACAAGGAGAGATAAGTCACGAGAGCACTAGTTCGTTCATTTAGATATTTCATCCCATATCCCCCTATGGCATTGACCTCATACATGATAAACCCTTAAGGTGGTTCCCCACCCAATTCAACCTCTTCTAAAAACATTGGGCTGAGAAATGGCGTGAGAAACGCCATGAACCGAGCATGTTTTGGGATCTACATGTTCGAAATCGCCAATAGAATTGCGCTACAGAGCCTTCTTTCCCGTTTGCGGTGCCCGGTTAGAGATATTCCATTTAGTAGCACCGTTCAGCCCAATGTTTTTAGAACAGGTTGAATTGGGTAGGGAATCAGCTTAAAGAAACTTTGACTGATTTATTTATATGCAATAAATAATGGCTGATAGCAAATGTGGTTTAACAGGTTTTGCGAATCGTGCTTGTATAAGATACGGTGTTGTGATTTGGAATGAATTATTATTCACCTTCAATTAAATCCTCACGCTTCATTTGTTAATTAGACTTTTGTAATGTATTTAAAACGTTAAACGATTTCATTCCAGCTTCCATCAGGTCTATTTTATATTCATTTAAAAAATCCTTGCTTGAAATTAACGCTATATGTATACAGATTTCTTTGGTCAATTCTATTGTATACATTATGGCTTCGCAATAAGTATCTGGGTAATCCGTAAAACTAATTAAATTACTTTTCATATGGCTTCTGCAGTAAAAGGGTCATGTTTAATGTCCATAAACCACGCAACAAAGTGTTTCTTAGTTATTGAGATTGTACCATATTTAGCATATGAATGTGTGCTGAGGTTCTATGTTGTAATAGGCATTGCATATCATTCTTAACTGCAACATACCGATTAGTCAATTTATTTGAAATGATTAACAAGTTTGATTATACTTCAACGAATAAAGTATAACTATATTACTGTTGAAGTAGTTCAAACTCGATGTAGTTACTTATTAATAACAGACGAACTTTAAATTGAAAATAGCTAATTCTTCGAGTTGTGACAACAAAATAGAATCATATTAGATTTCTTGCTTAAGATTTATTAGTTTATTTTTCTTGTTTTCTTCTTTTTCTTTTTTCTTCTTTCTTTTTATAGTAAAGGGCATGTTTTGCGTCTGTTTTAATCACTGCCAGACTCACCACACGCTTTACCAATGAACAATAAAATATTATGTTGTTTACTTAAGACTAATATATTATTAATCATTCTAATGTTACAGTATGTTTATTTCATAATATTCACATTATATTATAATAAATTGTTACTCAAATAGCTATCTATCTAACTAACTAACTAACTAACTAACTACGTTAAAGGCTCTTGCGAACAATCCTTTCTTAACTTATATCAACATTGACAAGGTCCTTAAAACTTTGCCAAAAATAATTATTAATGTTAATTTTGTATCTTAAACAGTGTTCCGAGTGAAGGAAGGACCGCGCACACTTTTGTAGTATGATTAAAAATATATACCTATAACTACTATGTAACAAGATAGAAGGGTAGTACATACGTTTTATTATGATAATTATAATATCTTGACATCGTTTGTTATAGCTAAGTGTTATATTTTCATTCTCTGTATGAAACTGTACTAGTAATTGAATTCAAATAATGAGTTATAATTTTGTTTATGGTATAATAAGCATTGAATTATTATACAAGTGAGAAAAAAAAAAATACCCTTCTAAGTTAAATATTAATAAGTTTAATTATATTTACTATATTATGTTTATCCGATAGGTAAATGATAAAATTATTGACATAGTATATTTAAAGATTTGAATTTTTGAGTAAATTTAATTTTGTTTATCAAATATCACTATGCATATTATCAACCAATATGCTTCAGTATTCACAAATATCATACAGCTTGAGCACTTCTTACTGCATTAGCTGCACAGCATTAGTTATAGCGTATCGTTAAGTCTCTATATGTACATCGCTTTCGTACTACGTCAATCTATCTCTCGCGAAACCCACTGCCATAGATCACTAACAATTAATTAAAGTTTATTTTATTTTTTTTCTATTTTAATTAAAGTGATCTCCATGCCCATTATACTTATTCAAACCATATACCTATACCCCGCAGTTACTATGTTCAGAAAAAGATTATCTCATCTATCTTTGTCGAGCTCAGAAATCAGAACAGAAATAAATTACCTACTGCCAATTTATCATTTTACAATTTGAAATCTGGTCCCCTTATTATTTATACCAAACATATTTCTATCCTTTTTCTTTCTTCCAGTTGTTAGCCAATATTCGCGATTTCATATTGATAATTTTTTCAATATATTTATAGCAATGAAATAATGATGAAATATTTAGTAAAAATTTATTGAAAATTTAATTTTTATTTACTTTCACGCAAGAAAATGGCCATATTTATTATTAGTAGTTTATATAGCATCGATGATTTATCCCTATCAATGCCTTCTTCAAATATATTTTCATATACATACATATTGACGGCAAGTTGACAAATATTTTTTATTTTTTTCTTCTTCTATTTATCGTACATTTATCTGACTAGCGACTGTTATTCTTTAACATAGTCTATTTTCATATTATTTGTAGATTACAAAGCTGTTTTTTTTTCTTTTTTTTTTGTATCTTTTTTTAATTTATTTATAGATACTTATGTTGTGATTGATAATAATTTTGATATAATGTACAGTCTTAATCTGGCAGACAGTGCAAATCATACAGTCATGTAAACTGATTTATTTTCGTATCACAGCCATATGACTTGTTAAGATGATTTTGTGACTAACTTTTTTCAATCACATGTGTGCGCAGAGACTAAATATGTCTAAAGATAAAATTAAGAAAGCTTAGAACAATAAAATAAAATAAAATAAAATCAAATCAAATCATAAATCTCGAAGAACACAAAACCTTGTAGAGAATTTAACTAAAGTTTAACTTGACGAATACTTTCCCATTTATACACAATCCCACAAAAAAGAAAAAAAACGAACGAAAAAATATATATATATTATATAGTATATAAGCTGTATTCATCTACCTATACAGATTAAATATTATAATTTTGTCGATTCAACTAGTTAACAAATACATTTGAATTTCTATATTTCACACACTGACGAATTACCAGATTTGGTAAAATCTATCTATCTATTAATTTTCATGGGATTTCTGGCAAGTTATTACCTAATACTTGAAATTTTGTCACTAGATTTTTAATAAGTGATGTTTATTCTTATTCTCTATATCTAATTGAAGGACACTTCCAACTCAGCGATATAGTGTGAAAAAAAAAAAGAAAGAAAAAAATTATTACAAATAATAAATTTTCATGTGAAATTTAATCAACACACAGATTTACACTAACTACTTATTCCAGATAGTAATTACTATAGTGTCTGATGACAAATCTAGAAAATTAATTTTACTTGACTGAAATGAATAATAATAATAATTGTAAGATAACATTTATACTAATTAATAATAATAATAATAAGAAGAATAATAATAGTAATAATTATTATTATTATTACAAGGATATGTTAAAGTGCTTAGATTTCTTTTGTTTATCTTTATTTCTACGCTATTTTTTATTTGTTCCAGTTGTAGAGTCTACATATTTACATACGTTATAAAGTTGCATAAGATTGCACTTTTTTTTTCTTTTTTTTTCTTTTTTTTTTTATACAAATTACAAGACAAAAATAAAGTTACAAGAGTCAGGTGTGTATCAATTGGGTTTTCACACATTTTTAAAGGTATAGGTGAATATTCTCAAATCTAAATCTAAATATCATGAACTTATTCTCATCGTATGATAGTACCAAAATTTTTCTTGTTCTAGACAATCGACATTGCACTTATTTGCGCAATATCAGTAATTATCATTTGTTATATTTATCATTATGATGATGATGATGATCAGCAGAATTTCTTATCAATAATCGGATTACCGATATCCTTCAATTGTACAACCAGAAAAATTTCCTCAGATAATAAAAGACGTAGTACTACATAGAATGGCTCGGTGCATTATTTTCACCGTCTTTAGAAATCTTTTAGAAATTAATTGGAAGGAAGACGATAGGAATATTTTCAGATATTTTAATTAGACTTTAATAAATTGAATATTTTTTAGATTGAGATATTTTCGCCTATACAATTCCTCAGAACACAGAACTAGTATTGAATTCGTTTCATCAAAACCTTTCAAAGTACAATTAAAGTCAGATTGTCTACAGTAGAAATAGGATCATTTTAAAGGAAAGTAATCACGCTTTTATATTCACTCTATTTTCCTATTCAGACAATTTTATAAATAGCATAAGCTCGGCGTAATAATATGTTAATAAGACCAGTTTAAAGAACGAAGATAAAATATTCCTGAAGATATTTTCTTGCTATTTTATATTACTTGCAAGTAAAATCCCAGTTTCTCAGTCTCACTGCTGCCTTCTAGATGTTGTGAAAAAAGTTAGTAACAAGTGGTATTTTAGGGGAAGCCCGGTCTAAAAAAGAATTCATATCGTTTTTTTTTTCTCTTCTTCGTTTCCTTCTATTTTATTTTTATTTTTTTTTCTTCTTTTTTCTTTTCTTCTATTTAATATTATAATATTTTAATAATAAAATGGGCTGATTCATTAACGCTGTTTAGAAAACGCAAAAAACATACGCTCAGTCTTGTAAAAAATCTACTTTTATATAATATCCAAACGTCTAAGTGCTGGATTTTATATTCATTTTATTGGGAATAGAACCAGCCCATCCCAAATATATTACCTGGCAATTTATCAATGCTTACTTAACAAGCGGCAGGTTGTTTTGCTCGCTGGGCAGCTATTCTCTGGCTTCGTCTTAACTGTCGCGGCGGTGATACTGTATCGCTATCTTCATCAGAGTCTGAACTATCAAGTGAAGTTTTACCAGCATATCGCCAACTGCCTATTATTCCGTCCCACTGTAACATTCGTAAAATATCTTTACTTTTTCAACGAATCTTTAAACACATTAATCACAGACTCAGCTGCCAAAGTCCTCAAAGACAAAAACCTTACACTATATAATACAGAAAAATGTTGATTTCAACAAGATATTATTACAAGTTTAGAGCTGAAAGGTAAAGAACGGTTCTTACAGAGGTGGATACAATTTCTTGATGAAACGGATGCCAGCTAACGTCTCTTACGCAGCCGTTATGTCCACTGAGGGAGCTGACTATAACTCCGGTCAATACGTCGTATACTGTAATAAAATATAAAACATTTTAGAGTCTGTAATCGAATTTTTAAATTGCACATTTATATATTTAACGGTAAAAGTTCATCAATGATATGTACATTGAATATAACTGAATTAAACAAAGCCATTTATACACTTACTTATTACTTTTCCAGACGCGCAGCCTGTGTATATGTATCTCTGGCCAGTCGTTGCAGCAGGTGAAAAATGGCATCGTATCAATGTCTGTAGTACCGAATGCCCTCGATACGTCATGACGCTTGTGTCTCCTTCGAGCATATTCTTCGCTCTATATACTGTAGAAAATTAAGAAAGAATTACTTTTGTTATACCAAGTGAATTGAGTGACTAGTCTCACTTAACTATGAGAAGAACAAGCCGAAACACATTTTTTTAACGTAAACTTACAACGTTTAGGTACTCTTTGCCATCTATAATCCCAATTTTGAGTCGCTACTGCTTTGCGAGTATTCGACTCTGCGTTCTCATCTGAGAATGCTCTCACATCCCACAATTTGATCGTTTGGTCTTTACTGTTAGTTACCAAATATCTACCGTCCCCTCTCGGGTCTATATAAGTTATCCCGTCCATATGGCCTGCGAGGATGCCTACGGGATGTGGATTGGTTTCGCTCAGAGTTCTTCTATCCCATACCTGAAATTTCGTTCAATATAGAATCGAAGAGTCGAAAATTCAGTCGAAAATAACACAGTTAAAAATATCAAGTGATTTGCTGAAAAATAAATCCGCATCGCACCTTGCAGAGACCGTCGTCACCTGCGCTGTACAAAATTTGTGATGTGTTATCGGCAAAGGCAACAGTATTTACATCATCGGCGTGACCCTCGATCTGAAAACGATGAATTGTATTTAATTCAAGAGAATTTATTCATTCGTTATTGCATCTGAAGTCATTAAACATACCCTGAGAGCTCTTTGGTGACATTCTCTGTCGTATACATATAGGAATCCATCGTTAGCTCCGCCAAGTATTTCACGACCATCACTTGAGAAGACTAATGAAAATATACAAAATCTGCGATCCTCTGGGCAAAGTGACAATGATTCTTGATTGCCAGAATCTCCGTAAACAGGACATAGATACACTAGAAGAAAAAATTCATTCGTTTAGTAATAGATAACAAGGTTTTATCAAAATCCGAAGGTTTTAAAGTCTAGAAATTGTTTACGAGACGTTTGATCGCAATATTTAGTTAGAAATTACTCACAGCACTCTGACCAGCTGGAATAAACGATGTAATTCCCATCGGGACTGAATGCCGTGTCCAAAATACTCCAGCCAACATCGCGGGCTGGAATCTTTTTAAACTCTAAAAATTCACCGTCTTGTGTGTGGTAAAGACGTAAGAATCGATCTGAAAGTATAATTTGAATCCTAATTTATACACTGATTTATAATAAGTCTGCAAAAAGTTTTTCAACGATTAGTATTATCCATAAAAACGAATAGATTCATCTTCCACAGTATTCACTGCTAAGTTATATCTCAAATCATCGCATCTTTTAATACTATTACAAGTTTTATTTCCGGATTCGTCATAACTCTCTAAACTTTTGCAGAAATATTGAAGTAAAATCTCTAGATATTCTCAGCTTCAATTTCAACTATAATCTACATCGATAATAAATTCTGTTAAACTTGAATGACGAAATTTCACCTTGACTGGCAGTCAGAAAAAATCTCCCATCTTTAGAATGCGATCCGCAGAATGCTTTGCTGCTATATTTAGCGACTTGTCGCATTTTATTAGGAAGAAAGCTACTAGCAATTCTACATTTTTGTCCAGCACTGAATCCCGGACCAAGAGCTCTCTTTTGTATCATAGATGTTATCGATCCCGGTTGTTTGTTGGTGCCTTCGGTCAGTCCACATGCCTGCTTTGTAGCCAGACTTATTTCACTTTTCTATAAAGAAATAATACCCTTTTATTGGACACATCGATTCGACTTGTATTTTTTTACTATATATCAAAAAAAAATTTAAGCTGCTTCAATGATATCAGTGATACAGTTCTTCTATACAGCTATGAAATCAAACGCATTAGACAAATGTTCTATATTAAGGGATTTCAAGAAAAACAATGATGTTTCACATTTTAAATAGCTACTACAACGGCGAATGAAACTAGACTGAAAATCACGTATTTTTTTAAATATTTGAGTCCGTTTAGCGACAAAGATACTAATCCCAATCCCAATAGTAAATGATGCATCTTCTTCCTCCAGGAATGTGTATAAGTATAGCAAAATGAACTATATTTGTCCCTGAGTGCAACGACCGAAATCGCTTTAATCACTCAGCATCATCATCGTTTGACTCTGACCAAAAAAGATGACCAGAATTGAGTTTAATTAGAAGTAAATGATTTTACTCAATCTTTATTCCATGTCGTTTGTTTTTTTACACCTTTTTCCGCCGATTTAACAAACATATTGTATCATGGTATACCTAGTCCTCGCGTTTTCCAGTCTCTAACTTTCCCCAACAAAATTATCACATTTCATTGTAGAAAAACTGCGTGAAATTAGAACAATAAAAAGAAATGTCTGGTTGAGGGAAAGCGTTACATATTTATTCACAGTCTCCTCGTAGTTGAGAATGTCTGATCAGATAATTAGCGAAATAATTTCACCACATTGAGCAGTATAATTGGGTCCATCTTATATCACCATAACATTATTCATCAAATACTCATTTCATCTTACGTCCAGAATTGATGTGTTGGGTCTAGGTGTGACTTTAGGCGGTTCCGAACTGGCGGCATATTCTTCATCCGAATCATCCTGATCAGAAGATATGATATGTACCTGCCCACTGAGGATATAAAGAAACCATTAAACTCCGTACCTATTCTTGTCCGATGAACATTCGCATATATTAGTTACTGGCTGACGACAACTTTTTGTTTTTTTTCTTCCTTCTTTTCTTAATTAACGACAATAATAATTTACGTTACTTTTGCGAGGAAGGACTTTTGTGAAAGTATCGTGTGTTGGATATGAAAAAAAAATAAATAAAAAAAAAAAAGGATACAAAAAAAGGACGATATTTTTTTTTATTTTTTTTTTACCGTATTGTTCAATATCGAAGTTGTTTTCTTTCTAATTTTAATATGGAATAGATGTTAGCGTAATTATTTGGTGAAATATGTCGATATTATTAAAAAGTAGTACGTATACTGCTGTCAGGTGTAGAAAGGAATGTTGGGATATAGGTTAGGGTGGTAAATGTGAACGATGTATGTATGTATATTTATAAATTGATGATTGATTGTTCAGCAAACCTTCTGATTAAGTATTGTAATATCGCTGTGAGTCCTGGATCCTGCTCGAAATCCATACTACGCGAATTTATGGCTCCCATCCAGACGATTAATATTATAAATAATAAATGGTGTGTTAAGAGAGATAGAGAGAAAGAGAGAGAGAGAGATAGTGAAATCAGATTGCGCACTATGTGAATATATTCAAAGTGCGCTAGCACGTCGAGTGCCGATTTGTGATTTGGTGTAAAAGGGGAAAAAAAAAGAACGAAAAAAGGAGAAAAAAAGGAAAAAAAAATGAAATGAAAGAAAAAAAAACTCACTGTGCCACGGAATTAAAAAAACAAAAAATCTATCTTCACGTTTACGCGAGTCATTTAAACACCAGGGTTATTATTATAATTAATTTATTTTTATTAATAAAGTTTCTAACACCAAAACACTTAAAGGTCTCTGGACAGACGTCATGTGACTACTATTATAATATAATAATAAATAAAATGTATTATGTTTCGTTCAACTTCGGGATCCTTATCGTAACCTCGATTATTTTCACCGATAATATTATACTGTCAAATATGCGCATTATATTTATACATCAAAAATACGTATTCTCTGTATACTAATGTGTGTGTATTAATGCATGCATGTATGTAATGTATGTGGTATAAGTGTATGTCTCTATAGCCACAGCAGAGTCCTCGTTGCTTGTTATAAGAATCGATTGTGATACGCGCAGTAACTATACACTACATAGGTAGTTACGAAATACCACGCGATCTTTAAGCACTATCCTCACGTTTCAATATATGGGTATAGGTATGTATATATCTGTAAATCTAAAACGAAATTCACGTCTTTACGAATGCAGACCGCGACGACGACGACCCCCACCGTACGGTTATACGGTACTTGCTTACTTCGATTGGTTCCTATACACGCGATCTAAGTCACGTGACAAGAACAAAATATAACAACTGTTCGTGCGCATGCGCATCCGCCTTTTAATAGTCACGTGACACATGTCAGAATTGTGTCCGTATGTATTTCCGAACACGAATACCCAGAGACCCGGTCAGCACTTTTTATCGTCGTAACTCATCGTAACTCGTCGAACTGTTGTAGGTAATTAAAAAAAACCTCGAATAATTGTATAAGATTACTTATCAGGGTTCAATGTAATGAGTTGTGAAGATCTAATGTAGATTCATAAAGCCTAATCAAATCATAAAGCGGAAATATGAAATAATCGTGTGTGTGTTTTAAAGGTTCTGTAGATTGTACAAGTAGATAACCTCGTTGATATTGCATAGGTATGTATGTATGTTGTGTGCGTATTATGAAATGATATATTTGTTTTTTTTTTGTTGTTTTTCTCTAGCAAAGATTAAATAATTCGCATGTAATACATTATTTCATTCTTTCGTTATCGATGGACTGTGTTCTTTGTTTTTTTTATTTTTATTTTTAATTTTTTATTTTGGTATACTTAACTTCTTCGTATCATCATCATCGACGACGTAGTTGTCGAACGTATCAAATGAATTCGCAATATTCTGGTCAAACGCATGTCTGTAAAGCAAAGCTTTCGCCTTTTCTAAAATAACGGTCATTCAATCATGCCGATAATAAATATCAAATCTCTCAGGTTCTGATTAATCAAAACATCGTTATCTTCATATTTATAGAAAAAGTAAACCACAACTCGTTACACCTCGCATACATGCATATATACATACATATACATATACACACGTATTTACATGTCAAAACTTTTTTCTACTGTCTACTCATTTCCTCGCTCCTCTTTTATTTTCAGTTTTCTTCATCTTACATATTTCAAAACCTTCATAGGAAAACAAACCTTTATTTTTTATTTTACTTTCAATCGCCTAGCAATAATTAATCTCTCGAGTCTTTTTAATTGTTTAAATTTAATAACTTTTCAGATATTTTCCGGCCCTTATTTACCCCAGGAATGAAGATGCACTTTGTGCAGCTTCTCGTGTTTTTGGTAGCGGGAGCGAATCTCGTTTTAGGATTACGCAGTTTTTCCCATGGAAGAAGTAAGGGTGGAAATCTAGGATCACCAGTTCTCTCTGAATTCCATGGCCCATTGCCGGAGGATCAATGGTTCACGCAATTTCTTGATCACTTTAATCCAACGAATGCAAAAACTTGGTCACAGGTTCGAAAAAATAAAAACAACAAAAAAACAATCTTCACACACCTCCTAAATCTGTAAAAATGTTTCCTCAAAATTGAATCGGAGAAAAAAAACAACAGACTCGAAGAAAGAATTTTATCATGTAATTTATCGCCAATATACCTTCGAGTCAAATAACAACAGGCCTTGTCTTTTTTTATAGCGATACTTTGTTAATACTCAATTCTACAAAAAAGATGGACCAGTTTTTCTCATGATAGGAGGCGAGGGGGCTGCTAGTCCTAAATGGATGCTAGAAGGAGAATGGATTGAATACGCTAAGCAGTATGGAGCTCTATGCTTTCAATTAGAACACCGTTTTTATGGAAAAAGTCATCCTACATCGTAAGTTTGAAGTTGAGAGGATTTCTTGCTTATTGGATTGATTCATTCATGTATTCTTCCCTTTTTGTGAATTTTATTACCTTTTTTTTTCAGGGATTTGAGCATCAAGAATCTAATATACCTGACTTCGGAACAAGCGCTAGCCGACCTGGCCTATTTCATCGAAGGAATGAATCTCCTGCATCAAATACCTGCTGGAACTAAATGGATCACTTTTGGAGGCTCTTATCCAGGCTCATTGGCTGCTTGGTCTCGTGCCAAATATCCTCACCTAGTTCACGGAGCTATGTCTGCCAGTGGACCACTTCTGGCCAAAATTGATTTCCAGCGTGAGCGTCTTATACTCTTCTCTTATTGTCTTTGGAAGAAAAATGAGACGAAATTAAACAAAACCTTTGAGTAGATGACGAAGATGGTAGAATTCTCTCCTCATAGATCAATGAAATTATTGAATAACTGGAATTCCTTGCTTCCAAATTACAGAATATTACGTTGTGGTTGAAGATGCTCTGCGAACACACTCACAGGAGTGTATAGACGCGGTCGCAGCTGCTAATAATCAAATTCACATTATGCTGCATCATCCGATAGGGCAGAAAAAGCTCTCAGATATGTTTAGGTATTCTATTCGGCGGTTTATCAACTTTTTGGACTTTTTGAACTTTTATGAATATAAAAAAATTGTGATTTTCACTTTTTTAGATTCTGCGATCCCCTTGATCCCATTCATATATTGAACAACGATATAGCTAACATGTATGAAGCACTGGCAAGCAATTTTGCTGGAGTAGTACAATACAACAAAGATAATCGTGCGAGTTCCAAGACATCTAACATCACGATAAACACCATTTGCGACATCCTTGTGGACCAAAAACGCGGCATTCCTGTTTCTCGACTTGCAGAAATGAGCAACTTACTCCTAAACGCTAACGGAGAAAAATGTTTTGATTATAAATACAGCAAGATGATTGACGAGCTCAGGAATATTAGCTGGGCCGACGAGGCGGCAGAAGGAGGTACTTTCGGCTCTTGAATAATCAATTGAATAATCAAATTGAATTCAAGAAAGCTGTTTTCATGTCTTCGAAACAACTTCGAAATTACATTCTTACTCAAAAATCAGACTTTCTTCTTCTAATTCATAGGTCGGCAATGGACCTATCAAACATGTACTGAATTTGGATTCTTCCAAACATCAACTGCCCGGCCTACACTTTTCAGCGAAAAGTTCCCAGTCGATTTCTTCATTCAACAGTGTAGCGATATCTTCGGTCCCAGGTGATTGAGAATTACTAAAACGTGATGATAATTTTGTTCCTGTATCTTTATGCGTATAAAAATTTTTGTGTTTATTCAAACCGACTTAGCGACTATTAACTCATAATGTGGAATTTATTTTACAGATACAATACTTACCTACTGCAGTCTGCCGTTGATCGTACAAACACATTTTACGGAGCACTTGACCTCGACGTAAGCAACGTGGTGTTTGTTCATGGAAGTATTGACCCATGGCATGCTTTAGGCATGACACAATCCGCCAAACCTCAAGCACCGGCAATTTACATAAACGGTGAGTTGTATTTGTTTATTAAAAATCATTTAAATTATTGTATGCAATATCAAACGTATGAGACGAAATATCCTATAGAAATAAATACCTAATATCCATTTCTATGTTGTGTATTTAAGGGACGGCACACTGTGCTAATATGTATCCAAAGTCGGCTGATGATCCACCGCAGTTGATCGAAGCCAGAAAGCAAGTCGGCCAGCTGATTGGTCAATGGCTCAAAAATTGAAGAGACTACAAGATGTGTGATATTAATAATGATGATAGCTTAAAACCAAATTTATTGGTACGTTAACGTTAGGTATGTGAGTAACTTGGCGAATCGTGATACGCCAATGCGCTATGAATCTTGAACTTAATATCTGTTTTGTACAAAATCAGGATATGCTGTTAGTCATTAAGTATAATTTTTTCATAATAATATCGTTGTCGATTTTTTTTTCTATTTTTTACTCGTAAGTATTTTTACCCTGCTTATTTTTTGTGAATGTATATTCAGTAAAATTTATATGTTTACAGCATTATCAAACTGTGTTGATTATATTTCTTCATTTAAATTTGGGAATTTTCTTATTAGAGATTGGATGGCGAAGACGAAGCAGTATCTTGATTTTATAAATATATTTATTCTAATACGTTGTCAATACGTTTTGTCGATACATTGACTATAACTAATAATATTAAAAACATATATATATAACAATTTCCTTAGAGCAATTTACACCCATGATATTTTCTTCTTCTAAGTGTAAATCGAGCTTTGATATTGATAAGACTTATTAATATCCAGGTAAATTATAAAATATTGCCTAACAATGAATGGCAGCAGCAGAATATTTTACCTCGAATATTGATCGGCAAAATAATTAATACAAGTACAAAATCATTATCATTAAAGCGATTCAATTAATTAATTCAATTAATAACAACGCTTATGTTCGTACTATTACGAACTACATATAATTTCATTCCAATGAATTATATTGTTACTTGTGATCATTGACTGTCTGCCTTCTAACGTAATTAGTGCTCATTAGTTAATATCTACCAGTTTTTTTTTTTTTTTTTTTTTATTTTATATTTTTTATTTATTTATTCATTTTATATCCGTATGGAAAACGTCGGCCTTACCTTAACATATTATAGGATCGAAAAAAAAATTCTATTTTCCTTGATAGAATTGATCGATTCCCTCAAAGCAAGGCCAAGGTACTCATGTCAGATTCATTTAATATCCACGTTAGTGATAAACATTTTGTTAGTCTCTGAGTACATCCTTTGTTACAAAAGAAAATAGAAATGTGTCGAGCAGGGCGAGAGAGAGAGAGTGGTAATGGTTTCATTGTGGCTTAATATCAACATTTAGCATAACGTAGATAATATATGATTTGATCGTTGTATACATTTCTTTAAATCTTATTTTCGTTTTTTACTTTTATGTTCGCTGGTTTTTGGCATACCCTCTGAACAGACTTTGCCTATATTATATATATGCATATTACAACAGCATAGAAACTCGGATAAAATAATGAAATTATTATTTATTTGACCGATTGCCTATTTACATTAATGCGTTAGATCGAAATAAATAATTTTTCTTAAACAATATAAAGATTTGATGAATTTTCATGCTGCTGTAACGTTAATTTCGGCTTGCATTTATCGTATAGCTTAGCCAATTAATATGAAACAAAAAAAATGAGCTCAATCATTTTAGACAATTTAGAAAATCATTTCTTTCCTTTTATATCAATTAATCGCACCTTCGTCTTCTTATTCTTCGTCTTCTTCTTTTTCTTCTTCATACTAACTCAAGTATGAAATAAATATTTTCACAAACTACTCCAGAAATGATTGCAGATTTAGTTGAAAACTCATTATTCTGCATCAATATCTGTGGTGAGACTGTGGCTGCCTCCACTCTGGTGTAGTTCCTCCATGGTGGTGATGGTGGTGATGGTGATGTCTCTTCTTGTCAGAAACACTGGCATGTTTACTCGAAGGATAGGCAGCCACGTCGCTAACTACTAGCTCTGAACCATCCCGTTCAGTGTTATTTCCTCGGAAGTTTTCTCTGTATCCAGGCTCGTCGAGAGTTTCTTTACGACGTAACGGAGCGTGGTTTCCCTTCTGTCCTGTAGTCTCGTGAAGATTTTCCCACGCCTGACGGTAATAGCGATTAAGTCCACCTCGACTCTCTGAAGAATTGCTATCGAAGCTAGCTACTGTATTGCAATCCGGGGACGCCCGATGGCGATAATGCTTGCTACCTCTACTGCGGTTCCTGAATTTTATCAATATTTGTTATTCAGAGAATCTGGGTAACATTTGTGAGCTAAATATTAGGTCGTTTAACTATATTTGCATAAAAATAGCAAAGTAGTGCAAGGTCCAACTTTGTTTTTCGAGATATTAATCTCAATCTGTAAAACTGATCCAGGGAAACGATTCGCTTCTAGAATGTGCCTTGAAAGCAAGATGCATTCAGAAATTATTACAGGTGCATCATTTGTGGACAGAAATAATATCAGGGTGTGTGTAAACCTTTGCCTTCTTGAAACACATTAACAAGCAGTTAATCATTGAGGATTAATAAAGTAGAAATATGAGATAGTGCGAGCTTACTGAACTAAAAGCAGAAATAAAGAAATAGAATTATAGCAAAAATACAGGTGAAGAAATGATCTACTTTACGTGCAATTTAAAACTGTGGACTCCAAGGTTTCGTTTACCTTGACTAGTGACACTCGTAAGGGTGGCGCGGGGCGGTGATGTTGATGATTGATGTATCGGTGGGCGTTGGTTGGGGGGGAGGGAGCATATTAAAGTTAGAGGGATGGGTTGGAGAAGTAACCGGCACGGTGAGCGGCTGACAGACCAAAGGAATAGGGATGATCACTGCCGCGGCGGGCCGTGAGGTCTCGGCGCCCCAGGTGCTGGTCGGGGAAGGGTAGCGCCAGAAGCGTGTACCAACGTGAGGGCATCGCGGCGTCACCCCTTCCAAGGCCACCACCTCCGCCACCTCCCAACCCTCCCACCCCACCGAGCCCCCTGCGGCGCCTTCCTCCTACGCCGCCGCTGCCACTAATTACCGCCACATCGCAAATGGATTTAATGTTAGTTTGGTCGATTGTTATAAGAACTACATTTAGTATTAATTATCATCTATCTTTATCTATCTAGATCTTTGCGACTAGCTCCAATCAATGTTACTGAAGTTATTTCATTATTAGGGTAGGTATTAGAAATGATTGTTCGACTTTTTGGTCAACTAGCAGCGCGATTCCGCATTACGCTATCGTAAATATTCCGTGATGGGTATATATTTTTTGGTAGATATTATGCACTTTACTATTTGAATCACATGAATATTTCTAACATGGTAAAGGACTAAACATTCAGCGATTGAATGATCTTACTTCATAAAAAGTGACCGTATAAAAGTGTAGGTATATAGTTAATTGAAGAGTAAGCAGTTTAACATACGCACGAACAGATGGAAAGTAAACGAATATAAGCTTGCAGCAGATAAGAAAGATTAACATATAAAAAAAAGGATAGTTTTCGATAAAAGATAATCATGATAAGTTATCGGAAGCGATTGCATAGTGTAGCACTGGTTTACACCACGTCAAAGATTAGGTCGCATCCTATTTGCAGAATAACATATTTCCTTTCAACTGTATCCATTCAAAATAATGAAACAGATTCTTACGTCCAAGCGTATTATATAAAAGGAGTAAAAATTATTTTAAAGATTAGCAAACGTACAAGTAAACGCTCCTCTTACCTGCGTATCAAAATCACCACAGTAGTAATAACTGCGGCTAGGAAAACGAATCCTCCAAAAACACCCAGCGCTATAACAGCTCCGAGATTCAGTTTTGCTTGATGGGTATTGGAGGGCTGATCAGCATTGTCTACTCTGTAAGGACCTGAAGGTTCAGGAACCCCTGCCCCAATGCCAGCTTGAACATTGTCCACTCCGCTCCCTGCAATCTCATTATCTTGAGGATGATCACGGCTGTCGTCAGTGCTCGCAGTTGGCATAGGATTTCTCAATGAAATTGAAGTCTTTCGAGGAATTGTTTCTTTCACTGTAGCAGGCTGTTCAACACTCCCACCTCCTCTTATCGGAGGTAGTGGAGAAGTTGCAATACTGCTTGTAGGAGTAGGAGTTGTCGATGATCGCGTGCGTGTCGGAATCACAGGACGTCCTCGAGTGCTGATAGGTCGGCTTGTTACTCGAGGAGGAACTACCACAGTTGTTCGAGGCTCTTCTGTAAAAGAGAATTGAAAATTGTTTTACATTTTGACAAAAAGCTCAGTGAATTCTCATCAAAATAATTCTCCTAATATTTCACCGGCGCAAGTAGGTGCAGCGTGATCATATAAGCCAGTAGCGAGGCACAATATTTGTCGAGATCCAACTAGACGGTACCCTTTTTCACAAGTGTACGTCACAATACTTCCGGCTAATAAAGTTTGATTGTTTTTATTCCTTCCACTTTCTTCGCTGTCTACAGCTGCTTCGTAACGACCGTGAGCAATCACTGAAGGCAATTCACAACGCACAGGTTCGCAGCGAGGTGGTGGACCGTTCCATCTTTCGTCTATATCACAAGTGAGTCGAGCTCTACCTATAATCAAAATTTTAGCACTATATGTTATAGAATGTATCAGTTTTGTCAATCACGCCTCTGCTAAATAAATATACTTGTATATTTTGACTATAGTTACCAGTCATTTCATATCCATCTTCGCAAGAGTACAGAACTTGACTCAAATAGCTAACGGTGTTGTTAATCAACGTGTATTCTCCGTGCCTTATGCTCGCAGGATAGCCACATTCGATATCTAACGGACAAGAAAACATTAGATAATATTTATCTCAGAAATATCACAACATTCTTCTTTACGATATTAAAAGAATATCGACCATTGAGAAACCTCTTACTTTTGCAAACGGGTGGAAACTCGTTGTAGAAACCAGTGTCAAGACAAGTTCTAGCCGAAGGTCCGATGAGTAGACTTCCAGCGTTGCAGTTGTATTCTACGCTTGCTCCAACTTCGTAACTTCCTTTAGAGCTGTTTTCGAATGGGACAGCAATCATTGTAGAGTTAGGTGGCTGCTCTGGACGACCGCACGCCCTGGGTTCTGGAGTCAAAGAACAGCAACGATAAATTATCAATCAGAATTAATTCTACAAACGTATTCCAATCATATTATTAGCTTCATAGTAATAGGTGAATACTAACGATGTTGGCAGATGTAATTCAGCCTAAGATTACACGGCGTGTCTGACCAAAGCCATCCACGACTGCCGTCGTATCGAGCACAGTCTTCGTCAGTCCCTTGAGGCAGACTCCAGAAAGAAACTGATACTTCATCTCCACTTCCTGTCCATCGCCACGTTGTTCTATTACTGGGATCTCGCACAGCTCCCATCCAATACTGGCTCGAAGTGTCGCTCCTGTATTCAGATACATAAAAATATGAGTTTGTGATATCTAATAAAGTCTGATTGATGCTCTGCTCAGATTGTTCTTTAGTTCGAACTTCTGTAAGCTTTGAACTTTATAAGAAGAAGATGATCATTGGGTTTTGCGATATGGGCCAGCAAAACAGCTGGTATAACGATATTGATGTTCAAATGTGCTACACGTATAAGAGTAACAGCGTTTAGAGTTAAATATTGGGAGGAAATATCACCTGTGTCTTCTCCACAATTCCCAGGATATAAATCCTTGTAATGCTGGGTTGCTTTCATCGACTAGAGTTCCTCCTCGAGCACGGCAAAAGTCTAGAGCGTCTCCGAACGGCAAGGGTTGTCTGTTGTAAAATATGTAGCACTTTCCATTGTAGGTGGCGGTGGAACCAGGTGGTTGATCTCTGAATGTTGGACATCTTTCAATGGGCAATGCCTGCAGTAATCATGAAAAAAACATCTTTGAGATATTTGCTTCGAGTGTTTAGCGAACGTCGTCTCTCCCTATAATAAAATAAAAACACTGGCTCCAAAGTGGATTACTAAACGTGATTCCTGCTCACCTGATCTGTATAAACGAAAGCTTCACAGAGGGACAACTGCACTGGTACAGGCCTAGTGGTAGCAGTCTCTAAATGTACCGATACAAAAGCTCCTGGCATTGGAGGATTGCATGGAAGAAATAGAGGCTGTCCTTCTTCCAATGGTCCGGTGAACCGATTGCAAATTGGGTTTATCCCAAGATCTGGTCTGTTGTTTCCTACACGAACTACGATCGTACCTGGTACTCCTTCACCTGAAAATATCATGGTGAGAGACTCAAGAATTGTAATAAGACATCATCTGCATCAGTTTTTCCATATTTCATAGACTTCATTGCAGCAGGAATGTGATGTGTGTATGTGTGCGTATTATTCTTGTGGTTTCAAACCCAGGCGAGTACCTAATCGTTTGTACTTTTCACATTTGATATATTCTTAGTGAAAACTAGTGTAAGTGAAAACAACAGTGTCAAAAATTTAAGTTCATGATCATAGACACGGTTCCCACGTCCAGACCGTGCAGCTATAATAATGCAGATCCTGACGCTTCGTGACTCGCTAGTTGCTCGTTGGACAACTTAATTAGGAAACTAAACAAATAATGTTGATAATAATGGAGCGAACGTCATTAACCGAGAACTAGTTGTCGCTTATTACCCACATATATTGTTTGTTTCTTCAGTTTATCCACGGGCTGATTCTCATTTTCTATATCATCATTTTCTGAGTCATCGCAGAAAATAAATTTATTACTAGGTAAGTGCTATTACTTTGCGATCTTAAATTGTATAGTCAAAAATGTAGCAATGTTCTGTTCCGCTTATCGCAAGTGCGCGGGCATTAGCCGGCTTTCACTTGCACATTTTTAAATGATTATACGGGCAGGTTCGACTTCATGGGCAGATAATATCGTCATCTAGAGAACCGAGTCTCTTCTTGACCCACTAAATACTTGGACTGTGACTTTAGGATGAATCTACGCTTCTCTCGGTTTGTTTTTGTAATTTTCAACAACTAATTCGACTTAGACCTGAATTTAAGAATTGTTTTCGCTCTGTGCACTGTGGACATTGTCCTTGACTTTCATTCATCCTCTTTTAGTCAGAAATTAGAAAAAAAAAGATAAGTGTTCCTCGTTGAAGACGAACAAAATAAGAGTGGAAATGAACATTTCGCATATAAGTGCGTTTAGATCCCTCTTTGCCCGATTCTCTTATCGGGCAAACGTTCCAAATACAAGAAATTTAAGTTCTTGAAAGTCTTATTAACCACAGCAGCATTGAACACCTGAGATATGTAGGTACAGAAACATCAGCAACGGTGCAAATCGACGAGAGATTTTTCCCTCGTCTATTCTATAGTCCCGCTACATAGCTAACCGTAATCCCTTATAAGGATATCCTCAGGCGAAATTATCTCAGATAATAGAAAAGTGACGATGATCGTGAAATTGAAACATATAACTTAACACACATAGCGTTATCATATTTCTTCAATCGTTTAATCAGGATTAATCTCTGCACTATGTTAGAATGTTGATACATTTTAATAGATAAATCGTTTTTCTTCTTTCTCCTATATTGTTCATTTTCGATCAAGTTAAACGGATCGGATGATTAAGATTTGAGGGTAATTCTGAGTCTTGTGAGATTATTCGTTTCCTGCTTTGAAGCACTATAGACTGCAACGATGACGAACAAACTAGATATTGCTTTTTGAAAAAGCCCTACATCGATGCAAGTAATCGTGTAACAATTAAGCGTGGGACTTATACGATCGGGTGCAACGATTTTCTAACATAAGACCAATCGAAAGTTTAAAGGCTTTCGCTTTTATCTTCTATCCTATAAGAGTTTCTAAAAGATATCTACTTCCATGCATATACCATTCCATCAGGTATAAAACAACAGTATAAGTGATCCGTTGCAGGTCTTTATTATAGACAGATATAAGTATAATATAGATGAAAATCACCCCGTTTATATACTATCGCACGATTTATACAACGAATTAACGTCTATAATTCGTTACAGGCTATTAGCCGTTAAATTACTATCGATTTGCTTTAACTATGGAAAGCCTAGTGCAGATGCTTCAGCTATACGATAATTTGATAAGGATTTAGATACGATTCAGGCCAACCGCAACCAGTCTATGTTTACTGAAGCATTTTACTTTGGAACATTATACATTACTATCCATAAAGTTTTCTTATTCCTCAATATTCACGTAGTAAATGAAAGTTCTCAGCGAATGGATCTGTCCTGGAGTTACACGCTTTATTTTTAACTTAAAAATTTCTTTACTATATAAAATTATTCATCTATTTATATTAGGTACTTATAAATTATCGCGAATTAGGGTGGATGGAATAACATAATGCATAATTACCACAGCAAGGTTTTCCGAAATCAAGTCGCACAAGTTGCACCATGTATGGTTCCAACAGGTTCACATACCACCAAGGCGCGGTTTCTGGTCTGGTCAATGTACACACTTGCGGAGTGTATACTTGTCCACTACTTCCGTCAACAGCTCTTTGAGGAATTCCACCATCCGCAGTACTCGATTGCATGGGAGCTTTTCCTCCAGCAACGTTCAATACTGTAACATAAAATCGTATAGTTCCAAATTATTGAACTTTTCATTCAGCTTTAAAGATCCAGGATTGGGATGAATTTCCATTCAAGGAAACTCCTTTCATTATATACATCGTAACGATGAATGAACACAAAAATTCTGTACCCAAATCCTAAATCATATATTATTTTCTTTTATCGTTGCAGACTTATCGTTATAGTAATTAGATTCTAATTATTTCCGTTCGTTAATTTTGTTTAGCCAGTTGTGACCGCACCTTCTTTAATTCTCTTCAATTTTCTAACGGTCAAGACCGCTAATTTTCATATACCTACAACGCAGACACACACATATATATATATACGTATGTATTAATTATTCTTTTATCTTATTAAACAGAGAAAATAACTCGGCGAAGACCTAATAAACTTATGGCGCCCTTCAAGCTTCTCGGTTAATTTACCTCACTAACTGCTGCATAAATTATATACAACATATACTACAATATCTGTGCATATGGTTTAGCCTGCAGAAATAACAGGGCTATAAGATATGCCGATCCAATTAAACGGGATGTTAATTTTTCCACACTGCGTGCACAAAGTTCAATTTTTCGCACGCTTCGCGTGCATAAAATTTAACTTAACGCGCGTTGTGTTGAAAAATAAACTTCGATACGTGTGCGAAACCGAGAATCAACACTTTCGCACTAGTATCGAAAAGTACTATTATATCAGTTCAAGTATTTCAATATCGTTTCCATTGTGGTTGTCATATAGTATATTTTCCTTCCTTAGTGCGTAATTCGCGATTCTTAATGCTCTGCACGTCGTTCTCACAACGAAGAACTATATGAACATTTCCCATTGGAACATTAACGCATATGAAATAATTCACATAGGCGATGAATAAATAAGTTTTTATAATTGTATCTGGATGAATGAGAAAGATATCAATAGTTAATAAATATTTTGATGTTATATAATAAATTTGTGATCTTTTATATACATAATAATAAATTCTTATAATTTCTCAATATATCTTTATCCATTTATTATATATGGATATATGTATGGATAGAGTTAGTATATATGTTATTTTTATTGCAGAATATATTCATTTTCGAATCATATACTATACGAATTGAGATCGCAGATGGGAATGTGGGACGTGAATTGTGGGACGACGTGCGATGAGTAAGGAAAATGCGCAAGGCATCGCGTTATTCGTGTGGGCGCCATGCTTGCGTCAGTGACATCAATGCTCGACCTCTATTTCAGACAAAGCCACCCATTATATGAATATACACATATAACATACCTATATATATATTCGATCATTGCGTCCCGCATACCAAATCATAATTACCATTAGTATACATCCTCGAATCATAAATTAAAAATTATTTGACACCAATGAATCGATGATTCCAATTTATACTATATTACATATATGTGCCTGTATAGATATATACAGAAGCCCAGAATGCTATATTATACTGCAGATATCATTGTGTACCTATACATGGGGAAAAAAGCCTGATGGACCCTTTGGTCGGATGCAACTGTATAATGCTTCACAAAGTTTGCACAGTACTAACTCTGTGTACATGTAGTTTATATTAACAAAGTCACGTCTGTATCAAGTCCGTTAGTCTCACCCTCTGTGTACCAGCGTAGTGGACCGTGACTACAAAACAAAAAAAAATTAGACAAAAAGATATAAAATAAGAATTGAATAACAGAATCTACAAGTCGAATGATCATGAAATTGTAAAAACAGGAAAGAAAAAGAACAGTGAGGTAGCGATAATAAATTGTTGATCAAATTGTTGATTAACGAACTATACATTGATGAATGTGAAAAAACCTCCGTCGTTATTCTTTAAGAGAAAAAAAAACAAAAAATTTCAGAACATTGTTGCTGATTTTTTTTTTTTTTTTTTTAATTTGTTTATTCATTTACTTATTCATTTCATCTATTGATCTACAGTAGGCACTACGTTTGTTGGAACAGAAATGACGGGATTTAATAGTCGGAGGATCAACGACACCCGACGACCCTGACATTCGCGGCTAAGAATTACGACAGGTTGCTGTTATATGCTGCAGCGTCTAAGATCACCTTTCCATATCTCTCTTCCTCTCAGCCTCCTTCTCCTTCTCTCTTTAACACCCGTTGAATAAACGAGGATAAACTCTTATAGATCGTAGATAGACGTATAGACGTGTGTACCTATACCTACCTACACCGTGAACGGGTTACTCTAGTCGAGAGACAGCAGGTTGATAGCAAATTGATTTAGTTAGAGTAGATGAAGATGAATTGACACGTCCGTGAAAATAAATACTATATACGTTCTCCTTTGACATATATGTATACCCCATGCACACATATCCATACCTGTCTGTTTCAATTCCAGTCAATTTAATCCCTTGTACATATAAGAAAAAAATATATATATATCGCATTCGTAAAAATTAACAATTAGCTTGTTTCTGTAATTCGCGAAAAAAAAGGTAGAAAATAATTCGCAGCTCGCGAGTAATAAATTATATTTATGAATAATTCAGGAGTCAATGATCCGCAGAGATCGCGAGATCTAAAAAAATTGCAAATTCTTAATTCTTTTTCAGAATCGTAGATATCTGACGACATATTACATGCGTTGGAATTACCGTTTTTCATCGATTGAGGAGGAGAAGGAGGCGGTATGATATTTTATCTATTTTTAAAACGTGTTTCTAACGTGTTTTGAGACCATTGCGTAAAGGCTGTCTCCAATTAACGGAACTAGGCTATTAAGGGTCCCGGTTGATCGACCGTTAATACTACCTGTCTTTGAACACGAAACGATACTTTCGCACTCACGAATGACACGATGATGTTTGATCGTCTGTACTCATTACTATAGCAATATGCTGTGTAAAAATGAATAAAATGAAAAAGATGAGAAATAAAAAATGAAAAAATTAAGTAACTCATCTTCTCGGTTTGCTTGTTTCTCTCGTATTATAACAACATGTAATTCGCGTGTTGTTATATATCTTATGCCCAGCTGTTATAATAGGAGAAAATTACTTCCGATTATTTTCGCACCGTTGATATCATACCTACAACCGGCTGCAATTTAGCTGGCAAAAATAAAAAAAGAAGTTAAATAAAACAAATAAATAAATTGGCCTATTAGATTATTTGCAAGCTAGGTTGCCGGCGCGTGATACAATTGTCATCACAATTTACTTCTTTTATATCTATATATATATATATATATATATATATATATATAACTTCTTAATAGAGCCATACCCAGTTCCCTGGACTAGATTCAAAGACCGGAATCACCGGACAATGCGCCTTCGTGATCCACTTTTTATTATTTTCTTATATCCAGTTTGTCTTGTTCTATTTTAAAAGCCATTTAATATTTTATATCCCTATATATGAACATTAAACAAGCATCGAAGTCGACATCGACACGACATTTTTCTATTAGGTACATATTAATTATCAATAGTTTTGCGACGTTACATCTGCGTGTCGCGGATAGGTATAAATTATCGAAAGAAAGCGAAATCGCGTTGCATAGGTATATTCCTACCTACCTACCTACCTACCTCCCTACGCAGTGACTGAAATTACCTCAGCTTACGTAAACCGAACCGAGACTGAACCTGAGAACCTGGGCTTGGCATAGGATGAACTTGTTGCTTTGTGGTCAGATTCGACACGTAATATTCTAACAATAGATGTGGGTCAGTCTGCACGGTTTAGATCGTTTTTGTATCGATGTGTCGAGTTTTATATACACATGCGTGAACGGCCGAATAAAAAACCAAAAAAAAAGAAAAAAAAACCGGAACCAGAATTGCCTTTATTGGTACTGAAGGCCCGTAATCAATTTAACAAGTTTTAGTGAAACGGAGAGAAAATGCTCAAAATTTAGGAACTAGATGGCAGTAGAGAAACTTGGTTGACATTTTACGACGAGTCGATGATTGCGGCCAACAAAAACCAACAATTTATTAGGTCTCTTCGCGCTCGAAAATACGTGGCGAAATCATACATGTCGTGATATTTTTGCATCGATTCAGCTGGTACCAAAGATTCGAAATCCTGATCGTTTATGCTTTACAGTCTTCGATAACGGTAATAAAATATTTATAAAAATGAATAATGAAGAAAATAAGAAGCGAGAACTACAAGACAAATGTTAAGAGCATGGGACAGGATTATAGCTTTTTTTTTATTAACTACCATGTGTTTACGTGTAACTCTTTCCGGTTCTTTAAAGAGGTGGCATCAGGTAGCTGATGAGTTGACGTTTGAATAATGCGAAAGATTTAGCGATAGCTGACTCGGGGCAATGAACATAAGACAATAAGTACTTTGTGCGGTAAGTCACTTTGTCACCCTGCGGTATAGTAGCAGGTACATACAGCGCGAATATATCTCATCTTTGAAATGAACTACAGCAATTGTGCAGCCAAGTTGCATGTGCATATCCTATATGGTTCGTTGCAGAGTATAACCGCATGCTCGCACAGTTGAACTGCACAAGCCATCTCTTCGAATGATTTCTAACTGCAGTTTCATTCCGGCAATTACATAGATATGGATTTCTAGATATTCGCGGGTATAATTCGCGCAGGACTGAAAGAGCGGTAACTGAACCCCGTCATAATTACGTAATCATAGTATCTTGCTACAGTGTACCTATCATTATATACTTTTAAAATAGGTATAACATAGACATCCGAATTTAGAACGTCTCTTGGCCTCGTATAACAATTGTCACAAAAATAGATACTTTCTCATCTAATTTCTGAACGTTGTCGGTTCTGCATTGTTGGATTAGACACGCCAAACGACGCGACTAGACGTGCCTTGCCTTGGCTTGGCTTTGCCTTGCCTTGCCAGTAAAAACGCCACTGGGTCATGACTCTGTACGTGTATGCTCTGCCCTATGTGTTCCTATACATCGCGGAGGAACTATCTCATTCATAGCTAGGCCGTATGCGGAGTACACATGCCTATATACTAATCAATAGTTGAAACTAGGTACATGGAAGAATTATAAGGAATATATACCATCGTAGAAACTATCTTTCGTTGAATTCCTCTGCAATGCACGGACAATTCGAACGGTTAATAGAGCGCAACGATTAAGTGTGACTTCACGTTCGTAAACCTAGTATAGGTACCATGATTGTGTCTAACACACAGAAAGCCTAATTCTTAAAAAAATAATTTATTTTTCGGCCCCACTTCGTATTCCCATTTGCATTTACTGTGCGAAGAGTACACTGACCCAAAAACGAATGCCATCAGAGTTATTAGGGAAAGTGTGAATTCCTACTGTCAAACAAGTGCAGTTGGCCCTTTCGAATGTATTTTAATATTTCATCGCAGGTATGTATTACTCGTATATATGCCATACGTATACGATCATTGTATGACTACGGAGATAAGAATTTAAGGAGAACCCCGCTGACCCAGTTCCTTCGCTTCACGTGTCCTTGACCGAGGATGCCGTGGGTAGTTAGAAATGCAGAGGCACTATAAAGTCGCTTGGAGAAGGGGCTGCGTCCGTTAACTTCGAACCTGTTACTGGCCTCGGCTATACATTATACTCCCCTCTATATATTTCTCACTACTATATACATTATACCTACTCACTTGAGTAAGTATTATTGGGACTGACGATCAGGCCCTCCGGGTCTTGGCAGAAAGGCATTCCTCGATCGGCACACACCTTGCGGTTTACACACGATCGACTATGATGTCAATCATTTATCGCGAATGAATTTTTCAGATTTATTATTACGCAATCGATGTCGCATATCTTGTAGATTTATATGGTTAAAATTTGTAGGTCCCCTTATGGTACTTTATAGGTATGTAGGTACATAATAAATTATTAGATAATTTATTAACTTACCGCAGAAAGGCACTCCGTCTGGTATCCAGGTACCATTTTCTCTACACTGTCTTCTCGCTGGTCCAAGTAATTCGAAACCACGTTCACACGAGTATGTAGCTACTGTTCCTGGCGTATGTGAACCCACGTTCAATGGCGATTCTATCTCGTCGATCAATTCATCTTCCCCTGGTAGTCCGAAACGGACAAAACTGTGGGCTGGTGCACCAGGATATCCGCATTCTGGTACTGCTGTACTTCCTGAAACAATGAAATAAATCGAAACATTATACCTGGGTATACTTTATACGGTCTTGAGTTCTTATTACAAATTCTTCACGATCTTATTATAATATATCATATAAGATCGAATAACAATCATGAAATTCAATATCAATCTGCATATTGATAGATCATTTGAAAGCTCCATTCTTTTTTCTTCCTATCTCAAAATGAATCGAAAATAACATTAGAGAACGCGTAAATGAAGAAATACAATTTAATTTTATCATATATGCCTCCGGATTTCTGGATTACTGTATTGCAGCTTTGTGAGATTATCTCACAGGCATCGATGTCACCGCTCATGTTGAACGCGCGTTTTGGGTGAGTTCAATGCGCGCATATTATAGAGAGCGTAAGTGCAGGTAGACCTATTTGAAGAATTTGTTAATACGAATGAATTTGTTTATCGTATTCAGCGTAAATATTCTGTCTGCAGATTTTTTGATCGAAGAATAATATAATATCGAATCTGAAATTGATTCTCGATATGAGATTAATTAGGTACTAATGTATGTTTTAAAATTTTTGTAAAATCTACCTAATATAAATTGAATTAAGTAAATTGTGAACATTCTTGAGCAAATATCTGACTAAAATAATTGTTTTAATTACTACAGCAGCATTATGATTACTTGACAAATTGCGTTAGCTGTATATACATGTAGGTATACCTATATCGGTAAGCGCTAGGTTTATGTGTTAAAATTCATTTCCCAGACCTCATGCATTTAATTACATAGCGTTGTCTTTTCAATTCCGACCAAACCTGTAGCATATGGTGTAGGTATAGCTGCCAGGTGTGGGTTACTTTGTGACGTAATTAAAAATGAAAAACCGTTTTTACATTACACAAAAATTGAGCTGAGACTGCAGCAGTAATACCTATACCTACGTAGGTGTATATAGGTAAAGACCGGCATTTAGGTCTTACAAAACTACAATAAAAACGTATCCTACCTATACCTACATATTATATATTAGGTATATATGTGTATATGTGTATATTACGTTATATATACAGGCATACATAATATATACTATATTCATCTACCAATACTAAAAAAATTTACCGCACACAATTATCTTCGTGCTAATTTTTTTTTGCAATTGTTCGTTTTATTTTATTTTATTTTTTTTTTTTTTCATCTTTTCCGAGGCTGTTTATCGCAACCGGTGGACGCGATCTTACCTCACTTGACGCACGCGCTGCAAAATACTAATTGTTATATGTAGTTGCGAGAGATACGCGGAGAATTTGCGATGTGATAAATAGGTAGGTATAAACAAGAGTCGACATGCGACCGTCGAAACGTAACCAGCGATCTACATAACCAGATGCCTTGTCGCAAGAATTGGGCAACTGTGCAGCGGGGGCGGAAATTGACGGAAGTGAACGCGCAAGTTAATAGGAAGAATAATTTCCTATAATCAATCGTCGTTGCAGGATAGTGGCGTAATTTTTTTCTTCACTGTCTAGGAAGTAATCGGTTATGCATAAAGGGGCCTCGCGCTACGCGTTAGCCGAAAAATGTCAAATGGCAATATAAGACGGACGGAATTATAACAACGTAATTTCACTCGTTGTGCAATTCAGCGATTTTCGCTCCTGCACCTATATATACGTATAAATACGTACATACAGCTATATTTGCCTATATATGCGAGATTAGAATCGCTCGCGCTTTCTGTTTTCATTTGCATCTAGAATTTATTATACGATCACGGTACGCGGCTGGTTGAGATGCGTTACACGCGCTCATTCTTCCTGTCAACCTCCGCCTTATCCATTTCGCAAAAACCTTGAAGAGGTATGAAAGAAATTATATTTTTTATTACCGGATATAATGAGGATATATAAAATCAGTTTCATAAACAATGAATTAAATAAAAGAAAGTTTTCCTATTGATTAGCTCTCATTATACTGACGATCAATTATCATAGTACAGCTTGCTATTTTATACCCGCAATTTCCTAAGCTGTTATAGTAATCGGAACTCGTGACTTTTAACTTCCGTCGAAATATAGGAATAAGTAGGTAGGTACGTCTATACCCCATCAATAGGAAAAGGCGTTTTATTACACTATCGTAAAAATCCACGAGGGAAAGTTTATTTTATTGACTAATTCTCGCTGTTCATATCTAATCGCTATATAGTGACGATGACCAATATCTTTTATACCTCGTAATTACAATCGGCCAAAACTTTCTTTGGACAATATCTACGTGCGATGGTACGACTCGTATACAGGTAGGTATGCGTCTATTGCCTGAGTCATGTCGATTTTTTCTCTTTTTTTTCTTTGGATATATCTGTACAGCTGTTGATCGTGACACTTTTACCAAATCACTTAAACTACCACAGCTATAACAGAGACGCGGAAGTTGGCGATGATGATTTCATTCAAATCGCATATTACACGCGATGAGAAAGGCGTACGCATGTAGTACCTACGCCTTATTCATACACGTACCTATTATACCTATACCGTAAATTCTACGCTTTTCATAATTTGCGCACGCGTCACGCACCTGCCTTTTAACATCCTCAATTATTCATTATTATACATTATATACGCGCTCGCATGCTGCAGCAGAAGAGTTTGAAACAATAATTTTCTATCGAATCTAGTTGCATAGGTACGTGGAACTGCTTCTAAAAATCATCTATTTATTTCAGAATAAGAAACTGGGCTTTTTTTTTCATCCATATTTCTACATGAATTATTGATAGAATATCGAAAAATTGATGATTCTTCTTAGCTGCAGGCAGAGGTATAGGGTGGAGGTGACAGACCGCAGTTTATACTGAGAGTAAATTTTTCGTTTTTTAAATATGCACACCCATAAACCTAATAGCGCAGGTAGTATGTATAGATAATATATATGAACGGCATTCTCTTTGGAGAGATGCTTAGTCCCCGTTGTTAACTATTAACTATGGTTGTGAGTAACTCTCGCGTGGACATCGACTTCGAGACTCGAGTCAGTAGGTAACGGTCCGTGTTATTAAATTAACATATTTCTTCAGCATTTGCACCTGTATATTATAAGAGCGAGAAACAAGCCACTCAGTCCACGATGCAGCGTTCATATCAGAATATCATAGTTTATTGACTAATATGCTTTTTTTTTTTTTTTTTTTTTTCATATTTGATACGTAGATCAACGTCAGGCCTAGAAAGTAAATTCATGTATATTCAGTTTTGAGTAATAATACGAGTAATAATACAACAGAGAATTGATGTATAGAAAATTTGTATCGAATACATCGAACATCTGTCGTCTGTCGTCTGTCGTCTGTGATCGCGCACCTGCAGCATATTTTTTTATTTTACCCGATTATTGCGGAAAGGAATTGTAACTCGTAAAATGTTTTAGAAAACCGGAAGTTTCGGACGCAATAATTTTTCACTTCCTATTGCAAATTTTATTCAGATTTTACATCCAACTGCACTTATAAACTCGATTATATTTCTCTACTATGATTGCGCTGCAATTGCACTTTAAATCCATAGAAGATGATGGCTGTGTAATATTTTCCACATGTATCGTTCATAACGTGATTTAAAAAACTGGCATTTCTTCTTCTTCTTCTTCTTCTTCTTCGGGAATGGAGATTGAGCGATATACACGACCGTTTCCTAGGCTGCGAAATATCATTCTATATACAATCGAGCTTTATGTATAGAAGGAGTTTTTAATATAAAATTAAAAATTACCGGTTTTCCTCGCCTACGTATAATTCTGTGCTTTTGTCACACATGTCCTGTAAACTTTCGATTACGTAAGATATTCCACCATTGTAATTAGCCGCACATAGCTGGCTTTACGTGAAAGAGCCTGAACGAGATAAGGAAATTCCTATACAGCCTTTCGAAAGCGGTGTAAAGAGATAAAGATATCTGCTAGAAAATTGCTTTTACCGCTAGTCAATTCTATCCACCTTTACCCGTACACTATATACCTATATAACATACCTATACCTACCTGCATATATGTACCCCATGTTTCTAGCAACTGTCTATTACAGTCTCTAGTACGATCCACAGTCTTCAAAAACCTATTATAGTGGCTTTATTTTCGCTAGGGTTTCCATATGCGATTTATACGACGACTGATTGCGAGTCAACGTTCAAACAATTTTTTTTCTCATCAGAATCGAAATCAGAATCAGATTCAGATTCAGATTCAGATTCAGAATGGTCTGAATAACGACTAAAGGCAGCTTGTTTGAAACGGTAAAGGTAATTCTATTGCAATAAGTAAGGCACGAATTCAGGCCACAGTGCACTGTTTTTGTCCAAGTATTTAATTATAGGTATGTATATTAGAGATGCATCGACCAGTCCATTCCAGACTATACACTCTAATGAACAATTCGAATTCCTCAGTATTTGAAGAGAAATATTTCTAACCAGCGAACTGTAGCATAATTTTTTTTCCTTCGAGTAAAAGGAACTGCTTATTTCGAAAAGAGCGAAGAAAACATCGGGAAAAATCCTATTCACTGTATAGTTTCTATAAAATCTCATTGAAGGTGGGCGGTTCCTCGCGGTTTCCTCGTTCTTCCGTTATACTGATCTTCTTGTATTCACCTCACCTACAGCAATCGTGAGAAATTCGACACCGACAGACTAATTAAACGCCATGGAATATCCTTTGTTTAATATAGTAATACACACCACGCTCCCAATGGGTGCCAGCATCTCAATACAATCATCGTAATTACGATCTACTCATTCCCATACTTAGCTCTATTCGCTTTGTGCATATCAAACCATGCATACATAATTTTAACGCCATCATCATTTTTATCTAGTTATTATTAATTTCATTCCATACCTTTTCATTATGATTACTATTTGCAATTGTATTAATAATCACACTGCGGTACTATACATACTTTCATGAGTGAACATAAATCTCCATAATACTTCCAAATGTCTGCATCAATTTTTTATTCCATATAGATACGCATTTGGCGATAATACACACCTATTAGCGAGTAAACGAAAAATCAAATCAGAACAAATTTCCAATCATTCGAACATTGAATGAAACATTGCACTAGTGCAGATCATGAGAAGAAAATAACTGCAGACACATCGGTCCACTTTTCGAATTTACCATCGAATTCCGAGTCGCAGATTAACTAGACGACGAAACGGAGTGTTTAATAATTAGATTTGATTGTTGGTTTATTTATACGGAATAAAACAGAAGGATTTCTGGGTCAAACAACGGGCCGATTTTTAATATCGGTTTAACACTATTTCGAAGTTTTTTTGGAGGTAATATTATGATATACTGTAAACTCGTGTGATGCTACTACGAGATCGCGAGATGATGATAAGTGGAAATTATCGCAACCATAACCATTTGACCGAGTGACATGAACATATATCACGTATGTCTGCATAAAAATTTAACAAATAAATAGTAAAATGCAGAAATTTCAAGAGTTTACTTACTTTCGACCGATCTTGCGACGCTGAGAAGTAAGCCAAAGACAATCAGTGAATAGAACTCCATCGATGATTATTTTCTCTTACCGATATATTTCTGTATCCGTATATATAACTTTAAACTGAAACGTTTAAAAGTCACCCCCGAGAGTAATGCGAAGAGAATTAATTAAAGCCGGAGCAGCTATCCTCTGCATACAGTGTCACTTATAAATCGGAGTTACAATCACGAAATAGGTGAGTAGAAAAAAATCGGAATTGAAATGTCGAATGATGTATACGCTTACACTTCAGTTAACTAGGGGTGAATTATTCACCATTATACAGGTCTGAGCCTCATTTTAATTATCGGAAAATGAGAATTGAAACCGAGTATAAAACTGTCGGATCTATGCTTTTTTTTTATTTATTTTTTCACCTGTTACAGTTCTGATGTCACGTGCGGATCGAGTCAACGCCGTATATTCGATTTATTTATTGTTAGCCGCGTGCGACCGATCGGGAATCTTACTTCTTCAAGACTGAAGACTATTCGCGCCAGCAGGAAGTCATCCAGGTGTTGTGGCTGAGCCCCTGAGTCTCTTTCTCCCACTATACGAACGCGCTTCGTATTCTCTAACACGCATACAAGCCTTTATACATGCATTGAGTACTTACACTTACAGTCTTGCACCATACTATATACTGCGATCACTACTACGAGGCTTTACCATTACCATTACCATCACCTAGCTTTGGCTTTAGCTTTAGCTTTGAGCTCTGGCTCTTTCGCGTTCGTTCGAGTAACTCAACCGATTCAAACGACGACGACGAGGATGTAGGTAGTACCTGTTCGGTGCGTATAGGTATAATACAAACATACTTATACACGCCTCTCTTGTACACATTCATATAATACGATAGTTACAGGTATATACAAGCACTAACTCCTGGTGGAATTCAGGCCACAGCGACCTGTTGCCTCCACGCGCATTACGAGCTTCTGCTTTTTTTCCCACACAGTTTCACGACTCTATTTTTCTTCCTGTATGTATCTCCATAGCCACGGAGATCGTGATTCATAGGGTATACACGCACACCTGAATACCTACGATTTTCAAATCTTATTCATTCATAGTTGGGGAAAGTAAAACTCGAGGAAGTAAAAACGATTCCAATAATTCGGCCGGGTTCAATCCAATTCCTGAAACACTTCGGTGCCAGCTCCTCTGATGTAGGGTCCGACTCTTTTACGACAGACAGGAAACGGCGCGGAGACCACGGTAACGTTAGGGCATCCAACCGTAGCACCCTAAGCAACCTGCCCCTGGTTCTAGTGTACCTAGTACTCGGATAGAACTCGCGGGTCTGTATACTTGCACACTGCAGACTCGGGTATTATGTCTGCCAAGATATCGATGTCAAGAAGCTATAGAACCACCAGCTTCTGCTGTATACGATTACGTCAAGTTCAGGGTTGAGAGTTGAGAGTCAAATGCCTCCTATACGCTCCTTCTTCGGGTATTGAGATCCCACCGGCTGATTTCTTGCCATTCTTTCGAACACACTTCGACGTTCTCTTACTCAATTGAATCGATTAGCAATTATCTTTGAAATGAGACAACTTTTCGATTGGAAAATTCTTGATCATTCTGCATATTCATGATGAATATTAAATCACACAATGCGTATACAGTTATTGATACAAGATCATGGTTATTCATCGATAATGTACTCTGCACAGTCATACATCGATTCTTGCGGCTCTATGATATTCGCGATTCGTCTCTACAGCTACTAATGAATGATCATTGGATCGCGGAGAATCCCGGTCTCAATAATCTCCGCAATATTTCCGGTACCGGAACGCAGAGCCTTTGACCTTGTGCTTGAAAGCGTGTTCGCCAATCATGCATCTTACCGAACTATACATACATGGAATAAAAATAGCCAATTTACTCTTACGTTAGAGTCTTAGAGGCAAAAGGTGCGAGAGCTGAATTGACTGAGACGTGAATGAGGTCTATGCATTGCATGTATGTGGTACCTCCTAAGTACCGTGCGTGTGTATGATGGTTCACAGCTTACATGCACACGCTGGTTAATATGACACGATGAGCATAGTACATAACGCTTTTCTGTACAAAGTCGGCCCATCAGGCGCCTTTCTGCCCATCCGTATGTCTGAAGCCCGTGCCGCCGTAGGTGTGTACCTTGCGGATGGACTTGGACGGTACACTCATACACGTAGTGGTCGAGGTATGTGGGTCAGGAAGCCACTGCTACCAGCCAGCCAAGTCTTGTAGGATTATCAACCAGCTAACCAACCAGTTGGGCAGCCGTTCGTCTCCAACATAAATATACAGATATACGATGTGCATAGATGTAGGTGTATGCATGTATACGTATGGACGGAGCTGAACCAACTTTCATCGTACAAAGTGTCTTTTGTCTAATTCTGAGAGCTTTACGCTCTTTGTTTTATCTCATATTTTCATCTTTATACTCGCGGTTTTTATCGTTCTCGTAAACTTATTTACTCGACACCTTCGTATTCTACACAGGGGAAGACAATCCTTCGTACAAAATTTTAGCCCTAATCTTCCAGCCCTACTTTACACTCGATCATTCATTCGTCTCTTCGTCAGGAATTTTCGACTTTGATAGCACCTGGTTTTACTGCCTTAGTTACATCGTGATGAGATCTTCTTGTTCATTATAAAAATTATAGACAAAGCGAGAATACTTGCAATTGCAGGTATAGTACAATATGCATTAAGGGTCAACTAACCGAACCCGTCATCTATACAAGTCAATGCATAATGTATAGATATATATGCATGATATACAGGTCTGCATGAGCATTGAGGACGAGCAGGTAATTGGTGACCCAATATTTAAGTTTGGTATAACCATCGGTACAGTTGAAGTCTCACAATTTAACTAGAAGTTCTTCGTGGTTCGTTGAGGACTTATAGCTAGCGGCCGCGATCTGTTTTTAAGATAACTATATCATAGCTTGTAGAAAAGCGATATGGTTACTTGGCTGCTCGACCCGCGTCCATCTCTCACAATCAAACATTATTCATGCCTCGTGCGATCGATTAGCGTTATCTTCGCCATTATTCCTCTATTTATTTCGTTGTTTATGATATTACTTATCGTATACGCGAGTTACAGGGCTTTGCAGAAATAATTTCTACCTTTCTTTAACAGCGATACTTCACACTTTTCTTATTCAACATCTATACATCTCGCAATAGCGTCATTTATCCTTTTACTCTATCTTTATGCATATCTCATATAATATATTTTACTTTTTAATTTATTTTATATCTACGTATAGGCTGACCTGATGTAACTGTATATAATATGATATACCATTTGAAATGTATTCACGCAAGACGATTTTATTTTATAGAAACGTGGAGTTTTGAAAAATTACGAAACTCAAGATGATCCTTAATCCAGAACGTGTGTTTTTTTTTTCATTCAATTTTATTCTGTGTCATTTTTTCATTTTTTCATCAATTTCAATTTACTCGAGGTCAACGTCGAATAACTTAAAAGCTATAATAGCTGTAATATCCGCTACACTAATGCGAAATAATTTTTTATTACCAGCTTGATGCTTAATCATATGAAGAGGATCAATTAAACGATCCTGACCCTAGTAACATAGTATCAAATAAAAATAAATAAATAAATAAATAAATTTCAAAGAAACATCAAGCGATATTTCAATTCGCAGTTCCTCCTGCAGATCTCCCTTTCGCCGAGAATTCCTTACGCTCGCGTCTTTACTCTTGACTAAGGTATCCCGACAGTGGAACTTTATACGCGTCAGAATTATCCCGTTGAACCTTTCATCTCAGAATTTATTTTTGGACATATTTGACCTCACAAAAAAAAAAAAAAAAAAACAAATTGCTACCCTAATTATCTTCCTACTGTGATTATCATCGCTCGTTAGGCAATTAAGCGCAGCAGATAATCCCGAGGAGCTATACGTATACGAAATATATCTTATAAAATATGTAGTATAATGTCAAGTTGAAATAATGAGAGAAAAGCGTGAAAAAATGTAATAAAAAAAAAATGATAAAACAACCAATTAACCGTCAGAAATTTCCTTGGGAATTTCTCGCTTGGGAAGTTCGACTTCGACACTTTCTATATTTAAGGAACTATACGTATTCCCCTGTATACCTAATCTCGACGGCTAGGTCACTAGTTCAACACCGCATGGTCGGTTTAAGCTGTGGTAGGTAGGTAGGTACAGAGTTTAGTCAAGTCTTAGAATTTCTTTTAAGTTTTATGACAATAAAATACGTGCCTCAGCATCCCGGATACCATATGACCCAAAACCGGCATGGCGGTTTTGTACTTAAACATTAAACTATCTCACACCATGGGTAAACTTTCGCTGACATAAGATAGACATAAGGCATATCATTATGTACCCACATAGGTAAACCCAACGTGCGAAACTCAGGAAACGTGTCACTGGCTGTTTCGATGATTTTCCAAAGATCGTGAGAAACTTTAAAACCGATCTTCTGTTTCCCGAGTTTGAAATTCGTTTAAAAGGCTTAAGCAATCGATTATTATTAGTATAGTTATCACTATTGTTATACTAGGGCCCAGTTGTGGTTGAGACGCTTGATTAATCGATTCTCTCTTCGACGATGGCCGGAAGTTTCAGATTTTACCGGAACTTTTTTTTTTTTCTTTTTCTCTCTTTACAAGATAATCAATCTATAATATCAATCGTTGAAATTTATTAGGTTGTGGATTTCCGTGCAAAAATATGTCGCAAAAACGATCGTTTATATAATTGCGCTCGACTAATGAATATAACTTGAACGAAATGTATTTGTCAAAGAAATTTCTAATAAATACTCATAGTTATAAAAGTATTCGAAAATCGTTTTAAGATCGGTGAGAGTTAGAGATTTGTGCAGTTATCGTGAAAAGTTAATTACACTGGGAGCCCCAAGGCTGAAGCTGCAGGGCTCGATGACGTGACTTTATACGATCATTTAAGTATTTCGGATTTTGTATTTATCGTTTATTTTACAGTTTAGTATCGGTAATTTTCGTCTCAGATTAATAATCAGCCTAATTAGACTCAATATTCCTCCTTCCTGTTCGCGGATTTCTAGTTATACCTAATTTCTAGTTTAGCTAATATCTATCTTCGTTGTTCAAATTGCATTCGCTAGCGGATCAACGGGTTATTAATTAATTCTTTCGCCTTTCACTCCTGCACAGATATCGTTAGCTCAACAGTATGATAAAGTATATAAATATTGTAAGGCTCGGTCGTAATAATCGCCAGAAGTCGTTGCGTTCTAAAGATCGTGGCAGAAGTTAATTCGTGCCGAACAAACTCAGAAGCCTTAGGTCATACGTGTCTTTCATATAATTATCCTTATATATTCGTAAGGGTCACGTCCGAATGGCTGCAGCATTAAGACGCGGAGAAATGCGCCTAAATTTCTCTTTTTATATTCCTATAACCGCGAGTTAAATCCTAAAAAAAATGAAAATTTAGAAAATAAAACAGAGCCAATTGGCTCCTTTAACATCACGCGCTCTTGAACTCTTACCTTCTTCTAAGGTCATTCATAATTCCTATAATTCTCGCACGTGCAGTGAAGAAATGAAATTTCAGAAAGACCTTCTAGGAACATTTCCAAATTAGAATATTCTCGTAATGATCGCAGTTACGATAAAATTCGAAAATTGAGAAATCTAAATAATTAAAAACGCAGGAAATAAGCTAATGGATTATTCGAATTTAATCCGACGTCTCTTCGCGTCACATAATAGTATTGCAATCAGAACTGTGCAGCTGTCGCGTTGTTTCTGGTTATTTACTGACAAGTTTCCGGGTTTCCCAGAGACCCTATACGCGATGAGACTATGAGAATTCAACATCTATAAGACGACCATCGAGCAGCTTTCTCTTATGTTAGTCGACAAAGTATCAATCGTAAACTTCCCGACCTCAAAGCAAACATTCTTTGAGTTTGAAACTTTGACCCTATGCATACGGGCTTCTCTTCTAACTTATAATTATTTATTGCCTTCTTATCCATTTATTCATTTATTTGATTACAACCAAGTCCATATAGGTATGTACACGTATGTACATATAACAATAAATTATTATCTATACCATTGTAGGCACGGACACTAACGTCTTACCATTACCTATATCATCCTGCAGTAGGTACGCGGACAAGAATGAACAGATAGAAAAAAGGAAAAAAGGGAAACACAAAAAACACTTCATAGACTTGATATACGCGAGTACTATATGGGTATCTAGGCACTTGATTAATTCGTAATGGCAAACACACCTCAAGCTATACGACGCCCATAATAATTTTCTCGCAGTTAACTTCCGCGCGGTTTAATGACCTCTTATACCGATCTATGTATTATAGAAGTATACTGATTGAATTCCAACCCCTTTCCTCGATAATTTTCTCTGCCGTTGCTGGTGCAATACATATTTTGTATTGTTTTCTTCTATAACTTTTGTCCGAAGATAATAATTTGTGCATGAATGTGATTATCGGTATTCGGTATTGTGTACTCATTCGAGTCTGTTATTTATATACCGCATGCATATATATATATATATATATTAGAAACGGGGTCGAGGGGGCTTTGCGAAAATGAAGTGGTCGTGCCTTGAAAATTTCTAACGGTAACGCCAAATTTTAATCCACACGTTTCCTTATAAGTTGCAGCAGATTTCTTTGCCTGATGATCGTTGTAGGTATTATATATATATATATATATATATATATCTATACATTCGGATTCGGTGATACATACCTACATATGTAACATACACTTGTGTGAGCTAACGGGATATCTTAGCGCGTCGTCGAGCTCCAAATCGGTGTTGATTTTTATTCGATTGGTCTCATTACTATTCGATAATTATTATCGACATTTTACAGTCTGCGAATTACTCTCTTCGCTAATTATCAATACGTGTAGTATGCATACTTTATAGAGTATAGTATCTTAATTTCAGTTCTTCTATATGAAACTCAAGGATCGTCTCTCATGCGTAAATTAAATAAAGAAGCTCGTATGGAGAAGATCGTTTTTTAATCTTCATTTTTCTTTTCAACCGATAGATTTTTTGTTCGCCATCGTTGATTCCGGATTAAAAAAAAAAAAAAGAAAAAACAGAAGAGGAGAAAATCAGCCGCAGGTAGTCCTACCTACACGTGCGGGTCACTTTTTTGCTTCATATGTTTATCCTTTTTTTCCATACGACTAATTCTCATAACAGTTCGATTCCAGTTCATATAATCAGTCGTATTTTGGGAGGTCTGTTATTTCCGTAGAAAATCTCGCGGACACACATAGTTCATAAGGAATCGAATTTCTCTTACTCTGATTCATGATGTTTCCTCAATTCACAAGAAACTTTGATGAATGTATCCGGATTGAATAATATAAACATTATTTCTCGTAGGTATATAACATGAAAGGGTATATATGTAAAACGTGAAGCAAGCAGCTACAATTGTGCAACAGACCGGTAATTTTAATTAACCGGAGTTAATTATACACGAATCGTCATTTCCTTGAATATATTGATTAGCTCTTTCAATGCTCGCGTAGATAAAGTTAATAGCATACATCAACTCGATAGACGTTTTATCAACGCCTTTTAATTTCGTAGGAATAACATCTTGCATATCGATGTATATTGTACAGAAAGCGAGGCGATTATCCATATGTGCAGTTTCGTGACGAATTGTCACTAGGTACAAATTATTTTCTAAAACTAATTTACTTATACCTACCAATTCGTATACCTACGTATATGATACTATTCGTGACTTAGAAAGCTTCGTTACTTACTGAACTATATACGGCGTGATCTACCCTCGGGACATTTGCCCTGAGGTGTAATTCTATTATCTATATAATATCCTATTGTATCCATACTTATGTAGGTATATGTAAGAATGTAAGTTCTATCCAGTCAATCCTATCACAAGGTGGTGAATTTCAATTCTAGACTTAGGAATTCTTCGGTTAAACGTTTAACGGTTAATTCACAAGGAACGTTTGAATCGCTGTGAAGATTTTTCAAACTGGTATTTAAGTTCTCTTCAATTTTATAATATAGCGATCAGAGTTTTCTAGCTATACTGGGATGAAGACCAGAATACCATTTAGACTTATAGGTATCATAAACGACATGCAAACTTCCTTCGACTTCTTATGGAATTCGAATTTCATGCTTTTCCAGCATTCAGCAGCATGCAATTTCAAAATTTAAAACAGTATGTTCGGAACCTTACAATTCCTGCGACAGACATCGCAGGCAGAACATTGACCGTTCTTTATTCCAGCGAGTTCCTCTCGTGGTCTGATGATCCGATCGCGTTTGATGGCTCACTCATTTCCTCAGGAATGCCACCAGATGTCCAGTTATTTGAATGACTACTGACTTTATTCGGTCTCTTATACATCTCCTCGAACCTGACCCACTCCGTACCTCTATTAATAAATGCTTGCGGTATCCAAATATTCCGAGCTTAATAATTCCCTGAATTATGACAGCGAAAGAATTCCCTAAAGTCTATCGCGCTCGATAAGAAAGTTTATACTCCGAAACCCTGCGGTCGCTCTTAGTGTCAACGTACTCAATTAACTTTCCAAGTTAATTTCGAGTCGATTCAACGGCGTAATAATAATAATGCACGAAAAAAATAAAAAATAAATAATAAAAAAATGCAGAAGAATTAAGAACAGAAGGAATAGAATGATGTGTGACATGAGCAACTATCTCTGTGCAGGTATTGCAAATGTGCAGTATGTATGAATTGTGTCGGTTCATATAATTTTGCCATACACATATATTAGGTATCCATGCACGTCGTATATGACAACAAGTCTTCAATCAAATTCTATACTCACGCGAATAAAGATGCGGAGATTTGATCTATGGGGTAAATTGTTTCGATTCAACGGCACAAAAGAATGCGTAATGATTCTAGATTCCCACGGTTTCACGAATGTAATTAAGGTAACAAACCGTGACGAGTCGCAGGTGATTCTGCCTCAAATATTTTCCATGGTCCTATGGAACGATTCGACTTGCAATTACACGATCAGCGGGTCATCATCCGTCTTTCTACACACGGAAGAAAAAAGTTGTTGGCCCAAGAAAATTTTCTGCAAACCCATTGGAAACCGAAATTATCTTGAATCAAGACAAAATTTTCTCGAACCAAGAAAACTTTCTTCGATCCAAGAGAGTTTTCTTGGTTCGAGAACATTTTCGACTTGATTCGAGGTAATTTCGGTTTCCAATGCGTTTGCAGAAAATTTTCTTGGGACAAAGAAATTTTTCTTGGAACAAAAACATTTTTTTTGGACCAATTTAAATTGGTACAACTCGTTTTTCTGTGCAGGCTTCTGTACTTATGCACTCTTCTATGTATTCATCAAACTGCAGCTTAGCTACAATGGCTTAATATAACTTTTTCAAATTTCTTAGCTTTTCAGAACAAGGTTCAATGGAATCCGTACCTATCTAGTAAAAGTCCGATAAGTAGTACGTCCTGATTCACAAGCTGACGAATTCGCGGGTTTATAGGATATCTACCGGAACCGGAAGTTATATCCAAAGCGGGAAGTCGATTTGGCTCGAAATTTTTTATGATAATTTGCTGCAGGATATAATCATTCCGGGTACCATAAGAGAGTTTATCCGCTTTTAGGAACCGGACCTTGCAATTGACGCAGGTAGGTAGGTAGGTAGGTAGGTAGGTAGGTAGGTACTCATGCAGCTTATAGTCGCCGTTGAGTCATCAAAAAATCTTGAGATTCGCGCGGTGATTTCCAGCCCCGATGTCTGCACAACTGTTGAACAGCTTTCTCCGGTCAACAACCGACGAAGCAGAGCAAATATTGATCAGCGCCAAGACCTCCTCGCTGATCTTTCTCCGTGGCCTCTTTATTTCATCGTTCTTTTCTCGGATATATATTATGTCTTGCTGATCCTTCGTATTATAGTTCCTCGAATTTATCTCATACAGAAAGCCGGAACCAATCGCTTATTACTCATAATATCTATATGCATAGGTATATTTCTATCGTAAACTATAACAAGCAGACTTTACATAGGTACTTGCTTCAAATGCAGTAATTTGAATTCTCATTTACTTCTTTATCGTCTAATTTTTATCCGAAATACTCGCAATGATGAAAGCATGGCTTATGAGGGGATGAAGATGAGAGATTAAGCTTCTCACAGAATAATTGCGGAAGTCAATGATCTTCGTATTATTGAATAACAAAAAATCTATGACTTGTGAATGGGAACCGGATTATAAATACCAATTTATAAGCTACGATAAATTTCCGATGACTAATTAATAAATTAAAACCAAGCAGTTTCATTTTGGAGAAAACGATTCACTGCGGAGTTCAACTATCAAGGCTTTTCAATTTCCCTTTCTAAAAAACGTCGTACAAGTCATAATGATGAGAAAAACGTGAAAAATTAGTTTAGAAAAGTCCAAAAATGTTGGATGTATTGCACAGAGTCAGTTTCCTGCAGCCACCAGTAAATTTACAGTTTATGAATCTTGTATGAGTTTTCGAAAGTAAACTATGACGATACGATAGCTTGTTTCACCAGTACCTAACCGATATATATATATTGCCATTGCATACAGTTAGATGGTATCAAAATTTCATAAATACTCAAATAATATCAAGATAAGATAAGTCAGCCCCACAGCCTACTTTACTTATTACCTGAAACTCGACTAAAACGGGTCTCGCACTTGGCCCGTTACAGTACGAGCTTACTCGGCCATATACAGAATGATATGATCAAATTGGATCAGGATTAGGATCGCAGGATCTATACCAGAATCAGAATCCGTAATCATTATTTCATTGATTGTAGATAAATCGAGAAAGAAAATGTTTCCTTGAACTTTGAATCTAATTTTTTGTTGTAAATTGTATACGACATACATGCATCGTATGATAAATATAATACGCGTAGAAGAGGGCGAGGTAATGGTGAAAGCAAAAACGGAAATACCACGCATCTCTCAAATAAGACAATCATGAGAGTAAATGTTATAGCAAGTACGGCACTCCGTTAAGTTAAACGTGTATTATCAGCAATTGAAAAGAATAATACGTGTTTGTAAAGGTATAGGGGAAAAGGGAATGATAGATAAGTATATACAGATAGCTCGATATAAAGAGAAATCCATCTGTCGCTTCAGACACGATGATTGCGGAGGAGGTGTTCTACGTTTTTTTTTTTCTTTTCTTTTTTTTTCTAGTCAACCAGAATGATGAGAGTCAGATTGATCAAAATGATTACTTAAACACCAACGGTGAAATATTACCTAAGTATATAGGTATAGGTATATCAGTGGTTTAGTTTTCTAAGAAACTTTATTCCCATACGATCTGTGACTATCAAATGAATACCTAATATGTAGAAAGAGAAGGAAATGATCTTCCAAGGCCCCGAAAAAAAAAGAAAAAAAAAATTCTATTCTTCGGTAACTGTAAAAATATTTTTTTCATGTAAACTTTAGTATTTTGTATAAAAAAGAAGAAAATAAAGAACCAGGGATAACTAATCTATGTGTGTATAAAAACGATCATTTCACATAATTTCAAATCAATGAAACGCTATTGAAGCTGTAGGGTGTAAAATATATATATATTATATATATATATATATATATATATGATCGATTAAGTGATAAGAAAATGTCACCTAAGACAGCATTAAAAAGTGTAATTTTATTGACAACAGCTTGAAAGTGACCTAAGCCTAGAGTAGAAAACTATCTTTGTTTGAAATAATTATGAAAAATCTAAGACTTATATAACATACCGTACATAATTCATAGATAGGATATATATATAGTGAATAATGTGTATTTTAAACTTTATATAGTAAATTTCATATTTTTACAAAACTCTATGTATATGTATGTATCAGTAAGGTCGCAGAGCAGTAGTAGATGACCTCGATGTATATTTTCTTTCTTTCTTTCATTTTTACTTTTTTTTTCCCACCGTTTAATTACTTATGCTATTTATAATTATATTTAATTATTTACATATTAACAATGACGCAGCGTATAAAAAGCCACCCTATACTATCTCAAAAACAACTGATCACCAGTATAGTAGTAGAAACCTAATAGACACTTACTAGATTAATTAATATTTTACTTTTTTTCTTTTCTTTTCTTTCATTTACTTCAACATTAAAGAGCGCTCAAGTAGCTTGTCTAAAAAAATTTTGTCGAATCGTTAGTAGTGAAAGTAGAATAAAAAATAATTCATAATTAACTACATATAATGACAAAATGAGAATGAAATTAATATAGTCAATCTACTTCCAACTCCGCAAACTTTTCTTAGATTTTCTTTTCTTTTCTTTTCTTTTCTGCTAATTAATTGATTGATAATTATTTTAATTAGACGGTAATTAATACGTGCGATAATGATTCGAATTTATTCGGCTATAAGAAAAGGAAAATAAACTCGACTGCTGCATATTTTAAATTGTAATAAATCGATGAGATTATACTGCCGATACTTTGGAGCAGAAATAATCCAGCGAGGATAGAGTAACAATAAGTAGGTACATCGAAAAGTAATAAAATCGCGAAAAAAAATAAGTTTGTCGAAAATATGTGATAATCGGGAATAGTAGGTACTTGAACGCTCGAAGGTTTAATAAAAATGGCAGTGTTTTCGGTCAACCTTATACGATTCTTTCAGTTGACTTAATATGTGTGACTACGGGTAGTAAGTATATTATGTTATAACGGTGAATTGATAGGTGAGTGAAATTGCATCGATAAAAAAAAAAAAAAGAAAAAAAAAGAAAAATTTCATTTAAAAAATTGAGGGTGATTTTCTGATGTACATATGTATAATGTATATATGTATGTATGTATGTATGTATGCAATTACAGATTATACCTAAATAGTGTGCCTCTATTTAATCTAAGCATATCTGAAACAGTGTGAAAGATAATCTCGTCACCCACCCTTAGAAATCCTTTCCTTTCCAGATATATGTAATATGATGTGTGATTGATTTGAATAGAAAAATTTATTCCATAGAAATTAGTTATTCAAACTAATGTTAAATGTATAATATATATACTATAATTTGTTGAATGTGAATTTTATTTAATTTAAATAATAGGGGGAAAAAAAACAAATTAAAATTTAAAATAAAAAATCAATGAATCTTTCGTACCTAGGTAATAATAAATAAATATAGAATTGTTAAACTGCACGTTATACAGAGAATGAGAAATTGATAGGAAAAATTAGTTCATTTATTATGTTTTTGTTCGTTTTCTTTTTTTCTTTTTCTTTTTTCTTTTTTCTTTTACTCTTCTCTTCTCTTGTTCTTTCTTTTCATTTATGCTTTGCTCAAGTCCAAACGCATAAATAAATATTGATTATCAATATTGTTACAAATGTAAACAAAATTGTGAAATTAATTATTTAAACTTGGACTATAAAAACGTAGTGTACGGAATAAAGAAATAAATATATATAATGCATCGTATATCATTCTAAGATAATGTACAACAGAGATAATGAAACATTTTACAAGCTGCGTTAATGCTACTTTATCTCATTATCTGCCCTTCTGAACCTCCTCCTCCTCTTCTTCCTCATCTTCCTCTCTCCTCCGTGGCCAATACATTTGATTATCTCAACGATATATTATTTTTGGACCATTTAAACCTAATTGAATCGTCTAATCAACTTATTCTTTCTTTCTTTTTTTTTTTTCATATACCTATATATATATAGTCTTTAGAGAAATTGAATGGCAGCCAGTTTTGACACGGTTTATAAATTAGAATTTCAATTATGGTATATACCTTGTATGTATTATAGTTGTCCTTACGTAATCGGACTTTAATATATATCGTGAATTTAACTCGATTATCATTTTTATTTTTTATCAATATAATAACAATACGCATGCATGTTTTTATGTTTTTATGTTTTTTTTTTTTTCTCTCAATAAGCATGTGCAAGAGGACTATCTGCAATCTGAATATAATTAGGGAATATATTATCATTATTTTTTTTGTTTCTCTTCTTTCTGAGGTTTCTTTTTAATTATAAAACTCGGTTGCAAAATACCTACACATCCGTTATAGATTTAGTCCGCAGATATAAGAATTCAACGTATTTTTCGTATATAGTATTATGTCGTTTATCAATTCTGTAACTGCCAGAGATTTTTATTAATAAAATTCACACTCCTCATTCGCTTTTTTTTTTTTATTTCTGGTTTGTTTCGCATACAGAATTAGTCACTTCGACGGCTCAAACCTGGGTATGTATGCTGTTTACTTTTTATCCGCGAGAGTAAACGTGAAAATATTCTTTCGTATAGTTATACTAACTATGTATAAAAATGAGCAAAACTAAAAGATACAAATTGAAAAGAGAAATTGTCAAGAAAGATATTATTTTTCTTTTCTTTTCTTTTCTTTTCTTCTCCATCAGATGATAATGTATACGTGCATAGACATTGGTGCGTACAGTTTTTCGAAAAGCATGGAAAAAAAAAAAAAAAAAAAAAAAAAAAAAACAAAGTCATATTGTTGCTTATTGTCGTATAAAATAAGTAGATATATCGAGATAAAATAAATGGAATATTGGTTTCGTTTTTTCTTGATAAGGACAACTACTAGTTTTTCAAATCAAATAATAAACATATCAATGACAAATAATATTATTTAATTCTCTATTATTATAGCTTATTTCTTCTTTTTCTTTTTTTTTTCAATTATATTATTGAAAAGCTAAATGAAACAGATTTCGAAAAATCGTGCTTAAGATAAGATCGGAATTTTCGAGAAAAAAAAAAGAATAGCAAAGAAAACGACTCAATTGCTGACGCTGTACGATGTACCCTTATCGTTTTTTTTCCCCTTCTTCTCGATAAACGTAAAACATAGTTTCAGATACTTTAGAACATTTTCATAAGAAACGAGAATGAGTTAGAATCAAAGAAAATTTTCTATCTTTTTATTGCTGTCTTAACGCGGGGTTCTTCAATGAACAGATATTACATAATATCATCACTTTCGAAAATACTTTACGTGTACGTGCCTCTTTAAATAAAATGGATAATTAGGTATTATTGATACCATTACGGTCTGAGAAAGGCTTAAATAAATAAATAAATATTAACGATGATAAGGTAGCAATTTTACGCAGAGTAAATCGATTTAGAGCAATATACATTATGTATCATTTGCAAACGATGAAGAACCACGACAGCTGCTAAGTTTTTCTATTTTCCTATTATTGTTTTTCTTGTTTTTTTTTTCAGTTCTTTAGTTTTTTAAGGTAAGATGATCAGATAATGTAGTTAATTTTTAAATAAAGAGTTAATAATAACAAGAAAATAATTAAATAAGTATGTATGTATGTATGCATGTATGAATGAATTTGACGACAACCTGTATGACAATAATATATGTATGTGAGGTACCCACGTATATCTGCAGCACATTTAACATACAAATCAGGTACACGCTTTTCAAAATTTAATTTTTTTTTTTTTTACCCCATTTTCATTCGTATTTCGCTTTTCGTTTCATTCAATTCAATTACTACACGAAGCAGAACTTTGTTTTAAATTTTTTTTTCTTCCTTTCTTTTTTTTCTTTTTTTTTTTCTTTTCTTTCTTTTAATCTAATTATTATACCTCGGCAGAATATATATTCCCCTAATCCTGATCATAGGAGTTATAAATAATAAATTAAATATCGATCGAAAAAATATTCGTAATTCTTACTTTTGTAAATATTTCTTTAATAAAAAACGTAACAGCTAAATTTATAAACACTGAAAATGTAGATTACAACATAATATACTGTTAACAATTCCATCTTATGGTGGAGAATAGTCGAGTGGCTATATTCTGTTGTACCAACATTGAAATTATCACTATTTAGTATTTATGTGTGTAATGTATTGTACAAATTATTATTCCATACTTTTTGGACAACGTGCTTCTCATTTTACTTTATTATTTTTTTTTTTTTTTCTCTTTTCCTTTTTCCTTTTTTCTTTTCTCTAGTTTTTTTTTTCTTCTTCTCTTCATTTTTCTGTATGTTAATATTATTATTTGCAAAAATATGATTTACTATTTTAACAAAACCTGTACGCTTTTTTTTTTTGTTTTTTTTTTTTGTTTTTTTTTTTTAATTGATTTTTTTCATTTTCATTATTATTATTAATATTATCATTACCATTATTATTATTTTTTATTTTTTATTTTACACTATTGCAACACTGTCCAAAATAGTATAGGTCAAGAATTACAATGCAGCAGGCATTATATATATTTTATATATATATACATATATATATATATGTAATATATATGTATATATATATATACATATACACCATATACCTTTTACATGGTATATATGGTATATATACGACGATATACGTTTTCATTCAACCACATCACTCACACATTCATACGCCATATAATATTTCTATATGGCTATAACTAACGTATTCACGTATTCACGTATTCTCGTCATTGCTAATCGCTATTATCAAGACTATATTCATCATCCTTTCGCCTCTCACAATATGTGCTCATACACATTTATTTTCTATCATCAAATTTATTTATTTATTTATTTATTTATTTATTTAGTTATTTATTTAATTAATTATTTCATCATTGAATCAATTGTTTGTTGTTGGTTTTTTTTTCGTATTTTTTTTTTTTTTTTTTTTATTATTATTTCTATTTTATTTTTTATTTTTTTCGTGTGTTTTGAAAAATAAAGAACGATCTATTATATTACATTTTTAAAAAACATTTTTTTTTTGTTTTCCTTCTTTTTTCTTCTTTGTTTTACTCAGTCATTTACATAGGGAAGCTTAATTTCATCGACGTGGTAAGAAACAACGTTACTTTGAATGTATATGAAATACCAGGCCGACCTATAGTGAGTTCCATTGTACACGTTTTATGATAAACCGCTGCAAAGTATTTTAAAACACAACGGAGATCTGGGTCCAATGAGGCCAGCTCACGCAAGACCATGTAATCAGGGCGCCGGGTATAGGGCGGGTCACTGTCGTTCCTGCCCCTCGCACAACATCACTTTAAGTAAGATTTATAAAGCGTCGTACTTCTACACGTCTCCTTTTCCTGTTCCAAAAGAAATAGAAGGTCCCTGTAATTGACCCTTTTCAGACGCGGTCTCATCGGCATTTGTCTGCTTATACCAGACGTCGAAGAATTCAAACCAGCTCCGCTTCCCATACCACCGCCTGAACCACCCACATCCAACTTTGGCTTTTTGCGGGGACCGATCGCCTGCAATGCTGTTAAATTCGCTTCCCTTTGTCTCAATTCCTCCATCTCGGCTCGTTGCATCTGTTACAAGAAATTTTAAAGTCGCGTTATTGTATAGGGGAATTAGAACAAAGATCGAAAGTCGACTTTTTCTATAATATACACAAGAAAGGACTCCGGGTAATCTCACCTCCTTAGCTTTAGCTTTGAGCTTAGCTTGTTCGGGATCTTCAGTTTTAGCACGACTTTTAGCCGCTCTCAAAAGTAATTCTCTTTCCTGTTCTTCGTGTCTCCTACGCTCTACCCTGTCGAGTTCTTCCAAAAATTTTAATTGCGCTCTTACGTCTTGGGTGACTTCGTATCTTGGATCAACCTGGAAGAAAATATTCTTCAGAATAAAGTACTGCGATAGATTCGCTTATTCGAAACAGATAGATTATAAATTATTGGCAAATACTGATAAATTCAAAACTCCATAGATATAATATTCAACGTTCAAATATCGTTAAAACTTCACCTTGATAAGGTCTATCCTATGCTCAGCTATCACCGCAAGCTTTTCCACTAAATTTTTAAGCCTCTCCTGTGTCGCGTGGGATATTAACGAAGCAACTTCAGCATTAGGCTCTTCTAGTCCGTAACTTGAAACTGAAACAATATTCGATAAGTAAAATATCTTGAGATATTTTGTCAGAGAGATATAATAAAGATTTGAAAGATGAATAATTTGATGAAATACCTTCACCGCCAATAAAACTCACCTATTTGTTTAATCCTTTGCTGAAGCGGAGTCATGTGTAAAAATACCTCGTCTTTACAAGACCGAATTTGCGTCCCAACAAATTCAGTAGATCCAAGAATCCTCTGCGATTCTTCGGCGAGATTCACTCCTCCCATAGCTGCCACATCGTTTATATCGTCGTCGCCACTAGAAAAGCCAAAAACGAAAATCGCCTCGATTAATCCTTTACTCAGTTACCATTGAAATCGAAATCACAGAAGATTAATGCCTATGAATAAAAAATGGTTTCGTTGCCAATTCTACCTCCCATACTTAATCGAATTAGATATATCGACCTGAATACTTACGTGTATCCCGCAGAAGAAAAAGTTTTCTTCTCTTTCTCCTTGGCCGTTGGTTTTGGTACGAGGGAAGGCACTACGGCTTTATTAAGTGTAGTGGTTGCGTTGACGGTCTTGCCCTGTGCAGTAGCAGCTGTCTTCATGATGTTACTAACTATTGGTTTTTGTAAAGTAGGTACAGTCGGTCGAATCCCACTGACTGCGACTGTAGTTTTCACCGTGTGCGCCGTAGGGCTACGAACCATCGTCACCACCGGTCTGATCTAAAAGATTGTATCGCCACTTTTCTAATAAAATAAAAAATATAGTAATCCATTTGAGAATGGATAATATCGAAAAGGAGTTGAGAAACTCATTTATTTTTCGATCATCATTTGCCGCTCCATCGAAGTTTCACTAATTTGAAAAAAAAAATAGAGAAAAAAAAAAAAAAACTCCAGGGATGATATCTGGACTTGTTTTTATTAAAACAATTCTATACGAAGTTAGCCATACCAGTCTCTGTTGGATTGGTTGCGCTGGCCGTTGAACCATCGTAGTAGTACCGGTAAGCGGTGCCATAACTCTAACTTGGGTTGTGGCAATGCCTCCTCCTGTGTGACCTGTACCTGCGACCGCAACTGTTGGCCTCAATTGATTCTGCTGTAAAATAGAACCTAATGAATACTACGAGCATATCATGTGCTAAAAAATGATTTCCTTTTCACCTAGGGAATGAAAATGAAAATGAAAATGAAAATGAAAATGAAAATGAAAATGAAAATGAAAATGAAGATGAGCTGGTTTTACCATTATTCTATAAGAAAATACACAAGTATTAATAAGGTTCGATTGAAATTGATTCTGGATTCTGGAAAAGCTTACCTGCACCTGCGCCATTTGTGTATTATCTGCTATGGAGAAAACCACGTTTGCGGGAGGGGGACGTATACCTTCGATAACTAGATCCTTTGTAACAAGGGACTGTCGTAGAAGAGGTAAACTTTTCTTGAGGAAACCGATTAGGCATGGTTGAGGAGAAGCGTTAAGCAATCTTTCAAGCCTATCACAAAATTCTTCTGGTTCAACTTTAGTATCAATTAATTCTTGAATCAACGTCCGAACATTTCGTTCCACTGATTTAGGTTCTCGACTAGACAACTCTAACAAATTTGCTAAGAATTTACGGCACTTTTCTTTGGTATTATCTGTGGTTTGACGCTGAAAAAGACAAAAAGAAACAATTTTTTTTATTTTATTTTTTTCACACCTTGATCATTGCCGTTACATCTAACACGCGAAATAACAATTTATTAATAATTTACCTGCGCAGGATTTTGTCCTGTTTGGACTTTATTTGCAGTTGGTACAGGGGTTGCAGCAGCAGCGGTAGTTACAGCACCTGGAGTGGTGGTTGATGACGTTGTAACGCTTGCAGCTACCGTCTGAATTGATAGAGTTAATCATTCGTTAAGGGACTGAGATAATTGGATATAATTTTCAATGTTAAAAAGAGAATATGAATAGCGATTTAATACTCGTAAGAAATTTTCAACGGGAAATAAAGTGTTTATCATATTCTTTTTAGTAACATGATGAATTTTTGAATGCAAACTACGATAAAAAAAAAATAATAATACACCACTACTCACACGCAATTTATATCACAGAATAAATTAATATGATAATAAGGCAAAATAATTTTTCACCATCATTCCATCTCACAGAATGATGTTTAGAAATTGAATAAATCATTTAATTGAATGTTGAAATACGAGAATATAGATTATTTATCAATATGGAAACAAACTACCAGATATATATAATCATCAAGTTAATATCTAATTCGCTAAATGCTTTGCCATTCCTAATTATAAACAGAAGATTACTAGAGAATAGTAGAAACATGGTTTCTCACTAAGGCTTTCAAAAAGGCAACAAATAATCGATAAACAAATAGGAAGTAAGGCTGTAAAAGAGATTGTAGAATATAAACTGAATCCGAAAACCATAACTTATATGAATCGAAGGTAAGTCGCTAGATATTAGATTCAAAAATTGAAATAAAAACTACAACAACGTGGAATTAGACTCACTGAAATTAGAATTAATTTATCCTGATCATAAAACAAACCAATATGCGAAATATGAAGTAGATATAAGCGCTATTTATTGGAAGTTTTATATCATTCTCAACTAACACCACATAATCTTGTAATTTGTAAAGACAAAACATAATCATAAAGCATAACACTTCAATTATCACCAGCTAATCTACATTCAACTAATTTTTCTAGTCAGGCGCTCATCCAAAGGAATAAGTTGAATCGATTTGCTGCATGATAAATACGCAGTTCAATGGATAGCTCCTTAGAATGTTCTTTTCGTATTAAGAATTTGTTTTGAAAAAATAATGCGGATGCATAAGCTTGTGTTTTATCGAAGTTCTCTTAAATAATCTTGGAATATGATATTGAAAATCATAAAATAGCAATAACAGAAGCAGTGTGATAAGGAAATGAAAATATTAGAGGTATATCTCGTTTGGTAAAACTTTTGAGGACAATAAATTGATATAACAGAAGACTGTGGCACAGAATAAGGCAACGTATGATTGAATCTATCTACTCAAACAAGACATCGAAGTGAAGTATAAATAAAATATCAACTTGTTAAAGGATAAACGATATGTACACAGCATATTGCCTTACCAAAAACACCATTCCAATAAACTAAATTCAACAAAACAGTGCAATTCTACAACGCCACTACATCGAGAGACTCCTACGAGGTATGAGTGTGCGTCACCTGAACGGGTTTTCTTAGGGTGGCGAGTGGCGGGCCAGTGAACTGAGTGTTCAGCCTACTTACAGCCGGCACAGAGGCTAGGCGAAAGGTCGTGCCTCCAGTCGGAGCGACCACTGCGCCTCCCGCAATACTATTTGGAGTTACAGATCCTCCCCCGGGGGTACCTGCCGTCGGCGCAGGTCCTACCCTCAGCAATTGGTACTGCCCATTTTCAGTTTTCAAAAGTAGATGGCCCTGTGTTCCAGGCTGGAGGCCTTGGAGCGCTTGCAGCGTTATCTGTAATTCAAATTTATGAATGAAAAATACCAGATTTATAAGAGGTAAATAATCACGGGTACAACGAACAGCGATTATATCTGATATACCCGAGCTATACGTGTCTGTGAATTAGGAATCTCGAATCGCAGACTTGTCTAAATGAAAAATCACCAGTTTCTATGATTTTCGAAAAATGTTTATTTGGAGCGCTAATCTCTAGGAATCGGAATAAATCTGAGAAAGGGTCTTGATTTTATCGTTTTGAAACTTTAATAACATTCAAACAACTTTCTTTTTACTCTAATTAATTGGGAAACCAGTGCGTTATACCTGTGAATGACGAACGTGTCAAAACATTGGAATTAAATGAATATAAATTTAGAAAATCTAATTTCACATGAAAAATGAATAGTAAAATAAATCTGAAAAAATAGTACTATTGAAAAATGAATAGTAAAATAAATCTGAAAAAATAGTACGAATGAAAAATGATGAATGAAAATAAGTATTGAAATTGCGATCTTACCCCTGGAGCGCCTGGCCTAGCCCCGACCATGTGTTGTCCGATAACAACCCTTGACGCAACTGGTTTACCAGGTTGTTGTCCAGCGACAGGAGTACCGGGCCTCATAGTGTTTACATTAAGAATTTGTACATTGCTTGGTACAATAGTAGAAGTGACACCAGCTTTTCCTTGCATGGTTGTACTGGCCACATTTCCAGCCACTGAAACAGGTACAGACATTGGGACGGAAACCATTCCCCCGGGTGCCGAGCTAGTCTTTATAACCAAGGCCGTGCCGCCTCCTTGTTTATTAACATTTGTCGAAGCCGAAGAAGAAGAAGAAGAAGAAGATGAACCGGTAGATTGAGTTAAAGAACCAATGTTATGAGCAAGTCCAGATGTCGTTTGTAATACAGTTTGCGTAGTAACCCCTAAACTACCGTTGGCTAAATGACCAACTGTTTGGGTAGGAAATGACAGTCTATTATTAACGTTAACAACACCAGTTGTTGATATTGTATGTCCAGTTGATGGATATATTAGTTTAACCGGTTGTTCGTGTGTTTTAGTTGTTATATTTGTTATGTTCGTTTGTTGGTTTGTTGTGACTTGATTTATGTACGCTGCAGAGGGTATTCCTGACTGTGAATGTTGATGCTGTTGCTGCTGGTGTTGCTGGTGTTGCTGTTGCTGTTGCTGTTGTTGCTGTTGCTGTTGTTGCGATGTTGTGTGCACTATTGTATTTGAGGTTACTACGTTCACTGGTAGCAGTGTGTTTGTGGTAATTGATTTATTCGTATCTTGAGATATAATATTAAGATTGTTCATTGATGTAGCACTGCCGCCGTTAGCAACCCCATGTTTCTGCTGTACCGCGGAGATGATGGTAGTACCCCCGTTAGAAATGGCACTGTTTAATTGATGGTTTTGATTAACTGAACCGGAATTAAGTTGATGAGTTGATATAGACGGTGTTGATGTAACTAATTGGGTTTCGAGGGAACCGACAATCGCGTTTACTGCGGATTCGTCTACGTCCGTACTGAGAGCTTCCTCGAGAAACTTAGCTGACGCCATTTTCTTCCAAGCTCCAACTGTAAACTGTTATGCGCATGCGCGTATCAAAAATTATTCCCATGGTGCATTGCCCCTAGCGCAGCTGAAAATTGTATACATCATATCTTCTGTTTACCATCGGGCAGTACACGCGCAAATCGATATTACGATACATCGTTTACTATGTTATTTTTATTTTTATTTTTACATTTACGCCAATAAAACACTGGTCATTTTATTTTTATTTAAGGTTACGTAATAACGAACGCCCAACTAGTTCTTACGACTTTCCCTCCTTTATACAGAGAGATATGGCTGTCAATCAGTAGAACACCAAAACACGTCACCCGCCAAAATGGCCAACTTAGAAATACGGAAAATAAAACTACTCGTCAATTATATAATGCGACCACTAGCCGCACCACTGTTACCATTTAACTAGTTGTAAGAAATTTTTTTTACATTTTACAGATACCATTCAATACTTTTGTTGATTCGTTATTGAAATACGATCGTCCATTAACTATTTTATCATATACGACGCGTCGCCGCAGATCGCAGAACAAATCTTTCATGCGCGGTCGCAAACTCAACCTGTTTTACTCGTCAAGGGGGAAGGGTTGACTACTTATCGGTAGAGTAAAGACTAGTGTAATCCTCGACTATCAGTAGTTTGACAACACGCCGCGTGTGGCATTACCATCTGGGTTTTATCCCGCGGCAAAATAGCCGCACTTTCAAATCATTCGAACGAGATAATATGCAATGTGCATTCAAAGAATTCAAAAATTTTAATTTAGTATTCGAAAGATGAAACAAACGTTTCGTTTCGATTATTTGAATGCAAAACGTATACTTATAGTAATTCTGTGAAAAATAAGAAACTAGCCAGATTTCCAAGATCGCAGATTAATCTTCTGATTCTGAAATTGGCTGAAGATGCACGTTATAAAATATCCTTAGAATAATTATTGATTACTTAACTTCTGACTTGTTTTTGCTCTTTGCAATGAAACAGCTGCAACAAAAATCTGTATAATTTGAAATGCAGAATTCAAGAAGTCGAAAATAGCAGAGCATATCCAATATAGTGTACATAGTATAAATACGTTGGTTTACCGAGAAAATAGAAACGACCACAGATCGCGATGTAAATGAAAGACACATAGATATATGTATTATTGTAAAGGAATTTTATACAAAAGATAACGACTAAATTAATCTGTAACAAGGAATTGACAATTTGCACATACATAATGTGAATAACTATGATGATGAAGTATTATTATGTTTATACAATATGTATATGTCACGGTGTGGGAGACCAATTGGGCCACGTTGTAATAACGCTGTACAAAGCATTACCAGGGCTAAGAGTTTTGGAAATCTGTCGATGTCCTAAAAGTTTATAATCAGGAGCAATTTTCCCAGTCTTCACCCCAAACTCAATAAGTTGTTTAGCGGCCTCCAGCTGATTCTGCGGAGGTATGACGTCGTTGAAGGTACCTATGAAGGAGATTCCGATGCTCTTCGCGTTGTAACCGTATGAATGTGCTCCGACGTATTCCCAGCTGCGTCCTACGTAGGCGTAACCATCCCCGCCGATTAGAAAATTGTAAGCAATGTCAGACCAGCCCCGGGACTCTATGTGAAACGTCTGAGCGAATCGAACGCGGAATGTGCACTCTGACTGTGTTTTGCAAAAATCTGTTGCGGTGTGACTTATGATCACGTACGGAACCGGAAGCTGCATTTTGTCCAAGACCACTGTAGGCGGTTGCGCTCCCCATTCCGCTCTTTCAATGAAACGGAGCTTGGTTAACAGTTCTATGAAAAAGATTAGTTTTTAGTTAGTTAGAGTATACTATATCAAGTATATCAAGTATATCAAGCCTATTATACATGTGTGTATGAAACATGTCAAGCGTCCGTGTGAATTATTATAGGAATTCGTCTGCGATTGTTACGTATATTCGTACATCGGCCATATACTATAGGTAATTTGATTCCTATCATTTTTACCATCTCCACCTGAAACAGGAATTTGTGGAAAAATCGGACTCGGCGCTACTGAATTCCGTGAGAGTAACACCACACCGATAACCACCGCGGCAACGAGGCAGGAACCCAAGGCACACATCAAAGCCACACATCTCCAAGATAACAGCCAAGCGTAGCATTGTATTACTGAAACGATATGCCATTTATTTTCAAATTTCAGCTCATTTTTATTTCATAGTAATTTCATTCTATAAAATAATATGTCTTGAATTTTCTCATACACTATAAGTTCTGTTCATTTATATATTTATAATCGTACGTTTCTCGAAAAGATTGATATGTACACTACATAAATTCTGATTTAGTATTCGAAGATATGAAATTTGAATAAAAATCTAACATCTATGTTTAAACTCGATACGCGCAGTTTTTAAGACTCTTCGGGGATTGAAAATATTAACACATCTGGTATCGGTCTGATAAAAAAGTGCGCAAATTTTTTTTTCCTTGTTTATAGTATATTTATCCATTTTATTATCTTAAGAAGATTTGTTGCGTCATACTCCGCTCTGCAGTTTTTCCTCGTAAATATACCCATAATACGCAGACGCAAGATCCAATTCGTAATGAGGATTCTATGATAAAAATAAAAATAGTCCGCTGTACCAAATATATACACGATTACAATATTGAAATAGCAGATCGATCATTTTTCTATACGATTGTCCCGGGTATTGTAGAACCCTTGATACCGACGGTGTTGAATCCATGTCTGTATCATGTTGTTCTTTTTAAGCTTTCACCGTAGCTATGTCGTAAGCAGACATTTAATATGATAAGTATTTTTCTATAATTAAGATTTGCTCATTTTTGCAAGCCTTAATGAAATGGCTGTGATTAAAATATTGCTATAGTTTACTCATGGGGGGTCGAAAAACTCCTCGAAAAAACACATGGGTATATGTAACATCGGGAAAATTCAGAGAAATCGATAGGGAAAACAGGAATACCCGCACATATACACACGTCTGTGTATAGGTATATATGCATGCAGTACACATATATTGTAACTCTCAAGTGGTCAAATGCAGAAGATTAGACATGGCGTGGATTTTTTCTTTCTTTCATATATTGTGATCGCGAAAGCTGAATTCCCAGAGTCTGGTTTTAAATGTAGTAATGTAATTTAGCATTCGATTCTCGTAGTATACATGACGCAGAGAATGACGATGCAGCGCTACCACAGAAATTCACGTGATTGTTATACAGTCATTGCAACTATCAACAAGTTATAAAATAAAGTTACACCAAAGTCCATGAATATATATATATACCTGCTATACTATGTTGTTCGAAAGTTGGAATAATCATAACATATAGGTAATTTAGATATCCCGTGATAGCATATTCACCTTCAGAATCGTTCTGCGAGTTTACGGGATCGTCCGACTTCGCGTCTTCATCGGAAGCTCGGTATCTATCCGGTGCAAAGGCGGCGCTTCCATTTTTTTGAAGTTTATCAGGTTCGTATCGAATGTCTTCGGCGGCATCATCCTCCGCTGAATTAGGATTCGCGTATACGATTTGTTTGATGGTAACAGGCCCGTTGTAAAAAGTCTTATTCCCGAAGTGTACGTTGGCTGAATTTTTGACACAAACATCACCGAACGTTGGTACTTCACTAATCGGCAGGGTAACTCCATTGTCAAAGTTCTGCTGAAGGGATACAGGTAGATTGAGGTCGTTGCTCCATGATCCTAAGTCGTCCCCCGCCAGGGAATCATCAACGTCACTGTATTGTGTCGAACTAGTGCGGCTAACATCTTCTCGGTCGAGTCTCCTGAGGTCGGATTCACTGCTGACACAGATCGCAGCGTCTGTGCCGTAGCCTTTGTCTTCTAATGAAGAAGTGCCCACGGAACTCGAAGGGTAGTCGACTGTTGTTTCCTCCTCGACAACTCCCCCGATCGTAATGGCCCTATGGCCCCCCGTGTTATGACCACCATTTTGGTCTTCTTCATTCTGGTGCTGGTGAGACTGCTGCTGCTGTGCGACCGTCACCATCCCCACGCCCCGTTCATTGCTGGCTGATGTAGTCAGCTTAACTAATTATGTCCGACTATATGTATAATCGAATCTCTGAGCTAAGGCAGCGAAGCGAAGTGTCGCCTCGCGTCACTTCGCGTCGTTCCCCCGCCTCCGCTACTTCGCGTCTTTTCTCTATCCTCTCTCCTTTCCCTTCGTTCTGATGATTGTAATTTTTTGTAGATTGCCAAGCTACGCATTTAGAGTTTCACGACGTTGCATGCTTCTCGGTTCACCGTTCAATGGTCCTTTTCATCCGTCTGCAACAGCAGACCCTAGTCTGCACGAGCTACTTAACTTTTCGTGGAACTCTTTTGCTGTAAAATATGGCCGCCGTTTCATCGATCCTTTCGCATCTGCAGGTGTTTAAGCAATTATTCATATATAGCTTGAATCTAGGCGGAAATATACCTCAAGGACGCGCTAAAAATTTTCTCATTACACCCAGGTATACGCGCGACTTACCTGATGATGGAAACTGCGCTTCCAATTAATATGCAGAAGTTATTCTTCTGTCGTTGGATCAACCGCGGTACCATCACTTTATTCGATGTCAATTTACTCGCGCACTGCGCATCGGAGCCTAGCTGTCGTTTAGCGTGATAATTTTTCCACGGGGCCGAATTAACTAACGTCGATGAATCCGCTCACTGATGAGGAACTTAAACTCTTCAGTTCTCTTTCTATCCGTCGACGCCACTGCAAACTGCTCCTCCGTTTCACTCGGCGTCCCCTACTACTCTGCACCAATCGTTTCTTTCTCAATACACGTATGCACACCGCCGCATGTACAAATAACCACAAGTGTATGGATACATAACATCGATGTATGTATACTATACGCGCCGAGTTATATCAGTGTAAATTTGTCTGTAAACATGCGGTTTCACATTCATATAGGTATATAGGTATGTAGACGCACACTTATATCGGGCCCTCGTCGATCCCGAGAATGCAAATTTTTAAAGTGGGTAAACGCTGATTTGTTTGAACACTCGACCCAACGAACTTTGTGCGAATTTTTCAAACTAGGTACCGTTAACTGATAATAATCAATCGTTTGAGCGAATTTTCGTGTTATTTGGAAAGTATACACACATCACGAGTTCACTAATTTGTCTGCAACAATCATTAGCTCAGACCTCAGGTCAATTAGTGAGGTTTATACGTACACCTCATTATCTACTGGCCTGTTCGAGTTTCCTGCTATGGAACTTTTCTACTTGAAATGCAGTTCGATGATCTGGGTGTGAATTAACACATATTTAAATTTTTCATGCAATTATAGTGCAGAATGCCGGATCGAACGGACCAGAAATTTGGTAGAAAAATTAACGATGTTGTACAGTTCGTCCACGTTGATGTTTCAAGGAAAACTGGTGCCACGCGGAATCTCGTATTCCGCGAAGGTAACAACCTCGGCGATGTCTCTTCTGGTAGCTGTATTACGAATGGAGACGACTCTATTATTCGTCGAATTTTTTGAACCTCGTTAATTTTTCTTTCACAGAAATCGTATGGTCACCAAGAGTGGAGACCATATCGGGTTTAGCTAACGGATGTGCGTAGAAAACCGTGATATTTCAGCGGAAAGAGATTGCGGCGTACTGAAAGAGCTGTACAGGACAATCGAATAATAGTTAACACTTAACGCCGTTCTTACTCATCAGATAATAGAATAAACGACAAACATACATCAGTACACAACGTTACTGTATGAGTGTAAACCTGCGCTGGGCAAAAAGCAAGATAACATGCTCGCAATAATAATACACGCAGTATTTCTATAGTAAATTAACAAGGAATCGAGTTGTAGGAGACACTTGGGCAAGCCGATGATTGTTCACAATTAATCGCATTCAATTTCAACACTGCAGCTATTCGCAATTAAATGTCAAAGATAGCGCACTCAATTTAATTCCTAAATAATAAAAATTGAGTCCGTAAACTTCCGAGAAACGGAGGAAACAACATGTAGCAATTGCAATTTGTTTTCGCCTCAATTCGAAGTAGATAGCATTCACAAGAGTGATAACACACTGTCAGTTATATACTTTTGAAACAGACTACTCCATGCCAAGGGAACTCAAACTTACTTGTAGCAAATAAAGCGGCGGCGAGATTAGTGTCTGATTAGTGTTGACCGTGATGTGTCTATGTATTGTATAAGCTAAAGTACGGCCCTTGCGATTAGTTAACAGAATAAGAAAATTTAAACGATGAATTAAAAGAGTGGGAGGATTGTAGCGATATAAATCGAAACGATAATGTATACACAGATGACGCACACCCGGATATTTTTATCACGATAACTGGAGCAACAAAATCTAAGAGCACTATTAGATATGGAACAAGCCCTGCAATGGAGTCCACGCAGCGATAACGTATTCGAATCGACAGTATTCGACTCCAAAAAAATTTCAGAAATGATTTTAGATTCGTAGATGATAAGAATGGCAATAAAACATGTTCAAATATGAAGCAATTTAAACAATTTATTACTTTCATTCCATGATAAGACGCGATGATGAAATCTGGAAATTGATCTCTGTAGACCGCGAGACTTCGGAGGTCAAGATCAGTTAATACCATAAATTGTATTAGTTTAAATCGAACAACCTTAAGCTATGGATTATTAATTATCATATCTGATATTTCATATATACATTATGCAATGGCCAATGGGTACAGAATAATATAGCGGGTAGTTTATTAAAAATATCATTAATCTATACCTAGGTAAGTGAAGGTACCATTATAATAGTGCGGCCACTGCTTCATATCCGACAGTAAATTTTTTCCAGGACTCTTCGTGTTATCAACCTGACTGTGAGCAATCAGCCGATAATCCTCGTCAAGTTTTCTTAATTCAACTCCTCGCTTCAGCAGCGCTTGCACAGCCATTCGTTGCCTGTCTGTTACTTGGTTGAAAATGTAATTTCCAACAAACGATATCTGAATTGAGTTGTTTCTGAGATAGTTTTGAATATCCCAGCCCAAGGCTTCGTAAATGTTGCCATCTCCTCCGACCAAGAAATTATACCTAATATCTACGTGATTGGAGTCACTAACGTGATGACTTTGTACCGTTTGCAAAATGTTGGAGCATTTGTCTAATGTCATACACTGAGAGGTCGCCGTATGACTAATGATAACTAAATTTATCGGATGAACAAGAGTTCGGTTTTGATAACCGTCGCGAATTTCCTCGCCGCCCCATCGATCCCTCTTGAATATATGAATGTCGTTTCCAAGATCACTCTCATCTGAAACGATAAGATCTCAAATTAAGTATCGTGCCGAATTTATTTTCTCATTTGAAATAAGATCTGTGATATTTTGTACAAGTTTCTCCGTTCGAGGTACTCAGCTGAGATTCTTTTCGGCATCAGATTTGCGAGTAAACGATAGTTCGCATACCTGCAGGTGCAAGAGGCATGTCTGCTGAATCTTTGGCCAGAACAGTCAAAGATAGTACAACCACAATGACTACAAAAACAATAGTTGCAAGGATGATGCATCCCAATTTGAGTAGTAGATTTGATCTCGTCGGATGAACAACTTTTCTCGCTGAAATATTCACGGTCACATCAGGCTCGGATTCCTCAACGAATTTGGCTGTAAATTATGACACAACGATTTATTTGACCACTGCAATGCCGAGTCCACTATCGTATGTATCTAAAAGTATTCAAGTCGACTTTGAGCATGCCAACACCAATTTTACATACCAGGTACGTTTTGCGAGGCTGCCCCTGCAGACCTAGACGATGCTGACGCTTTGTACGACCCCGAGTCCATGATTTTTTAATTTCAAGTCTGTCTGTTCACTGTATAGCTATGCTACTGGCAGTCAACCGATATGATGACAATATCATTGGTTCACAAGGAAACCACCAGAACGTTAGCCATGACGACTTATTGCATACACGTGGCGAGAAATTGCGGCGGATAAAAAGTGTGAATAATGTTTTTTCCCTATCCCCCTGACCGTTTATCGTTTGTCCAACACTTTCAGGATTCGCGAACTTCGCATATGTGTATAAGAACGGAGATTATTTCGAAAGTCACCGCTAACGATAAGACTGTGTGTTCAGTATATTCCAGTCCGAAGTTGAACGCGTTACATGAAATAGATCTATGCCATGGCTTATAAAACTGTTGTATTTTCGCAAATTTTGAATGCTTCCTGCTGATGAATCAAGATAATTAAATACTAATTCGTTTATTTCACATCATCGTTGACCACGTGTGGGACGACGTTACACTCCCGAGCACGAGTGTCTTTATAAATTTTTTTCAGTAGTAGTTGAAGAGACTTAAGGTGAGGTCGGCTTATATACGAAACTCCTGCACTTACTGCATCTGATCGGCACTTATGGAATTGATCGGTAATTTATTCCGGATTCGTTTCACTCCCCTAATTAGCTGTGTGAAACGAAGACACATCGGACATATTCTAATCTTACAAGTGCAACAGTGCTAAGGGTGGATGAAACTAGCTCGATACATATGGAGTGTATAAAAGCGAACGAATGCGGAAGCCAATATATCATAGTTCATTCATAGATAGTTAAAGGTAGTTGCGTGTATATTACACATATAATTAATTGGCATAAACGGGAAAAACATGTATTGAAAAACCAATTGAATACACAATATTACGAGTATTAATTCATATTCGCATACGGACAGTATGCATACAATAATACAGTACATTTGTACGGTATGTTACGGTGCGGGGGACCAGTGAGGCCATGTTGTAATAACGCTGTACAACGCATCACCCGGGCCAAGAGTTTTGGCAATCTGTCGATGTCCTAAAAGTTTATAATCAGGAGCAATTTTCCCAGTTCTTACCCCAAACTCAATAAGTTCTTGAGCAGCATCCAGCTGATTCTGCGGAGGTATGACTTCGTTGAAGGTACCTATGAAGGAGATTCCGATGCTCTTCGCGTTGTAACCGTATGAATGTGCTCCGATGTATTCCCAGCTGCGTCCTACGTAAGCGTAACCATCCCCGCCGATTAGAAAATTGTAAGCAATGTCAGACCAGCCCCGGGACTCTATGTGAAACGTCTGAGCGAATCGAACGCGGAATGTGCACTCTGACTGTGTTTTGCAAAAATCTGTTGCGGTGTGACTTATGATCACGTACGGAACCGGAAGCTGCATTTTGTCCAAGACCACTGTAGGCGGTTGCGCTCCCCATTCCGCTCTTTCAATGAAACGGAGCCCGGTTAACAGTTCTATGAAAAAGATTAGTTTTCAGTTAGTTAGAGTATATTATATCAAGTATATCAAGTATATCAAGCCTATTATACATGTGTGTATGAAACATGTCAAGCGTCTGTGTGAATTATTATAGGAATTCGTCTGGGATTTTTACGTATATTTGTATATAGGCTATATACGATAGGTAATTTGATTTCTATCATTTTTACCATCTCCACCTGAAACAGGAATTTGTGGAAAAATTGGAGATATGGCAGGTAGAGGTACACCTGCAGGTATATGTGCATGTACATCTGAACGGTTCGAAAGTAGTACTGCACTAAGGATCACGACAGTGAACAGGCTAAGTCCCATGACCAGAGCTACGATTTTCCACATCAATAATTCGGTGTATCTTCCTGTCGCTGAAACCAAATTTCCATTCTAGTCATAGATTACAGCCATTTACGAAGCTTGGACAATCTTCCAGGTAATTTATCAGCCATAACGTTATACTGTTGCATGTATAAGGAAATATATTTAATATAGTGCGAATGCCATTGATGTGTGAATCGCATGAAATTGCGTAGACCTTTTTCTCAGAACAGAATCGTTGTGCAAATTGACCAAGACCGTGGATGTATGACGTCGCACGATAACAATGGCTCTCAAGTTATAGAAAGTATTCTATCTTTAGTAGTAACTCATATCAGTTTAAAAGTGTTTACGCAGCTTTTATTTATCCGGATTGCAATAGGCATGTTTGACGAACAAAAAAGCCTAAGTATAGGAGTTACACGCGAAACGCGTCATCTTTCCGAGTAAGCCAAGAAAATATTTATACCATATTAGAAAGTAGAAACTTACACTACATATCTCATAAAAAATTAACAAATTAAATAATCTGATATAATATCTAAATTCTAATACACGTTCAATATATCGCGTTTCGCCTATAATTTATCACGTTCCACTCAATTCTCATCCATTGAGATGCAAGGAATTTAATTATACCGATTGGATCGGCGTATATTCGAACATACTAACTGCTTAGCCCATTAGCACAATTTCACATACCGGTAACTCGTGGTGAGACGATTTCAGGTCCAAGTGATACTACTTGACACGGTGGTTCCGCGTTAATTTTTGACTCGTCTCTCGACTTGTCTGCAATATTCGATTTGAAACACATTATTACATTACAGGACTGTACCGCAACCAGATCACCAACAGACTACCGTTTATTACGAGCTGCTTCTCGCTCCCGCAAGATTTGACGTGACTTATTATGACTAAAGAATTATCGGTCGGTCCACGGGGAATCACAGAGCGGTTGTGCTACGAAAAAGAAATAGACACTACGGAATGATATACCTCGGTATATGAAGTTCCAAGTATAAAGAAAACAGCAGAGATAAATCTCCGAAGATTGTCAAGCTCATCTCGCACTGCTTAGTTAGTCTTATCATGAGCTATGAAAAATTCACGTCATCAATGTGGATGTCATATATAGGTTTATACCGATATACCGGTTATCGACGAGTGCATATTCGCTTCCATGATTTTCTGCATACCCACTATAGTTTTAGAAGAATACCAGGAATTCCCGAATATTCGAATCTCCAGAAACTTTATTCTCATAAAAATAATAGGATTCGTGAAGACGTGGAGACGTATTATCTAATCGTAACGGAATTACTGTATAAGGAGTCTGGTCCTTTAAACGGACGTTGTATACGCATTATAAAGTTCTTCACGCATGAGGAGTTATTTCATGGACGGTTTTAGATTGAAGGTTGATATTAACGGAGATAAAACATATCACGTGATTTAATTTTCAAATATATTTATCAATATGACATACATACGTTATTTAAAACTAACTCGGTATAATCTATTGTACATAGTTATGCATAAATGATCATAATTTACAGACATATATGTATGTGTATTGCGAATGAATAAATCAAATGTATAATATATATGGGACAATGATATTGAAAGTGACAAAAAAAGAAAGGAGTAATATTAATTCTATGGATGGGGTAAATTACCAATTTTCACTAATTGCCTCGCTCTTTAAGTCTTTATGGCTATAATATGGTTCTGAGTAGACTTGTCATTGAACATAGGGGGAATCACAGATTCGTGTATATTCACGCATATACCTAAAGAAGAGACAATTTAAATGGGGAACAAACATATTTTTGCGAATACATACAACCGTATAGATTAATTTCACCCATGAATTCAGAGCTATACTATGAGATCGAATAGTCTTATATCGCTATATACAGCTCAGCACTAATAATTCATATTACAGCTCATTGCAATAAGGAAAAATGTCATGTACTGAACTAAAATATCACGCGAACTTGTATGGGAATGAAAATTACGCAACTCGGGTTTGATATCAGTATATGATGATTATGAGGAGGAGGATAGTAGTTAATCATGAAGTATCATATGATCTAGTCAATAATTACGATATTGTTGCGCACGTATTAAAATCGATTCCGAGAAATTTTTATCACGTATAAAATTTAAGCCAATAAAACTGGCGAAACTAATTAAAATAAAGAGTCAAGGCTGAGCGACGATAACAAACCGTAATAACTGACTTTACAATCTTTACGGTTGACATTTGCAATTCGCTGGAAAGGATCAATCTCTTTTTGCACATCAATATTCATATATCGAAGACCGATTCTGATGGGGAAAAACTGTGTGATAAAAACCATGTATGCCTGTATTGACGATATTCACCAATTATACTGAGGAGATAAATTTGGTTGTATGAACCGCGATTCTATTCTGACAATTAGTAATGACGAAATTATCTGGGAACAAGAATGATAAATAGTGAAAGACAAACGAAATAGAATGTAGTAAATTTATTAACACCTTCATTTATATATTACGTATCATACATGTCATGATTGTATTAAAGCTTGAAATGACTGCACGAATGATCGCTTGGAATCTATCCAATTTTCATTTATTGACTAAAGTCAATGGCACGAACATTTTTATAACATGTTCTGCCTTTTGTAAAGCAGTATAACTAATTATCACATATGTACACACAAACAATATCTGAACATGTGTGTGTGTAAAATGACAAAAGTTATTTCGCAAGACATGCAAATTTCATATAAAATATGTATAAAATATATTCCTTATTTGTAAAAATAGAGGTATCTACTCTTTGTTACGCCTATCATTGTATGTTTATAAATATGCTTATTTGAATTGAATGTTAATCATTTTGTATAATTCATTAAATGTATTTAGAATTTACGTATAACCGAAATATTCGTCTGTAAAGACACAGGTATAGGCATCATGAATTTATTGATCAAATCAGTGAGACAATAATATCGACAATGACTAATCGATTGACTAATAATAAGAAATTTTCCTTGTTATATACATAATTATATATTATTTACATTTGGAATGTAGTGATCAACACGTACTTCAAATGAGAACAAGTCACATACATGTAAACCCCTTGGCTGGCATATGGTTTGAGCAAATATTCGACTAGTAATGCCAATTGATTGTTTGCGAGATAAGGATTACCGCCGAGGGGTAAATCACGAGGCGGAAACACGTACACCACATCTCCCATCTCCCAACATCTCCCCCTACATTTTCCTAACATTTCTTTGATTTTTCAAGATTTTTCAAGATTTCCCATGATTTTCCAAGATTTTTGATCATTTCCGAACATCTCCCAGTACTTATCTCCCTTTATTTCTCAATATTTCCTAAACATCTCCTGCGTTTTGTACACCAAATCTCCCCTGTGATTCACCCCTCGATTACCGCTAATGAAATATAACCAGATCTCCAAAGCTTGCAGCCTAATTGTAAGCTAATAACTATTTAGAATAATGAAATTCATTCAGATCACAATTTTCTTCTATCCTGCTTGACTCAGTTTAGAATCGATACATCAATCGTATTAAATGAACCGTTTTGAATGTGAACAATTTGAAAGCTTGTAAACAACTTTCAAAATATTATTCAGTAATATAAAAATATATTTACCAGCAGATTGCCAATAGAGGTATCGATACATTGACACAATAAAAATAATATGACTATAAACGCTCTCCGATTTCGAATACCATTTACAATTTTTATGTATAAACTTAGATTCAGAATTTTACAGATCAGAAAAATGATCGTTGCGATGATCCCTATGTGCGATTTTCATCAATGCCTTAATTTTGATCATTATTTTGCGGATGATCAAGTGAAGGTACCATTATAATAGTGCGGCCACTGCTTCATATCCGACAGTAAATTTTTTCCAGGACTCTTCGTATTAACAATCTGACTGTGAGCAACCAGCCAATAATCCTCATCAAGTTTTCCTAATTCAACTCCACGCGTCAGCAGCGCCTGCACTGCCATTCGTTGCCTGTCCATTACTTTGTCATATATGTAATTTCCAATAAACGATATCTGTATCGAATTGTTTCTTAAATAGTTTTGAATATCCCAACCCAAGGCTTCGTAAATGTTGCCATCTCCTCCGACCACGAAATTGTATTTGATATCCACGGAGTCATACTCACTAACGTGATCGCTCTGCATTGTTTGCAGATAGTGTGCGCATTGTTCAAATGTCATGTATTGAATTCTGGATACTGTGTGACTAATAATAACCAAATTTATCGGATGAACAAGAGTTCGGTTTTGATAACCGTCCCGAATTGGACGTCCGCCCCACCGATCTCTCTGGAATATATGAATATCATTTCCAAGATCATTCTCTCCTTCTGGAACAGTAAAATTCAAGCACATATTTACTCAGTAATTGAGCAGCCATAAAGGTAAAACTAACAAGCAGAAAAAACCATCTCACAGAATACAATTCTCAACAAGAATTATAAAGAAAAATCTCTAAAATTCAGTAACATGAAACATTCATTTTGTGATTTGAGATATGTCCTGTGATATATTCCACAGGAATAATTTTCTACAAAGTTTGTAATTCCGGAGTAGTTTTTGGACCTGGATAAGGCAGCATTGCTGTGCTCTGTTCATGCTCGTCCTTTTTCTTTGGATTCAGGAGAGCCAAACACACAACGATCACTACGACAATAACAACAGCAGTTAGAATAAGTATCAATCCCAGTTTCCATGATATATTAGATGTTATTGCATGATAAAACTTCTTTGAAGTATTCAGCGTTACATGAGGCTCTGAATCTTGACCGCATTCTGCTGAAAATCAAAATACAAAAGTGATTATAAAAGCTGAAGAAAAAGAAAAGGTTTCAAGCACTTTGGGTATTAATTACCTTTGTTGGTGGTACCATTTTTCGAAATGTTTGAAATTGTAACATCAGACCTTGGCTGCTCGCCTGTATTCTGATAATGTTGATGTATAACAAATTTAGTTATTGGTTTAATCTCTACATTGGTACTGTTTTTCATTTTTACTACGGTGGTTGCCAGATGGGAGGCGTCAAACCCTGGCAGACCAATTGCCTGCGGTTCACAATAGTCATCAAACTCTTGAACGGTAGAAACTTCATCATCGTCGTTTGAGTCTGAACACGAAGTACTGCGGGAGAGACTAACTGAGGTTATGGTTCCACTGTTTTCAATCATTTTATTCTTCACTTTATCCCTCTTTCAATATTTCACTTGGTCTTGTCTCGTGCAGTCCATCTGTTTGACATTTAGTCTCACGTGTTCGACGCACATACAACTCGTCCCCTAAATCCCGAAATCACATATTCGTTCTCAACCGAGAATCTACGCGAGTAATAAGCTTGTTAAGTTGAAAACAAGATAACTATACGAACGGAAATTCCACACCGAAGCAACTCCAACACTGCAGTGCTTGGCGATAACTGAGCATTGTGTTGTGTCTCATACACATCACACATGCAATGATACAAATGCGACAATGCGTGATAAGATATTAATTGTTGAATCGAGCTAGGAAGACACACGCTCATCTCGCTGTTCGACTACTCTATGCTCGAACGCCGAATCCCCCCTCTTTGGAGTTCCGATTAAAATGGCGGGAAAATAAGTGTCCAATGTCCATTCTCTGAAGTTCACGTGTTGTTTCTTGTTTCTCGTTTGCTTCGACTGTTGTGATAAAAGATACGATTGTGTTGTGTTTTATTCGGGATCGTGAACATGCTGACGATACAGTTCGGACAATGCGGGAACCAAGTCGGCAATAAATTACTTTCTACAATTGCATCAGATTTATATTCTCCGAATACCGGTGTTTCGAGCAAACGTAACTCTGACTATGTTCAGTATGGGTTTGATAAGTGGTTCAAAGGGGTTTCTAAAAATGGTAAGCATATCGCGCGAGCGATCCTCGTCGATACCGAACAGAAAGTTATAAACGAAATATGCAACATCGATGTAAGCGCTTCGACCTGGGCTTACAGTCCACAAAATATAGTCTGTCACGCCGGAGGTGGATCGGCGAACAATTGGGGCTACGGGTATTCCGTTAAAGGTCCTGAGCTAGGGAGCCTAGTATTAGAAGCAGTGAGACAAGAAATAGAAAGAATTGATTCATTCGAGGGAATTTTGGCCATTCTTAGCTCAGCCGGTGGGACGGGTTCTGGAGTAGGTAGTTACGTTATGGAAAATATCCGCGATGAATTCAGGACGAAAACAATAGCTAGCAGTATAGTCTTGCCGTATGCATCGGGCGAAGTTTGCACCCAGAATTACAACACGCTTTTAACGCTGGCGAAATTCGTTGAGGTCACAGACCTGGTGCTGATGTTCGAGAACGATCAGATTCACAGCATATGTCAGAGCTTGATCAAAGTTCAGAATCCGAATTTGAACGACTTGAATGAAGTTATCGGATGCAAACTGGCCGCAGTGTTTCAGCCCGTATTTGAAACCAGCAATATTCTGAGCTCGCTAACTCATGAGATGACTCCACATCCTCAGTATAAAATTGCAGCGATAAGAACCGCCCCGCTTAACACACCTTCGATTTCGATGAACAACGGTGGCTATAAGTGGCTTCCTATCGTTAGACATTTGAAACAAATGTTACGAGCTCCACTTCTCGATTTGGAACTTGTGGATATGGAGACAAGAACACCATCAAGTTCTGCACCCTCAAGGACAACATTTGCCTATTCTAAGTCGGTATCTAACGTGTTGTTTACTCGCGGTTCATCCGTTGATAATGATCGTATAATAGCGAGCGAATTGACTGATAGGAAATTGTATGCCGAATGGTTGCCAAAATCTCAAGAAACTTCACATTTACATCAGCCAAGAAAACTCCTTGGTAAAGATAAGTTCGCAGCACTTGTTACCAACAATTCTCTACTGCATCGACCAATTGATGCAGTCGTGGATAAGGCTTGGAACAGTTACATACATTCTGCATTTTTGCATCAGTATAAACAGCATGGAGTTGGCGAAGACGATTTTCTGCAAGCATTTGCCAAGATTGAAAACGTCGTTAAGGTTTATAAAGAATTAAACAGTTAGGGTATTGGCTTTCGGGCTGCAACAGCCAATTATTGTTTAATGCTGATGTAAATTTACTAATAGATGGGGAGTCGCACTTGTGTGTATTCTTAATTTCCCGAAGTTTATTAACTTAGTTTTTACGTAATATATTTCCTTCTTATATTTACTCAATTTGTGACTTATGCCGGTTGTTTAAAATCATGAAAATGAATTTTGAAAAAGCATTTGTGGTTCTTTTGTTGCAAAATAACTGAGGATGTACGGAGACCACTGAACTGGCTAGAGGACAGAATCAATGCTTATCTTCAGTAATGGGAAAAACCTGCATCTGCTATCATTCGTTAACCATAATTTAATATTATCAACAGTCTGGTGCAATGTCTGTGGTACGGAAGCCGCACTTGATAGCAACGAAAATATCTAAACTTGTTTCACACTGCAGCAGCATAACGATTACAAACTTCTACTTTCCTCTCACTGGTATTAAGTTAATCAATTTTTACGGACATCCTATGGTAAGTTTTAATGTTTTTCCTCCCAACAACACGAACGAAAAAACTGTGCTGAAACCGAAGGTCAATTTTTTTTTTATTATCATCGCTTATTTTTTTTCTTTTCTCATCCAACGCGTAGTATGGGAACAAAAAAGCGGAGATCGCGATCAAAAACCGCGAGATAAAAATGCTGATGATGAATATATGCAATTTTGGAAATACATCATCAACATTCAAAGTCGCAGTTTTGTGTCAATGTCATGAACGAAATTGAAACGCGTTGTCGTATAATTAAATTACGCGCGTAGGTCAAATTGCGAAGGTTGTTGCAGTGTGCGTTAGTTACACATGATTTTCTCCGTGTGTGTAGGTATACCTGTGTGTAGGTATATAGTAGAGAAGAAAACTGCAGACAATTTTCCCGGAATGACAACAACTATTACAGCTCACTCCCACGCGCAATTCTTCTTCGGTGGGGAGAGAAACTCCAATGTCAGAGTTAGAGTTTCCGTTTCACTGCTCTCTCAGCTCGCGATGTTCGATCCACTTCTTCGCAATGTCAGGATTCCTGGAAGTAGTTTACTCAGCGGCCAAAGCCCAGGGGTTCGCAAAATATATTACCTCGAACAGGGGTGAGCGGAGGGAATAAAAACGGGAGAAAAAAATAAGTCTCGGAAGAAGATCGTCCGTACATGAATAGCACCGTTACATAACAGGAATACGTAACGATGCCTTTTTCTAACTCCTCATTTCCCTACAGGGTTTTAGCGTTTAGGGGTAGAACAGGTTCATAAGATTAGATCTTCGCGTAATTCAAATTTTCTCATTCAGTTTCATCTGCAAAATATGTAACTTTACCGCCCTCGCGTATTTCTGCTTACCGAATAGTTTCGTAAGATTCCTTAAGATAATATCAATAACTGTCTTCCCCCAGACTCTTCAGACCCGAATTTCTCAAGCCTCAGATTGTAAACATCGTAGAACTTGTTAATTTGTTATCGAAACGTAAAAAGGTGATATACCTCCCATATTAAAGATCAGCATTAAAACTTTTGCAGAGTTATCTATAATCGAGGAGCTATTCCCGCTCGACTTTTCGAAATCGCGCAATAAAAAATCAACCGTATAGAAATTAAACTAAAAAACAAGAAAATAGTATCGCAGCTCTTTTAGCTCCAGCGAATCAATTAAAAGCCCCGCTTTCTTTAATTCTTTATCTTTATAGACATACACAAGTCGCTTTCATTCCCGATTTATTTTCTCCTCTAAATATCCGCATAGGTATAGATGTTATAATGTCAGGCAAGAAGTATCGAAAATGAAAACAAGATGAACCATACTAGAATCTCGTCAACACCTATAGTGATAATATAATTATGTTCAGCGGAAGCTGAATGCTGATTACAGTTAGCGCAATGTCACGCTATACTACCTTTCACTGGGTCAAGATATCAGTGACCGGAAGTTCAAGGTGATTCTTTAGCCTTAGCGTTAAGAACGTGCGATACATACATAAGGTACCATATATGGTGTATACATGTGTAGGTATGTAGTATAATATTGTACGCCTCATAAACTATTGCATAAGCAGCCGTAAAATGACGACGTTAATTGAAGGGCTGTTCATTTCTTAACTAAAAAGATGATTCACCCCAAAATCGAGTGTTGTTATTAACATAGTCCACGTCATTGGCGAGGCCCTTTATCACACCTATACCATAATTCCCACTCGAGTCCTCCTCCGCCCTTGCGCGCAGGTCGAAACAACCCCGTATAGTTTCCATACAGTCGCGTAATTTTAGAAAATAAAATTTCACGAAAATACAGTTCGGAGATACGTATACGTAGTAATATCCTAGGTGAATTCCTGGAAATCGTAAGAAAAGCTAGTATGAGGAGAAAGAGGGATGTCGATAAATTCGAAAGTTTTTTTTCCGCGGTATAACGGGCTCAGGGTCCGCAGAGGGTAGTTACAAGCCATGGTTTGGGGGTCGGTTCGTCCTCCCCCAATCCTCTGGCAATCCAGCTACGATCCCCGGGAGTTCCAGGAACTCGAAAGGTTAAGTCACCGAGAAACTGGTATGATGTCACGGCGATCGGCGTTCGTGTTGGTGCGTGCGTGCGGAGACACTACCATTGATGAAAACACATGCGTATAAACCACCCTCTGCAATGTTGCGCGCACCAGTCCTCAACCCTTGCGCCGACGGTGTATGACGTCACTGGACGATCGACCGCGGACGAGACGGCGCGACGTCGCCGTTCAAGCGCACAAGGTAGTGGCGGAAGCTAGAAGAGGACGGAATATCGAAGGTGGGATATAAGGGCGCTGGGGAAAGAGGTGGAGGAGACGGAAAGGAGGAGAGAGGCGAAAAATAAAAGGAAAAAGGAAAAGGAAAAGGAATTGGGCGGCAAGAGGCGAACTCTATATCTGAACGAAACAGTTCGTTCAGAACTACGAAGTGAGACGAAGTTAGAGGCTCGTTTTGCCCGCCACCAAGAGACCTGGCAAAGTGAACGTGCAGTGGCCTGATCCCCGAGCCTTCAGACCTCAGGAAGCGCAGCGGGACGAGGAGGAGAGTGGAATAGGTACAACGAGAGGAGCGAGTCCGAGAGAGAACGGATCGGGCTTCGTATACTTCGTGGTTCGGTCTATGGACGAGCGTCGTCGTCCCCCTGCAGGCTAAAGCTGTTTCGAACAAGGCACGCACGCACGCGACGCCAACTCCGTAGGACCCGCACCACCGGACAACATCACCAGCAACAGCAGCAGCAGCAGCAGCAGCAGCAACACCGCGATGTTTTACGCCATTTTGTGTTAGTGTCAAAGAGACGCGTTGGACGTAGCGGGTAGTACCCTCCTATATCAGGGATGTTTTTCACCGCTTCGAATGAATGAGAGATCGTTCGTTATCGAGGTTGTTAATGTTAAGAAGTGTGGGATTTCGTAACGTTGCAGTATAACAGATTGACTGACTGCAGCACTAGTGTCGTGTTAAAAAAAAAACAAAGTGTTTAAGGTATACATATAATTGAACCTGAAATATATAATAATGAACGTTACAAACGAGCCATTATAACGTAACGGGAAAAGGAAAACTCAAGCAGAGAACCAAGGATTGAAAACATTCTGCGCTACGGACAGGTAAGAGAAAAATATCCAAGTATCCAATATTTGGTTAAAAAATTATCTTCGAAGGTACAACAACAACAACAACAACAACAACAACAACAACAACAACAACAACACACTCTCGTTTCTCTTCTTTTCTTTGTAAATCATTATCGAGCCTTGTTATACGTTGAAGGTAACCATATTAAATTGTGTAAGGCGTTAAGGCAGAAAGTGAAAGCCTTCAACTTATAACCGCGCGCGTATGTAGTTCGTAAGTTATTATTTTCTGTATACGGAGCAAGCGGGCGAGCGAACGATCATAAAGAGTTACGGTTGTTTAATGTTATTAATAAAATGTTTGTTAACTTTCCGTCAAAGTGTACAATCATATTATATATCGTTTTTTTTTGCTCCTTTTTTTTCCGTTTCTTTCTTTTTTTATCCTGTTGTAGAATAGTTTAAATACTCTTTATGTGACTATAAGGCATAAGCAATGCATTCGATTCTCCCCCGCGGTATACTACGTATACCTTATAGCTATATGACGTCTATTCTTGAACGCCGGTTCATCTACCTGCCATAGCTTATATATGTATGTATATATCCACTATATGTATATCTATATAACCAGCATAGTACTATGTCACATTCAAAACATTCTGTCGTATAGTATATACCTATATATAGGTATATATATGTATAGCTAGCTACCTGCGGTGGGTACAGTCTGGTCAAACTTCCTGCTCCTTAAAACACCTGAAAATCTTTCGCATACCAACCTGCATACCAAAGTTCGTCTCATACATATCTATACGTCAAGAAACGGGTTACACAACGATGGAACGTAATTTTTTTTTTTTTTTTTTTTTTTTTTTTTCCGTTTTTTTCGTTCTGTTTTATTTATCATTCCTCGTAACCCGTTTCTTTCGTATATATATATATAGGTATATAATATGTATAGTAATTTCATTATTTTTTGCTTTTGTCCTTTTTCTATTACCTATAGTATATAGCATACATCTACCCCATAGTGCTGTCGGCGTGTATTTTTTTTTTTTTTTTTTTTCTTACAACTATAGGTAGAATTTATACTAAAGGCATGCAGTTTTGAAAATACTTTATTAGTTTCGGTAGTATATTAACCGAACTACACTGACATAGGACAGCTACTATAATATCGGAAATATGAATGCCTGGGAAAACAGTACGAGGAAAAAAAAAAAGCGACGATTTTAGTCTTGCCTTAGAATCTATACTAGACAGGAAAATTAGGAAGATAATGATAAAAGTTGGGTTTTCTCTACATGTAAAACAAACTTTCCAAAATCCGTCGTATATTTAGTATTAAAAAAAGAATCAGGATATATTCAGTTATTCCGCAAATCCATTTATCTTATAATAATTCTCGTGTATAGGTGCGTGTGTATATAATAATTTTCCTTCTCACTTTATACCTATGTCATATCCATAATATTGCAGGGTGCTTTGCGCTGCTGCACCCGGAGGGAAACTAACACGCCGATGCGTGTGGAGCGCGTAAAAATTATACACACGCGCTCCTGTGAAGACACACTGACTAGACTACGTATATGCGCAAGAGATACACAAACACGCACACACAAACACACACACACACGAAATTTATACGATACAGAACGAAGGTGCTAGCCATCAGCGGTGCTCATTATATACAAATTACGATTAGGTTTCAGGGCTTGAACTGCAGTATACATAGGTACGTAATAATACATAACGTATGTCTTTCTTACGAAAGTAACAATATATGTAATTGAAATGTTATAAGATATTGAATAGAATAGAGAAGTTCTCGATCTAATTCGATCGTTTCATGTCTTATACACTTCGTATTACGTTATACGATCCGAGAATAAGATTTTCGGCTCGCATTCATATAACATATACATACGGACTATACACCGGGCCGAGAAACTCGAGGGATTTCTACCTTCGATAAGACTATGCGCTGCTTAGATAATTGGGGTGAAACGTTGGTGTGTTGAGGATAGGAGTTATAGGAGTGGCCCAGAAAAAGGGGGAAAAATATGGGGGGTAAATTGACGAGGAACAAAGGTAGTGGTAGTGATGCGGTGGTGACGGTCGAGCTAGACGTGGGCGAGGGTAGAACTAAGGACCCCGTGTTGTACCTATATACTATATATAGTATATACTATATACATGAAGCTCGTAGGACGAAACGAGACGAAACGAGACGAAACAAACCGAAATGAAATGAAATGAAATGAAATAGAATGAAATTGCACGCGTCACCCGGCCAAGAATTTAGTTTACCTTTACCGCGTTGGGGTTGGGGCTGAAGGGGACTTTACCCAGAAGACTAGCTGCAGGCTCTAGCCCTCCATTGTATTTATGCATGTATATGTACAGTCCCTAACGAAACGCTGACCCTTGTTAAAATACGGTTATTATGGAATGGTAACAGGTTTCTAAAACCGAGTTGTCTACCAATTTCTCATCAGTTTATAGCTATAATCAAATAATTATTCCAACACGTTGTTAACAGAGAGTGATGTAGTATTTTCATGCGGAAAGACGGTAAAACCCAGAAGGAAAAAGAAAAAGAAACAGAAAATTATGCATAAAGTAGAAACTGGACTCTGCGATAAATTACATACACCTATACCTACAACAATTTTAACAACAGTTTGATGGACGACGGGCTAAGCGAATGTCTGTCTGCATATGCTGGTGCAGCAGATTACGGATGCATACTATAATTGAGAAAATATAATAAGATAACGTAATTTTCTTCGTATATATAAGAAGAAAAGAGATAAATATATATTATAGCAATTTCTCTCTGTATAGCGATAAGCATTTTTAAATACGCGTCGAAATAATCTACAACAGAAGAAATGCCGCCTGATAAGTAGCCGTTTTAGCCGGCAAAACGTGAGACAATATTATCAGCGACGTGGTGAAATGGAGGAAAAAAACATTCACATTTAGTGTTGCTGGTTTTTTTTTTTTTTTTTTTTTGTTTTTTTTTGTTTCTTTGGTTATTTTTATATCCTTCATTATGTAATACATTATCCATATATATAGGTATATAAACAACAGAAATCTGTTGTATTCTCGTAGGTTTTTACCTATATAATAGGTATGTAGTATATCTATGCGAAGACTCTAGCCCTGCTGTTTCTTATTCTATCTACTTTCGCCTCGACCCCGCTCTGGAAGTTCTAATCACATTTGGGTTCTATTTCCGCTAGGATTAGGACGCTGGAAGCAGGGGCGCGAGAATGCGCACCCCGGCAGAAGCAGACACACTGTCTCAATCCGAGGCCTTTCCCTTTGATACATCAGAATTGGAAAAGGCTGCAGCTGCGGTCAATCAGGTTGTACTATCCGCGTCCCAGCCGGAGACACATATCTTTACGAACAGGTGAGATGCCCAAAAGTTTCTTGTTCTTTTTATTCGTATACTTTATAGATTTTCGGGACATTTAAATTAAAAAAAATAAAAACCATTAATCAAATGTAAATTAGTCGAAAAAATGGCAAGAGAATTTATTATATTAAAGTTGTAGAACTGAAATGCATGTAGTAGGTATATAAGGCCCGAAATAGAATTAAAAGAGAGGAATTTATGCTGCGATAGAATGTGAAGAAAAAGAGGCTGCGCATTTTTGTGGGAAAGAATCTCCCCAAACGGGAAGAATAAAAAATAAATGAGACGAACAAACAAAAAAAGAAAAGGGAGAACTCGAGTTATAAGTATAACATACACTTTGCGCTAGTCCCTAGGTTTGGATCGTATGCAGTATCGGACCTGTTTAGGCAAAGTTGACGTCCTTGATCCTTTCTCTATAGAAATTTATACGCGAATCTGAACCTCTTCTCATTGTCAGTCCGTAAATCATTTATAAGTATAATAATGTATACGAGGTTTGGTTGCGCGACCTGCACGAATGGAAAAAAAAAAAATAACGTAAAAGTTCAACGGCTTCTTTTTGTTCATTTTTTGCACAACACCTGTTATTAGCCGAGGATGATCAATAATATACGCGGGTACTGCCTATACCTACAACTGAACAAAAAAAATAAATTGCGACGAAGAAAATTGCAAAAAATTATGCAGATCGCGGTCTCTGGGACGACGGTCGTATACCTACCTCGGTATACGCTGTATGTACTCGGAATGTCACTGCATTCAGTCGCGAGGGTTTCTGTTCAGCCTTCGCTGTAATTTAAAAATAAATCACAGCTGTTTACAGAGACCGCTGACAATGAGATAAGATCCATCCTTAAGCCGGGTCGAGTAGGTATTGATATTAGAAATATATATATACCTACATATATAAGAAATTTCAAATTTACGAGCGACCGAACACCGACGTAGGTACCTACATAGCTGCATTCTATAACCGAACTTTGACCGTCTCGACGTTAAAATGTCTTGAAGTTTTTCTATCCAAACACGAATAACGGAAACTATATACGCAAAGTATATAGGTATATAATATAAGCACTAACAGTACATACGTAGTGTATAAAAATGTTGAATAGTTATATTATTCGTGGGAGAATATAATCTGAAAATATAAACTAGATTGCAAAACATATATTTATCGCTATACGAAGAATCATTATAAACATTGTGTTTATCCCGGAGATGATGCCTTTGTCCGGCGATTTGCGTGTTATAGTTAACTTTGTTTTGCGGTATAGTACGCGTCTGGTCATTCGCCTTATTTTTATTGCATTTTTAATGCACACTCAACATAGGCGGATGCGCAATAAAAAAAATTATATCTTACAATTTTATGAAATTCTCCTATTTTTTTGTTTTTTTTTTTCTATGTATAATTCTAAGTGTGTAATCATCTATCGATCATGAAATCAGAACGATATGAATTATTTGAATAAAAAAAAAAAAAAAAAAAAAAAAAAAACGTAGTCACATACTCTAATCGATGAAAATATATCTCCGCATTTAATCGGCAGTTGGATGTAATGAAAAATTAAAACCACTATCCGTGGCGTGAAAAAGCATGCGTATACAGCAGCGTAGTACTTGCGTGCGGTACGAGCATACATGTGTTATTGATATGCCGTATTGTACACGTCAGTTATAAAACGTCAAGGCCCACCACCACGCGATTTCAAAGTATCGGTGCGCTGCGCCGCTGAGTTTGTGGCTCTATAAGTACCTATGTGTGTATAGAAAAACGAGTCGCGCTTACGTTCTAAGCCTTATAGCTTTGTGCTTTGGTATATCTGGTGCCACCACCGCGTATAAAGCATACCTATTCGTACCTAATTTGGGTACATATATCGCAGTTGGGGTTCAAGTCCGTTGCGATGTGTCCGCACACAGAGTTATACGATGTGAAATATTGTGTGTATAGGGATCACTCGCTTTCTGTGTACTCTGCGGCGGGTCTAAAACCGATGAAAAAGGAGTAGGAGTAGGCGAAGGAGAAGGAGGAAAGTTTAGAGTCGGGAGAATCGAGAATCGACAGTATCGCTGGAGCTTGTTACATTGGCGGAATGTAGGGAACCCAACAATTTTTCTGCAACAAAGATAAACGCGTAAGTGGTTCGCGGTCTAATCGTCTACTAGTGTATACGGCTACGCAGTGTCGTGTGACGTGCCCGTGGCCTGATTTTACAAATCTTTTACGATAAACGAGTTCGTCCGCGGTTTATTCAGCTCAGTTTTCTTCATATTGTAATACCTACGTTTGAGTTATTTATTTATTCTTTATTTCTTTTTTCTCCAATACTGAAAAAACTATCGTTCTTCGTATGTAACATACCGATATCACCAACTTTACAACTGTGATTGTGACTGTTAATTAAACTCTAGTCCATATGTTTAAAACTAAATCATGGTGTTTGCCGGATTTTTCATCAAAAAAACACACGATGATGTCAACACGATACCAGTCAATGTTGCATCGAGGTGAGTTTCAAGGCCGTACAATCCGCGCTATGATCACGTCTTCGGTAATGATATCAATAAAATTATGTATCAGGTTTGTTTTAGTCTTTACGAAATTCATTTATTCTATTATTTTATTATTTTATTTTTCATAGTAGTTAATGCGGTTCGATAAAAGCTAGAGCAACAATTATACGATAACGAAATTTCCTAATATTATATCTCACATGCTATCGTATATCGGCCCGCGCGTGTCTTTTATATACATATACCTATGCCATATCCTTTCTTCAGAGAACTTTTTTTTTTCAAATTATATTTCACGTATATTATGTGCTCTGAAAGCCTAGTACCTATACTATGGAGCGTTTTATTTATTTTAACACAGAAAGATAAGACCGTTTCGCGTTGTCTTTACACAAGATTTTCGGTTCACATATATATATATATATATATATAGGACATTAGCACGATGCGTGTTAATGTATACCGATAGCGAAAAATAGGACCACGGGTGTTCAACTACCGTTATTATAACTACGTATACGCGCTCATTGATGATAATTATTATTATAAAACGAAATTTTACTCGTCATTATTATATAATGTAAAGTTGAATTCATAATTGACCCAATTTTGCGTTTGCATTATGATAATTAACGATATAGTATATATTATTACGCATCTTCTCGATTTAATGTACGAGATCATAGGAAATCTTCCATAGCAAAGAGGACAAACGAAAATACATGTACCCAAATACATACATACATGCATACACGTTTTATATACATATGTATACTTGGGGCAGAAATTAAACAGATTAGCGGGTGATATACGGCTTCGGAATCACACATACAACCTACCTATTATAGACAATGTCTAAAATTTGTATGCATTTGTTTTCAACAATTTTTCAATCCCGATATTCATGCACCTATTACACTATTACTGCGATATTGGGTTTTCGTTGATCAGGATTAATTGCGAGAAAATAATGTTTGCGCTAAAATTAGAACAAATAAAAAATGCAAAAAAGAAACGCGTGATGTGATAATTTAGTATAATATTACAGCAGGTGTTTTTCAGCCTAATTAATAACTATAGACGATAGGATATTGGTATACTGTTAATTTTTTTTTTTTCTTTCAAGAATAACAAATATGCACTACCCACCCACTTCAGTGACGTGTGTTACGCAATAGTCAGATTAAAATGAGATATCAGTGTTGTTTGTTTCGCATGCTTCGCGAATCGCGATCAAATATTCATTTAAAACTATCTATAATACGCACGCGTATAGTACGGAGAATATTGGGGGATATTAATTAAAATCGGAAGAAATTAGAATCCATGTTCAGATAAAAGACTTTGTTAATGTTTTTAAACTAATGGAATATTTATCACTTAATGATGATGTAATTTTTATGACAATTGCATTTTATAGATTAGAAAAATAATTCACATTTTATCTATACTTATACAGCTCACGTATTTCCATGTACAATAATATGTGATAATAAAATTCCTATATACTTACATTTAATCACTGTATGTAATTCCATAATCGCATTATAATATATCTTTTTAATAAATACGTATGAATAATATTGCGGACGTTTAATTAAAAGAAAATAAATTTATGATCACGGCAGTATGCTGTGTATTCAAGAGGAGCTGGGGCAGCTGAGTGGAATTGCTGGGGGACTCACAATAGCTAGTCCCCATGAAATACCATTACCTGCAGATAGCAGTAATACAGAAAGTAATAGTAAATCGAGCGAAAGTGCCACAAAGTCTACTCCTGTATCTGGTACATTAGATGCTCAGAGGTCCGGGTGGATTGAGGGTATTTTTGGATGTCTTCGACCCGTGTGGACAATTATCGGCAAAGCTGCTGTTAACGAAATCAAAGGACACCAAAGTACGTTTCAATCAATCTCTATACTTGAAAATAAAATTCAAGTTTCCAGTTTCTTTTTGGTGAATTTAAAAAAAATTTTTTTTTAATATATTTTGAATCAAAAAACGTATAAAGGTCAGGAGGATCTGAAATTTTTTGTCATTTTTCTGACCACCCTGTAGGTCGCAGTTCTAGTAGTAAATTTTTATAAAAATACTAAGACTTGTGTAATCATTTTTAGCCGATGATTGGGAGATACCTTTTGAATCAATCAGCGAATTAGAATGGCTAGGATCTGGAGCTCAAGGTGCGGTTTTCAGGGGAAAGCTGACCGGCGAAGTGGTAGCTGTTAAAAAAGTGAAAGAACCACGTGAGACTGATATACGCCATTTGCGGAAGCTCAATCATCCAAATATTGTGAAATTCAAGTATGTTTGGCAATTAAAACTCACTAGAATACCATTTTTCTTTATATTAATACTTTTCCTACGAATTTTGTCGAATAATAACGTTTCTTTCACAGAGGGGTCTGCACACAAGCACCATGCTATTGTATTGTCATGGAATTTTGCCCGTACGGACCATTGTACGATTTGTTACGTGCCGGAGAGCCTGTGCCACCTCATAGGCTCGTTTCTTGGGCTAAACAAATTGCTGCTGGAATGCACTATCTTCATTCGCATAAGATTATTCACAGGGATCTAAAGAGTCCTAAGTAAGAACGATGAGCTTTACCTGTAACTTCATTGATGCTAATTCTATTGGGTGTTTACAAGAATTTTAAATGGCTTTGTATATTTCTCTAAAATTTGAAGAGCTTGTAGACACCGTGTAACAATCTCATAAACGGTGGCTCTAAATATTCTAAGTACTTGTTACTTTTCAGCGTATTAATTGGCCGCGGAGAAGTTGTAAAAATCAGTGACTTCGGTACCAGTAGAGAGTGGAATGAGATTAGTACCCGGATGAGTTTTGCCGGTACCGTTGCATGGATGGCGCCAGAGATTATACGGAGTGAACCATGTTCTGAGAAAGTTGATATATGGTAAAGAAATTTAAAATCTAAATCTAAAGGCCAACAGTCACATTTAGTCTTAGTTAATCAAGAAAATTCATTGTTAAGAGCCACGAATTTTTATCTAGGTCCTATGGAGTCGTACTATGGGAACTTTTGAGCGGAGAGATACCATACAAGGATGTAGATTCATCAGCGATTATTTGGGGCGTTGGAAATAATTCACTTCATCTACCAATTCCTGCCAGTTGTCCAGAGGGCTTCCGACTTCTTGTTAAACAATGCTGGGCTGCAAAACCACGCAACAGACCGTCCTTCAAGCACATTCTTATTCATCTTGATATCGCAGCTGTTGAAGTTCTAAGCACTAAGGCCGACGAATATTTTAAAACACAACAATCCTGGAAAGAAGAGATCAGGGTGCATATGAAGCAGATGCAAACTAACAGCTGTAGCACTCCGAGGTTTGAGGCTGATCTTATTAGACGAAGAGAAGATGAGCTCAGGCATGCTCAGGACATCAGAGAACATTACGAACGGAAGCTTGAGAGAACCAATAATCTATATTTAGAATTAAATGCGGTTTTGCTACAGCTTGAACAGCGTGAAAGAGACGTAGTAAAGTGAGTATGATCAGAATTCTTTGATTATCATAAGTTTTATCATAAAAATGATGAAAAAAACATTTTTGAATGATAAAATGAACGAATTTGCTACAGTATACATATTATGAATATTTTTAAAGGAGAGAACAGCAGACTGGATATAAACAGTGTAAGAAACGACTGACCCATCCTTTCCTCAAAGCTCAAGAAAGACTTCACCGTAGACGTAATCCTACGATAAACTTGTCTACCTCATCAACGCCAACTACACCTCCATCGCCTGCAGAATCTCCGCAGGTAAATTTCGACTTTTCAGTTCTAGATCAAGTTTAGTAATGAACAAATCATTACCGATGTGTTTTCTGTTGCAGAGTCCTGTTAAAGCGACTTTATATACACAATTGAATGAGTCTAATCAACCAGAAACAGTTGTAGCACCCAGTAATAGCTCTAAACAACGGAAATACAGGCATCGTAGAGTCGGTTCTGGTTGTGGCGTTAGTTCCAGTCCTAGAACAAGTCCGCATCATGAAAGAAAGGTGATAATAAATATTTGGGACCATTTTTTTGAGTACGTTTTGCAGAAATTGATCTCAATTTCAAACTTTATTTTCCTCCTGTTGTATAATTCGACTTTAAAGTCATTTCTTATGGATTACAGAACGCAGACATAGGTCATCATCGATATGTCGATAGCCAAACTCAAACAGATGTTATGGATCTGAGTGAGACTGACTTTAGTCCTGTGGGACAGACCGGCTGCGTATCTGTGGATAAATTTGTATTGGAATTATCGAGCAGACAATCATCGTCGAGACGCAAATCTGAATGTATTAATGGCAACACAGTACCATCAGAAACTCATTACAGGATGCAATCCAGTCCTTGTTCAAGCCCTGAACCACCTGATGAAAATCATACGAATGGAAACGAACGACTCAGAGATTGTAGCGATGACGATCATCTCGAAACTCTTGGTAGAAAAGTTAGCGAGATATTTAATGCTAATCGACTTATTTCCTCCATAGATAATGGAAATTGTGACGATGTTATTATATCGCACAGGTAAGAACTAAGAACTGTGAGCATAAACTTTTTTTAAATGTGTATAACTGATGTGAAATATTTGAAAGTAAGACTGAATTAATCTTCGCCCCTTCTGAATATCAGATTTAATGTTCAGCAGGTGTAACGACGATCTTATCAAGATCCCGGGACAGTTTTGCGGAGTTATTATCAGCGGAACCGACGTTCACAATGATTCAGACCATAAATCAAGGCCTTGTTCAGATGCTATGGACTCGCTTTGTGATCACGAAGATGAGGCTTGTGAGGAGAGTTGGTCTGATGAAGAAGGGGAGGATCCCAGTTATACTTATAACTTTACTCTGAGGCGTAGAAGGTTCGTAAAACTGCTGATAATCAATGAAATGTATACTTGGACCCATAAAGCTTCGACGAATTATAATCTCCGGATTTTTTTTACAATTTACAGCATTGCAAGGAGGCCTATAGGACCTGGATGTAGAATGAGAAGATTTAAGCAAACACCTACAAATATCGAAGGCGTTCTTGCTTCAGATGAAGAAAATACTTCGGAATACTCACACCCACCATCCAGCCAGTCTTCAACGTTAGAAAGCAATCCGGAAGTTCAAAGAGCTCTTCGTCATATACAACATTCACAGAAGGTGAGAATTGTCTAGATATTCTCGATTTATTTCATCTCGGTATTTTTTTGAATTCTTATTCATTACTTGATGTTTGTTTTTTTTTTTTTTATATTTTGCAGAGAAAAGGCATAGATGACGAGGGGACTTCGGATACGTCGAGTCAATCAGAAACTGACGAGGTCAGTGATACAACAATTGCATCACAGCCAGCTAAGGCGACTGTAATTATCGAAAGCACTGTATAGGGTATGAACAGTAGTATAAATTATAATACCTTATTTATAGACTATATAAATATTAACGAAATACAAAGAGCATTACCATAACATGATTAAAGAAATTTAAAGAAAAATAAAAGAAAAATAGAAATATAGGTATATATGGCTAGGGCAGCTGCTGGATGACAGTGTCTTATACATTTCTGATATTTTTAATGCAATAAATTAGCTGCGTTTTATATAGTTTATAAGCAGGGTAAAAGAAATAGTTTAAAATAAATAACAGTGAATTGTTTATGGAAAAATTGAATTATAGGTATATATTATTACTTATTTATAAATGAAATGGACAAAATTCAAGTATATTATGTATTCATTTTTCATTTTTCATTGTGATAAAGAATTTGGTCGAATTTTTTTCACAGAAATTATTGTTCAACGTTAGATCATTCATATTAAAAGCTCAAATTATTTCACATTCCATAAGTGAGTGTGTGACAAAGATCAAGAAAAACTAAAATCACATTCGTTCAAAATACCTAATTTTCACAGATTTCCAACGACTTGAGTGCAAAATAAATAGAAAAAGTGCCATATAGGTAGCTAGTGTATCATACAGTATAAGACTTGTTAGCTGAGTTAAATAAAAAAAAAAAATAACAGAGATCGGGGATTTATCTGAAAAAATAAAAAAACGAAATTAATGCTAACTAAATTATCTTTACTAACGATACATACATATTGATATTTTACCGTTCCATACATCATTATCATTGGATGTAAATATAGATATAATATGCATTTGTATTAATTTTTTTTTTCATTTTTTTTTTTTTTTTATCAAAGTTAGAGACATTCTTTATTTGTAAAAAGAAACATTCGTTATAACTTCGTTTTACTTTACACATAACAGTTCCTTTTAGATAATATTTTAGTCGATATATATTATCATTTTATTTTAAGTATACTTCGTTTTTTGAGAGCTTGAACAAAAAAAAAAAACAAACAAAAAAAATTGATTTCAATCATTGATGTTGTAGTTTATATATTAATCATGATGATGAAATTTCAATTAACTGTATTACCAGCTGCCCGGCATCGTGATGAAAAATTAAATTTTTTTGAAAGTGATTAAAATTTATACTCGTCTGGTGCCTTATACACTAAAAATAAGAGTTATTCTTTGAAAAATTTACCTAAAAACTTCGTTTTTCTAACAATTGTATAAGCTAATAGCTTCCTTTTTCCTCAATCTTACAATTTGTGATAAAACAAAAAAAAAGAAAAAAGAAAAAATTGAATAACAATAAGTAGTTGAGATCCTAATGATTTGCACTGCCAAAGTTAATCGAAAATAATAATTTTTTTGTCCTTCATTAATTATTATCAAAGCTTTTGAAATTGATGATTTATTTTCACAATACTGGCAGCTGTATTATACACAACTCTGAATTATTCAAACAGATGTTTAAATTCATGTTATGATCCTTAAATTTGCTCTCAGAAAATATTTAGTATATAAAATGGCTATTCAGGTTTTCCATACAGGTAACTTCTCGGTTCTTGAACTTATACTGATTCATCCCCTGATAATGTATTTAGCTTGTAATTCCAGAGTCCCTTATATCTGTATATCTATGTTGTACTTTGTGTTTAGTGAAAAAATTCAGGAAATTTAGAATATAGACACTATTCATATTCTTAATTGTAATTTTAAGATATTCCTAAAGTACATGTATACATATAGGACACATCGTGCAACGTTTACTCATTCAAACAATAATATTTATTTCCACAAACAAAAAAAAACAAAACAAAAAAACAAAAAAGCTGAAAAAAAAACCTCTACAAAGTAATACAAAGATCGTTAGATGAAGCAAGTTTAATGTGTACACTTGGCCTCTAAGTTAATTATACATAATACATTATAGGTATATAGTAATGCAAAATTAATTATAAGTAAAAAAAAAAGCAAGAAAAGTGAAAGAAATTGAAAAAATTTATGAAATTATTAAGGATTATAATTACGATTAGTAAAATTTGCAAAAATAGACCTTTTCTAATGAGATGATGATCAGACGGGCAGCTGTATTTAGTTATCAAGTGGGAATCTGCAATATAAATTGGGTCAACCGATCGGTTCCACTTTTTAAATTTATTTCTTTAACGACGTTGTTTTTATCATTATTTCAGGATTAGTTAGGATTTGGAAATATTCACTGATCATAATGATTAGCGAAAGATCTCATATTTTGACTTTACGGCATAAGAGAGGTAATTTAGAAAAAAAGCATCTTATTCGAAAAGGATTATTACTGAGAAAAAAAAATTTCAAGAAATAAGTGCCTACCAGGCAGTTAATGAAAGAGATAATGATGTTTCTTAAGGCAACTGTGTTAATTAAAAACTGATTGAATTTATGATGACGTGCAATTTAGCTAAAACGATTGGTACCCGCGCAGAATGTAGTTAACTGTGTGTTTAACTGAACATAATTTACGTAAATCAGTATATTACTTTATGCTAATTTACATAAAAAAAAAATAAATCCAAGTTACGTGGAATAAAAGAAAAAATGAATATAAAGAAAAAAAAAGAAAAACTAGTGGGCAATGGCACTGAAAATATAAATACCAGAAATAATGATTTGCATTCATCTCATGTACCTGCTTCGAAACTCAAATTGCCTTAATGACAATTATAATAAACATGTAAATATAGACAATACATCTACAATTTTGGAAAAAAAATAAAAATAAAAATAAAAAATAAAGAAAAGTAAGAGTTAAGAAATAAATATGATATGATAGTAATATGCTCAGCGAAATTATTAAAATTTTCGATATGTGTAGGCACATGTTAACTTTATAATCGCCGTATATTATAATGTATCCACCGAATTTATGCGTAGTAATAGCCTACATCATTTCTTTCACAGAGTGGCAGCTAAACTGACTGGTTCTGTAGTCCTATAATCATAGTTATAGAATACACAACTTTGTGTGTTAGATATACAATAAAAGTTCTTTACATACAAATTCCTATTTCTCATCTCCTGATACCAATTATTTAATCATCTTTCATTTGAAATAATTTATAATCAGGGATTATTGAACAACTAGTTGTTTTTGCTGTTTCAAAAAAAGACTTGATTAGTTTATTACAATAATAATTCATTATTTTTTTTTTTTTTTTTCTCTTCCTATACAGTAATATGTAAATATGTAATTTATTACACATATTTCAACTACAGAATATATTATAATATACCAAATCCAAATGAATTTTTATGGGTTTTATCGCCCTGAAAATAAGTGGCAAGTTTATTTCTAAAGAAACTTTTTTTCTTATGAATTTTAAAATTTTTCAATATTATCTGAATCTTATAAATCAGAGCTGAAATTTTTATAAACTGTTCAAATTTGAAGAAATATTGTATGGGTATAAGTAGTTTATAATTAGAACAAAGTAGGTATATATTTTTATTTGATTTTATATTGAATTATTTGGATAGAATGTAACATTTATATCGCAGTAGATATTTATATATCTCATTGTCAGTTAAAAGGTCATTCACATGCACTAATATCGAACTAAGCAATTTTTCTTACCGAGTTCATAATTCGTAACAGATAATATCATAGTATAACAGAGTACGATTAATCATATACATAATCGATACGTGATGTAATAAATGAGAAAATTTCAAAGAAGCTTTGGTCGAGCCAGAAATGATTACATCATGAGAGAGCATTGATTTAAAGTATTTAAACTTTGAGACTATAAATCAGTGGCAAGTTTGAATGGTCCTGTTTGAATAATTTTCTTATCGAATACACGAGTTGTAATCAAATTAAAATACAACAGATTATTATCATCAATTACTAATAATTTTTCCATGAATTATTACAATCTACCCTGTTAATTAATTAGATAAATGAAGAACAATTCGATTACATACTCCTTGTTTTCAATAGAAACATTATGACGTATCACATAATATCATATTCCAAAATTGAACTTATACATTTAGAGCTAAAGCCTATTTTACTACGCTAATTTAGTATACATAGATAACAAACTTCTTTTTTTTTTCTTTTCTTTTTTTTTTTTTTTCTACGTATTATATTACAGAGGAAAGTTATTATCGGTCGTTAAAGATGATGACAGAACTGGTGAAAAAAAAAAAATCCAATTTTTCTATTTAATGAGGCTTCATATCACATACCTATCATTTAATAATCAAATGTTAAGTAAGCCTTATCAGAATAATCTGATGTTTGAATTAAAGTTATTTAATCACTTGAATTAACAGCGGATAATTGATTGAATTAAATACTATTTTTGACACGGAACATAAGAGGAATCTCACAATCATTCAAATCAAAGTCATTTAGAATCTAGTAATGGCACAATTGGATATTATAGAGTCCAACCAGATTAGATAATGGCAATTCTCTGCACGTCCAATTTTTATTCTTAACTTTTGAATTTCTTTCTAACAAAACTGATGATACAAATTAAGCAATAACATCAAAACAAGATGTTGGCTCTAAACTATGATTTAATCATCGAATAAATACGAAGATTAAACAAACATCCGAGTATATTATAATCGTTAAATAATGATCAAACAATTTGTCCAAGCAATAAATGCAGACTTTAGAGAATTTCAAATGCACGATAGTTAAACGGACTTGTATTTTAAAGCGAAATATAATTTCTCTCTTCAAATATTTACGCTCTTTAGTACTTGGGGTAAACTTTATACACATGTTTTTCTTCTTTTATCCAATAAATAAAACAATAATTACAATTTTCCTATACAACATGCTGTAACCATCAGTTCACCAGTAAAAAGAATTGTGAAGAAATTCGGCGGTAGATCTGTACAAGGAAGAAGCGCTCTGTCTCAAACCGGTAAACAGAGATACAACTCCCTCCTTTTCCTCCTCTTTTTCATCTTCCTCAGGCAAATATTCAGGCATCTCCTCACACTCTCCTGTCTCTGTATTTACCTGTGAAATAGAATTGAAAAAAATATATATATATAATTTGTGATCAATCACAAGAGTGAAATATCACAAGTCTCTCATTGTCTTAATACCAATTTGACCAAAAACTCTTGGTTGTATTTATTCCTTGTGACAAGTCTGGCCTCCATATTCTCGGTGTTGTTTTGAATGATTTCTGCTATATGTCGAGCGGTAAGACTGCTCAAAGTCCGCATTGTTACTCGCTGATGTTCTACGTCGACAACAAGGGATATCAATCCGTCAATTCTTATCAAAGTAGCTTCTAATTCTCCCCGAGTTTCCTGTGAGAAAAGTTAGCCAAAATTTGCGTTTTATCAAAATCTTGGGGAACCAAGATTCCAACTGTTCCCTATTACGTACCGGTAGCAAGCCATGAACGTGAAGAACAATTACATGGGTTTGGAGCTTTTTTGGCTCTATGATTCTCCGGCAGCGAATATGGAGGTTGTAAATTGGGGGTTTTAGTCTCTCGATATCATCTTTGATGCAACGAGCCTGTTTAGCCAGTTTTGGCTCACTTTCCGAGTGTTTATTGATCACTGAATCGAGGGCTTCTCTAATGCCAAAGGTGGAGGTTATGTGAGTGTAATTTTCGACGTTTTTTACGAATATTTCGAGAGTGTCAAGCGCGATTTCAACCACCTCTGTATCAGGCATTTCTAGTACATACGCCAGGTATGAGAGGACAGTTTTATCCTGTAAAATAATATACATACGTTAAAGTTAGCGAGGTTGTGAATTATATTTGAAGGTTAATCTTACTTTCAATATCGTATCATGGTTGGAGAAATTGTCTGCCAATTTTTTGTACGTCTCAAGGGTTGTCCTTAGTTCATTTTTATCAACCGGATCGACCATTTTCTTATTTTCTTCAATCGCTTTATGTTCTTATATTGACATCTAACAGGTTTAGAATAATATCGCACTGCTAATTGTACACACACCACAAACTATGCAAAATCAAATGCCAAAACACGAAGCAGACACTTTTATCAAATCATAATCTATGATTGGACGACAGGTGGGGGATACGTCACGATCCATGCAAAGTGAAAAACCTACGATGGTATCGTCATGTCGCGGTTTAAACTACGAACTATTTTTGCCGACGGTACAGGCGCACGCCTTATTATCTGCAACTTGTGGGACAGTCGCGTAGATCGGGTCGCAAAGACTTGTCGCAAAGTAGACAATGGATAACAAAAAAAAAAAAGATTCTTGTAGAACCCAGTAAAATTAGTTATACAATAAATAGTATAGCATCGTATTGTAATACGAATGTAAAATTTTATACAAAACTAACTTCGATATGCTGCAATTGAAACAGAAACACGTCACGCCGTCGTATTAGACGACGAAGGGTAGGCGTGCTGCCCCTTTGCGGTAGCCCCGTAGAGCTGGGGATAAGATCGGACGGTAGAGAGAGTAGTGAGATCTACTTTCTTATCGACGAAAATGTCGGTAACCTTACCGACGAAAATGTCGGTAAGGTTACCGACGAAAATGCCGGTAAGGTTACCGACAGAAATGTCGGTAAGGTAGAAGTGCTTAAAAAAAATTATTAGTTTTTCAATCGTGAAACTAACACATTAGATATTAGAGAGCAAAAAAAATAGCTTCAAGTTCGAATAGTCGAACAGGAAATAAATAGGAAGAGAAAGAAGAGCATGCAAAAAGCAGAGAGTTTGGTAGCGTGAAGGTCGGCGTCCTCTTCGAGCGCAGCATCCCTGACCTCTGTACCCCCACGTAGGCACAGAGATGCAGCGAAGCGTTTTGCCCATTCAAATGATTCAATCGAGATTGGCACCGTGTGCCATAGATACGCGATTAATTACACAACGATTTCTATTAGGTGAATTTGAACAAAAGAATTAGTTGTATTGATAAATGAAATGTAGAAGTAGTACTAAGCGGAATGATCTGATTATTATTTATAAGGAATTTCATTACTGAAAGAAATGAGCTTCTGATAATTCTTGGTGCCAACTCATGCGAATCATTTGACGCTGTGAAATAATAGAAATAATATACGACGTCCGCAAATTATCGCGACCTGCCTGCCCCACGCCTCAATCCCAAAACCGACGAACGCGAAGAATATATTCTATATAACCGCACGCGTTTCGCACTCAAGCACACACCCCCCTGTATTAACTACTTTCGTTGGTATCCATCGTGAAATTTTAAACCGAGCAAAACCTAGACATTCACACCAACACATACATAGCTCTCGTCAATCACACCGTGGTGAAAACTTACAATTCCATGTTTTGTGTATAGATGCAGCTGTAGCCTGTAGGGAGAGAACGGATTAAGTCAGGAGATCCTATTCGTTCATATGTATAATATTGTAAATTACTACGATATGACTTTAGTCTAGAATTGATTAAAGTTTGAAATAAGTATCACAATAAAGTTAAATTAGAATAAAATGACCATGAGAGGGATTGCTTTTCGAAATTGGAATTGAATAAATTGTATATGTTGCAAATTATGGGGACTAGAAAATAGTTATGTATTTCAAAATTCTGGCAAACGCGATCTAATAATAAAAAAACATACGAAACATAAACATATATATATATACGTATTAACATGCGAAATAAATTATGTTACCGTCACGCTACCGCGATAGAGAAAATAGAGAAACAGATATAGTAAAGTGTGTAGATATATACAACGATCTTTCTGCCGATGCTAATGATAAATCATATAGCATAAAATCGGCAAATGAACCGAGGAATATTTCATTGCATGCGAGACTCACCATCGTCGATCTCCGGATATACAGGAAAGGATAAAATCCGGAATTACGAGACATGGACCTCGGAATGTAATCCTTTGGAGAAGAAATCTTGGAGCGTGGGTCAGGGTCAGGGTCAGGGTCAGGGTCAGGGGCAGGGGCAGGGGCAGGGGCAGGGCTTGGGGGGATACACTTGATTAATGTGGTCGAATTAAACATACATCATGCATATTTAATATCGTATTATCGTGGGTATAGGGGTTTAATAGAATCGTATTATACGTATGAATTCCATACTTTCGACGAATTTTATATACACAAATACACTCTGGATTACATGTATGAATAACATCATACCATCGATGATTTTTATACACAAATACACTCTGGATTACATGTATGAATAACATCATACCATCGATGATTTTTATACACAAATGCACTCTGGATTATATACCTATGTACGAATTTTATTTCATTAAAATTTGAATGAGACTCGACTCAACGTAGCATTGCATATCTATTCCACATTGCGATGTATACACTAAGACTGCATCTCTCCCGGGTATAAAGGTGTTCGAAATACTTTTTACCGAACCCACGAGTTGAACATACTACAAATGTAGTTAAAGAATGATAGATATACCACGACAGGAATTGAATGTCTCAAATAATTCGAATGTGTTATAATAACGAGGTAAAGTTTCGCCAAGCCACCGAGGGATGGCATCATGGCAGCCGTTGCCACTTATAATTTATACTTTCGGAAAGCATTTTCACTCAGATGAAATTCCTACCTCGCTACACTGATTGATACGTTCACGTATCTTCACGTATACATCTATCTCGTTTATGTGTATACTATACGGAAAAAACTAACCACTAAAATTAACGGTAGGGAAATATAATGAAGATTGATAACGCGATGATCGTTAACCGTCAATCCGTTCGAATATCGATATATAGGTCAATAGTTACCTCATTGGTTGCATGAAAGGGCGTCATGGCGCTGTGACACAAAGCTGAACCAATGACCGACGAGACAAGGTCGCGTTGCCGCCGAAATTATACACGAAGATAACGACCTTACTACTTACATGGGATTTTCGTACGGCAAAATTTTCATCACTCTATTTTCACGGCGAAATTAAACCATGGCGATGCGAAAAAAATGCTAATATGTAGACACAACACCCCGACGCCAAGGCAAGCCTGGACAATGGCCGCCAACAAGTTGGCGTCGCGATTTGATCGCCAATTTGATCTACGGAAATGACTAGACTATAGCGATCGGAAAGAAAATACCGAAAATGTATTGACCTCGTAATATTTATCTCGGCTAACCCGCGAACCGATTCACTGATTCTAACACAATAATTGATTGAGCGCGGGATTAGCCCGTCACAACTTGTCGGAAAATCGCGACTCGGATTTGATACTACATACTCGCGTTATGAGAAACCGTTGGAGAACAAATCGCGTACCCGTTGCTACTCCAAGTCGAACGTTACTGATGATAACTTTGAACCCCTCCGTGTATCTTACGATTAACTTCACCCTCGTTAGAAGATGCGATAATCGATTATCGAATGATCATTGGTTGTACTTTTTTAGCATGAATAAACCATGTCGATAAAACAGATCGGGTTAGAAGGCGAGAAACAATGTTACGTCTTGTTTCCAATACGCCCACACAGAGGGCAGCACGTGGATCAAATCGCCTATAAGCCCGGGCGGTTGGTGCGATTTTTTGGATAAATTGCCTGCCGTCAGGCCCTCGATGTCTCATACAGTTATTTCTATTTCATAAATGTTTTACGTCCAACCCCCGAGAGGGGTGCTGGCCTTTAACACACTGACATCATGCATTGACACTAGAATTGAATACCTCGAATTTCTTTACAACAATAATGTAGAGAGTTTCGAGGGAAACATTGAATACCTCTTTGAGGGTTCTAAATACGATAGAACTGGACATTTCACTTTGAGGTTAGGGTCTTATTACGATCTCATTGATACTTCTCGACTCTTATTTTACAACTTATAATATAATTCAATCGATCAGAATAAATTAGTTTTAAAAATGAGGAATTATTACAGATTGTTGTCTTCGACGTCAAATGACTTGTGGTCTTACTGGCTAACGAGAGAAACCTTGTTGTTTGAATACAGGTTAGGTCATGTATCAAAAAGGCAGATATATCGCATGTTTAGGACAATTAGGAGCTCCGTAGAATCTGCGAGAGAGAAGAGCCCGCTTTACGTAGCTCTGCACAAAATATCTACCTTTTTTTCACAGCGTGATATTTTCTCTCATATCGTTGCGGAAAATCATTCAACTTGCTGCGAAGCTTACAACGTTAAACGTGCGTATAGCTTCGTCGAGAAATAAAATGAAAAGATAAAACAAAATCAGTCTAACACAATCACTTTTTTCATCAGTTAAATTTCAGATCATTCCAGACCTGCTGAAGAAAAGACTAGTCGATCTCAAGGATGGAGTTGCGATAATATTTTGTTCTAAATGGAAAGAGCTCTTGAGATCATTATTCAAGTCTCTATTAGCAAGGGAGAAAGTAAATTTAAACAATACGTGTCTAGCGAGCGAGATAAAATCCGATCCGCGTTTAAATTTTCTACAGCAAAGACTAGAGCTGAGATTAATGAGAGGCGGTCAAATTGGGAAGAGCAGAATAACTAATCAGAATATAGATTCTGAAGTATACAATTTTCCACCTTGCATGAGCAATCTGCACTTTCTTCTCAGACGGAGGCACAGACTCAGTCACAACGCGCGTTTTCACTATAGTCTCTTTCTGAAAGATTGTGGTATGCCCATTGACGAAGCCCTTGGATTCTGGAGGGATGAATACTCGCAGCCTCATACTTGCACTTGCGCATGTTCTCACAATTGGCAAACTGATACTCGCAGATTTACTTACAGTATTAGGCATTTGTACGGACTTGAAGGATCTCACAAAGACTATAGCGCTCCAAATTGCAGCGCTATATGCGTATGTATATAAATTTACGTTTATTCTAGTCTTCTTATTCACAGATTGATAAATTCTTAAGGTACCTAATGTGTTACAGAATGGTTTAGGCGGGCCAAGATACGAGGGTGGTTGTCCATTCAAGAGCTTTGATCGTGAAAAGCTAAAGGAACTTCTAACGCTTGTTACTAAACAAAATGAGACTGAAAAATATCTGGATACTTTTTTGAGCCAAAAACCAGAAGTTGCTTGCGCATCTTTTCTCAAGTTACAACGAATAAAGAACATTGATAACACTTTTGTTAATAGTCCAGTACAGTTTTACCATCTTATGAAGGAATTGGATTAGAGTCTTTTCATTTCCTTAGTGATAACAGGATACTTGCAATAATTTTTATTCTCCTTAGTTTTTAGTCGACTGATTTATTTTTATATATAGACGCATTTGTAAATAGATTATATTATATTTTTAAATAAAAATTGCCTAATAATTTCTCCTGAAACATTCTACCCCTGAATATTTTAAATACCTCCATCTATTTATTCAGTATTTGGATTCGGCATTAATGCTGTGTTTTTAATTATATTATAGAATAAATAGACAGTTTAATTTTATCCCCCAATATTTTATCTACTTTGAAAATTGACTTAGTCCATTTTTTACAACCTCATGATTAACGCCATTGCGAACAAGGATTGAAGTCACTCCGACTTTGGTCAAGTCTTTGATATTTCGATCTTCGTCATCGAAAAATAACATTTCGGTTAAATCGATGCCAGAATTCTTCTGTATTCTGTAACAAGTGTTGAGAGAAATAGAAAAAATTAAGATTCAAAGATACCTTTAGGTCTAAGAAGTGAAACTTCTGAACTATGATATTGATATACCTTGAAAAATGTGTGACTTTACATCCTGGATAAATTTCTTTATATTTAAAGTATTTATCCCAGTCAAAAAGCTTTAGGAGTTGATTAGCTCCTTGGATTTCTGATGTACGTGAGGCTACCCCTAACTCATATCCTTCTTTAAACAATTCTTTAAGAACTCCAGGGACTTCTGGATAATGTTTAATTGAATTACCGTGAGCGTCGACTACTTGGTTGCCTTTTCTGTTGAATAAAAACGGGTTTAAGAATGAATAGTAATATTTTAATAAATTAAAGTAGTTCGAAAAAGCTGAGAAAACCTTTAAAATTATTTTCATTCAATACGAACCCTTTTCTGAAAGGTGGTGTGACGTGAGTATCAACCCAGAACGGCCACAAGGTATAATCTGTAAGATTTTTTCATTGAAATACAAAGTTTGATAAATCTTTAAGATTTTTGATGAACTTGTTGCGTGATAATTTACGTTATTCGTTTATCGTAACTCGTGACATGTGAACGTTGTTAATTTCGCGATTCTCCAATTGTTGGATGGAATATTCAGAGTTAATGCTTCTTTTTTTTTAAATTAAATCCAAAATAGTCAATCACTGTCAACGGTTTAGTCAATCAAGATGCTAAATATGCTTATTTACGTAAGTCTAAGATGATGTGTTGACAGGTTATGGACGCACGTAAATGAAGAAATTTATGAAATGTTGCATCTGATCTATAAAGAATGTCTAACCTAAGTCGAAAACTATCACTCGTGGTCTTTTGTCAGTAGACATTTTATTTGAAATTTATTTAGCAGCGACGTATAACTTCTTCCGCATTGAAAGGTTAGAATCACAATGTTATCTCATCGCACGCTTGAAGTGTAGATCTCTATTTTGCCTACAGATCGCGCGAGGGTATAAAATTTTCGGATTTATGGGTATTATATTCAAATCGTGGCGGCAATCAGACTATCTGAATAAAAGTTTTAAACTCTTTTTCAGATTCATATATCCTAAATTTGTATAAAATTATAAATAAAAAGCATGTATAAGGTATAATAATATGCTTAATTTAAGCATGTAAAAACACTCACAATTAGGCTAGGTATGTATATCTATTTATTTGTATCATTATTTATATTATGTACAAAGTTGGGCTTATCTGTAAGTTGGGCGTAATAGGTAATTTTTTGTTATTTTTTGTTATATATTTTTTTTTTGTTTTTTGTTTTTTTTTGTTTTTTCATTTTTGTTTTGTTTTGTTTTATATATACATTCATATATTATTATCATAGTTACACCGAAAAAATGTTCATAGTCACAAATGTATATAGTATTGTATGTAACTAATGCATTGTGATTAATTTTATATTCCAATTATTTAAGTAGTATACATAGCTATTCCGTTTAATTTTGTTCTCGAATTAAATGTAGTGATGATACCACATTATAAGGTAGTAATGTTAATGTACAATAATAGCCCATGTAACATTCGTACACACTTCACTTTATATAAAGCAATATTAAACAAAGGTATAAAAATATGTTTTCTCAACGACAGTGACCATCTTTTCACCAGAGTATCGAATGCGTTTTTTCATTTTACTGCTATTATTGAAATTCTAATACAGATTCACAGGAGTTAATAATTAAACCGATTGAATATTATATTGAAAGAAATTTTTTTTTAATTAGTCTTTAATTTCTTTATATTATGTAATCAGAAATAATATAAGAGATGCTTATTTATTTTTTTTCTTTTTCTTTTTCTTTTTTTATTGCAAACCCGGAACTATAATGTTATTTTATAAATGTATAAAACTATTACTTTATGAAACACAATAAGAATGAAATAATAAATAAATTCCAATTTGCTTTGTTAGTATCAACAATTGATTTCATTCATCTTGCATCGATATTATGCTGTTTACTCTTGTGGAAAAACAGTCAGTGATTTTGTAGCCATGTAAATAGGACTGTTTGTGATCGTTACTTCACATTGTTACATTTCTTTTATTTTCATTGTTTTTTTTTTCTTTTATTATTATTATTTTATTATTTTTTTTTTTTATTATTTTCTTTCATTTTCAGGATATCTGTGAAAACGAATCGTAGATTATAATACATAACATTCTAGTAATAGATTCCAAACTTTTATACCTCATATCTTACTTTTATTGGTTTTCTCAATGAAATTCAAAATACCCAGAAACTTTGTAATATCAACAACATAATGAATAGACGTAAACTACTGTGAGATAATTAAATAAAAATCAATTTAATTTTTAATGATTTCTCGTCGTTTTTCTTTATCTCAAGATAGATGATATATTATATCAGAAGAAATGATATTTTCTATTTTCTCAATAACAAAATATAATAATAAATGTCAATGATTAAATATAATTTTACAGCTTTTCGAAAACATTATTGATTCAGATTCGATTTTTCTTTTTTTCTTTTCTTTTTGTTTCGTAACTAATTGCATATTCATTGATTAGAATGAACAACTAATCAAAGGATAAACACATTTTGACTCTTTGTTTGTTTTATGAAAAAAACTTAGTTAGGATTTAAGTTATGCTATATGATAGTGAATCAATTTAAGCAGCCCCTGCTTTGAGATATTTTAATTTTACTCTTTTTATCTAACGTAAAATTATGGTTATTTTACAGAAACATTATAATCACAGATTACATTACAATATAGTTAAATCATGTTAATCCACACCCACATGTTAGCTTCTTTACATTTTTTTTATAATGAAATTCGGTTTATTACTCCCCGATCTTATATGATGTTAAATGACATAACTTCTTTTGCTCATTTAGCTAGACTCTAACTACATCAGGTGAATTGTTGTTCATACATTGTATAAATTTCTTATTTTCAATCTACAAATATACATTACACAATTTTTAGAAAAGAAAAACTTGTTTTTATTCATTCTATCCCTACCCCTACGCAATAAAATTGTGTAAGCGTATTAACTATATATTTTAAACCTATAACTTTGATTCGAAATTACGCAAAAGATTATAATGTCTTTTATTCTTAAACTCGTAAATTAAATGTCATCGAAATCTATCCTTGTCTGATCGCATGTATTAATATTACACTATTCTATCGTACAAAATAAAATATTCGCCTTCAAGTTTTGATATAAATTAGATAAAGCTTTCTTTCAAAATCCCTCACTGCTATTATATGTAAATAATATTGTGACAACATTTTTTTGTTCGATAAGATTTTTTTTTTTCTGTTTTTTTCAACTGACGAAAAGAATTATTTGAATCGAGGTGCTTCTTCTCGCCTGCAAATAAATATTCATATTTTTTTTTATGTTGTACAATAAATTAGTGTCAGAACTTTACTTAAAATTTGTGTATATAAATGTCATGTAATGTTTTAAGTGAATTTTTCTTTCCATCGGAACAAATTCTGTCAGTCTCATTTATTTAATTTAGCGGCAGTTTTTATTTGCCCTATCTAGTTGTTTGAGAGAAAAAAAAAAAAAAAAAAAATAATAATTAATAGAATCTAATTTATTATTCATATTAACAATGCACCGATTCTACATTTATGTATAATACCTAGCTGCGTATACAATAACTTTTCTAATCAAAAATAAATTGTATGCATTAACAACAGTGTTAATATATGTGTATGTACGTATGTATGTATGTATGTAGTTTAAATTAGAAAACACAATAGAAACAGACATATGTTATTAGGAATAATTACCAAGAACTTTTAGCGAATATTAATATTAGAGAAAGATGAAAATAAAATACCAATGGCAACGGTGATTAATTTTAAAATTTGAAATCCGTCATTTTACATAGTAATAAACAAACGTCGTATTTTATATTATAATACACACTTTTCATAGTAGTTTAAAAAAATCAGACTTTTTAGGCCTGAAGCCTACGAAACAGTACATTACATCGTATTTTTCTTGGGCTTTATCCTAATCACAGTATTAGGTGGTTTACGATCTTATTAAACAAAAAGAATAACCAGCCACAATTTTAATCGAGGTAATGTGTCATCAAATGGTCACAATTCAGTTGTGTCAAAAAAAGAAGAGAATAAGAAAAAGAAGAAAAAAAAATATAGAAAAAAATCAATATCACACTACGTCAAAATTTGTGGCAACAGTTCTTTCATCACATAATTAAACTTCTCCATTTCACTTCCTGAATATAGCTTAGGTATATTCTCATTAATACAAATTTGGTACGAGTGAGTGATTTCATCAGAGGTAATATTTTCAAACATTTTGTCCAATAGTCTTTGTATTAACAATAAATAGAAATGAAAAAAAAAAAGGAAAAAGACAAAAAGACAAAAAAGAAAAAAAAAACCACAAAAACTTTCATCTTTCGCATAAAATACTATTCACAAATTCTAATAGCCAACTATACGATCGAATGATGTTGGTGTGAAATTAGGTAGTTAAATTTTTGTTAATTAACTGCGGACACATAGTTTGGATAGTCGTCAAACTCTCGATAGACAACAAGTATATAATTATTTACTCATTAGTATTTATTATTTTATGCATAAACCAGCCTTTATTATTATTATTATTATTATTTTTTATTTTTATTTTCTGTATTATTATTAATATTATTATTATACAACCTGCTTTTGTGTATGTGGGTGTGGGTGTATATTTGTGTGTAAATGACCCAAAAGATATCTTAGTATTTTATATCAATAAACTGGGCCAAAGCTGAGAGACCTACAATACTTTATACTAAATCGCCTACAGCACCAACATAATATGAACTCAAATAACTAATATATCAATCAGTTTTTTTTTTCGCTTTTTTTTCTTTCCTTATTTATTTATTTATTTATTTATTTATTTATTTTTAGCTGACTATTAATTTAGTTACATCTCTCATTTGTCGTCTACTTTATTGTAGCTGAACTATTGAAATATAAAGAAATTAAAAGACAGCGTAGTAGTAGCTTAAACTTAAAATATAATTACATACGACAGTAATTCTTTTTATTCAGGAGATTGGTTTTCTTTTTTTCTTTTTTTTGTTTTGTTTTGTTTTTCTCTTTCTCTTTTAGCATCCATTACCTTAATTCTGCATGCATATCAGTAACAAATATATCATATGCGCTCTTAACTATTATAATATGTAGGTACATATAATTATATAACATCTAAAGCCAAGCTCCTGTAATATACACAACACTTGAGGCACTTATTTGTGTGCTCAAATACCATTTTCGTGACATTTTTAGTTTTATTTATTTATTTATTTATTTCTTTTTTTTGTATAGTTTTCTTTTTCTTTTCTTCATATGTTACTTGCTAAAGCATAATTCTAAATCGTCTGATATTCTTTTTAACAATAGTATTAAAAATAAGACAGTGCCGTAATGAGGTTTAAAGACAGCAATATATCTGCCACTTTCCAATATTTAAGAGTTTTTATTTTATGTTTATTTATTTATTTTATTTTTATTTTTTCCCTTTCTTTTCTCATACCAAAGAAGAAGAAGAAGAAGAAGAAGAAGAAGAAGTTAACTAGTTTTCCAGAATGTCTGTAACAAATTATTCACCACAATTATCAACCCTGCACAGACATATCGATAAATAGCAAGTAACAAGTGATAGTTTTTATCGATATTATATTATTATATAAAATACATTGACTATTCAATGGTAATGCGATTAAATTTCAAGAGCAATAAATATGTCAGTATTTTATTTATTTATTTCTTTTCTTTTAATTTGGCTTCGATGTTCAAATTTCTGTCACCTATGTCACCTCAGCACATTTGCTGTTATGATATTTCATTGAATTATGAAAATTATCATTTTTTCTATTTTATTTAATTTTTTAAATAAAATAATTGGAACCTTTTTACTGATTACATTGAAAATCGAGAAGATAAATATTTACAAAAGAAAAGTTTGAATTGATGCTAAAAGTTTGCGTCATATTATCTTTTAGTTAATAAATTACATAACTAAAATTTTCTCTCAATTCATCTTTGATAGATGAATAAAATTTAAACTTGTGTGTCACTGACATTCTGGAATTTATAAGACCTTCTTTTTAGTTTATATTAACAAACTGTAGAGAATAAATAAAATAAAAGATTGAATGAAAGAAGAAAAAAAGAAAGAAAAAGAAATTACAAAAATCAACAATGTATTAATAATTAGATTTCTCAGAGTTGAAAACTGAACACAGAAGTTCTTATAGATATATTAATAGTTTAATAGTGGGAAAGTAAAATTGAGCATTGTACCAGTATGGATGAAATGAAATTTCCTTTGAAAAAAAAGAAAAAAAAAAGATTAATAACAATGGGCCGGTATTTTAAAATGTACAAGCTGCACAGAAATGTCAGGGTTTGGCACAAAGGCGAACGTAATTTCCTAGTTACGGCCCTGAATTAAGGTAACGAAGAAGTGAAGGAATTAAAGTTTCGACAACATCTTAGTTGAACATTGTTATAAGCTAACAAATATGTACCTCCGAAATCACAGAACCAAAGCATTCAACACACTTCTTTTCCTAAAAGAGTGTATTATCCTGCCACCAATTCATATTTATTCTTAAATTTAAGGGCAAATTACTGTTTTTCATGAATATTGTTGTTGTTTTTTTTTTCTAAATTTTTTTTCCTTTTCTTTTATCATTTCTTGTTTATCGATGCCACAGTCATTATAGGCGAAGTCACTGTATAATGTAAAAAGTTTTTTTTCTTGTTTTTGTTTTTTTTTCTGGTTTGTCATCGTTCATTTTATTTTATTTTATTTTATTTTATTTTGTTTTATTTTATTTATTTTTTTCTTTCTTTGTTTTTGTTATTTTTTTTATATGCTCGCCGTGCTCACTTTACGAACTAAAGCGGCAAGCAAATAATCCGTTCAATCCATTTCGAAGTGTAACTCTGCTAAATATCAATATTGATTGCAGTGAAATCTGTAAAAGCACAGGTGATAATGAAAAAATTGAAAACTCTATGCTAAATGAACTCGATTGAAAAAAAAAAACAAATTACATAAAAATAAATAAAATCTTAAAACTCAACGACTCCTTAAAATAACGCCGTCTATTCACGATGAGATGAAAGAATTCTACTTACATATCTGCCTTAAATATTTCCATCCTTCTCATCGGTTTTGTGTTTTATACAACGTAGTTGATCTCGGCAATGTTGTGCTACTTGAGCATAGCTCGGCCTGGTGAGGTCCTGTTGACACAAAAGATTAAAACAATGTTAGATTTCGAGGATATCTGAGGAAGTAATTCAGCTCTAAATAAATGATAAAAAAATTAAGTAATCAATCAATACTGTTTGAGCATGAAATTCACAGATAATAAATTCGAGTATTAGACGATGAAATTGAATGAATGAGAATCGAGTGATAGTTGATTTTATATTTTTTTTTTTCTTTTCGTTCTTTGAGAAGCAATGACTTACTAAAGTAGAATTTGACGTCGCACCGTGTTGAATCTGGGAGTTCTGTTGAGTAGAAGGGATGTCGCAGCTACAGCCGCCGGTTGCTGGATCGTTATCTTCGACCGCATGTGGATTTGTACTAATAGCCTCATCCACGCCATTCACCATGTTCGAGTCATCAGTCTTTACAGATCTGTCAGCGGTGCATTTCAGTAATATATGACTTTTGCCAGGATGTGCATAATAAAATATTCAATACGACGATAAATAAATAGGTAATGAATAAATAAATAAATAGAAAAAGAAAAATTATATGAATATGAAAAGAGAAAAAAAATAATAATAATTATAATAACAATAATAATAATAATAATGTGCATTATATTATGAGGCATGCACAATCCTGGTTATTAGCAATCCGTTGCTAATAAGTATACATACAACAAAAATATATTTATATATGTATAAATATACAAATATATTATATATCTTTAATATGAATAATTTATCAAAAATTTTCGAAATTTTGGGAATGGGTCTTGCAAGGTTGCAACACACTGTTAACAAACCATTATACACATCATTTATTTACTTTTCATTGACAATGATTCTATAGTCATGACCAAATAATAATAATAATAATGAACCATGCTTTTATTGGATTTACGTGTCGAAAAAAAATTACAGCTTAATAATTATCATATTAAAAACTAGAACTTTAATCAAAATGCCTTTAAAAGTAACTTGAAACCGAACAATTAATAATAACATTAATACAATAATAATAATAATAATAATAATAATAATAATAATAATATTAATAATAATAATAATAATAATAATAATAATAATAATAATAATATTAAAGAACCCTGAATATTATAGTAGTCCTCATGTATTGTTCATCATGTGTTGCGACAGTACAGGCATTACCCAAGCTACATAGAGAAACCTATGCAATTGTGCTACCGCATATTACTTCTTGCATGCATTCCGCGCATACATACATACATTTTCAATTTTTTTTTTTTTTTTTTTAATTTGTGACACATTATGTCATAATATTTAACGTTATAAAGAAGGAGAAAAAAAAAATCATAAAACATAACATAGACATAAAAAAAAAAAAAAAAAAACCACAGTACCAGTGCATTTTTATTAACTTTAGCATTGGATTATTTTTGTTGACTACTTAGTACCAAAAACGAACTCTATTTATTTCCAATATCATAATGTAATCAATATTCTAGTAAAATTTAATTTACAGATGTTACTTTCAGAGTTAGGAACAACAGTAGCTCTATTTTTATTTTAATTATCTCAACAGAATTAACTGTTTTCTTTTTTTTTTCTTTTTTTTTTTGTTAAAGTTGCGGCTTAGCGCTAACAACTCTCGTCTTTAGTAATCAATCGGATAAAAAAAAAAAAAAAAAATAATAATAATAATTATAATTATAATGATAATAATAAGAAAAAAAAAAGTACAGATTGATCAAAGAAGAGAAATAGTCGGTTAAGAGAAGAAAGAAAGAGAAAGAAAAAAAATATATATATATAGGTATGATTTATAATGTTGTTTATAAAATGGTAAATGAAATAAAAACCGCACACGCGTATATATATATAAAAATTTTTAACCGACATGTACCAGTAGGCAGCGGTAGATATAAAGCAGTAGTAGAATCGGTTTATAATGGTGTAAAGACTCCTACTACTATAACTTAATCTTTTCTTTTACTTTTTTTTTTTGTTTTTTATTGCGGTGTGTATGTGTTTGATTTATATGGTATGATGAATATAATGTGGTCAGATATTTAGTCGAACGGTAATAAATCTGTGAAATTTAATACACATTCACCCTATGACGCGACAGTAAATAATTAATGTAGCACATAACACAGTCAAAAGAAAAAAAAACATTGAACACAACTCAGTATATTATATCCAACTTCTAATTGATGATCATGTGCTTTAAAATAACTTTAGTTCTCTGTCATATATTTGTCGGTCAGATTTTTATACAGATAATATATATATATATATATATATATGTGTATATATATTTGTATATATATTTGTATTTTTATGAAAAGTAATAAAGTGAAACAGAAATGTTCTCTTTGTAAATACACTAATACTCTGTAGATGAAATGAAATCGATAGTTGCGTTCGTAGATAAAGATAAAGATAAAGATAGAGAGAGATAGAGAGAGAGAGAGTAATAAATGTATGTATATACATATGTATATATATCTGTTAATATATATGTGCACCTTGTATGTATGCATATACACGACGATATAATATTTGTAAGAATAAAGCGCACTCACTTATCGGGAGATGACGGGGGAGTTAGAGTTATCGTGCTGAGAGCGATGTCTGTTGAATCAGTGTTGCTAGCAGAGGAATTTGAGTTTGATGCTGTCGAGACGGATGGTGGAACCGACGCAGTGCCAGGATTGGCAACCACTTCTAGTGTACCGGAAGTGCCACCTGCACTAGAACCAGGACTAGCTGACCTGCTACTGTTGCTAGTCTGCTGCTGCTGCTGCTGTTGTTGTTGCTGTTGTTGTTGTTGTTGTTGATGATACTGTTGAACAGCTCCAACCGGCGGCTCTTTATCTTTTGTGCTTTTCAGTTTAGCGGTGCCTTTGACTACATCGGAAAGCCTGTTTTCCCAATGAGATTGCAAACTCTCTGTGATAGGAGCCTCCATTGAGGCGTTATGCAGCTTTGCCGGATCTGCATCCAAGCCAGGTAGCGGCGGAAATGCTGCTGCTTCCAAGTCAAATTGTACGCCTCTATTGTGTTGCGAATTAGTCGCTAAATTAGACTCTCTTATCGGTGGAAGCGGGCTACTATTTGCCTTGGATATATTATCTTGGTCTTTCGGCCTGCGATGGGGACGATGGCGTTGAAACTGTACAGGTGATTCCAAAGTCTGAACTTCACTTTCTGTTGATGTCTTTACGTGACTGCTACTGAACTGAGCATCTCCCGACAACGTTGTTGTATGGGAAGAATGGAACTTTGTCCCGGTCTGATAGGAAGATGAGGATGTTGGCTTCATTGTTGGCAAGCTTGACGTTGGAGCCGGTATGGTAGTTCCGGATGTTATGGGACCTCCGCTTATCGGAGGATGGGGAGATCGATTCATCGAACCCATTCCACCTCCACCTCCACCTCCGCCTCCGCCTCCGCCTCCTCCTCCACCTCCACCGCCACTATCCATTAAACCTCCTCTCTCAGATCCATTCCTTTGTTTATTTCTACAGAATTTAAATCATCGTGATTTTAATCGCAAAGAATTTTACGAAAATTACAGTACTCGCGAGATTTTATTTTTTATTTGTATTTTAAATGTTTGTCATGTTTGAATCTCATCAAGATTTGGATAAATTTTGTCACGTAGATATAGATAATCCGTTATTAAAATGCGAATAATTGAGTCTAATCAAAATTATGCATTTGTAGAACTTCGGTTCTAAATAATTTTTAAATTAATTAAGAAACCTGTTTGTAGAACTGGAAAAACATGGTTGAAATAAAAGCTTATACTGTCTAAGGCGATATTTGTCACTTCTGTAGTCAGTCTATCTGAAATTGGTCAAACGGTTACAAATCTTATTCCATAAAAGTCGATTGATTTTTTTCCAAGCTCTTCAACGTGTAGAACTTAAAATTGTTCTTCCGATAGACGAAAATCCTAGAAACAATCATGAAAAGAATCTGTTTACCTGTTTCTAGGATTGAATCTTGTATTATGTGGTTTGAATGAACCATGGTGCGGGATTCCGTTCACTGCAAACACACCTGTTACATCAAAATAAGCAGGGCTGCCATGACCCCAAGGTATCATCGAAGCAGGATAAAACGGTTGGTGCTGAAAACAAGGAAACATTAAACATTAGTTCGAATATTTGTGATTAAAAAAAACCAAAGTACATATTTGTGCATATTATTCCCCCAGAACCGGATACTCACATAAACAACCTGATTCGCATACGGTGGCATAGTAGTTTGTGGCATAGTTGTGCCGTTTGTGAATAGATAGCGCTGTTGACCAGGTGGATAGGTGGTCGGATCATAAACCGGCGGAGGAGGAGGAGTAGTTCGATATCCATTTTTGAGTCCCCCGACGACAGGAACCGCAGGTATAGGTAGCCTGTTCATTGGTTTAGCTTTGATACGAGCCATAATTGGCTTTCCCTGAACGACGATTAAAAGAGAGAAGATAAAAAATAGATTATATTGTTTGAGGTATTCAGATAACTAGTGTGACTTGGTCTACTCTTGGCCTTTCTCTTGTACATTTTTGTACTGTATACATTATATATTCATATATAAATTAAATATTGGGGAAGAAAATCACCTGAAATTCTCGAACCTCTTCACGTAGAAACCTATAAGCCTTTTGAGCATCTTCGTCAGATTCAAAAGTCACATACCATGAGCTATTATGGGCAAACTCGCATGATATGAACCTGGGACATCCTTCTCCTGAGAATAAATTCTGTAATGATAAAACTGTGCGTTAAAAATAAATTTTGAACTATATTTTTGTCAATAATTAAATTTAGTTGAGATAAAATTATATTAGAGATTGATTGAATTGTCATTATTTCATTCGTAAAAATATTAATAAATATTTCCAGTTAATTGATTAGCTAACAGACGAGATTCCCGGTGAAAGTTTATAACAATGTTAACGATTCTGACCTCGTTGAAGATAAATTGAGGATAAGTTGGAATAAAAAAATAGATTTGAAATATTATGTAAACATAATTTGATCGGAAGCTGTGAACAATAATTTGAATAAGACTGTATTCACGTTTTGTCTGAATAGTAAGTTGACAAAAAAATTTGTCATCAGTTTTGATTGCGAGTGAAAAAAAAAAAAGAAAAAAAGTTAATTACTTAATTTGAGCCATCCGTTCATCTGATTGAATATTCACAGCCAAGTTTTACATACGTTATTTATTAAGTTTTAGCATCGCTAGCATAATGGGATGGATAAAAAAACTGAAAATTATATTTAGTCACCTTAACATCTTCCAATGGAGTACTGTCTGGTATTTCCCGAAGAATAACAATACACCGTTTATGATTGGGTCTTACTTTCTGCCCTTCTTCGTCCACTTGGACATTAGGAGACTCTCGTAATACCTCAGTTATCAGCTTGATATCTTTAGTCAGCTTTTTAACTTGGTTAAAATTAGCTACTGTCCATATTGGTACATACTGATCGTTATCCATTTGAGATAATAAATATGTATCGTTGGCTAGATTCTCTCTGAAACAGTTGGAAGAGTTAATGAAATTTATTAACTTTTCACTAATCAAGTACAAAAATGTATTAGAACTGACTGAAACGTACAAAACAACATGCGTAATATACCAATTATAGCTCATTATCAGTTAATGTAATTGTGCAATTAGACCCGTTCGTACACTTTATTGTAAACCATAAAACATAAATACAAGGTCATTGCATTGGATTCGTAACGGGTCTAAATGACGGACTGTTATTAGAGCAGATCAACTTTTTAACACAGTTTGGAACTGATTCAATTTTATCAATTTTTTTATTCAAATCTATCCGCATGTGTAAGAAAAAAGACAATCTCTCATTCACTCATTGATCCTGAGGACAGTTAAAGTTAGAAGCAATGTAGTAAAAAGAAAAAGAAATAAAAGATATAGGCGTAAAAATGAAAGTTGAAAGGATTGAAATTGCAGAAATATTATTAAACGCAACTTCTAATATTAAAATGAATATTTTCGTTTTTAAAAACGTTATGAAACATTGAAAGATAAATTTCGTGATATTAATAACCCAGGGAAAGGAGTATTCGTCATTTGAGCATATCTTCTAATCACAATCCAAAGTAAATAAATATGTTTTTTTCTTGCCATGGGGCTGCTATGATATTATAGCCCAGAAAGTATCAGTTGACCCATAATATTTTCAACATGAAATGTGTTTAGTAAACATGGCGCAGAATAAGCTTAGCTCTGCAAGCAAGTTTTCAAACTACATAATAACACGAACTGGTTTCTAGGTGAACATATGTTTACCCCAACAGCCAACAATCTTATCCCTAAATGTTGGATAAAATATTGAAAAAGGGAGAGGAAAGGTCGTCCATCGAACAGCCTGACTTTATAATAAGCGTAAAATGTATAAATTAATGACTCGTGAAGATTTAACGTCGATATTAACAAATGAAGCTTAGAATTAAAAAAATATCGATATCTTTGACTCTACAAAAGATAATTCAGTCTTTGTTTATGATAAAATGATTGTGTAGGATAATTAATACGGCCCACAAAGACTCGGTTTAGCATTGAATGAACTTAATAGATTGAATTGAAATTGTGGGGATTAATCCATAGAGGGTAGAGTCGTAATATTGACTAATTATCACGTCTAGTGAATTCTGTCCAAGTCTAAGACCTCGGAGGCAAGAATAAGAGTTTGCATATATTTGTTTGCTGGATAAAGCCGGTAATAATGAAAAAAATGAAAGTAAAAAAAGCAAAAAACATGATTTTGAGTATAAAAAGACTGTAAATTGAATCGGTCTGTATACCTAATGTGAAATTCCATCTCTATTAACTCCCTGCAGACATATAAGATTTTAAATAATTGAATTATTATGACTCGCAGAGCTAACACCTGCAGATTATTATTATAAATCTCTCAGTCACGTTGGTATGTAATTTTATGAACTAAAAAAAAAAAAAAGAACGACAACAACAAATGAACGGAGATTTAAAGTACGGTAAATATTCCACCTGTAGAAAAAGGGATGAAAAAAAATGTATAAAAAATTGTTTCAATTCAATATCTCTGAAGTATTTTGTTATTACCTCGAGAAGTAGTATTCAAGTTGTGAAGAGAGCATCTGTTTCAATTGGTCAAGAGGTATCCCGGGCATAGAAACATCGGCGAGTGATGAGGCGGAGGCTGAGGCTTCTCCTAACGACGTAACATCTATCGGACTATAAGCAGCCGCCCCTCCCATACTCATAATATGATGCTGCGTTGGATCGAGGCTGCTAGCGCCCGACTCCAGCATTAGTTCTGTACTTGGACCGCCGTTCATGACGCTGTAGTCTAGGCCGGTTGTAATATTAGTTGATGGACCCCTGACTGTACCCAGGGGCTCAGGGGTGGTTGGGTATACCGCCCCTGGTGGGAGCTTCCCAATGTCCCCATTCATGTACACGTACCCTTAGAAAATGGAATAAAGAAAATTCAAAGAACGAAGTAATGTTAACAATAGATTAATTATAGTAGCAGATATAGCGAGTATGTTTTGTTATTCGCAAAGGGTTAAATTAGAAGCAAAGGAACGAATGAAAGAAAAAAAAAATTCAATCCTAATTTTTTTTTTTTATTCAATGTGTATATATATATATATATATATGCGTGTGTGCGTGTGTATTATATATATTTGTATATATATATATATATATATATATATTTCTTTTTTTTTTTTTTTTTTTTTTTTTTATTATCAGTGTTAGATAATGTTCGCGAATGAATATTCAGATGGTGAAATATATGAAATGTGTAGAAATAATGATTTGATGGTGATAAAAACGAACCATACTGTAAGGTTTGATGTGAATAATTGTTGTATCTATATTTGGTGATTTATTCAGGGGTGGTATCAGATAGCGGTATTGTGTTATGTTCCGGTGATTGTTTTTTTTTTTTTTTTTTATGAAAAAATTGTAAGGTTGTTGAATGTAGTAATTTTGAAAAGAGAATACATGCAATATGTTGGATGTGACTGGCCAAATATAGAGAACGATTATGGCTCGGTATTAACGGATGATAAGACAGAGTGACAACTGGCTCTAAACCGCACTTATGTGTAGCAAGTGTCATTACTTAAATCACCATTCATTTTGATATAATCCCGGATTCCATGTGCCTTTATCAATAGCCGAGGTAGCCAGCTTCGTTTACTCGTTCGTTATAGGGAGAACTATGTATAGGGGGATATCGCGGGCGCACCGCTCTGTGCAACACGCACCCTATACGTTATGTTTAGATGGTATATTAGTCGGGCGCAAATACGCGAATCCGATAATATACGTCATTCGAATTAATTTTTATTAAGACGTTTTTAAATTTAACTATTATCTTACCGAGGAGAAGAATCAACTCAACACAATTTCTCAGGGAAACTACAAAATGGCCGACACAGAAAGGCACATGCCGTAGCTCAATGCATTATGGGTTGCAGGTATGTAGGCTGAAAACACTGCCATCTGTTAACATCGTATAAGCACTACGAGATCAAAACCCGAATATGAAATTAAATTCGATGTTTCAACTAAACTGAGGCGAGGTATAAAAACCGTTTCTCAGAATTCATCGCCATAATTTCCTTGTTGTTCTGCATAGTTCAAACAGTATCAGATTTTTAAACGCTTAGTCTTCTTTATTTATTTGTATTATTCTTTTTTTTTTCTTTCTTTCCTGTTCACAATTTAAGATAGAAGAAAAAATAAAAACAAATTAATTAGATGGGATTCATTACTATTCTATTATACTATACGATAGATGCTTCCAAATGCGTAGGATCTAATCTTTCGATGTGAATAATTTTTCCGTTTTATAGAACTGGGACGAGCTAGAAAGGAAAGAGAAAGAGCAATACGTGCATAATATATGTCATCAGAGCAGAATTTTATTTTATCTTGTTATTATATTTATTATCAATGCAGTCACACGCTCGAATGACTCAACATGAAATACAAAGATGAAACTGGTATTATACCATAGGGTACGATAATAAAGAGTTGAAAAAGCGCATTATCGATGTAATCATTTGTTACCCACTTAATATCTATCATTGTAATATTCCGGAAAAAATGAATATTTAAGTATTGCAAAAAAAAACAAGATAACAAAAAAAATTGCCAAAAAAATGAAAAAAAAAAAGAACTATTCAATTCATTTATTTATCTAGAAAATCCATAATTTTATTCAAACAATTAATTGTCAATACTGTTTCAACTTATTTAGTTATTTAAAATTTATATCTTTTGTATATTTTTTATTTAAATCTCAAAAGTAAAAAAAGAATAAAGAAAATAAGAGAAAGGCAAAAACGATTGTACATAATATACGGATTATCGATTAAAATATTATATTTTAATAAATAATACAGTTAGTATGGAGTCAAAGGCACGAAAATTGAAAACAACTGTAATGACATTACTTAAAGCACAAACTAACAATAGTTGGTTGTCCTTATACTGTAGAGAAAAAAAAAGTACTGAAAATAACAAAAAAAATTGAAAAACAAATTGACATTTACATATTATGAGAATCCAGTCATAGACATCTAAGAACACAATTCGCCTCTCTCACTCTCTCTCTCTCTCTCTCTCTCTCTCTCTTTCTTTCTCTCTGAATACATCAATTGCACCCAGATACATATTACCTATTACCAAAACAAAAAACCATCCGTATCTATCGGTATCTGTACCTATCTCTCCTAGTAGTATTAGTAGTAGTAGTAGTATTATTATTATTATTACTATTATTATTTATTATTCTTATTATTTTTTTTTTCAAATTCATCTACAATTATTTTAAATATGTGATAAATTGTTGTATTTTTTTCTTTTTTTTTCTTTTTTTACTTTTCTTCTTCTTTTTCTTTAGCTGATTACCTAACATAAGGCTGAAAAATATTGCTTCCTATAATATTACAAAATGTGTTTCATTAGAATATTATGCCTATAATATAATATACGTTATATTGTTATATATATATATATAATATATATATATTTATATATATTTATAATATATATACATATTTATAACTTTTTTTCTTTCTTTTTTTTTTATTTTTTTTTTATTAAACAAATATATATGCGTATATATAATATAGGATATCCCACGATGTATCAACAAGTAGTAGCGACTGATACAGAAAAATTTATGATGACGAGTTCCTGCTGGCGTTTGATGGTGATGGAGTTTTCTTAGGTAGTGGCATGGATGGCTGGCTGGGTTTTCTTTCGTTCTTTTTTAATTTTTTTTATTTTTTATTTTTTAATTTTTTTTTTACTTTTTTTTTCTTTTTCTTTTTTCTATTCCTTATTAAAAACCGTGAACCTTAAGCTGGTCAGGCTTCGCCAGACCCGATTTTGTTAGCCACTGGCATATATTTTCTCGCTGGTCCCCCTGCAGCTGCAGCACCTCCCCGTACTCCGGGTGCTCAATTACTGTCCCATTGCAGGCGAACTCCTTTAATTTAATATCAACAAATATACATGAGTTTTCTATACAGATTATTGACAAAAGAATCGACATTTATTAATCTGTATTCATTATAATATAAACAAAGACAAGGTCATAAAGTACGAATGTATATTTCGCTGATTTGCAATTGCAGTGAAATAAATGTTTGAAAATGATTAGCGAGTATTTGTATTTGTATTTAAATTATAAAATTTGTTGAATTAGAAACCAAATATAAGATGGATTAAATTTAATATGTAAATTATATACGACGTCAGTTCTAAATATAGAAAAACTTATCATAGATGTATGACTGTTTATAGAATATTTATCGAAACATGTATAGTATAGATATGTATGTATGTATGTATGTATGTATGTATGTATTATATTATATTATATTATATAGTTCACCTTTTTACATGCCCGAACAATTTTTTTCAAGTCATATTCCGAAGAGAGTCCTTGCACCGTGGTTAAGGTCTTACGACCATTTCGTTGTTGAATTCTTATATGCACGAGACCGTCTTGGACATCATCATCTGAACCCTTGATTGCATCTGCAAAGGGGTCTAGAAAAGAGAGAATGAAAAAAAAAGAAAAAAAAATACGTCAATTAATTTATCGAAAATTGGTCATATACGCGGCAGAATTATAGCGAACAAAATTTCGGCTGAAATAGATCAATTGATTCTTTATGATCAACGATTAACCCAGGATGTCGCAATTTCGAGATAAGTTTTGACGGATGAATGGTTCCTTACTGCGTACAATGACGCAAGCAAAGACGCCACCCGCCATTTTGATTAAACTGTCTTTAGTCTATGTGAGCTTAAATGTTAACGTTAATAAATGTCAAATAAATACCGAATGTGTTGAGATTCTGGATGGACATACGACAAACAAAATATATCCCTCGGAGATATAGATCTGCAAATTGCAATTACAATTGAGTATAGTGACGGATGAAATAGGATAACACAGGCACTACGACAGAATACTGCTAAACCCAAAAAACCTTGCACAGAGGCCGAACGCAACCGGAAGTAAAAGTTGCACTTGTCACGAACGAAGATGGGTGGGGTTACCGCAGTGTTCCTAAACACATCAGCCATTCACACCGCCACAGACTATGGAGTATACAATAAGTATACAAACCGCAGGACCAAGAAGAAATTATGAAAATTGGACAATGATTGGTCGTCTATATATAAAAAAAAAGAAAAAAAAAAGAAAACGTAAAGAAAAAAAAAATACAAGATGACTGAAATTTTCTTGACATACATATGTGTATCACTACGTCCTTATGGAGTTATAAGAGAAATATAACCGTGAAATAAAAACAATTTTTGTGCTAAATAAGCACTTTTATAATGATATAATGAACGTATGATGATTACTTGATCTTTGTTTAAAATGTCTAGACACAGGAACGTTCGTTCTATTAATTATTCTGATGGTAAATACCGACTGTTTAGGTTATTTATTTATTTATATTAAATTTTATAAGTTATCAAAACACATACACGTAGGTTATTAAATTCGCAATATTTATTACGTAGAATACGATGGGTATGACGATGTTTATGGACACTCTGTAGAAGATGATTACTGCGTTTCACCTACTGGTAATTACTAAATTTACTATATTATAATTTATAATTTGGGTATAAAAAAATCGACGATGATGCATCGAAGAAGAAGTGTGAACAAAAATTTTGAAAAATAATAACAATAATTAAAAAAAAACTTATTTTAGCGGAGCAATTTTTGTTCGATCGAGAAAAACAGCATAATTTATCATCTTATATCACCGAGGACGATATAGCAGAAGAGGACGAGACTCAGGATGAAACTTTATTACCGTCAAGTTATAAGAGGCCAGAACTTTCAGTACTCGATGCAACGAAGCTAGAATCTGGCATCGAAGTTATAAAAAATGTAGTCGGTGATTCTATTCCAGAATCAACGCTGATAAAAACTATACTCAAACATAATTTTAACGCTGAAGCAGCTCTAGATGATCTTCTAACAACTACCTCACCTATCGTCACATCTGGTGAGTGATTAAATGCATACTATCATTTTTGACTATTCATATTATTAAACTTTGCTTTTCATTCACAGAAAAACCTACGGCTAATAAAAACGACGAGGACCTAACTCAAGGTATATTTTTATCCCCATTTTTATACGTTTTTTTTTTCTAAAAAGGAGATTTTGGAGTTGGAAATTTGTCCAAATTCTCCTTTTTAGATGGAAAAAATAATCCAACGTTCTCTATTAATAATTATATGACCTTGAATTTTTGCCTCTTTTTCATGTGCGGTATTGCTTCGTCGGTAAGGTAAGATCGCTCAGTTCATACCTTTCATGCTCTCGGAGATATGATAGCTTCCCACGTCTCCTCAGGGACTGTTATTCCCAAATTGAAATTCAATAAGAGAGTGAATAGGTTTGATCGTTCTTTAGATAAAGAGGGAGTAACGGTGTCTGAGGAGTTGATAGACACTAATTCTGCAGGGAATACACATTCCACAATTCCAGAATTAATTCTTTACAATAATAGACGAGTTACCCCTGTTACCTCCCAAAGTAACACCAATATTCAAACGTTTGGGTCTTTGGCTGATCTGACGGCTCATCATTTAAAAAAATCTAGTAGTTCGGGGGGAATTAGTAGCCCAGTTATTGGATCACCGAATGCTGGTTTTATGATCCCAAAATTATGGTCAAGGAATGAGACTGTAGCTTCTTCTCCAAACATGGGGTTCGGAGTATCTCCTGAGAATTTGCTTGTTGAAGGGTCTTTAAACTCTGAACTTTTCAATGCGCGGAGTAATGATAGTGAAAATCAGAAGAGGGTTGGTAGAATTAGTCCCGAAATACCTGTGGCTAGTTTTCTTAACGCAAGAAGCCCTTCCCCGGAAGATTGGGTGATAGATTTAAGCACAGCACTGAGCGAGACGTTTTCTAAAGTTGTAACGGCTAGCGAAAAATCAAATTCAAAGTTAGCAGAAGATTTGAGTCAAGACATATCGAGACTGGATATTTATTTGAATACTAATATCCCAGAAATGGCAAAAGTTGATCCTTCCAATGTTTTTTTTGATTGTAACTTGAATCTAAGCCATCTGCAAGATATGAAACTCCCTTATTCAAAGAAAGTGGTTTCTTTGTTTGGGAAAATTTTGTGCCGGAAATGGAAGACTAGAAAACCTTATCTTAGAACAGAAGCTGATGTCGATATCATAGAGCGATTTGACTTTTCGAATCCTTCTCCAGACGATAGGATTCTTGTACATCTTCGAAAAAGATTATAACAAAATTATTCTCTGACTAATACATTATGCAATACTACAAAAGAATCGTACCTATCACATCTTTTAAAAACTTAATTATTCAGAGATTAAATAATACGGGTTTACCTGTACAACGCATCAGTTTACTGATTGCTACAATTAAATAATCTGCACATATAGCAGCATATTTTTTATCGCTACTAAACTGCACTATTTCATCATTATACAATGAATTTGAAAATTACAAATTTCTAAGAGCGCTGTCAAAGCAAATGAACTTTATTTTATACTGGGGTTTTCGAATAATCCCATTCTAATAATATTTTGGAAAGATTATTCAAGTAATCAATATTAATTGCGAATGTATTATACGTAGTCTATCTTTTAATAGTTTTTAATTAATTTTTTTATAATATCTACGACTATTTGCTAAAAGTGTACAAACCACATCCTCGTTTAGTCTAATTCAAAGAGAAATCATATCACAATTTAAATGGTAATTAATTTGGAAAGAATAGTAAATTTATAAATAGTTATACGGTAGGTAAAAAACTTGCGGCTAAAACAGCGGTACCTGCGCTCTCCTCTCCTGCTGTAAAAGTAATTCCATCAGCGACACGTTCGATAGTCAAGGGTTTTGATATTAGTGGAACTGACGGAGATTACCTCCACGCTAAGCTCGAAAGTCCTAGATCCCAGAGTCCCATATCCGGGCAAACATCTCCTGAGGCACGAAGAAAGGATTTGACAATCAACAAAGATGTGAAATTAGTATCTTCGAAATCAAATACTCCAAGATGCCAGTCCCCAGCATCAGAACGAGCGACGCTAGAACAAGATCAAAAATTAAAACCGAATGAAAAAAAGCCTGATGCACTGAGCGTGTTCAAAAATGTCCGAGGCGATACTAAGGATCAATTAAATTTGGTAGTTGTTGGACACGTAGATGCTGGAAAGAGCACATTACTTGGCAGGCTATTATGCGACTTGGGTCAGGTGCCGTCTAAACTTTTGCACAAATTTCAAACGGAGAGTAAAAAGATTGGTAAACAATCGTTTGCTTATGCATGGGTGCTGGACGAAACCGGTGAGGAAAGGTAAAAGAAATCCTAAAGCTGTGCAGCTACCAAAGATATAAATGAGATTTAATGCATGCTTCTATTTCGATCAGAGAACGTGGCATCACGATGGATGTTGGTCACTCAAAATTTGAAACAACTACTAAATTTGTCACACTGCTTGACGCCCCAGGTCATAAGGATTTTATACCAAATATGATTATGGGCGCTACACAAGCTGATGTCGCCTTATTAGTTGTCGACGCAACTCGTGGAGAGTTTGAAACCGGTTTCGATAGCGGTGGACAGACCAGAGAGCATGCGTTGCTCTTGCGTTCTCTTGGTAACTGATATTTGCTCTTTTTAAAATGAAGTACGATTATATTTATCAAAGGATTTCAGGCCTTAGTCTCATTAAACATCATTTTTTCCAGGTGTATCCCAGCTAGCAGTTGTAGTAAACAAACTGGATACAGTAGATTGGTCGAAGGATAGATTCGACGACATAGTTGATAAGATGAGCGTCTTCCTTAAGCAAGCTGGTTTTAGAGATGCGTTAACTTTTGTACCGTGCAGCGGTTTGGCCGGGGAAAACTTAGTCACTAAGTCTAAAGAAGAGGGTCTCACAAAGTGGTAAACAATGATAAACAAGGATTATAATTCTAGAGTAGTTTTCAGAAATACTTATATCTTTTCAGGTACAAGGGTCCCACTTTGGCTGAAGTTATCGATCAATTCAAATGCCCAGAACGCCCTGTTAGCCAGCCTTTCAGATTCTCTGTAAATGATATTTACAAAGGAACTGGTTCCGGCTTTTGCGTATCTGGCCATGTCGAGACTGGGATGGTTTCCACTGGCGACAAGGTGCTGGTATTGCCGCGTAACGAAGTAGCATCTGTGAAAGGTGTGTTCGTCTGGCATACTTGGATCTAAAAGTCACAATTATGTATAAAGTGTACATCTATTATATCAAATTGATTCATTAATCGATATTACTTTTATTTCAGGCTTGCAGATAGACGAGATGCCTGTAACGAATGGTTTTGCTGGTGACCAGCTTGTTTTTACATTAACGGGTATAGACCAGCAGGTAATAGCTGTTGGTGACGTTCTATGTGACCTCCAGCACCCGGTTCCAACAACGACTAGATTCCAAGCGCATGTAGTAATATTTGCTGTAAAAATGCCTATCACTCGTGGACTCCCAGTGGTAATGCATCAGCAATCATTAGTCGAGCCAGCAGTGATAAAGAAGCTGATTGCCCAGCTTCATAAAAGCTCAGGCGAAGTTTTAAAGAAAAAACCGAGATGCCTGCCCAAGAATTCTAGCGCTATTGTTGAAATAGAAATGCAGAGACCTGTTTGTATGGAATTATACAAGGACGTTAAGCAGTTGGGTAGAGTAATGCTGCGCGTAGGTGGATCAACTATAGCTGCTGGTTTGGTCACGAAGGTATATTTCCTTAATTCAGAATAGGAGATGAAAAAATTTGTCCATTAGCAAAGGAGTGAATAAAGAATGTTTTTAATCACTTATTTGCGTATTTACATACTGTTATATTATATTCGTTTCAGATATACTGAGGTGAACTATGTACTATATGGAATTTATACAAAGAAGAAGGCTTGTTACAAACAGTTTTCAAGATTTACAATATACAATACAACACATTTATAAATGATCACTGATTTTTTTAAATACTTATTCAAATGTAATATTAGATTACTTAAAGAGCCAATAAAATCATCGATAATGTTATAAAATAATATTTTCAACATATTATATTTCCCTCAATCTCCTGGTTTTTCTAATAATAGAACGCAAAATAATAATTATTTTTTTTTTCGATTTTCAATACTTTGAATTTTCCCGCCTTAAATAAAGCATGGCGATATTCCACGACGCTGTCAAAGGGTGAAAATAAGGTTATGTTTATCACGAGAAAATGTTTAAAGAACGTGTAAATAAGGATTAAATAATCATCACATATTTATTGCAGATGTGACAGTAATAATATTGTATGTATGACAAGATACGATGATAATAATACGTTTCTTTCGATGTATAAATTAAATCAGCATCGTTAACCTTTTACAGCTATCCTTTCGAATTTTCTTCTCTCTTGTTATAAAATCGAATAATGAGTGAAGAATCATTTGTAAACTATTACGAAGTTCTCGGATGCGATAGAGAATCAAGTTACGAAAATTTAAAACAAGCTTATCACGAACTAGCGCTACGCTATCATCCCGATAAAACTACTAACGCATACAGTAATAGCGTAAATGAATTTCATAAGATTGATGAAGCTTGGAAAATTCTGAGAGATCCTACGTCGAGGAGACAATATGACACTGAATTTAGACAAGCGGAACTCGAAGCTCATAGCGAACTTATTTATGCTAGATTAAAACCAGAGGAGTTGGAAATTACTGACGATAAAGATACAATGATGTATAAATGTAGATGTGGTAGTTCCTATTTTGTGCATGTCGATGATCTGAGCCAGAAAAATAGCCTTTTACATGTTTATTGCGAAGAATGTACTTTCATGATTGTTGTAGAAACTTGATTGTTATTTTTTTTTTTTTTTTTCAACACATTGTTCACCGTTATTTGAACTTAATTTAATAATTTTTTCTTTGTACGTTTTCTTTCAATAAACACTTGTCCGCATAAATTATATTAACATACATACATGTTATTTTTTTTTTATTATTGAAGATTGAATGTGTATTTATAACTGTATTTAAAGCTTCTAATATATGCAAATATTATACTATCGAGTGAAAAATGAGATATTAAATAAATAAATATACAAATTATAAAATGCAGCAACATTTTCTATTTCTTATAAAAAATGATACAACAGATAACACATTCCTTATAATATAAACTATTGAGCAATATACAAATAAAACATGATTCTTGGAGAAATATATCATGATACAATAAGGCAAAGTTGTGTATTCAGGGTTTGCCTCACGAATCGTTCGATTCCCACTAAATCGACATTTGATCGTGCGATCAACCTGCGCACTCAGTTGGTCATGAGTTCAATTTTGGTTGATAGTGTAATGGGATCGACCAGAACTGAACTCATGATCAACTGAGTTGCCAGGTTGATCCCGGGGGCTTAAGTGATCCGTGAGGATTAGTATAGTTCTTTTCAATCATTAGACGCATCATTGACCAAAATAATGAAGTTTGATTATATTCATCCTTAAAATCGCGGTTCATTATTACCCAACGATTTTAGGAATGCTTACAATAATTGATTATTGATTGCGCGATTGATTTCACCTTCCACACGCATATTGCACAATTAAAGAAACACAACATTTCTTATTCCATCATAACTGAAACAGACTTCTGTTACATATGTTCTAATCGAAAGGTCGCTACATCGATATTGACCCGTTTACTGCGTTTGAGAAATAGTCACTACTGATATTGAGACTGACTCCAGTTGATTCACCTTCTTTCTATTTTTTCTTTCTTTGTCTTATCTGACATTATCTGGATTTGTTTTGTTCATTTTATTTTACAATAATTAAATTACCTATTTAAAACATGGATTTATCAGTAAGAGATACACGATTACAATTTTCCTTTTACACTACCAATAGTAACAGTTTGGCAACATAGTAACATAGTAACATAGTAACAACGTAATAACAAATAAAAAGCTAAAAAGCACAATATGATGCAATAATGAATATAAACAAGCACGTTTCAAGCACAGTAAGTTATCAACATAATTGCATTGAAAAATTTTTAGAAACGCATCATTATTACATGTATCTAGACGTTTTCATATATCGCCTATCAACGGCTACTTAATACTGGAAGAAACCTTTTCATTTCATAGATATAAATGCCTACAGTATCTCTTATCTTTATAAAATCCATGAATTAATTTCATTAATTTACAAAATTTTAATTATACTTTATTAATTGCCCCCTGCGCTGATCTTTTTTTTTTTCTTACTCTCAGTTATTATCTATCCCACTACATTACATTTTTTAAATTTCTCTCTCTCTCTCTCTTTCTCTCTCATTGTTGTTATGGGAAATAGGCACAAATTGTGGTAAATGCTTGCAGTTTTGTATTATATGCAATTTTCATATTATGTTAACTTTGCGAATCTCACCAGAAAAAATTTTGATATACGGTGAGTATAAATTGTTTTGTTCATTTTCTTTTTTTATACAAATTTTCTTTCCTTTAACTGTGCCAAAATTATTTTTATCATTCACAGAAGTTAAATTTTCGATTATATGTTTAATCTGTGAAGCAAACAGTGTTTTCAGTAATAATTGGAACAATAAATTGTCTCATAGATGCATATACGTAGTAGATTCGAGAAAATGATTAATAAATATGAAAATTAATATGAATCTAACTTTTCATATTAGCGATAAATATATTTCTGATCAATTTTTGCTTTCCCTTATCCAGATTGCTCGTAATACTGGCACATTTTGCAAAATAGAGACGGAGCTAGGCAACTATTCAGATAACTCTGCCGTTGTATTTTTGTCAACAATTTACCACCGTTAATTTTCTTTTCCTTATTTCCACGCGCAATTAAAAAAAAAAAAGAAAAAGAAAAAGAAAAAAAAAATGAAAATGAAAATATACACGTACTCACTTTACATTCAATTTTACAAAAACCTATTTTACCATGTAATAGCTCTTATCAATTTTGTTAGGCACATACATTAGGATCTCATAATTCAAGAACAAAACTGATGACAAGAATTTAATTTCTTTAAAAGAAACAAAAAAGAAAGAAATAAAAATAAGACTTATAGAGTTCGCTGTAACGCTTTGATTGTTTCAATAACTCAATACGAATACCTTTTGGTGAACGGGAAGAAAATAATTAAATCATCGTTGTTGTAAGCGTTACAGATCTCTAAAATCTTAAGTTTCTGTTTCTCTTTCTTTTCTTCTCCTTTTTTTTTTTTTTCCTTCATAGAGTTATTCTACCGATAGTAGAGAGAATTTGAAAAATCTGGGAGCCACCTTAAATATATAGAGGCTCAAGTTTACGCCGTGTTCATATAATTGATGAACTTATTATTCGTTTAAGATGTAATAATGTCAACTTGTAGCAGCCAATGAATTACTAATCAGTCAATTTTATGCGCATAAGGTATGTGAATTTAATTTAATATAATAATAATAATAATAATAATCTAGGAATGGCTAGAAATTAGATTCTAGATGCCTAGAAAATCTGATGTTCTTTCCTTCTTTTTCTTTTTTTTTTTCTTTTTTTTTTTTTTTAATAGATAGATGTTACGTTAGACATATTGCTGTATGTAATGTATGTACATTTCGTGATCCATCTAAGAGATCATTACTAATTATAAATTCTAATATTATTTCTAATGGCATCTCCATTCCCAAATGTAAATGCAAATGAAATGATAAATTTTTCTAACAAAAGAAATATTCTATAGAATAATATTCCACAGAATAAAGAATAAAGAAAAAAAAAAAAAAAACAATTTATATTTAAATTAACTTTCGTCAAATAATTCATACCTCTACATATTATTCCCAAATGCGAATTAATTTAACAGAAATAAATAGTAATTGATAAAAAATAACGAAGACTAAATTCTTTCGAAAATAATAATGCCCTAATCACTCATTCGCTTCAACTTACTTTCTTACTTTCTTTCTTTCTTCCTAAACAATTCAACTACAATTGATAAAGATAATAATAATGATAATAATGATGATAATAATGATAATAAAAAAATGAATATAAAAAAAAATTGAATAATGAATAATTATCTTTTAGTTTTACTGGCATAAACTGAAAAATAATGCTGGCTCTCTTATTACGGTAGTCTGTATACATCATTGGTTTAAGAGTCATATTCAATCACGCAAGACATACATAGGTATTCCTCTTATAATTCCTCTGCTACATCACCATTTCTATGAGAATCTTTTCAATTACTATATTGAAAATGATGTAGTTCCAGATAAATAAAAGATTGCAATAATTAATGTACAATTTTTTTTTTCGTTTTTTTTTTCTCCACAGATATTAGACCATATGGTCTATGTACCCGATAAACTCTAGGTAATATACAATTCTTCAATATTGAAACTAAATAATACATTCTATGCGATGAAAAAACATGACTCCTAATTGTACATTGCATGGCCTAGATATCTAGACAATTGTAGGTATGCCACTTATATTTAAAGCTTAATAGCATTTTCTATCGAAGTTTCTCACTGCTGGAATAATCTGTTATACAGAGACGCAAGTAAAACCATTACCGGACGTAGACTGGTTAAAGTCTTAGGACGCTTTCATGCTATTCAACTGTGTAATAAATCTTCACGTTACATCAGCCTTAGATTTTTTTTTTCTAACGCTCATGGATAGCTTATCAAATTACATCTCTCATTTTAATCATTCAATTGCGCTGTGCCCCATTTATCATTTCTTCAACAGTACATAACGAAAAATTTATGCGAATTGACTATCTGAGAAAAGATTGTCGACCTCGTATCTAATCATTGGCTTCAACCGGCTACGATATTCCTTCAGAAAAGTGATGAAATATTTAAAGAATGGAATCTGTGAACTTATATGGCACAAGTAGTGGTACTATTGTAGATATTATTGCTTAGAGTTAAAGATTGTTAGATCAATATTCCTGGCAAGAATTAAATTTGAAAACCTAAGAATCATGAAGTTCAATTAAAGATTTATAAAATTGTACTACGAACTAAAATTTGAAAACTTTTAAATGGGGCAAACAGCTAAATTTCGTTAGTTCAGAAATGATTTTTCTATCATTCTCTCAACGCCGAATAGAATAGTGGTGATTATTTATCTATGAATTGTGTGTAAGATCATGCTTCCTTTTAGGAGATATAATAATATGCCAATGATTAAATTCATTAAGAATAAGTGTGTGTATGTATGTATCTATTGATATTAACGAATTGCCTAATAATTGATTAATAAATTGTATAGCTTTCAATATTTCGCAGTTTTGTTTTAAAGACTTGAATTTCATTTTTTGTACTCTGCAGTACGTACGAGCTAAACGACCGATAAATTACCTCCGTGAAGATGATATCGCTTATTTAGTAAAACTCTTTCACAATTTCTTACCATACAGTCTTATCACAATCACACCATGTAATACATGAACATTGTACAGTAGATTGGTTACGCTACCTAATTATAATTATAGTATGTACAGAAGTCACATAGAGGAGTCGTCTCTCCCACATACAGGAAGACTATTTGGCCTCTACATCAAAGTCGAGAACAAGCAGTTTGGTTTCTTCTGTACCGTTACGACTCCCAACAGCACATACCAGTTTTGTATCGCTCGCTCGAATTCTCCACACAACACCGCCACTTCCCCCACTTTCTAGGGCAACAAGATTCCTGATGAAATCTCCTGAAATATATTTAAAAAAACATCCCCATTAAACTTCTGCTATCAATGATCAATCGAACATGAACATATTCGAACTCCTGAAGGCTACACACCAGTCTTAACATCCCAGAGTTTAACAGTCCCGTCATCCGATGAAGTTATCACAAAATGACTATTGAATTGCAGACAGGTAACTGCGGATTGATGTTTATTTGGCCCGGACAGAGTCTGGAGGCAGTGTCCACTCACAATATCCCATACTTTAACGGTCGAATCCGCATTACCGGATACAAGGATATTGTTGCGAAGCTCCATGCCTGATGTAAGAGATTGATGACCCATTAGAGTGTGTCTACAAGCTCCAGTCTCGACTTCCCATACCCTGATGCTCGTGTCTAATGAGCCACTCACCACATGGACACCGTCAAACTGAATAAAGAGAATAAGCATTAGAAAATCGTCTTCGTTTCAATAAATCGCAGTTCTTGATGCTTGCGCTCTTACTTGAAGAGAATAAACGCGATTGGTATGTCCTTGCAGGGTGTGAAGGCACTCTTCTCTCTCCGGGTTCCAGACTTTGACCATATAGTCATAAGCCCCGCTTACTACAAGCTTTCCATCATATTGCACGCATCTAACAGCCGCGAGGTGTCCGACTAATACATGCAGACATTCTCCTGTGTCTACTTGCCACACCCTTAAAGTAGCGTCCCTGCTACCGCTGACCACCTTGTTGCCATGAAGATGCATGCATCGTACTGTTGACGTGTGACCGTATAGAGTATGTATGCATTGTCCCGTCTCTGCGTTCCATACTTTTAAAGTACGATCTGTACTCCCGCTTATTACCGTCGTACCAGACATCTGGGAAGACCAAACTCCACCCGTGTGACCAACTAGCGTCCTTAAACACTGCATGAATAGAAGAGAAAGAATTTTAATGAAGTACAAGCAAACAAAGATCTGAGCTTTCTTGTTTCAGCTTCATTTCTTTTATCATATTTATAAGACAAATCAGGGGAGATATAATAGACACTTAAGTTTGTCTTACATCCTACTGAAAATCTCTGTGTATTTTTCAATTACCTTTCCAGTAACCGCAGACCAAACTTTAAGAGTATTGTCGTCCGATCCGCTGACTATTCTGTTACCAGAAAACTGTAGACAGGTAATAACGTGGTCGTCATGACCCTTCAAGACTTTAGGTGGACGGATTGGCTTAGTTCTCCAGTTCATTTTGATATTATGTTGCCTCATATAGGCCTGTTTCCACGGAGAGGAACAGCTGTTTGAATTTCTACTATTTTTACGTTTCGAAGTAGGCAGATCTTTAAGGTCTTCGATCCCAGTTGCTCGGCACTTTTCTTTCCACAATAGATTGTCATCTGCAAGAAAGCGCCAATTTCTGCATGTTTGCGCAGCTCGCAATAAATCTCGAGGTTCTAAGAAGGCTAACACTGACAATGCCAACTCTTTAGGTAGCAATGAAATAAAGTCCCTCTGAAATTGTGGCTCGATGACTTGCATCATGTGGCGAACTTGCGTTGGCTCACATCTTTCTATCAGCTCGTCAATCGCCAACATTCTCTCTGCGTTGGACCATCTCTGTAATTAATTTTTCACATCGTTAAACAGCTGCGTTAAAAATACAGGAGAATCTTTCGTCTTACTATTCACCTGAAACTGTAGTAGCCAATTGCTCATTTCAGGCGGGGGATTGTCTCGGGTTGGAATAATACTCCTGACGTGTTTCCCTTTGTCGTCAACTCGTTTCACAACCCTTTAAAGATAATCAACAGCCTTTAAATCTCTAGAAAAATGTTTACTGTATGTTTTAGAAGTTTATAAAAGTGGCTAATGGATGAAGCCGACTCATTATAGAAGAATAAACCACCAGCAATTATCAAATATGCCAAATCCTTACATAATATAAGTCTTTTCCTCTGGATTAAGCTTTTTACAGGGCAGTGTAGACTCCGCTTCGCTCTTACGTTTCCTTTGAGGCTGTACCGCATCCAAGGGAACACAAGTGTGTAATATCGGGCTTGAAGGCCTTGCTGGTAATGTTGGCGGCGACTGTAGCGCAAGTGAATGGCAATCGTTGGTTTCATTCTCTTCTCCACATTCGGCATCACAGTACATCCCTCCATCGCTAGTCTGGAAATTGAAATACAGAAAGAATACAAGTCAGACGTATGAAAAGAAAACTCTTCTCTACTCAGCTTCCAAGTGAATTGATAAATTCAGAAAATAAATAACACGTGTTTAATTTATTCGAGCCATTCAATTCACCTCGCTCTCTTCGTCAGTACTATCTTCTTCTTCTTCTTCAGCTTCTTCTCCGTAATCATCTGACTCTCCGTCATGAACCAGAGCGGATTGCAGAGGATCCAGAGTACTCGGTCCTGGAACACCTTCCACACCCTCAACAGGACTCGGACTCGTACCTCCGGGCTTTTCTCCACCTATCCCCTTGGACGATGACGAAGGAGCGGACATCACTTGCTTATGATGTTATTCAGACACCTATTAATCAATGAAATCATATGATGTATGATTTTTGACCAATTGACAAAATGAGTTCAATCGTTATAGTGATTTTCGACGACTATGATAATTTCAGTTTGTATTTGCACGTTTCTGTCCATTTAGCTCTTCGATAATTAGCGCCTCTACTTTATCCGCGTCTATTAATGGGCGAGGAATTTTTCGCAGTGGGTAATTATATTTTGGAGTTAGTTTTGATAAAATTTCTTCATTTTAATCAAATTTGGATAAATATCTCAAGATTTTCATTTTCGGAGTAGACGTTGATTTTGGTCTTTAGAAAAAATCGTGAATATAATTGATCGTATACCGATTTCGACAGATTGAAATGACTGATAAAAAAAATAAACTGACTGATTTTGGCATTTGCAAAAAAAAAAAAAATTATTCAATTCTTTTTTATTTTGAGTAAATATAATATAACGATGAAAAAAAATATTTGTAGCGGATAAATAGCCGCCGATAAGTGTTTGATTATAATGAATAACGCGTATAAAGTGGAGCATAAGAATAGAGGTACGTAATGTGCTCCGAAATCGAATGGAACCCTAACCTTGAAAAAGATCATAATCCTAACTTGCCATTTTGAACATAGCCTATAAGATATAAAAGTGCGAAAGGGCCGGTGAGCCACACCCTGGTTATAAGTTGCATAAATAACTGTGAAAAAATGTAGTGTGGATAAATGGTTGAAAAAAATGTGTTAAACTTCATACTTGTATAGACTGGTATTTCTTTCCTGCCTTCTTCCAGTGGTGCTACGTTAATCCACTGGTCTGAACTACAGAGCCGAAACTTGTTCGGTTTTGAGTATAATGTAATTTTCCTATCAACTGCGTACGGCATGCATCGTTTATTACAAATCGTTATAATCTGGCTAGGTTATGATCGAGTGAATTTTATTTCCAAATACTAAGATTATACCACCAGAAATGATCGTGAAATAAAAACAATAAACTTAGATAAACACGGTTTAAGATCCATCGACGAACCGAGGTTGTTCTCTTCGAACTTCGTGGTTTACACGATGCTTGTGCACATGCGTTTCATCTTCCTCAAGCCTAACCCGTAACATTCAAGCTTCGTTTTCGCTGCGCTATTAAAATCCATTAAAATCTCACATTTCAACATATTGCATCTATTGCATCAAACAAAAGCTAACCTATAATCTACCTATCTATCTACTTAAAGCCACCCTGCAGTATACCTGTTCTACATATTTCAAATAGTTCAAGGGATAACAGAGCCTCGGTAGTCATCGATGACGTCACGTTCGAAAAATTTTGAAGGTTAAAAACTTTGACAGCACAATAAACTGGGCTAAAGAGTAAAAACTCGAATTACTACATCGATTAACGTAACATTTTCGTCCGACTGGTTGATTCACAGTTTGTTTTATTACGCAAGTGTGCTATTAACCCGGTTTACATCGCCTTAAGCGATAAAATATTTTCTTTATTACCACATACTTAACACCTTTGCTGTAGTGATCTTGAGGTTAGGTTAGGGAGGAGCCGTTTGATAATAAAATGGCAGCAGGAACAACATTACAGGTTTGTATTGCACCAGACGTCTCTATCAGTGTATCATGGATATCTCCGCGATATTCCAAACGTCGAGAGTCTCTAAACCCTATTTCCGTATTTATTTCTTACACAGAAAGCGATAGACCTGGTCACCAAGGCTACGGAGGAAGATCGGAACAAGAACTATGCCGAGGCTCTTAAGCTCTACGAACACGGAGTTGAATACTTTCTGCATTCTATTAAATGTAAGATGAATTGAAAATTCATGTGGTTTTAACAATTTGGATTATTTTCCTAATTCGAAACTAATTTCCAGACGAAGCTCAAGGCGAACGAGCAAAGGAGAGCATAAGGACAAAATGTTTGCAGTACTTAGATCGCGCGGAGAAATTGAAGGAATATTTGAAGAAGGGAAAGAAGAAACCCGTCAAAGACGGAGAAAGCAATTCAAAAAACGAAGATAAGAAGAGCGACGATGGGGACAGCGACGACGACGGCGATCCTGAAAAGAAAAAACTACAAAGTAAATTGGAGGGGGCCATAGTCATGGAGAAACCGCAGGTCAAGTGGAGCGACGTTGCGGGACTTGATCTGGCTAAAGAAGCTCTAAAGGAGGCTGTAATCTTGCCTATTCGTTTCCCTCACTTATTCACTGGGAAACGTATTCCGTGGAAAGGAATTCTGCTGTTCGGAGTAAGTATAGAGCCTTTTTACCGAGGCTTATACTCCATTTTCTTTCAATTCATGTTTATTTTTTATTTATTTCAGCCTCCAGGAACGGGAAAATCATATTTAGCAAAAGCAGTAGCAACAGAAGCCAACAATTCAACTTTCTTCTCTGTATCATCGTCAGATTTGGTGAGCAAGTGGCTCGGTGAATCTGAAAAACTTGTAAAGAATTTATTTGAATTAGCACGTTCACACAAGCCTAGTATAATATTTATTGACGAGGTAGATTCGCTCTGCTCATCCCGTTCAGACAACGAATCTGAATCAGCTCGCAGAATAAAGACAGAGTTCCTTGTTCAAATGCAAGGTAAAAAACGGAGTTAACTAAAGACTGTGGATATCGTCTTTGCAGCCTTTTATTTATTGATGAATTCTTTTCAGGTGTTGGAACTGATAACGAAGGAATCCTCGTCCTGGGAGCGACTAATATCCCTTGGGTGTTGGACTCTGCTATCAGAAGAAGATTCGAAAAGCGAATCTATATCCCATTGCCAGAGGAACAGGCCAGAATGGTCATGTTCAAACTCCACCTTGGTAATACTGCTCATGTTTTATCGGATGAAGATTTCAAGACATTAGCTACCGCTACCGAAGGCTACTCTGGAGCTGATATAAGTATCATTGTTAGAGATGCGCTTATGCAGCCTGTAAGACAGGTTCAAACCGCTACACATTTCAAGAAGGTTCGGGGACCTTCACCCAAAGATCCTTCAATAATTCTCGACGATCTTCTCACACCCTGCTCTCCCGGATCACCTGGCGCCATTGAAATGACCTGGATGGAAGTCGACGGAGATAAACTCTACGAACCTCCAGTCACCATGGTAAGAAACTGTTTTTTTTTTTCTTTTCTTCTATTGGATTTTGACGAACAAAGTTTAGTTTAAAATGCTAATGAATTATGTTGATCCGTTTAGAAAGACATGATGAAGTCATTAGCCACGACACGTCCGACAGTAAACGAGGAAGACATGTTGAAGCTAGATAAGTTTAAGGACGACTTTGGGCAAGAAGGTTGAACTTATTTTCTGATGAATAAATTAAATAATAAAAGAATTTCCCACATAAATAATTTAAAAAAAGAGTTATACACGCTTGCCTTATTCCGATTTAGGATGAAACACAGATTCAGCGTTTGTATAATTAAAAAGAAACAAAACGAATAGTCCTGCAAGATTTCCTTTTTCATTCCTTGTAAGAAATTCTAATTTGAAAATTGACCATAATTCGATCAACTGTACAAGTTAAAAAAAAATTACTTATGAGATGAAACGATCAAGGCTACAGTCGCCGATAAACGTAATTTTAAATGTAATCATATTATGTATAAATATTAAATATAAAAAAAAAAAAAAAAAAAGAAAAAAATTATATCGATGATATGATTTTAAATTTAATTATCTGTAAAATATTATAAAAAATGTTTGAATCAAAAATCTGTAATTATACATCACAAGTATCTAAATTTTGGAAATATTTCTCTCATTGCCAGCATTTGCTAATTATGTAGTCAGTTACCCATTTTTTCCATCTTACTTATACCTATCTCAAAGATTCTCTATATAAATCTTTCTTATAATTGTGACTATTGATTATTCAAAGGTATTTTTCTACTTGCTTGTAAAGGTTTTTTTTTTTTTTTCTCTTTGTGTTTTATGTTTATGAAGATATTTTAATTTCTCAATACGCTTTTAAGTTATATTAAAGGTATACACACATACTTACCAGGAATGAATATTAAATAGGCTTGAACGAACGAAAATTCAAAAATAGATGCATAATTTTACAAAATTGTAAAATAACATTAGTTGAAAATATTACGTGATGTATATCAATGTGTTAATAATAAGCATAATAATACTTGTACTATGTAAATTATGTTTTTATTGTTAACTAAATAAATAACAAGTTATACTATAATCTAACTGAATTATACAATTCACAGTTGATTTCAAAATAAACTCATGAATTGTAAAAATATCACAAAATGAGGATTTTGGATTTGGCCAAGGAGGACCACATACCTTTGAATAATTCGAAGTTAAATAACGTGACAGTCATCACAATACTGTCTTAGATAAACTCTCACCTCACTCGGCGAAGTTAATAACTGAAAGAGTTTGTCATTATCTTTACTACGCTCGGTACCCCCAAGTGCATGTCTTAAAAAATACATAGCTGCGTTAGTTATGGTATCAATTAGGAATTCGAGATCCTCTTCTTCACAATGAAATATTATTTCATCAATTAAGATTCATCTTCGTCGAGATATATTTATACACTGTTAAAAAATTGTATTCATGACCAATTCTAGAAGAGATTAAATAAACAGAAAATAGATAAGCTTAGCCATATAAAATCGCCAGCGATTGATTCAGCGATTGTGTGTATAGAAACGCAGAGTGTCTAAGTAGGCGAAATCTCAGTCAGGACTTTCAAGTTGTATCAAAATTTCAGCCCATAGACTGGGATATATTTTTACAAAGACTCTGATCAGAATTAATTTGTTCACGGAGGACAATGCCTCAAGAATTCAGAGTCAAAGTAAGCAACAGTGATTGTAATATCGTCTCGAAATACTCTGACTACTTCGCCAGGCAGAGTTAACAACTGAGACAATTTTCCATGATCGATACCATACTCAGTGCCTCCTAACGCGTTACGCATTAGATGTGTAGCCGCGTTACTATCCAACGGTTTTTTCTTTAGACCCTCTTTTCGCTGCAATAACATTTCGTTTATTTCCAATAACTTCATATTTTTTCTGGGCAACTTTAACGGACTCAGTGTTACTTTTCCGCTCATATGTTCGCCCACTAATCTAACTGCCTCTAAGGGTGATATCAAATCCCACAACCCGTCGCTACCAATTATCAGAAATTTATCTCTCGGCGTTAATCTGTGATACTGAACTTCAGGCTTCGCGGTCAGATACGGTGGAGTATGATAATTCGGAGGTATAGCACCTTCTCCAAGGTACGGTACGACGACGCTCTTCAGTATCTCCTTGCTCCATTTATATCTAAAATCTCCCATGGCACGAAGCGGAGCAAGCTGCCCAAGGAGACGCTCCATCTTGATAACTGTAGTTCTTTCGCTATTCGGATGTTCAGACAAAATCCTTTGGACTTCCGAACGATTGTCGCTGTTATGTCCCACCGTCATCATAGTCGCAGACCATCCATCATTTTCTGCAAGTAATAGACAAGAGATATGAAGCTTTACCGCTTCTATAATAAGCCTACAAATGTGAAAATTCAGGCCCATTTCTACCTGAAAGAACACCAAGAACTGCTTGGCAGTCTCCAGCGCCAGCTACGTGCAAATGAGGACCGTCTATATGAGCGATAACAGCAACAGCACCAGACATAGCGACGGCGAGAGTTCTTGCTGCATCTTTTCTGTTCAGTTTCATTAACGCTTCATCAGAAAGATCATTATCTAATTTAAGAAATGCATTTTCTAGAGCAGTTCCCATGTGAAATTCTCTTGTTGTTCCATGCTGGGACGCCAGTTCTTTTACAAATGAATAAAAACTTGCGTTATATAGATCTCGTATTTCTGCAACAAGTTCTACTTTGTCATTGAAACTTTCTATCAGCTCCAATCTTCTGTTGTTATTTATTGATTCCAAATACTTATGCAATATCTCAGGGGGAAGAAGACAGGCAGATATGTAGTGGAAGAGTCGTTTCGATATAACTTGAGCACAGGCACCACCACCGTGACCATCAAATACTCCCAGTAATGTGCCTGAAAAATGAAACATATTTTTATCATTTTTTCTGTAAACGAATACATACAAGTTTACAAAATGCATTCCATCAGCTTTCCAATGTATACCTTTGGTCAGAAGACATTGTGCCTCTGATCTTGTATCCTCTATAGGATTATTAGATGCGAGTTGGTTTGAGTCGTAGCATTTTATCGAATTTGGACCATCAAAATCTTTGGTGTATTCATTAGCTTGCAAGATTGTTGTGACCTGTGTGAATTGTTAATCAACAATTAACATAATAATAAATAAATTAATTTTATTTCTACACGTGCGGATGTGCGAAATCCATTGATAGTGAAAATTTGTGTATAAAAAATGCAGTGAAAATTCATAAAATTTATTTATTATACTTAAGACAATTGCCTTTCTTTCAAATTGGCATGAAAAATTCGATTTTTAATTCATTGAGAGATGAATGAAAATATACTCGTTGAAAAATTAAACTTAACGTAATATTGAGAATATAATAATTGCAGTGAGATTCTTGACGAGATTAAAAATAACCAAATTAATATTTTGTTATAATCAAAAAGAAACAAGTATAAAAATAAAACGTTCATACCTCTTGTGGGGTGAGACGAGGTATTGAAGCATAAAATCGTGGGTTCGATTTGGTGGTTGGATTTTGTATATACTTATTACGGACGTTGTTACAATTGAAAACAAGCCGTCGGGCGCCACTACAGAGGACCATTCTATACGGCTTTATCGTTAATTACTTCCTATTCTACATTCAGTGTTCAATAGAAATTAAGATCGGGTTTTTATACCGCCTGAACTTTTCGAGCACATTTTTTTCTCATACACTTGTATATTATGTAGGTTAGAAAGTTGTTAATTTTACGATACGTATTTGGCTTGACACTATTTTACAGATTTATTAAATGATAGGAAAGAGTTTTTTCTACAACATTCTCATGCTACAAGTCACCAAAAAGAATATCTTTACAGTCTTAAAATAGTTGGCAATTTTAGCGATTGACCTCGTCTTACTACTCTGTATCTACCCTACGCTTACGCTACCGATTATGTTCGGGGCGAATATATTGTTGCGTACTTCAAAGATCTTAATCAGCGATTCTCAACTTATGCAATTCACTAAAAGATTAGCGTAAACTTTATTCCACGTCGTTTTTTTTCAAACTCTTATTACGATCATTAACAATATATTAGACACAACAATTAAAGTCAAATTATGAATAACAATAGATATTTATCTAACAATATAAGACATTACATAAAAGTTCAAATATATATTTATCACTCGTCGCAATCTCAAGATATATGTGACGTCATAGTATAGTTGAACAATTAAACGTTTTGTAACATTGTTATACAATCGCTTTTGCGAACTTAGAAACTATGTGCGATTTTTTAGTAATAAACACTAAAGCATAATAAGCATTATTCGTTTATTTTACGATATATTGTTCTATTTTTATAATATCGCTTATAATAATAATATAGTTAGACGCTATGGAGTGAGTAGTTAGTCGTATTTTAACAAGTTGAGAAGCCTTTGCGATCACTGAGTTGTGCTATCTACATAGTATCCAGTCCGTGCCACACCTAGTCCGAATTCAAATGTGATTTCTGTTCAACGGCCAGCGATGCTTACCGTTTGTTTGGCTTGTAGTTTATTACCAAAAAATCGTTCACATTTAGTTACACCAAGATATCGTTTCTGTTGGATAATTCAATACTGTGATACAATAGTGATTGGAAACAACGTAAGTAGCAATCATAAACTAAAACATCGCTGTTTTATTAACTCGGTATATTATGATGTATGAATACCAAAATAATAAACACACACATCAGTATATACGGAAAAAAATAAAAATAAAATAGCACCTCGAAATACGATCGTATATTTTTTTCCAGGGATAGCGCCGATCCCCGCTGAGTTGAAAAAAAAAAAACCGATACAACATGGTATTCAATAGGCGTGATTTGGCCAAAGCATTTTCACCAAATAAAATAAAGATTCATGGTAGAAAGCGGGTGTCTGGTGGCGCGATCCACAAGCCCAGTACCAACGGGAGTACAGCTTCATCGGTTAAGAATGAAACGGTTAATTCACAGGCTAATGTAAAAGTCATTGTGAGAGTGAGGCCAGAAAACGAACGAGAATTGCAAGGTAATAACCGAAATGTAGTCAAGATTATAGACGACAAGATGTTGATATTTGACCCCAAAGCTGAGGAGAATCCGTTCTACTATCAAGGAGTGGCTCAGAAGGGTCGTGATTTATTGAAAAAACAGAATAAAGAAATGGAGTTTATTTTCGACCGAGTATTTGAGTCGTCTTCATCAAATTTGGACGTTTTTGAAGGCAGCACTAAGACGATAATAGCCACTTTATTGGATGGTTATAATTGCTCCGTTTTTGTATACGGCGCAACAGGCGCTGGTAAAACTCATACTATGCTAGGCGGGGAGGGAGATCCCGGCATAACGTATCTCACTATGTCGGAATTGTTCTTTGAGATCGACAATCAGAGTAGTCAAAAGAATTTTAATTTGGGTGTGAGCTACCTCGAAGTATACAACGAAAATGTTCAGGATTTATTGAACAAGTCTGGCCCTCTTCATATCAGAGAGGATGGAAGAAGGGGGATTATGGTCGCGGGGCTTAAGATAATGTCCATTAATAACGCCGACGAACTTCTCGCCCTTTTGGCTAAGGGGAATAAAAATCGGACTCAACATCCGACGGACGCTAACGCTGAGAGTAGCCGTAGCCACGCTGTATTTCAGGTCTATGTTAACGTGACTAACAAACTCGACGGACAAGTTAAACACGTTAAATTATCCATGATAGATTTAGCAGGGTCGGAAAGAGCCTCGGCAACTGGATGCAAAGGCGCTAGATTCAAGGAGGGAGCTAATATCAATAAGTCTTTATTAGCGCTTGGGAATTGTATAAATAATTTAGCTGATGGTCTGAGCCATATTCCATACAGGGATTCTAAGCTCACACGTTTACTCAAAGATTCTTTAGGCGGTAATTGCCAGACAGTGATGATAGCCAATATTAGTCCTTCAAATGCCAGCTACGAGGATACTTACAACACTTTAAGATACGCTAACAGGGCTAAGAAGATAAAGACCAATGTTAAGAAGAATATCGTCTCTTGTCAAATGCATATTACCGGGTATATCAAGATGGTAGAAGAACAGAAGAAGGAGATTGATATGCTTAAGAGAAAGTTATTGGCCCTGGAGAGCGGAGGGGTTTCTACTTCGAGCAAAGATGAGAAAGTGAGGACCGAACCGGAGGAGGATTTGTCAGAATGGCATTCCCAGATATCAGAGTTGTACGGAAAGAAAAGAAGTCTCATTGGGAAGATCCTTGCCTTGGAAAGTACGGACAAAATCTTGTGCTGCAGGATAGAGTACAAGAAAAAAGCCAGCTCGAGATTACGCGCCCTCACTTTTGACGTGGACGCTGTTATTCCCGAGGAAGTAAACACCAGTGGTAAAACACGGGTTAATAAATCTATGTGCTTTTTCAAGAGGCAGAGGGAGATCATTAAGACACAAATTGAGGCTTTGTGGAATGAGTTGAGAGAAGTTGAAAAAGATTTGAGAAATTTATACTCAGTTATAGAATCTAAAGGGCTAACAAACAAACTGGCAGATAAAACGACCATTTTCAAGGAGGAGATAGAGAAATCTAATTTGGAACAGCAGCTCGAACATTCTAAGAAGATCTGCAACATTCAAGAATCCGAGATCTGCTCCGTAGGCAACATCACGCAGTTAGTTGGTAAAACCTTGGTCAGATTTTTCAACATGATGCATGGATATGGGACGATAACTGATCCTATGAGGGAGGAGTTCAAACAGCTTATAAAAACCTCTGAAGGAGTGAAGGGCGTCAAATGGTCCGACGTGGAATTAACTGAGGATGAAAAGCAGTTTTCTACGTTAAGCTGCCTCAGTATTGAGCAGTTGTCCAATCCTTTGGATCACACACTGCCTCCTCTATTAACAATTTTGACCGACGATGAAAACTTGGATGACAGCGTAATCAACACAACATTTGATGCAGCCTCTCGCGAACCAGATACAGCGCAAACAAACAACGTGACGATCACAGTAGATGAAAAGACAGATAATATCTTAGTCGAGTCAGATTATGAAGATATGAGCGATGAAATTGTGAAGAAAGGAATCGACACTGAGAAGTTAAACAACACATTCAATTTGGTCGAGACTAAGAAAGCTAAGAAACGAGTATTGATGGACAAGAATCAAGTAGCGAGCAAACCGATGATAAGTAAACAGGCGAAGAAGATAACTCCGGAATTTAAGCAGAAACCTTTAAGGGAAAATAACAATTCTGCTGGAAAGGAGAACAAGACTGCTACTAAGAGCGTTATGAGTGCTAAGAGCATAGCTATTCTGAATAAAATGAAGGCTGATCGTATGAAGAATTTGCCTACAGTATTGAATGAGCCATTCATTGACCAACCTGATGCGTCTTTGAAAAGTATGCGAGGAAAGGAAAGGAGAGGCTTAGTGTCTACGATGCATCCTTACAACAGACCTAGTGCTAAGCCGAAGTAAGTTTTCTCCAAGTTCACATCATTTGATTGGGTTTCTTTTTTTTCTTTCCATGTACCTGGATAAAATGAATAATGGCCGAGGTGTATTCTTCGTGTAATAAATGTAATTATGGGAGAAAGCTCAGAGATCATTTAGCTCTATGATGTTCGAATATGAATGAAAAAACTTATCCCGTAGACGATAAAGCGTAGAGTTTTTTGAATTTGATTTTTATAATATGAGAGAAAAGAAGTTCTCGTTTGTACAAGATGGAAATTGTTTTAGATCTAACTCGGCTCTACCATCTTCGCGGGTTCCCTGGTAACTGTACTGGCTAGTACAAACGATTATTTAATATGTATTTTTATCCCAAGAAAAAAAAAGACTTCTAAGGTTTTTTTTATTTTAGTCAGTTGAGAAATTTTATGGAGAAATTGATTAATTATTATAATAACTTCAGAGGTCAATGTAATTGATAAAACTTTTTATACCGTAATGATTACATAGTTCATCATCATTTTCTGCACGCCATATAAATCGATCAGTAATTACGAAAACTTTGGGGTATTGAATGTGACTTCCAGCTTTTTATAACATGAACAAAATTTTGATTTTATAAATTGTGATAAACAATAATTAACTCTAATATATTTAAAAAAATTCTTTATCACAATCATCTCGGTGAAAATATTTGGACTTATTATTTGCGAGATGGCAATATAATAATTTATTACTCCGTAATAATTGCTGACTTCTGAATATTGGTATTAATTCTGATTAATGTTAATATTAATAACTGCAACACTCACTCATTAACGATATTTCATAGATATGTATAATGTATAGAATTTATGGATGTGGGAGTTCTATTGCGTAAAAAGATAAACTGGAATTTACTTTAATTTACGTATGTACGGTACTTGACTTTGACTTCTTATGTATATTTTCATAACAGCTTTAAAGAGTAGAAAAATAAAAAATAAAAGAAAACTAAAAAAATTGTAAAATTTTAGGAATAGAATATTTATAAATATTATTTCCGCACAATTATAGACGCGATTACTTGTACTAATATTAATAAAAGGAAAATGTAACACTTAAATAGATAGTTGAAAAATTAATTGTTTTATACTATACTATACGTAAAAGAAAACCAGACCTAATTGTGCCGTTAAAACTAGATAGTGCAATAAAAGTATGGAACTTTAGATTAGTTAGATAATGTTAGTATCAGGACCGGTAATAACAATCACTTTGTACAGGTACTGAACTTTCAGTTTTATTAACAAATTCAATCCTAATATTTTATTTGTATAATCTCGAACGCATTGCCGCAAATAAATCTAACATATAATTGAAAATATGATTAACTAGTTTCACACTGTATTTTCCGTCGCTACTTTAGGGTCGTATCTTTCTTCGTTAAATAATTCCTGAAAAAGAAATCATCTGCTTTCTCACAACTGAATTAACTAACGAACACAGTTTGCATAAGTTTAAAATCATTTGAGCTCACGTATCGATCCATCGCACGGAATACACGCTCTGCAATTTCTTGGACACTGGCTTCAGGGGATTCGCGACTGCTAACTATTGTGGGAATGATGGATCTCGACCGATCAAATAATGAAGCAAAGGATTGTAATAAGAATGCCAAGAATGCCAATGAAGCCAGTATGCTTAGCGGGTCAAATCCTCTGAAAAATAAACCAATGTGTAATAATATTTTGAAGATTTAAAAAATCTTCCCTGAAAAATAAGACTCACAAAAATGCCGGAACATAAGTGTGAGCAGGTGCAGCCGGAGCTCCGTAACTGCTGTAGTAGCTTCTGGGATTTATATCGCTGTAGTAGCTCCCCTTTCGTCTTTCTGAATTGCTGCTTGAAGACTTGGTGAAACTGTGAAGAGGGACTTTGAACCTTTCCACGAGTTCGCAAAGTGTTAAGCTCTTGCATGCCTTCAGGTCTTTCAACGCCGTTACAAATGCAGAGTAGAGATCCACCCCGGATGAGTATTCTGTCGCGTGAACCTTTTCTGTATGTTGTAGTCCTGCGATTGTTCCCCAGAGTTGAAAAGTTGTCAACAATCCAATCCAAAACATTTTCATCTAAAAATATACCCGGCAAACATGAAGGTATTTATCATTCATGTTAGCGTCTGGCTTGGAACAGAGATAAGATCGGTTCTTGTATTCAAATTCACTTTATTCTCACATTTTATAATCTTGAAGTGAAACTTTGACTGTATTCCTGAATGAACGCAATTAATCCTTAGCTAATTGACGAAATATCACTTTAATGTTGTTTCTGCTTACCAAATGGACTTGCATCAGGCGCCAGAAAATTTGAACGACACACCTCTCATTATAGCGAGGTCTTAACAACTTGGAATTTTGAAACTTGAAGAATGGCAAGCCGAGGTTTAGAAACGAATATATATATAGAAATGGGTACAATTAGGGATCATTGGCTCGCTCCACTTGTCTGTTACGGTCTTGGACACACAATCATTTATGTGAATTTGGGTGCGTACACCATGACCAGTATTATACATAGATCTGTTTTGTTTACCTAGGAATGACATTCTAATAGCTTAATTTCATTGTGGATGGCCAGTGAGCCTTGAGCAGTATTATGCCTCGATTATAAAGCCTCGGGCAAATTTATAAGTGCAAAAATTGTCCCTTGTGCATTTAATTCCAAGAATGATTGATGCTTGATAAGGAAGATAAGCTCTTGTTCAATTATTCGTGAATAATTCATCACCTCTAGTAGCGCTACTTCAAATTACCCTAAACTTAAACAGAAATAAAAAGTAATCAATCAGCTTCACCGCTAAGGATTTATTTTCTTTTCTAACTTCATACATCATTAATCTATTTCTTTTCATCTAACGACAGCATGTTTTTAACTGCCTCCTTATATTTATTAACAGAATATTCGTCCTCTCCATTATTTATCAGATCAGAAACTGCTATCTTGTACTCCGTCGCGTGCGGAATAGTTTCATAATCATTGTCCGTTGGAGGATTTGGCCAACAATGTAAAGTTACTAAAGTATCTCGGCTCTTGTTCTTGTCCCAATCGTAGTACTCCATGTCAGCAAGGGATTTCTCAGCTTCCCAAGGCTCCGTGCGCTGAAATAAAACGAGCAAACCAGATTCATTGAAGTAGGAATCTAAATATTGCGCGAAAATGATCAAAGCCTTGATCATGCTTTAGCCCAAACTCACCCAGGATTCATGAAACAATGCAGTTAAAAGATACTCGTTGTATTCCCAGTTTTGTTTCCTCGTTGGGCATTTATCGGACGTAATAGTAAGCACGTCAGTTTCAGGATTGTACCTATCTCCGACTAATCGAAGAAATTTATCCTTGGCGTGAGCATCCAGGGTTAAATCTGCTAGCTTTATCCTCAGAGTGACAACTCTGGCTAAAGGTTCCCTTATCGTAGGAGAAGAATAGCAGTAATCAGAAGTGATGACTTCGACCGGAAATTCCTTCTCGCATTTCTCATCAGTTTCTAAACCGGCTGGCCAAGGTGTGCAAAACTGCTTCAAAGCTTCGCAGTGTTTTGTTATAACGGGCGGAGTTAGGTGAAGAAAGTTTGGAATTTTCATTAACTCTGCATTTCCGTATTTGTGAGGAGGGGCCTCCCTCTTTAATGGAAATCCTTGCCGAACAGGCAATGGTACCGTCGCTGGATGAAAACTTCTAGCTGCGGGCCACACTGCTCCCCAATCTTGATCTACTGGCATCTGATTTGTACGGGGCGGCTGTACTTCTACGTGCTGGAATTTTCGTCTTGTTTGTTGGTCCGATGGGTCTGGCTTCAATTTCAAAACTCGAAATTCATCTGTAATCGTCAAAGAAAATTTTCAAAATTATAATATTCATCTATCGCGTTACTCGTCCGTGAAAACAAAAAAAAAATCGAAAATATAATTTTGAGGTTAAATTTTACAGCATTTATAAGCAATTGACGTATATCAAGATTTTTGGTAGAATGAAAGGGCTGTAGTTACGGGAATGACTAATAAGATTGAACAAGTGTTAGATAATGATATTATTACGATTATATTATGAAAAACAGATAACAATTAGGTTAGGTTATGTCAAATAAGGTTTTGAACGGTTACCTGGTTCCGGTGCAGTCGTATCGCCAGATTGTGTTGCAAATGATGAATTTAGGCTTGATATTCTCGTTATTCCTTGTAAATTTTTAGCTCTTAACCGCACGAGAATCGACATGTTGTTCATGATAAAATTTAATATTTATATTAACCTCAAAATAGCAGACAGCTTATCAAATATGGTGAAGCCGCAGGGAGGGTATCGATTCATGGAATCGATATCCGCTAGATTTGCGCGGGCCTCTCGTTTCGATTCGAATTTCAAATATTCGAATCTGCTATACATTATAACATTATATTTGAAGACCGACTAGAAAGTCTTCTTTGGACATAATGCCATTTTATTTTTATTACAGACTCTGATATGATATGCATACGAGAGCCTACAGACTGATATATTCATTTTATGCTTCGTGATGCGAGAAACTGAAATTTAATTACTAGGGAGGAGCTAAGTGATTAAACAAATAATAGTCGATTTTTTTATTTATATCTGCAATTTATATTCAATTCATAATTTCAACGAGAATATTACACCATACTATGATAATCTATACATTAAACGATTTTGTCGAATTGGAACGCTTATGTCTCACAACGGATCGTTATCAGTCACGGATGTGGAATTTCCTTTTAAAGCTACGCAGTATAGTCCTATGTATGATTATGTAATCTGAATACTTATTATTAAATGTTGGTCAGTCTCAGAGGTGTGGTCGATAACTCTTTATAATATAAGTAAATCGTCTGAATTTCATATTGTATCATAGATCTATTATAGAATATGAAATACATCAATTAATACTATTAATATCTCTACAAAGTAAGTATGTATTACTATATTCATAAAAAATGATATTTAATATTTGAAATCATCAAAGATTCTCACATTCGCTAAAAAATGTCATATAGGAGATCCGCTCCCGGATAAAAAGAAACAAAAATCTGTAATTAAAACTGAATATTTTATTAATTATATACGAAATAACTGATACAGGATATCGTAATTATTTTCAATTCTAATTTGAGCAGACTTGATTTGTTTCCAGATTAATTGATTATATAAAAATTATAAAGCTATGGAAGACGAAATCATTCGTCCAGTAATTAGTCGCAATTTTTTCCGCCAATCTTCGCTCGAAACACCTTTATCGCCTTCGATTCCATCGGACTCAGATTCTGAAGATGAGGAAAACAAGACTACGACGAATAAGCGAGATCAGCTACAGGTAAAATCTTCAAAAAATGATGAACGCGCTGCATCACCGATGGATGAATTACGTGACCGTTTCGAACAAGTTGGTATGATTAAAGTCATGCCTGATACCGGGGAAGCGATTGAACCCAATAGTGTAACCACTGGTTCGAATAAAGCGGAGCTGAAAAATGAAGAAAAAATAAAACCTGCAGTAAAGCCAAAGCCTACAGTGCCGAAAAGAGCCGACCCCGAAACCCCGAACAAATCAGAATCTCTGCAAAAACAAATAACAGAAACTAACGCAATGATCAGGAACGAAGTGAACAGCCTTTATCGACAATCCGAACCTGCGATATGTGTTAGCGCAAAAAAGACCGGGCCACCACCAATAGCCCCCAGATCAGATTCGCTTCAACAAAAACAACCAACTATTACTGCTCCATTGATGGACGAATTACGCAGTAGATGTGAAAAGTCTCAACCCGTACTTCATAAGATTTCTGAATCAGATGATGATTATGTGACAATGAGTCCTGCGAGTGAAGATGGTGATAAAAAAGTGGGAAATACTGACACTGTCAGCACGATTAAAGGTAAACATCAATTTTTACTATTCATTGTATGCATAGTCGCACATAGTATGTACCGATGTATATCATGAGATTTACTTCATCCTGCAATACTCTTGGTAATCTTCACACTTGCGTTTTGCACACGTGAATGTTCCGCACGTATTATTGGGCGGCCAAAAGCATTTTGAATTTCTCTATTGTTCATTACACACCATGAGTATAATCTCTTGATCATTGATCTAATTTTAAATATTAAGGCAAGATTTCCCTAGCTTTATAAACAGTATTTCATGTATATGATGTAAAGTTAGTATCTGATTTACGGAGGTTCGATACCAAAATGCAAACGATAAGAAATCTTTGAAAGTTTTATCATCGAAAGATAGATAAATGAAATGCGTATTCCCAAAATTTCAAGTCGATTCACCACACCGTTTTTTATAAATTAATTTTTGAATTCGCTTCTTATACACGTAGAGGTATGGAGAGCCGATAAGGTTAGTATGAAATCTACTCTTACCACGCGGGTGATTCGAAAGATTTACTCTTACCACGCGGGTGATACGAAAGATTTACTCTTACCACGCGGGTGATACGAAAGATTTCATACTAACCTTATCGGCTCTCCATACCTTTACGTGTATAAGAAGCAAATTCAAAAATTAATTTATAAAACACGGTGTGGTGAATCGACTTGAAATTTTGGGAATACGCATTTCATTTATCTATCTTTCGATGATAAAACTTTCAAAGATTTCTTATCGTTTGCATTTTGGTATCGAACCTTCTTAAATATCAAGAAAAAATACAAACTTTACCATTTTAGTACAGTAATCTTCTTTACCATCGTATGTTTGGTTGCCGCTTTACAGCCGCCTTATGCTATGCTACCAAACACACGTTAGATCGCTATAGCATGTATTCATATCCATTTATAACTAACAAGTAAAAAGTAAAAAGTGGGGTCTTCCCACATGTGTTAAACCCCTTTTGCAATCCAAGCCTGTGTCAGTTATTGAATTCGTTTTATTTTAGTCGCGTGTATACACACAATCAAAACACACGTGTATAGATGTATTGAAGTCCCTGTTTACATTCGTGTTTGAAATATTTCTCTTACACCATCGCCCTGCCCATGCATTAATTTCAGTAATGGCGTCACCACGGCCAAAATCTCCTCGCCCAGTGCCTGTGTCAGCGAAAAAAGATGAAAAGGAAGAAAGTTTTTGGGAAAAAATTGGAACTCTTGGTCGCAAGAAACGGATTAAGGAAGGTAACTAAATCTGTAATCGAACATTCATAACCTATTATTATACCACACTGATACATAGTCACGTCATCGCTGTTCTCAGAGAACACAAACACTTTTCCTTATAAGGTAGAGCGATTCGCGTTCAAAGTGTGTATATTTGTTTCATTACATTTTTCATTACATATTTTATCACGCTTTTCGAAATATGATAAAATGTCGAAATGTCTACGTACGAATGTTCAACAAATTTTGAAATATTTATGTTACTCTATTTTTTTTTCCCCCGAATTTGACAGTCCAAGATGTTCAAGATGAGGGCAAATACGCTATCGATTCACCCGGGTTAGCCGCTAACCCTGATATGCCTCCCGAAGAATATACTTTAGATGAAAATGAGGAGAGATCAATGACCGAACCAAGGTCTTTGGAAGATCCTAAACTGCAGGAATTAATATATGTACTCATTGAATGGATCAATGACGAACTTGCCGATCAACGTATCATCGTTAAAGATATCGCTGAGGATTTGTACGACGGTCAAGTTCTACAGAAACTACTAGGTAAAACTTCTAGGTGTTTTATAAATGACTGGTAAAATAATGAATAAATAAAAGTAAAACATTCATTATTTTACAGAGAGATTAACTGGTGCAAAGTTAGATGTGCCTGAAGTAACGCAATCTGAAGAAGGTCAAAAGCAGAAACTGGCTGTGGTATTATCAGCGGCGAATCGAGTACTAGATCGTTATCCGCCGTACAAGTGGAGCGTTGATTCTGTACATTCCAAGAATATTGTATCTATTTTACATCTTCTGGTTGGTTTGGCAAGACAATTCAGAGCTCCGGTTAGGCTACCGGAAAGAGTTGCGATCCAAATGGTAGTAGTACGCAAAAAGGATGGTCAGCTTGTGCACAGAACTGTTAGAGAAGAGATTACATCCACTTATGAAGATCTGGGAATGCGTTGCGAACGGGATGCCTTCGATACCTTGTTCGATCACGCTCCGGAAAAACTTGCTGTTGTTAAAAAGGTCATTTTCTACATCTAGATAATGAACATCGGTTGAAATTTCAGCCGAAAATTATACAGAACTTAGAGTTTCGAGATATTTTGAAGGGATTTGTTATAGTATGTTGGAGAAGAGTAATCATGGAGTTGAAATAGGTCGAAAATGAGGCAAAGATACGTTTGATAAAATTGATAAACTTCATCCTTTTGCTTTTTCAGTCGTTGGTGACGTTCGTGAACAAGCATTTGAGCAAAGTACATCTAGAAGTAACTGAATTGGACACGCAATTCCATGACGGAGTATTTCTCACATTGCTTTTGGGTCTTTTGGAAGGATTTTTTGTCCCATTGGGCAGTTTTCACTTGACTCCCAAAACTCATGATCAAAAAGTGCATAACGTATCGTTCGCGTTTGATCTCATGCAAGAAATTGGGCTAGTTAAACCGAAAGCTAGGCCCGAAGGTGAGTTTCTTTTTATTAATTGTATAAAAAACTTGCAAAGCTGGATAAGATGACGAAAAATTCTTCTCTTTTGCAGATATCGTCAATTTGGATCTGAAATCTACTCTTCGTGTTCTCTACAATCTCTTCACAAAGTACAAGGGATTGAATTAACGTTCATTATTTATTTGTGAAATCATCTGTGCTTTTTTTAAGCAGCTGCAGCAGCTGCAGCAGCTAATCTCAGCGCATTTAGAATATAGCTCGATAAAACTCGATTGTAAATTAATACTTTTTAATTTGACTAACCAAAGAAGGTAATAATATATCCCTCGCTTAGGTATGTGTTATAAATGATAAATCTTGGCTTGAAAAAAATATGAAAAAAAAAACACAAATTGCTTGCAAATGTAATTTAAGAAGTATATCTATTTTTAAAACTTGTTATTTTATGATTATGATTCTACAAAGTTGTTTAATGCCCACTCGTGACTATGAAAGTGCCTTTAATAGTTTATCATGAAAATTGATATTAACTAACAATCATTACAGTGTCTTCTCAATCTATATGAGGTTTTTAAATGTGTATAAAGGTTTTTACAATTATTATATCGTAACATCGCTTACATGTATTTATACTAAAAGTTGAACAAACATATTCAACAATAAATCTTCTTTACTATTAATTCCTTCTCCCATTCATAAACAAATTCTTATCCAAAGTTGTTTCTGAAGTTGTTTTCTGCGTACTTAGACGAAGGTCTAAGACCATTTTTAACTTCCTGTTTCTCTTTTTTCAGAGAAAAAAGAAAGTAAGAAGTTATTGTAATCAACCCGAAAATTAAAAGTTGAATTTTCACTAGATCTCCACATTCTGAAGTCTAGAAAATCACCTGCAATCATTTTCAGATGGAAGCTGTGTGTGCAGTCCTAATATGTATACAGTATACTAGGTAAGTACGTGTGTATGTTACATATGAGATCAATTTTTTTGTCTGACGATATCTCGAGAACGAGTCACTGGATTTGAATGATTTTGGTCTCAATCGACGCGGCTTTTCCAAACTTAGAACTGATTAGATTTTGACTTTGATCGGTTCACTTTTCAAATTATCTCAATAACAAAAGCCTAAAAAATGAAATTAAAATCATTATGAACGGATTCGAATGAAAATTGGTACCGTATCGTTTTTTAGGCCGCTGATCACGAATTCGACATTGTGCTTCCAAAATTCGAATATGATGATGACATTATTATTATTAGCATTATTATTTCGAAACGAGTTTGAAAACGGAAAGTTCAAAGGCTCATGGTCAGCCCAAAACCGTTTGTTTTCTTGAATTTCGATACGGAAGACGTCAATTGTCCAAGTTCAAAGTTTGTAATAAACAAACGTTCCATTGATATCAAATTACATTAATCATCCCTGAAATTGTTGAAGATTTCAACTTTCCGCATAATTTTTCTTCGCCTGTATGTGATTGAAAAAACGCTAATAAATTCGATTTTTGAACAGTCAAAGGACTTTGAACTGCAAAATTAAATATCATCGGTATTGAAATCACAATACCATGTCTTGCTATGGTTTGAAATTGACTCAAATACCATCTGATAACATTTGACAAAAATGTTAATCTACTCTGGAATTGCATTGCAGTAGTCGGTCTCGTACGTACACAGACGCGTTACGACTTACGATCACTCTAGCACGTAAGAGGAGGTCAACCTTCGATTTGAATCATGCACATAGCTGTTTACGTGTAATTCGAAGCAATTTGTTCTAAACTACCCGGCTTAGAGCACAGCTTTGTATTATTCAGATCCAGCTAGTTGTCAATCGATTTCACCTGCAGAAGCTCAACTCTTTGATGCGATGGATTTGGAAAAGAAATATTGGTCTTACGTTAGATTTGTTAAATGTACTCTCCTGATGGGCGGGTTGTGGCCAGGTGGATCAAACGGACGTGAAATTATTTACCAAAAACTTGCAGTTTTCTTTTGCATTTTTACAACGGCAATGGGCATCGCGGTTTTATATTTTTGCTGGTTTCATAGTAGCAACCTTGAGGTATTCATGAAGGGTGTCGGTTTCCTGGGTACTATCATCTTGATGTTTGTCAAGGTACGACTTCCACGTTCTCAGTCATAACTTGTCATCATGTATGACAAAAAAAAAGGAAAAAAATGTACAAAAAATTGTAACATAGCTTCACAATCGTTTTTAGATAATCTGCATAATTGTTTTCGATGGGAATAGTTGTATCGATAAATTTGAATCCTAGCACTTGCACATTCGAATTCAAATGATTAAAAGAAAAAAAACATTCGGAATTCGAGGGTGCAAATTCTTTCTTATTTCTCAAGCTAGTGGCCTTCATAAAGGATCGTGAGCATCTGTCAGGGCTTATCAATACCCTGGGTCTTCTTTCGTCTACTGAATTCCAGGATCCAAAGCTTCAGCCTTTTCTCCTTGGACTGCTGCCTACATTGAGTCGTTATTCCTACGTGCAAGCCATTTCAGTCGGTTACACATGCCTATCGTACAATTTGAACCCGCTGATCGTGATTGTGTACCAAAAATTATCAGGGATCCTCCCGGTCTCATACCTCTACCCTTTTCCTTGCAAATTTCCTTGGGATGTGGACGGAGTTGGTGGCACTCTTTACGCCGTTCATTACCTCTTCAATGTTATGCTCGGTTGGATTTGTTTCAGTAGTGTAGTCGGACCGGATGCTCTGTTCTGTCTATTCGTATTGAATTTATGTGGGAGGCTTAGAATTCTGGCAAATAATTTCCGGAATTTAACTCCCGGAAATGATTACGAAACTAAGTTTCGCGACTGTGTCAAACGACACTGTCTTCTAATCCGAAGTCAGGAAAAACTTCAAAAGATTTACGCGGGTGCAATACTGGTCCAATTTACATCGAACGGTCTCGTCATGTGTGCCTTGGTTTTTCAAGCCTCTCAGGTAAGTCCGGAAGTAATCAAGGGTGAGTTGAGGAATTATAATAATTCGTGTAAAGTTTGAATCAGTCAAGAACGTGGCAAAGGAGTAAATTAATTTCGTGTGAAAATTCTTCATCGTTTTTTTTACTTTTAGATGAAAACGGTATCAGCTGGAAAGCTGATGACCTTCCTCTTCTATTTGACCGCAAAATTAGTGCAAGCTTTTATATACAGTTGGTGCGGAACGTTGTTAACAACCGAGGTATAAACGTGACATTATAATCATGCCTACCTAACTTTGTAAATTGGATTTTCCACTATACGTGACAAGACCGAGTATAAGGTCGTAGCGCTCGCACCAACGCCGCGGTCTATAATTTATTTAATCAAAACTAAAACTTCCGTCATTAATCCATACGCAGAGCGAAGCCGTGATTAACGCAGCGTACAATAGCGATTGGGAAAAGTTATCAGATCGAAAAATGATGAGAAATGTTTTGATGGTCATATCTCAACGACCTTTGATCCTCACTGCTTGTCGATTCTCAGTTGTATCTCTCCGCATGTTCACCGCGGTAAATAATTTCACAATTCGCTAAAATCGAAGCTTTTTCAATTTATAGAATCACTGTACGATAATTTGCATGGATGCACGTAATACCAGGTTATTAATTTTTATATTATTGCGCAGATACTCAACACCACAGTGTCGTATTTCTTCTTGTTGAAAACCGTCGAAGAAAAGTAGTGTGAGTCTAATTATCCCGATAGGAATCACTTCTAACAATGCTCTCGTTACAAATTACTACAATTAAACGTCTGTTTAGTCATGTGCTCGAATTTGTTTTCTGCAGCTGAAATATACCTATTTTTGCACGACTTAAGACAGTAACCGTATATCTCTACCCCTTATCTCGCTATGTGGTGATAAAATCATGGCTGAAGTTGAAGAATCCGCTTGGTACTGCTCGGCACCTTTTCACTCCTTTAAAAAAGTTCCTATAGGTATATACCTGCTTATAAGCCGGAAGATTTACGGTAGTCTGTTTCTCGGTCATGAGAACTGATACGATAACGCGTATAGACATATACATGTACCTACGTAAGTCTGCAGAACTGGGTGAGCGTGTAATATACCTATAGCTATGATAAAAGCGTTTATAAGAATATGGAAGTTGTTGGGTAAAATCCATAGGAAATCGGATACATCTGCAGAGAAAACGACCCCAATAAACGGGTACCTAGGTCTTCTGCGAGCGAAGACACCAATATATCACATCAACTTCTTTAGCTAGTAGCGCTTGGAGACACGCGCCGATGGTTCCTTTCGGTGATGTATTATCTCGTGCGTTCGGGAATGGAATATTAAAAAAAAACTATAACAACCGGTGTCCTTCGGTTTTTAATATTGTATAAGCTAGAATAGGGTATGGTTCGATTGCTGATCGATTTTCTATATAGGAAAATGGTATTGGTCGAGCAAAAATAGAACGAAGCTGCGGATGAGAAAGGATTGTAGCGTCGTACCCACCAGCCACAAATGTCTAGGTATGGTTATTTATGCTTTACGTGCAGGACTACTGCAAGCGATATCTACGGGGCACGCGATGTCGCCGAAACGTCTCACGCCTATCCTATCTAGTCTTGGTTGTGCCTTTGCCTCGCGACCCTAAGCTTTGCCACAGGAAAAGTATATCCCGCAGCTGAGTGGGTACCAGAGGATTATCAGAGTACCATTTGCGTTTGTCAGAAAATATAATAGGTAGTAAAATAAAAACAGATTTCATTTCATCTTCGAGCCTCGAGTGAATCATATTCCCAGTGGTCATTTTTTTAGAACGATTTTTCCGTCTAAAGAAATGACAGCGACAGTGAGTTTCCTCGAAAGATCATTCAGCCACAGTAGTTCTAAGCACGACAGTTTTACGTCCGGCGATTCGGATCAAGATCCCGAGGAATCATCACCGGGGATACCATCGGGCGATAGGAAGGAAATATCTTCGAGAAAGATGAGCCTGTTTACTATTTACGCGAAAATTTTTCGCCTCATGTTAGCCACATGGGTAAAAACCGGGGATCCAAACGAGGAAAAACATCTCAGGGAATTGGATGAACTCGTTTTACCAAGCAACGAGGAATGGAGACGCCAGGTCTACTATCGTTTGGTGGACCTTCAGCGCGAGATCGACGCCGAAGGTGACGCTATAGAGTAAGAACTCCGAGACCCGAAGACATTTTAGAAAATTTATCTTAAGTTTTATGCAATAATTGATGTTACACTGCATTCAAGAGAAAGATCATCATTTTTGTGCCCAGAAACGTGAAGGTATATGTTTATTACGACATCAATGTGGTTCAATTGTCGATCTAATTAGTAGTTCGTTAGTTCGCAAATCGTAATGTCACGGTCCCCGATTTTATACTTGAACAAAAGTCCCAAAGCTTTGAGTTTTAAATCCTAGCTCCATACCCCAAGCGCCTCATCCTCGGATAAAACATCCCATCGCCGATTTGTCCCGCAACGATATCAGTACTATATTGCTGGAAATGTGCATACAACTAGGATAAGGTTAACGAGCGACACAATGATTGATCGACGAAACACGCTCATCTCTGACCTACCTAGTAGCACAACGTTGTATGCGTTGTATGCATAATCGCGGCTGACTCAGTTTCTCTGACAAACATCGTATTTATAGCTGCATTGCATAAACAAGTAAAAGCTTTCCTGTCTCTGAAATGAATTGCGGAAAATACAATTCACCGGAAATTCTTATCCTATACTATTAGAACTATGCCGCTACAATCATCGTTTTATTTTTTGCCTCACATTATCAGAGACTTCCTGTCCAGCTATTATTCGATATGATTTTTCTCTATTATCGCATTACGCTATACCATGTAGGATGGAATCAGACGCAGATAAAGAGCGCAAGGACGTTAAGGAATGGGAATGGCAACCCACCGGAGGCGGTTTTCCTTTACGTCCGAAAACAGCGCTACGGGATACATCGGTCGGTTCCTGGGAGGCGATAATAAGCTCAAGTGGCTCAATGACGGAGGCTTGCATCCAGCCTGGATGGCGAGTCGGCGATTTAATCCTGGCTGCAAAAGTCCTTCAGAAACAAGAAACGCCACCAACGTACGCTGACGAGGCTGAAATGCGACGAGTATTTGGCCTCGTATACGATGTTCTGCGATGTAAGACATCCAACTCTTCGCAGAGCATTCAATGTTGCGTTTTGGATCAGCCAGAATTTTGTCGTTTTTTTTTTTTGCCTGACGAGATGTTCTTCGGCAGATAAAAACATCCTGAATCACGCTCTCGAAGATGTTGGCTTTTGGTATCATCACCCCGAGTGCAAACATGTTGAAAGAATCGTCTGGCTTCTTCTCTACGACATGCAAGGCCGTAAGTTTGGCCGTCGAGGGGAGGTGAACGAAGTAGCAGCCCGCGAAAAAGCCTTCGAAGAGGCTGGCCTCAAAGAGATCGAGGACGTTTTGCTGGACACAAAGACGCATTTGGCCGCCAGCGTTTCGCGTCTGCGAATAGGAGGCTCGGCTCTGAATTTGGGTTGGTTAATATCAATTAACAATCTGATCGAATCAAAGCGAGCAGCATATTCATAACGTTGAATTTTGACCAGGAGAACTGCTGCCGCTGCATCTTCGGACAGCCGAAGGTGTAGTTTGGGGTGAAAACGGTGCTGTAGCATCCGGCTGGGTTAATACCCTGAAAATCTCTGGCAAGGGAGAATTCATCCAAGAGATGACGAGGCTGGGGTTAAATCTCTGCTCAGATTGCTCTACCGATGAAATCGACGAGAGAACATTCGTGTTTGATCCCATGTGCCCGAAGGTAGTAAACTTTCATGACGCTGCTCGAGAGACCATTGCCAAATCTGAACTTGTTCGAAGTCATCAATTCGTTTTTCTGGTACGTATAATGAGTCCACTAATTGTATATGAAAGCTATCGTACTTGAGAAGAAAAAGGAATATGTTGTCTCACCGATAAATTATTCTAAAATCTATATTTCTCCACGATTGAATCGGAGCTGAATATTGCAAAGGGCCTAGTTTTGCCTCGTATCATAATTTACTCGTCAAAGTCTTCTCCGATGATTGTGTCGAGTTAGAAATTGGTATTCATGTCACCACGAGGAGCTAGGCCCTGCTGTTAGAATCCTCGCCTCTTTGATTATCAGCTGTGCAATCACCGCGTATTTTACACAGTAATTTTCCCGTCAACATCCTCTGACATTCTCTTTCATGTCGGTAATTGATGTACATGATTATATCGAGTGCTTAGAGTGGGTAGGTATATCAACGGCGCCTGAATCACGCGATGGTTATTGCCAACGGTTTCTTGATTGTTTGTCGAAGTAACGATCTAGTTACGACTATGATTCTGAGTGATTTTCTCCACTAATAATAACCGTGCTGCAGTACTGACACAACGTTCGTTTTGTACAATTTATACAATTGATACAATTCATGCATACATCACATTGTTTTCTCATGATACAGGAAAGGTCGTTGTGTTTAGGAGCGGCAGCATTAGCCCAAGCAGTAAGAATGGGACATCTTTGTGGCCCTGTTGTACTTACTCATGCAATTGCACCTAGACACACTGGCTACCTCGCAGGTCTTCTTGCAGACATCGACGACGCTGGTAGACTTCTTGCATTTGGAACTGGCCAGCTAAGACGAGACTACGAAACTTATCTTCGTAATCTTGGAGTCACTCTGCAGCAATGCCGCATCTTTTCTGAATCGTAAATTCGGCTTACATCTACTTTCATTAGGAAAGCTCATGCACTCATTTTCATTTTTTGAATTCCATGTAATGAGGAAATGATCATTTGCCAGATACACATCACCCCCGGCTTCGGCAGAATTGGAAAGAGCTACCATAGTGCTAGCGACTCCACCTTGCAGCTACACTGGGGTAAGGGATGCGGTTGATCTGGCTGTTGCACGAGGTGGAGATACGCTGCTGTTGGAATCTCTGACGGATATTGATGGCGGTCTAAGACAGCCTCAAACCTTGCTTGCAGAGCAATTGGACACTTTGCGACACGCTTTAACGCGTCCAAATGTTCAGCTCCTGATATACGAAGCGCATAGTGTACTCCCTACCGAAACTGCCGAAATGGTTGAGCAGGTTACACAATACGCTAATAGAATGGCGGTTGAGAAATATGTTAGAGAGCATTCGGTGAGTTGATTCGATCCTTGTTCAGATTTTTTTAGTGTGCCAGATTTATTTCGCAGTGATAAGGTTCCCGTTTTCTTTTAGCCCAAGAGAAAGATGCCGGCTAAAGACTCTGCTAGTCGGAGTGCAAGGTCTGGAAAATCCATTAAACGAAGTCAACAATCGCTCGAACTTCCTAAGACACAATCGGAGGATCGACGCCCCGGTTCCGTTCACGAGGATGAAGATGAACCGTCCATCTCACCATCAATCGAGGACAAGGTGAGATTCCCTTTGTCAATGAACGTCGTATGAAATAGAATATAAGAAATTTTACTTTCGTAAAAAAAAAAAGGTGCCTGACAGCGACCTGTTCGAGTTCGGTCACGTCGATGAGGTGTGTGGTAAATCGTCGGAGAAATTAATGGACAAGGGTTGTTACCTCGCGTTAATACGTCGCAAAGAGATGATGCAGTTTAATTCACTGTTCATGATAAAAGTGGCCGAAGCCAAGGGGCTGTTTGGGGACCCAAACAAGCAGCCTGCGCAGCCTAAAGAAGAGCAACAGCCTGTCCCAGTCCGACAAGGTTCTCAGCAGAGTCGCAAAGGCTGCAAGCGTAACAAGGTTTGAATGAAGTGTTCAAATATTACGAGAATTTTTTAATTTTTCTTCAAGCGGAGATTCTGTCTGCTATTCGATTTTTTGCGCAGATTCAAATGGAGCGAATTACTGCACCGACGTTTTCTTCGATGGTACGAAACTTCAAACAGAATCGCGCTTGTCCAAGACACCGTCATCACGTAGCTCACGATGAGAGGGTCACACTTGAACAGGTACGTGACGCTCGGCGTCGCGACGCTCGGCGATGGTGGGACGAACTGGCGCCATATTTGCTACGATCTTCTCCGCGAATTCGCAAATCTTCTGGTTTTCGGGCTACCCGAACTGACCCTAAGACTAGAAAGATCTTCTATTCACTACATGTTGAAGAAATTTCTTACATGCAAGCTGCTGGCACTGTTTTAAGTGCCTGAACTTTCATGAGAGGTTTTCACTTTCGTGTAACGATGCTTTTTGGGGTTTAGGAACTGTTGGCCTACAATTCTATGACGTTTTGGCTTTTCCACAGTTCAAATATAATCTCGGATGCTTGTGTTCGTAACTTTTTATTTCACACACCCCTTTCCATCTTATACCCTATACCTTTCCTCCTCGCTCCCATCATAGATTCCGCGAGGTTCTGGGCTCTAAATATCTCATTCTTGTTATGCGTGGCTGACGAGAATGACTTTCAATGGTACCTGACCTATACGAAGGTTTTCGAACCGAAAGATAAGGCAAAAGCAATGTATGGCTGAGTTCGATTAGACTTGGAGGATTAATGATGCGATGGAAAATGCAGTGTAGCAAACAGAAATACGAGGATGATACGAATAAAGAAACATACACCACCTTATATTAATACATTTCTGTGTCCCACAATGATATTGATAAGATTTTAGACTAGTGTTAGCTGGTTAGCCAAGGAATTTCTTGGACGCGTTTTTGGTCACTTTGTACACTGAGCTGGAAACCGAATCGAAAATCTTTAAACGCCTGACGAATTCTCGACCTATACCTCGATCCTACCCTTCCGAACCCATTTTCTGTTCGCAGGATCGTCCGGGATCGAGCAGCACCTCGGCTTCGGATAGTCAACAATGCGAGATAGTCTGTTCGAGGAAATGTCATATGCACGACGGTGCAGGGGATAAGAGAATGGAAGCTCTGATTCGTAAGCAAATGGAGTCACCACAGCATCAAGAGGAGAGTGTGAAACGCCTCAGTATCCCGACGTACGCTAGCATGAAACGAACTAGATCAAAGTATTGTGCGAATCAAGAAGACTACGAAACTCTATCATTGGAAAAAACCCCGTGGCATATCTCCAAATTTACGAATCGATGTCATTCAAGATGTGGACACAACTGCGATCGCAATGAAATTTACAAAACTCTTCTTCTAGGTGTTCATTACGCGATTTAGCACTGCAAGAACCGTTCTCATCCGTTAATGCTTCGATTTTATAATTAAGATTAACTTGTATATAAAACTTATCTTCGCACGTATACCTACATACATTCTTTATTTTTTGTTACACTGGAAAAGAGGACGCTTGCACTTACTTGTTTGCTCATTTTTTTTATTATCATTATTTATATTAGCAACAAGAGTATCTCGTCTTCTGTTACATTTTTCAGGTGACGATTTATGAATCTAATGAAATTCATATGAGGAAAATTTATAAAAATATTCCCACGACGGAACGGGCCGGATTGAAGAGTTTCTCAATGGTTCCTGAACGAAGACCGTTCGTGCTGATTGTTCGCACTCCAAGCAACACCATACCCCGGAGATCAAGCCCATTTACAAACGTCTCAGTGCGCATTGGCGTACGAATACGACCCACGATTTCACCTTCCGCAAATACCTGTGAAGTTCAAGTTTATATAGAAGCAGATTTTTACTTTTACTCCAAACTTGAAGCCTCGCTACGCAATTAATTAACCCTCCCTTAAAATTGGATAAGAATTAATTATCCATGGTTGAGATATGAATCATACAAACCTCGTAACCGGCAACTGCTCCAGACAGTGGAGGAAGCCAAGAGATGATCAGACCATCACCCGATACTCGGGCTCGCACAGTCAATTCCCTCGGAGGCTCGGGGTATCTCAGATTACTTTGACAATCGCAATCCGTCTGATTGTACAGCTGTGCATCTTTCGGTTCTTGACTGTCTCCCAGTTCCTGCTCCACATACGAATATGAATGGGACAAGTACGAGGGGGAGGATACTCAATGATGCTTTATATCATTTGGCAAATTGTTCTCAATCACGTTCTGCACGACACGGTATAGATCGAATGTAACAAATCGATCTTCAAAAGAAGCCTTGATTTTTTGAAGATTAATACTTTCTGCTTCGAAATTCCTATCATGAAATGGCAGATCTTCACCGTAACATGGTCGTGAAAGAAGACTAGAAATGTTACCACCACCAGTCGCAAAAGTCAAATCATTTAAATTGTTAGTGCAATTTTTTATGCCCTATCGCAGGCAGGTTTTGTCAGTATTCCATGGCTTGCGAGGGATCGGTCGGAAGGATACGGTCGTATATTCCGCATCGCGAGAGTAAACGAAGAAGGAATACGAAAGTACGTTCCAAAGTGAACTGAATAACAGCTGGGACGCTCATCATGCACGAGAAAAAGTAAAGCACCAAATAGCTAAAGCCTCGGAGGTGGTCCGGAGAGGCAATGACGAAAGTGCACAGACACAGGACATGAGAAACAACGATTTTTACAAACGATATTACAGAAGAGGCCACGTTTTCAGGTAACAAGTCTGTAATTGAAGAAATACACGAAAAACAAGCGGGAGTTTGGGGCACTGGAAAATGAGAGGTCACTAATGAAGTCGAGCTTTTTATCGCAGCTTTCACTGAAGGCAGATGCATCCTTCGAAAGAGTATGCATCTTGTAACGACGTTTAAATATTCGATAATATTGCATAGCTGAGTGCAGAATTGGGTTTGTAAGTTACGAAGAGCTTGTGCTAAGGCAGTGAGACTACGACATGAAGAGTTGAGGTATACGAACGTCATCTTAATCAGCATCGTAATTGATTTCAAAGACGACGAAAGAGGACCGTAGATTTTTAGGAGCGACACAAAACATCGTTTTTGGGAAAGTATACGAGCGAAGTTTACGAAAACGTTGATCAAGTAACCAACGTTACCTGGTATCTCCTCCATCCGGTATTTGAAAGACTTAAGAATCTCCGAAAACTGTGGAATTATGGAATACGAACGAAGTACGTGAGACAAAATTATTAAAAATAGGACCGTCAAACCGATCAACAGATCTCTGTGGCATGTTTTTCTTCCACTCACTCGCTGATTGTTAATAGACGATGTTTTCAAGTAATTCCACAGCTCAGAACGGTCAAAATCATTGACTCCACAACAGAAACTTGGGTCAGCGAGACACTCGAGGATCCTTGATGTCTGTTCAGGTGTTGCAGCTTTCTTCAACTCATTAGCCAACGCCACTATCATTCCATCCTTCGTACGACACTTGCTCTGAAGCAGTCGTACTGTGCACATCAGACCACTGGAAGTTTGCTTTATGCTGCTTTCGGCTCTAGGACTGCAATTACAGTCGATCTTATCCCCCGGGGAAGGAGAAAGACTCGAATCTTCAATGGGACTCAGGCATCCACGATTCTTCAAAATCTTGCGCATAGCGTGATTACGGTTCTTCAAATTCTCCAAACCCTCCCGAAGCTTTTCGACTTTGCAGATCTAAGACCAAAGCGGTATACATTGTACTGTATTTAAAAAATTTTAAACTCATTTTTTATGCCACGTATCTGTATATGTGAAGCAAACTCCAGGTGAATGCATGACGCGGAGAGATTAAGGAAGTGTGTGAGGCTTGGATCGATCGTAATGGTGATATTCACCGATCTCGCGTGAGACTGCGGGTAACGATAACTCATTGTCACAGTAATATTGCTACTATCCTCAATCCGGATGAGTGGGAGCTTGGAATGTTATTCAAGTGATATGATTCTAACCGCACGAAGACAGGCCAAAGGGAACAAGAGGAGAGCTCAGGACACGCGATCGAATTCCGGAGTATGTAGTTGGTTCATTGACCTCGTTAGATATAATTGAGAGATTGTGACCTGCCCGATAAACTTCGTGTTCAATTAGATTCAAAAATCTATCAGATAGCCAAAACACCAGAAATCATCTCGAACGAACTTGATATAACATATCACAATAGTGACAGCGGTTTTATCTCACTCAGATTCAAAAAATGCTGATAGGCTTAGGCAGTCTTTATTAACCTTCTGAATTTCCGGAGGGACTTCGGAAGAAGGTAGACAGGTACATTCCACTGAATGTACGTTGGAATCCTGTGAGACGATCACATCCTGAATAATAGGCCGACAAACCTGACGCGGAGGTGATCCTTCCTGATTATCGATCATATTACACATGGTACAAGCGCAGGGACAAACTGTGCACATATTTCCTGCATTTGACGAATCATCGAGCGTTTCGCATCGGCAAATTTCGCACTGATCATCGCAAAAATTTTCTTTGTTCATTTCTGGAAAAGTGTGCCAGATAATGTTGAGGAAAATGATTATTCTAATAAGAGTCAGCGGACGGTATTCTAAACGACAAACCTGACTTTTTAAGGTTTTCGGTTTTGCAAATTGCACATAAGGACGCGTGGCTGGTCAAGTCACACACGTGGCAGCAGGCATCTCCTCTTCCTACCTGACGGTAGCCAGAACCATCTGTTTCAGATGATGGAATTGTAGTCTCGGTTATCGTGGAAGGATCAGAAGTCGACATTGCACTGGATTCGATTACCTGATCGCAACTACATCTGAAAAAAAAATACCCCGAGATTTTTATTCAAGCTATACGCTTAGCTGAGGCTGCGCAATTGCCGCTAAGGGTACTTGAAGAATAATTATTTAAGTCTAACAACGCAAGAGTTGAAAACTTTTTTTATTTATTCTCTTTGAGCAGTAGGTCATAAATTTTTCGATTCAGATCATTTCTTACGGGCAAATCTCAGCCGTTTCAATTTGGAGATCTGTACAACCACAAGCACATTCAGATTCCGATGAAGTTTCGTTGCAGCCACAGTGGCATCTGTCTATCAGTTCTTTTCTTTCATTTTTCGTGCTCTTTCCTCCGTGAGGTTTTTCATCATCAGACGAACCTTCTCCCAACGATTCATCTCCCCCACCTTCTAGGTCACGTTCCCATTCAGCACATGAGCAAATAACGCAGCTATCGCACTATTGGGAGAGATGGATGAATTTTTTTCTGATAATCTACACTAACAAATTATTATCTATGCGAAAAACTACCAAAGTTCATCGTCAAACTACCTTAATAGGCTGTCCACAGGGACAAGAGTTAGGGTCAAGGTTACTCAGCGCTCGTAAACGTTCGGCTGTCTTTCGTATCGGTTCCCTAACGCTGGAAGAAAGTCCTTCATTCTGTAAAGGAATGAACTCGTAGAGCACAAAGATCCAAAAATACACGTTGGATTGAAAAGAAGTAACATTTCTGTACCTCAGCCCTTTTGTACGCCTCTTTAAACTGGCCAGCCAGACTTTTCAGCGCTTCAGGATCCTGAGGTAGTCTTGAAGAGCAATTCCCTGTCTTGGCACAACACGGTGCTTCCTTCTCATACACATCGTCCAGGCTAGGATTTTCCATGATAGAAATAACTTGGGAAGATGAGCTGCCGAGTACCCGCTGCTGAACCTCTCCCAAACATTTCTGTGTGCAACGCAACTCCTCAGTCAAATTTTTAGCCTTGCAAGTCAGCTCAGCCCGTTCTCTGTGCAAGTTTTTCAAATTCTGGCTAATCTTTTTGCTACTAGCTTCTAATTGCCTTATTCTATGTTTCACTGGATCATCGTACGGGTCCTTCGAGCTCGTGGCTGCTCTGTACGTCCTTAAAGTCTGATTCTTCGTACCGGGACATTGTGGTAGGCAATCCAAGGGGTTCATTTTAGCCCCTGCAACCTCAGCCAGGACTAAAGTGTGGCCTGCATCAGCTAGTGCCTTTTTGTATCGTTCCTCTTTCAATTCCATTTCGTAAATTTTTTTCCGAAGACGCTTTTCCTTTCTGGCTAATACTTCGAGCATGCAGACGCGGGGCTCATCGTCATCTTCGATCATGTTACACGTGACTGAAGCTTGACCGCATCCTGATTCCATACAGGGTAAGTCCCCATCTCTTTTCTGTCCACCTAGATCAGTACAATAACGATTATTAGCTCTATCCTGAAGATTTTTCTGAGAATTGCAGAATTGCGGTGAAAAGAAATAATGGGCCAGGACTTGGGCTCACTTTTCGTGCTAATTTTTCCCTTGCGTTCTTCTTCAGCTGGTTCTTTGGCTTGGGTTAATTGCAGAAGATCTGGAGGTCGTTCTCCTTTTTGTATGGCGATGCTGGCCTCGATTAAAACAGTCGGAAGCATGGCCTCTAATCTGTCGAGTCTTTCTCTGAGGCAGTTGGCGTGACACTCCAAATCGTTGACCCGGTTTTCCCCGCGATAGACATAAGTCCCGAAGCCGCCGTAACACGCGGTTGCTTGTGGACCGTTGAAACCCATTTTTATTCTAGTTTTTTGTGACGATCTCTTTTTGATTCTCGGAAATTGATGAGAGATGTAGGCCGTTAGGCATGGAATGTTATTCCCGTTTTTATTTCATTTTATTTTAGCTTTTATGGGTAATCTCGACAAGATAAGCTTTTGTATGCGAATTTGTTACATGTGATTCTCTGAAGAAATACCCAAGAATTTTTTTTACAGTAACTATATCATCGTGCTTTTGCGGTGAATGTGCTTCGAATAAAAAACTTAGAATTTATGAAAATATACATCATGTCAGATTACACAGCGTATAGCTATTTTGATCGAGAAAAGATCGCGCGATTGGTGCGAAATTCCGCGAACAAACGATCACTAAAATCTATTCCGAACACCTTCGGATCACCACAATATTCCGTAATGAAGTGTGAAACTGGCGCCTAGTGGTGAAGTTTTTGAAATTTGTCCTAAATCACAGAAAGAAAACATGTGTATTTCGGCCCGGAACACTGAACATAAATGGTATTTCAAATCAACGGATGTGAGCAATTCGTTTCCATCCATCACGTCGTAATTTATTAGTAAAGTTTCCTGAGAAGCACACAATGATATATATATTATATAGACGGATTTTCCGGTAATGAAACTTCGACGATACACACCGGACATAACAGTGACCAAATAACTCCGCGAGCCTTACGTTATAATCGAAAGATATCATTCACACCAGAAATCATGCGAAGTTCGACTTTCATCTAATCACATAATTACAAGTAAACGTATTAATATGCGAAGGATTAGGACATTCAAGCTCCGATTATCGGCATGAAACACTGGGTTACAAATTATCGTGGAAAGTTCATAGACGAAAATGTGGCCGATCCGAGATTGGCTTCGACAAAAATTCGTAGTCAAGGCCGATTCTTCGTCCGGAGCTTTACCCGGTGAAGAAAGTTGCGCTTTTGGAAGCAACAAATATTTCCTGCTGTGCGGTCTGGGCGGCATAGTATCCTGTGGTATAACACACACTATGATAACACCGCTAGACTTGATAAAATGTCGTTTGCAGGTGCGGTGTTCTTGTTTTTCAACCTAATTTCCTCTATCCCCCGTATTGGACTCAATTTCTTTTTCCTCCATTGGAATATATCCCGCTTCTCCACGTAGGTCAATCGAGGCAAGTACCAAAATTTGGGTACTGGGTTCAAGGTGACAATGGCAGAAGAGGGAGTACTTGGATTATCGCGAGGATGGTTACCAACATTGTTGGGCTACTCGACTCAGGGTTTATGCAAATTTGGTTTATACGAATTCTTCAAAGTTTACTACGCCAAGCTAGTCGGAGAAGATATTGCGTTCGACTATAGAACCTGGTTATATTTAATGAGTTCTGCCTCAGCTGAGTTCTTCGCCGATATTGGTCTGGCCCCCATGGAAGCAGTCAAGGTTCTTCTTCGCCTAAGCTAAACGAAAAATGTTCTTCGTAAAAATTCGCAACCATTAATTCCTCGAATTTCTAGGTGCGAATCCAAACATCTCCGGGCTTCACTACCTCCATGAGCGAAGCAGTGGGTATAATGATGCGTGAAGGAGGAGCTGGCGTATTTTATAAAGGGCTAGTACCCTTGTGGTTCCGACAAGTCCCTTATACGATGATGAAGTTTACTTGCTTCGAAAAGACCGTGGAAATGTTGTATCGCTTTGTGGTGCCTAAGCCACGTTCTCAGTGCACTAAAGGGGAACAACTTGTTGTGACATTTGCAGCTGGTTACATTGCCGGGATTTTTTGTGCGGTAGTCAGCCATCCGGCTGATACTATTGTCAGTAAGTTGAATCAACAGAAGGGATCTACAGCCGCACAAATTGCAAGACAGGTCGGTTTCCTGGGGCTTTGGAACGGACTAGGACCTAGGATCATCATGATCGGGACATTAACCGCGCTTCAATGGTTCATTTACGACGCCTTCAAGGTATTCATGAAGATGCCGCGTCCTCCACCGGCCGAAGAGAAACGGAAGCATTGAAACCGCCCAATTTTTAAACGAATAAATAATTCATACCACATAATCTGTACCACATAAAAGATAAAAGCATATTTCAAGTTCAGAAATCAAATTTGCGACCGATTCTTTGTTGGCAATTAGGTTCCGCTGACAATCAGAGTGTGTCTTCTCCATTATTTTTTTTGGCTCAAGACAGAATGACGAAGATTAGTGATAACTGAAGCGAAAGGGCGCGTCTGCTCCTCGCTCGAGCTCACCCTAATTGTAAAAAAAAGAGAGGCATAGGAAAGAGGAAGATGACGTGCAAGTAATACGTATAATGAGTCAGAAAGAGTCCCTGACTCCTAGACGTCAACTCGCGCATAAGAACTCTGCGGGAGTCACTTGCCAACGCGGCACGTGCTCAACTGTGGCCATCAAGGCATACGAACGTTTACGTATACCCGACAGCCAAGTCCCTTGAATGTTAACTACCCGGGCACGAGAGCCACTCAATTCATTCAGTCAGTCAGCGAGACTGATGAAGTTTTTCTTCTCCTTCCTTTCGTTGATGAGGGCTACTTCCCGTAGTTATTATATTTTACGTTTATTCCCCTCGTCCTCTTCGCCACTAGCATTCTCCGGTTTACCTCGTTGCTCATTTTCAATGTGAACATTGGGAACTTCGTGCGCAGAACAAAGAGTACAGATGTGATTATGGACGGTCAGTCAGTGCGGAAATAATTGTGAGAATTGTTTTTTTGTTCATTTTTATTCAGGCTCTATGGTCAAAAGTGTCAGTGGTAGGCTTGAGTGTCGTAATTATAATGAGATCAAAGAATAGTATATAGGAACTATCGGAAGGGTCAATGAAATTTGATTGATTCCAATTTAGCAGAGGCTTATGATTCATCGATCGATGTATTATCGCGTTTTATCTATTCCTTTTTCTCCTTATTTTTCACGTTCATTTACACCGTGACATCAATTGCCGTTTCGTTAATTAACGGTCTCCGATTCAATCATCAAGACCTACTACATTCAGGCTAATTCTTCGTCATCACAATTTCAAGAATATCCCATCAATTAGTTCCAAAAATTGAAGAAAAAAAGAAGACATCTCCCACCGACGAACAAAAGGACAATAACAAGAACAGTAGACTAATAATGGTAAAGGGCCAATAAAATTCAGTAGCAGTACGTGGGAAGACACTGGTTGCATGCTGGGATTACCGAACGTCGGACTGCTGCTTCAGTCCGGACAATTTACTCGTCAAGTAAATACTATGTGCGAAGTTAGATCGCCTTGAAGATATTCAAGTCGGAAAATCTGTAGGATGTAATCATTATACTAATTATAGAAAAAGAAGAAGAAAAAAAAAAAACAAGTTAGAGTATGATAAACGACGCTCTGTTTCAAATTTTCGTATTCAAATATCTAAACTCGCGGTTATTTTGTTATACTCGCTGCAGACATTCGTTATGGCTGTTGGTGATAATTAATTGCCTCTTGTTTGTTCGCGACGATGGTATAACGGAAGACATTCCACTACACTCTACTGCATTGTAAATTCTATTACATTAGGCAGCGAGTCTCGCTGGAAGTTATTTGAAGGAATGACATGATCCACGTGTCAATGAAGCAGTTATTACATACGACGTACTACGTACTGTATAATACCTCATCAATTATTCATTGCCGAATTTTTACGACGTTTACTTTGAATTTCATTATCCGTTACTTAGGTATTATAGAAGCGTTAGAAACAGCTTCTTTGCAGAAAATCTGAACGATTTACTGACAATCTGTTTCACAGGATTGCCACTCCAAGCTGGCAGACCAGATAATGAACTTATCACTGTTCTACATCCTGCAACCGCACAGTATAATGAAACCACATTTGATATGAGGAACAACTGGAAAGTCCACTGCAAAGGATTCGAAACAGGCTTGGCAGTAGATCTAACAAAGCGTCGGATGTGCCACGTACTACTTTGCATGCTTGGTGATTTCAAACCTTTCAGTGTGTGCTTCAAATTACTCTGAGTAATTACTGAGACCATTTTACGACCGTTGTGTGATTTTTCGTTCTTTGGATAGAATCGTTTCTCATATTTCAAACTGTGGATAGAATTTCATCGCGTGTGCTCTATCAGTTTTGGGAAAATATTTTCGACAGTTTTACACTAGACGCGATTGTAGGTAATGATGATGTTTCAAAGTGGAAATGAAACTCGATGAATCCGGTAGTACACCGATTAATTATAATTATGAAAAATACAGAACTGTTTCAACGAATATCAAGCTCACGCATTGGAGTGTAATTAGATATTGTGAGAAGAAGAACGCTCCGGATTATCAAAATGGAATTGGACTCGCAGCTTCTGCAGGGTGATTATACCCCCAGATTTATAATAAACCTAGTCCTTTCGACCCCAATCATAATTAATTAAATTGGGGATTCTTGGTATACTAATACAACGGGACTTATCGAACTTGATTGAATTTATAGATTTCTTTTCTGCGTGTCTACCTAGTACCTATCCTTATATTCCCGAATTTCTATGTAGTAGGTATATCAGTTAAGTCACCATGGCTCCGATAAATTACGGGTTGATGTGCAAATTAGTGTATTGTCAAATACGAACCACGCCCATCCGCAGAATTCAAATATTCGTAAAGAAGTTGAGAAGTATTGAACTCTTTTTTTGCAAATCATTTATCTCTTCACGGATGTGATCAATAGATTTTCATAATAACGATAAATCGTAAATAACTATACGTATTGTTATCCTGAAATGGCAGCTTGAGAATCGCATTGGAAATTATTGAAAATATGAATTTCCTAATAGTTTCCTGATATTCTCCTGAATTCTCAAAATCCACGATTGAAAATCAAGTACGTAAATCATTTCCCCATTCGCAATTACTCACTTTTCATTTGCTCATAACTTTTTCCACATCAACCATGCAGCGGTTGAATTAATGAGTAGTCGCGAATTTTTGGAAACTCACTGTAGGTACTTTGACGAAAATTTAGGGTGACTGAGGTGATTTCAAAAGTCGTTGACCAGATTGTATATTATATTTCAATGCATAATCCATTACTTATAATGAACGTATGAATAAATTCCACTTAGGTTCACTAATTTCAATGCGTTATGACCGCACTACCTGTCTATAGTATATCACACAATACGCAATTGTATGTAAATGACGATAGCTTAGTACAAAAATTATGCAACGCAGTTGAGCCCATGGTTCTTCTTTTCAATTCGGGTATACAGAAAATGATTGACTATTACAACTGTTCAAAGGCACGTCCAGGTTTATTTATTGCTGATTCCATGGTCGGTACTATATCGTGCTCTTGCTACATCGATTATTAGGATTTAGGCGCGGCAATGTCCGTGACATACATAGTCTCGCGTACCGGAATAGATCCATCCTGCTAAAGTATGAGGACGTGGCCCTTATAAAAATTCACGAAACAAAGTGCAATGATTAATTAAAATTCGCATTTGAACGTATTTAAGCTTATTCAAATACCAAATTATCGATTAATTTCAGATCTCTTGGAGTTCTTGCATACCCTCGAGAATGCCACACTTCCAGCAAAAATTGAAGCCTTACGAGTAAGACTAATGGGTCGCATGCGAACAGCTCTATCATCATCGAGCAATTACATGGACATGCAATCCGGAAAGCCATTAAAGGGTCAGATTAAAGGCCCCGCGGATAATTTTTCCGAGGAATACGTGATTCCTGATCAACCCCCTATGTCTCCAGCCAGCTTTTTGTATCCCCGTCAAGACTTGAAGCCAGATATTTTTCAGACCAATCCAAAATACTCACCCCGAAAATCTCCAGATAAATCTCCGCCTCCTCCAGTATCTACACAACCCGTCTTACCACCACCAATTGCTGATGATGAAGAGGATAAAGAAATCCTTGAAGAAATAGAACCCCTAGATCCTTTAATCGAAGTATACAAGACCATGAACGTCACTAAGGCTCAAGCTAAGTCACATTTCTATGGGCAACTCCAAAGAAGAGAGAAGTGGTTCGTTTGGGAAAGTATTCGTCCCTTTTGGGCAGGTGAGCTTCCAATTTGATTCCTTCAAATTATTATGCTATGTACATATTCCAGTCACCAAATAAATACATGTGATGGTTATTTCCGCGTCTCATAACTCATTGATCACGATCGTGCTATCATTGCGGTAATTGGCTTTCTGGCTATAACATGAGTCCTGGATGTTGTAGTATTCGAAAGAATTTAGGAAATAATGCCAATTCTGATAGTGTAACCGATTCGTTACAGCTTTAGTAGGCTGGCATCTTCTGTCCTTTGATAACAAGACGGACCCAAAACCATCGCAGATTTTATCCATCAAAGGATGCTCGTGCAAACCTGTGTCCTGTTCGCAACGCAATCCAAAGAAGCTGGCCGATTCAACATTCGAGCTTTGTTACGGGGACAATAGAACTTATCAGGTAATTAAAGATGTGCGGATATGAAGGAAAAAAGGAGCCTCCGAATACGGGAAATCATATTCTGATCATTTTATTCATTGTTGCAGTTTATCGCTTCAACTCCGAAAGAAATGCAACAATGGGTGGCCGCGATTGTGAGATGGGAAATGAAGACTCGAGATGCAAACAACGTTCTTCTAGTTCACAACGCAACGCTTCCACCACCTCCGCCTATTTCAGAGGAAGAATTGTCATCGGAAGACACAGATCATAATGAGGAATACATCGAGGTCGATCTTGTCATTGATAATCTTGCTGAAGCTTTGGCCAATCCTGCAAAGGTTTTGAAATCAATTCCTCCAACACCTTCGGTTGGACAGCCACTGAGGCCACCAAAGCCAGCTGTATCGCCTATTTATCCAAAACGTATAGTGAACAGGGTTCTTCCACCTCCACCTTCAGCGAAACGGAATTCTGAACAGGATGAGGATGTGTATCAAGTGATTGAGGAGAATGCTCATAATCAACCATCCACTAGCGTTAATTCAAGGGGCAAAATCGGACGGGAAGAGCCTTCAGCTTCTTTAGAGGATGACAACAATGGGGAATTGTACGATGATATAGACAACGTGAAGAAGGAGGTGAAGGAAATTGAAGCTAAGAACAGCAAGAGAGAAATGGAAATAAGAACTCCGGCCCAAGAGCCTGATGACGATGATGTGGGAACGTACGACGATGTGATGGCGGTGAAGATGGAAGTTGAAGAGATTAGGAGGAGAGAGAATGCCGCAAAAGGATCGGTCGAAGTTGATAAGGAAAAGAAGAGCCCTAAAGAAGTACCGATGAAATCATCACCGATGAAAAGCTTCTTCGGAAGATTTCGAAACAAAAACGAATACCCGCAGAAAGAAATGGGGAAAAAAAAGCCACTTCTTCCGCCCCCGCAACGGCCGGCTAAAACATCGGCTTCGCCCGAACAACCGATTGAACAAATTAGCTCTTCAGTAGCTCGAGAAACTTTGAGCAATAATCCGATTCTCGCGAATCTATCGGACTACAATAGCCTGCCACGTCCGAGACCGGTTGATGGCGATAGATCCTTTACCAACATCGGGGATGCCGAAGAAGAGGCAATTTATGATGATATTTCTAACAGGAATGACGTATTCAACCATGTAGTCGGTACCAAAAAGGACGAGATAACACCGACGAAGAATAGCAGTCCAGCATACAGGGAGGGGTACCCTGCACCCATGACAAATACCCATAAAAACGTGGTTCGAAATCTGAATGTAAAATTCAATGCCGAAATTTACCAGAATCAAAGTGGGGATTCGAATCATGAAGACGATTCAGAATTGTATAAAATACCGAGACCGGACGCTAATGCATACATGCATAATCCAGTGGAAGATGATGACGATGATAGTGAGAGAATTTATGACGACGTAGCAATCGTGGCTCAAAAAAAACGCGAGATAATACAAGCTAAGGAAAAGCCGGTGGTAGTTAGTCCGCCGAAATTCAATCGAGGTCCCGCAGTATTGGCGAAGCCATTTGAAAATAACTTCTTCAACAGATTGAACAAATTCACTTTACAAGCTGCAGAAAAACAGTCAGCTTCCGAAAAGAATAATCAGCACAGATTTAGTCCTGGTAAAAAATCTAAGGCACAGGAAGCGATTGTAAATTCGAAAAAACATCAGATAACGGCTGCAGAAGAACAAATTTACGACGATTGTCAAGCGACGAAAGGATAGTCGAAAGTACTAGTGAATGAAAAAATGAAAAAATGAAGAAAAAAGAAGAAAAATTTTTTTAGTACACTTATAAGCTCGTGGTGAATTCATAAGATTAAAATAAATAAATAAATATATTAGTTTTCTGTAACGACGAAATTAGACAGAAGAAAATTAGTCAGTGAAGTATTCTACTTTAAAAATGAAATGTGAAAAGACTACAACGCCCTGAGCATGGGCATGTGAAAAGAAATATTTCTGTTACACGCTGTTAACTCTTTAATATAAACGTAATACTAGTTATTATAATAGGTAATAAGGCTTGTAAGCGTTATTAATAATTCGTTGAATAGCCGGAGAGATAATTTTTTTATACTTTTGTACATATGTGATATTTTTCATTCTGTATATACGGATAAACATTACTGAATAAATGTTTTCAGAGTATTTAAAACGCGGTTTAACAATGCAGAGACAAGTATATTGCGTACTTTATACTCAAATAGCGCTTTAAATGAGTTCGAAGTTGTTGGACTTGTAACGTAAGAATCTGTGTTGTAATAGTAAATAAACTTTGCCATATATCTATTATCATATTTGAATCCATGTGAGAAATTTTATTTTCATACATCAGATATTACTTCACTTTTGTTTTCGGTCTTGACAATGATCATGTTATTCATGTATCAATGCATAGGATAAGTAATATACTTCATCAATAATAACAATTGTAGATAAACGCAACAGGCGCTTAAATTGATTTCGCGAATTGATTATTCGTATCGAATATTACAAGTAGTACCTATCTAGATTTATTCATAAATCACTTTTATTCGAATTTACGAAGCCAGATAACTTGACGTAATATTGTTTGAAAATAATTTGTACTTTATCAGTCCATATGACAACATTGTCAATAAAAACTTGTAAATATTTAGTACCAGACTCTTGATAATGCCGGACTGGGTGACCTGTTTGAAGTTCTAAATAATTTGAAATAGAATTAGCTCGCTGCTGATCAAACAAAGGCAAAGTCAGAAAACCTAATACAGCAAGAACGCTCAGTGTCGTTAGCCAGAATAATAGTCTGAATATACCTCGGCACAGTGTTGCTGTTCGTCCACCTGAAATAAGAAAACAAACTATTAATATACGTTTCTTTCTTTTTTCTTTTTCAACGTTTACTTAAAAAATGAAAAAATGGTACCGAAATCAGTAATGGGTATACCTGTCCTTGACGATTTTGGTCCAGAATTATCCGTGGCCTCAGATTTCAGTCTAGTTGCGGACGTATGTCCATTGATCTTTTGTCGTTCTGATTTAAGGCCTGTTGAGTTCTCCCTATCTACTTGTGACTTGTTTTCCTTGTTCTCTGCCTTTTTCTTCTTTTTTTTACCGTCTTTTTTCGCTGGAGCTGAACCTTTTTCTGCTTCAACTGTTCACAGACAATACATGAACATAATTAGGTAACAGTTTGATAAAAAAATTAAATTAGTCTGAATTAACTTGAATTTTTCAATTTTTTTTTCACCTGCAGCAACCGCGTTTATTCTACGTTGTTTGTCGTCGTCTATAGAACGTTTAGCGTTACTTAGATAGGCTACAACGTTTCGAGCACAGGCTTGGCACTCCCTTGCATTGCTGCACAAACCAGCAACACTTGCTACGCCTGGTGAGAGGGGATTTTCTTTCAAATCTAACCACTTTAGATTCTTAAGCTCGGCTAAGCTCAGTGGTAATCGACTTATCTAGAACCAAATATTCGTTTATGTGATTATAGGCAATGATAAAACACTTATTAATGAGTGCATGCAAGGTGTCCAAAGACTCTAGTCCGCATTACGTCAAGTTTTAATAATTAGTTTGCTGGATTGGATTGTCTGCATTTTTATATCGAATATTGAAGCGTGGAAATGGAAATAATGAGAATGAGTGAATTCTAAGGTACACAAAGCCTTGAATTCTAGACAATTAATGAAATTCCTATAATCTTGAATAACTTTATGCTAATTTTAGGCCTTCCAGATTCAATAGACACCCTTATGTGCTGAAGACTATACCAAACATCAAATGACCTGATTACTGTAGAGATCTAGATACTTGAGTTGTCGCATATCGCCAAAATTCTCAGGTAGTTCAGTCAGTAAATTTTTGCTCAAATCCAACTTCACTATCTGCGTTAGCGTGGAGAATGTTTTCTGAAAATAAAAAAATGACAATATTTATTAGCACGTCAATATTTTTATACCACAAATAAATATCCTCTTAATTTCTCTCTGTGAAACTGAAGAGGAATTCGGTTTGCTGTTAGTTTATGTTCACCAAATCCTTTATTTTCGTCTTTATAGGTATATATTATCATCTCTGAAAAATTCGTTTGATTTTTTTGTTCTTTAAATAAACAAACCCACCGGCAAAGAGACCAGCCTGTTGTTGGAGAGATCCAAGTGGGATGCTTTCCTGATCACAGCCTGTAAAGTGAAAATACAAATGAAAATATTTCGATGCAGTTATTCATGTGAAATTGATTTAATGATTGTTATTAGAGAAATGAGGTGGATTTCGGTTGTATATTTCAGTCACTAATCAAAGAAGAGCAATACTGATTACACTCACTATATCTTTTACAGGAACCTCTTGCAAGTCGGACATACTAAGATCCAAGGTATCATCCTGCAATTTATCTTTCAAATTCATCTTCAGAGACATTTTAGTAGTATCTGTTAGAAATCAATGGGGACCTGAAAAAATTCGATTCATAATTGAACTTGACGATGTGTTTGATGAAATAAAAAAAATTGCAATCAAGTATCTGAGTGTCTAAAATCGCGTGACGATAAATCGAACTCTATGATGAATTATACATACAGTATGAAGAACGAATATTCGAAGATGTATATTTATTTATTTTTTCATTTTAAATATCCTCTATTTTTATATCTGAATCGCATTTTATTCACTGAAGATCTCATTACGGATATTACATTATCGCACCAAATGCACATGTAAATAAAACATCGTTGATCAAAAATTGACAGCAACCGGCTGCACCTAACCGCGCCTATCATTTCTGTGTCTTAAAATATTGATAATAGTATCTAAAATCTGGCTGAAAATTCTAACAGAAATTATAAAAACTAAATGGATAAAATTACCTCTCAGATTATGCTATATTCCAGGGAGAGATGGAAACAGATATGAATTATAAACTCTCAGATTCGGTGCACCAAAAACCTAAATAGTACAGTCTGTCTTGTGTTGAACACTGCATCCGCACGTCCACGTAGACAGAAGCCGCGGTGTGGGACCGAGTATTTTGACAGGTTTTTCTAGGGACCCTATACCCCTATACGGGGCCATTGTATCGTTGTATGAGCTAGGGTGTTCCAAAACCTATTTTATGCAGCATACATTGACGTCACACCATCTAGCGGTTGAATCTACGAACTAACTCGCCGCTGACGTAAGTACGCCTGATCATACGCAACTCGAACGACAGTCTTGTAGTGCGAGTTGCATATGTTGAGTCGTATAGATTTTTGCGGCTAACGTAGTTTATCGGTTTGACCGCGAGATGGCGAGACCATCTCGCGCTCCGTTCACGCGGCTAACCGGGCGAGGAGAACTGACCTAGGATACGAACACCTGTTATGGGGTCAGTGGCCTTCGTGGCATCAAAGGGATCGCATGGGGGACTGTTCAAACGCCATACTACATTGTAACACGCATCTCAATAGAAATACTCTAAACGCAGAGAGTTGTCGCGAAAAAGATTCTTGTCTGTCATTATTGAGTCCTTTGCGGTTAATGACAATAATTTATATAACACTCGTCCTCATGTTACAGCTGACCAAACCTCCATCAGAGTACAAACATCTCTGTTCAATAAGGATTTTGTTCCGATCGCAACGAATTAGTCTATATTGTACTTAGTATTTGTAAAATTTGTTATATCAAGTAGCAACCTTATCGGCTTTCTAATAACAATAATAATAAAATGATCAGCGAGTTGTGTGAAATGAGGCGCATCGTCTACTTCTCCACAATAATTGTTTAACAATATTTCAGCAATTGATTGGCTATCAATGATATTGAATAACACAAAAGTAGTTTGAAAGCTTATTTTATTGCCGAATAATCTGGATCCATCACGTCGAGAACCACACCAGGTATTTCTAGCTCAGAACGCCCTACGTTCTCCACAATACCATAGAGGCAGTCCCATAAAATGTGAATACCAGTATATTAAGAGCTGTGCAAATCTTAATATTTAATTATTCCAATTTTGAATCATCATTACTAAACATACATTCTATCTCTTATAGTATAATATGGTTTGTACAATAACACACCTTATAAATTCAGGAATGAAAAATTGAATTTCATATCTATATTTATATCTAGTCTGCTTTTGATGAGTTTCTCAGGAACTAATAATGATTTAACTAATCATTGCTCTTTATCATCTTCATCATTATCATCATATATTTATAGATATTCATGTAGTACTACAATACACCTATAATATAATTTCACCATTCTGTGTGATACATTATTAATTATTATTTCGTTCTAAAAATAACTAAGACATAGATTATAAACAGACAGAATGGTATCGTTATTTTAAAAGTATTCATAACTCTATTGCATGATGCTTAAAAATGATATAAATCTCACACAATTCATTATTAATATTGAATTGGAAAGATATTGTTACAATATGTTCTCAATTATTATTTTTTACGTGCAAGAAGTTTATGCAATCGATACTTATTCAAATAAATAATGAGATTTACAGTACTGGAATTGAAAATGAACATCTATTTTATTCGAAATCAAAGTTAATCAGCGCTCGCGACCTTTAATTACGCTAATTATTATTATTGTTCGAGTATTAAAACTTCTCCGCGTCGGTATGATATTAAATTAAATACCAGAATTTACCCCCGAAGTGGTGGCAACCGAACATGCAATTGCACCTGTTGAGCCTCGGAAAACCTCGTGCCACTTCGCGTCTTTCGACGCGCGGTGGTGGGGCGTCGACGCCGGCCGCGGGCCGACTTGAATCTTCAGTCTCGTTGAACGAGTCGCCGGGTGTTGACGTCGCGACTCCGTTCAGTTTCACCCATTAGTTATAATTATACGAACGCGTCTTGGCTGAAGTGATGTTTTCCAATTTAATGAAGTTCTAAATCAGTGACACCTCGGAGAACGTAGACTTGTAATATAAGTAATTTCATATCAATCTGTCCGGTTATAATAATTGCATTTAAAATTTACGTACTTCAAGTGACTTTCTTATTGATTTATATTATTCGCAACCAATGTTATTCGACAGTTGAAAAAATATTGAGTGGTTAACAATTGTATATCTTTCTTAAAAAATCATAATTGACTTAAATTGAATAGGAAGAGAAAGAGATGGAGATTGGAATAAGAATAAAAAGTAAAGCATGAGAATATCTTTGAAAATAATAATAACGAAAAAAAAAGGGGAAAAGAAATAGTATTTTGTGTGCATAGATGTATTGTAACTTAGATAAATCTGTAATAGATTGATGTTTGGTAAGGTGAAGAACTATTGAAAATCGTACAGCTTGGTTTAATTCAGAATTCTTTATTTCTCGTAATATGTCGATTATCAAATTTGAACTCATGTTCTTGAAACTATAAGTCGAGTAAAAATTATATTTATTCATGATAAAGTAATGGTGAGTTTATATTATGATAAAATATGTTGTTTTGCAATATTGTACACGGGAATACGCGAATAATAACGCAGATATAAATTGTGAATTTATTTCTGGAGTAGTAACTGGGCGTTTAAAAGTATAATACATTTTTTTGTCAGAATTTATTGAATGTTTCTATATAATAATTATTCCTACTATTGATGATCCGTAAAACAAACAAAGGGAAAGAAAATATTATATTATATTATCTTATATTATATTACATCATATAAAAGAAAAACACAAAGAAAAGAAATGTGTATAAGTCTATTTATATTTAAATGTCTATAATATGTATTATAGTTTTATTGACCCAGTGGCATCATAACATTTGTTTATTAATTATTATTATAATCTATTCGATAATTCATCGAAGGTTTTTCAATCCTTGAGATTCATACGCATTCCTATTAATTAATTGATTAATTAATTAATTATTGCTAGAATAAGGTGAACCGGTTGAATCTAAGGGTAAACGGTGCGCCTTGTTACCTGTAGAACATTTCATTATTACGCTCTTCTTAGTTCTATATTTTTCCGCCTAGTGGCGCCACTAGCATGAACTGACCTACGACAACTAGTCCTTGCCCCTCCCGTTCCTCGCGCACTGGGTCAAGGCCGTTGAAGGCCGTCAAGGGTGGGGATGTGGAAACAAACCGGTCTAACCGGTTTGACCACTTTTTTTTCGCTGTCTCTTTCGCTCTTCAGAGCACTTCAGAGTTCAGTGGCCTTCGTGGCGCCAACGGGTAAACATGTGTGTGGCGTGGCGAGAGGCTCCTGCGACAGGGAGAAATTCAAGCGGCAAATTAAATAAAACCTGTGAGGAAAATACCATGGACAATTAATACGCTGCGTCGTCACGCGTTCGAGAAGATTTACAGTCCAAAGAGAGTTATACCAACGAAAGAACGATGGATATAAGTGAATTTAGATTATTTCAGTCACTATTTTATCATAACCGTGAATAATCTATCCTGACCCGCGAATAACTGTCCGAAAATCTGAATTTCTTACGAACATAACCTCTTGGACCTATTTTAAACACAATTTAAATGAGCGAGGGAGTTTCCATGTAGTATAACCTCACAATAATGATCACCCTATCGTATTAACAATCGTATGGTTCCATGTTCCTCATACTCTAGTATCGTTTGCTCTACGAGCATATTTTGCGCCTCAGAGGTTAAACTAATTCCTCGTGTTATTTTTAGTTTCCAAATGTTTTCTGGAAGAAAACTTGTTCCCCGATTTATTCTTTCATTCGATTTTCTGACAGCGTTATCGATCAACGGACATGAACAAGCATCGCAGATAATTGAGAAGCATAGATCTTGCATACCACTTGGTCGGAGATGGATGCTACCTAAAACTATCCAGCTAGTCCTGGATTAATAGTCAACCAACACAATGGTAAGCTTCATATCATGTCAGCCAAAGATCCTGTGTAACTATAAATGTATATCGATAGAACAACCAATACAGAAACGCATTTATCTAGCGATACTCCGCATCTGATGCTCACCTTGTATCTTCAGCTGACTATGGGTACTCCTGGCTTGCCTCTATCATCACTGTACACCAGATACTCTCATGGCGTCTTGGTTCTACTCAGCTGCGAGGGAAACTGTACTGATGCGACAATAATATACCCCAAGCCAACATATTGACGTGATTCGTGTCATACTTGGGAATCTTATTATAGGGTAAGTCTCGGAGAGACTGATCATTCAATTCTTTGAAGTAATTATAACTTGTTTCCTTTTCACAAAAAACCTGAATCTTTCTGTTGTACTGACAACAGTAGAAAAAAAATTGAGGAATCTGTAGAAAATATGTTTACTTTATTTGTCTATAGACTTACCTCGTGGTAGAGAAATATTTGGAGAATAAGGATTGAAATTTAAAGGCTTGAAAATAAATACAAGAGTGGATTACTGTAGAATTAATTAGGCATCACATTTATTTTTTAAATATGGAACATAATCCGATATTGGTTGTAAATTACTTTCGAGTCCCAATTGTAAGGATTGAGTAACAATTGAAAGATCGAAAAATCTATTCATGCATGCACAACTTTACTTCATAATTAGTTATAATAACTGCTTCATAATTACTTTCAATAACTTTACCTTATAATTACTTTTACTAATTGATTCGAATTTAATTACACATTACCAAAGTAATGGGTAATTGAATAAGTAATTTCATTACAAACAGACGTCGTAAATACAGGTCTTCAATCCCAGTCAAGCCATTTCTTTCCCTTTAGCAAATCATAATGACTAGGTATTATTGCATAATCAAGCTAACTTAATTAATTCTCTTAATTAATTGCTACAGACGTGTTTATGTTTCAGGACGAATTGAAAATTGTACATAACTGTCTACGTAGGTATGTTAATATTGCTTGTATGGATGGCTTCAATCATAAATGTTGATAATAAACTTAATTCATGAATAATCATTTCTGCATATCTTTTTCTCCTATCCCCTATCCAACTCCTAATCCAGGCGCATCAATTTAGGAGCTAAATTGGATTCAAAATGAATTCAAAATGAATTCAAATCGAAAATATCACTCAAAAATGAGGTATCAACGGTCAGAATTTTAGAACTGAATTTTCTGGCAGTTGATACCTTTTTTTTAAGGAACCAATTTTCTGGCAGTTGATACCTTTTTTTTTAAGGAGTCAATTTTCTGGCAGTTGATACCTTTTTTTTAAGGAGTCAATTTTCTGGCAGTTGATACCTCATGGTGTCAAAAACGACTCCTTGAAAAAGGTATCAACTGCCAGAAAATTGACTCCTTAAAAACAAGGTATCAACTGCCAGAAAATCGATAGGTACCTGGAGCTCTCAATGCCTACATTTCCCCTGGGCAGAGTCTAAGCCAATCAGGAATAAGGTTTGAAGAGAAATTGCCTATTTTCGTCTTGACTCTCGCTCCTGATTGGCTGAACTCGGCTCCAGGGGAAATGTAGGCAATGAGAGCTCCAGGTACCTATCGATTTTCTGGCAGTTGATACCTTTTATTTAAGGAGTCGATTTTCTGGCAGTTGATACCTTTTTTTTAAGGAGTCATTTTTCTGGCAGTTGATACCTTTTTCAAGGAGTCATTTTTGACACCATGAGGTATCAACTGCCAGAAAATTGACTCCTTAAAAAAAAGGTATCAACTGCCAGAAAAATGACTCCTTAAAAAAAAGGTGTCAACTGCCAGAAAATCGACTCCTTAAATAAGGTATCAACTGCCAGAAAATTCACTCCTAAAATTCTGGCAGTTGATATCTAATTTTTAGTATAGGCAAGGAAAGGACAAGGGGAAATGATTCAACGATTGATTATTTACAATTTCAAGAGATATTTATTCAAGAATGTGGTAATTTACTATAACAATACATGTTTATTGCATAAACAATTTTATTATTACATGAATATTTGCAGTGTTGCGAATCACTAATTACATTTTTGATGAAACTACTCATTTAATTACCCATTACTTTGGTAATGTGTAATTAAACTCGATTCAACTAGTAAAAGTAATTATAAAGTAAAGTTATTCAGCGTAATTATAAAGTAGAGTTATTTAAAGTAAGTATAAAGCAAAGTTATTTCAACTAATTATAAAGTAAAGCTATTGAAACGAATTATAAAATGAAGCTATTGAAACGAATTATAAAGTGAAGCTATTGAAACGAATTATAAAGTGAAGTTATTTCAACTAATTATAAAATAGTTATTCAAAAGTAATAAACTTCTGTTGAAAAAAAATTGACTTACAATTTTCACAACACTGAATATTTGATTGGACAAATTGTAGATGTGATCGTAATATGTATAATCTATCACGTATATCACTGAAAACTACATATTTGGCACTTCTTAAGTTCCGAGATTAGCTAGAACTATAATCAGGAAATGATAAAACTAGTATTATACTCTAAACTAATCGTTGCGACGATAATACATGCATATACGTACGAAGGTATATTTTACAGAATGCCAAGTACAATGTTTGTAGCAGATAGTATTTATATCGGTCTTGTTGAGAAGAGCGAGCTGTTTATTTTTATTTTTCAGACCACCATACGAATAGAGAACAGAGTCATTATTCTCACCATGGTTTTCGTTAACGATAATACTTTAACAACGTAATTTCGCCACGAGAACAGTAGAATAATTCATTACTCTATAAATATAGTTGTTCTCAATAGATACTAATGAGAGTCTCCAATTCGTGGATCTCTGAATTGTCTACTCTCTATCCATTGAGGACAATTTCACAAAGGAGTGAAGTATATTCACGTACGTATATCGTATATGCATGTATTACGCGCAGTTACCTGCATAGATATTACGAATATTTCATACGGTAATGGCAAATCCAACTATTGCAATGTCTACTGCTCTCCTCTTTCAAGTACAATGAAGTTATTAGGCTAGTAAAAAATATTATTGGCCGAGATATTACCTCTTGTCAAGCATTTTGTCGCACGTCGGTTAACTCGGCGCGTAAGTTTTCCCAAGAACGTCTACTACGTCACAAACCTGTTCACTCGTCGGCGCCACGAAGGCCACTGAAACCGGTTAGACCGGTTTGCTTGGGCTCCCCATCCTTGACGGCCTTGAGTGGGGCGAGAGGGGCAAGGACGCCGTTGAGTAGGTCAGTTTACGCTGGTGGCGCCACCGGGTGACGAACTACGGAACTAAGAAGAGCAGAACAATATAATGATCCGCGGGTTGCGTGTAATAGGGCGCAGCATTCGTCCCTTAGGCTTACCCTATTATAAATATAGTGTATATTTAAATTTTTATTTCATTAGTAAAAGTAATTATGAAGTAAAGTTATTTAAAAGTAATAAACTTTATTTAGTTGCCTATTACTTTGGTAATGTGTGATGAAACTTGATTCTACAGGGTGATATTACAGGGACATCTCAGTACTGCAAGTCTCGGACCGTCAGGCGGCTGATAAAAATGTGCGTGAAATTATCAGGTTCGCCGCTCGACTATTAGGTAGCTATAGTATAGTCAAAATTCGATCAACGCGATCGTAGCCACAGATCGTAGCCGTGGATTTTTCTTTCCTTTTATTTCTCTCCTACGATCGGTGGTTACGATCGCGTTCATCGAATTTTGACTATACTATAGCTACCTAATAGTCGAGCGGCGAACCTGATAATGTCACGCACATTTTTATCAGCCGCCTGACGGTCCGAGACTTGCAGTACTGAGATGTCCTTGGAATATCACCGTGTGATATTATCAATGATAATGATAACTTATCAATCATCATAATTATATAAACCGCATTCCTTTACAATAATATGCTATACTTAATGTATAATTAATTTTCTGCACTGCCTTATAACTATTACGAAGACTGAATCAAGTATACCAACATTGCGACTGGTTAGTCGAACAGGTTGACACCTGACAGATCGCAGCCACATTCAGTCCAGACTGAGCGAAAGCCGAATGCAAATAAAAATAAATAATTATGTCATGAACTCGTGACAATTAATCGCGTGAATCACTGGAATCTGTGATTTTAGTAAACTCATCATTCGTAGAAGAAAACGCGGTTCAGCGAGGAATAATCACGTAAGAATAGTATCTTTAAAGAGTTAACATTATATCGAGTAGCGATTTTTAACTATAAAACTGCACACTATGTTGTTTTGTCGAACTGATTATAATAGTAAATGACGACGTGGCAATAATTTAAAAAACAAGAAAATAAAAAATGACATACACACTACAATGTATGATATGTTTTTTGTGTCATTCGAATTATTCATTGTTTTTATCCCAACAAACCGGGACGTCTCTGGATCCTCCTCTAATCAGCGAACTTGATATCACTTTGTCAAGATAAATATAAAAACGCGCGAGCGATTATTTGTCATCCGCTCTAATCTTCCTCCGTGCATTTTCCAAGACTGAAGTCCAAACAACTAACTGTTAACATATTGACAGGACAAACACCAACCACTCAGATTAGATAAATTAGTCCACTTCACCAGCCGAGCGTTTTCAATAAATTAGATAAGGCTGTTTTCATCGCTATATAAAGACAGTACCACCTCGCGATATATTCACATATTATACATTTTTCCACAATAAAACGCAGTACCTATTAATACTCCTCTTTATTGATCAAATAACGTTTTTCATTTCAAGATACGTTACATAGTCTCATTGCAATATTTTACTCTGTTAGACAAATTGCTGAGACCACTTACTCAAGTAATAATGGCATTGCCACTACCACCTACTCTCAAAAAGTTGTTCAGGTAAGAATATTTTTCTATCATTACTATCTGGTTCATAGTACATAAGTTTATAATATTCCATTGCAATAATTTTTTCTCATACCCAATGATAAACTGAATAAATTTCAATTCTAGTTCTTGTATAAATTTTATATTATTATTATTATTATTATTGTTTAAAAATTTCACCAATCGAAGAATTGAATAAGACAAACGATAATTTATTGTCTGATTAGAAAATGAATATACCATAGGTATTGGCATCATCAATTACTGACAAAATTTTAAGTTATAATCTCTATTCAGTCCAGTGACAACTTGACATACGTCCATAAATATTATACCTTGTTATCTAACGATATGTGTATGAGGATAAATTTTCTCACAAGAATTAATCCGTATTATACTGATATTTATCAGTTTAGCCGATTGTTATAGAGCGATAATATATTTCATAATGGTCCATCGATCAATTTGAGTGACTTTAGAAATGTAATGAGATTGAAGATTATTTAGAGATCTAACAAATAAATGAATGATAGAAATTATTCATAAAGATATTGCAAATTGTTGACCATTTCTTTGATAATATTAACTAATAGCGGGCAATAATTAATGAAAGTTTTATGTATTCTTTGATTTTATTCACTAGCCATGTAGACGCTCACAAAGCTGAGTACATCGAGACTCTCCGCGAGGTAGTAGCGATAAAATCAGTATCGGCATGGCCAGACAAAAGAGATGAGATAGTAACGATGATGAAATGGGCTGAGAAGAAGCTTGTAGAGTTGGGAACTACTACAGAACTTGTGCCTATTGGGAATCAAACACTTCCGGATGGAAAGGAGATTCCTCTGCCTCCAATTCTGCTAGGAAACCTTGGTTCCGATCCAAAAAAAAAGACCGTTCTTTTGTACGGTCATCTAGACGTTCAGCCTGCTCTAATCGAAGATGGTTGGGACACTGAGCCTTTTACCTTGGTTGAAAAAGACGGAAAACTATTTGGTAGAGGAAGCACCGATGATAAAGGACCGGTTCTTGGCTGGATCCATGCTCTGCAAGGATACAAGGCTATCGGAGAAGAAATTCCTGTTAACATAAAAGTAAATATCAAGCCTCGATGTAGATTGCTGAAAATGAACCAGAATACAGTTCACCGATTCATTGTTTAATCCGCATCTTCTTTTAGTTCGTTTTCGAAGGTATGGAAGAAAGCGGTAGCGAGGGACTTGACGAGCTTTTATGGGAGCGTAAAGATACCTTTTTAAAAGGTACAGACTACGTGTGTATTTCGGACAATTATTGGCTGGGAACAACGAAGCCTTGTATAACATACGGTCTTCGTGGTATTTGCTATTTTTATCTGGAGGTGAGCTGCGCGGTAAAAGATTTGCACAGTGGTACTTTTGGCGGTACTGTACACGAAGCTATGTCCGATTTAATATACCTAATGAACACATTGGTCGATGTTAACGGACGGATTCAAGTCGAGGGAATATACGATAAAGTAGCTAAAATTACTGACGCCGAACTCAAAAGCTATGAGACTATTGAATTCGATGTAAACGAATTCCGTAGCAGCATTGGAACCAGCAGATTGGCTCATAAGGAGGACAAGGTTTGCATATTTTCTCGTTGTTTGAATACCTTTTTGCTAAAACTTCAAATATATGTAATTGACTATAATTGATAATTAAATATTCATCCACACTACGTTTCATTTACAGACACAGCTCTTGATGCATCGTTGGCGTTTCCCAAGTCTAACTCTTCACGGTATTGAAGGAGCTTTCAGTGAGCCTGGCGCTAAGACTGTGATACCAAGGAAAGTAATTGGCAAATTTTCTATAAGATTGGTTCCTGATATGACGCCTGACGAGGTGGAAAAACAGGTTGCAAGTTATCTGGAAAAACAATGGGCGTCCAGAGGAAGTCCTAATACAATGAAATTCACTATGGCTCACGGCGGGAAACCATGGACAGAGAATCCAGACCATCCGCATTACGTAGCTGGACGTAAAGCTACCAGACACGTCTACAAAGTAGATCCAGATTTGTCAAGAGAAGGTGGTTCCATTCCTGTAACGCTTACTTTCCAAGAAGTTACTGGCAAAAATGTTCTTCTATTACCAGTTGGGTGCGGTGACGACGGCGCTCATTCTCAGAATGAAAAGCTCAACGTGCTCAACTATATCGAAGGCGTAAGTGATTGAAAATTGGATATTACAAGTTTCCGATGATTTTCATTTGACTTTCTCTCTGATTTTTTAAGTTCTTACTAATTCTGACAATTAAACTCATTTCTTTCGTGCTTTCAGACAAAGTTACTTGGGGCTTATCTCTACGAAGTTGCTCAACTGTGAACCTGAATCTTCCAGGAATAAGCCTGCGAACGATATTACAAGTGTTCCGATTATTATTATAACCATACCCAAATATTATAAGAATATTAAACTGTACCGATTTTGATACATAAATAAAGATTGATACGTTATTATATTTTTTGTGTAGCAAAAATATTCATTTTATCGAAAACCTGAACTGTAGGATAATTCTCAGAAAGTAGAATATGAAAATGAAATGATAAACATGCGGTATTATTTAACAGGATTCATAAAGTAACACATAATTGAATAGCATAATAATTAAACAAAAATCCATAATTATTTAAAGTTTACTCTTTTTTTTGCATACGAAGTGACCATGCAGGCTCTCCTTTGTTAGCATTCGCTGGTAGGCGAATCCAAACAGTTGTGAGACCTTGTTGCCACTGGAAAATTAGAGGAAAATAGAGTTAATAGAGTAATAAAGATTGGGAAAATCATTTCTGAGCATAATAATCACCTTCAGCTGTTCAGAAGTCGAGACTAAAAATATTTGGGCATCAGATGGTAGCAGAATCGAGCCTAAACGCAAGATATTATCTTCCGGCCAACTGAGGAAAGTAGCGTAAACCCTTTTGCTGTCTGCGCTCGTTGTGTACCATACATCTCCAGTCAATGTATCATTCTGTACACTCCATGGTCTGCTGCCATAAATCGCCTCTCCATTTACTGCTAGCCAGGTTCCTGAGTAACAAAAAAAATATATTGAAAGAAAGAAAGAAGAATTTTGTAAGACGATGCGAGAGGGGAGAGATTAGACCAACGAATTAAGAAAAATGGTCCAATTTCGAGGTTTTTTATGAAAAAAAATAATGAAAATTAGCTGAATGATATTCAGAAATCAGTTCATGAGCGAAATCGGCTATTACCTAAGCCTTTTAGTCTATCCTCGAAGATTGGAGAGATGATTCCGTCCTTAGTGGGTCCAACATTGATGAGTATGTTTCCACCACAGCTGACTGTGACTACTAGTTCATGAATTAGCTCCTCTGTTGTTAAGTAGTCTGATAAAACTGCATTTCTTCGAAATCCCCAGGAGAGTTTGTCGATAGTCATGCAGTTTTCCCATTTGTGTGGTTGAAGCACACCTGAAAGTAAGATAAGATAACGGCGTTATACTTTGTCCAAGTCTTGATACAGGGGTAAATACCAGATACAAGATTCCAAAGATTGTATTTACCAGGATTATAACGATCTGTACAAGTGTAATATCCCCCGTGATGACAAGGAATGTTGGATCCCCACCTATCGTTAACAACAACGGTGTCTTTTACCGGACTATCGTTATATAACCAGGCTAAGAATTCCTTGGATTTCCAGTACGTGTCTGTTGCATCCCAGTCTCCATCGGACCAAATAACTTCCGGATGGTAAAGATTGACTAGTTCAAGAAGCTCGGGGTAAATCTTCTTCGTTACAAACTCGTCGGTTTTGTATTTGTTATTTTTATCGTTAACGTACATAGGATGAAACCACTCGTACATAGAGTGATACAGGCCAAATTTCATATCTGTGTTACTTCTCACAGCCTCTGCTAATTCCCCTGTGAAACAAAAATCATAAAACATGTGTTTCTTTGTTTTTTTTTTGTTTCTTCAGATAAAAGGGAAAAGGGAAAGAACATTTTGAGAACTTGTTGAACAATCATAAGACGTTTAATGAACATTTCTGCCTTTTTGAATCCTTCAATTTTCTCTATTTTTTGTTTAAAATTTGCATCAGAAGGACGGTTTCGAAAAGAATAAACTTTATGGTTTTAAAAACGTTTTAAATCTTCAATCAACTTGATTTTCGTAAAAATCATGCCGATTGAAGAATTGATGAATAATAAAGTGATCTACAAACCAACAAGATCCCTGTGTGGCCCAGTGTCAACGGAAGTCCAACTGAAGGTATACCTTGATGGCCACAAGGTAAAACCTTCGTGATGCTTGCTAGTCAAAACCACATACTTGGCTCCTGCCGATTGGAACAACTGAGTCCATTGAGTAGCATTGAAAAATTGAGCGGTAAATTGTGGAGCAAAATCTTGGTAGCTAAAATTAGGTGGGTATGATTTTTCCATGAAATTACTATACTTTGTGCTGTTCGCAACTGAAACATAAATAAAAGATAAAAAATTAATAAGAAAAGAAATCAGAACTCTGAGAATTTCTGGAGAAAACAAAACTTTACACATGTTATACATTTTTTTTTCTTCTTCTCTCTTTGTTTCTTCAACTTATAAACTTGTGAAACAAGAAAAAAAAAAAACACTCAACTATTCAAATAACGGAGTTCTTATTATTCTGAATATACTCACTTTTCCAATTGTACCAAAACCATTCGGAGCCAAAACTGGGAACGCTGAAAACACCCCAATGGATAAATATTCCAACTTTAGCGTCGTCGTACCATTTTGGTAAGGGTCTATTGTCCAGACTTTCCCAGGTTGGTTGAAATCGCTTACTGACTGTAGATTCCAGCTCTGGTTCGGTTGTATTAAGATTTGTGGTCCATTGTTCGTTAACATCGTTTTTATTTACGACGAAAATACGGAGTTCATTTGAATAGATGGTAACGCTGCACGAGCATAGTATTAATAAAATAGATCGCAGAATCATAATTTTTTTCTTATTTTTTTAATTCAATAGCTAGGAATGATTATATTTTTGATAATTATATTAAAAACGTTGAGTATTCAAAGCCGCGGAAACGCCTCCTTGCCTGTCGGAGTTATCGGAGATTTGTTTAGGTTATGAGAGTCATCATGGGTATATGTATGTACTCGTTGTGTAAATTCACTGCGTACTAGAGATAAGGACGCTGTTAATTGTTATCGAGTATGAAAGAATGAGGGCGGTCATGGGAGATGGAAAACAATAAATAATAAAGAAACAAAGTCTGTTGCTAACGACTGGTGATAATCAATCACAAATAATAGCGCAAACAATCCGGGTGGCAAACGCAAACAATGCCGGCCGGGTGATGTCACTAATCCACAAACGCCACAATATAATACGTGGCGGTTCAAAAAAACAATAATATCTTCTGTGTGACCGAGTTATGTACACATAAGCATACACATTCATTACTTGAGAATATATAGTATGGAAATTTATTGATCCTAAATCAATTCACAGCTGAAATATCGAATACTGAAAGTTGACAATTGAGCTCATCTTTGTTTACATTCGAACTCTGTCGCACCTGCCGAAAGGTTGCAATAACATTTTTATGAGGCCGAAAACATGAATCAATGCATTTACTGAATATTTGATAATAATTGCCGCATCGTATTAAGGATTGCGTGTGTGTATTATGTATTAAGCTTATGAATGAAGTTATTTGTTGTAAAAAGTTTGAAATTGATCCAGGCGCAGCGCTGTCTAGTGACAAGAGTATAAACTACTTTTGCCGCAAACTATTACGCGCGAATCAGTTTGAACCTTTATATTTCAAATTTGTGAATTATTGATATCGCTGATTGCCGCAAGAACGTTTTGAACACTGAAAATATAAATATTACTATTTTCCCGTTCTTAGTTGATTGCGTTGTATTATTGCATGTTATGTATAGATATGTAATTTAGTATAGGATAAAAATAAAGTCGATCGAATTATTGAAGCATGTTTATAAAAATTGCATACAATAACATTGAATTATTGTATGATAGTTTCTACATTAAACTTTCATAACTTTTGTTTCCGGCAACAATAGCGCGTAATACATTTCATTTTATACTCACATTCGTTCTCATGTATACATTCGAGACCATATAATATACTTTACCTGATACAATTTAATATGAAATAATAATAAAAACGTACACAGCCTACCATACAATAATATAGCTGCTCACCTAATATCTAAGCTCTGTGAGCCTTTTGAAGTCTCTTAGCGATGAATGAAATATAAAGATTATTATTTACAATTCTATCTTCTTGGGTATACGCGTGATATAGTATTAGTTTATAATATTACTGGTAGAGAAATATTATGCCTGCATTTTCACATTAGGGTATTATTATTACTTATCAGATTTCTAACATATTTTAGAACATTTATTAGTTCTATTCCTTCATTAGTATTCTTAAAAATTAATATATCGTCGGGAATTTTTCACCTTTGGATTGCATAGATTCTGGACGTTTAAGAGATCAAATAAACTGTTATATCGTAACAGTATACATAATTATACGTTTATAATTATTATTCAATGAGGAATTTTCGCTAACTTCTACTGTAATTCAATTTTGTTCTTCTCTTTTCGAAAACGCGTTTCAAACAGCAAATAAATAGAATTATGTAAAATAGTCATCACAAATTTGTTCAAAGTTTTACGAATAATAAACGTAATTAATCGTTGCTACCCAAGTGTGAGATGCTCTGAATCGGAAAGGGTCAAAATTGAAATATTCAAACCACTAATCAATAACATAGTCTAACAGTTTTCAATCTTATTACTTATTACTTAAGCTAGATTATTTTCGACATTCACTGTTGATTTTCTTTCTCTACTTAATCTATGTGGCTAATGATTTTCTCAAAGAATGTATAATTTTTACATCAAAAATATTTTCAACAATCTATCCGCAGTCCCATGATAATAATTGATACGCCTCAATGTTATCAGCATTTTATTTGAAAAGCAAGAGTCCACAGTTTTGTAAAAGCCTTCTTCAGCTAAGAAGTCTAAACTTTCACCGCTTCTCTAAAATACTCAGAATGTTTTGTTTACAATGAATAAAGTTTCTGCCACTAGGCATCATAAAAAAAAAAAACATAAAAGAGTACAACATTTAAAACACCTTTTATGATTACTGAGACACTATTGTAGAAGACTAAAAGAAACTATAAAACAAAGATGCGTTATCTGGGGTTTATGTGACCGAACGTTGAGATTTTATGCCCTCATATAACGCCGATATGATTATCATAGTTCCACAGAACATTTGTACATTCATTAGATTAACCCTTTCCTCTTTAAACTATGAGAATGTATCACGTACCATTAATAACATCGATCGTTAAACGAGTTTTGGGTAAGAAGTATGCCAATAAGCGGAGATATGACAATTTATCACAATTTCTAGTGTAACAATTCTCAGATATTCATGTCTAAAAGAAAGTCATTCGCAAGAGTTCATCTCTGTAAATAATCATTCTTTAGAACATCTGGCCAATTACAGCGAGGGATCGAACAGCAGATTGAACATTATTCACATGAATATGATGCGCAACTGCATGATGGTGTTCCTCGACCATGCCAATCTCCCCATATTGGGCTCTACAGCGTTTTTGATGCGCAAATAAACTTCCACTGTGACTGTAAGCCGCCCCGCAAGTCTTACAGACGTAAGGTTTTTCACCTGAATGAGTATAGGTGTGTTCCTTCAATGTGCTAAGTCTCTTAAAGGCTTTACCACATGTTTTGCATAGATAATTAGCTTCTCCAGTATGCCGAGTTAAGTGGCGTCTAAAAGCTGAGCTAACGGCAAATGCTGCACTACAAACGTGGCAAACAAACGGTTTGTCTCCTGTATGTATGCGAAGATGATTAGCCAAGCTTGTTGTTGTGGTGAAACCGCTGTTGCATATTTTACACACATGTGGTTTGACCCCGGTGTGAGTTCTCATGTGATAAGTTAGAGACGAGTTGCTTGGATATACTTTGCTGCAAATATGGCAGAGATATTCACGAGGGACTTTTTCTTTTGGTTTATTATGTGTCTTCTGATGTAGAGCAAGTCTAGCTTGACTGGCGCAAACCTTTTTGCATATTTCACAAGTCGCTGGCTCAGCTTTTGGCTTATGCATGGATACGTGACGTCTGAGGCCCTTTTTTGTCGCCATAATCTTATCACAATGTTGGCATTTGTATTCCCCTCCGCCGTCCTCGTCGCTTCCCTCTTTCTTCACACTGTCGCTATTACTTGTAGCTAGATTTTCGGTTGGATTAGGAAATGAGTCATCGTCAGAATCAAACAGCTTGTTATCCTCAACCAAATTGTCCAGCAAACCGTGACCGTGCTTTTCGGCATGTTTCTTCAAAGTATCAGGTCTGAAAAACCACTTCTTACAAACGGTACAAGAATATTTTTTGTCCCCATGAACAAGGCAATGTCTCTTCAGATTCTTCAACGAAGAACAGTACTGGCTGCATTCTTGACATTTATATAATTCCGGAGCGTTTTCGAATTCATCTGGTTCGTTGATAGCTCCAATTTCGTCATCCGTATCATCGTCGTTTTTCAGATCTTTTTTGTGGCCTTTTTCCTCGTTTGGATCGTCGCTGTTAATCTGTTTAATAATGTCGTTCACTTTTTCCGTATGGGATTTCAAGTGGCGTACCAAACTTTGCGGTTTTGAAAAAGACGCGTGGCACAATTGGCAAGCGTGGGGTTTAGAGGCGTGGATCTTTTTGTGTTTCTCCATATTTTCAAGCTTGTAGAACATCTTAAAACAGATATTGCATTTGTGCTTTTTGTCGTGAACTAGGGAATGTTTCTTCAACCCTTTCTGGGTCGCATATCTCTTCAAGCAAACTTTACATTTGAATTTCATTACGTCAGAGTCTTGACTGTCGCTACTCGGCTCGTAATAATCGTCGTTTACTTCGTCGTCACTGTAACTCTTTGCCGGTACAGATTTTGCCTTTCTACTATAGGTCCGTTTGGTAGGAAGCTTGTCTTCCTCCTCTGTATTATCATTCAGCAAACCAACGACAAGGTATTCTTCTTCTAACATATCGTTGCATTTTGTCTCTTCTTGTTTCCCCTCGTCTAATTCCACCCCCTTTTCTTCCATAGTTACCAAATCCCCAGCCCCTGCCAATTCTCTTTGTGGAAATGGAGAATGATGAGCGCTCTCCTCTAACGTCTCCACTCTCTCCTCGTCCTTGCTTCCTTCAAAGCCAATGTTGCATATAAAAATCTTATTTTCTTCCATAGTTTCATCAGTTACTTTATTTTCTTCCACGCAGGACTCTGTCCGTGAAAATGACTCCGTTGGACTCGCGAACTCCTGAGTACTTGCCGACTGCATTTCTTCTTTAACAAAATAATTCTCTTCAGGGCTCGACACTTTTTTTGTCAAAATTATCCGAGTTTGGGGATCAGTTTGTGTGCTCGAATCCTGAAATACAAAAATCTTTATTAACGAGATAAAAATATGTTAAAAAATAAAGCTTTCTCCTATTGAAGTTTCATTTCGAGTAAATCAAGGCAAATAATTAGGGAAAGTATTCTCCCGGTGAAAATCTCAAGCCCGCAAACAAAAATTATTGATTTTTATTCAACGACGAACCGTGACGTTTGACTTTGCTGGTTTGTTGTAATACAATCTCAATCGAGCATCAGAATGTTGACACTGCTGCCTAAATTCGTGAGCAACGGTTGCCTTGTAGATACAGACATCGCAAATTAACGAAGGCAGTCCATCCTGTTCCTGGATTTCTATAGATCCGCAAACTTGTATTTTCTGATAAAGTCCAGAAAAATCAGCGGCTTCTGGATCGGAGCAAAATATTGGTGACAAATTAGTACTTTCAGAAAGGCATACTCTACATGCTCTGTCCAGATTAAGCGGCAAGCCAAAGTAGTTTGAATTCATCGTCATCGCCAAGAATAAACTTTACGATTACAACGAGCTCTCTGGAATAAAAATTAATGATTTATTAATGAAATGTGTGTAAAAAATAAAATATTAAAAATTCGAATTGATCATTTCCCCTGTTTTTCTAAATTATAGACAAATTTATATTATGTATTGAAAAAGCGTGATTACCGTTTTTCGGACTTCGATTGAGCTAGTGAATTTTTATGGGTCGATTCATAGTGTAACATTAATGTCACTCGTTATAAAGCGAGCTTAATTCTCTCCCGAGTTTGAGACTTGGTATAGATTCACACCGTTTTCCAACCTGCAAGAATTCATGAAAAATTAATTTGACAAATAGGAAAAATGATGTGATTATGTATCGCGTATTGAAGATGAATGAAAATTCGGATACGGAAATAAGGATTAGTCCCTTTCTATACACAAATATGAACGGATTTAGCGAGTGATTTAGACAAAAGAATGAAAATGAGGTTCTCTCATAATCCAATACACCGAAAATGAAGGGATAATAAAATAAGGCAGAAAAAGTAATTTAGTAAATATGTAGAATAGGTTGATTTCATTGATGAAAGAAAAAAGTTGAAACGGTATCGTAAATATCAATAAATTGTATAATAAATAAAAAAAATTAATAGGTTAAATGAATTTGAGATCGCGAAATGGGGGAGCTAAATTTTTGTAAAATAGATAACGTTCGACGTTGACATACTGTCTTTTTTACTCTTTTTTTTCATTCAATCTAAATAATTGGAAAATCTATCTGATAAGAATTTGAAAAATAAGTGTTAAATAAAATAAAGAGGTTCTCAACCTTGATACGTCTGACGCCGCGTGAACGTGTCACGATCTTGAATTACTGTAGCAGCAGTGATGCCCAGGCAGACGGAACATTTGTATACTGATATCACTTTTTTAGGTTACGGATTAGCCTCCGTAGATGTTTATTTTATTGTTTAAATCAACAGACTTCCGGCGAAATTATATTCCTCACAAGCTACACAAACTCATAAAAATATTTCTTACACCTCTTTGGACCGTGCAGTCTTCCTTTTGTTCAATGGCTTCTTCAAGCACCTCTGCTATTATGTTTCACCCTCGAGGTTGAGAACACCCTCTGTGCCCCAATACTTACAGCGACATCTGTCAATCGCGGTCAAACTACGTTTAGATAAATTCTAAAGATAAAGAAGAATGAAAAATCAGGAATACGACCGATTCCGGAATCACGATATCGATTGAACCTGGATTTTAATTTCTTCATTACTTTCGTCTTATTCTATATTATAAGATTTATATTTTATATCTTATATTCTTAGGTACTAAATACACGCTCACTGTAAAGAAAATCTAAAAATAAAACGAAAAATTAAAAATTTGTTTAGGAACTTCTTTACCGACAGATAATCAAAATTGGCGATACAATGTTCACAACGTGTTCATTATCTCCTTCCCCGTTCGTTTCTAACCTCAAATATCTCAAACAATCCGAAATGTCAAATCCGAATAATTGTCAACATTTCGTAAAGCGAAAGAAGCGGTATTGTCGAATGACAGTGAAAGAAGGCAGCAATTATTGCGGTGAACATTTTCCCGTAGAAAAAGAACCCACCTTGAATGATAACGGCGATGGTGAATCGAGTCGTAAGAGAGTCTTGTGTCCTTTAGACCCAACGCAGTACGTATTTCCTTTTATAAAATATATATTTTTTTTTTCTAACCTCAATATCTATCATATTGACTTAACATAAAATTTATAGAATATTTCCAGCACTTGTTACGCTACAAAATTAACCAAACATCTGAAAGTCTGTAACGTCAAACGTCTGAGAGATGCGCAGCCCGATTATATTGTCAAAGGAATTAATTCCGGCGATTTAATATCCAAGCCTCTAGAACACGTCCCGTTATCACAACTCGACGATTCTACGTTGGACAATGTTTTAAAAAAAATCACTGCTGCGTTTGGTTTGTATTAAAAAAAAATTTAGTATTCATTCGTTTTTTTAATAATTAATTGCTATTCGAATCAAACAGTAACTTTACTGCGTAAGCACATCATTGAATATCATTCCAGTTGTATTTCTTTTGTATTTTCATAATTCAACATCATTTTTTTAATCAAAAGTCTCGTTATCTTTTCAGAAACTATACCAAATGTTCCCGAACTGATACTAAGTCATTCGGTACTGGAAAACGAGTTGCTTAATACAACTTATGGGAAAGATGTGAGAAAACACTTGCTTCAGAATGCATCTTTGATTGCGCATTTAGAGCGAGCTGATCTCGTTCGAGATAATACATGTTTTATTGAATTTGGGGCAGGAAAAGGTGGAGAACTGTTAATATTCTCTTATTGTTACAGAGATATTATCATCCCCTAATGCCTCTGACTCCCTTTATTTCCACAGGAAAACTAACGTACTGGTTAGCGCAGGCAATAAAGGATCAGAAAAGGTCTGCAGTTATGTTAGTAGATCGTTCAAGTCCTAGAAACAAGAGCGATAACAAACTAAAAAACGAAACCAATTCTCTAAACGTAATTAGAGTCCGTGCTGACATCGCCGATCTTTCCTTAAACTCTGTTAAAGAGATAGAAAATTTTCAACACAAAGTTGGCATTGCTAAACACCTTTGCGGAGTTGCCACAGGTATACGAAATCCTAATTTTATTCGTTTTTATGTTCCATAACGTCGAAATTTGTAGATTGCCTCCGTGTTCTGATCGAATTTGCGATAATCGAATGATTGCTGATTTTACTTGACATTGAAAATTTGCTTTTCAGATTTGACAATGCGATGTTTGGTCCAAGCAATGAGAGGTCAGCCTGAATTCAATGTGAGCGGTATGGTGGTTGCATTTTGTTGTCACCATAGATGCGAGTATACTCCTTACGTCGGGAAAACGTATTTAGAAAAAACTTGCGGCTTTTTACCATCCGAATTTTCTATACTTTGTAGCGTTGCTAGCTGGGCGACCTGTGGATCTGGTAAAAGTAGGAATTTGAAAAATAGTACAGAGGATATCAACGAGGACAGAGATGGCGATACAGAAACGTAATTTCTATACAAATCGCTTCTACTTTTATCAAATTAACTCGTAAAAGGAGCTGCAACGGATTCCATATCCTTCTGACTCCCAATTTTCGTTGATTTAATAAAAATTTTGCTCAAATACTATAATTCAAAATTGTTCATGTTTTTAGATCGGATTCTGCTACTTTACATCAAAACCGTGAATCCATGGGACGAAAAGTGAAGACATTACTGAATTGGGGTCGTGTTGAGTATTTGAAAACGGCCGGATTCGATTGTAAATTAATTCATTATACATCCACGGATGTATCTCTAGAAAATATGTGTATAATAGCGACGAGAGAATCTACCTAATATATGTATATAAATTTCTACTATATCATCTAATAAAAAATATTCGTCGTTATAAACCTGACTATCATTTACTTCTATACTAGTTTATAAGTTTTTCTTTAGTTTGTCTTAAAAACTAGGATAATAAAAAAATGAAAAATAAAAACTCCGAAATTGAAACATGATCATGTTCATTCATCAATTCCCCGCGTGTTAGATCAATGAGAATGGCGTTTTTATAAAATATTTGAAATTTTATGAACTAAAATACGTAAAATTTTATCATTTCATAATGAATGAACATATGGGTTTATATTAGTATGGTGCTACGGCGACCATACGGTGGGTAAGTATGGGCCTCGCCTTCTATTCCCTTCCATGATGCCGAAAGAGAATAAGAAATGACTGTACAGGTGTGTATGTATACTGTATAGGTATAGGCCGTTTACGAATGCTATACGGAATATCCGCCCCACCCAAGCCTGACTACGGACACAACAAAACATTCCGTAGCTCGTATAGCGCCGCGATGGTATAGTAGAATACAAGCGAGGCGTAACCACCTGCAACGATCTATGGAACTTAAAAGAGGATAATAATTGTTTAAATAAATCTTTAATCTAGCCATTGGCAATCGGTTTTAAATTTCAGTTTGTGAATTGTAGTGATATCGTCGATATCCAGTGAGTATATTAACTTAAATTAGAATATAATATAGGTATCTACATTATATGCTAACTGTATGTATATAGTATACGTATAACTCGTTGAGAGTTAACTATACTAATGCATAAGCTGAATAACTGTATAGTGTACACCACTTTCATTATTCATTATTTTAACATTTTGGAAATTAGAATGTAAATATAAGATGAAATTTAGTCATTTTTGGTAAATTGACGCGTTATTTTCTTAATCTGAAATATAATAAGAAACCACTCAAATGGCACAACGTAGCGTTTCTTGTTGTATCATATACCTACTCTCGCCACGCCTCTGGAGAATATATAAATTGATGAAATTAAGTGGGCGAAATGCCGTTTGAAATTAACAATTAAATATGAATTACAGTAGATTGCATTTGACTGAAATATGAAATATGCATTATATTCAGTATGAAAGAGTTATAAGTATAATCTCCACAGTCTAATAATAATTATACAAACATTTATTGATACTGCAGGAGTGAATTTCGTCGGATAACACAATAAGAGGCACAAATAATTATACCCTCCTCGCGTATTAACTTTATCAGCGTAAAATTCAAAATCATTAGAAAATGTAAATATAGAGCGGGAATTCGCAAATTTAGGTACAGTGCGCATACTTGCGGACTATAATTTACCGATACAAAACACCTGATCCGTGCCTGTACATATATTTGCGTATAGTATTATATACATATATGTATGTGTATTTGATATTTCGAGTTAGTCTACGTATTATAATAGCGTTTTATAAATTATATACGTGTGCGATCATTCTGTCTGTATAAAATATTTTATTGTTCATTACGAGATCGTTCATTCACGTAATAATATAAATTTGATAATCGCTGTTCATAATTTGGTAAACGTTGTACTATGATATGTGTAATAATTGTTTAGAAAGTTGAGGCGACTCTTAGCGTTTACTGTAATTATTTCAATTTTCTTTTTTTGTTTTCAGAACTAAGTGAGTAGTAAAAATTTGTAAAATGTCAATTTTAGACGAGCGCAAGGAGTACCTGAAGAATCCATTTTTCGCGGGTCATCAATACGGCGATTTTACTCCGTTCTACATCGGCATTACTATTTGCGCTGTCATTGGCGTCCTCCTATTTGCACTGAACATTATTTTCTGCTGGTGTTCACCGTGGCGTGATTATTGGCAGGATCGACACACCGGTAAGTATAATAATAACGAAAATAATTAGTATATTGTGCACCAAGGGCGTAAAGTGGACTTTTTTAGACCAAGTGTGGAGTTTGCAGAACGAGTCGGAGGCGAGCTAGCACGAGTCGAAGACGAGTACTGCAACCACACAAGGTCAAAAAGCCCACTTAGCCCTTGGTGCACACCATATTTTATATAACGAAGCCATGTTTACCGAGCGTTTTGATTGTAAAGCTTCCATCCCGGGACTTAAAAGTGGCACTAAGAGTCCTAGGACTTAAAAGTGGCACTAAAAGTCCTAGGACTTGAATGTACTACTTTAGGTCCTATACAGAGGCATCAAAAAGCGAGGAAAACATGCTTCCGTTATATAAAATAATATTATAAATTGGAACTACACTACGCGTATCAGAAGATATGAAAAGAGAACAGAACAAAAATTAAAAAAAAACAGTAAGTATACGAGGAACAAAATTGAATGAAACTTCTCTCAGGAAATCGTTGGATACAATCTCTCTGGACGAATACACCGCACAAAAATCCACCCTTAGATTTAACAGAGCTTGAATCAGGTCTGACTACATACAAGCGACATCAAGGTCAAGTAATTCAATATCATCATCCAGAATCTCATCCAGGAGCTCCGCTACAGTCACAGGATTACATGGAATTGCAGAAACGAGAGAGTGATATTTAGAAATCGTTGCTTTTCGTTCGATACTATACATTATAAGGATAAAATAATTGATTTTTATACTTTATTCAAGTATTATATTTCGATAACTTGAGCTTTTCGACCGAAAAACATAAACATGGCTCTTCACGTATTTTGGCCAGCTAGTGCTTGCCTCACTCTTTTCATCGTCGGTGTAATAATGATCATGTTAAAATACGGTCCACGTTTATTCAACGCGAGACATACCCCGTTACCAACGGATCAGGAATGGGAGGAAAAGTCCTATTCCCGAGAAATATCCATTTCTATGGGATAGTATTATTAATTTTACATTTTAATGCGTCATTATTTACGTATTCAAGTTTTTTTCTTTTTTTTTCTTCTTCTTCTTCTCTTCTTCTTTTATACATATCCGTACTTCAGGATGTACTATATATTAGTATCGTTAAACGATAATACCTGACCTCAAGGTATACACCTACCTATACTTAAAATTTCCATTTCCATCAAAATGACTTAATAAACAGCGAGCTTTGTAGAACACTTTTGTCATACAGGGAAAAAAAAAAAAAAAAAATTCCAACACCAAAAAAAATGTTCTATGAGTACCTATGAAATCACAACTGTGAGTACATGTCCGTCCAGGGTATAACGTAATCGTATCATCATCTCTGCGTGATTATTATAGCTATATCAACCTCTGTAATCCTTCGCAAACCTTTTTCCAAGATCTCTTTTTTTTTCTTCTTTTTTTTGCGGGTGGGATAAGGGATGAAAAGGCTGAAAGGTTTGAAGAGGTAGAGTATAATAGTTCGTAGAAGCCTGTGTTGTAAGGGTATAAAAAAAATTGAATAGGGATGTATTGCGGTTCTTATAATAATCGACAAATATCGAGAAATCTTTAGGTATCTATATTATATTATTAAATTATATGATATAGGTATAATATATATGTATGCCTTCCATAATCTATAGAGATTTATTTACTTCATCTATCGGTATAATATACAGAAAATTGTTCTCATTTATTTTCAAATTTCTCTCGTTTCTCGCCCTGCAGATGATATAATAATAATAATAATAATAATAATAATAATCGTGCCTCTGAATTACATATTTATATAACGATAAGAAATTGAACAGGGGGAGAAAAGGAAAAAAATTATAATTCATATTATTAATACTGCATATTATATTTTATCGAGTATTATCGATGAAAATTGAATCTTTTTCAATGTATAATATGAAACCTTGTCGATATATTATCTCTAGATATTATTTTTATCGTATTTTCGACGCTGAGACGATGAGCTTGTTCAGTAGACCCTACAGTAATTTTTTATCCAGGGTACTTGAGCTCCTTTTTTAAATCTATTTTTAAACATATTTAGAATCTCCTGGGTACGATATACCTACTCTGATGAATTTATCAGAAGGGTTCTTTTACCTTTTGTTTTTAGTACATTTTACAAGCATTTTTATTCTTCTTTTTTCCTATTATTATCAAAGACCCAGACAGAAGAAAAAACGAAAAAAGAAAAAAATTACTACGGAGAATGAACGAGATATGAATAACACAAGTTTTTCGAATTTAGTAAATATGCTATACATATTATGTACAAGTTCATTTTTATTCTTATTTTTATTTTTACTAATCTATATATCAGAATATATAGCGTTGTATTATAACGTCGATTATATTCATCCGTCCAACAATTTTTATATTTATATATATATATATAGTATATAGTATATAATATTATATAATAATACATATACAAAATCGACATAGATATTATAAAGCAACTGAAGTGTTATAGCAATAGATACCTATGTAGTATATATGTTCAAGTTATATGTGTTTGTAACGACCAATGCATATTTTAGACTTTTACAAATAAAATGATATACTTGACAATCTACACGCGGCTACAGAATGTATTTTATTCAAATTTGTTCAACATCCACTCCATTCCCTGCGAGATATTTAATATAGATACTCAAATATCAATAGTATGTACTTCAGTTTCGCATTCACGATAAACCAATAAAAATGAAAAAGGAAAACAAATATTTAACTACCGCATATATAAAGGGTCAGTTTGATTTCCCAGATGCCGTATGTGTCTCTTCAGTCAGCAATATCACATATTTCATTTTCGTACATTCGCTATAAATTTATTCATTGATTTTATCATAATATCGTAATTAAATAATAAAATCAAACAAATTTCTTTGGGTTTGAATTCAGCGTTTTTGAGGAACTGATGGTTGATATTACATAGGTATAGTGTCGTAAAATTTATAAGGTAGTGAAATGAATTTCGATAATTGTTTTTTGTTTTTTTTTATTTATTTATAGTTTTCACTTTTATTGACAACATTGGATTTTTCTTACAGGTGTAACGGTTACACGTCTCTTATATAATACGTAAGTTATCTATATATATATATATATTCATTCAATTTTTATAGAATTACCATATATATATATATTATATATAGTACTAGTGATCGTTCTTTGATTGAAAATGAAAATTGATAATAATTATAACCGAGGCCCACACGTAATGGAAAAATAACTGATATATATACCCACATATTAGACCGAGCGAGCTAGTCGCGATCAATGATCCTCATAACTATACGTATTCTCATTATACTTCCCTCGATTCATCTCGTCGCCCATATACCCTGCATAACGTAATTCAATATTCAGAAATTAACTGATAGAAAAATGGTATTCAAAATCACGTAATAATACCTCGAATAAAACAATCAGTGTTAGTTTTATCAGAATATACCTAAATAGATTACCATTATGATTTATACCTAGGAGATTGTTGAAAGTGCAGATAAAATGAAAATATGCAGAAAAACTGGGAGGCGATTCTCGCTCGGCCAGAAGGAAAGAAAATCTTTGACTAAAAATCGCTTTTCATAAGATAAACTATATAACATAATTATAATGTAGATAGATTAAAGAAAATCTCGTACAGATTATTACACCTAAATCATAATGCGATAAGTTAAAAATTGAAATGATTTCTATATAAATCGTTACAATTATATTCCCTACAACGCTATGTTACAACGCAGTTAACACATCGAGATTTTGTGTTTAAAAATGTTAAATTTTTTTTTTTTTTTGTCTTTTTTTTATGTTTTTTTTTATCATTTTTTTTTTTATTTTTGTTTTTTATTTTTTGGCTTTAGTACACTACACAGAGAAGGCATAAGCACAATATCTGTTTATATAGTATAATAGACGTTCAATGATAATCATAAGTAGTGGGATCCATAGAACGTAAGTAATGCTATTCTTATTCCTATTAATAAAGAGTTATCTTATTTTTTAATGATGATATGGTGGGTGTAATTCAGACTAAACTTTGGCCTGCTTGTGCTTGTCTGTCCGTCTGTATCAAAGGGTCGTTTAAATACAGAATAATATAACATCTACTACAATATAATAAAATATTTAAATAGACGTTGCTGCAGTTATTATACTATAAGTATATAGATATATCAATTATTATATTTATCACCGCATAACGTAGTAGTAATGAAATAGTTATTATAATTTTATAATAATTCAGTTCTTTATCAATATCAATCATCGTATAGATATAATATACCTATATATAGGTACATATATGTATGTATATATATATACACACATATATAGGTATAATTAGCTGTCAATAATAATATATAAAGTTTGATAAGTACGCGACACAACGATTTATTTCCTCTCAAGGGTTGAAGGGTGCGACTTTGTTGTTATATAGATGATTATTTCCTTTTTTTCTTCCTATAGTTCTTTATTCTCTCATCGCGTATAAATTCGACTCGTAGTATAAAGTATCTTATTAATATACAAATCGAAGTCTGTGAAGTGGGAAAGAAAAATGAGTAAAAAAAAAAAATAGGGAAAGGAAAGGAAAGAAAAGAAAGGAAAATAAAATAATAAAACTGTTATAAAATATGATCGGTATCGCCGCGTAGCGTAGTCGCGCATATATAAGAGCTTGTGCGGGGTAGGTAGTTCTTTGTTCTCTCTACTTGGTGAAAAAAAAAAAAAAAAATTGTCAAGAAATAAGAGAAGAAAAATATATAAGTAAAAGAAAAGAGAGAAAAACGAGAAAAATGTCGACAGCTTCAAAGCCTCGGCCCAGTTATCCCCGCTTCCCCCCCCCCCCCCCCCCCCCGTCAGTTTTATTCGGTTTTCTCGATTCAACGCGAGGCCCGCAAAAATCTACCAACGACCTGTTCACATCTACATCTTCATCTTCCCATTCCTCCGGATCTGGTTTTGGCTCGAATATCACCGTCGCTAACTTCTCTACCACGTCATGCGGTCCTCCTTCAACTTCTTCCCTCCCTTTTAGCACACATTTTATACCTATATACCCAAAGTCCCGTACCGCGTCCCGTCTATTCGCCGAACCTCGCCGACCTACCCTCAAAAGATCCCTCGTTTCTCTTTGTTGTCGAGAGCAATGAATCGTGTGCGTGCACCACTAGTCTGTCACGTGCACCCTTTTCTCGTGCGTTAACTGGATCTCGAGAGGGTGGTATATACGTATGAAAGAAAAAGATCTTGAGCCGTCCGGAACAAATGACCCCCCCCCCCCCCACCCCTTTGCCCCTCCACCAGCCCCTCTTTACATAGGTATATAAAAGGACCTGAGCTTACGCGATGTTGACCTCAGAAAAAAGAAAAAAGCAAAGAGCAAAAAGCAAAAAAAAAATAATAGAACAAAAGAAATTAAGATTTTTTCACTGCAATGATAAAATAGTTGAGAGAAAAAAATTGAAAAAAATATATTCATTCGTTGTTTTGCGAACCGCTCAAAATGTTCGCGTCAAAGTACATAGGTAGGTATGTACTAGATAGGTATATTATAGGGAGAATAACGTTGCGTACGTCGTGTATTTTGGGATTGATTGAGATCTTCTTTAATTGATATTTGTGTATCCCCCATGCGTGATTATTCAAATTGAGGAAAACCATTTTAAATTCTATTTTTTTTCTCACCTTTATTGAATGAAAAAGAAGAAGAAGAAGAAGAAGAAGAAGAAGAAGAAGAAGAAGAAGAAGAAGAAGATTTGAATGTCAGTATAGGCGGTGTTATATAGCGATATATTGTTTAATTCTTAGCGAATATGAAATTTATATACGGAGACCCGTAGAATATACATATAGGTGTAGTAGATGAGTATACTAATTATATATCGATGCGACTATACGATAATAAATGCGTGTTTGGTACCGATAAAAAAATGTAATATCGTATATGTATATACCTATATAATTCGTGGGTGGCGATCATCATCGATATTGTTGTAATTAGCAAAGAGCAACAACAACAACAACAACAACAATAATAACAGGCCAAGGATTTCCATATATTTGTGTTAAAACTACTTAATCATTTTAAATGTTAATTATTCATCACCCTATATATGACAGATAAGTTTTTAAACTTTAACAGATCCTAGCTCTCGATAATCATTGTATGTATGCATGTATGTGTATGTATGTATGTATGTATGTATACGAATTACTACATAATTAATATGAAATTATATAAGATTATATATATATATAATTATATATCGAAGTATAATAATGTAACAAACAATCGATCGTATAACATTTTTTTTTTCTTTTTTGTTTTTTGTTTTTTTGTTTTGGCCACTAAAACTGGAAGCAATCAATTTCCCTCTTTTATATTCGTTCTTTGTATCCTCCATCCCTTTTCTTTTCACCCCTTTTTATATACTTCGTTAAATCACCGCCGCGTGTCAATTATTAGAGTATATAATTGTATATATATTATATAAGATTCTTTGCTCGCGATCACGGTCATATTTAACAATCACAACGGAAATTAATAACTACAAGATAATATCAATATCAATAATAATAATAATAATAATAATAATTACAATAATAATAATAATAATAATAATAATAATAATAAAGTAGTAATAAAACAACTGAATATAATAATTCATTCACAATGGCAATAATATTATTATTGTATGACATTACATATCCTAGCATAGCGGCTCACTCACACTGTTTTTTTTTTCGTTTCTTTTTTTTTGTTAATTTTATTTAATTTTATTTAATTTCTGTGTTTTTACTTTTTTTTTTTTTTTTTTTCTTGCGAACGCGTCTTTTCCCGCAGAGAAAGAAAATTTTGCTGTGATTCATAAGCGGGGAATAATACCCACCCGATATTGCAGGAAAAGTAGCGTCCGCTGATGTATAGAGCCAAATGTCGCTAAATTAGGGCAAAGTTAATTTCTTTTATTTGAGAAATACAGATAGATCGAATTTTCATATAGGATCAATTTTATATATATATATATATATATATATATATATATGAATGTCCTTCATAAGTTTATATTATTGGTATTATTTTTTTATTTTATTTATTAACTAAGCTCAAATTTAGAGATAGTTGTGCATCGTATATTTGTTACATACAATTAGTTCGCGAGCCTTACGAATTTAAGTGGATGATTAATTAGAGTGCGATTTATACACCCTATGAAACAAAGATTTTCGTTTCGTCCAATGATACGGTCCGGCAGCAGACGCGATAATTATCGATGATTGGTGATGAGATTATGGCGATTTATTGTTTGCCAGATTTCTTGTTTGATCGGTCGCCTGTAACGAGATAATTTTTTTTTTGCTTTCATCGACTCGTATCTCACCGGTTATTAACCGATTATTTTTTACTTCCAATATTTCACATCTTCGATATTTTCAATACAACAAGACAACAAGATTGATTTTACCTCGTATTATATTGAATGAGAATAAATAAAACTACGAAGGCGAAGAAAAAAGGTAACAAAAAATATAAAAAAATAAAATTTTCATTATACTTTATACTCGATCAAAAATACGGTACGAATTTATATAGGGGGTTCGCCGGTTAGCGATCGATCACTCAATCAACTGGTGACTTACTTTTAGCAGCTTTCTTAGAGTTGGGCTCAGGCTTGCATCTTTTTGAACGTGAACGCGTCTTGTCGCAGCTACGATCGCTTTCGGATTTCAAAGTGTCCACTCGGTTCATCTGTTGGTCAACGCATTCGCTCCAGGAACCCTTGTCGTAGCGACATTCTGTGTCCACCGTGACACACATATATCATTTATATCATGACAAACTCTGTTATCATAAAGTTGCATATGCGGGGCTTTGGATTTGGGACGCGGATTTCATCAACTTTTACATCACCCATGTATACATACATATAGTATATTATATGGAAGAGAAATCCTTGCGCAATTGCAGTAAATGACTGCACGTGTAGATTTTCGGTAAATGAACTCGAAATCGTATATTTTCGTATCTCGAGGCAAAACAAGAATTTACACAACGTTAAGTTTACACACTTTCGTTCTGTTATCAGTTCATTCAAGTCTCATCACGTGTTTAATCGTTGAATGGATCATGAATACATTGCCCAAGAATGTTGATCATTTTTCATGATTAAATATTGCGATATGAGGGAAATTCATTAGTAAAATTCGATTATCTATTAATATTGAAGAATCTTTACCGTTTCTGCACCTCTTCTCGATCGTTTTGGTCTGCTCACAGGTCTTCGCATCCCCTTTCTTCAAGGTGAGTACTCGAGTCCGGGTGTTTGTCTTGACGTTGCATGCTGACCAATCGCCTTTAACGTACCTGCAGGATACTGTGCCAGCAGACACTGGTGGTCAAGAACAACGAATAATATTCAACCGTGTATAATGATCGATGAACGAAATAGTAACGAAAGACTTGAAAATTTGAAACCTGACATGAAGCGTGGGATGAATAAAATTCTGCACGGTTTGATACAAAATTAAATGGAGAAATGAAAGAAAAAGAAAAAAAGAAGAAATATATTCATCGTGCTTTTCGAATAGAAAATTATAATGAACGTTTTGTTGAAAAGTTTCGTGCTGCGCGGAAGAGTTTCGACCGTTTAAATTCTTTCATAAAACCATTGTGGAGCTTTAAACATTGAGTTATTAATCGAAACGTAGAAAAAGTTTGAAGCTCAGACATAAAGGCCTTATCCCCGCAGGCTTCTCGTAGATTTGAATTTTTCTCTTCATTTTTTTTTATGCGACAAAGTTTGGCAATACCTACGTAGGTATGTTTTCATCACGTTTGAAAATTCGGACCGTATAATAGTGCAATATTGCATAATATTCCATACCGCGTTCCTTGGTGCCACGGGAAACTCGGACCAAAAGTTCATCGTGCAAATCTTCGTTCCAAAGGTCGGCTGCCTCCCCTGGCGTCGCGACGGCCATCGCCAACACCGCTACGCTCATCACCAATAGACTCCACCACAACTTCATTCTGACTGTACAGGGTAACGATAATTGTCTCATTAACTCCAAGGCTCGGGTCGCGTACGCGATATATATCGTTAATATGCATAATGACTCGTCGTTACACGTCCGCTTCAGGCTGATATAAATTTCTTATATAGGTACACCACGTCCTACAATTTTTATTTTTATCCTTACATTCAACGCGAGTTTAACTTATTCCGCTTCAATACTTGACATCCTTTTCAATTACGTGTACATTTTGTCTGTATAATAAATGACACGCGATTTCAGATGCAAAACTTCATTTAGACTATGCAGCCTTAATTTTTTAGCTCACGGTATATCCGTGAATAAACGACTTGGTAACGTGAAATTGATTATAATTCAAAGCCTACCGAGAATTTTGACTCCTGTGTAAACTCGGTAAGCTCCAGAAGCTTCGTAATATACGTAAATAACACTTTCCCTCCCGCGCTCATAAGACCCACGGAGCTTATCATTACAACATTTCTTTAGCACCCCAGAGGTCAGGTCTTAGAATCGATGCTAAGAATAGAAACGTTTGTTTGAGATACAGAGCTAGCCTTTTTCCATCCGACAATTTGTTCCTCGGGATATCTCTGCGCCATTATAACTATCCATTGATAAATTGACGTCGAGGATTTCTGTATCGCGTTCTATATCCGCGAATTGCTTTGTCATCGCGAGTATAGTTGAGGATATGAATTTATCTCGTATAAAAACTAGATAATATATAAAGGACGAATGTTGAGTTGAGCTAAAGACCTGATTAAATTTGATAATTAAATGGAATTTAATCTCCGCTCGGGCAGCGCGGTATATAGTAACAAACAAAATGTAATCCTAATTACAAAGCCTATCCCACGTTGAATCATGCGCTAGTCAATTATTTTAATGTAACAAACGCCAAGCCTCTGCATAAAGGAGTAATTAATTAGATTGTTGAGAAAGCAGTATTTCGAATCAATATTTGGGTACATACATAGCATATACACTACCCTATCTGACTCTTATGTTATATACTCCATATCACATGACGACAAGGAATACGATGTGTATTTATAAGCTCGAAATTTTCGATTCTCAATTTTCGAGCTCGTATACACCATGTGTAACTTCGTTGACATAACTCTTTACAGTTGAATCCCTGCTGCATTTATGTATTCGAAATAATGTATACATGGTATAGGGGATGCTTACATTCCATTACCCCAACATGGCAGGATGTCGAGGGGTATAAATCTGGCACTGAATACAGCTTATGAATTATAATCCTCGTACCCTGCCCATATTGGTGTATTTTATATGTATATATAGATATGTATATACGATGGGAATCTAAACTTTTAGAGAATGTAAACAGAAGAGGAGGCAACACACGCGCCTCAGGCTTCTCAGTTCTCGAGGGCAGTGAAGTGGGCGCGCAGATAATGCGCGTCTGCAGATATACGAGTAAAGTAGAATATACGTATTATCAAGTCTGTCGAGAGAGACAAACACGATCTGTTCTTCGTGCCCTTATACATATATCTACATATCTGTACAATACCGTGTATTATACTGATTATACATGGACGAGAAAATCAGCATCCAAGCGTATGTAACCGCGGGGACGTTGATCTCCTACTTTAGAGTTAGAGTTTAGTTCCCTTCTTCTTCTTCTTCGTCTTATTATTATTATTATTATTATTATTATTGCATCCATACGCAGATACATACGCATGTGGGAGGACCGTCTTTTTAACCAGAATAGTGAGCTAAATTTGTCTCGTTATCTCCGCGGTCGTATAACTACTAATTCGTATAATCTAGTTGTACACTTAATTTGCCAACCATTTTTAAACTGTTTTATACGCCATAGAAAAATGGTGCACCAAGCCTCTCGTATTATTGACCCCCCCAGAAATTCTAGTACAGAGTGCGTTATGATGAAACGAATTAGATTCATAACTTAAACGACTAGCTGCTGCAGCTGTGGCCTATATATTTCTTTTTATTTCTTTATTCAAGAGTTTTTATCAATTATCGCAATATATCTTGATTTTTATTAATGGTGTGCATGGAGCTGGTAAACACTCCTTATCGGAGTATGAGGCCCAAAGGGAAAAAGGGCTTCGTTTATTTCGGAGTAAAAATTGAAATTTTCTTCAATTATGTATACATGGACGTGATATTTTAAATTTTACTTCTTCTCCGAACTACGTTTATGACCGGATATCAATTATCGATATGTTTATATAATTTTATGTAAGCATATATCGGGGGAGCTCTGTATAATAGAATATACATATATCTGCGGTACATCGCATAAACCGATCGAAACAGTTTGCTTTTTCAACCGCAAGCTTATGCGAGGATACTACGTGTTGGAAATACTGCATCGGGTATTGAAAAATTGGGTAAATTGTTGAACGAAAAAATTTCAGGAAGCAACAGTTTCGCGATGAAAAAATAATAACTTGCTAAAATTCTATCAAGTTGAGTTCTATGAACTCTCCAAGAGTTCCGAGAATCGTAGAAGCGAGTTGAATTGTAACAAAAACTTGAACACTCGAGATATTTTTCGCCATAAAACCGTCCGCTTAAAACTCGTTCGCTCTATACCTATACGCAGGATCCGGATCCTAGGAGATCTGCTCTGTCCGTAATAAATTTTATCGAGTTACTCGGTGACCGCGACGTCTGCAGTTGACAGAATCCTCCAATATCCATATATAAAACCCCAATCGTATATATATATTAATCCATAAAGTTTTTCGAATAACTACACGCTTTAAAACAGGGTGAAAAATTTCCTATTAGCGAATGAATTTTCGTTTGTCTTTTCAGAGCTATGCATGGGGCGTATCCTCGACGGAAAATCAATGAAAACACAGAGCAGCGTTCGCCGCACAGATCGCACACCCCGAGATATAGTCGGGGTCCTTTTTCATCCCTTAGAAAGTTTGAAATTAGAGTAATATGGACCGCGCAGATAATTCCCTTATGAAATAACCCCATGATCGAATTTCTAATTAAACATATATATATAGCTACATATTATGTACACGTATACATGTATATATTACTACTTGATAAAAACTTGATGTCTATGTACATACCTCGTGCGATGATACCTTTCAGACAGGTGAAACTGACACGAATGAGTACTGGGGAACAGTTCGATGCTCGGTAGCTTGCACGACGATATGCGTCGGCGTCGGCGTCGGTGTCGGTGACTCGGTGATTCGGTGTTGTTGCTGCTGCTGTTGCTGCTACTGCTGATGCTGCTACTGGTACTTGCTGCTCCTACGGCTACTGCGACGGATGATTATGGTGGTAGAGATGGAGATCGAGATGGTATTAGTGCTGGAGGTAGTAGTGATGGTGCAGGAGGTCGCAAACTGAGACTGCGCCCGGCCAACTGTGGGCTCTCTACTACCCACGGTACTCCTCTTCTCTCCTCTTTTCTTCTTTCTAATCTTCTATTCTCTTCTCTCCTCTTCTCTCCTCTTTTCTCTTATCTCCACTCCTTTCTTCTCTTCTCTTCTCTTCTCTTCTCTTCGGAAGACTCTTCGACAGACTAAATACTTTCAGGCGAACATTGAAGGAGTATATTACGCTATATCTGTAGTTAAATAAGTTTTACAATCCATGTGAACATGCAATTTGTTTATGCACAAAAATATCCGAAAAAACTAAATAAATGTCATCTATCTGTTCGTCTTCTCTTCTCTTCACTTCTCCTCTTCACTTCTCTCTTATCGTTGTATGGCTGTAGATATTCATAGAGTATACCTATAGTCCGCCCGTTTCCTATTCTTATCGTACATGATTTGATACGGAGAGATTATGATACAGATCACTGCTCGACTGATTCAATATCTGATCATTATATTAGCCATAGTAAACTAATATACCGCAGATTTACCCAATCGAGAACACCGATAAGATATTATAGACTACGAACGAAGTAGATAGAAAAGGGTAGAATAAAATCTCTATGTTATCTCATAGGATTTTATTAGCTTTTCTTTCACAGAAATCCGTAATTTTATATCAATATCTTCGAAGCAGGGTTCGGACTAATTGTAAGACGAATTAAAGCGAGGATTACTTTCGCCTCAGATTTGACCCTCTTCAATTCACTTGAATAAAAAAAATCCTCAAAGACCGATATCACCAATTTGTTTTGCGGTTTATTATAAAAGTCGCAGGAAGCATGCGAGTACGAAGAATTTGTTTTAGTGACAGAAATTTTAACAGCGATACAACGGTACACATATCTATACATGTATGAACACTTATAACTCAAGAAATAGAATAATCGTCGGATAACTACGTGATCACGAATTGTGATCTATTGTAGTTGTAATTCCTTGCTATGTATTATATCCGTACATAGCTGTATAAAGTACACAGTAAATATCCTCTATCTCTATTCTATGTCTTTTTTTCTATATTCCCGTTCCTCCGACTCTGCAGAGCCCCAGTTTTTTCCTTTCCATCCATCAGTCCCTCGGGTCCCTTTTGGTGCACACGTGTTGGGCCCCTTTTTGGGTCCGTTGTCCTCCTCCTTCACCCTAACAGACCTCTTCACGTGAAATAGTATTTGTTATATACATATACTATAAACGTATGGGTATAGTGATATAGAAGTAATGCAGTTGTATCATCTGTTCTATAATACACACAGCCTCTCTCCGGCTGTTTTTTGGTAATTTTACTCCGAGTTTTATGGCTACCCGGGGTTACTCAGGTTTTGGGCATAGAAGACTGCCAACGCTAGCTGTTGTGTTTTTTTTTAATTTTTTGTACTGCACACTAACTCCTGCATCACTTTCATCTTCTTCGTTTTTTTTTCGTGCCTAATCTGCTTTTTTTTCATCTGATTATTTTGCGTTTTTGCTCATTGCAAATGACATGAAATAAATAAACACACGGAAGGTTTAGCTTACTCTCTTCTTTCCTGTAATTTTTATATCCTATACTAAAAGCCGGAAGATCCTGCCCAAAGTTTAGTTGGAGATAAATGGGAAAAGTTGTTCCTTTTTTCGGATGCAATTCATCGTATACTTATACAGCGGGGGTATATTTTCACTCGAATGAGAATTTCTTTGTATATTATATGCGTGCAGTAGGGGTAAGAGTGGTATCAATAGCTTTGAAGCTCGAATGTTAAATGAAAAACGGGAGAGTGAATATTTGAATTTTTTCTGCCTTGCAGGAACCCTCGAAAAACGTTAATATACAGACTCGTATATAGACCCATACATATACAGTTTGGTGGGACAAAGGCCGGGAAATTATTCGCGTTGGGGATCGATAGTGCCGTATTAAACTACGGTTCAACTTCCAGATAATTTCAATGAAATTTTACTCATTTAAGATTTTAATCAAATCAATAGTCCGGCCTGTACACATTGCAGTGTTATATATTGTACACGGTCCGTTTTTGCAACCTCGCGATAATTCGCCTCCCCTATAGCTTTCGCGGCGTTTCTATTACTCCCGAGTCCTCGGGCTGCTCGTATTTCCGACCACAACCCTTCGGGTCACATTCCAGAACGTGTAGCCATTGTTGTGAATGCCACAAGAACTATTACACCGCTTTTAATTAACATCGTCGCGCCGTAGAGCGCTATGAGCGAAAGAATTATCGCAGCACTACGCATACATACATAGACGCGTATATACTTATTGTTGGTCAAAAAGAGGAAGAGGATTTCAACCGACAATGCCCTGTGTCTTTTTCTTTTATTCCGTAATTTTTCACCAGTTATTAGATATACCATAACTTATACAGTCTTCCTGCCTAAATAAATATATATATACCCTATCACTTCCTATATAGGTACGCGTATGGTTCGAACGAAATTTAAAAGTTTAAAAGAAAGATCGCGTAGGTATAGAGCCGAAAAAGTTTTAGCAAAATTCGATAGAGTTTATAACTTCGAGTTGGTCAATCCATACTGCGAAAATGTATGATTTTCCACGTTCTCGCGTAGAATATAGTTTCAATATTTTAAAACTCTAATTTATGATTTTTAAGAGATTATTATTCTACTATATGAGAAGAAATAAAACGATTTCAAATTCAGGCATATACAAACGAGAAAGTATACAGCTATATGTATAATATATGTACTATATGTTTCCCTATCAACGTGCGCAACGTTGTGTATGTATAAAATTAACGTTGACTGAACGATGCAAATGACGAAGGATACATCGTCAGTGACGTTAACGCAATTAAATTGATGATGGTTGTCGAGTTGGGATTCAGCTAGTTGACAACGTCGAGGTTGACTGACGGGTTGCATCGCCGCTTATTTCGGGCTCTGCGCTCTGCAGGCTATGGGCATAGCTCTTGAGTAGATATAACGCACGAACTTTAATATGTCCGTCTACTCGACTGGAGTCGAGTAATTGCGAAGGAAATGAGATCAAGTTTGAATGAGTTCCCGGCAAGGGGTGGGAGTAAGCCGGAGGCAGAGACAAATCTAATGTATAAAACTATTCAGATTTAACTATCAGAGAGTATGGAATAAGGCTGAGGGACCGAGAAGAGTAGACAATAATAATTTAATCTCAACAGAATTTCGTCAATTGTCTCCTCCAATATGATATTCAAATTATATATTTTCGCCCGCGCGTATAATATTCATTATATCATTACTTACCGACAGCATTGACTCCTAGAATTTCCAATCGGTATCATAGTTTCCTGTTACAAATATCAATTAATAAACAGATCTCTGTTTTACCGACGGTTTACGCGGAAAATGAATTTTGAAAATTTTTCATCACCCAAATTCCAAGATTATTTCTTTCTTTCTTTTTTTTAAGCCAAAATCACATTCGAAAGTCACTTTTTCCTGTAATAATTTATTTTAAATGCGCAGAGGTCTTCTCAAGAATAATAAGACGTTTGTTTTAAGATTGCTTTCAAAAATAAACATTTATTTCAAAATTAATGCTTACCGGCTGTATCCTAAAACCTAAGATCTCTATCCTGTACACAGGCTACGTTGAGTCTCTGTGTAAGGTGTATTTTTTTTTTTTTTTCATTTTATTTTCATTTTTTATTTTCTCTTTTTTTTTTTTTAATTAATTGTTCTTGTATTTTAAGATTTCAGCGCATTATTAAGTTGTGTACATTCATAGTATTGTAGTGGATCTCATTGCAAATTCAAATATGTACCATTTTCCATTTTTACATCATTACATGATTGACCTTTTACACGATTTATGTTACATTCAAATTAAAGTATCAAATCATTAATGTATGGTTTTTTTTTCATCCCCATCCCACTCCCCACCCCCCCATTTCATGCGTCTGATACGCCATATCTAATCTTTATTCTTTATCTCCATCTTAAAACGTAGTTCTCCTAGTATCCCGTTTCGCCAGCTCACCTAAAATCTATTCACAAATTCCTAATCCATTACCATAAACTTTGATCATCACTATTATGGATCCTGAATAAAGTTAAAATGGTAGTACCGCTAAGTGTTGATATCACAATGATGGTTCGGAGTATGTGCTTGTCCGCTGTCGGGTTTTTCTTTTTTACTCGACCATTTTTATTACCTAAACAGCGTCGATCTTTGCAGAATGCAACACCTCTGCGTACGACATTTCTAAACATTGTCGTAACTCTGCGTAACTTACAACAAGCACGCTTTGTTCGTCTCGAGACATCAGACAAATCTAGTTGAAGAGAAAAATAGTTTAATTTTTGATTAAATTTCAAAATAATTACGTATCTTTATATTAGGTAAATCCTTCATCTTTTCTTCTCACCTTATCATGAGACCCGGAATCTAGTTTATTTAAACATGATACAATGTGGGCCATGTCTAGCCAAGGCCTCCCATCCGCTGCTACTTGATGAAATACGTAATCTCTGAATAGTTTGAGCATGTAACGATCCCCGGTCTCAGCCCACGTAGGCTCCATATTAAGCTCAGGCCTTTCGTTAATGGTAGCAAGCTTAGCAAGTAATCTGAATAATCTGCCGTTTTCTAATTCTTTGGCAAGTTCGTCTTCCAAAACGTCTGAACGGAGGTGTACCGCGTCTAGCTGGGTGTAAAACCTGGCTCCGATCATCGGCATTAAGTCTGTAACGCTCCTCCGCTGTTGGGAGGACAGCAGGTACCTGAAAAAGGTGAATTTATAAAATTCAGAGAAATCCAGGCCCCGAAAAGTATTCGACAAACTGATTAAACGGTAGATACAAACAGTATGAGGTTTCTGAGATCAGAAGAATATGTGCGAGCGACCAGTTCCAAGGAGGCTTGCATATTGTCACGATGTACAGCAAGGAGGCTACGGCAGGCGAGAGCTAGCACAAGTTTTCCTAAAGCTAGTAAATCTTCTTGTTGATAATGAGGCATCAATGCTAAAGGATTAGCCGCTGTACCGTCGAATGTAACAACGTCAGGTATCGCGACGCAGCTGAGACGCAGTCGACTTCGAGAAGATAGGATTATTTTAGTTGGATCCAAAGATCTGCACGCAATACCTGTAAAGATTGTCGTTTAAATTAATATGACGTCGTATCAGAGCTCGATACTTTTATTAAAAGAGTGAAATTGCCAGGAATAATTATACCAGCTGCGTGAATGACCCGTAGTGCAGCTGTAAGTTGTATAATATAGCTCCAAATAACACTTTCAGGAAGCATACTGCTGTGCTGTTGTCTCAGTATTGTATTCTTAGTGTGACTGTAGGGACGGGGAGCGTTAGGGTCGGACGAAAATGGATCTGAGTAGCCGTTCAGTTCGGTAGCAGAGAAGTGTTTGTTGAGCAAAGTCTCTGACCCGGGGTGGTAGTCGTAGACGAATACCATGGCTGTAATAGATCTAATTCAGTTAAATAAGAAGAGATTAAATTTGTCTATATTTAGAAGTAATACTTAGGTACAGACAATGATCACCAAAGGCCTTGGTCGTGAAGACCTCTCTCAGTTGTACCAAATTTGTATGTGTCAACCGTTTCCACATATCGACTAAAACCATGCATTTAGTATTAGCGAGTCTAAAATCTGTAAAAAAATAAAAATACATTTCTCTTTGTTTTTAAAGAATTTCAGGGACCGATATAGGAGGGATATTACGGATCTGCGCAATGCTCCTCACCATGAACTCGGCGAAGGCAGTATCTAGTGCCAGTCTTCAAACTGGTAGCCTTGTAAGTGGAAGTTTGGTAGCCTAGTACAGTACTAGTAGATTTATGGATGGGTTCAAGCGGGCATAATTCGTGATAGTTGTCCACTTCGTTTGGCAAATCAGGAAACTGGACTACGTCGGGCTGAGCTAATGTCAGGGCATTTTTCTGTAGAATATCCATCCTCAGGCCTTCGCTAACAAAAAAACTGGGAACAGCCTGCGGAGGAGGTGTGGAGGGAGCAGAGGGGCTGCTAGACGCTGGTGATTTTGATGCCTTCACTGTCTGCAGGTGGGAAGGCGTCCCTGGATAGACATACCCTATCTGACTTGCCCCGGCGTTTCCTATCTGAAAATGAAATCTCAATTATTAAGAGGCTCAGCGTGAAGTTCCGATCTTATCTTCAAGTTGAAATCAACAATGGAACAAATTTCCCTCATTTCGTCATCATTTTTCCATACTTTATCTTCATCCAATTTGTTAATCAACTTACAGCTTCCGCTCCTTCCTCACCAGCCACATTTTCTGTGCCTGATGTACCGAGGTAAAAGTAAGTTGTGCCTCCGACATTCTCTTGGGAATGATAGGAGTTGTTAAAAAGATTTGGAGAACTGCTATTGCTACCGGTGAGCCCTCTGGCCCCTGGCACAAACTCGGGACTTGCTGTTGTTTTTTTTTGTGCATCCAACGTGAGACCGGAAAGGTGTTTTGTTACTACCGCTGTATTCAAAGCCACTCCAGGACTCTGCCGGTTCTGGAGAATAAAGACAATCGTTAATGTAAAGACTCGTTGATATTTTGAACATGCTATATTATCTCAACTTTAAGATTGCATTTACCATGTAGGTTGCAAGTTTAGATTCCTGTGGAACTCCATTAGTTTGAGGTGTGTAAGTGACGAACATAGACGGGTCCATCTCTCCTTCGCCGACCGCATTTACTGCCGTCCCGTTTTCCTTTTTTTCTTTTCCCAGTTTATTTATTTTTCGTTCCTCCCGCCCTCCCACGTTTTTTTAGTTCTTATAAAAACGCTGTATGGTTACGAGGCTACTTACTCTCTCACCTTATTGCCTTTTTCTCTTTAATGATCAGAGAGAGAATTTCCAAGACTTGTATAGCAAACCCAGCCCCCCTACGCTGGAAAAAATTCTTCTACTTTCAAATTCAGTCTAAGGATTCATTCTTCCAGATTTTTACCAAATAGTAAATCTAAATATAAGGACGATATTATTTCAATAAAAATATATAAATAATCTATTTTTTTTCTCTCAAAATTTCTCCATACGTCTTTTCAACTTTTATTTTATTCTACTTCTTTTCAACACCGTTGTACTGGCCTGTGACGCACCTCGCATTTTCAGCTCATATACACGTCATCTTTAGACGAAGGAACCTGGGACGAGGAAACGTATATCATTCGCTTGATTAATCAGCTGTAAAATTTATTTTTATCAAAACCTGGTGTCTGCCTTGTATTGTTATTCCTTTTATTTGCTCAATACATAAAGATTCGATTATATACCGTAACGTTTAAAAACTTGCTGATATTATTTTTAAATTCTATTTATTTTTCCTATTTTTCTTTGCTGTTTAAAGTCTATTCGATTGATCATTGCAATAAGTATAAGTGAAAGTTGTTTAAATAAATCTCAATCTTTCTTTCCCTTTTTTTTTCCATAGAGCGTTCTTAAGACGAAAGTACTAAAACATCGTTAAACTGAATAAAGTGAATCGCAGAAAAATTCTTTAGAGAAATCTGTTTCAGCTAGTAGAGAACTAGAGAATCTTGCAATTCATCGTTTGTGTAAAAAGTAGTTATAAAATCATACAATAAAGCGATGTGTTCGTTTTTTCTTATAAACATACTACAAAACCACGAATATTATAATATCATGTATAAAATGCATAAATAAAACCTTGTGGTCAGAACATACATTTCTAGATTATTATTATTACGTATTATTATTTTTTTCTTTTTTTTTTTAATTTAAAAAAAAATTTTTTTTCAAGATTTATTAACGATACATATAGAATAATTGTTGTCAATTTATTATCGCGGTAACAAGCAGAGGCATAGTTGTGTTTGAATAACAGTAATAAACGAACAATAGAGCAGCTGATTTTGACAATGCGATTCTGTGATTTGGTGAAACTAGGTTTATTTTTTTTTTTTTTAGATAATATCGGTTTTGGGAATCAGGTTTTTTGCGTAAAGGTACGAAACCAATCGGGATATGTGATTTCTGATAAAAAGTATAAACAATGTTTATGAAAACACGGGAGATATGATACACTAACATAACATAACCCATCCGAGCTGTCAGTGACGTCGCGTCTAAAGACGGCGCCAAAATGAAAATACCCCTAAACCCCGAGGGTTAGGTAGCTTGTGATAATAAATATGAAATATTTTTTTATTATAATAAATGTACTTCAGTTCTGACCGTTAAAACATCTTTCCTTCCTTCCTGAAGACAAAGGAGAAAGCGCACTCCGATCTCTAGCTGTATGTTTATGCTGTCTTCCTTCGATCGCAGCTGGTCCCTCCCGGAAGTCGTGCTTCGCTTGCGCATTTATTTTTCGAAATAGTGTAGACGCTTACTTCCGTTATTTTACGTCAAATTTTTTTATTATCAACGTGGCATTATTTTCGATGATATTTAAATCCGACAAAAATCACCATCACTCACGGCTCTGCGATATCCAATATGGATATCGCCTCGCCATCACCATAAATTAATTTCATTTCGATTCTAAAAGATTATTGATGATAAATTATTCAGATCGTATCATTCTCGCACCGCCGACTTCAGTTTGTAGCTAAATATCCCTGCTTTTGTAATCATTAGTCAAGGACGGAATGAATAATTGAAAAAAATTGTAGGGGTATAAAATATTTATTTCAGTTTTATTTCTCGCCGATATTTTATGTCATAAACATTTTTTAAACGAAGTTATGCGCCTCTTCTGATTAACGTAGTAATCAGCAAGCGTTGTGGAACTTATCTCTCTCGGTTGGTAACTCTGCGAAATATCACGAGTTTATTGTTTTATTCAAGTTGGTAACGCGAAGCGGTTTCCCAGGTTTTTTTATAATGCAGACATGTTCACGCGGTTTGACAAATCTACCAACGCCGACCGCCAAATAGACGGAAAATTATACTTTTCTAATTTAATTAAATTGAACACCAAGTGATTGATTAAACGATTATACAAAAATGACCGAAGGTAAGTCCGCAAGAAATTCATCAAACAACATAACATCGCTACTTTTAGCACGCTCGTGACTTAACCTAACTTTATCAGACCAGAGTAATACATCGTTTATCGCTAAATCCAAGTGTGAATCAGCCGGTATTTTTGTCGGCTTTCATAGCTCAGCCATTTCCTTAACTACTGCATCAAATATCACCGATTCTAATCTTCGATTTATTTCAAAAATCGCGTTCACACGGATCATCATGGTTTTCCATAACCAAAAATTCGGTGAATTTGAATCGCTAATTACACCCAAATTACGTTTATTAATCTGTTTTTCAAGACAAAACAAACACCGGGGATATCTGGACTCCCTACAAGGAACTCCAGAGTCTTGTAGATCGATATATCACATCTGCGCCAAGCTCTCACGACCCACAATACCATGAATTTATCGAAGCGCTTCGAAGCCATAGACAGAATTTTCTTACGCTTCTAAAAAATCCGGTAAGTATAATGTTGCTATTCTTCCATTTCATTCTGTATTATTTTTTACTTTCTTGGAGATGAAAAAAAAAGAAAAAAAAAATGCCATCATTTCTTCGCTGAATTTGTTCTAAAATTCTTAACAAATGCTCACTTACTCAAAATTCAGTATATCTCAAATTTTGTCACACTTCATCCTTTATGAAAATTTTTTTGTAATTTGAAGACTTGGAAATTGACTCATCGTCAAACTTCTTACCTCTCTTTTTGTTTTAGCCAAAAAATGCCAAAAGTCGTGAAGAAATAGAGAAGGGAGTTACGGAGGGAATAACTTTGCCGGGATTAGGGCATCAGGTTTTATCCAAAGAATTGGTCGACGAGACTATAATAATATCGGATATGTATGAGCTCAATGAATACATGGCTCTCGATCTGCTCTGTACCGCTCAACTCCAAATGCCGCATCATCCTGGATTGACGAGAGGCCTTACAGCTGTACTTTTATATTACGATGGAAGAAAAGCGCTTACTTCAACATTGAGGACCTTGGTTCAGGCCCGAAGTGGGCATACCTGGGTTTTAGACACCCCTGTTACTCTCACTAAGCAAATCACAGAGTATATGAACAAATTGCAGGACGATGGGCTGTTGGATAGAATCTTAAACCTCTTGGAAGAGATGGATGCGACAAAAGTGAGGAAAATTCCTTTGCAAAAGGCAAAATTTATTGCGCTACTACTCAATTATTTGCAAATATTAATAACAACGAGCTTTTTCCATCAGGAACAAGAATTACTTCAACAAAACAGAGCCTTGGGTGGAGCTGAGCACCGCGACATGGTAATGCAGCTGTACAATGGCGCGGGACAAGATTTAGCAGATATTTTGTTCCTTTGGTCGGCTCAATCAGCTTTACCGAGCCATATCACTCACAGACTTTTAGCCCTGCTACACAATCGGCACCCTGAAGCTGAGGCCGGATCCGGTGGCCCGGATAAAGCGACTTTAGCGTTGATTATGGCTGTACTTAATGCAGTTAATCTCAGTCTACTTCATACCAGAGAAGATGGCGAGGGTAAAGCTGTTTATACCTTGATATTTCAATGTTTATGCATCGACTAGTATCTATTCCTTCAATATGATAGATATAGCCTTTGTCAGCACATGGATATTAACGTTTATTTTCTAATTTTAGCGATCGTCAGAGCAATGCCGCTCATAGAAGATCCAGACATGCTGCCGCAGCTGGTAGCTGAGTTAACAACGAGCAATACGACCTGGGAAAGTGTGGGCTTACGTGGTCTGATACAATTTGCTTTAGCAATAGCCGTTTCGACAATAAAATCTGCACCACACATCTGCCCGACGCAGAATATTACCGAAGAAGATGAGATTTTAGTTGAATCTGCACTAGCAAACAAAGCTTTTCATTTCATAGCTGAAGTTTTGCTCAAAAGTTCACACATCCATACTGAGGAATTTTATGTCCGTTATATACACACTCTGATATCAGATTTCATACTTCTGATGCCGCTGAAAGTGAAAGAGCTGAGAAATAGGGCAGACGAATCAATGCGCATCGTACAAGCCTATCAACAGGAGGGTATCGAGCCTCCTATGAACCTAGACAACCATTTCGAATACCTCATGTTGGCCGTCGCTGAACTATACAAGAAAGATCCTTTGAAATTAAACCTTGCTATGGACTACTGGTGTCTACATTCAGATTCGTCGCATATGTCAAACTCTTTCCACAACAGTAGATTACCACCGCGCCAAGTTGCCCTGTTCAAGTTTGTCAGATTAGCGGGAGAAGTACTGCCTGCTGGACTGTTCGTACCTTATCTGAAAATGCTCGCCTCACTTGCATCTTCACTTCCTGCCGCTAGACAGGCATTTAACTTCCTTAAACTTAATGGTGAGGATCAGATTCTTATTTGAGGATAAAAATGAAAGAAAATGATCTGACAATGACCGAATTCGAAAAATTTTACACCGAAATATGTCAGCCGTTCCAAACTAGGAAATTTAAAGTTTGTTGTCTTCTTTCAGGACCTTCGGGGGCGACGACAGTCTCATGGGATCACTTCTTCAACTCACTAACCCGCTACTATTCGAATCTGAGACAAGAGCTACCCGCCACACAGGACACGGTATACCGCCAGAGAAATCATCCCAAGGGTATAACTCCGCACGAAGTTAAAGGCCTGGAAGCTGTGCTTTTAGTTGTCCGTGTTGTTGCTCATTACGACGAAGTTTCCCGTGTAGCAATCTGCGAGCATCCAGGATGGAACGTTTTACCGTCTTTAATTGGTTTGGTGGGTTGCGCGATGCCCATACCATTGAAAGGGGCGTTGGTCAGAACTCTTGCAGCACTGGCTAGAACCCGGGAGAGTTCCTCTACCATTTGGCAAAGCCTGGAAGCTGCGCAAATACTAACTACTATACCAACGACTAGCAGCTACCAGCCGAGGGGAATTCAGACTGAATTAGAAGAAATTGAATCTAGGAATGAGGAATACCCGTTGACCAGAGCCATGCTAGAACTGCTCGATGTTCTCACGGATTTTCCAATCCCTCGACTGTTGGGTATGGGCCAGAGGAACCCAGGCTTCGATCCGTACTTACATTTCATTATAGATTCGGTATTTCTACGATTTAATACAAGATCCTACAAGAACCCTGGGGAAAAATGGGACGTATCTGATGCCTGTCTGAAAATATTCATAAAACTAATTACGCAGCACGAACCAACAGCCGAGGACTTTATAAGCTGTAAAATAGAACTACCGGGTGGTGAATCTACGCTCGTTAATCCCGCTCCTGGACACTATCTATTGACCCAGTTGCACTCCAATTCTGAATTCTTACATACTCTTCTCTACATCCTCGACGAAGGATGCCATCTTTTAGATACTTATGATGAATTCCCAGGAAAGCCAAGCCTGGAAAGTAGCACTCTGCATTGTCTTGAGATATTGGAGCACGGATTAGCCGTGCAACATCATTACATCACACAATTGGCCGCAGCTAGTTCATCAAATAGAATTAGCACCGGTTTATCCAGACTTTTGTTGGGCGTGAATTCCCGGACAGGAAAACCAGACCATATGATGAACATAGTTAAATATATATCGTACAGTTCTTGGCTCTCTCAACACGCTTATATATCTGTGGGAATTATTCAAGCAGTTGCTAACGAGCCTGGAGCTGATTCTGAGCTTCTTTCTACATTCACATCCACTTCTTCACAGGCAACTATAATCAGGCATAGTTTCGTCGAGTGTTTAGATTCCGACAACAATTCTGAGCCTGAGGACGAAATTCAGAGCGATAAACGAAAAGGAAATTGTAAAGACAGGATTTTATCGCTCATGATGCAGAGCATAACACGTCCTGCCCCGAACATAGCTCATTACCTTCTCGGATTTGACATTACCAAAGACATAAAAAAGACGGCTATTCAACAGCCCGGAATACTAGGATTTCCGAGGACTTGTCTGCACTCTATACTCGGGATATTAGAATTATCCTTGGAACGCGGCAGAGACAAAATTACAGAAGCTTGTTACTGGTTCCTTCACATCTTAGCTTCTAATAACAAGACCTCAGTTCCAGTATTACGCTTCTTGCGCACGGCCACTAATCAGGATTTCGTTCAACGTCATCTTTCCAAACTTCCTTTCCAAGGACCAAACAAGGCCACAGAGCTCGCTTGCATGTCTTGGCTGTTGAAGATATCAGCTATCGAATTGCGCATGGCTGGAGGCAGCCTACAGAATTCTCTGATTCAAAGATTAGTCGGTAATCTAATACAGGATAGAGACCAAATTGTCCCGTCGCAGAAGCTTCTCATGGACCTCTTGCACTACATTGACTTTCAACTAAATTTGGAGCCCCCAAAGTCATGGAAATGCTTTGATCCATCTCAAATCGAAATGGTCCTGGGACGCTGCAGTATCGCTGTTCCTCTTGGCGGCAGTCCTCAACTGATAGATATCAGAAGGCTCCATAATCTGATATCGGATGAAATGGCCGTTTCACAAAACACTGCGACAGCAGACGAGCGCAAACTTAGGCAACAGGAGTTGGAGTCTATTCTTGCTTACGCTTTGAAACGTAATCAAACCAAAACCCTTTCTTATGCAACTGTGAAGTTTGTCGAAGGCTGGTGCCAGACGTCTGAAATTTTATTCTCAGAAGCGACAAACCAGCAGCTTCCAGCTGCTCAACGACAAAATCTTCTCCTCAATTTATCCCATGATTTGCTGCAGAAAATGACCTCTTGCGAGGCGTTGAATGAGATCAAAACACTTGTGTCTGGAACGGTTTTAATACTCTTGGTAAATCTACGTAACAGTTTTTCGATGCAGTCAGAAGACGAGCTACTTCCTTCTTCGGCCTCAAACACTACCATGATGAAAATTATTCTCAGCCATATTCTTCAGTGGATTTTGAACTCGCGAGTATCGTCGCAAAAGGTTAGAACCCATCTTTACGGAGCGCTTCTAAATTTCCTTTGCATAGTTCGCTTGGAGAGGACAGAAGCTACAAATAACTCTGACTCTATGTACGTTAGTCAGTTGGACAGTTCTTACCACAGGACAACGCCGATCCAAGAGCGTTCTCATCGGTATGCAACAGTCCAAGTGATCAGTAGTTACGGCAATAAATTGATGGACATATTGTCCCACGATTGTTCAGGCGGACACGACGTATGCAAAATGCTCGCCTTATCTTGCCTTGATAAAATACTAGAATTTGACTGCAACAATACTTGGGTAACGTATCTAGCTAGCAGAGGGTATCTCAAACACATGGTAGACAGTTTATTGGATTCTGATAACTTGTTGCGATCCATGCTGCAGCCAGATCCGTTAACTCTCCGACCGCTTTACTTGTACGAATCAAAGATGGCTACGCTGTGCCGAATGGCATCGACTAGACTCGGAGCTGAATGCCTTTTAGAAAACAAGATCTTATCATGCTTATCAAGCATGTGTGTTTTCGACCAACATCCAGATGTACATGTCGGTTTCGACGGTGGAGATACATCTTTTGTGCCTTCCATAGGACAAAGATATCAGCAAATATTCTTGCCTGCTTTATACTTGTGTGACGCTCTGCTGACTACACTTGGGACTGAAAATCAATCCTGCGCTATACAAGTTTGCGGATTTTTACAAAGTCATAGGGACACTGTGGAAATGGTATTGAGGAATGCTTCGCCGCATTCTAACGTCCTGTTTCTGAAAGAAGTAGCTAGTCTCACTGGGGTGATTGCGAGGTCTGCTAATATCGGTGAGGATCAACTATTTCACGATTTCAACTCTGTCCGAAATCATGACAAGTAAACGTCTATGATCTTCTCTCTTTTACAGATATGTATAAACTTGTCGATGAAGAATTGGCTCGAGTAAATTCCCACGAACATAAATCAGAGGATAGTACAGGCATGAGAGAACTTAGAGCCCATCTTTACAGACTACAGCGCTTGGTTCTCTCACTTGTGTCCAGATTCCAGCCTCAACAACCTCCGCCTATGCCTCTACACCAACAGATCGAAGCAGCCCAACAGCATTCCTGCGTTGTACAAATCGCTGCAAATGTTATGCTGTATACTCGTAATCAAGTGAGTTGGCTACACATCAGATTCTTTTTATTCTTACAATGAACATTGTTTGATATTTTGTTACATACTTTGTTCTCTATTACAGATGGAACATACTAAGATGGACCAGAAAATAAGGAACGTATTGTTCGAACCTTATCTGACCGATAGACCTACGCTCAGAGATGGTAGAGGGAAAGATTCCACCGGAGGAGTACATCTCGGCGCTGTTATAGGCCAGCTTGTTTCATCTACTTCATTGCTTCATTCCGAGCTGCCTCACATAGATATGTTGATAAAAAATGCATCGATTGTTAAGGACATGAGTACAATCGACCTTAAGAAGGTGAAAATCAAGATGCAGTTTCTTTCTGTATCAGAAATGGAAGCTAACATGTTTCTCCTGGCTCTAAATTCCAAGATCTCTATCTTTCAACTGTAATTCTGCTTTTCAGTACTTAACAGAAGAGGAGGCAGACTTGGATATAGAAAAACAGCGATTAGTAGCTGAAAAGCGGCTCACAGAAGAGGCAAAAAACAAACGTGGAGATCTGAAGTATTGTTCATTGATAGTCGAACATAGTCTCTACATTTTATGGAGTCATTTAGACTTCTTTGCTATGCAGGCAATGTCCAGGCAAAATAGATCACAAAGTGAGTAGCTAATCGGTTCCTGCATTCGAAAAAATGTGTTTAATTGATGTATGCTAAATCATTCCTAAAATATTTATCATTTTCTGTTACAGTGTCTACAGGAAATTTAGACGAAACTGTAGTAGATTGGAGAATATCTAGCAACATGTTAGCGGACTTGAAACAAGGTCTCGTCGCCACTCTTGCTGATAGTTTTATTACACAATTGCTAGACACCCCTAGAGAATATACAACGACGGATAGGTCTTTTATAGAAGCTTTAGTAAGACGGATTAAGAGACTACTACAATTCATTATCACAAAGTAGTGTTAATGTAAGATAAGATGATAATTAGTATAAGAGAAATCAAAATTCGTGAACAGCAAAGGTTCATTAATATGTATGTCGATGTAAGATAAGCTTATGTTAAACATAATCTTTTCAACTTTTCTATGTATTAATTATTAATAAATTGTTATATTGAATATCAACGAAAATAATTATTCATCTATTTTTTATTTTTATTTTTCTCCTTTCCTCTCCTTACATCTATAGGATATCGTATAGGAGATTATTGGCTGGTTACCAACTCTACATTCAATCATATACATAGACATCGTGGTTTTGAGATAACAGCCTATATATAACATATTCAATCATAAATCATATACTCTTATCTCTGTGAAACTCTGACTAATACATATACTATATCGAGTTTAGTTATGTCTATTTTCTATCAAAAGGGATCCCTTCTATAAAAAAGGATTAGTGTTGATTTTTTTTTTTTTTTTTCATGAAATAGACAGCGAATATCTCAGTCAATACTGATCCAGAATATTTATTGATCAATTCATGGATTATACGATATCTAATACATAATGGATAATTATGATGCTAGATCAGTTCGTATATTCGGAAGAACTTTATTCCGACGAAGTTTTAACAAAATTATTTATACAAATGAAGGAATCTTTTGAAAAGGTAATTTTATCTGATAATTATTAGTAGATTGACGATAATTTAAATCTTGTTTACATATACGTGTACGAGTAAAATAGAATGAACCTAACCTAGAACTAGATATTTTGTAATTTTGCTGATTGAAGTAAATGACTCATAGTTATTTGGGTAATTTTCTTTGATTACGAAATATATTTGGATCGATAATATCAGTGGAAAGATGCTTTCGCTGATTTCTGATAAATGCTATAAATCTGTTGTATGAATGAATACAAAAATTAATCGACTTTCACTTTGTTCTATGTTTTATTTTCAGCTGAGTGACAGCGAAGAGAGATGTTGAAGATTAGACAGCTATTAGGAACGAAAAAACGAGTATATAACAATAAATTTTGATTTATAATATCGGCGCGAATTCTTGGAAGATATTTACACAAAATACGAATAATTTATCCCCATCAATGTACAAAGCGGTAACTCCCTACGTCTTAAAAATGAACATGATGAATTTGAATAGAAGTAAAGAAGGTGAACGGCCTACTAAGTGGCGAAAAAATTTATATGAAACTCACGGCTTGCCTGATAATTATACGGACAGTTCTTTCCTCGAAGAATTACGCAAGAATATAAACCCGAGTAATATAACTACCATCGAAGCTATATCGTTCGCTGCTAGCGTATCCGTTCAACTTAACATAGTTATCCTATTTGTAATAGTGTTCGTTTGGTTAGACAACGAGTGGATAGCTCCAAATAGGATATTTATATTCAGCGGGTTTCCCACCCTTGCTGGCTACGTAATTCATACGTCTATCACGCTTGAAAAATTGTCAAAAGATTTAAGAACGGTAATAATGTTCCTTGCCTTTGGCTACATATTGTCACCGATATTGAAAACGTTGACGGACACCGTCAGCACAGACACCATATACGCTATGACTATATTCATGTTTTTGATACATCTTATATTCAGTAAATACGGCTCCCCGCAAGTTTCTCTTTCCGATTCATTGTCCATAACTTCTTCAATATTTGGTTCTCTCATGTTAGCTTCTAGGCTCGTATCGCCTCTCCATGCTTTCTCATTGCTCACTATTTCCGTACAGTGTTTTGTCCTGTTACCATTCGTCATGTTTCAACTGGAGAGTAAAATGGCTGTAGCAATTATACTTTCCGCTACAACTATATACCTACTTCATCTCATATCTATGACTATTTCCTGCTTTTTTATAGCCCTTACTATATTCGTACATGTTCTTTGCCCTCTTTGGTATATCAGATGGCAAAAGTATAAAGAAAATATTTACGGCCCTTGGGATGAGGCCGTTATTACATGACCAGAATATTCATCCAATATTCGGGATAATATACACGCTATTTCTTAGTTATACCAATGCCTTTAAACTTTAAAGTCGCTTATTCAATTTACATTTGTTTTATATTTTCACATTCATTGTTAATATCATACCTAATCGCGATGTTTCAGGTAGTCAAAGTGATTGTTATATCAATTAACTACAATTATTGAGAGTAACTTATATAGCTGTAATTTTTTCGACATCACGAAGTAATAAGGATATAAGAAAGTCCGTTTTGGTGCAGTGGAATAGTATTAGGTACTACGGTGGTCCTGTATTTAATTATGTTCAAATTTCAATCTTCCCATTTCGTTTCCAAGACCTTTTCAAATGTGTACAAAAAAATTTAGCCAAAACCCGAGGTTCCTATCCCAATTCTTTAAATTGAAAAGTTCAACGGCTTTGGGGCAGTACTTAAGATTGAGTTAGGAACCTGGGGTTCGGACTACAGTTTTATGTGTATATTTAGAGACGTTCTGGCCCATGGGAGCATTGCAATTCGACTATGACTGAATTAAGCACCACGCTATCAGATACGTACAAACTAGTTTTATGATTCTTATGTCTAAGTTATTTCTATTGAAATTTTTTTGTCGTTAATTAAATCCTGACGAAATGAATATTTTTTTATTCATGCAGAGAGATAGGTTTGTTATTAGTTAGATATACGTGGATTATTGAATACAAAGTAGCCATTGCTGTGTGTGATTTTTATTTATGAATTATATTTCTAATTATTAATTAAGTAAACAAGTAATACTTAAATTAACGCTAACTGTTTGTTAAAAAAATAAAAAATACAAAAAAAAATACATATTAATGTATACAAGGTCAGAATAAATGGAACTTTTATACTATTCAGATTGTTTTTAATTCGAATTTCATCTTACATCTAATAACAGTTTCCAGTTTATACTAGAAATATTCAAAAACATATACGAAGAATGATAATATTCTCCGGTCAAGATTCGGGATGTCGAGTCCCGCCCGTGTTTCAAATTCGAAAAGGCGTATCACGTGACCGCAGGAAATACGTTTCTTGCGTCTGCGCAATAATACAGACCCGGTATTTTGTCGTTTTGTGTTCAGCAAAGTTTAGTGACGTTTTTACTTTTTGGTGATGGACCTCTTTTTACAGTTTTTAAACCACTAAGAGGCCAATATAAGGTGATATAAGCATCCCGAGTTATATTCTCCGTACGTATTTCAAGCTTCAATAAAATTTTGCGATGTTATTTACAGGCGATATTCTAGATTACTTATACGTGTTTATTTATCGTCTTGATGCTTTTCCGGCTACATAATAGTTTCATAACAATTATAGGAAGTATTTAACTCCGCGATAAGAGCAAATCCGCGATTCTCTATTCCCCAATAACTGAATCAGCAACGTCGACTAATATAATTCTTATACATGATTCATATTTGCCTCAAACATAACCAAAAATTATTTCACTCCTTCGTTTCATTTTGCCTAATTTATTTAATTATGCATCTTCAGAACGATATTTGCACTAATCAAAATCCCTGTCATGTTAAAATTTATCAAAATATTATGAATCGTGATTAGATAAAAATATTGCAAATGATAAATCTACGACGTATGTAATATTTCTCGGCGATAACAATCGCGTAATCAATCGTCTATGTAAAATCAAAAAAAAAAAAAAAAAAGCGGAAAATTATAATTTTTTTCATCGAATATCTCCAGCATTCATAATGAGGAAATTCAAAAGAGCCCAGGCTCAAAATCAAGCGGCGATCGAAAGGCACATGGAGACATATCCATTGGTAGAATCGTCTAGCGACGAAGAGGACGAAACTGGTCAAGAAATACTGGAAAAAGCTGTTGGCAAAGTTCTGATTTCTTATCAAGATCAAGGAGGAGATTCTGAGAAAATTCTATCCTATTTGGAAGATACTTTTCAATCCAACGGAGCAGTTTGTCTGATATGTATTTCCTCGGTGAAGAAAACAGACTCGGTAAAAATCGTTAAGAAACATTAGATAAACTTATTTTGACTATTTGATTATCTCATATTTTTCATATCCTATGATCACTTTCTACAGATATGGAGCTGCGGGAGATGCTATTCCTTCATGCATCTACCCTGCATTCAACACTGGATTAGAGACAGTTTAACTTACAAACGAGATCGAGGAATTTCGCAATTTTGGGCATGGTGAGCTCAGTCAATTATCAGTCGCGGTCTGATGCTGAATTTATTCGTTTTTATCACATCAGTAGGAGAATGTAATCCATGTACGAATTATTCGGAGCTGTTGATTATCAAATATCAAAACTGAGAGCAAAATTGTTCAAATTTTATCAACAATTTAAATAGTATACTTATTCTTAATTTTATACTAATTTATTCTTAATTTTATATAAGATATTTAACTAAACGTCTTTGATAAACAGTTTAATCAATCTTATCTTCGTTAATTCCAGTCCAAAATGCCGTACGGAATACGAGGAAGCCGAGGCTCCAAAAGACTACGAATGTTTTTGTGGAAAGACGCGAGATCCGCCCTACCAGCCATGGTGTGTACCCCATTCCTGTGGCGAAGCTTGCGGAAAGGATCTTCAACCAAAATGTGGTCACACATGTGTGCTGCTTTGTCATCCTGGGCCTTGTCCTCCGTGCCCTAAGATGGTTTCCTCCAAATGCTACTGTTCCAAACAGTCACCACAACCGAGACGCTGTAACGCGAAAGAATGGAGCTGTGGAGCAGTTTGTGGGAGAGATTTAAAGTGCGATAAACACACCTGCAAAGAAACTTGTCATTCCGGAGACTGTCCACCATGTCCGGAAAAGATTTCTGCATCTTGTCACTGTGGTAATAAAACCGAGATGAAATCCTGCTTCGATTCTATTTGGCAGTGCGATAAACCTTGCAAAAAGCTTCTATCTTGCAACGTTCATGTCTGCCAGGGCGTTTGCCATCTCCCGGACGATTGTGGAGACTGTTTGACCGCTAGGAACAGAACTTGTCCATGTGGGAAGAGAAAATACAAAATATCTTGCAAGCAGGAAGCATCTACCTGCGGAGATACCTGCGAAAAATTACTAGACTGTGGATCGCACTATTGCAACAAACGTTGTCATGCCGATAGCTGCGGTCAATGCTTGGAAGTTGTTACCAAGTCTTGTAAATGCGGTTCTCACAAGAAAGAGATAGCTTGTGCTAAGGTATTCCACTGTGACACTAAATGCAAGCAGATTAGACTCTGCGGCAGACATCCGTGCAACAAAAAATGCTGCGATTGTGTAAAAAAGAACAATTTTCACGCCTGTGAAAAGACCTGCGATCGAACTCTCAGCTGTCGTAAACACAAATGCTCTGCTCCCTGCCATAGCGGTCCTTGCTATCCATGTCCAAGAACAGATACGATACAGTGTCGCTGTGGTTCGAGCAAAATTGTCATTCCCTGCGGTACGGCGAAGAAAATAAAACCCCCTCACTGCAATAAGATGTGCAAGATACCGCCGATTTGTCACCATCCAAAAAGGGAGTCTCACAAATGTCACCAGGGACAATGTCCCCCTTGTAAAAAACAGTGCGCTTTAACGCACAAGAAATGTGGCCACATTTGTCCAGCGTCTTGTCACACCAAGGTCTGGGTGAAAGTTAACGGCGTTACTCAACCCGCAGGGCCGTGGGAGAAACAGAAAGATAAAATGCAGCTGAAAACTCTGCCTTGTCCGCCCTGCCAAGTCTCAGTGATGATCACCTGCTTGGGTGGGCATGAGACTTTACCCTGGCCTTGCCATAAAGCTGTGTCAAGCTCTTGCCAGAGAGAGTGTGGCCAGATTTTGAACTGCACTAATCATACGTGCACATTTTTATGCCATGTTGTTGAAGCAGCGGGAGATACGGGGGACGCTACTATTTGCGAGGAGTGTGTCAAGCCTTGCGTTATTCCTAGGCCTGAAGGATGCACTCATCCTTGTCCTAGCGTCTGCCATAAAGCTCCGTGCAAACCCTGTAAACAGATCGTTAGACTACCTTGTCATTGCGCTATAAATAGCTTGTATATTAGATGCTCCGAACTTACTTCTGCAAATCTGGAGACTAGGAGAGAGATGTTCAAGTGCGGAAATCAGTGTCCTAAAAATGTGAGTATCTAGATCGTGGATTCAGGATTGAGAGAATGAAAATTCGTCCTAATCATCTTGTTTTCGTTCTATATTCTCTTTAGAATATATCGTCCGATCTTTTTGAAGATTTTTCATGTCATTTCTTGTATTAATGTTAAATTATTGTTCTAGTATCCATGCGGACATCGTTGTGCAGAGGATTGCCATCCGGGATTATGCGACGGTGCGAAAAATTGTAATAAGAAAGTCAAAATTTGGTGTAAGTGTAAGAGATTGAAGAAAGACTTCTCGTGTATTGTTGTAAGATCGGGAGAGGCTGTTGTTAAGTGTGACAATGTTTGTCAAGAGAAAAAGAAAGAGAGAATTCAAACTCAGGAGGCTGAGGTAGCAAAGAAAAGGAAAGAGGAAGAACTACGGAACCAAAGAGAGGTCGAAAAGTTTGAAAGAAAATTTAAACCTAGACGTAAATGTAAGGACAAATCATTAGACGAACCACAAGTTAAGGAAAGAAAATTCGGTTATTTAATATGGCTCGCAGCTATATTTGTAATCGTCGTAGCTTCTCTAGTCACTTTTTACAGTGTCCAGATATAATTACCTAATAGTTCCTCGTACTATTCCATTTTACCAAAAAGAAAGAGCTCAGTTTTATCCATTAGTTAATTTTAAATATTGCTTATTCTAGTAATTTATTGATATTTGAACATATTGGTTCCAGATATTGGCTCCTCATTTACCAAAATGTGTAATGCAGCTTAGTTGCACGTCTAAGTTACGTTTCATATTCATTATTGCGATTCGAAGAACTTTATGCTTTAGGATCCGTAATATGGTGTGAAAAATTCGTTTTAAACTAGCAATGCTGCTTTTTAAAGCAAAACCTGCACCGCCTGTTTTCTTTAAATACAATTAAGTCACGTTGAAAAAAAGTACGATTAAGATTTACACAAGTACAAAGTCAGAGTCGAGGTAAATGAAGGCACAAAGATTTCTTTAGGTAATATGAAACACATACTTAGCTGATTGTCGTTTTAAGTCGCAGTCGAGAAAACGACATTAAATTATTCTTATTTTACAATAAGAAATCTAGAAGTTTGAAGATTCAAAAAATCTTTTAGAAAATCGAATGAATGCACAATAAGTATACTAAGTATTACTGTGGCACAGTTTTTACATAAACAATAATGAATATTGAAATAATAAACGTTTGGCAGTTTTCAAAAAACTCGCTTTATTCATTTCTTAGCAAATATGTGAAAGTGCAAAATATCCATCGACCAGAATGAACGATGTGTGACGTGATGACGAAACTTACATATCAGTTAATCTTCGCACAAGTTTTTCTATGCATATAATAATTTCCACATTTTGCGATAGAATGTAATAAAAGATGATCTAGTTTTTCTTAACTTTCTTCAAAGTTTTCAGGGGACTGATCTTCTTCGCATCAACTGTCTTGCCGTTCTTCCAGCCGTACAGAAAACTGTTAGCAAATACGCCAAAAGCAGCGATGAAAATTATCAAAGCAACAGCGATATACTCTGCTCTATTTTTTAACGGCTTTCCACATGCTGTGTACCAGCGAGAACCATGACTCGGTGGCTTTCCCCCGGGTAAACAATCCCAACCGAAATAATCTTCTCTATTGTTCTCTACGCACAGATACTTATTCTTGTAAAGCGTTTGACCCAGAGCAGAAGTCATTGCAACTTTATCATCGCACGGTCCTATGGGTTCGTGGACACCAATTGATACTTCCTTGGACGGATCGCCAATAATTGATAAGCCTGCGTGGAGTAAAATTGGGGATTTAGATTGCTATTCATGTTCATCGATTTAATGAACGAATCAGAGTTCATTAACTTTTAGAATAATATACAAATATTGCAGAGAATTTCCTAGAATAAGTTTTATGTATACTTACCGACAAAGAATGAAAAATATACAAGTAAATATGCCGGGATGATGAGATCTACACATTTTTTACTAATCGATTTTTTGTTCAAGCCATATCTTTCGCCACTCCATGCAAGAACGAGGAAAACAGTGAAGAGAAAGAAGAATGTGACTTCGGAATGGATTCCATAAAAGTCATGAAGCGGGTGATAAATTGGTATGAACAATAGCACACCGCCAGGCATACCGAACGTAGAACTCAGCAGAGTGCATAGAGATTCCTTGAAGCATCTGCAAAGGTAAAAATGATTTACTTCCGTTTATAAAATACGTATTATGTATTATGTGAGTTTATACATCATTGAAACAACTAGAAGAGCCATTGCCGATGCAAAGAGTAAACATGAACAGCCTCAGGTGGTTTATAATAAAAACTTCTCTTACGATTTACTTGTTGTCCATTTGTCAGCACTTTCAGTAAAGAGACGCCTTGTTCCATGGAAAAGGAACGTGAAATTTGCAGCAAAAGCTGCATGAAAGTAATACGAGTTCCAAGGAACGTAGTAATGACGATCGTATATGTTTGGATCTGTGGCATGCCATGACCAGTGAAGAAATCTCACTGATATTATGTCGTATGGTATATCTATGAGGACTGTTATCAGTCCAACAGCAAAGGGTTCGCTCCAGGCAGGCAATTGGAATCGTTTAGCAGCAATAGATGCGTTGTAGATGAATACAATGTCTGAAAAATTGCATCAACTGTTCAGAGAAGATCTATATTCATGCAATTTTATCATCATTTAGATTCGCTTATTTGCACTCACATACGAACAGGATATGCAATGGCAAACGTCGTCCAATTAGCATAATTGGTGTTTGGGAATGCCAAAAGTTGTCGATATCAGGAAGATTGTAGCATATTAATTCAACCACTATTCCATGCAGTAATATTCCCAGCCATAAGTGAAGGTGACGACCTCCGCTCTTCAATGCTGAAGAAATTAGCGTTTTTTTTTGTTTTTTTCAAGTTTTCACTAGTTGTGATCGACGATTCAAGTAGCTAATGATAATTCGCGACTAAACAGGGTCTTCATTTTTGCGCTTGGGCTATTTTTGCCCGGCAAACTGGCAATAGGATTCAGAATTTCAAATTTTCTTTTGATGATGAACTTTTTTTCAGTCCTAGTGAGCCGAATTGAGGAACAGTTTGAATTTAGTATGAACCGTATCTCTTCTTCATCTTTCGTCATACATAGTTTGCATAAGATATTTGGGCCAAGATGATAAAGAGTTAAATTCCGTTTCCAGGGTCGTTTACCTCTGACTAAAAGACGCGCTTTTTCGCTGAGGCAAAAGCCACATCTTCATTTTCGAAATATGCTTTTGAAAGTATCTAGAATACTTGAAAAAGTTTTGAAAATAATATAGACATGATTCTCATAGAGATTTTCGATCGTTTCATAGCGTTAGAAATTCGAATAGTTATAAGCTGCACACGCCTAATAAATGGATTCGATTTTTTCGTTCTCTCGGCGAGATAACGCGCGACTCTTTACGCAATACCTACTATGTCTCTAAAGTTGAGTGAACGTGCTGGTATAAAATTGATTAAAACGATGTTACCATGGATAAAGGTGATAAGACCACCGACGAGAATCAACACCTGCACTATGATGTAAGTCGGTTGGGCTTTCCACATGACGCCCACATCATTGAAAGCAATCAGCCAGTCAAGGAACTGCACAAAGTTATTGAAACGTGTATGTATATGAAACAGGAGTGTGGAATAAAACGTCGCAGAATTTTGCGAATTAAATTTTCCAAAAAATTAAGTTTAGTTATTACAGAGCCGATATTCATGCTGTGTAATTCTTATAATACGAAACTCACTCCGTTGAACTCCAAGTCTTTGATTTCCTTCCCGAATCCTGGTAGGTCTTGGCGATGCATGGTCTGCCTATGCTCTGTCAATTTAATTAACAGTGATTGAGCGGCTGTTGGTGGGAATATATCGCGATGCAGCTGTAAACGGTGATTTTATTATCGCGGTAACAGAATTGGCCACTATTTAGTGAGCACAATTATTGGCCACTAATCCGCCACGTCCAGTTAATTCTTATCTCGAGATATACATATGCTTATACTTATCGCTCAAGTTACTACCTCGAGTTGCCGAAAATCGGTCGGAGCTCGGTATCAGTACGGAGCATTACTTATGGCTTATGACATCGTTTTAATAAAAATGAACATAATCATCATTCGTTGGACGTAGTATTTATCGCTGCTGACGGTGATAAATGCTGTGATTATTATTATTATTGCAGTTGAAAAATACTTGGCTCATCGTGTATATTACGTTATACATATGAAAATTATGTAATCATCATTTTATGGAAATGTTTTGAAAACTGTAACAAGTTTTAATCTGAGTATGCATAAGCGCGCATACGAAGCATATCATAGCCCGCGAATCGGGTGATAGTAAAATTCAAATTCTTCAACGGATCTTTGCGATCCACGTTGTGCGAGTTTCTTTTTTACTACGTTTAAATATTGAAACCGGTCAAACAAGGGGCGTTACACACGTGTGCTGAGATGATGTTAGCGCGGGTTGTAGGTCGTAGAATATTTCGTGGAATCTTACTACTATACGTTACGCTGGAATTCTCGCGGTTTATTTTTAGTTTCTCTTCTTTTTTATTCTCTTTCTTTTTTACGCGGGAAAGGGAGGCGAGGAGAAGCGAGAGGTAGCGTAGTGGGTTCGTAGTAAAACCCGTACGACCACGACTGTTACGGTCCCATACGCTTTACCACTACTCTTTCATTATTTATTATTATTATCATGATTATTATTACTTCTCTTTTTTTTCTTCTTTCTTTCTTTCTTTCACGAGGATGAAAGGATTTGAATAATTCGCTCCCTAATTTATACAATCATTATATAGTACCTCGGGCTACACAAAGGATCGTAAAAAAAACTTTACTACACTATTTCTACTATATGCGTAGGTATTATATATCTACTTTCCACGTCGTATGAATCAGTTTAAATACTCCAATCGGATAAGGAAATAAACTCAATAGGTGTATCATACATTTATAAAAATAATAAAAAATACGTAATCATGATCATTTTCATTTTTATTCTCATTTTCGATTACATAGATTTTTCATAATCGGATAAAAGGGAATTCAAGTATTAAATGAGATTCGATTCGATTCGATCTAATCTCTAGGTATGTTTGACCGGTTTACAATACAACATCAAGATAGCGGTCACGATTCCCATGATGACAAAGTGAAGAGCAACTAAATTGAGGGGGAGGTCATTTTTTCCGGTTGCTACTGTATCCCTGAAATCGTCACGGTCTTTGATTTCCTTGAGATTCTCATTGGGGTCGACGCACCAACTTACGCGCGTATTATATCTATACCTTATAGTATTATACTTAGGGTACATACAACAAACTCACGGTGTTATAAAACGTAGCTCCTGGCTGTTCAGAGACTGAGGACGAAGCTGAAAAATAATCGAACGAGCGGCGTATTCTCCAGATTCTACAGCTCCGTCCAATGTACCAGGCCAATATCGCGCATATTCGCTACAAGCCCAATACACCCTGTTTTCAAATAAACGTATTGATATAGTGGAAATTTTCACATTTTGCATGAAAAATTTAAGAAAATATTGAAATAGTAGAAAAACATAAAACTATTTGAAAAGTATTAATTGCAATTTTAAATGGGACTGTAAAAGCATGAAATTACAATTTCCTCTTCGTTCGTTACATATTTTTCACACTGAGAAGTCGGGTTCGTATTGATTCGAAATGTGGGTTAATGATTTAACGAAAGTCAATAATAATTGTCGAGAGTTTTATTTCATTGTTATATATGTATATGATGGTCATGCCTTTCGTGGGGCATCAGCATCGGGTTCATGTGGTTTTTGATGTGGCAAGGTTTCATTACACTCATTGGATAACCACCTTCGGTTATTCCTGTCCTTTCATTTTCACCTGGCCATTTCCATTCTTCGTAAGATTTGAAATTTGTTGAACGTATGACTTCGCTGTTTTCACCACGTCTTCCGCGAAGCCAACATTTGTGTAGTGATTCAAGAGGATGTCTTGACTTTTGGGGAGAAAATGATCGCAGGGGGATAAAAGAAACTTATGATTCGTGTTTTTTGAGCCTTGTAAAACTGCTCCTCGTTCTTTTCCGCCCCTTTTTTTACTGTGTAAAGTTTCTTGTGCCGGGATCGATCGCTTTTTAGAATATACAAAATCCAAGATATAATACCCTATATATACACCCATACTCGAGTATTTCCGATCGAGCCGGTGATCTTGCCCGTGTAATCACGCCGAGAGAGATCTTTTTGTGAAATGTATAAAAAGTAATAAAAAGAGTAAAAGCGGTTCGACGGTGCTAGTCTAGCCGATCCTAACCGGTTGGTACGAGCAAAAAATCTATACACCAGGATTGAAAAGAAACGAATCAAGTATCACGTCGCCCCAGCAATCGTCTCTCACTCAAGACTTCTTCGTACCTGTTATATTGCATCGTTTCTTATTCTTATTACATGAATGACAAATTTTCACCTTGTTCAAACCTTCTTTTAAAAATCCGGCCAAATAAACATGCGATGATGTCGCCGGACAAGTCGCTTCATAAACGAGTCGAAAATCGAGATCGTTATAGTTCGAACCGAAAATTTCACCGCTGTAATTTTCCCTCAGCCACCAAGCCTCGTCGTACATTGCTAAGAAAAATCTTCCTCTCCCATTTTCGTGGGACTTTTGATTTCCCAGAATCTCTTTCTTCGGGGGTAGAATTCGTATTTTTGAATTCTCCGGTGGTGGTACAGCGACAATCACATACTCGCATCTGAATAGAGGGAACGGTGAAGTCTTTGACGAAAAACAAATTCCAATGATTGATTGATTGAAACGGCTTTTATTAACTTGTATTGTTCACTGTCGCAGACCGATACGTAGGTACAAACATCGTTGAATTCTATCAGGTCTACGACGCTGTTGGTTTGAATTTTTATTCGTTCCGCTTCGACCGCTTCGGATAGTTTTTCCAGTATTTTAACAGCTCCGTCCTAGCCGGGAATAAAAAAGACTTGAATTTTGGAGAAAGGTAAAGAAGGAGAGACATGTACTGCCAAGAGTTCCAGGAACGTGTTTTTATTTCACTTAATTATATACCGCGACAAATTGACGCCGGTTATTTCCAAGAGCGAATTCAATCCTCTGTTTTAAACCCCCGGACCCAATCGACATGACGATGAACCACAAAGCGGATACAGAAGCTGGCTCAACCCCTGCAACTCATTATTAGTGTAAATTATAGCAATTAGAAATGTTAAATGCGCAGGCAGTATATTTGCTGCCTATTCCTCCGTTCTGCGTTTTTTATTTTCTTCAAATTTTTTTCCCGGTGATTAGATTCGATATTTTTTTTACCGCTTATTCTGTTGCGGTTCAGTTTTCGATTAAGACTGATCCGGAAACCACGCTGCCGGAAGTCTGTTCACCCTAAACTCACAGTATTATTTAAAGCATCTAAATGCGCAGATTAAGGATCCGTTTGTGAGGCACAAATAAAGATAAAATCGACTTTGGTATACGAGATATAGTATTGTAATGAACCGCGATAGCCGTTCAGAGATAAACTCGTATAGATGTTTGGTATACGGGGTAGGACTGGATTATTGTAATGAACCGCGATAGCCGTACCGCAAATCGTGTAAGCGATTGCTTTCATCAATTCCTGAGCCTCGAAATTATTTATAAAATTCTTTATCAAGGCGTCTAAACTCATAGTGGCTAATTTTTTAGCTTGGGGATAATCCGCGTAGGTTTTTAATTTTATACATCCGGCGGTGAAGTCGAGCTGTAACATAAAATTTACATTTTTCATCCGTTTTTGTAATTCCTATTTCTATTCATATCTATTTTTTTTTTTATTATATATATATACCCCGTTAATAAAACCGTTGATTTCATCGAACATATCTTCTCGTTCAATAACTGGCCCATTACGAGAATAATATACCCGTTTTTCATTTTTAATACGTCTTCGATACTCTGCTCTCAATCCCAGCTCGTTTATCAACCTGTTTATATGCGTCTGCCTATCGTCGATAAGATATCCTCTCGTTGCACCTGATACACCAAGTCTTCCCCCGATTTTATCTATACATTTATATATACACATATATATGTATACGTATAAATATTCTCTCGAAATTCTAATAATATTATTATTATACGCATAGTACGCTACAGTGTTTACTATACTAGAGATAAGAAAGAATTGTATAATCAAAGGCTTGAGAGTGTTTGAGAAAATACTCACCACTACCTTCGAGGACTAGTACAGTGATACCGCAATTTTTTTTCATTATATTATACGCCGCAGTAAGTCCAGTAATACCTGATCCAACAATGATAACATCGTAATCAAACTCGTCTAGTTTTGTACGCAAAGGATCGTCCGGGTAAAACGATGTCCTTTTTGCCATATTTTCTTTTGGGAATTTCGGACAGTATAGCAAATGCATTAAATTACATGATCATATAGTTTAAGCTGTCGCTCTTTTTTTTTATTATTTTTTATTAAAATAACAAAATGAAAACAGTTAATAATTATTTTAACTATAATTCTAACCGTTTAATGATATTATGCGAATAAATCGATTCAAATAATAGTTTCTATAGAGATATATTGAAATGAATAAATCAAGGAGCGCCTTTATAGAATTCAAAAAAGAATAAACCGCGCGCTTCAAGTCACGTGGAGTCTACGCCAATGGTGTGCTCCGAACCAATCATTTGAAATTCACGCGCGCCTGGGATGTGGCGGTTCTTTATAAGCCTATAGTCTGTGATATAAGCTTTGCATGGTTCCCCCTTCGCCCTCTCAATCCCCTTGAAAACCCTGTTCCAATGAACTCGACCCGCGTGAACTCGCCAGTCTGCGCGCCCCTGTCGGTTTAGACCCTAAGCACGGGCGAAAAATTCTCATTTTTACTACATAGTTCGCCCGTTCGTTCGTTCGTTCGTACGTTCGTTCGTTTATAGTTGCGTGAAATAAACGTATACGCTGGCGTATAGAGTAGAGTTCAGTCGTATTACGACTTGCAAGTTGTAACTTGTTATAGAAAAGAGAGAGAGAGAGAGAGAGAGAGAGAAAAAAAAAGAAAAAAAAAATTCCCCCAAGTGACGTCGAATGGTGGATAGATATACGCATGCCAGGCGTACGGAGCTAAATTAAGTGAGAATAATCGAGTGAAATAGGAGCTTATACCTACACTTATCGAGTTGTAGAAAAAAAAAAACATAATAATAATAATAATAAAAAGAAAGAATAACGAACAACGAAATCTGAAGAAAATCTATAAAAAATGTATTTAATTAATACATAACCGTTTGATATACGTGAATAAAATTTAGTGATCGGGGTTGTGTGAAGTGCATTAAACTGAACGTGAATAAAATGTTCAATCACGAATACGAGAAGCGATTACTGAAGCCAAATAATGATATAAGCAGCCTAGATGCGGCGGTGGGCCAAATATCCGGGGGTTTATCAACGCCCGTATATTTCTCGCCAACAAAATCAACGAACAATAGTTTCGACCGTTTCATACCAACCCGATCTGGTAATAATTGGCAAACAACATTTTCCATGATATCAGAAGGCGCCCGGGGCGGATTGGCGACGAAAAAGACGCGAGAAACAGGCGAGGCGAGTCGTGACGGTATTGCATATTCATGTCTATTGAAAAATGAACTATTAGGAGCTAGTATAGAGGACGTAAAAGGGCAGTGTGAAGAACGAAGAGTCTTATCGCCACTCGCTAGTAAAAATCTATTCAAATACACGACCCCAACAAAGGATCGAACATTGCTAGATCAGACATCGCCGTACTCCCTATCCCCCCTGAGTTCAAAAAGTCAAAAGCTTTTACGTTCACCTCGTAAAGCAACCCGCAAAATATCTCGAATTCCTTTCAAAGTCCTGGACGCCCCCGAACTCCAAGATGATTTTTATTTAAACCTTGTCGATTGGTCTTCGCAAAATGTCCTAAGCGTAGGTCTAGGGAGTTGCGTATATCTCTGGTCGGCTTGCACGAGTCAAGTAACACGACTTTGCGATTTATCAAGCGATGGTAACAGCGTTACTTCCGTAGCTTGGAATGAGAGAGGTAATCTAGTCGCAGTTGGTACCCATTTAGGGTATATTCAAGTATGGGATGTTGCGGTGAACAAACAAGTCAGTAAACTTCAAGGGCACAGCGCAAGAGTCGGAGCCTTAGCTTGGAACGGTGAAGTTTTATCTTCCGGAAGCAGGGACAGATTAATTCTCCAAAGAGATGTTAGGACGCCAAGTATCGTTGGCGAACGTCGGCTAGGAGCACATCGCCAAGAAGTTTGCGGGCTCAAATGGTCGCCTGATAATCAATATCTGGCATCTGGAGGGAACGATAATCGCCTATATGTTTGGAATCTGCATTCTCTGTCTCCGGTTCAAACTTACACCGAACATTTGGCTGCGGTTAAAGCTATCGCTTGGTCTCCCCATCATCACGGGCTATTGGCTTCGGGTGGAGGAACTGCGGACAGGTGTATTAGGTTTTGGAACACTTTGACCGGTCAGCCAATGCAGTGCGTTGACACAGGTTCCCAAGTCTGTAATTTAGCTTGGAGTAAACACAGCTCTGAGCTTGTTAGCACTCATGGTTATTCCCAGAATCAGATATTGGTGTGGAAATATCCGAGTCTAACACAAGTAGCCAAGCTGACCGGTCATTCTTACAGAGTATTGTACTTGGCTATGTCTCCCGACGGCGAAGCTATTGTTACCGGAGCTGGAGATGAGACTTTACGTTTTTGGAACGTATTTAGTAAGGCGCGTAGCCAAAAGGAGAACAAGTCTGTACTGAATTTATTTACAAGCATACGGTAGACGCGATCTTATTGATTGTCATAATCGTACATATTTTATGTAATGTACATATTATACACGTTATAGGAATATATTAACAGCGATTATTATTATTCGTATTATATTATTGCTTTAGATGATAATTAATCATGATACATATATATATATATATATCTATATATAACATTTATCTATACATATGGGTATGTATATGTTCTCCAACTTACGTCGAAGCTATGAGATTCCTTATTCAAAAGACTTTCTTTATAATATCATACAAGATTAGTTGCTGAAATTGAAGGAACGTCATATTTACAGAAGCTTCTCATTATTCCTAGGTTTCTCTTTTTCAAATACCCTGATTAACGTGTGGTTTGTATGCGTGTAGAAAAGTATAGGTGTGCTAGAGCTGTGTAACTGATGATAAATGATCAGGCTTGTAGATAAAATATAACAATATACCCTGTAGTAGAATAATAATTACATATTATATGCAGCCTGCAAGACACCGAGCCTTGTGTGCAATAAGTCATTATTACAGTCGACACAATTATCTGCCCTTTTGAGAAGGAATATACCAAAGTAAACCAGGCGAACTTATAATAGCAAGCCACAATTTTTTTTCTTTTCTTTTTCTATACAATATATTATATATATTATGTTTTTTATTTATATTCGATAAGGGTTTGTTTGTTTGTTTTTTTTTTCTTTTTTTCTTTTTTTCTGATAAGTCAAGTTGGAGCTGGACAAATTGACGGTATTCACTGTTTTATTGGTTTCAAACTTCTCTATAAAACACAAAAACTAATGCTTACCAAATATTAATCTGAAGTTTTTGCTATTCTTATACGAATTTCTCAAGGTTGAGAAAAATACTGGGGGAGTCTCGTCTCGTTCGTCATTTTGTACTAAGTACTTTATTGTAAATTATTCTGAGACACGTTACTATACCTTATTAGGAAACACTTATGTCTTGGACATTTCTTTTCTATAGCACGCTGTGATCGGCCAACATGTTTGCGGAACGTCGTATGCAGTTCAACCAGGCCATTAATTTAAGAATATATATATATTATATATTATATATATTTATATATACATGTTTTTTTTCATTCTTTCTCAAACATGGTATCAATTCCAGGTTTATTTCAAGTCTTCTCAAAAAACCAAGGGAACGAAAATTAATATTATTTCTATTTTATTTACAAATTTTTTATTTATGTTTCTAAGAAATTAAGAATATTCCTTAATAAACTTTCATATATATATATATAGTATATGTCTGTATAATGAGGGTGTGCTTACAATATAGATATTATATAGATTTTTTTCTCTTTTTTTTTCAAGTCGATTCTATTTCTTACAAGGGCAGAATAATCATAATGTGTTTTATCTTTCTTGTAACGTATGTGCTGTGTCCGCTCGGGTATTGGCAGGCTGGCCAGTCAGACCCCTGAAAATTTATACAGACACTAGAAGGCTGTTTTTCATGCTCCCTGAGTGAGGGTTCAATCTAAATTATAAATTTATTATATTTGCATAGAAAAAGGTTTTTTTTCTCTTATACTTTATTTTATTTTCATTTTTATTTAGATACATCTTTATTATTATTATTATTATATATTTTTTTTTCTTTCCCCCAATTTTTTTTTCTCTCTCTTTCTCTGATAATAAATCTATATCTACGAATAGAAAAAATAAAAAATAAAAAAATAAAACTTATCTAATATTTTGCAAAGTTAAGTCATTTGTACAAATTAAAAACTGAACGAGAATTTACTAATTTATATAAAGAACTAATATATTATAGTTATCTATTCACTGTCGTAAAACGGGAATTCTACGATTTTCTTTTTTTTTTTGCAAGAGACAATTTAAATTAATAATATCATCCGCCAGAGCCTAATAAGGTAAAGGTCTACTTTTTTCTCTATGTTGTATTAATCGTAATAAAAATTTTTTAGCAACAAGAAATTTGAATATTCTTAAGTTGTTTTGTGTATCTGCAATTTTTCTTTAGTAACAATGAAAAATATCTCACAAGAAATTTATTCAGCAATTTAATCATTAGTATAATAAAATTAAATGTTTCTTTTTTCTTTCTTTCTTTCTTTCTTTGTTTGTTTTCTTCTCAATTCAAATTCATGGAATTGTTCCTTGAAAGAGTCGGATTTTTTTTTTTATTTATTTGTAAAATCAATTATACCCTGTGAATATTGCTGAATTGTACATAATTCTATACTACTGATTACAGTTCTTCCCAGATCAGAGTTAGTAACAGACATCGAAACGATGAGATAAATTTTATAGGCCATTCGTTTCTGTAATTATTTATTCTGATCCGAACTGAGAATAATTAATATTTCAGAAATTATTTGTATCTGCGATCTTGTTGCAAGTAATATAATAGGTACAATATTATATATCGAAAAATGAATTGAAAGATAGGTATCTATTGAGAAAATTGCAAACTAGAGGAAAGAATGAGTAAATAGCCTTAATGATAATTAATTCAATATTTATATAATATTAAATCAACCAATAAATTAGAGATAAAATTAATGGGATTTTATTCATTTGGTAATCCCTTTCCAATATTGTCTTTTTCACAAGTCAAATCGAGCTGAAACTATAATACATTATTATTTGAAAGTTAATAAATCATCATCACTAAGCATTGCTATTAACTTCATTTTACTTCATTCGCAATTCACCAGTAGGTATCAGGTATCGTTAGTTGAGAGATATATAGCGAGTATTCACTATTTCTAACAAAAATCAAGTTCAATGACTGGTAATGAGTTCTATGTACTACGTTATAATTGCCTATTCCATTAGGCATAGTCAGATATGAAATTGTGCAGCAGGATTACGGAGCGATGTGTACTTATTGCTATTCTAACAAAGAGTCAATCACTCTGGCTGATGTATCAAGTCATTTAACACTAATTAACTGTTCGTTAACTCAATTAATGACCATCAAGATAATTCTTTCGCAATTTATATCTCCAATTATTATATCAGGGGATGTATCATCGTCGTACCGTGTGTGATTAAATTTTATTTGAATATGTTTATAGTTATACTATAATAAATAACACATACTAGCGTTATTGCTAAAGAATAAACGATAAATGCTTTGAATGTAGAGTGAATTTATGTTTAGTTAGAATAAAATAATATCATCAATTTTAATCGTTACCTCAAATAATTAATTGAATAAATATTGTTTTCCATTTAATAATACACAATTAGTCACGCAGCGATAAGACGAATGTTAAAATTTTCGTATTCATGTTAAAAATATTAATTTGCACCATATTATATATATATATATAACGAGTATGTACTATATTTTAATTATTGCATTGCATTGATCTCACGTGCGCTAATTTTATTTAGAAGCTTTTCATTTTGCTGCAATAAACAAGAACAAAGTGCGTTGTATTAAATCCAGATTTAATCAGGATTTAATTTTTCACAACAAATATTATAGACATAGATATATACATAGAATTAATATTAGATATTAGAATTTTAAATTTAATGTAGATTAAGCGATAGAAAACAAAAATAAAAAAAAAGTAAAAAAATATATATATATATACATATAATATACGAAATGAATATTTTATACTTTTCAAATAATGTAACCAGAAATACCATTATCTATTTAAAGATAATTAAGGGTACGGAGAAATTTTAACAATAAATTCAAATTATTCAATTTATTAATGTTTCATTTTTCACAATTAATTTTAAAGAAGGTAATTAACTACTCGAATACTCTTTCAGATATTGATAGTAATATATATTTATTAAAAAATAGATACATATCTGACTTTGAAATACAATATAGGTATGTGTACAGCAGAAAATTTCTTTAAAATAATATCAATTTATGCTCATTCGCTATAGCATACAAAAATCTGGAAACAGGATTCAATTACATAATAGACACCATTTTTTTTTTTCAACTTACACTTCAGTCACTGTTCGAAATTAACAAGTATGTATCTTATATTCAAATATTCTGTTTAAAAAAAAAGAAAAAGAAAGTGAAAAAAATTCACAGAATAATCTATATTTATTTCTAGCTATTAATTGAGGCATGGAAGTTATTTTCACTTATACATTCATTATGCATAGATTAACAATCGTATTACATGATTTTTTGCACAATGCGAATCGAACGAAGTATACTCATTCGTCGGTCGCTGATTTCTTCTTCTTCTTCTTCTTCTTTTTCTCACTTGATGGACCTTCGACCTCTTCTACAGCAACAGATTCAGTTTGCTCCGCTACCTCCTCCTTCACCTTTGATTTCTTCTGTTTCTTCTTTTTCCCTGATTCTGTAACTAAAAAAATCACAAATTATTGTAAAACCTGCAATATTTTTGAACCCTATACACTTAGTTTCCTCAATTCCTCATGAATCGATTCCTCATAATTCAAAGTCGTCTTTAATTTTACCTCCAGCTTCTTGTTCTGGCTCTACGACTTCCACAGCAGCGGCAGCCTCTGCTTGTTCTTGTTTAGCTTTTTTCTTTTGTTTTTTAGAGCTGCGAGGAGTGTCGCCTTCCGTCTTAACTTCACCCTCAGCTTCTTGCCCTCCGATACTATCTCTGACTTTCTTTTTCTTCTGCGGTACTTCAGCCGCGGTCTCAACAGCAGTTTCAATTTCTTCAATCAGTGGCTTCTTCTCCTCAATTTGCGAGTGTCTTCTCTTGCTGCTTGGCAAAGTCGAGTCTTCAGCAGCAGGATATTGCTTCACCTCAGAGGCTCCGTGGTACTTTTCAAACTTAGCCTTAGCCTTTCCAGTTCCACTGATTCTGCGGAGGTTCCCTTCTTCCAGGATCCTCAACCTAGCTTCAAGTTTCGCCTTGTGTTCAGCCCCGAGATCAAAGCTACCGTCTTCTCCAAGGGCATCAACTCTCGTAGCTAGCGCCGCCTTAGCGGCAAGCATTCTGGACATCTTTCCTTTGTTCTTTGTCGAAGATTGCCCGACTAGCTGCGCGTGGTAAATCAAACCGTACTTCGGAGTGTCTCGTTTGGTCTTCAAAGCTCTAAACAGCGCCTTTTCGGCACCCAAAATCTGCACAGTTGAGGCGGGATGCTTGGCAAGATTGATCAAAGACCCTGCGTGAGAGATAAGTCTAGCGCCAACCAATTCTCCGACTAAAACGGTCAGGTTTGGAGCCATAGCCATCATTCTAGTCTTCAAATAATCGTACAGCTGAGTTCTGTAGCTTGATATCTCTATCACTTGATCACACAAGTGTTGAATGTTGAGAATATCATCGTCGGATATTTCAGTGCCCATGGATATCTCCGCAGCCTCTTTGACCCTCTCCTCAACTTCCTCGGGCAAAGTATCCGAGAGGTCAGAGTTTGCGGTGTTTTCTCTGGTTCCAATTATCTTTACAGTCTTAACAAAGGCCACATTGTCACTGACTAGCTTTCCTAGTTCAGGAAAATGCCATCCGTACCATTCTCTGCATCGCATAACGTAGTTGTTCAATTCCTTGTCTAGATCGTCAAGTAAACAAACAGCCTGTACAATCATAGTGTCGATTTTATCGGGAGAAAATTTGAGCTTGTATCTAGAAAGGCTGTGAGCAAGACCGAGCGCCATGGCGGTCATTTCTTTCTTTGGAAGACCGGCGAGCAAAGAATCCATCTGACTTCTTATACATCTCATCAATTCTTGGACTGCGGTATTGCTGACGCATGAAAGGCTCAGTTTATCTTTTATAGCATTTCCTAGTTTAGCGTCGGCGACTGCTAGCTGCTCTTGGACTTCGACGCAGTACTTTTTCAACACCTTTTTTAACGATTTGCAGACTTTACCCTCGACCGCTGCCGTCGTTGCTGCCAAAGCTTCTGTTGTGTCAGCAAATTTCTCAAAATGTTTGAGTTTGACGCTGTGAAAAAAGAAAGACCGATATTGATGACTTGAAACTTTTATTACATACGAAATCATCGAATTTTTTTATTAATTTATTGTTTCGTGATAATAATTCTATATTCAAAAAGTATATAAAAATTGTTATTGATAAATTTTTTGTGATTATGGAAAATTGTTTAAAAATTTTTTATAAATATTATATTACGGATCAACGAAGTTCGAATTTAACGTTGATGAGTGTGTATTTTCTTATTTAGATGTTATGATTTTCGATACGCATGATGACACTAATATGAGAAAGTTCATTCACTTACATTCTGCTGGCGGCTTCGGGTGTCTCGAAATCATGATAGAGGTTATCTGTTTCGGCTAATTTTTTTTCATCGAGTAGCTTGAAACACAGATAAAGAATAAAATAGAATATAAGAAAATGAGCGTAGCGTAATTATTGTGCGTGAATATAATTGTTTATTCATTCATTTCTGATTTAATAGAGAAAACAGTATTCAACGAGCAACGAGGCACGTGTTAACCTTATAGGCTAGGCTTTGGTTATGTTTGTCGAATAAATGTATTACGCTGGTATATCTTACCTTGAAAATAGCGTACCCCGCTGGAGTTTCGAATAATACTAACATTTTGATGAAGTTTTATTAATTTTCAAATGATTTTTAATTAACAATTTATTAAAGAAAATCGAGACCATGCGACCAGCGGCATGAAATATACCACGTAATAGAGAGAGGACTATAATTTTTTTTTCTTATATGTCAACTTCCGGTTTTCACGTGGAAAATCCGCCCAAGGTATATACAAACAACCTAACTATCGCTACTGTCTAACTAGTCTAACACGCGTCCAATTTTTTAACGGAAGTTACGAAGCTAGAACTGCGCATGCGATCCGTGGAGTAAAAGCGGAACCGATTGAAACGCGATGCTCAGATATTTTGTTTTTAAAACTTTACTGGAACTCGAGTAAACCGCAGTGGAGACTGAGCGTGGGTTTTTTGATAATTAATTATTAAACGAGCGTCTTGCATCGCGGTTAAAGTGTTTAAGTCGGGAATTAGATATGTGTGTGTGGTAATTATCCTGGAAAGTGTATCCCTTGGAAATACATAGAGCAGATAATAGACAGTCTGACTCTATATAGTACAGCGATGCCATGACGGTCGCGTTCTACAACTTATGTTATTTTACTAATATGAATATATGTGTGTGTATAGATAAGATCGCTTTCGGGTCTCGATGTCATATGGCTGTTCATAAAAGTTCGATCAATTACTTAGTCGAGTTTTGGAATAATCGTAATGAGTGAAGTTGTGATGAGTGTGTCTCGTGCTGGAAATGGATTACGGCGGCTATACTTTTTCGGGAAATTGCGGGAAAGGCGAAAAAGGATTAGAGTCAGACTCAGGGACCACCCGGCGACGTCGAGGAGAAATAAAGGTAAGATAATAAAAACTTGAATATTAATCAATTACTGATAGCAGTATTATTCACACTTTTACTACTTAAATACGGTGCAAAAATCCCGGCTCATTGCGTCAGTGATTTGTGCTGATCTCTTTCTGCACTTGTTCTAAAAAAAAAAGTGAAATGGAAGCCATTCTGATTTTTTTGAATAATTTTACGAAGAAAAAATAAAAGAAAAAAAAACAAAAAAAAACTATTCAAAGAGTCCAAAGTTTCGAATTTATATCCGAGAAGATAAAGAACTCGCCAAAGATCGTAGCGCAATCTTACGTAGACCTTTCAGACTAAATAGCAACTCGCTTCCAACTTCGCCGATAAAATCATTGCGAGATGTATAATTTTATACCGACGTATACCTGAGGTAACTTCTTCGGAATAATATTTCTCACATACCGACCGTCGGTTACCACAAATCTACGTTACCGACACGACAGAGCATTTCTACAGCGAATGGTAACTCGCATAGTCGTCGGTAAGGTTGAGCTCGTAGCCAGCAGAGTAGTTGTTTATTCTCAGCAGAGTACGCGTTCTCATAATCTGATCCTAGTTTCATTCATAATTCTCAAGTAGCTCGAAAGTCGAAAAGTCCGATGCGTCGAGATGCAGAAAGAACCCGGGCTGCAGGTCAGACGTGAAGCATGACGGTGATTCTTCTTTTATCTTTTATTATTGCATACGTCCGGTCGTATCGTTCGGTTTCAGTATTCACCATAAAAAAGGAGTTTACGAATGGGAATAGCTGTGGGATAGGTTAGGCACATTGTATTACGGGATTTCTGACGTAAGAACAGCAGCCACGTGCTGACGATGAATGGCACGTGGTTAAAACTTATACGACTGTCAGTTACAGGAGAGTTTATTTATTATTATTTTCTTTTTTATTCAAATTGTTTTCGACTCTGAAAAGTAGTCGAAAAATGATAATATCTTATAATCGGGAAAACGGGGGAAGGATAGAAATTTTTCTTTCACAACGTTCTTTTGAAAATTTTTAATTCGACAAATAACGAATTAAATTCCACTCGATTTTCCAAACGGTGTTATTTCAAATGCAATTGCTGTACGTAGGTACGCCTCGATTGTGAGCTATAATTAAACCTGTGTAGACGGTAAAAGACTGACCTTCAATACGAATATTTAATAAAACAAATCCACGCAATGATTATTCGTTAATAATTGAATAGGTGATTGTATTTTCTTTGTTTTATCAACAGTGCACGAAGCGAAGCTATTATTCAGTCTTCTATTCGTTTTATTTCTTCAGAAGAAATAAGAAGATAATAATTGGCAAAACTCTTTTTTTCGCACAAGGTTGTTTTACGGAGCAATTCATTATACCGTTATATACTTTCGTAATAATTGTACGGAAACGTTATACACATTATACACTAGTCATCAGTCTCACTGACCTTTTTTTTTTTTTTTTTTTTTTCATTTTATTACTTTTTGTTTTTCATATCCTGAACCAAAAATTACCCAACTGTCTCACACTGCAGTTACTTCAATCTCGCGCGTTATTAGAGTATCTCTCAAAACAGATGTTACGTACATGGTATACGAACGAACAGATAGTTATAGTTATTCTCAAAATTACAGCTCGAAGTATATTTCATCCATTTGGCAATCGTGATTTCGTCATTTGATTACTGATTAACCGCGATTACAACATAATATATATGTACATGTATATATACATATAGACCCGCAACTACGCAGTTACACATATTCTTTTACATGGTACATATAGTACTATATATACGTACGTCTGTTTCAGAATTTTAATAACATTCAATTAAACTGGGTGAAATCGTATATATGCTGTACAGCATACCTACATACATATAAGTAAGTGGCGTCACATACGGCGTCTAATTTTCTTGAATGGTTAGTCATGATCATCTTCGCGACTAGATATATATTATCTATGTATCACTCAATTATGTGCGTCATTCTTCATTTCAAATATTAATATAATAATTTATATTAATACTGTGACTCGCACGATAAAAAATCGTACGGATTATTGAATTCTTCGAATCTTAAGAATTATTATTATTTATTTTATTTATTTTATTTATTTTATTTTTTTATTTTACCTGTCCTTCCTGAGTTACATATACATTTACTCATTTTTATTGAGGCTCCAGCGTGAAGTTGGCTATAGGTACGTAGGAGATACTGCGGCATTCTATTTATACAGTAGCTATGTATTGCTTAAATTCTCGAAATATGTATAGTACCTCGTGACAAATATTTGATCAAGGCTGCGCGTCGCCCGGTATTGCCTTAGGGATTAAACCAAGTATAGTTAGTTGAGGGGTTATATACAATCATCATTTAGTAAAATTCGGGGAGACATTTTTTTAGAAGCGATTTTAGGAAAAGTAAAAGATGCATTGGTAATGTTTTTTTATTTATTAAATTTCGTTGGGTCTTCGCAGGTGCATTTCACTAATCATCTCACGTGCAGTGCAGATTCTAAAAATCAAATATCATCATCGCACGTCTTTCATATTGTATACCGAATCTTACAGAATCTATGATTCTGATTTAAAGTGTGTAGGTATAATACGTAAATTGAATGATGACATTCGTATTTCACAACGATTTTCATGTTCCGCGTTGTACTTTTTCTCTTATTTTATTTTTTTTTTCCATTTTATCAGGAAAATCTGTGCCTACCTCCTTTAGCCTCAAGGAAAAATGATATATTTCTGTTAAATTCTAACGTGACGCCTCTCTTCGTTTCATTCAACATACATATTTCAATTTATATTATATACTATATAATATTTGGTATAAGCTATAAGAATTACATACGTAGGTATAATATATATAGCGTTTGAGATTATCATATTGCGTTCCGTTTCAACGCTCGGGACATTTTCTTTAAATCGATAAGGATCAGGTTACCAATAAGCCTTCAGTGTATTGCACTAATCGGTCAATGGGTTATTACTAATAACTTATTAGTTACTATTATTTCGTCGAATACTAGTGAAGGAGAGGGTAAATTGTTTTCGGAAAAGAAAACGATTGAAAAAAAGAACAAATGCAGATTTTGTTTTAATTATAAAGTTTTATGAGCTGTGGCAAATGATGCGGAAATACAAGTTATACATGTAATAAATGGTATATATATGTTATATGTATATGCAATTATATGTATATATATATACACCTATAAATGAAGTTTTTAACTTTTGTACGCGACTGTACCAACGACGGCATGCCAACTGCAATGGAAATTTCCACTGGTCGTGCTGCGGCGCGACTAGCTTCTCGCGTTGTCTTGGGCGCTCGTCTTGGCCGCACCTAAAAAACCAGACTGCGTTTGCCGCGTTCTTATAGCCTTAAGGTCGGTCTTGCGGACAAATTAGTTATATAAGTCCCGATGACCGTTCTCGTCGTCGCGTTGTCGTCCCAGTTTCGGCCAAATACATATATACATATATAGATATACATTTACACATATACACATATACATAGGATAAAAAAAATATACGACGTTTTTATTCGGAACGGTATTCAATTTTTTATTCTAAAAATAACATTTTTTTTTTATTTTTTATTTATTTATATTTTATCGTCACAGTTATAATTATAATTAAAGAAATTATTAGGAAGAGGTGAAATTGGATATACCCACACCTATATAATACCTGTGCGGTTAAATATTAAACAAATCATACTATATAGCCTTTCTCTTCGCATATTTGATTTTATTTTATTTTATTTTTTTTTCCTTCACTACCTATATACAGTTTAGTGTCAGCTATGATTACATTTCGGTCAGAATTACGCTTCTTTCTATATCTTGTCCAATTATTATTTTTTTTAAATTCATTAATTGTTATAATTTTCATTAATATTATATATAGGATACACAAAAAGAAAAAGGTTTCGAGAAATCGTACGCGCGGAAGCCATATTGTCTTCAGTTGGCCATTTCGTGTAACACACAGTATATTATTTTAATTTTTTTTATTTTTAACGTTTCATTTACTTAACGAGACAATATTAAAATATTTTCTTTCCTTACAAATTGAAAATTATTATGTATAATAATGATAATTTCTCTTCATTTTATATACCTATATTATATATACATATGGGTACCTATATTTATATATAATATACCAACATGTATTCTCGTTATTATTTTTACAACGGACTGTACCAACTGTGTACCATGCATGCGGCCTCATCCTCTCCGATCTCTCCCTGTGGGGCCTGTGCCTCTTCGTCTTCGTATTCCTATATACCGGCGCCTGTTCATTTGCTCATAAAATTTCTCCACCCTTTGTGGATTTAGTTCTATGTACGTGTGTATATATATACACACACACACACCCACCTTTCCCATTCATGACATTTAAACTTCTCCGCTTCTGAAGGGACGTTCCGACGTCTATACTTCAACTTTTTCCCTTCTACCTCCCACCCAATATCTCTATAGATCGTAAAACTATCCATGAATTAATAAATCTATACTGTTTGATGAAAGAAAGAAAAAGAGAAAGAAAATAAGTCATCAATAATTTTCTTCAATTAATTATATCATTATTATTACTGTTAATAATTTGTAGAGAAGGATTTTTCGTAATGCACAATTAAACGCGATTATAATAATAATAATAATAACAACAATAATAATAATAATATATTCAAAGCCAGAGACTAAAACGCTTGGGTATGAGGCAGCAAGTAGGAGTAGCGTACTAGCTGGACTTGTGACGAGCGTGCAGCGACCGTTCTGGACCAAGAATAGCTACCGCAGTTAGTTTCTCGAGACGCGATTATAGGTTTAGCGAGTCGAATTCCGTTTGCGTGAAACTCTCTCGCGCGAATAATCTCGTAAGTATAAGGAAGGAAAATCAAACGATAGTGAAAGAAATGATAATGAAATAGAATAAAATTAAGAATGAAAATGAACAAATTTTAAAGACATGTTATAAGAGAGGACCAAAAAAAAAACAATTAAAAATCATCCCTGTCCCTTCAACAAGAGCCAGGTTACCTTGGCTTTATGCCCTTTCTTCTTTTTTCCTATATACTATACTTCGCGTCACTTTTAATTGGCTGATGTGAATATAATTATTTACTACCTACCAAGGGATGTCACATTAATCTTTTAAAACCTTGTTGGTAGTGCTTCGCGGTCTTGCATTTCCCCGCTGTACCCTGATGCTGCCCGTTTATGCACGTTTCTTTATTTCGCTGTTCTCTCCGTCTCACCTCCACCTCCACCTCCATCTCCATCTCCATCTCCATCTCCATTTATACCTCGCAACCTCCTCCTTATTTTATGCTGCTATTGTTTTCCGTTGACCTCAACTCTCCCACGTTCCTTTGCAGTCTGCAAATACGTCTGGTTTCATATTATACTGTGTACGTATATCTATATATAGGTATACGTATAGGTGGGTTCACCGGTACACGATTTTAGTTAGCTGGGTTTAACTCGATGGGCTTTAGTGTCGCTACTCACTGACTCCCACCACCCTATCTATCACCCCACGCATTTAATGTATTTTACGTATAGGAACATAGGTACATATGCATAAGCGAATAAAGTTAAGTTCAGTTAAATAAATTATAAAGTAAAGAGTCTCTCTTGTTTTTGTTCTACAAATTTTTTGATCGTTTTACTAATGAAAATCTGGTTCCTTATAATCTCATTCGTCCCCTCATGTACGTTTCTGATCTCTATCATTATCCGGATATCGATGTAAAATCTTGCTGCATTCTTGAATGAATGTTTTCTTCACTTTCTCTCTATGGGGAATAATTTCTCAAGTCTGAGTTACGAACGTGAAGTAGAAGTTGGAAGGAGAAGAAGGAGAAGGCGGGTAGCTGGCTAGCTAGCTAGCTAACTGGCTATTTCTAGAAATTCGTAGAATTGTTTCAGAAATGTACCTACGAAGCGCACAGAACACCGCGGTTACAAAAAGGACTAAAATTCCATCTACTTCATGACGAATACTTATAGCTCATTCCAGTGCAGCGATGCAGCTCTCTTCTCACTCCCAGCATCCCTCGAATTGCATAAAGGTCCATCAATTTAGCCCGGAGATTATTGCACTTCTACGAATTGACCTGCAAGGGACGTTTTTATCCCGCCCACCCTCGTATACCTTCGAGGGGTGTATACAGCACAAACTTAATAGAGTCTTTCTTTTTTTTTCATTTCTTTCTTCAGGACTTCGTTCAGGGTTGTCCAAAAAAAGAAAAGAAAAAAAGAAGGCAATGAAGAATAGGGGAAAAAATGAAAAAAAAGAACCGAATTCTTTCTCATGTCGTTTCCCGGTGATTTCATTAAACTTTGTTACACCTTGGCTATACAAATATATATATATCTTCCGGTCGATTTAATTGATAAAAAGCTTAGGTACTACCGCAGGTGTAAAAATGAGGCAGTTTTTTATGCGAGAAGAACGAATATCGGCCGTCGAATTTCGCGAGTATATTATCCACCCGGATATATTGTTGATCTGTTTATACAGGTCGAAGTAACACCTGTTTCCAAAATGACCGAATATGTATTCGTAAGGTAACAATAACAGTGTAAGTTCATTTTTTTTCATCGAAAAATTCAGCGGTCTATTAATTAATGTAAACGTATAGTGTGTGCATGGCAAATAATTGAATTGTCGAATTCTAATATCGATCGAAAAATCGCGGCTCGATCATCTGATATGGAAAGGAGCAAAAAAAATAATGGATATACGACTAACGGCATTATTATTCATAAAACAGTAGCTATATTATAAATAAGAGGATATGATGTAGTTCTTATCGCTTTTTGCGGTCAACCTTTCTGTACATATATAGGTACAATAAAAAGTAGCTCCTGCGACCAAGATTCGTATTTTTCCATGCTGACGATGCGCCGGGCTCTAGGAAATGTTCGCAGTTGTAGTTCTATTTATTTTTATTTTTTTCGTTTTTTCATTTTTTTTTTGTTTCCTCCTCTCTTCACTCGGTATCTTACGTTCAACGTCATCTTTTCCAGTTAAAGTTTGCACTCTTACTCAGCATGTGAAGCGTTTGCTCAAGTACTTCCATGTAGGTACCTACCTACCTACCTACACGCACATAGACATACATGGATATGAGACGAGTCAACATATTCGCGAGAAAGAAAAAGAAAAAAAAAATCAAGGTAGAAAACTTGCGGGTATATAATATGGTAGAATGTAGATGAATGTACGTTTCATGTTCATTGAATTTATCTAAGCATTTTGAATTTTTCTTTTTCTTTTTCTTTTTCTATTTCTATTTCTCTCTTTCTCCCCCCTTCCTGCAATTATAATGAAAAAATGAGACAATATATCTCCGCTAATACTATGCCAAATGTCAAGTAGAGAAATTTTTCGACTAGGTATAGAATTAAATTTGCTTCTTGAATGACTCATATATCGTGTACATATACTTAAATCTATTACTATGTACACCTACACGTAGGAGGAACGGAAAGGTTCACAACCTCCGCGGAGTCGAGATCGCTATATACGTATTATACTTGAACGCGATGCCACGTGGCAGTCACGTGGAGATAATCTCGACTGTTACTATATAGTTATACCTATACCTAAGTATAGTCGATTATTGTATCGATTTTACTCATTTTTTCGATCTCAATTTGACAGTAAATTAAAGACTATTTACTGCAATTTTGAGGAAAATCAGCGATATGTTTGTTCGAAAAAGAAAAGAAAAAAACAAAAATCTTTCCCTCGTAATTCGAAGAATTTTGTAATAAATCGAAAATTGTCGATCTAATAAGAATTTTCTCAGAATTTCATGATTCTGACAATGATTCCGCTAGTATAGTTTTCTACGCAATTAGCGTCCTCGGATATTGAATCAGCCTTGAAATGACCTTGAATATAGACGTTCGCGTATGTATGTGTTGACCTAACCGGTTAAACCAAAACTCGATTCAAATCTCCCGCGGCTTTGGGTTTGGCTTCCGGCTCGTTCTTCCGGAGGCTGTATAATCGCATTGATCCTTCTATCCTTTCTCGATCAGTCATCTAGTCAGTTCACTCCTTTGGAATTTGACCTGAGTCAGGTATTAGGTATTGGGTAGTACATGTATGGGTGTATTCATGCTGGTCGTCGAACGTACCCGGAATTATTTAGAAGGTTGTAGATTGTTCTAGAAAACACCTTGGAGAAACCGCGGTTACAGGTGGCGGCCTCCCTTTCACACGGGCAACTCTACATATTATGATGTATTTGTATGTAAAAATTATCCGAAAATCATCAATATGTATGGAATGAATATATTGATAAATTCCCAATTTTGTTTCTGGTTTTTTCGGTTCTCGTTCTTTTATTTCGCACGTTTAATTATTATCCTCGCAAATTGTGATTTCAAGACTGCCACAGCTGTTTTGTAATCTATATCTAATTATCTATATATGTATATATATATATATACATGCTAATATATTGCTGATAATGATATTTAAAGATATAAATTAACAAGCTGTCTCGACGCGGCGATTTTTTTTTCCTTCACAAAACTGCGACTTCAATTTCTTAATTTGCTGCGAGGTGTTGTATTGTTATTTTTTTTTTTTATCGCGATGCATGTATATATAGGTACATAATATATCGTACAGATTTATCAATGGATAAATAATTATTATTAATTTTATTGACGATCATAATCTTTAATAATTGCGTATTTTTAATTGACCGGAGTGATTGTAGGAATAATCTTTCGGGTTTTATTGCATATAATATGTCGCAGTAGTAACGTATACGTGTCATTGTTTCCTATATCTAATCTGATGGAAATTTCAATTTTTTAGTATAGGTACATGTAATGATAATAATGATAATATAATAATTGCTTTTTATCTTTATTTCTTTTTTCTTCCGTTTTGAAATCCAATTCCAGCTCTAATAATTCATGATATAATCATACCAGAAATGCAATAAATTATAACGTACGTATATAGGTGATAACTTATAAATTATTAAATAAATACTATATTCACTCAGTTAATTCAGGTTTTTTATTTTTTTTAAATTTTTTTTGCTGTCGCTTATTCTGACAAGATATAACATCTTTATTATTTCATGCCTATCTAACTATACCTTATACCTACCTGCCACAGAAAAAGGGGAAAATAAATAAATAAATAAATAAATAAATAAATAAATAAATAGAATTGAGGTGAAATTGTCTCAAGTCGTAATTTCGCATGGTGCAATACTATATAGACATAGGAGGTATAGGTCATATAGGTGAGTAACATAATACCTATGCATGCATACCTATATACTTATACATTTATTGTAAATATGAAATATACAAAGGCGTTGAAATGTTATAAAAGTTGCGTAAAAGTTCTATATAAACGTTTTCACACATTAACACGCACTGCACTCGCACACAGATGTATATACCTATATATAACATAAGTATAGGAAACTTGAAATTCTTTTATCGCTCGTGATATACTATATATACCTTTCGCAAATAATTAATTTAAACAAACCGAAAGGTAGATATATTCACTGACGTTTAGTTCATCGTCAGTTTTTTTTTTTTTTTTTTTTTTTTTTTTTTTTTTTTTTTTTTTTCTCCTCTCTCTTCTTCAAATGCGCACTTGTAATTTAACCGCGTGCAATCATTGTCATCGCCTTCTGAAGGCAACTATACGTACATATTATACACATATACACACAATATTATACGCACGTAGGTATATTAAACATAGGTATACGTATATCTTCTGTATCCCTGAGTTGGCGAAAAAAAAAAATGGAATATTCACCTATACTTAACACCGTTGCATAATTCATTAGTCAGCATTTGTGACGTCGTTGATTTCAGCTTAAACTATGGAAAGTTTAAGATTTAAGAAAAAAAAAAAAAAAATGAAAAAAAAAAAAAACAAAGATTGCGAATGAAAGCTGTGTATGGTATATAGAACATAGTATATAGGTATAGTACATAGAATCGGTCTAAATTGTCGAATTTATTAAAAGCGTGCGAATAAAATATGCCGATGAATTAAATAATTCACGTTTATTCTTTTTTCAAGTCGAAATTTGGCCAGTCATCGACTATATACATGATTTAAGAGACATAATGCAATCATATTATGTATGTATAGAAATTGCGAATCATAAACTCGTTTCTTACCTTCGGGGAATCATTTACATGATTTGGATGAACGAAGATAGCGATGAACGACTACAAGAAAAATTTGAAAATAAAAATATTCAAAAATATTTTGTAAAACGAATTTTTCTTCTTCCGTGAAGATCGGAAGATGAAGAAGAAAAAAATCGAAATCTTCTTCAATTTGATTTCGCCCTTCGTTCATCGAAATCAAAACGATTTACCGAAGAAAAAGTTTTGTTTTTCCCGTGGCAGAATGAAATAATAATAATAGAAAAAAAAACTAAAGGAAAAAAGAACGTGGTATCGGTATCGGTATCTTTATCCTACATCGTTTAAAAACTGGAGAGCCACGATATTCCCGATTATTCATATATATATTATGTAGTATAGGTAGTAGGTACCTCGTAGATATGTATATAAGTATATACCGAGAGTTTTCGGTGAAACTGGTGACCCCCTCTCTGCGGCGAAACCAACACAGAGACGTAACCGACACAGACATTCGGCCAGGCCGAGCCTCACGCACGCGGTACGTGTCTGTGTTGGCTTTGCCGCAGAGAGCGAGTCACCAGTTTCACCGAAAACTCTCGGTACGTATAAAGGTGCGTGGGGTATATACATAATATCCGGTATAAACCGGTAATAAACTGAAAGACTGAGATGTTCGGGTATGGTTACGGTCTCGCGGTATCGATCGATCGATTTTCACGTTAAAATTACACATACACCATACATATCAGTAGTATATATAATATATATATGGGGACCGCGGGCTATGCTGCCGTTCGATCCGGTTTTATCCAGTTAACCGGTTAACCGCTAGACTTTCGATGTGTATGTATATATTCACACATATGTACGTATACATATATTTTACACGGATACGCGCAGCTGCCATTATTAGCTTAGGTAGGTATATGTATACAAAATACCGATAACTATCAATCTATCGTATATAAATCGCAGATATTTTATACCTACCGACATCGCGAATAATTATATCGATTAGGTATATATATCGCGGTGCGATAATCAATGAATTAGAGAAAAATAAGAAAGAATCATAAAATCAGACAAGAGAATGACAAACCATCAATGAAATTTTATTTCGTAATTTTTTTATCTTTCTTTTTGTTTCTCATTTTTCCAAATTCTTTTCCACATAGATTTGATTTAATGCCTCGTCAAATTGAATCGCGTGTTCGCTATATTCATCGAAAACTCGCGATCATACATATTCATAATCTAGGTACGCATGTACAAGGCAAATTCTATCGCGTGCTATGAACGATCGAGCGAATCGTTATATAGGCGACACACCGGCGCCTTATAAAATGACGGGTCATTTCGCTACGGTGTGAACAAATATTTCACGTTCGTAACCAGCAATATGACTCTCAGATCTTTTATGTCTCGAAATTATACCATACTGCATACGGACGCCGGCATTAAGTCTCTCTTATTTCGATCTTTGCGCGTATATTATAACCATAACCGCGCTGATGCGATTCGATTCATTATCGGTTTGCTATACCGCACGATGAGCGTCGGAAATCACTCGTCTCAAGGCTTTCGCGTTCGCAAATCGGTAAAGTCTAGAGAAAGTTTATCCCTCCAGGAAATTTACTCTTTTTTCATTTCTTTTAAATACGATTTCAAAAACTTACGTGATCGAGAATTATTTTTAGCTTGATACCTACAAAAAAATTATATGTATATAAAGAAAAAAAACAAAAAAACGATTCATTAATTAACATTAATTAAATATATCAAAGATCAATCGGAGACGCTCCCTTATAGCGAGCGTTGCTGAATACATGCGTATGATATGACCGGCGATCATTATATACTTATATAGATTTTTGGCAAAGGTCAGATTATTTTTTATATTTTCAACCCAACTCTAATTATGCTGTACATATGTTATATACATATATATACATATATGTGTGATATATCTATTATCGTCGCATGTAGGAATTAAATTAGAGCTTACGGTCTAATATTCTATATACTCGTTCAGCTATAGACTTGTTAAAATATCGGACGAGAAGAAGTTGATGATAAAAATAATAAAAAGTTGAAAATATTTTGAGGTAAAAAATTTCGGAGAAATATACAATTTCATATATTTTTTGTTTTAATTTTTGCAATCTATAAGCAGATTAGCCGGAAATTCTGCGTGATTTTTTTCCTTTCGTTTTTCTCCGTCTGAAGAAGCTATGCTGCAATGACATTGAATCCGCAAATGGTGACGAGGGCAAATTTCGAGGTTCGTCTTATCGGGTATATGTATGAAACTTTATGAAACTCGAGATGAAATTCCTCATAGTTTAGACGTTGCTATAAACTAAACCAGCCGACGCTGTCGTTTTGTTGACAAACAAAAGAATCGCGATTAAAATATACACATGCGAAACTCGTTCCGTTTATACAATTATTTATATATATCTATGTACAGGGGGATTCAGAAATTATTTTTGAAAAATAAAATAAGAAAAAAAATTGATAAAGATCGACACTGTGAAATATATTTACGTCACGAATTCTGAATCACTTGGCATACTAACTTTTATAATATTATAGCGATTTCAGAGTCTCTGAAAACACTGATTTTCTCGTTTAAAATCTGACTAATTATTTAGTCTAACCTTGACACACTTATACTGTTTATAATCATTTTTGAATGACATTGAAAATTGAAATTTTTTCTCTCTTTACTTGATTTCGTTATTTTATCAAAACGTGTTTTATCGATCTAGAATTATGCATAGAAGAAATAAGAAGAAAAAAAAAAACGATCTATGTGCGAGAAATGGAAAAAAATTGTATATCTCAGTGCCTGTATAAGGGAGGTTTTAGCGACGTCAACATTACCGGCTTGTTATACTTTACCGACCAAGAAAACCGGTCGGCGTCATAACGCGTGTGGCGACTCTGAAGACTCTCTTTGGAAACTACGTATACATGCCTCGGCTCTCACCCAAGCGTTGTGGGTGAAATAGCGAGGCTACTTTTCGCTTGTGGTACATAAATGAATGATCAAACCGATCGAAGCTCCAATTTTACTATCTGACATCTCGCGTTATCCCGTCAAATCTACTCGACGTATTATATGAAAATCCCTCTTTTACTTTACTCAACTAAGGAAGCGAAGGAGTCAAACTGATAAAACCTACTGCACCGATGCTCGAATTAGAAGAGAGAAAAAAGACATCGTCAAGATTATATAAATAACTTTTAAACTTTGAAGGATCATTTTCATTCTTCATAATAATGTTCAGATTTTTTTTTTCTTCAACATAATATTATGTATAAAAATTTCTTCATTTTCTTTTTTTCTAAATTTTTACATATTTATTTCCTTACCGTTCGAAAATTCGAGTTTTGAGCACAGATTCATATTGTACATATACATACCCATACTATCGCAGGTGTATGTCATAGAGAATATTCGTGACACAGATTTTTCTATCGATCATGTGATCGGCTCGTGATCGATCACAGATTGTCTCGTGTATATATTATGATCGTGTATATACTGTACCTTGGTAAATTTATATGCATACCTATATGTATATAATTAAGCTTCTGTATACAGTGTGCTATATAAAGACACACATTAACGTATATAAATTTATACACGATATATTTTATTTATACCTCACTTGCCTGAGATATTATTATATTAATATTTACAAAAGATATATTTTATAGTTTATATTTTATATTTTATATATATAGGTATAAAATGTGTGTGTGTATATGTGCGTATAGATTGCGTAGAGTGAGAACCGGGTCGTTGAAGACCCTAACAGATTTGACAGCAGTTGTGCACTCCATTACCCTCAATTGACCTCTCATGCACTCATATCGTTCTAATTTTAAACCCGCCAATTATTTGACTTATTAGTTGACCGGGCGCGTTCCTTATGTTGCGCGTTCTCGTTTGTTGTTTTACAATTAGTGACGCGATTTTATCACCGGTGAAAGTAGCCTATATATCTATATATCAACACTGTGTGTGCATATATATATTTTATTCGAAAGGACTATCGCTCGTCAGGAAGCAATCATATCGCTACGAGATGATGAGATGTTATAGGTATGTAGGTACCTATCTCGCCGCGATTAAACGCGGTCGAATCCCATCCTTCGGTCTTATGTCCCATATTTGTAAAATTTCTCTTATCTTATTAAAAAAGAAGAGGAAAAAAACGAAACGAAACAGAAAAAAACGATATTCATATATTTTTTTTATTTATAAAAAAAAAAAACCGAACAAGTAACTGAAATGGATATAGATGAATTGAAAAACGTGAAAACAATAAAATAGAGATAAATATATAAATATATAAATATAAATCAACGTATCAATAAATTAGTATCTCTTTAACACTTCAGTGAGTAATTAGCGAGTTTTTTTTTTTTGTTCATTAAAACTGCGTAAATAATAAATGAATAGCTTGTACTATATGCATAGATACTATGGAATATTTTTATTACCTATAATGAAAAAGAAAAAGTGAAAAAAAAATAATAATTAAGGAACGAGATGAATACTATGCGTGTAGATTTTCATCTCTGTAATCCTGAGAGCAACCCTCAATCTTTCCCACTCTTGAATTCAATTCAAGAAATTCTGAGTAGCTATATAGTCCCGGGGAAAAGGCGAGAGACTGGCGCCGTTCAGACTAGTGACGCCGTCGCCCACCACTGACGTCATATCATCTTATTCGAAGGGGATGCTGTGGCTGTACCTATAGCTATATAAAACTCTCGGAATCTAGGATATAGTTGGCAAGGACATTACCAGGCTTCGATCCGAGGCTGACCTAGGTCTGTTCGTACTGCTTTAAAACGTCGCGACGCATTTGCGATCGTGAATTAATTTCATTTCTTTAGTCTTATACTGGCCAGTGGATTTTCAATTTTCCTAGGTATATGGAAATTTCTATCAGCCGTAAAAAAACAAAAAAAAATATCTCATAAGATTTTCCTGTGTGAAAATTTGACTAAAAGAGAAAAAAATGAGGATATTCGACGCAGAGTCGAGCTCGGAGAAGAGTATTAGCGTAGCGCACCGCCGCTTTCCTTCACCCTCTTATCACAGGCGAAAATGAAAACGACGATTTATGCTGATCAACGTAATGATTTTCTCCTTGATATCCAATCGCGTCATGAGATTGCGCAGTGGTAAAATCAGCTCGTCATCCATCCACCAGAGCAGCGTGATAATCAAACGAGTGAAAAATACCCTGAAATCTCTGACCGGCTCAATCAACTATGTCGGTATATTTTTGTCCTCTATGGCTCTATGTATGTGCTATACGTAGATATACGTGTGTGGTTTTTGGGACACAGTATACAGGGTGATTCAGGTTCAGCAGGTAATATTTTTAGGGTATAGATTTCCCGTGAAAATCCATAAGACCGAATTTCATTTACCGACAAAATTTGAGGGGTACCGATAGTTTCCGAACTTCGTAGGATATTAGCCCGACCAATCGCAGAGCGTATTTATATAGGTCACATATACCAGACGCATCGCTGGACTTCCACTCATGGCTAGCCCTTATATAATTATACTATGGGCCCTTGAATTTTTGGTAAAAGAAATTCAGTCTTGAAATTCCACAAGGAATCAAAATAATACATGATCTGGTTCGCCTGAATCAATCTGTACAAAGCGGAAGGACTGCGATGTACCTGATATATGTACGCAGATAAGCAGCCATGGCTGATAAGCTGATAAACGTACCATTTGTACCTATACCTACCTACTTATCTACGTGCGAGTATAATGTGGGTACGTGCGCCCTCCGCAGCTTCTCTAACCTTCCATTAGGTATATTATTCGTAGAGATTGACATTGAATCGTAACAACCGCGGTGCGAGGATATAATATCACAATTAAACTTTTACGAATAGCCTCGTGAGTGGAGTTCAATTTTTTTCAAAAACTACATAACTTTTCTTTTAGAACAATTCAAGCACGAAATTTGAAACTAAGAAATTTGACGATATACATATAAGTATGTTAAGTTTTTGAAAATTGGATATTTATACTATTTCTTAACCCTTTGATCAGCTAACACGTAAATTTTTGAAAAAATTTCAGCAGTTTGATCTTTTGAAAATATTGAAAATAATCTTCGAGTATAGATATATATACACATTACCCTCGAGCTTAAATTTCGTATGAGAACTGTTAGTTTTTTTCATACGATAATAAAAATAATATTTTTGATTAAAAATCAATTGAGTTTAAAGAATGATGAATGAAGAATGAAATGTTGTTAATCTATATGATCTCAATAAAACTCAAACTATATAATATTGGCTTAATTGACGAGGTGAATTTATCGCCGCAGCTAAACCGACCGCAAGTGTGCGTGTACAACAATTTACGAGACTATAATGTACGAGGAGAGAACCTTTATTGACTGAACTTTAGAAAAGCTCCTCGCTTAACTGGTAGCAAAGTATTTAATTTAACTGCTTCTTTATAATAATGGCGGATATTACTTACGCGATATTCGCAAAACGAGCAATTCTATTCTATATATCTTATTGATTATTGTTTCTTATGATTTATTATTGACGGTAAACATTATATCAGGATATACTATTTTATGGATACATATTATGTATATCGATAAGTAATAAATAACCATTTATGACTATGGTTATATAGCCAGATTTAGTCCTGTGTAGGTAGGTAGTTAGTTAGGTACTATATAAGTTTTACTCCCTGTTCTGGTATAATACGGCCATATTATTAGTCATCATTACCTTATATGTAAATAACAAATGGATAGATGTTAAAACAAGAATTCGTCCACCTTGTGTGATATTGTAACCTAATGTGGGCGAAAAATGAAGATAAATGAAGTATTTGATCATGTAATATGTGCAGTAATATACAGCTGACTCACAAAGCACTATTGAATCATTCGTAAGAAATGTTTTAATGACAAATTCACCAAGAATTTCTCGTATGCAAATTTAGGTATGAATACATATATGTGTAACTATAACTGGGCTATTTAAGTATCCTGACGATAATTGACGTCGCCACGTCACGGCCCTACGTCACGTCATATCATATCATATCATATCAGATCAGATCAATGATGAAAAAAATGTATATGCATTATCAGTGCGACAATTGAATTTAAACAGTCCGAAGTTTATCTATACTAAAATTTGATCGCGAGATTTGAGTTTTTTCTTTCTTCCACATTGGAGTATGAGTTTTTCGATTTATGCGAAAAGGAATGGAAATTCGCAAATGCAGCTTCGTGAAAAAAATTTGAATCGTTGCGTAGATTGTTTAGTAGCGAATATAATTATGAGGTTGTAATCAATGTGAATTTGCGAGAAGAGACGTACACATATATGGCTATGTATTAATTGTCAATAATTAATTAACTAATTGCGAGACGGCGTCACTTGAGAAAATTAATCCTATATCATCAAATTTTTTTTTTTTTTTTTCTTTTTTTTTCTCATGTACATACTCATGTATGTGGGTATAGAGGAGAGAAGAAAATCGGTCGAAGTGTTGATCGCGAATGTGACGTCGAGTCTTCAATTAATTCCCGTAAGATTGTCTCAACTATAATTTCAATTTTAATTTCAATTGTTATTGAAGTGTTTGTTAGTTCCGCGCATGCATAGACGCAGAATATACTCGTTACCGCAAAATCGGATCATATAAATACCTCAAAGTTATCTTCGAAGAAAAATACAGGAAAGGAGGAAAAAAAAAAGAACAGCGATAATTATAACACACTTTTATTTCGTAATTAAAAAAAAAAAAAAAAAAAAAAAATCACTTTCAGTCGAATTTCGATCGCTAAATATAACCAAAGTTCACGTTACTTGAGCCATCGAGTGCGTCAAAAATAAATTGATGTAATAAATATAATTGGTAGATAGTTGCGAGTTGGGTATAGCGGCGCAGTAGTAGGTAATATAATAACCGAATGACGATACCGAAATCTAAATTTAAATCATTCGATGATACCGTGAAAATTGATCAACGAGACGTACTAGGTACCTATACTCACTTTATACTTACTCTCTGGACTATCTTCCGGCTATTCTATTACCAACTACTATACATGTATATGCATATATTATTGTACGCATTCATAAATATCAAACATATCACGATGATTGATTAACGCTCTGCTCGCTGAATAGTATGACCTCGAGAAACACGTGCAACCAAAACACATAAATATTTATTTAGCCACTTTTGAAGCACCAATAAAAACACAATCAATATAAAATTTATCAAAGTGGGTCCCATTGTCTTTCTCCCTTTTTTTTTTCTGTTTTTTTTTTTTTTTTTCTCTTAGAATTATTTGAACAACGATGTAATACATAGGTACAGCGATTTCTAATATATACCCGACAGATTTGATAATTTTTTTAAATACTGAGACTTTTTTTTTTCTCCTCAATTTTAATTGTTCTCATATTTTTTTTTTTTTCTTCATTCGTTCATCAAAATAGTCTTACCGTGGTACGATTTTTCAATTCGATCGAAAAGCGCGAGTATATCTTATACGCATATATATAGCATCACATTAACGGATAGATGCGTAAAGATGTTATGTGACGATTGAGAGAGAGAAAAAAAGAAAAAGAATAAAAAAAAATCTGTGATTTATACTACGATTTAGAAGATTGTGTAGGTATTTCTTTTTTATATATGTATCGTATAAAAATAGAATTCAAAAACTGGGTGCGTCTGGAGGTTTTGCATTAAATTCTTTTGAATCGTGCCCACCACCATTTCTTCTTCTTCTATACTCTTCATTTCTCTCGTGACGCAAACATCAAAAAAACTTTCCCGTGGGCGAGAACTGAACGAGAACGAGTTTGTAGCTATTCGGGTCTTATACATTGATCCAAAGTTTCAAGGTTGAATGAATGAGAGGCTAGAATAGCTCGATGTTCCCATCTTTCGGTAAGAAAAAGTCATTCTCCTCCAAGGGGTATGAGAAGAGATAGAGAAAGAGAGAGAGAGAGAGAGAAGAAAGGGCAAAGGGGAAGATAGATAGATAGACATTAAGAGCTATATACCTATATATATAATATATGTTTTCGTATATAAGGGAGAGACGCTACTATGCACGGTGACAAAAACGAGAAAAATAGACGTCAGATTGTTGTGCCCCAGTTTTGGGGTAGGGTGAGGTTATTCTGACGTCACTTTGACTCTGACCAATACCAACTTGTCTGATACTACAGCAGAATCTAGTTCAGAGTCACAGACTCCCGGCGCCAGCCGAGAAACCCATTTATTTTATATATGGATTTTCATACTCATTTCATATTCGATTTCACTACTATGAACGCGTAGGGGTGCATAAACCCCCAATATATATAATCCTCCCTATTTTATATTATTTTCAAACTTTTAGCCAATTTTTATTAATTCAATAACTTAAACCGATCCTTCGTTAATATACGATAGACTAGGGTATTCTTTTCCGAATATGTATAATCAGAGACCCATGTAAAGCCACAATGAAAAGAAATACATACACAAATCGAGTTCCGGGTCCGATAACGACTATACTTTACCTACTTATAGGTAAATGGAAAAATCATTTCGGGACATTCTATTACGATCGAAATAAGTACATCGATAGCGGGATTAATCGAAAGTGTTTAATATATGTACAGCGTGGTGCCCTATAATACGCAGACATTTGCTCTGACATAAGAAGCTGCGGATTATTGAAAGATCATATAGTAGAGAGCCGAGCTAGACACTAGCTAGGATGTGAAATGAGTATAGTTCGTCGAAGTCAGGGAGCACGAGGCGAGTTTAATATCACGTGACGTTGTGTAATCAATATTTACAAACACAAGCTTAGCCTAGAGATTGTAGCCGCCAATGCCCTCGTCGCGTCTGGTCATAGAGCCTGCGTCGCGCGGTGCTCACTGCTCACGCGATCGGATCCTCTACACGCGGTTATACATGTAGCGCGAAGAGCGGCGTGAATCGTGAACGCGAAATAGGTAGGTACATGTATACCTATACCTATACCTATACCTATACCTATACATATATATATACATTTATGCCAGCGGGCAATTCTCGACGACGGCGAAAGCCAGTTGCTGGGTGCTCGCCTCCTTGCTGCGCACTTCTAAGAATGCGCTTGGTCCTCGCGCGCTCGTCGCCCCCTTTTAAATGGTGTTTCGATGGCTTAACTCCGCCATTTTGTACTCAGCTGTATTCATATGCTAAAATATTAGCCACCTACATGATTAAATTGGCGAACGATGTATGAGCATCTGTATTTTGTTCTGTTATTAAACAAGGAAATGATTCCTTTTTGGAAATTTCCTGAAAAATCTTTCAGCTTCTTATCTCTGCGGGTATAATATGGGGACGAAATACAACAACCTGCATTCGCATATCTATAGGTATACTGTGTCTCGCGATTAGACGCGAGTTAGGCAATGCGCAATGTGACTTTTGAACCTTTTAATATTCGCGGACGGTCGTAGTAGGCTCGCAGTTATACGGCCCATGAATTCAGTGCTGAATTACGTCATAGCTAAGATATACCGTAAAACGGTACGTGAAAATATGCAAAAACGAATTGGAACTGTTATATTATCATATTACGTATTCTCTCGGGAGATGATAGACACACATCTTCTCTCCGAATAATTAAGTCAATAATAATAAAAAAAAAACGTAATTTTCATCTCAATTCATGTTTCATTTATTCCATTCGATTCGCATATTTATATTCAATTATCGAGCCGTTTTACTATATATACTTTAGTTAACGCGTTTGAAAGCCACTGGCGAGTTGTCATCGTTGCACAACTCAAGGGCGTCTGGGTAATTTGCCCCGGGGGAAACACCGCGCGACCCAGCACCTCTTCTCGTCGTAGGACCAGTCCACTGTCTGGAGCTGGAGTCACGGAGGGACTCGAGGGACTCGAGGGACCGAGGGATCGCGGTGGTAAAGGCGTGAATGAGTCGTGCACGTGCTTCGACTAAAGCGTGTCGCAAGCGTGTCTCGAGACTCGGTATAGGTACATACACATCAGAACTTCGGAATCGCGTGTGTCAATGATCCGACGTTAAAACGATCGAATACCGACCGCGTAATCAGAAGATTAGAAAAACGCTCTAAGATATCATCCATTCGCGTTTATATTTACTTTTCAGTAAAAAAATTTCATACACACAGATAATTTCGCTAAATTCGCTCTTGGTGAAATAGAAAATTCATTCAAGATTAAACGTATAGGTATAGTGATGACGGTTTCTTTTTTATCCTCAACGAACTATAAATGTTCTTAGAACGTTTATATATACGTCGTTAAACCGCAGTAATTATTCCACACAGTCATATAGGTGTAATAATCGGAATAATGAACCTTGTACAGTTTGCATTACCGTGATAGAAATTCTATATTTCCGCGCGTCTTTGCCGGGGAATAACTTCTTCTTCCTTACTGTTACGTAGTTATATACCTACTAGGAACTATAGGAACCGGATTTTTGGTAATCAACTTTATACAGTTACGCCAGCTTCCGTGCATTTTTGGATCTTTCAAGTTTTTGTCTAATTATTCAATTTACGAAATATCGAAATGAAATTCCCATTTTTTTCTTCTTTTTTTTTTTCCTATTTAAATTAGATACGTAGCAAATTCAAGCCTCGAGGCTTTTTTAAATCGGATATATTAGCTACGCGTGGCCCCAGGTGTTCGGGTGGCGCTTGATGGCGCCGTGCACGCGCTACGACCGGTGTGGTCCGACGTGTTTGTTACCAAAATTGATCCATATATATATAGGTAGAGGTGAGGTGGTTGGTGGTCGAAAGGTACCCAAAAAAGGAAGAAGAAAAAAAAAAAGAAAAAAAATGGAAGTGAAAAAAAAATGAAGAGTAGTTCTCTGAGTATCAAATTTCACCTGCTTTTTAAAGGCCCTGTTTAATATTTATTCACTATAGGTATATCTTTATAGACCCTGCTGCAGCTGCAGAAGATATAATTTGATACTCCTTTGCGATGATTTTATGCGCGTTTTGTATATTATTATTATTATTATTATTATCATTATCATTATCATTATCATTATTTTCGTTCAACGAATAACGTTATTGCAGACGCACGCAGGATCTAATTTCGGAAGGAGCAAACAAGGATCGAATTTTTACTTTAATGAGAAAGAGAAAGAGACAGAGAAAGAGTGATAGTTATACTTGGCATAATAAAAAAAGACGAAGAAAAAATGAAAAAAATAAAAAAATGGAAAAGAATAATTAACCGAGCTGAGAATTTTGTATAGTGAGCAGTACATTATATGTCCATCGAAGATACTCACTCCTGACTTAGGTATTAGGAATTTGCGTTTTATTTCAACCCGTTAACCGCGTTCTTTCTGCCAGTACATAAAATTACCATTTATGCAGATAAGCGATTTTTTTTTCTTTTTTTTTTTTTTTGCGCACGAACGAACCGCTAAACCTCAACTTCGTTTTAACTTGTATATATTTCTATATTCGATATATAGGTAATATACAACATGCATGTATATGATATATATATTCAATTTTGTAATACTTTGCATAACGGGTTAAAAAAGATCGCGTAGAAATAAGTAATAAAAAAAAAGAGTTATACCTTCTATATAGGTAATATAGAAGGCTTACTTTTTCGCGGATTGAAAAAAATAATAATAATAATATATAAATAAATGAATGTAAACGACGAAATTTCGAAAATTGATTCAAACAAAATTGAAATATGGAAGAAAGAAATTTTTTTTTTTTTTTTGTCATAACAGATTCTTAAAATATAACTTGATGATCTCTCTAATATATGTGATTTCCTCGGCTCAAAGATCAGCTCCGTATAGACCGTATCCGTAAATTATGATAAACATCCAATCTGCATGCTCGAAAGACCTGCCTTGTCGCAACTACTCGACTCATTCGGCTAAAAGAAAACCAGTTTCTAATCCAGTTTTTACCGGATATTTAACATTATCGACCCGTCAAATTGTTACCTCAATATATATATATATATATATATATACTATATACATATATGCGTGACGCATATTCTTTAAGAACTTTCGTCAGCTGCTGCAATAATTCAAGTACATATATGTACATATATATTATATATATATGTATGTATATTATATCGAGTTAGGAGAAGGGAATGGAAGCCTATCGCGGTCGCGTTTCATTCTGAAAGTAATAAAATACAAATATATATATATATATGTACAAGTAAGTATATTAAATATAGTAGATAATAATATATAGATTTATAATCAGCACTCTTTCGCCCGTGACAAAGTTCAAGAAACTATATACTTCCGAATCACATTTAACCACGTGCAATAACATCGTATATATAAATATATCAGCTATAGTTATCTATATGCGTATAGGTATATATTATTTTGTTTTTTTATTTTCATATTTTTTTGTTCGGCAACGAAGTTTGTCAAATTCCATTAATTACTTTATAAATTTAACTATACTAACTATAATGACGAAATTCTAATATTTATTAGCCAATAAATTTTTCTTTCATTAGACAACTTCAATTCCTTTTTTAACTTCGATACATATATATACACATATATATATATATAGCATATACAAGACAATATAATTCTTCATTCTCGAGATCCTGTTTATTTATGTCAGTCTTTTTTATTTTTTCTTTTTTTCTTTTTCTTGCTTCCTTCCCCGAGGAATTCGGTCTAAATTTTTTTCGTCCTGCCCACATACCGTGTATCTTTTTGATCTCGACTTTGCCCGCGGGGACCTTGATTGCAATTTTAAAATCGAGTTCCTAGTCGGATATGTATTGAACATTATAAGATAGAGAGAGAGAGAGGGGGTAAAAAAAAGACAAAAAAAGTCCGTAAAACATAGAAAAAGAAATAGAAATAGAAAAAAAAAAAAAAAAAAAAAAAAATGAAAAGATAGAAGAAAAAAAGAAAAAACGAAGCTAATCGGCTTTGGCCTCAACACGGGGACCGTGTCTAACCTGGTCGGTCCGACTTATAACTGCGCAGTAAGTTTTGCCGGGTAGACGACTGCGAACTCTTTGTAGTGTATATAGAGAATATTCGCATATGTATGTATATACCTACATATATATATGTACATATATATTTATATATGGGTGTAGAGTTACAGACTGTTTCTATACATCCGTAAAATTATTTATATACCTACTATACCTATATGTACAACGAACCAACGAACGAACGAACGAAGCAACGAACAAGGGTATACCTCTACCTATACGAAGCTAGGTGAACCGCGAGGCAGGCGCTGCTGCAGGCCTAGCGCCGTTTCAATTTATCGTGTCTTTGCCCGTAGGTGAAATACGATTCGCTTTAGTGGCTGGTTATCTCGGTTTGTATTACGTGAACGCGTCAGCCACATATGTACATACATAACGGGTGAAAGACAAATAAATTCAATTATTTAGTGGTTTTTATTTCTCAATAATTTATGAAATTTAATTAATTAAAAAATTAACAGTCTAGTGATATTGATCAATTTTTGCATTTTGATCAATTTTTTTATACTTATTCATATCCACCGTTGATTTTCATTCTAAATCAAACAATAGGTATTACCTGCAAGTATAAATAATATTATAGAGTCGCTACTGCACAGGCAGAAAAAAGGAGATTTATATTGCGATCGATCGGTATCTATACTCAGGTAGGTACTATAATAGCTTATGGGGCAGACACACTTGATCGCATATTGCCGCGCACGCACATCTTCTCTCTCCTTTTATCCCCCTGGGAGCAAGAAGGAAAAAGATTGTTCGTGCGCGCAAATATGGTCAAATATATGTTCAAGTGTGTGCCAAGCTTTAGATGCAGTACCTATGTCCTTGGAATTATTCGGTTAGATCGATAATCTAGACGATAAAAATTTCTGTTCGAAGCAGATTTCTAACCGTGTGTAGGTATAGGTATATATATTCGTTGATAATAATCTGTACAATTAATTGAAAATAATTAACGTATGTTCAATGATTACAGACTGATAAATATATCGCTCTTTGCGAATAATTGCGAAACCGGTTTTAACAATTACTCACCGGAAGATTAATTTTGATTAATCATTATGTATATAGCGCAATGTTTAGAAATATTTAAATTTATGATATAAAATGAATTCCTCGATTTATTGCGCGGTCCCTATTATTTATTTCCGTTTCTACTATTGAAAAGTTTACTGGATCCCAGCACGCAATTTTTCTCATTGTATATATATATATATATATCTATAGGTATATTATATAGTCGGTGGAAAATATTAAACTATCTTTTTGATGAGTGTGCAAAAATGTATTATACATATTCGCATATATACAAGCGCGGGGTATCAGTGATTAAAAAAAAGTTTCCAGTTACCTGATGCGTTGTAAATATAGCAAAGTCCACGAAAGAATTTATTACCGCTTCTTTAGTCGCTCTTTCACTTACATGTATATACGTATCTCAAGCTGCCGCCTCATTTTCACGATGATCAATTTTTTCCACAGTTCTATAGCTTCTCTTGAAATAATTCCACATTTCCTCTCGGATTATGAAAATAGCTTTACCTATTTAGCGATAATACCTAATTAATTTCAAAAATTTGGGCTCGAGAACTCGCGAAATAATCCATTTATTCTCTCTCACTTTCTCCCTCTGCGAATTGTGATATCAATAATAATAACGTGCGGATAATTAGAACAGCCAATTCGGATCGATAATAACTAATGACTTCTGTTATCGCCATTCGCCAATTGAAAAACGTCAGTATTGTGCATTCCGTTGCTGATGGCCCCGAAACGGATCGAGCCGCAACTCATGCATGATTTCGTTTTTACGTGAAAAAACAATCGAAACAATCAGACCTCGAAGTTTGAATTAGGCTTTTTGACTTTTTCTTATACATAATTATGAAAATCTGAAATACATGCGATTCAAAGAGAAATTTCACTCGATTATATAGTCGGAAATTTATCATAGTCTGGTGGTCATCGGAAAATCTCGAGTATGAAACGCACGGTTCTTTTTTTCCTGTCTATTTCGCTGTCCCTTTTTTTCCTCATTTTTTTTAAATATTTTTTTTTTCATTTTTTGATGTACGCAAATATTTGCAAGCACTGAGATACACCCACGCGTCCATATGCTCATACTCACGTGAACGTTACGCGAATATTTAGATGTACCCACAATGTGTAATTATAATACAACTCTGTACACAGATATATAGTTATATATGTATACTATATAGATAAGAATTTGAGTACGATGATATACACGCATCAGCTAATTATTTATTTCGTCAGTGCGTAAGATTGGCGTTTATATACCCATATATAGATTATAGCTGATCATCACAGAACCGAGGAGACAAATCTACATGTTCGTATAATCACGCGACATATGGTCTAATCTAAACCGGGATAATTAGCATTTGATAATTTTTTGTAATTTATAATTATGTGACGATATTTTTATTAATTAACTCCCCAACTCGGTTTCCTCAACTTTTTAGATGTGAAAAAACCCGTATTTAGTTACAGGCTAATACATCTCGCGTCGCGATGTGTGATTTCATTTGAAAATTACATCAGACTAATTCTTACTTATTTATTCATTTGTTTAATTTTTGCCCCCAGTCCTTTTTTCTCGTTTTTTGTATTCAAACGAAATTGGAGATACATTCTTTTCCTCCTGCCGATTATGATGATGTGTCGAGCCTCTATAGTGTCGACCTTCGATCGTTGAGTTTAGTTTAGAGTGACGTTTTGATACTCCTAGTTAATGCGTGGGTAGATAGCTTGCGTATTAGTGTGCAGATATAAAGAGATCACGCGTGTATGTAACAGTTCGCGCAGTCCAGAACGGATGGTGTGGGCGAATCAGGGAGAAGAGGGAGATTTGATTTAACGCGATTTGATTCGACAAAAGCGGGCGCAGATTGCAGTTGGCAAGGTTGTATAAGGGCCATTCATTGGTATATACATATAGTTTCATAAATTGGAGACTGGAGACTGTCAGGATGGCCAGTGGGAAGGCAGATGTTTGAATAATAAATTCGATCCTAAATTTGATTGAAAAATGTATAGAGAAAAATATAACGAAATAAGGGAATCCACTTTTTCTCATCCCCCTCGGAAAATTGGAATCTTTTTTTCTTTTTCTTTTTTTTTCTTCTTTTTTTTTTTATTAGACCGTAACGAGCGAGGAATTTGAGTTTCCTACTTCCATAGCATCGTTACCGTTTATCCCTACGTCCTATGAGAACCCAATTATCTAATCAAGCGGTAATTTATGCCTACTTTAATCGCACGGTAATTTATGTCTCATTAATGTTACATCATACCTGAGATGCAGGCCTGCAGTTCCGTGCCAAGATTTACTGGCGCCTGTATCAGTAGTTTTCCGAGAAAAATTGGAATTCTACAGTTTCGAGATATTCTTTTACTCCCGCACGGTGAGATTTTAATGTCATTTGTTCATTTCCTGGTTCGAATATTCCGTACAACGATCTCCAAAAACCTTCAAATGTCAGGAAATTTTCATTCATGTCTATTCCAAATTTCAGAGAAATGTCAATTCGGGAATTTTCTTTTTTCACAAGGTTCTCTCTCCCGTCATTATTCTAATTCGGATAAAGATTAAAGATAACTTGGAAGACTTATAGTCATATAGAATCGGAAATTTCAACCATTTAAAATTGCTTTTGAAACGAAACACTGATTCAACGAATGCCTCGTGTTACACTCCTTTATTCTGTATGTGGGAGTATTTGTTAATATTATTTATAGAATAAACGTTTATTTGACAGCTCTATCTTGCACCTATATAAGAAATTGTCGAGTTTATTCAGCACAGTTTCTGTTTTTTTTTTTTTTTCTTCTTTTTTTTTTCTTATCAGAGTAAATTCTTACAACACGGCATCGTTAATTTTTTCCTTTTTGTCTTTTTTTGTTTGTGTCATTTCTTTCTTTTTTTTTTTTTTTTTTTTTTTTTTCTTTTACACCGCTGTCAATCGTGTCATTGAGATTATCCGGCGTAACAACACCCGAGCCGGACATAATCCTAACGCAGATCTTCCGGCCTTCCGGGTAACCGCAAATTATGTCAGTTCCGTATTCGGCGGTATTCATTAACGCATAGAAATCATTAAGCTCGATCGATTCTATGTACCTACGCTTTCATATAGCTTTTCGCCGTTTACACTAACGATTTATATCGAGGAATTAAATCGGACGAAAAATCGTATACGTTCATTATTTTTCGGACAATCTAACTCGAATTTCATTACAATATGGAAAAACGAGGCCGAAATCATATCAGCGAAAAACTCAAAAGTTAAAAAACCTAATAGTTTTCAAATGGTAGCGAGTTGAAGATTGACCAATCACCTTTCTCCGGTTCATGCGTTGAGAATAACGGTCGCGCAAGCGCTCTTACACTCAGCGTTGTACAGCAGCTGGGGTTTCCCCGATTCTTTGTTCCACCTAAGCCCTGATTGGTTCGCAACTTCAACTCGCTCCTGTTCGAAAACCATCAGACTTACAAATTTTTCGCATGCACAATATCGTCTCAGTTTTTCACAGGGAATACATACTCATGAGGAATATATAGGTGATTTCGGAAAAAAAAAAAAAAAACACAATTTATTTCGTATATTTATTAAAAATCTGTTTCATTTCTTTGTCCTGCGTATAAGTTTTAAACATCGAATGATAATGTCGCCGGAAATTAACCCCTATTATTACAGTTGCATAATTCCACTTGATCCGCAATCGTTAATTATCGATATGTTCGGTCATCTAACTCTGCGTGTACCAACACATATATAAACCCATATCTTGATCAGATAGTATTACCTTATTGTCAGCGTGACGATAAAATGTGTATATAAGAGGGGGAAAAAAGAAGCGTCATGAAACTGGGACTGGGATAAGGAGAGGGGGAGACAGGTGGTGGGGCGTCCCAAAGAAGAAAAAGAAGAAGAAGAAGAAGAAGAAGAAATAGACGAAGAGGGAAGATAAAAACGAAAGAAAAAAAAGGCATAGAATTTATGATTTTTGCCTGCCATTGGGGCACAGGGGTGGGGGCAACGTAGAGCCGCATGTGCCGAGGCGGTAGCCCCGCGGCGCTTAGCGTCGGCGTCCCCGACGAAAAACCAAGAATGAGGGGTGGTGCGGGCAAATCCCCGCTTTCTCAACGTCGCGGCGCCCAGGGGTGGGGAAACGAATGCGAGAACCTCGACTACGGCATCGCGACGCTCATAGCCTGTCGAGACACCGAAACCGCACCATCTGAATCCTGGGGGAACTGACCTCGACAGAGTGTTTACATTTGCTTTTATTTATTTACAAATTAAAATCTATACATACCCGTAATACGTATGTACATAATATTCAAAAGTACATACAAATAGAGAGAAAAATAACGAAACAAACCCAAGTTTTATTAAACCTGAAACACGGAGCTGGTCTTTTAGTACATATATATATATATATACAGGCAACATATATATCGAATTATTTGGAATTGAAAGTCTCGGGGAAGAGATCAACTGCATAGTATATAAACACATATACGTTTATATGTGTACATTGTGACACAGTTTTTCGCGGATTAAAGATCTACTTGAATCTTATTTTATCGATAGTATATACAAAAGTTCAATTATTCTCTACTAAGGATGTCGAACAAGATGCATGGGGCCCCTCCTGTACACGGGGCTAACCTAATGGTGAGTAATCAACAAATTTTTATTCGACTATTACTAACTTACTTCACAGATTTGACTGAGTTTTTGTTTCTTATATTTTTCTAAATTTATTAACAAATTTTTTCGCCCTCCCACTTTTCGTTGTCATCTACCTACCGTTACCCCGCGTTACGTAACGATGAAAAATCGCTCTCAGTACTCTTTTTTTTTTTTTTTCTGGTATTATAAATCGACGCCCGGATATCGTCGCGGATTGAATCCTAGAAAGAAAGAAAGAAAAAAGGAAGAAAAGAAAGTTTTTTTTAACCCGGAAATAATCGGTTCTTTTTTTCTCCGATATCGATGGGATTATTTAACCGCGATGTTGCATTCGAAATGAGTTTTGGGATTTCCCGCTAATTATTACCTGTACTATTCGTAAGACTTGGTCTGAGCTTTAGTAAAGTAGAAGTATGTCGCGGACTCAAGTCGAAGTCTGTAACGTAGGTACTGCGTTATAGCATCGTTATTTCCTGCAGCGAACGGAATAAATGAAACCGCAATATGTATAAAAATGAAAACCTGATGGTTAATGAAGGGAAAAGACGAATTATGTATACCGTAGTTGGGTAAAACGCAGGAAGTAAAACGTCCGGTTATAAATGTTTCGAATAATTAAAAATAAAAAAAAATAAAATAAAAAAATATAGTCATAAAAAAGGAAAAAGAAAAATAAAATTTCCGCTTATACCTATACATACACAGATACCGATTGCGGTTTGCAATGTATAGATTACATGTGACGTTAGTTCAGTGGCTTTTGCGGTTTACTTACACGCGATTAATATTCCTGTAATGATTATTATTATTATTCCAAGGGAAAATAAACCTCCAATGAAGGAAAAGAAAAAAAAAAGATTTTCATTCCCGGGTAGATCGAAATACCGATTTCCCAATTTCGATTGCAAAAGACGTGAAAAAAGAAAAATTGTCAAGTTTAATTTACTCATTATTTTCTTCCTTTTTTTCGCTCGTTGCAAAGGCTAAAAAATGAATAAAGAAAAAAAACGAAAAAAATATATATATATATATGTATTTGGAGAAACGAGCTGATATCTTATCAAGTTTAGTTTGTCCTAAAGGCGAGATAACCTGCGCACGTGTTCGTGCGAACTCGTTTAGTTCGTATGTATGATATATACATACATACATGCCTATATATATTATATATCTACGTTTATGATGTATATGGGCAGGCGTGCGTTTATACAAGTGTGCAATACGTATAAATATATATTATACCTATATAAAATATATAAGAAATTTGGTTGAAAACCTTGAAACGGTCTTTATTCCGCGAAACATTAATCATTCATGTATCTATATCTATATAATTATTACGAGAATATATCGATATATAGAATCATATGAATTAACACGTAACTAACTGAGGAATTCAATTTATTTAATGATAAGGTCTGGAGTTATTATACTGCGAAAAGCCTATTGCAATACTGCAGCATGACTTCCAGTATTACGCTAATTTATCATACCTTTGAAGAGTATACCCACATATATATACGCGATAATTTATTTGCAAGAGTGCAACCTGTATGACGCACCTTTATATCTATAGATATAGGTATATATATATATATTTTTTGTGGGGGGAAAAATATGTTTCGCGGTAAATATATACTCAATGAGGAAATCAATATTTATCACCTGAAATTCTTCGTCATAAATGACGTACATAATTAGTCTACGACATTTAATTTATAATTTATAATTTATATGAAAATAATATGTGAAAAAAACGAATATAAGGAAAAAATTCAGTTCTCTATAAAAGTTATTCGTCCGAAGTCTTTTTTTCGCGTTTAATAATTCAGTCAAATATATGGGTATAATTGTGAAATGAAAATCGAATAAATTTATTATCTGTTAGAATTTAAACAGCTGCCCGTGTCACAATAGCTGTTCGATCCCCCATATACGTAACCTGCGTTGCTGCGTGTCTCCCCTCTCGACGTTTTCCGCGTCCATATACCCTGTATTAAAATATCGCTAAAAATAGTGCAAAGATCTTGTAAGAGTATATAGCATAGCGTGGAGGCGAGGAGAAAGAAAAAAAGAAAGAGATAGACAGACAGATAGAAGAAAATAAAAAAAAGCAAGTAAAAATAAAAAACAAATAAACAACCGAAAAAAAAGCGTCAATGATCGTTAAGTGGGTCACAGACCAAGTCTGCAACCTTTATTATAGTACCAATGCACAGTGTCTCGCGAAAGTAAAGAACCTCTGAACAGGGGCGGCCATTTTGTGCTGATTCTTGACAGAGACCCTCGACGACGCCATTTTATCAAAGTTTAGACATTCGCGAGCGAGTTAACGAGCGTGAATAATCCGATAATCGTGACGTTTATCGTCTGTATGTTTTAGGCACTGATTAAATAGATATGAAATGAGGAAGGCGAGAATTAGGAAGTTTGTTAACTTTATAAATAAAAATATATATAGAAAATAATGAATAAGGAAAGAGACATTTGATAAACAGGAAGAAAAAAAAAGAAGGAAAAAAAGATCCGTTAGACTAGATCAGATCGCGTGGTATGCCGTAAATTAGCTCATATACATATATATATGCGTATAAGATCGAGAACACCGGAACGGCCAAGGGGATATCAGAGAGCCGGTGCGGCGTGGTGTGGCGCGCGGCAGCCCGAAGCCCTTGAAGGGAATTGCGCGGAGGTCGTTGAGGAGTAGACCCGCTAGAGCTTGTAACTTGTGACGTCATGGAAATTTCCGCACCTCTCTGTAGTCATCGAAGCATTAAAGAACCACCACGTAGAGAGTAGACTGTAGTAGTAGTGGTGGCGGCGGTGGTGGTGGTGGTGGTGGGGTAACGCCGGGACACACTATACACCGTCTTCTCTATACGTGTGCGTGTACATATATATACATATACACATGTAGATATACACGTGTTTGTACGACTCTACTATTATACCGCGGGAGCGAGTCCACACGGGCCTATTATAGAACACGCGTACGAACGAACGTTTTTTTAGATTCTTTAGGCACGCAGACCGCGTATATACGAGTTGAACCACATGGGGAGATAGGAGGGCGGCTCAATGGCAGACTAGAGCGGCGCGGAAGCGGGGGAGCGGGTTGAAGAGAGACGGAAAGAGAGTGAGAAAGAAATGGGGAAAACGAGGCTTGCCGACAGCGAAGAAGGGGAAGAAACGAGAAAGAAAGAGCGAGTTCGTTTCGGAGGGGGATTTGTAAATACAGAATTAGTTTGCAGACAGTAGGAATGCACTTGGACTAGCGCGGATATCGGGTTACCTCGAATAGGACGTTGAGGGGAAAATGCAACGATGTCCGAATAGTTCAGTCAGATTCCTTTTTGGGTTTTTTTTCTGGTCAAATCGGATTTTTAAACGAAACCGAAATTCAATTAATTTCCGACATGTAGACATCGTTCTAGGTCTCTGGATGTCTCACGATTTTCACACGTCGTACAAGTTTCAAGGGTATATAAGATACCAGCTCGCGCTTTGATAACTAATTATAGAAATATTGATTAAAGGACCGCGCATGGATAATCGAGATAAAGAAATAATAGCCGAATTCATTGGGGGGAAAAAAAAAAACCTGCTGCATTACGAACTGCATTCCGAACCAGTTACTGAATAGGTTTTATAATGCCTACTATAGGAGGGTGGTTTTATGGGGAAGAATGAAAAAGCGTTAGAAGCAAGACGGGATGATGAATTAACCCAGAATATAACTCATTGTTATACGGAGGTAGACTACCCTTCCATTTGCTATTTGTGACAAAGATCGCTGGACTATACACATACATACATACAAATATATATATAGGTATGTATATAGTTGTGCGTCTGGTAAATTGCAAGGGAAAAACTGTAACAATTAGATCATATGTACGAAGAATAGTAAGGAATATGTATGCGCGTGTGTGTTTATTCATCAATGCATTACAATAGAGCTGCGCACTAGGTATATAATCTGCATATTGTTGTTTACACGATCTTTAACACTTCGAGATGCTGCAGCTGGGGCTAACGAACTTTACGTATATATATATATACGTGTATTCTTTAACGGTTTTTAGTCAATTTCGGTGATGATCATGGTATATGATTAAACGATATATAAACAAATATTATAGGCATATATGAGCAGAATATAGCGGAATATATTTTTCCTCATATGGAGAATCGAACCTTTTATTTATCTTATTATATCGAGATTATAATAAGAAAAATGAGATCAGAACAATTTGAGCAAAATTTAATACAGTAACATATCATGATCTTCGATCCTACTCCTTTTCACAATTACTATAGGTATGTAAACTTTGATCAGGTGAAGGTGATAGTTTACAGTTACGCCGCTCGAGGGCGGTAGCGATCGGTAATGTTCATTTCGGTGTACTTACCTATATATTTTTATATATTTTTGTATATATAACATCGAATTGGAAAATCATACCACGGTAATAACATTTTTCATCAACATTTTCCCCACCTGAATCGTTTTAATTTCGTTGTAATAAGAGCGGAATATCAAAAAAATGTTTTATTTTTTTTTTCAAATTCTTTCATCTTTCGCTCTTCGTTTATCAAAATCACAACGATGTGTATAATCTTCAATTGGATGATTAATTGATTAATTAATCGAAGTAGATATTTTATTCGTACGGTTTTATTAAATTCGCGAATTTATTTATCACATTATAGATTTGACAGTCGGTTATAGTCGCGATAGGGGCTACTTGGCTGCAGGTACCTACCTATGCATCTCGCCTACGTTACAATTTTTTCGTACAGTTGTCGCTTTACCGCGTAGTCATATACCTATATATGCATATATCACATATAATACCCACGTCGTGGGCACACGACGATCATACTTGCTAATGTTTACACCATGGCTCACGGCGAGGCCAACCATTTAATATATATCTACATATAGGTATAGGTATATATGATATGCAGTAGCCTATATATACTTACGTACGCACTCACCTACGTAGATATTATTATATCCTCAAGTCAACTCTATAAACCCACGCATTTACAGTCTTCTATAAAGATGCGGTAATTAACCGTCTCCTTATTACAACGTCGCATCGTCGTCCAAATTCTGCCCCTGAAAAAAAAAAAAACTTTCTTTTTTTTTTCTTCTCCGTCTTTTTCTTCCCACTTTCGTCATCGTTCTCGGAATACCTATTTTTTGGACCGTTTTGCTTATTCGATAAACTTTTTTTTCCTTCTTCTCTCTATACCCCCTCATTTTCGTCGCATTTTTCTTTATATACCCAGCTATGTAACGATCTTCTTACAAATAGTATATACCATATACCTATATGTATGTATTCATTCATGCGCGCGATAGTATCTGCAAATGACTGACTGACTGAACTACTATGCTACTGCTACACCTATACCTATGCGTGCAGGTAGTACCTACCTACCTACCTACGCGTGTACCTACATCAAGTTTCGATTTAATAAACCATTGACTCACCCTCACTGTACCCGCAACCGATTTTATACGTCTAGACGAGATATCGATTTTATACATATTCAGGAAGTAGGAACAGAGAATTATTCATATAATTTACTGTGTCTCTGCAACATCAAGTAATAACATATATAGGGGAGAAGCTTATTTTCTATGACTTATATTCATCACTGCACGTTGTTCATTTATAAACTTACCTAGGTATATAGTTTATCAAAGCTTGTTATCTGTATTGGAGAGGATTTAGCTATACCGATTATTTCGAAGAAAAAAAAAGAAAGAAGAAGAAAAATAAATAACAACAAGTCGATTCATTGATAAACATTTGACAAAATTATCCTTCATTACATAATGAACTTTTGCGTTTTTAACTCGTGGTTTTGTCACGAGTCTGTACCCACCTACCCTCGCACTTACCTATCTACCTACGTTGAAGCTGTTTGCCCTCGTTTTCGGAGACGACGAACTCTAGGAATAGATACAAGCATCGACGAGACGCGGCGAAACGTGCCCGGGGTGGTGCAAAGCCACTGAATATACCCACTAATTGTAAGTGATTTGTTTACCTAGTTGAGAATTCAGTGTAAGGCGTACCTTGCCCATATAGTTGAGCTTCTCAAAGCTGAATTGCATATATTCCCTTATATAATATCTTCTTGAAGAACAGTAATGTCAAAAAAGCTTCAGTTTAGCGAGAAATGACAAAAAAATTGAAATAAGAAAAATTAAAATGTGCGATGAATCACTTCAGTCTTTTGAAACCTATTTTTTTTTTTTTTTAATCTTGTTTCTATGTTCCGTACACTTCTTTCTTGGAACGTACTCTTCTGCATCATTCTCACGGGTGATAATTATTGTACATATACCTATTGCAGACTATAGAAACGCGAAGAATTGAATAATTATTACAGTATGCAACAAAAAGTGTTAATAATAACAATAGACCTCATTCTTCTTCTTTTTTCCTTTTGTATTTCCTCTTTAACATACAAAACAAAATAATTGTCGTAAAATACTTGTGACGTATTAAACTACACGCGGGAAATACGTATACCTATATATTATACGTACGTCTGATATCTGCGTTAAAATTAATATCAGCGATTTATCGCGCGGTGCTACTGCAGCATGCAATCTTTTACTTATGTCAATTTCTATAGTCAAGTGCGGTTCAAGTTCGCTTATAATATAGTCCTATACTCTATAGGACTCGATTGGCGTATAGAAATAACCGAGAAAATTAAAACGGACGTGACGTAACAACTCTCAGATTTGTTAATGCGCTTGTTATCAACTTAGGCATTGTAATACACGTGTAGAGAATAAATTATTGAAATAGGAGGTATCCCACTGCGCGTAGGAAATATATGAGACATTTTAGTCTAATTTCCGAAGAATCTAAATAATTAAAATCAAAAAAGTATAAATAAAAAAACAGAAACACTCTTAGGGATGAAAATTTGAATCAATTTTTACTTTCATTAATTTCTACGCGAGTTGAATATGAAAATTGAAAATTTGTTGAACGATTTTCCTGAGATTAAGATTACTCCTTTTTATCTTTCCTTATATTCCATAGCCTCCAAAAACCTTTTGGCCCTGTGCCAAAGCTGCGTCGAAGGTCGGTCGTCGTCATAGCGACGAAAATCAAGTGCGACGTTTGACGTGTGTCATGTATACCTATATAAATTATACCGCGTTTTCTACGCACGTGGAAATTATTAGCTTAACGTTATGCAAACCTTTATTTAGTCCATATAAAGATTCGTCGATATATCATATATTAGAAAGAGAGAGAGAGAGAGAGAGAGGAAAAAAATGACGCACTATTAGATTTGTAAAAAAAAAAAAATTGCACACAAATTTGCGATCTATAAAATTTTTCCATCCATTTATAATATGATATCTTATCTGCAGATTTCGTGTCATTATTATCGTCACTCTAGTTATATTATGCTATACTCGATTCCCGAAAAAGATTAGGTAGGTAGGTAGGTATAGGTACGACTTATCGTTCCCGCTGCAGGAGATATCGTAAAATAGAAAGAGATGATTTTGCCGATACGTTAAGAGTCGCCGAAAGAAATGATAATAAAATTTAAAAAAAAAAAAAAAAAAAGTTTCTGAAAGTAAAAAAAGAAAGAAAAAAAATCGTCGAAATTATTCAATTCGATTTTTGATGATTGAAAATTTGAATATAAAAATAGCGAGCGTACGAATTCAACAAAGTCGCGTCTATCTAGAAGTATTGGGATCATGATTGCAGCGGTGGCTCGTAACCCGCACAAATTATTGGCATCCGTTTCCGGTTGAACTGGGGTCACTCCCTAATATTCTCTTCTCAGTTGTTAAATCAGCTAAATATAAACTACGCAAATAATTTGATCAAATTGCGAAGATCCTATATATTCTATCTGCAGTGTAGGTATATATGTACGAACGTTGGTCCCCGCGCAAGGTCAGGACTAATTCTAAGCAACAAAACCGCTTAGACCGACTACCCCTTTTCATCGTTTCCTATATACATACCTACTTATATATACTTATGTGTATGTAATGTGTATAATAAGCTTACTTACTTAATTACGTTACGAAATTAATTGAAAACACAAGCTTCAGCCATGAAACCACCGCGTGATTATCAGCTACCGAGATTTCTTACCTATAGACCGTATACCTACTCATACTCATACCCTCTTTTTTTATTTTATTTTTATTTTTATCAATCGGAAATTAGTTATGACTAATATCTGTGCTAGATCATTATTATTCAATCACATCTCGTACTATCGTAGCCAAATGCCAATCATTTAAAATCGCATATCTTTCTGCGCTCTAAGTGCTTTCGCAATTTTTTTTCTTCTTTTTTTTTCGTTCTCTTCCTCTTCCTAGCTCATCCTTTTCACACTAGATATATAATCGTCTGGACTTCCCAACGGTGTAATTGTTGCTGATACGATCTATGGATTTAGTATCTGTGATTCGATAATGTCGAAAATTTGAAAAACTTCTCTATATGGCAGATTGAATGAGTTTTCGTTGATTAGATTGATCCGAATATTAAACAAATTAGGTAATAGCTGGCGAGGGTGAAAAATAAAAAAATAAGTGAGTGGAAATACGAGGAATGAAAAAGAAAAAAAAAAAAAAAACTGAAAAAAAATTGAACTCGAAAAAAAAAAACAACAAAAAAAAATGGTCAAATTTTTTGGCATCAGCTCGCGCGGGGACTGTTGAGCTTTGAAAAGCGCGAAGCGCCAGTAGGTATTAAAAATAAATACCAGGCTGACGCATTACGCGAAGATATCTTCGCTCGAAATAAAATACAAATATAGATCGACGTGGGCCAAGAAGTTAGAAGTAGAAGTAGAAAAAGAGGAAAAAGAAAAAGAAGAAAAAAAAAGAAGAGGTCTATACCTTCATATACGCGCAATAATACGCGCGGTTATATTAGCGTAGGTAAAATACATAGACACATATGTTAGTCTACGATTTACGGTAGGGATATACATACCTATACCTACACCTTATATCTGTGTCTGTATGTCTGACGTGAGGCCAACGATCAAAAGCCCAGGCGATCCGAGAACGAATCCAGAATTGTATAACTGGAGGATTACGATTTTCAAATAAACAAGTCAATTATATTTAGAACAACGTGCTTTAGCCAACGATTGCGCATATATTCTTACCGCAAAGTTTTGCGGTTTTACGGAATAAAAATAAATAAATTTAAACCAAATTGACATTATATAATTTAATATATTTTATGTAAAACTATTGTGAAGAAAAAGAAAGAAAAAATGAAAAAAAAAAAAAAAAAAAAAATCTGAAAAGAAAAAAAAAAATGTGTATTGTTTTTTTCTTCGGGCTTTGAGCCGAACTTTTCGAAAAGCTCTGGACGTTGGCCACGAGAATTAAATAGCATAGAGTTTAGTCAGAAAGAAACTTCACTGACAGACATGAGTTATTTTCTCACCGTTCTGTTTTTTTAATTTATTTATTTATTTATTTTTAAATAGATTGTTCGATTATACATGTTCAGAAAATTTGGCCTAATGTTTCGATCGTATGAATCAACTTCGACGCAGGAAATAGAGAAGCGAGAGTTGCATACTTTTAGGATCGAAGGACACGCTCGGACGTATAGATGTATAAACCGTTTGTTTTAATCAGCATTAAAAATACATCGCGATAATGCGTTTCGTTATAATTAGAAATCAATTTATTTCTTCAAGCTTACAAAAAAAAAAAAAAGCTCATAGTGTTTTACAGAATTAGGTATACCTACTCGATAGAGAAATTTCTCAAAGTCGAACAAATAAAAGAGAGAAGAGACAAAAAAAAAGTAAAAATCGTAATTCTTTAACGAGTTTACTATCCGGTTAAATAATGCGTCAGTGTGTCGTGTAGCTGCCAAACGCCGGGAATTATTATGCTTCAAAGGTCGAAAGGTGCTCCGAAAATAGAGTATATATGGTAAACGGTAAATCGTTGGTACACCAAAACATGAGGAGAGAAAAAAATGTGAAAAATAAAATAGAGATCAATTTTGTGCATGATCGATCCTCAAAAAAATGAAAAAAAAAAAAAAAAAAATTGGCTCACGAATGACAAACTAATCGCAGTTTCGAATAATTTCGCAAAAACTTGAAATTTGTTTTCAAAATTGAAAAAAAAAAAAAAAAAAAAAAAAAAATTCAAAAACTTTTGGTAATAGGATTTTATTCTTCATCAAATACCTAAATTGATGACATTTTTTTGTTTAGAATCTAATTTTTACCACGTAAAAATTTCGCGTATTTCGAATATTTACTTCGCTGTTAAATTTATCAACAGCGAAAAGTTTATCGAAAAGTGATATTGATTTTTGACAGCATCTGTTACGATGCACAACATTTATTCTAAAACTTAGAGTTTCGTCGACCGACAGCTGCCGCGCGCTACTTATATAAGTGTGTACCAAGTTATTACTTATCGATGTGTCCCATACCTATAATACATCGTGAGCAAACGACGCAAAGTATTACGTAAATAAAGAATTTTAGCAACGATTTTTATTTTTATTTTTTCCTCCTTTTTTTTCGCGCTCTCTAGCTCTCTCTCTGTCTTTCTTTTTACGTAGCGCATTTCCCCTTTAATAGAACAGCGATTAGAGATATTGTATACCTGTATTCGCAATGTTATTTTTTTATTGTCTTCAGATAAGAAACTGTGAAACTATACATTTACCTACTCAGATACTTCAGTATCTTTTCCTTTTTTTTGTTTTTTTTTTTCGTTTTCTTCAACGTGAGCAATCGTCGTTGAAAAACTTCTATACGTGCAACGTGCTATACTATATGTAGCGGGATAGATATATTATGTTCATGTTTTATTTACTCTGTTATCTACATACGCTATATTGTATTGGTTAATTAATATGTTCTAAAGATACATGTGCGAATTGGTAAAATCGACATATCTCTCCTTTTTGTACGGTGGACTTTATACAGTATGAATAGACACAGAGCACAGGTAGGAAATGAATTTTTTTTCTCAGATAAATTTGATCCATCAGCATAGATCGTTATTTGTAACCGTTATGTTAAAATAAAGAAAAAATCAAAAAAATGAAAAAAAAATAAAACAAACTGCGCGAAAATTTATTCAATAGACAAAATTCTGCACTTATTCTACTTGAGTTCTCAGAGACTCATTCATATGTAGATACATGACTACGAATTCCATTTATTAATTAAAAAAATAGGAATTTTCATAGCCAGGATCTAGGGGCGTTTATTATGCGCTTACGACTAAAATTAAGATTAATACCAAGGTCGCGTAAATTGCGAGTCGTTTCCGTTTAATACCGTCACGTCTAAGAACGTACTTACTTTTCTCTCTCTCTCTCTCTCTCTCTCTCTCTCTCCATCTTATCTGCAATACTGGCAAACCTATCCTCCACAATTAGCGCAATTTAAATTCACTCCGAACTCACTGTCATGATTTGCTTGACAGACAGCATCCACTGTTTACGCAGGGATGTTAAATATACAGTAACGTCACCGTCTATTATTCTCCCACTATAGAATACCTCCACACCTTCTGTATTATCAGTAGCGTAGATAATAGGGCGTTTAAAATTGCGAGCATGAGAAAATGGGAAAAAATAAAACAAAAAAACTCATTCCTTCGTTCAAAAGGTTTGATAAAAAAGAATATATATATATATGAATCAAATCCCAATAAATTATGTATGTAGGTACTTATACTTTTTTTACGACTCTTCGGTCGAATCGAAAATTGAAAAAGGAATAAGAAAAAAAAAATGTGAATAAATCGACTTTGTGAATCCCAAAAATGTTCAAACTCGTGATCTTAGGTTTCTGTTAATTTCTAAAGCATGGGACGATGCGCCGCGGCTTTTGGATATGTACCTTCTTCGCCGTTTAACACACGCTAAAATGTTGAGCTAATATACGAGTTAAAGTGGCTCATAACGTCTTGTATGATTGTAACGTGTAGATAGTTAGACCTAACCGAACCTAATAGAAACGAAGTAATCTTGCTCAGTGGCGAAAGAAGAAAAATAAGTGGAAGAAGACGAAGACGAAGACGAAAATGAAGATGAAGATGAAGACGAAGACGAAGACGAAGACGAAGATGAAGATGGAACGCGTGGTGTTGTTCGCACATTAGTGACGTTGTCCGGTGTTTCTTCTTCTTCTTCGCACGTGACGTAGCGAGTATCATTTGCTCTTCCTATATTCGCGGTCTGGTATATAAGGAGGTGTCCTCAAAATATTCAAACAGTTTGGCACCGTCCCGCGGTTTTGTCCACTTCGCCGCGTGGTTCTTATAGAAGATAACAAGTTTGAGTTATGAGAATAATACGAGAATACTAATACTCCGACTTTATTATTTATCGGAGTAATAGTCGCGCACAAGTTTTGTTTTACTACTTAAAGTCGCGCAGTACCTACTTTTGTTTAAATTTCTACAAAAATAAATTGAATAAAATAAGAAGATTATGTTCTCGCAATGAAAGGTCCGCGGGAAGTTTTATACAGTTTTTCGTCTTCTTATACTCGATCGACAATCGACTATATAAAATATAGTTATCGCAGTGTTTCTTTTTAAATAATATATTCTATAGTGAAAATTGAATTGTTTTTTTTTTTTTTATTTTTACTTTTATTTATTTTTACAAGTGAAATATTATAATATCATGGTGTTACTACGACCGATGTTAACTATAAGTGGAGATATGCTGACAGGAACTTTACTACTCGTTGACAATTGACGTAAAAATAGTGAAAATTAATTTATTGTTAGGCCAATTTAAAGAAATCATCGAATAAAAGGAAAAATAAAATTCATCAGATAATATAATAGAGGGAAAAATAAAACAAAATTTCATCGTTTTATACTGATTGAAAATAAACAAATCTATTAAACAATAATCGCAGATCACAATGGGGAACGGTGGAAGTGCGTTGGACGTGGAGATGAGTTCTTTGTCTACATCAACCACCGATCGTCCACAAATCAGGGTTAATATATTTATTTATAAAAAGTAAACCATAGTCGATCGAAATGCTCTTGATTTTAATTTTTTTTTTTTATTTCTTATTCTTTTATTTTATATTTTTTATATTTTATTATTTCTTCTCTATTCGATTCAGCAAAAATTGATCTGGCCGCTTCTTCCTCCTCTTTTCTTTTTTCATCCTATTTTTTTTTTTATTTTCTTTCAGTTTTTATTTCTTATTATTTTTTTTTTTTTTTCAATTATTTTTGAGGCGTTATAATATAGATTGAAAAAAAATTGGGGTTTCGTATTTCTATTGCTCAACCGCTTTCCGGAAGCCTCTAACGCCCACATGGCTTGTGGCTGATCGTTGAAACGCTTCGCTGGCACTAGACACGTTCGTGATACTTGGCAAGATCCATCCACGAATCACAGTAGCAAATAGTTACACAACATTGCTCTGCGATGTTATAAATATATTGTTTTTTAGACATGTTACGATCAGGCGGTGGGGAAACGGGCAAGGGGGGGTCGAGGTAAGAGGGAAAAGGTGGGATACACCTTTTATAAACAAAATATATTCTATGTATAATATATATATATATGTATAGTTATACATATACATATCCTATATATATATATATATATATATATATATATATGTATATTTAAACACTTCGTTTGCACACATCTATCCAATATATCATCATCGTTGTCGTCGTCGTCGTCGTAACCATTGGGAGGTTTCATAGTGCCAAAAATTCTGCGACAGAGTTAAGGCCTCGCAAATATTACATCTATACGATGGTTTCGCATTGTTTTTTTTTTTTTTTTTCGGTTTTGTTGCTGTAATTAACAAAAGTCTCGATCGCATATTGATTGAGTGAAAAATTCGTGTATATATGTATATGTGTGTATGCTGTTTTTTTTTTTTTTTTTTCGTTTTCGATTTTTCTTTCTTTCTTTTTTTTTTATATTTGAGAATTGACGCTGTGCCATCGTCCCTCTTTTTTACTATAGCTTTGTATTATAATCATGAAAAAAAAATATCATTTACCATTATTTTTTTTGTAAACAATTGAAACCTCAATTTTTGAATTTTTGAATTTTTTTTATTTTTCAGAGAACGCCTATGCGCCCAATGATCGCTGAATACGACCCGAAGAAGCACGGGGTGAAAACAGAACTCTCAGACATGATGCTCACCAAGTAAGTGTTTTACTCCTTCATAGAAATAGGCACCGATTCAAAAAGGAACAAGAGAAAAAGAAAAAGAAAAACGAGAAAAAAAGAGAAAAAACGAAACATTTCGATAATCAATCTGAGTGATTATTGAAAATCGAATAATTATTCGATAGTCAAGTAATTCACTCTTCTGCTACTGCTACTTACTACTACCACTACTACTATTATGTACAGCCGTATCATCATCATATATATGAGCTTTATTGCGATATATAATATGTGACTACATACTATATCCGAGAATACATATATATATACATAATATTATATAATTAATCATATGATATCGCAATAAAACGTGAGTGACCCCCCAGAGGATCATATATTGTGCATTTACCTATTTTCATAAACATATATCCATACATTATATATCATTATTTTGTTTGATAAATCAATATCTTTTATATATCATTCATTATATAGTTATCTTTACCTAATCGCATACTGTCTGATTGCCCATGGCGTTGGATTCAATGAATCGATTTAACGGTATATCGGTTCATCACGACTCTTCTACCTATAATAACAACCATCCAATTACACAATATCGATAAATTTCATCTTTATTGAAATTGGGGTGCATGATCGCATTTATACGGTTTGGGAGTCGTGAAACCGTTTACCTCTGATCCGGGCGCATATATATAGGTATATATATTTTTATATGTATATTTATATATATATATATATACAGAGAGAAATTATTATTATCTACTTACAATTTCTTTTATATACCAAAATTATGGGCTATTTCGACAAAAATCATTATGATCGTTTGTTACAATAATGATAGTACTTGACAATAAATCACATCGCAAATCACCGGTCATTATTATTTTTCAACATAATGTAGTAAATACGTATGACAAAAAAAAACAAACAAAAAAAAAATAGAAATTCGTTTTTCTCATCAAACCAGCATGATTACAATATGTAATTGAGATTTTAGCGTATACGTATATATATGGTTAGTATATATACCTAATAATTATTTGGTAAAAAAACGTTTTCGTGTTTCGTGATTTGGTATTGCAAGTATAATACACATCATCGCAATCACCTCATTATAAGGCTGATTTTGATTGGCTTTAGACCCATAATAATTACCATATATACATTATATACCTATATCCGCATATCATGTACTGCATTTGCATACCTATATATATGTAGGTATTGTTATGATATACATAGAGCTTTGGCAATTATGGTATTAATTTTTTTTTTTTTTTTTTCTATCGGTTGTCTTTCATGCGTTTTATAATTAATTAGTTGATTAATTGATTAATTAATTTATTGATTAATTAATAACAATATATTATACACATATTATAATAATTGTATTGTCTTCCATCGCATAAGTCTAGCTTATTGTCAATCCATTAACCAGATATGTTACTCACAAGACTAACAAGTATTATTATTCATTTCTTTTTTTTCTTTTCTTATTTTTAATCGAAAAAATCAGCGGAAAAAAACTAGCAACAAAATATAAATGAATAAGAAAAATAAAAATAGGGTAAAAATGAATTTTCACACATATCGCAGGGTCGATAAAATTGCGAGCGGACGCGTATATATGTTTAGAGATTCGACAATCTTTGAAGCGCAGACTTTAGACGAAATTTGACAAATTCGGTGTATCTAGTTTAACAATAAAAATATTCCCCATTAAATTTTTTTTTTTTTTCCTTCTGCTGTTTTGAATAAAAACAATTTTTTTTTTTATCTTCTTATTTTTCTATACGGAGGTGAAGATGCGACCGGAACATTTTCATTCGTTGAAACACACACCGTAAAGATCACGCAGTATGCAAACAAAATTTTTGTTCATAATCGATAAAAAGAAACTAAAAGAAAAAATCTGTCTTTACTGTATAATATGTGCATTTATATGATTCCAGACATGCGAATAGAGTCCGGTATAGATTCGGGCTCTATGAAGTGCTCTGAGTATTAACCGAAGGCGCAAGTGCCGCAATATCACTCTCGTGAAAAAAAAAAAAAAAAAAAACAAAAATCCAAAATTCGAAAAAATAAAAAAAAAAGTCAAAAAACCAAAACAAACAAACAAAAAAAAAAGTAAGCGGAAATTTACCGAAAAAAATCAATTTAAATCACAGATATTATATGAGCCGAATGAATTGTTTAATATTTTCAATGTGTAACCCTTTTTGTCAAGCGCAATGTTTTGTAAACGGCTTGTTAGTCGTCGTACTGCGTCGTGGCGCTGGGCGTCGGTGATGCAGTGCGGTGGTTGCAGCTGCCTCTAGGCGTCACAGATTCACGCGTGAACGCGTGACGTGTCACGTGTCACGTGACACAAGACTCTTTCAGAGCTTTCTTGAAAGAAAGCTCCACACCTAAGGAGAGAAACTACCGCACCAACGGGTACCTACACACCTACCTTTACGATCTATAACTTTATTGAATAAATACCATAAATTATCGTCTTGAAAATGAAAATGAAAATGAAATTGAAAAAAAAAAAAAAAAGAAAACTCCACTGTGCTAAAACAACGACAATATAGTATTTTTCACATCGATGGTTTCCATTTCTTGTACATTTTATTTTTTCAAAATCCAAAAAAAAAAAAAAAATTACAAAAAAAAAAATTTGCATAAAGTAATACGAAAACAGCTGTAAAATTTTCTGTTATAGTCGTGTGTCAGCTGCGTACGGTGGCAAATTATCAATACCACGCGGGACCGCGGTACATTATAGATTTTTACCGATCGCTCATCGATTTCTATTCAGATTATTGAATTTTTGCAGATGTATAATGTTCACTTTTGATTTATCGATCGATTTTCGTTATATACATATCATTATTTTCATTATTACTATTTTGAAGAATATTTTTAGCTTGCCACCGGTGCCAATTTGCAACAAGTCTGTACATACTACCACTTGTGCAAGTTATTCTATTAAATGAACAGATTTTGTGCTATACAGGTATAACTGGCAAATCGGTGTGTAGAAAAATTGATTTTATAAATTCCGACGTATAGAATTTTTGGTTGAAAATTTTCTTCGCATTGTTTTTTCTTACTTATTTTTTTCGTAATAATTACATTTGCCTCGCGATTATTATCGTTGTTTAATAAAATAAGAGAGCGCATAAGAGAGCGATCGGCGCGTACGATTATCAGATTGATTACTAACCGAGCGAACGCGTTTTGAACACATAATAAGTAAGAAATATGATTTACCGCGTTATTTTTTTCTTCTACATAATACGGTTGAATAATTTGTAGAATAATTATTTCGAGGATTACGCGTTTTCGTAATAAACGATATAATATATATGTCCATGTTATATAATTTGCACCAGTGGAGTATTGCTCTTGATGCAAATCGAACGCTCTTCGTCGAGTCAAAGTAATAAAAAATGATTTCGAAAGAACAGAAAAAAAGAGGAGATTAAATAAAAATTCAAAAAATTCAAGAAACTTAAAACACACGCACACACACACACACATACACATATACACATACACATACATATATACACAATGGGCATCGGTGAACACGCACGAATGTTGGGGATTTCATAATACATATATGATGAACAACATTTTATTTATGAAACCTACACGTAATTCTAGCGTTAGAGTTTTTTAATTTTTTTAATTTTTTAATCAGGATATAACATAAAATAATACACAAGATGATACCCTAAATATTAAGAGACGCCAGTATTACACGGCTCGATTAATTTCTGCACCGATGGTTTATATAAGTATAATAGTTACAGGAATAAAATGAACGATCCCCTATTTCAACTACGTTGTGAATAATTATTATCTTATAGTATAAATAATTAAATATAGATAACATTGCACGAATTCATTTCCTTCATTTATACATATTGTTCTATTATATGTATATGTACTACATACATTACTTCATTTTGCCTGCTGCTGTGCGTTGATATCGGCTTGCTATTTAATTTTTTCGTCCTAAATGATGGTTTTCAAAAGAAGAAAAACAAAAAAGAAAAACATTATTTCTTTTTCTATATCTTTTTATTTTATTTTATTTTATTTTATTTTTCCTAGTGAGCAGTGTAATACAGGCTACATAATATGTTAGCTAAATAATTTTAAGATACACTTAACACTTTTACACACTTTTCTAGCTCCGGACACGATTAAAACTATCGAACGTTCGTTTCTGGTCAGTCAAGTGTAACTTAAAATTAAAAATATTTCAGGCTCTATATAGATATAATTATATTCTCTCCTTCCTTGCATCGTGTAGTTATCATTAGTTTATTTTTTGTGGAATATGAACTTTCATAGAAAATTGATAGTTTGTCTCATATGTGTATATTTCAATTTCAATTTGAAAAAATTTTATGATTCTTGAAAAAAATGAGAAAAAAAAAATTTTATAAATGAATTTTATAAACTTCATCACTACTATGTTAAATTAAATTTTTTTCGTTGCATCTAAAAACAGAGATAAAAAATGACCGAGAATTGAGAGAAAACAAAAAAAAACTATCAAATTCCTTAGATCGTTCATCGCGGAGTAAGTCTTCAAATAAATGTGTTTGCTTGAATCGCTGAAATTGCTCAGTTATGCCTATGATCGGGATCGCGATCATCGATGTCCATCACCAATCACTAACACTAATGTATACCTATTATTGTTGAATGTGATTTTTCATTCGTTTGCTATTCAACCAGCATATACCTATATACCAGCTATACCTACCTAATAAAAACATACGCAAATCACACTTACGTACCCTTAAATATATATATACGAATATACCTATATCTACCTATATACCAACTCAAACATAATTACGATAATTTTTTTGAAACTAAATAAAATATAGATGAGAACAGAACAGAACAGAATAAGACCTTGTATACCTATTACTATAATATTATATCTACGATAAGCTGATAAATGCCGTGTTTAAAAAATTCCAGAGCCTTTTCTTACCCTATTCGTTTTACAGATACAAATGTGAGAAAAATGACGTGCCCATCAGCGTCACCAATGGGTCGACCCTCCCCCTCGTCGAGAGACCCGACGATGAGGAGGCGGCTCTTTACGATCCATTTGAACACCGGAAGCTGGCTCATCCAACTTCTGACGCGGACACCCTCATTCATCTCCTTAAGGGTAGTCTGGGATCTGGCATCCTGGCGATGCCTTTGGCTTTCAAAAACTCTGGGCTAGCTTTTGGTCTAGTAGCTACATTTTTCATCGGTGCTGTTTGCACCTACTGTGTTCATATATTGGTCAAATGTGCACACGCTCTATGCAGGCGGACGAAAACACCCAGTCTTGGTTTTGCTGATGTTGCAGAAGCCGCGTTTTTGGTCGGACCAGAACCCGTTCAAAAATATGCAAGACTTGCCAAGTAAGCATTGCATCATATCTCTCTAATCTCATCCCTTTATCACTTTCATACAGAAATACTAATTCTCGTTCCTTTCTTACAGAGCGACGATCAACACCTTCCTGGTAATAGATTTGCTAGGATGTTGCTGCGTCTATATAGTATTTATCGCTGACAATGTCAAGCAAGTATTCGACTACAACATGGGCTATGGAGACAACGACGACGGTATCAACGTAAGAATATTCATGGCTGCGCTACTACCGCTGCTATTAATATTGTCACTGGTCAGAAACCTGAAATACCTTGCTCCATTCTCGATGTTTGCTAATTTCCTTATTGCCACTGGTATGGCCATTACCTTCTACTACATCTTCCGAGACCCTCTCAGCATGGAAGACAGAGTCCAGTTCTCATCCTGGCAACAACTTCCCGTATTTTTTGGCACTGCAATCTTCGCTCTTGAAGGCATCGGTGTTGTGAGTATCAATGTCCATTCATCTTTCATCTTTTTCATCTTATATTTGAAAAACTTGGCAATTTATTAACGAGCGATTAAATTTGTGTCTCACAGGTGATGCCATTGGAAAACAACATGAGGACCCCAACCCACTTCATCGGTTGTCCCGGAGTATTAAACATTGGAATGTTCTGCGTTGTGACCCTCTACAGTTTGGTCGGCTTCTTTGGTTACATGAAATACGGAAATCTAACGGAAGGATCTGTGACTCTGAATCTGCCTAAGAACGAGATCTTAGCTCAATCCGTAAAGCTGATGATCGCTTTAGCCATTTTCTTCACATACGGTCTACAGTTCTACGTCCCAATGGAAATCATTTGGAAAAATATCAAGCACCGTTTTGGCGCCAACAAATTGACCGCAGAATACATCGTCAGAATTTGTCTAGTTATATTTACAGTCCTTCTGGCCATAGCGATCCCAAAACTTGGACCTTTCATCTCGCTAGTCGGCGCAGTCTGCTTATCAACTCTGGGATTAATGTTCCCTTCAATAATTGAGCTCGTTACAGTATGGGAGATGGAGAATGGTTTAGGAAGGTTTAACTGGAGGTTGTGGAAGAATATTGCCATCATATGCTTCGGGATACTTGGTTTTATCACCGGATCGTACGTCAGTATTGAAGATATTGTTCACGTGTGGGGAGAGGCTGCTCCGAAGGAGGCTATCAGTCAGGCAGCAAATCTCACTTCAACATTGTTGTTGGAAACTACAACTATGTTTTCTACGCAGTAACATAACTCTGGAGTATTATTTCATTATCGTACTAATTCACGGAGTTTCGTGAGCCCCCTTACTCATAATGATCAATCGTCGATCTATGAGTAGAGAAGTAAGTGTTGGGCGTAGTGTCGCAGTGTAATATGCCTTTCATTTTTTAACGCCTAATAATAATTGATGAAACAAGTTATAAGCTGAAGTAAAAAAATGAAGAAAATAAGGAGAAAATTAGAAGCAAAATTATAAAGATGCCACACGCCACACGTAGAGAAAAAAAAGAGATAAACAAAAAATGAAGATAATATTGTATTATAATCTTTTAGAAGAGAAAAAAAAGGAGAAAAATATTAACTAATTTCATCATTAGTAAAGGGAAAAGAGATTCTAGTCTCTTAGGTCTATGCGGCGCACCATAAAACTTGCCATTTATCTACCTATTTAAAACAATATAAAACAGCATGTATACGGTTTTTATTCATGAGAATTAAGATTGTATAATATCGTCGATATACCTACACTCGTTTTTGAAATTTAAATTCATGAGGATAGAAAGTATAGCTAAATGATAAATACTAGTAAGTATAAATTTTGATCGAAATTCGAAGCAGAATCTCGTACCGATATACTATTATAAAGAAATAAAGAAATAAAGAAGGGAGAATATAGAAAAGAAAAGTTATATTATGGCGGTGCCGTTCGGGGCCTTATTCTCTTTTTGTAAATATTATATATTATAAATACATATACGTTATACATACATACATACATACACATAATACATGCGTAGATACATACAAACATTAAAGCATTAAAACATTAAAACATACAAACATGAAAACATAAACACGTGAATAATTAACGCATCTTGACATTATTATACATGTTACATTTTAGACTAGAAGCGATCTTGCCTTGTACGAAGCGTAGACATGAATCGTAGTAGCTAAGTTTTAGTTAGCTAACTACCTGGGCGAATTTCATAACTTGTTCGATCCTATGATATGATATGATATTTAATATTAATTTATATAATATTGTAAGCGAACTTGTGATGAAAGGGGCTCAGCGCGTCAAGGCAACCCTAAGGCCCCTCTGTGATTGGCTACAGGGCGGAGCGGGAACTGTTCCACAACCCTGTGGCAAATTCATATTTAAGTTCATTCTTTATACACGTCTACATTATATGCAAGTTTCTTATAAGACTTTCAAAATTACTTTTCATTGATTCAATCATTCGTAATGAATTGTAATATTTGCAAACTTATGAAATCTAATGAAACAAGCAAGCAATGGGAATCCCCTGTTAATACGAGCGATGTGAAAGTTTGAAATTTATTAAATTAGCATGTAGATTATCACCAATAATTAGAATTTAAGACATCGCTCGTTAGTATTAGGGGATTTACAAGCCGAGAGACTCTTTGCTTCTATAGGGTAGCATATTAGATTATAGTAATTTTTCATTCGTCGGAAGGACATCGTACATTTCAATATTTAATTAATTAATTAATATTATTATTATTATTATTATTATTATTATTATTATTATTATTATTGTCATCATTTTGGGTCGCCGATTGATTTTTGTTTGTTTATTTTTTTCAAACTTAAATAATCGGAATATAAGGCCCTAAATACGCACGTAACATGATTCGTAGACACATATACAACATATATGCTATAGAGAAAGTATTAATTATTATATATCGCGTATAGTAGTTTGCCGAGGAACGTTATTATTTTTATTTTTCAATTATTATTATTATTATTATTTTTCTTTGTCCTATTCTCGTTTAATTGCTCCTCGGTTATAATACTATAGGAATGATTATTGATTCTTATATCTACATCCCATCTAAAGTTGAGAAAAAAAAACAAAAAAACAAAAAAAAAAAAAACAAATTCCGTTGTTTATTAGATGTAAAGACTTCAGAAAAATAGGTGAAAAATTTCGGTAAATAAATTTAAAGGAGTACATAGAAGGAAAAAAAAAATAATAAGAACACAACGCGTAACTTTATAATATCTTGATGATTGTGTGTTTCTCGAGTTAAATATCGACGATTTGAAAATTTCATTTGAAATAATTAGAGAATACTTTTTTTTTCTTTTTTTTTTTCTTTCGGGAATAAAGAAATAAAATTACAAAAATAAGTAAATAATAACTGAACAATGTGTTCGATTTAAAAAATTAGCTTGGATGAAAGGAAAGATCGAGTATTATTTTTTTATTCGTGCCTTGGGACTATAGATAAAAATAATGTACAATTTCGCCTTCATATGAACAAGAGAGACGTACTGAAAAATATTAAATATATATATAGAAAAAGAACAGAAATGAATAATTACAAAAAAATAAAAAAATTCAAAATGAGATACAGAAAATACAATAAAACGTTGTTACTTTTGAAATCGTTGTTGCTCGTTATACATACCTACATTATAATAGCTGTATGTAAAATTGTACAAATATTAATGTACAAATCAGAAACAAAAAAAGTAAAAAAATAACGTGTTAGAGCTTTGCGATGTATTTTTTTTCCTCGTAAAATGCTCTCGCGCAATAATGAAAACGCGCCCTTCGGAAAGTAGATTTTTTAAATTAAGATAAGAAGAAGAAACAAAAAAAAACGGAAAAATACATGAAAATAAATTTACGGAATGAAGTTTATAAAATTAAGAAAAACGAGGCCGGCTTTTTAGGTATGTGAAATTAAAAAGCGGCAATTTCCTAGTGAGAATCGTACAAAAAAAAAAAAAAAAAATACAATCTACGTTATAGAATTATGCGAGACAGGGTGTATGTTGTATATTTTTTGCATATACGAATATCGGAGATAATTTTGTATACTCCGATAGGCCGGAATGTAACTAATGTCAGCTTGAACCTTATGGTTTTTCATCGGATGAGAAGAGTAGGCAAAATTTAAAACGAAAAATGAAAAAAAAAAAAAAAAAATTGACAAAGTTCCGTAAGGTACGCTACTGCACTAGCGCCCAGTTGTAACAATATATTCATTGATTATATTGTTACCTCGATTCTTCCTTTAGTCATTTAAATAGTTTCCTATAGGCTATATTATACATTATACATTATACATATATTACATACATAGATAATGTTATATAATTATTCACTAGCAATTGTATATTATAATGTTGATGGAAGTATCTTGATAAATTATTACTATACATACATAATATGTATAATTATTAACGGACTAATGCTGGATATAAGACAATACAATAATTACACTGCCATTGTATTGATTGCTTTTAAAAGTACGGATTCATAGATTCTTCATCTGCAATTATATTATTTTCCTTTTTTTTTTTAACTTGTTTTTTATGTTTTATTTTTTATTCTCCTCATCATTATACCTATCTACAAGCGACTTATTATCGCTCAACGCTTTTACGTGTTATACATGATACATATATATATATACAGAATCTAGAGTTACGATTGATCGGGAAGAAGGTGTTGCAGTGCAGTGGCAATACCCAATGTTTAGATAGTTGTGTTTTTACAGATGTAGATATATACCTGTTTTGTGTATACAGTTATTTTATTAATTATACTATATATATTATTATATTTAAATAAATAATCGATTGATTTACAATATACTACTATATAATACATCATTTATTTCCTCGAAATATAATCCATACTATATTAGAATTCATTGAATTATCTGCATTGCTAAAACTTGTCTGACTTATTCTAAGTAAACAGTTCTTAGAATCGTTAACGTAACTCGTTATACTAATATCCTTGGATCAATAAAATTTGGGCAAATAATTTATTTCGCTTGCGTCAATATCAGCAGCATATATTAACATACATATAGCAACAGAGGTGAATATATTTTTCTTGGTAAATTCATCGAGCATAGTATAACGTGTTCATCTTCAATTGATCGATAAACAATGATTATATGACGAATTTCATGATTGTAGTATAGATATAATATTGTAACTGAAACCAATACGTATAAATATCGGTTACGTAATGTTTACCGGTTCAATCGAATCTATAGGCCCGTATCGAATTTCCGAACCGTCGGTATTACGTAATCTTGTGGAAAAAAATAATACTGAATAACAATAGATATATGTAGCTATGTAAATCAAGTTTATATAAGAATCGTACGCCTGGGCAACGGCAACTCGCACTACGTTGGTGTAACCGAATACACATCCACACCCGCTTCATCCAGAGATCAAGATCATACTTTTGATCGAAATAAGCCGAATAATTTGGATTCTGATTCTCCAGAGGGTAGAGATTACAGAAATAAACTTAACAATGGTCTTTCTTTCAGCATTTATTTATATTAACAATTTATACGTTGACTAATGATAGGAAAGGAGAGTAAAAATTTAACAAGCATTTTCTCGTGGGGAGTAAACTCTGGTTCGTTTTTATAATGAATCTCTGAAACGCCACGTCAGACTAGTTATCACTTGAGACGCATTCCGCTGCACTCGGAGTCTGGTAACTGTTGAGGCAGGTTCGCGACTACTGCAGTGTGCGAATAGTAGTTCAAGATTGAATATTTTCAACTTGGGGTATATATATTTCTATTTCGGTATTCGGTGTACCGCATGCATACATACATACATACATATTCGAAAATAGAAATCAACGACTGCGCTCAAAGTCTCTTATATTTATACCTTAGTTTCACTGCGAATATCCCTACCACAGATCGCAATATACGAATATACCTATAGCTATGTACGTGACTGCGGACAGGCATTCGATGTGAATCTAGAGACGGCCTCGAATATTTGTTTGCTGCAAGATATTCTATTCGCTGTTTGTATCCGCCACATATTATAGCTAGGCCAGCTAGCTCTATCGCTAGTTCTGATACCCGTGACTGGCGCGTTGTGGTACGGATGTAATTATCAATTATTTATCCCAATTGCAGTGTCATTGCCTTTTCAAAGATATATATAACGTGATTGTTATGAACTAAAGTGAGAGTGTATAATTCGGCTTACGCGCGATAACTGCAGTTATCAGTTTTCAATTCATTCGAATTATAATCATGTAATGAAGATATACATAGATCGAAGAAGAAAAAAGAAAAAAGAAAAATGTACTACATATCGACGGCTGCGTGGAATAACCGGCTATCTCAGAGTCCGGTTGAAAAAGCGGCTATCTCAGAATCCGGTTGAAAAAGCGGCTATCTCAGAATCCATTCGAAAAAGCGACTGTTGCCTATATTATTCATATAGGCACAGGCCGCTTTTTCGAATTGATTCTGAGATAGCCGCTTTTTCAACCGGATTCTGAGATAGCCGCTTTTTCAACCGGACTCTGAGATAGCCGGTTATTCCACGCAGCCGTCGATATTATATTGATATACTCTTTGAATATTTACAAAGTGACGTGTGCGAGACTGTACAACGGTGATGGTAAAAAAAAAAAATGATAGCCACAAACAATGCAGAGTCTCTTATCAATTTATAAATTAAAGTATCTCGATTATAAATTACTAAATTTTCCGCTATTCGCAATTTGTTCATAATTCGAATATAATTCATGGATAAGAATAATGGGCGAAACAAACGAATAAATGAACAATAATAAAGATAAAATAATGATGTGCAAGTATTAAAATTTCGGTTGTTCTAATTTAAAGGCGCGCATAATTTCTGCGCAGTGGCGCCTCCTTAACGCGTGGGAGTGGTTGACGTCGGGTAGTTGTAAAGAAATTTCAACGTGACAGGTCCTTTTGGTTTTGACGTTTATAATTAATCGAGGAGAGGATTAAAATAAGACAAAGTGGTTTGATAAGGATTTAACGAATTTGTTTAACGGTTTAATACTCAGTGTCGTCATTTTTAAAAGTCTTATTCGATACTGTGACATATATTTCACGTACACATTGACGTGTCTGTTAAATGGGGGGAGAGTCGTAGCGAAACGTCGAGACGTGATTTCCACGCTGTGAAATTAACTAGAGAGAAGAAAACTACGATGTGTTATTATACAAAATGAAATTATTCGTAAACAGTCGTGGTGAACAAAATAACGAAAACAATATGTCTAATGTTCAGTTAAATATGCAGGACAAAAAGGACTTGGACAAATTTACTAAATTTTTAGCTCTAAAGGCGGCTCAAATAATCGTACAATCGAGGTTAGGTGAAAAAGTCAACACCAAATGCAAGCCAAATTCTTCTGGTACTGATTGGGTGAGTTTCAACAATCTCATCACACTGATAATATCTCATATTAATTATCGATTAGTTCGTTAATTCGCGTATCAAATTACTGAGCCGAAAATACAATTAGATATTTCAAAATCTCTGCTCTGTTAGAGCTGTGCATTCAACCTTTACCTCCAACTTCGACTTTGAGTTTAACATATTAATTTAACGCGATAGTACTGTTAATTGATTTATGTAAGGAAGTCACATGCATATAATTACATAAAGTTCGACAGACTTCGTACTAGTTTTCAAAGTCGAATTTAAAAATTTAATTGGAAACGAAAAGAATAGAACATAAAAAGAAAAAAAAGACTAATTTCCACCAAGATTTTCGTAAATATTTTAATAAACATTTTTATTTGATTAAAAATCTGAACTCAGATATTGAAAGTCAAACATGCTTCACGCATGCAATAACTGAATGATTTTTGTTAATTACAATTCACGCTCTTACTCAATTTAACTACAACATATGTTACGCCGACGTGTTGATAAGAGGAAATAAAATGAAGAATTTAGGTTGCTTAAAATTGGGAATTATTATACAGCCGGTTGGAAACTCAATTGTAAGGAAATTATACGCGATATGAATTTCTTATTATTATTATTATGTAGTCGTTTTATCTCGCCAACTGATAGCGATGATATTAATTTTCTACTCGTATGTATTATTTCACGCTGTTTATTATTAACGTGTACATTTTTTATTCACCATTTCTTTCCTTGACGTATGTATACTCGCGCTCAGCTTGCTTACAAACAGCCGAGAAATGGTCTGATTTATTACATTCTAAAGATAACAACAACCTCGCAACCTTTACGTCGTTAAGCAACAAACCGATTTGACTCATCGCAATTTTCTCAATTCTCTGTTACATGTTTTCTTGATCGAATGACTAATCGTTGAATTAAAATTTATCTCTCATTTCTGTTCAATAATATATCTGTTCAATAATTAATTTATTAAAAAAAGCTGGAATCTGAGTTCGGTTTTTAAATTTAATAACAACATGATAAAACTGAATAATAGTCTAGCAACTCCCCCCATTCCTCTTCTTCTGTGTTTCCATAGTTCAATTTGGCGATACAAGATCTGCCTGAAGTTTTAACTGAAGCTAAGCGCGCCCTTTGCGGGGAGATAGTAAACTCGAGAATTCCACTCTGCGTGGAAATATCCCTTCGTACAATAGAAGGAGACACAATGGTCCTGGAAACATGGAGCTTGGGTGTTTTGCCAGAGCAAAGTGACCCTGCAGTAAGAGTAACTTACACGGTCTACAACAGGATGGGAATACTGTTGAAGTCTTTACTTTCGGTGACCAGGGTGACACCGGCTTACAAACTGAGTCGAAGACAGGGACCAGATTCCTACGTTATTTGCTACAGAATTTATATGGGAGAACCGCAGCTTCACACTTTAGGTAAAGACTTGAAAAAAGCAGCATTTGGTATAGAAAAAGAGACTTAACGACATGCTGAAGTCTATCGCTTCAATTAAACCTGAATTAATCCTCGTATAATTCTAGGTGATAATTACAAACACGTTAGAGTTGGCCAGCTTTGTACACCGGTGGGAACTATCCATCTATCAGTATCTTACAGAACAAAAATGACCATTTCTCCCACTCAGACTGGTAGGGATTCTATAATGCTTAAGAGTGATCACTTTCACTCTGATCTGAGTCCCAGACACGCTCGATACCAGCAAAGGTCCGTTTACTTTAAATGTAGATATGGTAATGGAAAGGCTTAGATATTATTTGTATTAGTAAACATGTTTACGTGTCAAGGTAACATCTGGATATCTTTGCATTTCTTTTCATCTGGTAAACTCGGCCGGAATCGTTTTATACTTTGATCGTATTATTTCTGTTCTGACGTCTTTACCTTGACCTTACACCTCGCATGTTGGTCAAACTCATTACGCGAATATTCTGCATGATTTTCATTTTCGAATCCATCATCACCTGCGATGTTATATAATTTGTATAGAAAGACCTTAAGTCAAAGAAACTAAGCATCTATTCTTGGAAATTACCAAAGAACAGATAGAGTCGTTACTTTTTTATGTGATTAAATAAGAACGTCAGGATTATGCAATCGCTTATTCCTAAGACTTTATAACTGTTAATATCTCTGTTCTGTTTTCTCTTTTTCTATCAGGTATATAAGAGAAGCACTTTTTCCAATCAAATAATTTTAACGTTTTAGCGAAGAGAACAATACTTCGTTGAGCGACACGATTAAAGTTGGAGCATTCGCAGTTAATAAACCTGTAACTGTCAACGAGGAGGACTTAGTTATTCCCGATGTTCCGTTCAGCTCTTTGTTAACACCGCGTCAGACCTCTCCTCCGCCTGTTCCCTCTGCTGAACCACAAAGTGCACCAGTAACGGCAGCTGTACCACAGACAGACAACATCAATGGAAACGGTGATAAAACATTGAACGGAAATTCAACACCAAAATGCAATTCGCAGAACGGATCGAGGCGAAGCAGCTGCTCGATGATGAGTGCTAACGACGATTTCATTATGGTAGACTTGGTAATTACTTATTTTTGTTGCATTAACAATTCTGCTTTTTATTTATAAATTAACGCCCAATGCTATACAGACAATATGGTTCATTTATTACTCAAGTATCACCAAATCACTTACCTTTTTACAAAGATTAGGGGAAATGTGGATTCATTCATCTGATATTATACTAAATACTGTGTATCAGGAATGGTGGCAATAGCAAGGCGGAAAAATAAACATATGTAACAGGAAGTTAATTTATTAACATTATATCTTGGAATGCCGTTGAACTTTGGCCAAGAAAACTTATACTCATTGTGCTGCATGACTAAACACCAGCAGATAGTAGTAGGCTGGAATAGTCAACTAAAATGCATCTGGTTACGGGCCATTGTTTGAACCATAGACAATGAATATTAAATTGAAACTAATATTAATATTGAAAATATAATTGGATTATAATATCTTTGCCCAAAGAATATCGATTTTATCAGGGAAAAAATGAGTTATTTATATACTTGCATGCAGGGTTTGTAAGATAATAATAAATGAAAAGAATGATTTCTCAGTTTTCTTTCTAAATTTTTTAGTATCGTTTAATATTTTCGTTTATTATGAATGGAAATGGAAAATAAACGTGAATGTTATTGTTTCAGAAAACTCCTTTCGCTGGTACAAACACAAACAGTGATCTTGGAACATTTTATCGTGAGTGTCAAAGCGCACCTCAACTACAAGCTTTCACAGAAGAAAGAACGCTGGCAGAACAAGTTGGCGACCTTACACAACAGCTAGAAACATTCGAAACAAATATGCACCAGTATGAAGATATTTTAACGTCTTTGTGTCAGACGGAAAATAATAATTAAAATATTAGAAATAGTAATAAAGTAAGAAAGGTAGATGAGCGGAGGATAGATAGATTCGTAGCAGAGATGACTTCCAAACAAGTTGTTTAAATTCTTATTAAACAAACTTGTTTATTCAAAAATTTTAATGGTACTTATTAATGTCCGATAGTCCAATTCTGAGATAATATATCGATGAAAGAATTGATTACGTATATGAATTGAGACTCGAATGATAATATTATGTCAATTCTGAAAGTTTGAGCTTTGGAATTTAGTTTCTAATGTTATTTTATTCAGCGATAATATTTCGGCTGTAGTCAATTTCGGTTTTTAGTTGAAATTCTTTTTTATTTTTTCTTTCTTTTATCTAGAGACATCTGAAGATACTGATGAAAAAGGGTACATGAAGTGTATTTGATAATAATAAGATAGCAAATCTATTTATGATTCTTTTATTATGATACATATTATCAATTGAAAAGTTTTTTTTTAACAAATCTATGACGACTCGTTATTTCTTAAATTTGACTAGCAAACTAAAGAAACTTAAATTGTTTGTATAAAATATTTAATTCAGTGATAACATAAGTAATTGCTACAGTAACATCTGCATCATAATGAAATTAGGGCGAGGACACCAGAGTACACTGTTTCAAATTGAATAAAGGTCATTTCGCATCAACGTAATAAACTCATTCTCTCATGTTACTATACTAGAATTTCAAAAGAAAAAAAAAAAACGATTATCATCCGATGTGGTTATTTTGCATAAGACATTCGTTCTTTTTTGTAAGTCATATTTATCCTGAGCCCACTATTTTTTTGCTATACATACATAAGTAAATTATTGACTAAGATCATTTTACTTCTCATGATCCAACCATTGATACTGTTATTGCTTGTTAAAAATTATTTATTTTTCTACTCTGTACAATTTGTTGTTTTTTTTTTTAATTTTAATTTTTTTTTTTAATTATTCATAACTTAACTTATTGCTGTATATAAATATCGTAACTTATGTTGTAAATTATGTATTTCGAAAATGTGATTTAACTAATCACATTATAATATTGTGAATTCATTTAAAAAGTCACATTTTTACAAGCAATAATTTTCGTCTCATAAATTTTTCGAATATTTATAACGACGAGTTGGTATAATGAATATTCATATTTACTCGAATTCCGTAATGAAAAATAAACGGTAGTCTGTAAATATATAGAAATTAATATCAAATGTATCATTTAGAAAAAAAAAAAAACTTTATTTTACTGAACTAACGAGAAATTCACAATAAATGAGAGATCAAAGTGTGAATAGAGATTTCACTATGTATTTTACGATCTGCTCTTTAGTAAGGGTAACGATTGTTGAAAAACTAATCCGAAAGTGAAAATAATAAGATTTGAAATGGAAGCGACCATTGACTGAATATTAGTTCACGAAGACTGTTTAAAAATAAGAATATTTCCGTCAGCATAAAATTTTATCTTAAAAAACTGGTGTAATCTTATAACGCCAGAAAATAGAAATAGAATTGTTGCTATACGGTTATCGCATCAATGTAAACAATAATGTTCTTGCATCAAGTTGTAATAGCCTGATTTTTGTAATTGATAGCGATACTGGCTGCTTTTTTTTGTTTGGCTTATCTATATAACGTAGATAAATAAACGAACATTATCATAATAGATTAGGGTGCGAGTTGCTTTTGGTATTGATGGGCATTCTGTTTTATTTGAAAATAATATAATTCATCGACAGTTATTATCATTTTTATAAACCTGATATGATGATATTTGTTGATATTCATAAATATTTTTAAGCTCGTATTCATTCATGTCTGTTTATTGTCATAATAATTACAGATTAGAATATGAGTCTTCTTGTTCATCATTACCATAAGTTATACAATAAACGCTTTGCGAGTGTTGCTTTTAATTATTTCCTTTTTTCGTTATCTCTTTCTCTCCACCATTGTTTCATAATATTCCCGGTCAAAGTAGTTGGTCTTTGATCACGTAATAAAATTGATACACGGGGCGGTAAATGGTATCGCCATCTCGCGGTTGGTTGACAAACTACTTTTGCCGCAAACATCAGTGCGCCTTATTTTCGGCACCCGCTCGCCCGGCTCGTGATTAAGGTTGCGTATAACAAGGCGTAGCAATGTTTGCGGCAAAATAATCCATCAACGGCCATGAGATGACAATACGGTTTCGCGCCTTCTTAGCGGAACACTAACTTGAGGTGAGAGCACCTGTTGCGTGATCAGTGGCCTTCATGGTGTCAAACGATACGTATAGGGATTCCGTAAACGCGCTCATTAGATCACACCTCCTCGGGTCAGATGTTCTCCTGATACCAGGAGTAATTTTCGACTTAAAATCGTTCGATTTTCAGAGTTATAGAAATTTTAAGTCGAAAATTGCTCCTGGTATCAGGAAAACATCTGACCCGAGGAGGTGTGCTGAAATTTTTGGCGGCACAGAGGTATAGTATAGAGATATAGGCATGCATACACTGCTTCGGAGTGATTTTTCTGGCAGTTGATACCTGCTTTTTTTCGCTACGAAAAGAAGGTATCAACTGCCAGAAAAGTCACTTAACTAAATAAAGTTTATTACTTTTAAATAACTTTACTTCATAATTACTTTTACCAATGAAATAAAAATTTAAATATACACTACATTTATAATAGGGTAAGCCTAAGGGACGAATGCTGCGCCCTATTACACGCAACCCGCGGAACATTATATTATTCTGCTCTTCTTAGTTCCGTAGTTCGTCACCCGGTGGCGCCACCAGCCTAAACTGACCTACTCAACGGCGTCCTTGCCCCTCTCGCCCCACTCAAGGCCGCTGAAGGCCGTCAAGGATGGGGAGCCCAAGCAAACCGGTCTAACCGGTTTCAGTGGCCTTCGTGGCGCCGACGAATGAACAGGTTTGTGACGTAGTAGACGTTCTTGGGAAAACTTACGCGCCGAGTTGACCGACGTGCGAGAAAATGCTTGACAAGAGGTACGCCGCGTCGTTACGAGTTGAGGAGGCGTAAGTTTTTAATATTTCGATCACCATTTTACCATAACCATAAATAATTATGAATTTTCGCGTATTATAAAGTATCGCGTATTTCAATCAGCGAAGTAAGTGACGATTGGAGGCCTTTGATTATTATTCAGGGAAGTAGGGAATCGTTCATTTTCAAGTATATTCTATCCCTACCCGCGAATAACTCTGTGAAAACCTACATTTCTTGCGAACATAACTCTCCGATCTATTTTTAATACGAATATACTAGGTAAGGGAGATTCATTGATAACCTCGCGATAACTAATTATCATCCTGTCATATTAGCAATCATATAATTCCGAGTTTCTCCTCTTCAATCGTTTGCTTTACGAGCATATTTTGCCACTCCGAGGCTGAACTAATGTTATTAGTGTTATTTTGAGTATACAAATGATTTCCTGGAGAATGCTTGATCCCCGATTTATTCTTGTCTTCCATACTTTGACAGCATTGTCGGTCGACGGAGATCTGAATAAGTGTTGCATGTACTTGAGATGCATGGATCCTACGTGCCAATTGGTCGGAGGTGAACGCCAGCCAACACTATCTGGCCAGTTATGGATTAATGGTCAATCAACACAGTGGTAAGCTTTATATTATATCAGCAACAGACCCTGTATAACTATAAATGTATATCGACAACACAATCAAGACTGAAACGCATTTATCTAGCGATACTCTGACAGTATCTATCTCTGAATCCAACAACGTTTGTCTTAATCTCAACAATATCCCCGCGTTTTAGAATTGGGGAGAGGAAATCAGACCTGGATAGATGATGTGCCAAATCACCAGTCCCATATGCCTTTTCAACTATTCTTCTTTTGTATTCACAACAGTAGTTAGAGCTTGATGAATCTCAAGAAAATTGTTCACTTGATTTGAATATAAATTTACCTTGTAGTAGAGAAATATCTGAATAATGAGGATCAAGAATTGACGGTTTTTAAATAAATACAGCTATAAATTACTGTAGAATTAATTATAGGCGTCACATTTATTTTTCAAACATCCAACAGACTTCAATATTGGTAATAAATTACTTTACAGTCCCATTCTCTGGTTCTTAATTGAGCATGTTCGCTTGAACAATACATTGAGTTGATTTGTCCCATGTGACATATATTAATCTAGTTATTATTTTCACAGGGGTTGTTCGTGGAGGGGAAAAAACATAGTCCTGCCTATCTACAAGAAAACCTCTTCAACATTCTTCATTACAACGATTAACGCCAAACAGTGGAGCCGTCCAAATACCAGGGGAATGGCTATTATTGATTGGGACTAATGGCTTCAAATGGCTATTATTGTTTATAAAGTAGCATAGGAGTATAGTTTTAGGCTGAGTTCGCAATTACAGTTCCTTTGGAATCAGTTTTTAATGTCTAATCTTGTCTAATTAGATTGGACCAGATTATTCCAAATTGATTGTAGAAACTATAAGCGATACTATATATTCACTCGTGATTATACAGCACGCTATACCTGACAAGTTCATACGGGAATGTTATAATCAAACGAGGTAAAAACTTGTAATATTACGGAAGAGATGAGAATTTGTAATAGATTATGATATGATATTGATATAATTTAATAGTTGAAACATTTCTGAATATCTCGGCCAATAATATTTTTTACTAGCCTAATAACTTCATTGTACTTGAAAGAGGAGAGCAGTAGACATTGCAATAGTTGGATTAGCCATTACCGTATGAAATATTCGCAATATCTATGCAGGTAACTGCGCGTAATACATGCATATACGATATACGTACGTGAATATACTTCACTCCTTTGTGAAATTGTCCTCAATGGATAGAGAGTAGACAATTCAGAGATCCACGAATTGGAGACTCTCATTAGTATCTATTGAGAACAACTATATTTATAGAGTAATGAATTATTCTACTGTTCTCGTGGCGAAATTACGTTGTTAAAGTATTATCGTTAACGAAAACCATGGTGAGAATAATGACTCTGTTCTCTATTCGTATGGTGGTCTGAAAAATAAAAATAAACAGCTCGCTGTTCTCAACAAGACCGATATAAATACTATCTGCTACAAACATTGTACTTGGCATTCTGTAAAATATACCTTCGTACGTATATGCATGTATTATCGTCGCAACGATTAGTTTAGAGTATAATACTAGTTTTATTATTTCCTAATTATAGTTCTAGCTAATCTCGGAACTTAAGAAGTGCCAAATATGTAGTTTTCAGTGATATACGTGATAGATTATACATATTACGATCACATCTACAATTTGTCCAATCAAATATTCAGTGTTGTGAAAATTGTAAGTCAATTTTTTTTCAAGTGAAGTTTATTACTTTTGAATAACTATTTTATAATTAGTTGAAATAACTTTACTTTATAATTAGTTTTAATTACTTTACTTTATAATTCGTTTAAATAACTTCACTTTAATATTAGTTGAAATAACTTCACTTTATAATTCGTTTCAATAGCTTCACTTTATAATTCGTTTCAATAGCTTCACTTTATAATTAGTTTAAATAACTTCACTTTATTATTAGTTTAGATAACTTTACTTTATCATCAGTCTAAATAACTTGACTTTATAATTAGTTTTATTAACTTTACTTTATAATTCGTTTCAATAGCTTTACTTTATAATTCGTTTTAATAGCTTCACTTTATAATTCGTTTCAATAGCTTTACTTCATAATTCGTTTTAATAGTTTTACTTTATAATTAGTTTTCATAGCTTTACCTTATAATTAGTTGAAATAACTTTGCTTTATACTTACTTTAAATAACTCTACTTTATAATTACGCTGAATAACTTTACTTTATAGTTACTTTTACTAGTTGAATCGAGTTTAATTACACATTACCAAAGTAATAGGTGATTAAATGAGTAGTTTCATCGAAAATGTAATTAGTGACTCGCAACACTGCAAATATTCATGTGATAATAAAATTGTTTATGCAATAAACATGTATCATTATAGTAAATTACCACATTCTTGAATAAATATCTCTTGAAATTGTAAATAATCAATCGTTGAATCATTTCCCCCTGTCTTTTCCTTGCCTATACTAAAAATTAGGTATCAACTGCCAGAATTTTAGGAGTGAATTTTCTGGCAGTTGATACCTTTTTTTTAAGGAGTCAATTTTCTGGCAGCTGATACCTGATGGTGTCAAAAACGACTCCTTGAAAAAGGTATCAACTGCCAGAAAAATTACTCCTTAAAAAAAAGGTATCAACTGCCAGAAAATCGACTCCTTAAATAAAAGGTATCAACTGCCAGAAAATCGATAGGTACCTGGAGCTCTCAATGCCTACATTTCCCCTGGGCAGAGTCTAAGCCAATCAGGAATAAGGTTTGAAGAGAAATTGCCTATTTTCGTCTTGACTCTCGCTCCTGATTGGCTGAAGTCGGCTCCAGGGGAAATGTAGGCAATGAGAGCTCCAGGTACCTATGAATTTTCTGGCAGTTGATACCTTTTATTTAAGGAGTCAATTTTCTGGCAGTTGATACCTTTTTTTAAGGAGTCATTTTTCTGGCAGTTGATACCTTTTTCAATGAGTCGTTTTTGACACCATGAGGTATCAACTGCCAGAAAATCGACTCCTTAAATAAGGTATCAACTGCCAGAAAATTCACTCCTAAAATTCTGGCAGTTGATACCTAATTTTAGGAGTCGGTTTTCTGGCAGTTGATACCTTTTTTTTAAGGAGTCAATTTTCTGGCAGTTGATACCTCATGGTGTCAAAAACGACTCCTTGAAAAAGGTATCAACTGCCAGAAAAATGACTCCTTAAAAAGAAGGTATCAACTGCCAGAAAATCGACTCCTTAAATAAAAGGTATCAACTGCCAGAAAATCGACTGCTTAAATAAAAGGTATCAACTGCCAGAAAATTCATAGGTACCTGGAGCTCTCATTGCCTACATTTCCCCTGGAGCCGACTTCAGCCAATCAGGAGCGAGAGTCAAGACGAAAATAGGCAATTTCTCTTCAAACCTTATTCCTGATTGGCTTAGACTCTGCCCACGGGAAATGTAGGCATTGAGAGCTCCAGGTACCTATCGATTTTCTGGCAGTTGATACCTTTTATTTAAGGAGTCGATTTTCTGGCAGTTGATACCTTTTTTTTAAGGAGTCATTTTTCTGGCAGTTGATACCTTTTTCAAGGGGTCGTTTTTGACACCACGAGGTATCAACTGCCAGAAAATTGACTCCTTAAAAAAAAGGTATCAACTGCCAGAAAATCGACTCCTAAAATTAGGTATCAACTGCCAGAAAATTAACTCCGTAAAATCTGGCAGCTGATACCTCATTTTTGAGTGATATTTTCGATTTGAATTCATTTTGAATTGATTTTGAATTCAATTTAGCTGCTAAATTGATGCGCCTGGATGAGGAGTTGGATAGGGCATAGGAGAAAAAAATATGCAGAAATGATTATTCATGAATTAAGTTTATTATCAACATTTATGATTGAAGCCATCCATACAAGCAATATTAACATACCTGCGTAGACAGTTATGTACAATTTTCAATTCGTCCTGAAACATAAACACGTCTGTAGCAATTAATTAAGAGAATTAATTAAGTTAGCTTGATTATGCAATAATACCTAGAGTCGTTATGATTTGCTAAAGGGAAAGAAATGGCTTGACTGGGATTGAAGACCTGTATTTACGACGTCTGTTTGTAATGAAATTACTTATTCAATTACCCATTACTTTGGTAATGTGTAATTAAATTCGAATCAATTAGTAAAAGTAATTATAAAGTAAAGTTATTGAAAGTAATTATGAAGCAGTTATTATAACTAATTATAAAGTGAAGCTATGAAAACTAATTATAAAGTGAAGCTATTAAAACGAATTAGAAAGTATAGCTATTAAAACGAATTATAAAGTATAGCTATTAAAACGAATTATAAAGTGAAGCTATTGAAACGAATTATAAAGTGAAGCTATCGAAACGAATTATAAAGTGAAGCTATTGAAACGAATTATAAAGTGAAGTTATTTCAACTAATATTAAAGTGAAGTTATTTAAACGAATTATAAAGTAAAGATATTAAAAGTAATTATAAAGTAAAGTTATTTCAACTAATTATAAAATAGTTATTCAAAAGTAATAAACTTCACTTGAAAAAAAATTGACTTACAATTTTCACAACACTGAATATTTGACTGGACAAATTGTAGATGTGATCGTAACATGTATAATCTATCACGTATATCACTGAAAACTACATATTTGGCACTTCTTAAGTTCCGAGATTAGCTAGAACTATAATTAGGAAATAATAAAACTAGTATTATACTCTAAACTAATCGTTGCGACGATAATACATGCATATACGTACGAAGGTATATTTTACAGAATGCCAAGTACAATGTTTGTAGCAGATAGTATTTATATCGGTCTTGTTGAGAACAGCGAGCTGTTTATTTTTATTTTTCAGACCACCATACGAATAGAGAACAGAGTCATTATTCTCACCATGGTTTTCGTTAACGATAATACTTTAACAACGTAATTTCGCCACGAGAACAGTAGAATAATTCATTACTCTATAAATATAGTTGTTCTCAATAGATACTAATGAGAGTCTCCAATTCGTGGATCTCTGAATTGTCTACTCTCTATCCATTGAGGACAATTTCACAAAGGAGTGAAGTATATTCGCGTACGTATATCGTATATGCATGTATTACGCGCAGTTACCTGCATAAATATTGCGAATATTTCATACGGTAATGGCTAATCCAACTATTGCAATGTCTACTGCTCTGCTCTTTCAAGTACAATGAAGTTTAATAACATATTGTTAATAAGATAACATCACGAATTCTCATCTATTCTGTGATATCACAAGTCTTTTCCTTGTACGACTATAATATCACCGTATGAATTAGTCAAGTATAGCTTGCTGTACAGTAAATAGTTTTTCTGTTTCTACTCATAGCTTCTACAAATGATAGGTATGTAATAGTTCTCTCTTCCATCACGTATTTGTTATTCAAATTTGTAGAGATATAAAGAAACGAAAAGACTAACGAAACATACAAAGGTTTGCTAATTGCTAATATTTAGGCTACTAAAAAAAAAAGTTACCATGATGGAGAACCAACAGCATGTGTTTATGTCTCTTCATCTGTACAGCAATTTCCCCAAGTTACGCAAACGCCTGGTTTAAAGTTATTCATGAATCTAAATTATTATCTGATATGTTTTTAATGGGATACGGCAAGATGCTATGGCAATAATGCTTGTGGTTGTCACGAATCGTAGATAATATTAAAATTAGGTCTCATTATTTATCACACATATACTATGTCCAAGAGTCTGCTGACTGAAAATTAATGGCAACCAGCTTAGCTTGTTTAATGTACAACGTTTCTAACGGAATTGATTATTAGACGAGATGCGAGATTTCACTAAAACTGATCCCAAAGGGACTGTAATTACGAACTCGATACAACACAGCCTAAAACTATATGCTTATGCTACTTTATCAACACTTTGCAGTGCAGAGTTGTCTTGTGATCATTCCCTCGGTGCTTGAATTGCTCCACTGCCTGGTGTGAATCGCTGTTTTGAAGAATTTCGTAGAAGTTTTGTGGAAGATGGGCAGGACCTCGTTTCCCTCGATGAACAACACCTGTGAAGATAAAAACTAGATAAGCATACGGTACACGGAATAAATTAACTAAATGTGTTTTTCAAGCAAACATTCTCAACCAAGTACCAAAGAGTTTTTAATTGTGATCATATATCTGACTCATGGCCGGTAATATCGTTGCTAATCTGTATGAAATTTATTATAATATATTTCTTATGATTATTTTTGTAAGCCTGTCTAAACCATTTTCAACCGTAATATAAACTTCAAACTATTTTCAACAGAATCAAGAAAGTCGATAAGCTAGTATCAATAGTGCATGCATGAATAGATTTTTCGATCTTTCAATTGTTACTCAATCCTTACAATTGGGAGTCGAAAGTAATTTACAACCAATATCGGATTATGTTCCATATTTAAAAAATAAATGTGATGCCTAATTAATTCTACAGTAATCCACTCTTGTATTTATTTTCAAGCCTTTAAATTTCGATCCTTATTCTCCAAATATTTCTCTACCACGAGGTAAGTCTATAGACAAATAAAGTAAACATATTTTCTATAGATTCCTCAATTTTTTTTCTACTGTTGTCAGTACAACAGAAAGATTCAAGTTTTTTGTGAAAAGGAAACAAGTTATAATTACTTCAAAGAATTGAATGATCAGTCTCTCCGAGACTTACCCTATAATAAGATTTCCAAGTATGACACGAATCACGTCAACATGTTGGCTTGGGGTATATTATTGTCGCATCAGTACAGTTTCCCTCGCAGCTGAGTAGAACCAAGACGCCATGAGAGTATCTGGTGTACAGTGATGATAGAGGCAAGCCAGGAGTACCCATAGTCAGCTGAAGATACAAGGTGAGCATCAGATGCGGAGTATCGCTAGATAAATGCGTTTCTGTATTGGTTGTTCTATCGATATACATTTATAGTTACACAGGATCTTTGGCGGACATGATATGAAGCTTACCATTGTGTTGGTTGACTATTAATCCAGGACTAGCCGGATAGTTTTAGGTAGCATCCATCTCCGACCAAGTGGTATGCAGGATGTATGCTCCTCAATTATCTGAGATGCTTGTTCATGTCCGTTGATCGGTAACGCTGTCAGAAAATCGAATGAAAGAATAAATAGGGGAACAAGTCTTCTCCCAGAAAACATTTGGAAACTCAAAATAACATGAGGAATTAGTTTAACCTCGGAGGCGCAAAATATGCTCGTAGAGCAAACGATACTAGAGGACGAGGAACTTGGAATAACACGATTGTTAACACGATAGGGTGGTCATTATTGTGAGGTTATACTATATAGAAACTCCTCGCTCATTTGAATCGTGTTTAAAATAGGTCTGAGAGGTTATGTTCGTAATAAATTCAGATTTTCACAGTTATTCGCGGTTACGGATAGAATATACTTGAAAACGAACAATTTCTTCAATTACAATAATACTCCGCTTGTAGCGATTCAATTGTCACTTACTTTGCTGATTGAAATACGCAAAATGTAAAATATGTTCAAAAAGTATCAGATTATATTTTCAGTATGAAACTTGAGTTCTTCTTGTTACGAAAACAAGCATTGAAAATTCATAATGATTTATGATTATGATAAAATGGTGATTGAAATAATTTAAACTCACTCATATCCATCGTTCCTCCGTTGATAGCCTCTTCGGACTGTAAATTTCCTAGAACGCTTAACGACGCCGCGTACTGATTCTCCATCGTATTTTCCTCACAGGTTTTATTTAATTTGCCGCTTAAATTTCTCCCTGTCGCAGGAGAATCTCGCCACGCTACACACATGTTTACTCGTTGGCGCCACGAAGGCCACTGAACTCTGAAGTGCTCTGAAGAGCGAAAGAGACAGCGAAAACGAAAGTGGTCAAACCGGTTTGTTAAACCGGTTAGACCGGTTTGTTTCCACATCCCCACCCTTGACGGCCTTCAACGGCCTTGACCCAGTGCGCGAGGAACGGGAGGGGCAAGGACTAGTTGTCGTAGGTCAGTTCATGCTAGTGGCGCCACTAGGCGGAAAAATATAGAACTAAGAAGAGCGTAATAATGAAATGTTCTACAGGTAACAAGGCGCACCGTTTACCTTTAGATTCAACCGGTTCACCTTATTCTAGCAATAATTAATTAATTAATCAATTAATTAATAGGAATGCGTATGAATCCCAAGGATTGAAAAACCTTCGATGAATTATCGAATAGATTATAATAATAATTAATAAACGAATGTTATGATGCCACTGGGTCAATAAAACTATAATACATATTATAGACATTTAAATATAAATAGACTTACCTACACATTTCTTTTCTTTGTGTTTTTCTTTTATATGATGTAATATAATATAATATAATATAATATAATATAATATTCTCTTCCCCTTTGTTTGTTTTACGGATCACCAATAGTAGGTATAATTATTATATAGAAACATTCAATAAATTCTGACAAAAAAATGTATTATACTTTCAAACGCCCAGTTACTACTCCAGAAATAAATTCACAATTTATATCTGTGTTATTATTCGCGTATTCCCGTGTACAATATTGCAAAACAACATATTTTATCATAATATAAACTCACCATTACTTTATCATGAATAAATATAATTTTTACTCGACTTATAGTTTCAAGAACATGAGTTCAAATTTTATAATCGACATATTACGAGAAGTAAAGAATTCTGAATTAAACCAAGCTGTACGATTTTCAATAGTTCTTCACCTTACCAAACATCAATCTATTACAGATTTATCTAAGTTACAATACATCTATGCACACAAAATACTATTTCTTTTCCCCTTTTTTTTCGTTATTATTATTTTCAAAGATATTCTCATGCTTTACTTTTTATTCCTATTCCAATCTCCATCTCTTTCTCTTCCTATTCAATTTAAGTCAATTATGATTTTTTAAGAAAGATATACAATTGTTAGCCTCTCAATATTTTTTCAACTGTCGAATAACATTGGTTGCGAATAATATAAATCAATAAGAAAGTCACTTGAAGTACGTAAATTTTAAATGCAATTATTATAACCGGACAGATTGGTATGAAATTACTTATATTACAAGTCTACGTTCTCCGAGGTGTCACTGATTTAAAACTTCATTAAATTGGAAAATATCACTTTAGCCAAGACGCGTTCGTATAATTATAACTAATGGGTAAAACTGAACGGAGTCGCGACGTCAACACCCGGCGACTCGTTCAACGAGACTGAAGATTCAAGTCGGCCCGCGGCCGGCGTCGACGCCCCACCACCGCGCGTCGAAAGACGCGAAGTGGCACGAGGTTTTCCGAGGCTCAACAGGTGCAATTGCATGTTCGGTTGCCACCACTTCGGGGGTAAATTCTGGTATTTAATTCAATATCATACCGACGCGGAGAAGTTTTAATACTCGAACAATAATAATAATTAGCGTAATTACAGGTCGCGAGCGCTGATTAACTTTGATTTCGAATAAAATAGATGTTCATTTTCAATTCCAGTAACGCAAATCTCATTATTTATTTGAATAAGTATCGATTGCATAAACTTCTTGCACGTAAAAAATAATAATTGAGAACATATTGTAACAATATCTTTCCAATTCAATATTAATAATGAATTAGGTGCAAATCCTCTTGCGAAGAGCTGTTAAGCTGCGAACCTGTTGTAATGGTGTGACGACTCCTCTACAGGCATAGATTGCTTTGCATGCGCTTTCCCCATAATTTCTTCTGGCTACTTGGGGTCAGTCGGTTAGTTTATACCTAAAATTCGGTTTCAAATCAATTATATATAAAAATGCAGGGCACGCTTCACGTGACGGGCTTGACGAACCCGCTGTACCCGAGTTGAAGAGGTGAGACGACATTTATCTATAAGTTTTGCAATTCGATAGGCGTTTTAGAAACGCCACAATTATTCATAAGCTCCAAGACCTTCGGATACATTCTCATGGTACTGAGAAGTTAGTTCGGTCATCTAGAAGACGTCTTAGACGAAAAAAAGGATATGACGGATGATTTCGTAGTACGTACGGAATAAGCAATCGAACCAGACGTGGTTACGCGAGTTAAGCAAACGCTAATTTAAATTAAAGAAACCTATAATTAAGAATTGAGCCAGAGGCTGTTAGTGATCTCTGTCGTATCGTCTTTATTTATAGAAGTTATCAATAAACAAGTGTTTATAGGAATTTAAAGTTATGTTAACTGTGTGAGATTTATATTATTTTCAAGCATTCAAAAGAATTATGAATACTTCTAGAATAACGATAGCATCCTATCTGATTATAATCAATGTATTAGTTATTTTTAGAACGAATAATAATTCATAATGTATCACATACAATAGTGAAATTATATTATATGTGTATTGTAGTACTACATGAACATCTATAAATATGTAATGATGATGATGATGATGATGATGATGATGATGAACCTATCAGAAATCTCAGAACATCCGGAATATACCAGCATAAAGAAAATATAACATTCATTGCTACCTCTGATAACAGGTTAAGCACTGGATCAAGAAGAAGAAGACGAAAGAAAACTGAGGATTCCCTTACATGTCAAGCTTTGTCGGTAAATCGCAGCTTTATCGACAGTATATATCGGCATGAGTGCGTTTGGGAATACCGACATACACAGTCCAAAGGAATTATGAACCCACCCGGCTTCCGTAGGTTACAGAATGTGCCGGAAACTGACAGTACTGTCACTGATCTTTTCAGTCTGTTTTTTTTTTTTTAGTCCGTCTGTCGTTGCTGTGTTCTGTCTGTCTTTTCCGTATTTAGATTTAGAAATAGTCGAAAGTTTAGTGAAAAATAAGTGTTTTTAATACATATATCGCTTATAAGATGCCTTGGGTTCTTTAAAGACTGCCTCAACTCATGTTTGTACTCTTTAAAGTCGCGACTAGTGGTAGTTGCATACATCATAACCTCAAAAATCAAGTGTATAACTTCGGCAGTATTATTTGACGGCTTATGCCCATCAACTTTCGTATCTTTTCATTGTAATTAAGAGTTAGAAATGCAGTGGCAAAATTTCGTCGATGCAGTTAATTCCAGATTACGAAATGGAAATATTTTGTTGGAAATTAAAAGAAAAAGACAATCCGAGTGCGAGGTTATGTCATGTCTGATCGCAGATCCGGACCTTAGGTATTAAGCGTTTATATTAACCCTTACGATTTTAGTCACCTTATTAATTCTGGAAATTAATGAAATTTTTTTAATTAAAAATGGAGAGTAAATTTAAATAATTTTAAGCTTTTAATATAACTTGCACAGAAAATTGATGCTGCTTTGGCTGGAAGAGCAATTTCAATCGCGGGAAGCCAAGTCTTTGGATAAAGCAAAACAGCTAAGAGATCTGGGAAATAAAGAATTTCAAAAGAAAAATTACGCAGCTAGTATTCCGCTTTATTCTACAAGCGCTCAATATGCTCTCGCTGATAGCGAAGACTTATCAATTGCTATTGCTAACAGATCGGCTGCGTTGTATTATATGGATAGATTTGAAGTGAGAATTTAGTATGCTTCAGTAATTTGTATTGTGGAACGATTCACTCGGTTCTTTCAGTATTTGAAATCTTGAAGATAATTAATGAAAGGTTGATCAGCGATTTATTAAAAATTGTATTTTTATTGTCAAAGGATTGTCTGAGAGATATCGATTTAGCGATAAGCATGGGCTACCCAAGAAAGCTGCAACACAAATTATACGTGCGTTCTGCGCAGTGTCAGCTTAAATTAAAGAATCGAATAATGGCTGAAGCTGCGCTTGAAAAAGTTGAAGAAATAGTTAATAATTGCGGGGAACTATCAGGGGAGAAAAAAGGTGAAACACTACGAAGGAAAACAAGCTGATAATCGTTGAGCTGTGAAATTCATATGGAAAAGAACCCATTTTCTAAAAAAAGATGACTTCTTTGAATTCAAATTTTGTTTGAAATTTAATTTCAGATGATATCACCAAAGAAGTTTCATTCTTGAAATCGTTTACTTCGAAGCTGGAAGACAATACTGAAACTGAAAATACTAAAACTTTAGATATATGCTCGAGACCAAACTTGGCATTTTCAAACAACGAACATTTCGCATTCGCATCGGCTGCCTTAGATTGTAAATACACAACCGAGAAGGGAAGACACGTGATTGCAAATAGAGATATTGAAAAAGGACAAGTCCTATTCGTCGAGAAACCTTTCGCCTTTGTACTTCTCGATCATGATCGGCCTAGCTCTGTTTGTAGGCATTGTTGTCACGCTTATGATATCACTCCTGTTCCGTGAGTATTTCTTCAAATGAGTTATAAAAAATCATTACCATACATTGAAGGTATGAAAATCAATTGAAGAGACGATAATCCTCCTCTTTAAACCCCAATCTTTCGTTTCCTCTGCAAGAAAATGATTCTAACTGTTTTAAATTACAGTTGCAAGATGTGCCTAGGTACAATGTACTGCAGTATCCAATGTCTAAATGAAGCCTGGTCATTATATCACAAATGGGAATGTGTGGGTACTAAAATGGGCATAGGTCAACAAATTGGTATAGCGCATCTTTCTTTAAAAGTATTATTAAACTCATCAACAACAGAAAATAAAGACAGATTTAACGAAGTACAGAAGCTAGTTACTAATATGGATAAAATATCAGCTGATGATCTCCTCGTATATGGCATTGTGAGTTCAGAGAAATTAAGCCTCTCACACCGTACTACCCACCTCATTCTTCCAAAACATTGAAATCTATCTAATTTATTTACAGACTTCGACGATGCTGACAATTTACCTCTATAAGTATACTGATTTTTTTGCTACTGTTGACTTGAAGAAATCATTCGCTGATAAATTTGTCGATAACAGTATTGACTTTCATTGTGATTTGTCTAACGATAATGGCAAACAATTATACGCAAGTTCCTTCCTGCTAAGACACACTTTGCAATTGATATGCAACGGTCACGCTATAACAAAATTGAGTCTGAATGCACAAGAGAATGATAAAGTGCTAACCGAACACCAAGAGCGAGTAGCTACTGGGATTTACCCTTCGGCTAGCATGATGAACCATTCATGTGATCCAAATATTATTAATAGGTAGTAATTGGCAACCTTTTGTTTCATTATTTTATTAAAGTGGGGGTACAATAATTCTCATGAAATATAATCATCTTTCAGCTTTGATGATCAGTATCTAATCGTCAAAGCAACAAGAGATATACCTGCTGGTGGCGAAGTACTGAATTGTTATGGTGCGTAAAAACGTACAAGCTAAGAGTTTGGAATTTTGTTATATTCCTATTTATTCATATTAAATTCTTATCAACAGGTCCTCATTTTAGAAGGATGTGCAAGGATGACAGACAAGAATCACTAAGAAATCAATACTGCTTTACATGCAATTGTGAGCCATGCACAAACCCAGAACTCCAATACTTTTTGGTAAAATCTATAAGAAATTGGTGAAACTGTATCATCAGAAATAACTTATTCATTTATTCAATCCTCGATTTTAATCCTTCAGGAAAGATTCAGCTCTTTAAAATGTACCGAATGTAACGGAGCCGTGCTTAAAACTTATTCATCCTTAAGTTGTTTGGATTGTGGTGCATCGCCCTCAATTGAATATAACGCCGAATTACGAGAAGCCCAATGCTTATTTGATTCGGCTCAGGTTTGTATTGATTTGGAAAAAGACACAGAGGCGTTAAACAATCTTAAACAATGTTTGAATATAAGGAGAAGCGTGCTTTACAAGCATCACGAAGACGTTACAAATACGCTTGATCTTATAGGAAAAGTTTACGCTATATCAGGTAAGTTGTTTCTCCTTTATTTATTTGTTTTGTTTTTTTTTCCCATTGCTTATTCCGCTTTTCATGATCATATTATCTTTGTGACGGACTGAAACAACAACTATTCATCAAGCATCAACACGTTTGTCATTATTTATTCTCATCGAGAAAATTTATAAAAAATAAACAAAAAATTTACCATAATTGGTATTTTGAATTCATTAATTTTATAGGATTATTTGAAATTGAATTACTAATTTATATCATAATGTTATTAGAAATTATATCTAATACTTTAATCCTTGTAGATAGGTAGATGGATAAAAAAAATAATAATAATAATAATAAGAAACATAACGTATTACAGTGTGTTTATCAAGTAAGAATAAATACGTAATAAAAGTGGTGACTGTAATATTTTGCATATAGTATCTTTATAATGATAAATTTGATGAAAATTCGTTCATAGGTAAATGGCTCGACTCGATTTCGTACTTGGAACACATTATTACTAGTATTGAAGAAAGGTTCGGTCCAGATAGCATAGAGCTTGCAAATGAATTGAATAAGATAACAGATATCTGTTTTCAGTATTTGCAAGAAGAAACTAACACTGAAACTAAGCAGTACAAGTAAGCTTTGAGCCTCAATGAAATTAGTCTTTTCTATTTTCCTGAAAAAGTGTGAAAATAATAATTAAAACACTATTTTCAATTTCAGAAACGCTCTGAAAAAAACTCGTAGATTTTTAGACAGAGCGAAACAAATTATGCTGTTAAATTACGGCCCGTGGAACGAAGAATGTCAAGAAATTGAAAAAAAAATGGAACAGCTATCTAACATACTGAAGAATTTCAACATTTAAATAGTATTCATTGTATAATATAATAATAGTACCTACTATATCAATTGTAATTTTTGTTAATGAAAACTTTTTTCTATTTGCCAAATAGTAGTTACTATTACTTTATCTCATCACATTTTAATTTTTTGATTTTTTCGTTTTTTGATTTTTTCTACCTCAGTCTGTATACTGAATAAGGTGGAGAAAGTAGGTAATATAAAAAGTGAAATTTGTTGAAAGATTTACACCACGAGTCTTCAATGAGTAAGTGTTTTTTTATTATATTTTATACAGAAAATGAATAACATAATAACGAAGTAAATTACATATGAGTGAAGTTTTTTTGTCTTACAGAAAATATTATGAACAGTATTTTGAGTAAACAGTAAAGCACCTTTCAGACTTGAGTAAATACTACCACATGTATAATACAGATGTGGTGTTGAAGTAAAAGAAACGTCTGGGAAAACCCACCAGGTATAGATAATTTAGTACAATTACGCTAATTACAATTCAATCAGTCGTAAATCCCAACTGTTTTTCAAAGAAATATAATATACTATTTCAATCTTTAATCTTTAATCAATCTATCCTTATGACTATTCGCGCTTATATCGTTGTAGGCATATATTACATCCGCTTGTATGTTACATACATCTATCTTATTATCTTATACACATTATCTCGCTAATCGCAAGGCGTATATCATGAGTCATGCTAATGCTGAAGAAGAGAAGGCAATAGAATTTAAGTTAACAAATTCTAAAATCAATTCCCGAGTTACATCAGTGGAATAAATTTCAATTTTAATTTTATTTTCCTTTTTATTTTTATTTTTTTCTCAATTTACATTCTAGTCTCTTATCTCGTACTCGTGACCTGCGGTATCTTACAAGTTTTACGAAACTGCAGTGTACGTATAAACTCTGTATGATTTACATACTATACGTATATACATTATACGTATTCGCGGGTGACCTCGTTTTAAATAATATCTAAAACTGCTAAGATTTATGCAACACATTATAAGCTGTGCTACGGATAGTGCATTTTATTATATTGGTATACTAACGTATTCGGAGACTAAATACTTTCCATATTTATTTACAATGACATCTTTACTTTAATCAAAGCTAACTAGACAGATACTATTTTCAAATCAATAACGCCGAAGAATTTCGAATATTTTCCCGCTGCATAAATCTGCGCGCTTATAGTTACGCCTGTAAGTATGCAACTGAACCTTCATTCAATCAAGGCGTGTTATTCAATATCAATTATTCATTAATTATTATCGCGATACGGTCGATGAGTAATTCTAGTTTCATAAGGAAAATAACAGAAATTTATTACAATTGAAAATAAAAATAAGAAAGAAATTTTTTTTTACATTCCCCTATACGTATAGAGTATAATATGAAATTTTTTTCGAATTAGTAATATTTGCCCCGTTTTTGACTAAGTATACGGGGATTTGAATGAATACACCATGTAAACCCATGGATCTTTAATTTTCAATAGATTATAACTTTTTTTTTTCGAATAAGTTATTAAAACGGCCTCGTCGATCGTTGGAATTGATTACAGAAAGTCTAACAATAAGAGAAAAAATAAAAAAATATAGCGATAAAATCACAGTACAAATAATTGGTATTCAATGCTGGCTTTTGTAGGTCAATATCATCGCGGCAATAAAATTCCAACTTTAGCTACTATTCTAAGATAGTAGTACATGCATTATGCCGTATAACTTAAATAAACCTATAACACGTACTCTCTATACCTATGCAACTTATTATTGTTAGACCCATTGGCTACGGAGCTTCCTTGACCGTTTCTATAATCTTTAACCGAATCTGCGATTATCGATTTAAAATAATCCAATCGCCTAAACGCCATTCGCGTGGGCGAAGAATTATTTTTAATCCTGCACTGCAGGTTCGGATATAAGTTACAATCAAGTAGGCCATGGTTTCCATAATTTGAAACTCAATCGACTGCAGAGTTGTAATGAGACAAGTTATTGCATGCAGTAGCAGCAGTATACGTATAACGAATATTTATTTGATACAATTTTTTTAATTGCTACAATATATCATTAGAATGCCATAGACAACCTTATGCAATAATTACTAACAAATAAATTGCCGGGATTAAGGTTTTCCAGACATTTATGAATTTTATAACCGAGGAATGATATACTGATAAATTTCCTAGGTTTACTTCTTGTCGCGTACATAGCTGTGCAATAAAATACCTACACTGTAATCTACGTACTTAAAACTCTAACTGTACTGTAGGTATACTCATTGCCAGATATAATTGCGTAAATATGTATCTATATAATATACAAAGGTAATAATATTATGGTATTATATACCGTTTATGGGACGCCAAAGATAGGACGAATCTAGAAAAGCAAACTATACATATTTTCATTTAGGTAGGTATGATAGTAAACGAAATAAACTTTTAAGTCTTTGACAAGCTTTTTACAATCAATCATAAAAATCACGATTTTTTTTTATTGAAATTCAATTTTCAGATATATATACCTATTTCAAACAGAGAACAGAAAACGTCGTTTATTTATTTATTCAATTACACTAAAGAATTTGAATTTTACAAAAGCAATTTTGATGAATTACATTATTTCTTGTATATCTAATAGAATTGAGTTGATTATTTAATTTGAAAACTATAGAGATCTAATAATAGATTGCTGTTTTTAAATGTTATTTAAAAACGATCAACTTTCAGCCTTGAATATCGTGAGAAGGTTATTACGCTTATGTTAGATAAATTAAACTAAAGTTAGATCGGAGGTAAGGCCAGCTGATGAAATTTAAGTCTATATACTTCGAAGTTCGTGTCACGAACTTGATATATGTATACGAAATTCTTTGTGTTAAATCGCATTGCATTTACGAAATAGCAGTTTTGTTCATGCTATACGCTTGAACGGGTAATTGATCACACCTTATATTGAGCAATGGACAGAATCGTGAACACCATGTGAGCGTAGGGCACGTTTAAGCAACATTAAACGATAGAATAATGCCGATCAAACGATTGTATGTACCGTGAAAGAAATAATGAAGAAGAAAAAATGACCGCATTTTTTTTCGCATACTAATTGACAGAAAAAATAAAATAAGTATGGATTGAACAATGAATAAGTCAAGATCAATGATAAAAACTTGAAACAGCAAAAATTTATTCATCACCAATAAAAATTCAATTTATTATTTTCATCACTTTGAAAGTTCAAGGGAATACAAATTATACCTATACCTACATATGAGTCTATATACATACGACAAGCTATTTTTAATTGATCGTTTCGTGTTTTCTGAAATCGATCTTACTAGCTCGATTAAGTAATTTGAGAATCCGTGAGTAAAAAAAAAAAAACAGAAGCAAAAACTGAACAGAGACGTAAAAAAGAAGCGCAGAAGCTCGGGATTATTTGCAACAGTGCAGCAAGTGCATCAGCATTGAAAATTAACATCCATCCACAGAATAACACGTCCATATATCTCTGTGTATAAAAACTATGAGGTTTCATATTTCATATATCGCGATGTGTGTGATCATTCACAGCTCACGAATGCATTGATTACGCGCTCGATAGCCACCGCTAATCTTTCGTTAATCGATTCGAAAACTTTGCGGCTTATCTCCGCAAACACCATGAAACTATATTAACTTTACGATGTAACAGCGATCTTACGACTTATCAATAATTAAAAAGAAGAAAAACAAAAAAACAAAAAAAAAAGAACACAAAAGACTAGAACTGTAATCGTATATTTTTTTTGTCTTAATTGGTCCATGGCTAACTGTGCCTTGTAAGTAGGTAATTAATGTTTGTATCCTATCTAGATATATGTAATACCGATTTTCACATCTCCCGGTGTATAAGCTTATAAATGAGATTATAATATTTATCTAGAGCAATCAATCATTCCGGAGTTATTTACAACGAGTTTCGTAAAATTTTTCGTTCATTTGTCAACGTCGTTGAACTTTTGCATAAATTATTAGCCCATGATGACACTTGCTATGTCACATAATTACTACGTCACAGTCATATATTCCTCCCGCGTCATTTGACGTCATCTATATAAATATAATCCATATGTATATAAATATACGGCAAAAGTTTAAATAAACTGGAAAGTGTCGTGTCACAGCTAATTCATATTTTATCATTTTTTTTTTTTCTCTCGCGATGTTTGCACTGCATTAATATACCGTGATTAGATTTTTTAATCAAATATTTTTATCAGACTATTTTGAAAGATTTTAATAACCGGAATACATGTTTGGGGACCAGCAATAATTTATTCGCAGACAATTTTTTGTCATTAATATTATTCGATCAGAATTTATTATACTTACATACACATTGCATGCAAACCTTCAATTAAAACTAAATTTATATACTCTTAGATCACCATGCTTAGCTTGTAGAATTCTTATAATTGATAATTAATGTGAAATAATAATAATTATCTTTCATTCTATTATTCTATAGGCTGTTTTTATGCCATAAAATATAATACAGTCAATCAAAACAGCTTTTTTTTATTACTTCTGAGTAATAATATTTGAAATCTGTTTTTTTTCTCTCTCCCTCTCTCTCTCTCTCTCTCTCTCTCTCTCTCTCTTTTCCTTATTCAGTTCTATTTGCTTTTCTCTATACTGCAGCCATCAAAACTTCCCTAAGTATTATAAATTGATCTACGCTTTAATCTTTTCGCGTGACTCCTTCGTTTAATGACTAAATTCCATAATTATGGAAACTTCCGTTCACAGCTGCTATGTCCTTGACTTCTGTAATGCCCTGGAATTGCGATTTTTATATTTACTAAAATTTCGAAAAATTCGAATCTTCGGTTTTGTTCGCTGCACAATTCATCATAAAAACCAATAAAATGACTAAATTAATAAAACAAAACCAAAGAGTGGATGACTCTGCAGGCATTGAGGAGGTGCCAATGCTAATTTCAACGACAATAAACTCTTGCTTTGAGTAAGCAAACTGGAAAATTCCTGGTCCTACAATATTCCACACGTTTGTCCAAATAATTCACGTTTCTTTGATGTTTATATACAATCCCTCGTATGTTACATAGCTATTTGTACGTCTTTTACCACGTCTTTTATAGGTAGGTATAGCAACGGAATTTTCATTCACAATGATTCAGGAACTGCAAATGTCCCGAGTCTTTTCCATTCGTATTTAAAAACCGATTTTCCCGGAGCTTCGGAGGCTTGCGTTAATGGTTTCTGGTCATCAACGAGATTCCTGTTAAAATAAGAAGAAAAAAAAAAAAAATAGCCACTGCAATATTTGCGTGGCTTTTATCACCTGAGAACGCCAATTGTTCAAGCTAACACTGCAGTTCATTCATGCGAAAATTTTACAAGCGTTTTGCACCGCAAAATCTGAAATTATACTTTTGACTTTTCATTGATAGGTATGCGTAAGTGCATGATGATTGCGGATTGAGGATTCATCGGAGCTATTTATACCCTGATGAAAAGAAAAAAGATATGTCGCAAAAAATTCGTATCGCAGCGATCGAAAAAAGAATTGATTTCTATGCGATATTGAATATGTATAGTACGACCTTAAGCCATTCTGGCTTATCGCCAATGACATACATTTATTAATTGTTTGTTTTAATTTCGTATTGTTGGAATTTGAATCGATAAAGGTGGTTATTAAGTTAACCTGCGTACCGAAGTATAGTTACTTACTTGTGTAAAGAAAATTAGTATAGAAACTTGCGGGTTTAATATATACACGAACGATATTCGGTTAATTAGCGAAAAAATTAACTGCTGGCCAGTCTTTAACGAATATTTTTTGCCAAATGTGTATTTACCCAAGTAGGTACATACGTAACTTTGTACGGCATTCACGTGTTGCTCTCGACGTACATTTTATTGAATTTAATTTTCCCCTAAAAATTGAAGAATAATTATTTGAAAATAATACAGAAGCGCGATCGGGTATAAAATGAAACAAAAAAAATAAAAGAAAAATTGCAATCACAAAAAAGACGCATATCCAATTAGCAAAAAATTTTACGAAAGAACTTGATTTCGTACCAATACCAGCCATAACAATTCATCACGTAATTATTAAGATTATGATTATTGTAATATGTGTATTGTGACGTGGGGATAGCAAATACAACTGAATTGAAGGTAGGATTACTTTCGGTTAATTAATCTGATTACGCGTTATCTTGTTTTCAAAAATGACGTAAAGTTGAATTTTTTTTGAAAACACTGCAGTTACGTATATTTGCAGTATATATCTCAAATAAATGACGATATTATATATATATTTATTGAAATCGATATGTAAGCTACATCGAATAGTTCATTCGGTCTTTAGATGTCACGCGGATACTGTCAACCTAGGCTAATTAAATCCTGGGCATTATAATGATTGTTGCAATTATGTCCAAACCTGTATACAATAACGATTAGGTCACAATCGACCCCAAGGTCATTGCGGCAATAAAAACAACGCTTACTTATTGCATATAGGTATATAAAAGCTAACTATTATCCTGTTCTATAACCCGATGCGATCAAGTTCTAAGCACCGTCGAACTAGGCGTCGAGTCTTAAAGCTTGGCTTTGGTGAGCGTCGTCTTCGCCTCGACGTATCACGTACTTCGTCATACCATTCGTCAAGGTCATGGAAAATAACCAGAATGAGAAAATTTCATCGTAATATAGCCGCACGTGGTTTTGACATTGTTACGCGACGTCACGTGTTGACCACGTGGAGACTCGGGGATTCCCCGCAAAGATAAACTATCGCCAAAATCAAGAGAGGGAAAAAAAAAATTTCGGACTAATACCCATGGGACTTAAGGGTCGACTGGCCGCCCCTAATCCTCGAAGGACTCAGCCGTTAGAGGAAACTTCCTGTAATCTGTAGGAACTTTTCCAGGACTCAAGGCAGCCCTGAGACTCGGGTTGCAGAGTCCTTGCGGTCATTTCGAAGTATTTTGCGTGATTATGATCTCGGAAAATTTTGACGATTCATTTTCGATGATTAATAACCGTCGAATAACTTTGCAGTTTTTGGGCAATTTTCACCATGGGCAAACGACTTTTTATTCAATTTAAATATAATACGTACGAGGAATCGCTATATAGTCAAACAATAAATTACATCTACAAGTGAGTTTTCATCGCTGATTGTTTGCATACGTGACGCGACTTTCTACTACACTATTATAACTGACGTATTAACGACAAGGCAATAACCTTATCTTATTCAAGTAAACAGTCTGTTGAGATAGTGTTTATACCATTTTCTAACAATAAAAACTACTTTTCATATAATCTTGACGAATGTCGTTACTAGGCTTTATTCCGGGGTATACAAAAAAAATTTTCTGTATATAATCACACACGCATACGGAGGTAGCTATGATATGTAGAGAGCTTAAAATTTCTTGAATATTGTCCGCATCATATGAGCGCAAACTTTTTAAACAAATTTAAACTACGAGTTCGCAGTAATAATTTCACGCATATTTTAACGTCACGACACATTCAATACGCATATCCTATATCTATGTAGGTACCTATACGTGGGAGAAAAAAAAGCTGTGTCAATATTCGATCCGCGTTTAATAAGACGTAATTAGTTAGTTAGTTACGAAATTGTACATCGAAAGAGTTGGAGATGGACGAGCAGGAAGCTAGTTGAAGATGAGAAAAAATTTGATTAATTATAGATGGATGATTAGTCGAGTAGTTTCTACAATAACGTTTAAAATTCTTCCATAGAATAAAATTGAAGATATAGTAGTATGGTGCGGTAAAAAGTCAATGTTTAGCTATCTGTAAACGCAAATTCTAGATTTACCAGAATCTTGGGTTCGTTAACAATAATACTTATCGCTACTTAGCACCTAATTATCAACTACTTGTTAATCACTACAAACAACCTAAGCGCGTGTGCCCGGTTATACCGCGCGAGAATTTGTAAACAAAATTTTTTCAAATTAAGTATAATACGCTTTTATGTATTCCAATTATTTTCATAATTTGATCATCAATCATTATTTGCTGTTCTAATCTGAGAAGATTTACTCAAACGGGAAGTTAGAGTATATTATGTGAATCAAGACTCGCGTCTAGGTGTTAATTTACTTTGAAAACACTAACACATCTGAAATCGACTATATGGGGGCGAATCTTGTACTTCAGACACTGACCTCCGAAGTTAATTGAACACATTGTCACATCGGTATCGTGAAAATAAAAATAAATAAAAGTGAAAACCGGACGAGACTATCAATTTGCAAAATTGGGGTATGAAATGATTGGCGATTTTTCACGTGACCGGTACTGTGGTCACTGGCACAATGATACACGGCTGAACAAAAGAAAACGGTATGGAATTATCGCCCATTGAAGAGTCGCGATGCAGCAATACGCCAACTTCAATACCATGAAATTATCTCTCGTTCATTTACGTACGTGTATTCATATACGCATACTTAACCGTGAGAATCGACGGAAATATGCATATCGGTTGCGCAACGTCCTAGCTCTAGTAACTTCCGGAAAAAACCTCTGAAATGAAAACTGTCTGTATAACTGTCCGCTGGTATCGTAGAAAAGTGTGAACTACACCTGGCTAGTGACTGGTGCTGCTGCAGCAGGAAATGGCGTATTTCTGAATGGCCTTACGATTCTATTGATTACTCAAAACTATGAAACAACTACGTAGTAGTCTGGCCATAAAGCTAATTACACGTTTCGACGTATATTCACTTTATTACACACACACACATACACACACACACACACATATAAAGGCCACAGGATGCCCATGCCTATCCGAGACAAGTTATAATACAGAGAACATCATGTCTATGCTAGCTTCTTTGTAGATTAGCAAAACGATGTTCGCGGAATCGACAGAAAAACTAGCAACTCAACTTTTCGGTACAAGAAACAACATAGGTATATGTCTTTTTTACATCTTAACATATCTTTCTTATGTAATATATTATTATTTCGAATATTAAGGTAGGTAGGTATATATCACTGTTCAAAGATAGTTACGTCATTTTATCTTCTCCGTTTTGAGAGAGATAGAGGGAGAGAGAAGAGATCGCTTGATGTAAAAATTTTGCAATTTTGTCTTCACACTTTTTCTCTTACCGATACTCCTTCTATCTGCCGCGAAATCGATGTGGAAAGCCTGCCCAGCCCGTGGATAAAAATATTTTAATTATTTTCACGACACCTCGAGTTTTAATGAAATTCGACGTAATTGATCGATTCTCAAAACGCCACACCTCTGCATTTCGGGGCAGTATGTAAGCCAGCCGGTTCGCGAAGTCCTTGATAAAGTTGGGTTTGAGTGTAAGTCTGGCGAATCGGTCATATGTGGCAATAATCGGTGTTCTTTGAATCCGAAAACTGTGTCAAACATTCACTGATCGCGGGTTCGATGGGTTCGGTGATATAGATACATTTTCAGGATTAAATATCCAATAGCTGTTTGACGATTATCAATTGAGAGAGAAGTTGATTCACACATCCGGCGAATTTATTACAGAGTACTTCGATTAAATTTAACAACATATTTCACTAGTTTCAGAAAATTTAGCTGCGTTAACAAGTCTAACAGTCATGCAAGATCACAAGACTTGAAGTAGGTAAAGCGTAACACAGTTAAAGCAATATGCTGTGAAATAAATCACCCAGAATTCACTAGTGAATTATTTTAGATTTATTACTCTATATTTGCAAATAAACAATAAAAATGCTTGTTTGTACTGGCGTCACGCATTCGTATATTCTATCACCTTATACTGCATTATCTTCTCGTCACTGGTGTGTGGAAATATTTTTCAAAAAACGAGCAAACAAGTCTGCAGAGATCAAAAGAAAACGTAGAATACAGACGGTGGTCTAAGTGTCTAAGAGAATGTCATGTTCCGAATGATTTTTAATAAAAATTAATGATTTGACCCTTTTCATTTCATTGAAATTGCCAAATCTGGGCAATTATCGAAACTTTTGGTCCAGTTAGAGATGAAGAGGGTGGCTCGCAGACGCAGTTATCTCGAACGTCTAACCTTCGAGTACCAGAGCTCGCCTTCTCTGTGTACCTAGTTTGAGCCGATATATAATATTTGCATTTTGATGTTTCTCAACGATTCAGCTATACGGAGATTTGATATGAGAAAACACATTTGCACGGTACTTGAACAAAGCGAAAATAGAGCAGTGGGACATACTGACATGGGTGACAGTGCAGTCATTCTGATAAAGAGGATATTAAATCCCCTTGAACCACGCCATCGTGACAAACAACCTTGTCTAATGGCGTGTATCCATGTTAATATATAAACGTGTACCTACTTACTTAATATACCATGTGAAACATATTTCACCTGGAATTATCGTTACGCAATTTTTTCATAAATTTATGATCAATTATAAAGTCAAGTAGAAATGACCATGCTCCGGGTAGACATATCACATGCCTATATAACGATCATTAAATATACCGGGCTATGTATGAAGTAGGTACTCGAACAAACAAGAAAATGGAAAAGGAAAAGGAATAAAGTACATAAAATGAAATGGTTCTTAAAATGGGAGAAGCTGGCATTGAAACGAACAGTATACGAACAGGAAGTCCAGGTATATGGATATCGACGTAAATAAATACCAAGGTATGCATGCTATCAAAGAAACAAGAAGAATCTATCGATATAATGAATTTTCGATATAAGTGGAATGCGATTTGCATTTCGTACCAGACTCTGCAGTTGTTATTCCGCAGTGACTAGGTCATGACCCTGGAATTTGTTGAAAGAGATTTCCAAGTAGAGAATTTACGGATTACAATCACACGTACTACCATACGATGCCCGATGATTTACAATTCCAAAATACTAGACCTACCGAAATTTTCCGACATCCTATATATACCTAATACGATATTTCACGGTGATTTAAGAATATTTAGAAATACGTCATACGAAAGTAAATCGCACTGCTCGTTACATTTCACCGTTACTTTCCCATAACATGACTCAGGTCGTAAGTTCTGAATCATTTTCCACTGGGTCAAAGGTTCAAGGAAAAAAATCCCTGGCTGGTTATAAGTTATAAAAATTTTTCATAATCAAGATAAACCCAAATCATCACGGGGTTGAAAAACCGATGAAAACAAACGCGCGATAATTACTAATTAATTGAGCCATAAATCGGGACGATCATTAACAACCTTGGCTGCTACGTATAGTCCCAGTTCTGACGACTGCACAGTCAAGAATTTCATTCGATTAATATAACACTAGTCCCGAAGGCGCCATCTCGCCAACGCGAACAACCTCGACCATTACCTTTCGCAATGCGTAGGTGCGTGAGTTCGATTCAATATAATACACCTTATCGCTGATTTTTTTTTTATTTTTTTTGTTATTTTATGTAATCTATCCACCCGTTCAACTTGAGACTGTCAAATTGACCGTCTCCTGGGAAGAAGGACAGCCGGCATCACCCTAATTGCGGTAAATTTCCCAAGGCGTTAATCTCCGCAAATTTTTTCGCGATTCAGTTCATCGAAGAGGTGATTTTTCGACACGACAATTCTATCTCTAAAAAAATGAAACGAAAGAACAAATCGGAGTCCCAGATATATCGAAATTAGGTTTCAGCTATGGATATGCAGTACAACAAATCCCAGACATGCTAGACGTCGGATCTGCCTTGAGAGCGAGAAAAGATGATGAAGGGAACGAAGAGCGTTCGCGGACATGTGTACATTGGTGGGAATCATGAGGCCAGTTTACAAACGGACAAACCGATTGTTCGGTAAGGAGAGGGGACGGTATCGGTACCGTGATGTCTCGTGACGTCATATAGTCGATACTTCAAGTACAGAGGTAGTAGCGTCGAAGAGTCGAGTCTGCAAAGAATCGCGAACTAAAGTGGATCCGAATAGATCTAACGAAGAAGTGAAGAAATTTTTATTGAGAATCGTAGTCGATTTTCACGCGTCTGTACGCATATATACAACACACACATAACAAGCGTGGATAAATCGGCGATCTGATACCTGTCGTACCTACATCGTATATATCTGATCGCGATCCCATAAAGCTATCGGAGAAAAACGAAGACGAGTGAGAAAATCTCGGCCGGAAAAGGCGAGGTGACCCTCCGCGGAGAGTTTAAGGAAGCGGAGGTACGTTTTACCGCATATACCTAAGTGGTAACGGAATCGTTGAAAGAAGGGTTGATAAACTGTCGGAGGGAAGATAATCGCATAACGATATAGGTCCAAACAATCCGAACCAAAGTACGAACAATAGTGCATTACACACGTAGATAGAGTGCATTTGGCTGTATGTGTACGAGGTGGTATCGGATATATGTATAAGAGGGAGTCGTACGCGGTTCTTCGAGTGGTACGAGAGAGCGGACGAAACAGGTGACAGTCGTCGGCCCCGGTTATACACGAAACAACGATCGTAAGCAACAACTGTTGAACGTGTCGTCGTACCTACGTACGTACGTACGAGAGTAGAGTAGAGTAGAGTAGAGTGAGTCGGGAAACTGAACCACTCCAAAGTACAACGCTTGGTGCTCAGTTGTCTCCGAACCCCCGATCAGTTCGGACGTGACTTAGAAGGGAAATAATATATGATTGTTATAATATTATTATACAGAAGATATATATCGACCATTTATACATATGGTAGATTCATTCAATCGAGTGTTAGACAGTTTTGGTATATCGACGTTTCTCTGCAAGTTTATCAACACAACACTGAGAGGACGGGGACCCGTTACCGATATATTACAGCTCTGTATCCGATAGCGCTTATGTGAATTGACCAAAGTGTATTTATCCCCGCGGCGCGGTGCAGAGAGGACATAATAATAATTAAAGAGAAATTAATTAGAAACAATATCGACGTCATTTTTATTTTTTATTTTCTCTTCAAAATTATTTAACTCTTCTCTTATCTTCTATTCTATTCCTCTTCCCTTCGATCGGAACGATTTCATCCAACGTTAAGACGTAAGTGGAAAAACCTGCACACACATTATTATTTTATACAAATTACTAATCCGCATCACATTATAATCGGGGGATGATTGTCGATTGATGTATGTTTCTTTTTTTTTTTCCAAATTTTATATCATCTTGTTCAAAATTTGATTTACATGAATATAAGCAAAAAACAAAAAAAAAACAAAAAAAAATTGCGAAACTTGTTCGATTGTGATTTCTGACTCCTCCTATACCTATACTGGTATAAGAACTAAAGAATAACTCGTTACAATGCGTCTTGCGCGCTTAACGTCTCTTTTGTTGTTAAAATAAGGCGTAACAATCGATGCTATAAAAGTGTCGGTGCGCAGGATTATTATGTACCTACCTATATGCTTCGAAGAAATACTATACACGGAAACCTCTTTCTTAAATCTCTTCAGTTAAATACCCTCTGGACATTCGGTATATTTGACTCTTGTGAGAACTTTCACTTCCTATAATAAATATACTGGGATGAAAATTTTATTGCAAAAATAATAATGATAAAAAAATAAAATAAAAAAAAACGTATGAAACTAAAAAAGAATAATCATTCTGCGATGTATAGTCGAAAGTTGAAAAAGGGATGAAATAATTTTAAAAATTATTCTTCCTGTTACAATTTTCAAGAAATGTGGTATACAGATTTTGATTTTCATATATTAGTTCGTTTCTTCGAAGAAGAAACGTAAAAAAAAAAAAAAAATCTTTGAAGCTACTTTTTTTTTTTTTTGAGCAATTTTTTTTTTATCGCCATTTTCATTTTGGCCACTCGCAAGATTCTTCGCGGGTAATTATTATTCCAGCGTATATTATACATTTAGGATTCTTTCCGTATAGAGATTATTGCATACTATATACTATATATTAGGTACCTAGATTTGCTTGATCAATCAACTTGTCCTACGCACAAAACCTACGTTAAGGTTGTAGGTACTTAGGCGTATAATTTTACGTACGCGTATATATATATTCGTATGTACGATACCTCGAGGCTCTAGTATTTTGTTTCGAAATGGCGCTCTATAGACTTTCTAAAGTCTAAACTAAACGCGTTCACTATACGCACGTCTATCCGTTCGTCTCTCTGTGCGTCTATTTTTTTTTTCTTTTTTTTTCTTACTTATTTACTTACTTACTTACTTAATCATACCTAGTACTGTGTACTGTATACTGGATCTAACTGGCTTTCAATATCTGAAAATCGGAGCTTGATCATATACCGAGAAATGAATTTCCTCCGAAGCGATAAATTACTACACTCAACGGTATCCTGCCTCATATATAGTAGCCATATAAAATATAAATCATCATATAGTACCCTACCATATTGCTATTACACATAATAATATATCGTTAATTAATTAAACTATGTCGGCGAATAGGTACAAATTTCTTGCAATAATATGAAATTCATATAGGCGCGAAATTCTTTCGCAGAAAGTTTAACCCGATGTTCGTTTCTATCTCTATATCTTCTATCGCATATAGTATACACCTACCTACTTCGCATATTACTATATATACTCATAATTTAACCATCTTGTTAATAAGAATTTGTAAATATATATATAGAAACTTGAAAATATACAAACGCTATGGTTATTACATGCATACTCCCGTCCGTTCACTTATTGCGGACTCAAATTATACTCTGCACCTTTCGTTAGTTGGGCAGACAACAGTTCAATAACAAGACGTGGGTAGTATGTATGTATGCATGTATGTATGTACAAGCCTGTGTAAGTAATAGTCATTTTTTAATTATTTTCGATATCAGTTTTACTACGCGGTACATAGTTAAATTTTCCCATCAAATTCAACGTTCGCGGTGCCTGCAGCAGCCTCATGCCATTCGTTCGTCATGAACGCGTATGTATATTTTACGTAGTAGATACGTAAGACACTTATCAGACGCGGGTTTTGAATTGCTTCTTTTTGAAATCTAATTGTCTTCAGTTTTTTTTTCTTTCCTTTTCTTTTCTTTTTTCATCCTTTTCTGCATATCCATTCAATCAGTTTTCCATTCGTTATCGCGGAATATATATATTCATAGAGATAAAAATTTCCGCAGTCATTCGTATTCGCGTTTTTCGTACCTTAAACAATTCGACGATAAAATTTTATCGGACTTAAATTTTCAAGAAAATCAAAACGATTGATTAAATTTCCCAGCTCTACCTGTCCACCGATTTTAATAACGTAAATTTATATTTACAATCGGTGCACTAGCCTAATTTACGACGCATGGAAACAGTAATGCGCTGACTCAGCGAACAACGCGTAATGTGTACACGCACGAGTGTCATTATAAAATATGTGCATTGAAATAAATTAACGACATATTATGCTTGCGGTAGGTAGGTGGGTGTATCCTTTATTGCAAAAATGTTATTTCAAACAAAATTCGAAACAGGTCAGCTGTGTCGATTATTAATCAATGGAAATCGGAGTAGCCCGAGACAATATAAATTTCTGAAAAATAACGTGTGTACGGAAATTTTTACAATAGTATAAAGACCCGGTAATATTAATTCTGTAGGAATATTATCTCTTCGCGATTTATAATTCAATCATATAGATTTTAGTCTGATGACGATACGCGTGAAAACAAAATTTTACTAAATTTTTATTCGGAATGGAGTAAAAGATTGTTTAAAGTTCGAAATAATGATGATAGTACCTATAGTCATCGTCGAACGATCGCGATGTTTTTGAAAATTATTACCTCTGGCTAAATACCGCGACAACGCGCGATGAACCGTGCCAAGGAATCGTGGATTGAGATGATAGAAGAAAAAAAAGAAAAAAAGAAAGAAAAAAAAGCTATAGGTATAAGGAGGTGATGAATGTCTTGTCGTAGCCCTTATACACACGAGGTTGTACACACATACGTAATTAAAGACATATTATTTGCATTGAATCGAGAGGTAAATCTCAATGAAACTTCCGCTAATTAAAAATAGGATTTGTTTTATCACGAAGGACGTGGCGTAGCGTGTATTATTATACATCGCTGCTAACGAATAATCGGTAAATCGATAATTTATTTCAATACCTTTAATGAACGCTATTAGTAAGCAATAAAATTATACATACACATACGATACGCGTCACTATTATAATAAGAATCACGTTACTCTAAACATAAACAGAATACCATTTGATTAGCTCAATTCTCCTGTGTGACCCTTTCCTCTGATACTTTAATTATGTATCTATCTACGATTCTGCGATATGGCCGAACGTATTGATACACGGCAAGGCAAGGCAAGGCAAGGCGGAGCAGCCCGTTCGTTAATTAAACGATATATGTAAATACTGGTGCCATTTGATTAATGGCTTTGCGATATGTTTTTTTGTTGAAAATTTATAACCGAAAGTTGAAACTTGGAACTTCTGACGTCATTTGTCGCCTCGCACATGTGTCTTTAATTAGTATCGCTACCAGTTCGGGTATAATATTATACATTTGAAGAATTCTCAGCCAGACTCGATTGGATAAAACATTCGAAAACGAATATCGATAGCACCTTGAAATATGGAGCTTTATGTTGGTTTAGGACCGAGGAAAATCTTCTTTCTGATAACAGTTCTAACTCACAGTCCAAAGATAACTGTATGGACATAATATCTTCGGCTGCAGATGTATATCGACGATGACCCTCAGGCATTGCTTTTAAAATTTCATAATGGTTCGAGATATTCATAGTAATAATTATATGTCGGTGAAGAACTTTGGTTTTTACAAGGTTTAACATTTTTTTCGTCTCCTTCAACATCGACGTTAGCAATGATCGTTAGCAGTTGACGGGGTCGGATTCAAGCCACGAATATAACTAACACGAAATTTTTGAAATTTAAATAAATCAACGGTGTAGGTATAACAACAAGTCTTAGGCACTTTGACTTATTGTCTGCAAAAAAATTTGCTCATTAACAAGACGCCAATTTATTATCAGCCCATTTATACTAGCTAATAATCTCGTTAAACTTGAGAGAGACAAGCTTAATTAACTACTAGAGATTCTACGAAGGTCTTATAAACTCCGGTTTTATACATGGTACATACGTTGGAAATGAAAATGAAAAAAAAAAACATTCACACAGTCCAGACTATTCCTTCTCTCTCTCTCTCTCTCTCTCTTATTTTTTTAATAACAATTGTTCGAGTTAATTCTTACGTTCGATATTACATGCGGTTTCGCGTAATATTTATTCTATTCGAAAGAATTTCCACAAGCTAGTCAAACTTTTATTTATTTTCTACCAAGGTAGTTCAAACATCGGATTCTCACATATATATTATATATGTATATACAGGAGTTAATGACATCGGTCTCAAATCGGTTGTCCGTGAAAGAAATTTAGCTGTCAGTATAAGTTTAGTCATAGAGTTAAAGAGTTTGTCAAACCTTGAGGCAGGTTTTATTTGTTCATTTGTTATTCTCTTAAGTGTAGATATTTCTGATGATTAATTATTTGTTCATATGGTTTGAAATGATGGAAAGCAATTTTGTTTTTTTTTTCTTCTTCTTCTTCTTCTTCTTCTTCTTCTTCTTCCTTTCTCTCTCTCTCAATGTTATACCTATATGAAGAATACTTACACTCTGTGCCAATAATGCAGATTATGTACCTACATGTAAGAGCGTATAAAACATAAGGAATCAGGACAGGGTCTCAGTTCGGTCAGCCATTGTACTACACGCGTATCAATCGTTTCGAATACGCGATACATTTTAAAGATATAGTCAATCCTACGTGATTTGTGTACGATATTTATCTTTCGTGTATACTATACCTGCAGAATATTGGTCAGATATAAGAAAATTTATTCAATCGACGTGGGTGTCATGACGATAAGTTTATATAGACTGCGATTCATTTCAAATGAAATTCAAACGTAAGCTTATGGTTCATTTTTTTTCTCTTTGGTTTCTCCTCTCTTCTCATGTACGACATATACTGATTCTTCCGAAAAATCGAATGCATACGTACAAGATAAATTGAAACAGGAGAGTTTGAGAAAACTGATGTTTTTTAAAAATTTCTATGATTCAAATTGATATTTTTTACTTTTTTTTCTTCTTCTCAAATCATTGCGATGGGGTTGAAATTGACAAAACTATACAAGTAGATAGGACGTTATAAAATGAAATCTCACAATCAGTAGGCCAAGGTTGTGACCCAGGCCAGATGCTTTCACTGCGAAAATGAGCCATGGTATAAATAATGACTCGGAGAGGACATACAATTAGCAACATGTAGGTATATTATACAAATAAACATTGCATTGCGTGTTTTGTCAAAGTCTACCTATACTGTACAGAAAGGATGTTCCCATGATGTACATATTTAGATAACAATCGTTATAATATACGACGCAGGTTGATATTAAAAATCGGTTTTTTTTTTTTTTTTCTTTTTTTCTCTCTCTAGAGAAACGATAGACGTAATGGAAAATTGTCCATCCTCTGTAACGAGATTAATTGGGCGTAATGATTAACTTTTTACAAATTCACGAAAAAACGAGGAAACAAGGAAACAAGAAGAGAGAAAAATAAAAATAAAATAAAATAAAACAAAAACGGTTTATACGCAGTGAAAAATCAAATGAAATTCAGTCGTGGAATCTGGAACGACATTTTTGTTTTTATATTAGATCGGTATCAGTCACATGTAACTTTGAGGAAGTATGAATTGAAACGCAATGAAATCCACGCTGTCTGTAAAAAAAACAGAAATTAGACTCGAAATTTCAAACGAGTTAACAACAGATGCATAAATTTTCTGCGTCTCCATTAAAACGTAGCAGTATATTGTAATCTGCATGTGTGATCGAGATTCAGACGATCTAATTAATGCGAGAAATTTTTTTCAATATTTAAAGTCCAATTAATATATTTCAATGAAGAAATTAGGAGATAGAATTTTTTTTTCATAAATTCGCATCGTTTACTCTCAGTCCAAGATAAATTATACTACCTAAATATTCCTCTATGTATAATGTGGATGTATTATATATGTATAAGAAAGTTTTAGCAGACGACGATATGATAGTCCGTGTTTACGATACAAAAAATTCCATTCGTACTAGTTTTGTAATTTAGAAAGGTTACCGATCATTTTATTTAAACGACTCCGATTCACAAACGCGTAAAAATATACGTTTGTATAGTGTACAAATAATCTGCCTTCATTCTTAATACCGAATACTGTAAATGAAAATTTTCAAATTTTTCCCTCCGTATTTTCTAGCAAAAAAAAAATTCAAAAAATTGTCATTATACTCAGATAACCGCGTTCTAAGCTGCCGCAAACTTCATCAGTTTATATTGCAGGTATTGTCCGAATTACCTTCGGCCAAGCTTTCACCAGGACCACAGACTCTCCTACATCTCATTTCTCGATTTATATGTCATATTTAAATGAATTTTATTTTTCAAGGGTTTGATTCAGTTTGCCTTCTTTATATACCCGGCTTCGTCTGCAGTATGAGGAAAAAACCTTTTTTTTTCTCTTTTACGGAGATATAAAATATTTCCAAGAACGTTATATTATCACCTTGTATATTACATCTTGCCAATCGAGGTATAATTCTGCCGAAATATATACCCACTAAACTGATCAACCTCGAAATTTTACCAAACATACGCCAGTTGACCCAGCAGTTGTGCAAACTAGCGAGTGAAAAACAAGTGTAGAACTCGCGGAATCTGTTGGCTAATCTATCGAACAGCCAAATTGCGCATATATATTATAATCGAGTGTTGAAATTATTTTTAATTCGCTAATTCATTTTGAAACACCATTTTTTTTTTTTTTTTATTATTATTTAATTATTTTTATTTTACATCCATATTATGCGGAGAAAAATGAAAATTTGAAGAGAATCGAACGCCTAATCGAATTAGATACGCGAGTACCTATTAGGCAGAGGTACCTACGTCTAGGAGTGAATTTTCATTATTAACATATAAATTCAATCATAGTGTGAATTCCTGAACAGCTACCTATCTCGCACCTTGAAAAGTTCAATTCGTAAATACAATCGGCAATAACTCGACCATAACAGCGTTGTGACTTGTGAGTCAGCAGTGAAGCTTGCGTGCGATCAAGCACCACGTATGTAACATATGTATGTATGTATGCGTGTAGGATACAACGCGATTGAACGAGGCATATTATATGTCTCGTAAAAATTGTCTGGAGATTCTTATATCGAATAAGATTTTTCGGGTATATGTATATATACATGTATTAAGGAGCGATTATATAAGTTTGATTCAATTCAATTCATGAATATAAGATAAAGGAAATAATTTAAACATCGTTTGAACTTCACTCGAATTTTTACATATCAACTAACGACCTTGGCCGATAATTATCTACGAGACAATGAGACAAAGAGGTTTTACAAATCTGACAATAACCGAATACCGTGATTCACACTCATCGAGTTATGATCATTGATTTGGACCCGAGACTTCTTGATATTTTAAGAATTTCAATTCGAGGCAATTGCTATGCAATTTAATACCGCGAGATTAAATTTTCTCAAAAATTCATCAACCATGATTGAAAATTATTCATTCTGCTATAAAAATCACTTTTCTCACGATGAACTCTTTACCGCTTAATTACATCGATCTTTATTGTAATCAATTTCCGTGATATGATAAATACGATTGATTTCCTGCTCCGTAAAAGCTATACCTATAGAACAATGACTGGAAACTATTCAGCCCAGATTCTAAGACGATTTCCTTCTTTTCTTTTCCCTCCCTATTTCCATATTACTACGGATGAAAAATTCTACGTAAATATTGCGGCTATATAGGCGTCACCGACCGCAAACACGAGACAGGATAATCCCGACGTACATAGATATATGCAATATAGATACATGTATACGTGGAGCTGTTAAATTTCTCCTGACAAAGTCCTCGCGGTATTTTATCATATAAAGAAATAATTTATCTATTATATTTTTTCTGATAATTATTTCAATTTTTTATTCTGTATACCGATATCCACATTTCTTCTTAATTCGTATATGCAATGAAATGACAAACTTTATTACACGCCTTTTGAATTCTAATTATCTACACGTAGGTACATAGGCATATAGTATATATCAGTGAACTATCTTGATATTAAAGGCGCGGGGTGGTCCTCCGTAACACGTTATGTAGGTACACACATGTTACCTGTGTTGGCTCGTGGTTACCGCCAGGTACTTCGGTGTCATTGGCGTATTAATCGATCGAAACGTCGTCGTCGTGCGCACCGCCGTCCGACACGCGCCACGTCTCGCATGACAATTACTACGAAGTATGTAGGTAGGTACTGGCGTACCTATACGCACCTATTTCACTGATTCTGAATCGCGCATACACAGTTTATCGCTACGTCGCTATATACACGTAAAGTTATTAATTTTAATGGTCAAATTTTTTTTTTTTATTTCGCACATATAGGTACTCAGTATATAGTTATATCTTGCGGAGATGATAGCGAGATTGAAAATTCAAAGCTATTAGCGAGCTTTCACGTCACAACGTTTATCTAACGATCAAAAAATTCGGCTATAAGGAAAACACCTATGTGTGTGGATTTTAGAATCGAAGGATATCCCGATGTATTGATTAACTCCGATTTTTTGTAAACGCGTGAAATTTAAACGTATGAGTAGGAATAAAAAAAAAATGAAAAAAAATTAGCTAACTTATTCCGCATCGTCGAGACGCTTGCGATTCCGAGATTCTAAAGTCTTCGGACACTCGCAGTTCGTCTATTTTCACTTTATTCTAACGCCAGCGATACTCTTATACGATATCTACAACACGCCAAACTATCCGCAATACTTATCGCGTCTATGTAACCAAGTCGCGTGTCCAGACGGTGAAGACTATTTTTATCAATCGAATCGGATTGTAGTACCATTAGAAATTCTTCACGTATAGTACCCAGGTACTCTAATCGTTATAGCCATATGTCCGAATAGTTCGGCGACTCATCATGTTTATTTTTCAAATAATTTTAATGAGAAATTTATTTTCCGTCTTCTTCGTTCGTTGTAGGTTTCTAATTTTTAATAAAAATTTGATGATTCAAAATAAAAATGGCAGTTAAAAAACTGCGATTTTATAAATATATGTATGTGAAAAATTATTCTATACGAGGATCGGTTTCATTTATCATTCGCTAATTCGATTTATAATTATGAAAAATAATCTCAAAAAATGAATAACAATTGTTGTTATTCACTCGGGACGAATAAAAGGACTTGTGTATAGGTAAAATCTTCATTCTTCATTCTTCATTCGAAGTTTATTTTCTTTATGTCTGATCGATCATCACGCCTTCAATTCATGGTGATAAATTATTGTTTATGTATATTGAAAAACACATTATAACACCTGTACTATGTACATATTATTTGTTGATAATAATATATTCAGCGGACAATATATATAATATATAAGAAAAGAAAATGACAAGTTATTACAGCTAATTACGTTATTGTGTTCATAATATACCTGTAGGTATACGAGTATCATTGTAGGTACATAACATTTTTGATCTTGGACAAATTCTCCTTTTCCACTATCCTATTTAAACTAATTAATCGCAACGTATCTCAGCTTCTTACCTGTATAGGTGTATTAACTCTTAAATTATGGATTTGGGACGAGGCAGTTTACTCGATCTGTCTCGAACCGTCTACTGTCGTTCGCGTAACGCTTGATCGCAAATCATTCCGATATTTATATTTTTACGAATTGTTTTAGATTTGTTTAAAATCTTATTCAAATTTTTAGACACCAGGTATATGTGCATAGAAAAAACATTTTTCTTTTTCTTTCTTTCTTCCTTTCTTGCTTTCTTTTTTTTTAATGTATAATTGGCGCAAGACTCTATCGAGTACCTATCTTGATATACCCTATACTAGGCATATAGGTAGATTTTTATTCGCCAATCGCTTTGCAATAGTATTAAAAAAAAAAAAAAAAAATAAGTAATTAGGAAATACAAAAAATATACATTGGATAATTTGCAATTTATATTCAACCTGGATAAATTATTAATGCAAAGATGTCAGTGCCTTACGGCTACACACATATAAATAGACATAAAAATACACACCATATATACATAAACCCTTCTATGTATTAATGTATAATGTCAGTATAACTGCATCTCTTATATGCTAAAGACTATTATAGATTTTTCTATTCAACATATCAAGATATGAACCGTCTAGTATATTTTATAATAATATTGCTTACGCTTGGATATATTACTCAAATGTTGTTTTTTTTTTTTTTTTTTTTTTTTTTTTATCAAAATTATTCAATGATATAAACGTCGACATCGATATTATAATTATTACTAACATATTCCCACAAACGATGTGTCAATATTTTACTCGCGTTGCTAATGTCTTCTTTTTTTTTTCCTTTTCTTTAATTACTGCACGCTAATTATTCTCGATCTTAAATCGGGCATGGAAGAGTGGATGAAAATCCGGCAATAATAAACCGCAAATTATATTGCTTTTGAACTAGGTATAGGTATATTCTTTTCGTATACAATATCCGAAGAGCGAAATTTCCGATTTATTTTCTCTCATTCAAGCCTGACTAATTAACTTCCGTGTTTTGTATTCACAATTAGCAACAGACGGACGGGGAGATTTGACTATAGTGCCACGCAGTGACACGCGGCCGGAAGTTAAAACGCAAGGACGCGGACAGGTGTATACCTATACGGCGACCGAATTACATGTTTATTTCTCCTCTACCTTTTTTTTCGTAATTTTTTTTTTTTTCTGCGTCATAGGTATATGGTTAAACGTTTCACGTATGCGAAACTCATACATTAGCTAATATTTGAATCTGCATAGTATGAATAACGCTCGTCTGTTTTGATCCTTAAAAATATCTCGTGACTAGCACAGCGAGCGGGGTCCATAATGATTTGAAATCTTACCATAATTTGCATGATTAATAGATTGTGAGACGTCGGAGTAACCGGTACCTATTCAATTTTGATATCCGCATATTATATGTACATAAGAGAAATAGAAGAAGAAAAATCTGACCGAATCGCAATTTAACTACGATCGTTGAATATACATCGCAGTTAGTTATATTTATATTATAGAATTGCGGTTTTAGGTAAATCGTACAAATACTCTTGAATATTATGAGAAGCTGCAGAATCTCATATTTGAATAACAATAGCGCAGATATAGCAGAGAATTTATTTAATTAATAGAAAAAAAAAATCTATAAAGTTTCATAAAAATGTTTTTTTTTTAACATACATATACACATTGTTAACGATCGCAAATCGCGTCGCAACCCGAGCGACATTATCGCTAATATAAGGAAGATACGTCCTTGAAATACGTGTATATATATATATATATAATATATATGTATGAAAGAATCTTTGCGATGCAAGTCATGGGAATTAAATTCCCGCCAAATACTGACCTAGAGTAGTTCGCGCCGCACCGCGCACGCACGTGTCAGTCGGAGATTGATCAACGCGATATATATATTCGCGACATCATATGTATACTTATATATACGAAGTCGGTCGTAATTAATAATTCTCCCTTCTTGATAGAAAAATTGGCGGGTATATGAAACAATGCAATAAAGTTATTATTAAAAGCTAGAAATAAACTTGGTTTTAAATCGCGTCGCCCTTGACCAAGATTAGTATATATTTGATTCTCGGTACAATAAGGATGAAACGCGTGTTTCAAGATAACGCAGAATAATTGTGTATAAAGAAAGAATAGGAAAGAAAGAAAGATAAAAAAAAAAAAACAATACAAAAAATAAATAAATAAAAATTGCTCGTCGTTCGCAATATATTGCGTGCGTTATACGTCGTGGGAACTTGGGATTCCCGTCGTTTCAACGCAGACTCTCGCTTAATGTATCTAATAAAAGTCGCGAGCCGCGAATACCAGACTACGAATGTCAAAGCGCTAAATAATATAGAAACTAGCCCAATTGATTATTGGTGCCGTTTTGTTCATCTCTCTCTTTCTCTCTCTCTCTCTCTCTCTCTCTCTCTCTCTCTCTCTCTCTCTTCGAAACAGCTCATTTTCTGTTTCTTCAATTCATTCTCCTATACATATTATCAAGTCGCGAATAAGCATATAACTGAGCGCATATAATATATACATGTATATATATGGTCATCTCAAATCGGTCAGGCGATATCTTCAGCACGTGCAGCCGAGGACCGACCGGACCGACGTAACTCCATGATCAACCTCAAGTTTCACTATAGTTCATACTCATTGATGACGTAATGAAAAGTTCTTCGAAATAAAACGAACCAGTTTACACCGGCCAATTTACTGACACTGTCATTTATTTGAGACGCGATGTATACGTAGTATATTATGCGCGTCGTACGCCGCGGCGTAAGAAAAAAGAAAAAAAAAAAAATCAACAGTAATCAACGGAAGATTTCGGTACAAACCGATTAAAACCGGCTTTCACTAGAAGAAATTGCATCATTTTTAATATCTATATCCATAGACATACTAGAATGGGTTGAGACCGTATATAAGATGAAAATTGATACACTAGCAACACTTGCAATTATACCAATGAATTTTTTTTTTTTTAATTAAAAAAAGTGGCGACTTTTTGAACGGGTTAAATAATTAGATCGCGATTGGGAATACCTTATAACAAAAAAAAAAAAAATCAAAATAGCGGGGAATACTTATCCGCGATTTATATATCACCGTATAGTTTATAGCCGTAGGAGTGATATGTCTCGTGCCGAGATCCGGAAAGCTTGTTGAGAATTCTGAATCTGTACGAAATCCGTAGAAATCGCGAAAGTGAAAATACGTACGGTCGGTCAGTTCGTAACTATTTGGCATCGTATATACAATATGGATCGCTGAAAATACATATGTGAAATTATTAGGTGTTTTAATAATTGCGCGAGATTGACATCGGTGATCAGTATAACTGAATATTAACAAATTCGCGAAAATCTTGCCCTGCATGTCTTTTTCCGCAATAAATTCGATTAGACGCGTTAATTAATTATTGAAAAAAAAAAAAAAACTGAATGAATGAAGAATCTGGATTGCAGATATATTATAAATATAGATGTACGTTATAAACATGTCAGCTGCTTTCATTTTAGAGAAAATATATTACGTAATGAACTTCCATTCATGGGAAAGTCGTTAGCAGCTACAGCGAATCTAAATGGGGACAGGAAAATAGTGTGCGAAATATATATTGTTTTTTTTTGCAATTATTTTATAAAAATCTATGAGAATGTTCAGGATGAAAGAAAAGAACAAATTGCAGAGTAGGTACTTAATGGGTTCTTATCCCAGTTTTATCCGCGGGATAACTCGTGAAATATAATTCTTAAAAGAAAAAAATATTCGAAAATTCCCACGTGGTTGAATTACCTACCTAATGAAAAGTCGCGAGTAATGAAATGTTACAAAATTACATTTTTTTTCTGCTTTTTTTTTCTTTATATGCGTCAAAGATAGCCCTCCGGGCACGGCCCTGGGTCGATGAAGCCGGTTTTCATAAGATTGTTAAAAAATAAAAAATAAAAGAAAAAAAAAGAGGAAAACGATGTACATATATGCAAATTACTTTAAGAAGTAGCCGACGAGCACCCAGACGAGAAGGACTCGCACTTGGTCCGCGTATATTAGCTTTGTATACTTAAACTCGTATATACCTATATATATGTATAATTATATACCTATACGCGGTGTATGTGTCTAATATGTAAATATGCATAGATAAGCATTAAGCAGTACCTATACGTCCATATATATGTATATCCATCGGTCATACCGTTTGATTCTTAGAAAGCAAAACTAGTCCCAATACCCGTTGGCCATCTTTAGGTATATAGGTAGGTACTATACGTAGAGTTAACCGACGAATTGCAATCGGTGAAAGGTTAAATATTTGGTTTTATGTGAATGTATACACATACACCTATATAATAATATTTAAAAACGTAATAGTCAAGAAATTAGCATAGTCTTATACCTCCATGAACAATATTGGCGTCTGGTTTAATTCATATACGATTTTAATAATGACTAAATATATAATTATAATGATAAATGGATATCGCGGGATATATACCTTCACATATATATGTATATACCTATATGATCGTATCTCGGTTAGCCTTGTCAATCAGGTATATAATATGTTGATGTTTTTAAAGGTAAATCATTTTCTTATGAAATTTTTGACGCATCATATATACAAGTATATACAGGTATACATGTATATAGGTACAATAGTTATATACCTATACTATTCGTTTTTATTCCTGTCTAGCCGTTTTTATCAAGGTTCCGAACGAATGAATTGTTTACCGCTATTCAAAATCTCAAGTCTTTCGATCTAATTTAGAACTTATTTCCGGTTTTTTTTTTTAATTTTTTATTTTTTTTTGCACTAGTCGATCAATCGGAATTGGCAAAACTGTTATTTAACGGTGAAATCTATGTTTGATATGAAACAACCGCGTTTCCGTTTCAAATTGTAATTAATAGATCTTCGATCACAGTACACATAATCATTGTCTACTTCTTCCTATATTTCTTATTCATTAATCATTATAGTCATATGTATACCGAACTAGGTGAAAATCCGTTACGTTGTAAAATCGATGCGGAGAGATCGTTCTAATTAAAAAATATCAGATACGATACATAAAAGTGTAACGGTAAACGACATTTCAAACAACTGAGATTCTTTTAGTTTAGTTTATTTTTAATTTTGAATCTCGCTATAGTACTTACTATACAAAATATAGGTATAACTACTATATCTCCATCTCCATCTCCGATTTCTTATTTCTCTTATTCCTCTTATTCGTCGTAATTAATACGATCTCGCGATCCGCTATATAGCGGCTGCTAAACATCTTAAAAATTAATCTACGTATCAGCAATAGTAGATTCTGTAAGTCATTTTGAAGATAAAATATAACGGTTAATAAAATTTGCACGGTAATTTGTTTTTTTTTGTTTTTTTTTTTTTTTCACCGGTTATTAATATACCTAGGTATAACCGGATTTGACAATTTTTCACACCTAAATTTAATGAAATATCAGAAACATACGATTTCGCAAGAAATACCGCAAACCACGATCGCGGAGCTCGAATACATACAGACACTGCACCAAATGCAATTTTCATATGATATTGAAAAAATAAAATAAAAAAAATAATAAACTGCAATTACTACATCTGTAGGTACGGAATATAATGGTAATTCGTTGAACACCGATTTCCAAAATGAAATTATATAAATTTTATAAATTCTTACATAACATTTTTTATTCACACGATAAAGCCGTAATATGTTTTTAATACACGAACAGTGACTTTGATCCAATCGATAACCTCAGGTGATTAGCTCTTGCATATAATATGTGTGTGACGCAACTGGTTGCAGTGTTCCTCAGATACGAAAACATTCACCAAATTTTTCTTTTCTTTTGAATATCTTTCTTTATTCGGTCTGTGAGAAATCCCATTCGTATACATAGGTGTTCGCACCCTGGAACTAATAATCATTTATTATTTCGTATACCCACGATACTGCAGGGCGGAGTTTTTCCTCATTTTTCCTCATAGTTAAAACGTGTTTTTCCTCGTTAGCTTAGCTATTACTTACTTACACAATATATTAGAGTTTTGTACCGTGTTTTTTTTTTTTTTCTTCCTTTTTCCATTCGTTTATGACCCTGTATATATCAGTTATGGTTGTATAGGTATAATTAAGCGGGGAATAACCAACGTGATAATACCTCATAAGGAAATATTAGGAACTATCGATTGCAAATCAATTGTCGCAGATATTTTTCGTAAATTTTATTGTTACAACAACAACAACAACAACAACAAGAACGTAACTACGGAAAAAATGAATAGTTATACTTACTTATATTCACTCCTAAAGCATCAAAAGCAACAGCTATCTATACACGTATACCTAATACGTAACATACCTAGATTCAGAATGATAAAACGTCTGCGTCTCTGCACTGGCACGGTTATTAGTATTACTCATATCTTTAACAAAGAACTGCTAGTTGCTACTGGTCATAAAAAAAAAACCTCCATAAAGAAAGAAAATTAACAAACACATGAACATTATGGATAGGTATATATGTATGCAGTATATCGCGATTATCATATGTCAACCTACTTCGAACAAAAATTAAGGAAAAATAAAAATCGTAACGAGTTATTATTTCAATAATAAATAACAATTATAAGAAGTATACCTGCGTTTTTATATTCATAAATATAGTACCTATAGAAGAAACTGAAAAAGAAACAAAAAAACTGAAAAATAATTTGACCATATAATGATGAAATGATAATATAATTTAAAATCGTTTATTCATATACATATCAGACTCGACAACAGGGTAATTAAATAGTTTTGTATTTTTTTTCTTTTTTCTTTTTCTAGCTGTTCTTGTGAAAATAATCTTGATAATATCGTTTTTTTTTTTTTTGTTCAGGTAGCCAAAACGGATAATGGTGGCTTCGCAGAACGACGGTGGAAGAAGTGGCGGTGATGCCGGTGAAGACGACGCTGTATATACGGTGTCTGTAAGCGGTGGAGGTTACAGAAATGAAGGTTTTAAGGAAGACGGTGGTGACGGGATTCCACCCGAGCCAACAAAACCGCCTCAAATAGCGCCACCCGATGACGATACTCAGTCGCGAAAGTTCAAACTTTCGCGAAGTGAAAAATGGCGAATTTTGAAAAATATTGGAGCCGTATCGATAGCATTTATGGTACAATTTACCGCATTTCAAGGAACTGCTAATCTACAGTCATCCATAAACGCGAGCGAAGGTCTAGGAACCGTTTCCCTATCAGCTATATACGCCGCTTTAGTTCTTTCGTGTATTTTTGTACCCACATTTGTCATCAAGAGATTAACCGTCAAATGGACCCTATGTCTCTCTCTATTATGCTATGTTCCTTACATAGCAGCACAACTTTATCCGAAATTTTACACCCTCGTACCTGCCGGTGTATTACTTGGGCTTGGTGCAGCTCCTATGTGGGCTGCCAAAGCCACCTACCTCACACAGGTCGCTGGTGTTTACGCAAAATTAACCGATCAACCAGTCGACGCCATCGTCGTAAGATTCTTCGGCTTCTTTTTCCTAGCTTGGCAGACAGCTGAACTTTGGGGAAATCTGATCTCTTCCGTAGGTGAGTAGTTCCTCTTATTTTCATTATTTTTTCATTTATATATATATATTTCACATCTTTTTTTTCACATCTTTTTTTATAAAAAGCTAAGAGTTCCGTGTGTTAAAATATCGCGTCTTTCGATCAGCAACGAAAGTCTGCAGATTTTGTTGAATCTATACTTTGCTAGGTAGGTGGCTTATACGTGCAGTTGCGTAACGAGAGTAAAAAGTAAAAACGCGAGGAACGCGTAATTTGAAAAACGATTTGAAGTATGTACCTACATATGTAGGTAGTGTTCCTTCGAGGATGATCGATGATGGTAACCAGCGTGTTCAATACATCTGTCTGGCCTTGCTTTTAATAAATATAGGCATACTTACAAGCTACAAGTTACATTAGAAAAACGTGGTTTTGGTACATAGGTATATGCGAATTTATCTGGTTATTAACCTGCAGAGATTGTTACATTATACTATATACCTGCGAGTGTATATTAGTCTTGCTGATTCCGCTTTGGGCGATTAATTGTTGCGTAGTTCTCTTCTCTTTCTCTCTTTCTCTCTCTCTCTCTCTCTTTTATCTTAATCTAAGCATCAACGTCAATATTTAAGAATATGTAACGTCACGGAAGACCTTTTCGCTTTTATAATTGGCTACTTAATTATAATCGCAACACGATATTATATCCTCGAACTCGAGATCGCGATCGTTCTCCTCGCTCCTAAGGCAATATAATTTTGCAAAATAACTAATGCGCAGGTTATTCCACATCGCCTATTCCTCACGAGATAGTATAGCCCGGCTGTACACACCATGACGTAAATGCCAAAATATTTTCGCTTGATATTCGGATCAGGAAATATATGGACGGTATAGGTAGTATATGGCCGTCCCATTTTTACATACCTTACCTCATCTTATATGTAACGATTTTTTTTTGTTTCGTTCCTTTTTTTTTTTGCAAATGATAAAGCGAAGTAATCCATTCGTAAATATCAATCTCAAAATCGTATACATCAATGTGTAAATCGAATATGATCAGGTAAAAATTTGAACGTAAATTATTTACCGGCCGCATATTCGACAGGTAGGTGTAGGTATAGGTATATAACGATGCGCGAATCGTAAAAGAAAGCGTTTCAGAAATTAGCCAATAACCTTCGAACGAATACAACACAACATTCCTACTTCATAGGCGCCTGAGAGAAAAAATAAAATAAATAAATAAATAAATAAAATAAAACACGTGTGGCGCTTGCAGGCCTAGACGTTATCGACAGGCTATTACTACTGCAGTTGCGTAATATATGTGTTTAATAAATCGATAGACTATAAAGGAACAAAATATATTCAGAAGAATCAATATACTTATAGAATTTTACTTTCTTCGTTATGTATGTGTAGGGAGGTACACATACATACGTCGCGACTTTTACACCTTCGATAACAATATTTAAGACAATAATAAAACGGGATTGAAATTTAGGTTCATCAAATTTTGGGACACTTTTGATTTTTTTTTTTTTTTTTTCATTCAATTTGGTTTGCACAACATCGCGCAATTCTGCAGCACTTTAAATAACGATATTATATATCCCGTGTTGAATATATAGTTCGATGTATTCCATAATATATGTATTTATTAAAAAACCAAAAAAAAACATTAATTATCACTTCAATATCGCTGAATAATTATAAACGGATCGACGAGGATAATGAGTAAAAGTATAGTGGCTTGAGGACGGCAGACACCGCGTGACGTCAGCGCGTCTGATCAGACACGAGGCCCTATCCCTGTAGTGGAGAGCTCGACGCTTGGTCAGACGACACTGATTTTAGGTATTGTATTTCAGTTAGCGTGGCCGTAGGTGGTAAATGCGTTAGTTGGATACTATATTTGTTTATTTAACAATTATTATGATGAGATTAAGCGATAGATAAGATAAACCCGTGATTATAGTTTTTATTATTAATTAAAATCGCGATTGAAATTCGAAATTCGAAAGAATAAAATCGAAAAAAGTTGATGAATTTATTATTCATTTATATTCAAGTTGTAGAGATTTTTTTCTACATACGATGTGTTATGTTAGTTTTGTTATGTTAGTCAAAAATGAATCTCAACTTTGGAAAAGAGTTAGATAGGTGTTTTAAAATTTTTCTTATTTTCGGCTCTGAGCCATAGATCAATGCGTTTCGATTATATACATTCATTCGAGTTTATTGAAATAAAAAAATCAGAGAATAAAAATCAAAAAATATGTTAATTGATTGGGTATTCCCTGATATTCGAGCTAGACTTTTTCCTCTACGATATATACCTACTGCAGTTAGTTTTGAAGTCATATACACATAAATATGGTAACCGAAAATCTCTTGTCGTTTATTGACCTCGCGCAGAGATTGAAAAATAAATCTGAACTTATTGGTCAAGATTTGAATATCTAAGATTTTTTTTTTTCGTCTTCAGGTCTGTAATCAAGATTCTCAATATTGATCGTTGTACACGCGTGTCTTTTGGATAGGTATATACCTATATACTAAGTGAATTTCTTAAGTTTTAAGAATCGCGTAACGTAAAAAGTGGATAAAAACCCGGCCTTTCTATCAGCGTGGATATATTTACGTACCTATACCTATATTCGAAAGAAATCTGGGGTCAGTAAACTGCTTGAGGAGGCTGACGACTCTTATCGACCCCTTTATTAAAAATTTTATAGTCTAAACGATCGAGTGAGCAAAACGCGTGTCTTCAATTTCTATCGCCTATAATAACGATAGTTGTTCGGTAAAATGAAATAGTACCTATACGTATCGTTATTAGAATCGTTGAACTACGATAAAACGCAATTAAAATGACCAAACGTATCCGATAATAATTTAACAATTATAAGTATGTACCTATCTACTTGTACCTACAGCTCGACGTCGTTGCGGTGTTGATTGCCATTCTTGGCATAAATGTGTATAGGCAATATCACGCGATTATATTTAAGGGCATATTTGAAAGATTTTATGATTCGTTTATAATATCTGTACAAATATAATGATTCAATTATTGAATTTCCGATTGTTGTTAGTATAGTATGTAGGTATGTATATGGTTGTATATGACGAACGAGTTACGGTCACGCGAAAATCGCACAAATCGTATATATAATCTATACAGCCGCGCAAGGAGTTACACAATCGCAATTAAATATGGTATAAGGTCAATATGCAGGTAGGCATATTGGCGCAACATATAAGTCACGGGACTACGCATTTATATTTTATACCGTTACCAAAAAAGAAAAAAATCAAAAAAAAAATCCTATATAAGTTGGCACGGTGTTTAAATCGGGTGAAAGTTTGACTCCTGACGCGTTTTTAGAATGCAAAATGGTCAATAACAATTCTTGGGATCGATACCTTGCAGCGAGTATAGGTATATACTATATCGGGGAAGTCCACACCTAGAAACTAGAATTTTAGCATAATTACTTAATTAATTCGTAGGTATATATTATGACGTCGGTTTGTGTTTATATTTCGATATTTGCCCAATTTTATATTTGCCAAGGATTTTTTCATCGACCTCGAACCTCTTTCGAAGTATTTTCCTTTTTTTTATTTTTTCAATATTCCAAGAAAACTAAAGCGTGTTACTAAATTCTTGGGAGTCCGAGTTCGCGGTGCATTATTATATAGATATTCCATTTCAAATAACAAGTTATTCTTTTCTTGTTTCTTCGAATATATGAGAGAAGATTTATCGACACTACAAGCATCCTTTCATCGCGTTGGTAGATTTTGAAACATTTAACATTATTCTACGTTAGTTATTTTCTAGGAAATTAAAATTACAGTAATTAATACGTCATTTAATCTCTCCAGTTCAGACTCGAGATATTTAACTGTTGCATCCAGGCAGTACCTAGGTAAATACTAATAATTACGCTATATATTATTCCTGTTTTGAGTGAGGTAGCTAGGTAGGATATAAGCGCAAACTTCCATCATGTAGCCTAATGAATTTTCGTGGAAATTTTATTTTATCAGTGATATAAAGAAATGAATAATGATGATAAAAAGAAGAATAAAAAAAGAAGAAACATCAATAACGTAATTAGCTAGCGGGAAAAATGATAAATCACTCGTACTTTGGGTACATTAAATCGATGGAATCAGGTTTAATTCCTGAAATTTGAAAATTATTGCTGTTAGGTTTAACTGGATTAAATATCGTGACTTATGATAGGTATACTATTCTGCGATATGTACGTAGTGAAATTGAGAAATTGAGAAATTGAGAAATTGAGAAATTGTTTGGATATGAACGTAGCCTGGCGCGTGAATAATTATTGCGTAAGCATATGATACTCTGTTTCGGAGAATCGAAGTATATGTTGACGAACGCAATCTGGATTATAAAATAATCTTCACTCGCGCATCCGTATAGGTATTGGTATATATATATATAGCGCTGTGAAATCGCTGAAATAAATAAGAAAAATGAAAGAAAAAAAAGATCAAATGAAGCATGTATAAGGAAAATGAATGGGAATACTAAGCATCGAGAAGCAGCAGAGCGAAAAAAAAAACGAGTATATATTAATAAAAAATCAGCCCCGGGTAACCTTAGCAACTCGAGCGCGGCCGCGGCGCAAACGCGACGTCCTTGAGGGTCCTTGGGCGTCAATGGACGCATCGCGATTTTTCGCGTCTGACAAGTTCCGACGCACGGCGCCGCTGAGAATTCCCTGCTGCTTAGCTGTCGCCATTTATTTAACCCGTTTTTTTTTTTTTTTTTTTTGTTTTTTTGGCTTTTTTTTTATATATTATTTATTCATTTTCTTTACACCTCGCTTTGCAAGATATGCTCGAAACCACGTAGGTACATAGGCTATATAATATGCAGTAAGCTTGGAGGAAATGAAACTAAGAACAAGATGGAGTTAGTCATTTTTTATTTTGCTTTCTTTTTTTTGTTTTTTCCTTTCATTTCTCTTATCAAGGAATTTGAACAATTTTACAAAATATAGTACATATATCTAACAGACAATCAATTTTCTACTTTCAGTTCTCAGCGGTGGTGAGTTCGGTAGTGGCGATGGAAACCACACTATCAATGAAGACAAAATTCGACTTTGCGGTGCAAATTTCTGCGTTGTTGGTGCTGGCGTTAGCGAGGTACTCGAGAGGCCACCAGATTCTGAAATTTTTACGATATCGATGATTTATCTGGCCTGCGTAGTCCTTGCCGTAATAATAGTTGCCATATTCGTGGATCCGCTCTCTAGGTGAGTTTCATTTAATATTTAATTATTTAATTAGTACCTATGCGTTTTGTCTTGAATATATTATTATTTTTTATTATTTCTTATTTAAATATTCTAATATCCTTGATAAACCTCGAAGTCCTTTTTTTGCTTTCCTCTTCTCGTCTCTTCTCTTCTCTTCTCTTCTCGTCACATATCATACGGGCGCAGCCTTCGTTTTAGAAAAAAAAATTTATTTCGTATATAATATGAATTAGCTATAATCTTTTATGCATAAGTCTCTTAGGTATTATACAAGCATCATACATGCGTGTATATGTATAATAATATGTATGATGTATGGGTACATTATATACATACCACTCAAACGTCATCGAAAAATTGGCAATATAGGTATCACACATATTATATACCTAGTATCTAATATCTAAACTTAGCAAAAACCAACTTGCTATACGGCACGTGTTCAATTTCCTCGTATGACTGACAGCAGGTTTGAATTAATGCGTGTTTCTGAATATTCTAAGAGCAGGTTTTCTAGACTCCTGCGAGGCATAAAACTATAAGTCTATACCTACCCACTATAGCCAAAGCGATAAATGGTCGATGACGTAAAAGATATTGGACGTTTTTCATCCGGTACTATGAGTAAGGTTGAAAAATAACAATTTTTTTTTTTTTTTTTTTTTTTTCTCCTCTTCTCTTACTCTCTTCATATTTCTATGTACCTAAATCGATGACTAACGCGCACGGCGTTATTTATTGTTCTCTATAGTCTATTTTTTTTTTTTTAATCGCGTCTTGGAACCGCAAGAGATGTATACCTATACGCGAAACAATATATTGTACAAAAGTTCACGCACTTAGAAAGGTATAGTGTAGGTACATACATAAGTCCTTGCGAAACAGAGATATGTATTACCTACAACTATATATTTGCAAAAATAAAAAAAGGAGCGAAATAAACAATTTATTATTCAGAATCGCTCGTGTACAGCCTTGAACTGTTCTACCATTTTTCACGGTCATTTCATACGAGTTAATGGCGATTTAATTGTTGCCTTGAATCAATATCGAGCTAGGTATACGCGAAAGTAATTTGTAGAACGCGTGTACATACGGTTTCGAGTACCTCGAATATGTGTGCAAGTAGGTAGATTTTTTCTTCTTTTTCTTTTTCTTTATTCTAAATTTTATGACGCCAGCACGTGCATTATATACACATATGTCACATTCTCATAGTGTACATATGATGGAGACTTGATTGAATACGAAACGTCAATATACATGACGAAACAAATCGAAGAAAAAAAAAATAATAATTCATCGATTCATGAATTAATGATTTTCTCTCTACCTGATCGCTCCGGCGTCTTTGAAATCTAGTTTTTCTTCTTTGCTACATGCATTTCTAGTCGCATCGTATCGGCTTCCGTTTACAATAAACCGGTTCAGTTACAAATCTTGTCACTACCTTGATATGTGTATGCAGTTTTCTTCAAATCTAATAAAGCTTAATTTGATAATCAGGTTATTTTCGGACGATTTCGTTTTTTTTAATTATCAAAAATTCAAAAATTCTTCACTATAGATAGTAAAGAATAATAATCTTCTTTGCTTTCTTATGTACATAATATATACATATATTTCGACGTATAACATATCGCAGAAACGCGAGCCTCGTGTTAAATAACATCCGTAAACATCTTTGTTGTACCATTGTGTTTCTCAGTGAATAAGAAAAAAAAAAAGAAAATAAAAAATGGTTTAACTCGTTATTTCTATTCACGTATATTAGGTATATATTTTCGTTTTATACACGTACCATATACCTATATACCACATGACTCGCGTTTACGCGTTTACGTTATCGCAACTAGAGATACCTATAGCTAGAAAAATAATTTTTCTTATAATATGTATATACTATATCTTGAATATTTCGCAATTATTATTCGCAAATCATGATCATCATCTTGTTAATATATAGGATAGGTCTTATATAGGTATCACATAGAACCTATGTGAATATTTACCTAGTTAATAACTCTGAGTATAATTTATTATTTTATTGCGCGTTATACCTATAGTGCTTGATGAGCTTTAAGTTCTACCTGTAGTCTGACTGCATAAAATAATAAACAACATCTTATATTATAGATAAGATTTTGAGCCGTTTATAGAATTGGTTGAAAGAAAAAAAACCAAAAAAACACACGAATTTTTATAATCAAACATTTTTCTCACGATATTACCTACACCTACTTCCGCGTATAATATAACGTTATACAACATCGCAAAGCGTAATTCACTAATCGTTTTATCAGACCCTTTTTGTTTAACTATTTTATTGGGTGCCAAAAAAATCAACAAAAAAAAATTTCTTGCTTCTCAGAACGAAATTATAATAACTACTCACTTAGTCAATCTCCCATGATATATAGATTTATATACCCATACCCTAACATACGTATCACATCTTCTTAAAGTATTACGAAACTGATATATAATTAACGGTCATACACTACACCGATATACATACACTATATACTATATATATATGTATACATATATTATATGTATATATGTACCTAGAACCTCCCTCATTTCCGTGTATAAGATATGTGATTACAAAAAATGGCGGACATCCGACGAGCAACGCATGAACGCGCTCGGTTATTATTCCCACCATGTGTATACCCCTTTATGTAACAGGCATATATTTCACAAAGTCCATATTTTTCTATTTATGAAAATCTTATTTCTGTATCAACGAATTGAAAATTAGACCATGAATGGCTTTAATAGCCGGATCCGCATCCGATCTCTAATGACTTAATAAAATCATTTTTTTTAGAGTTTTATGTCGGACCATATAAACGGGTAAACAATACTAATTAATGATATCGCATTGTCACGCGGACTGGAAATATCAATTTTATACAATTTTTGTCTCAATCTTCGATAATCCATTACGTTAACGCATAGCCGGACAGAGATCGGAAAACACATGCAGCGTATACAGTTTTCTTATCGGAACGTGATTTTACTGGAAAACTGTGACGATATAGCATAGCAAGTCTGTAACTAGGCTCTAAGTAGGTAGTATAATGGCAGTAACTAATATTTCATATTTTATGTACGTGTAGGTACATATACCAACTAATAGAATCGACGAGATCGATTTAATCACGCGAATTCGATACATCTTTGAATAACAATTGTTGAATACGAGGATCCAAAATTGGTTACTGATCATATGACGTAGGTGTACCTGTAACAAATCTAGAAGATTACAATGGCCATGAATGAACTTCCGGTTGTTTGCTATACAGTACATACAGCATCGTGCCTTACACTATTAATTAGCTTTGATTCAGAGACGTATAACGTGCGTCTAGCTACTTATCAATGGCGTTGATTGTGAGCCAAGTGATTTTTTTTCTTTTTTCTTCTTCTTTATTTAGTATGTTCTTCTTTTTTTCAATAATCTTATACACTGCAGGCGTATAATAGAACGTAATATATTTTCGATTGTATATGAGATACACTTTTATAACGAACAAAAAAAAAAGAAAGAAAGAAAGAAAAAAGAAAGAAATTATACATGGCCTGTTACGTCGGAAGTTTCTACTTAAACCTGCGATGATCCTTGAAGTATATTTTCTACATACGTGGGTATAATGTGTTGTATTATATGGACTTGCACAATTGAAATACAAAAGATCGCAATTTATGTATGTAAAAAACGAAAAATTTAGATTACCTACAGGTAACTTGAGAGCTAAGTAAAATAGAACAGTATAAGGTATATATTTAGAACGAAACAAGGAAACGATAAATATATAAAGTAAATAAATTTTACTCACGTATCTGCACATAACCCGGGTAAGAAATACGGACTTCTTTAACCTTTATCTTTGTTTTTCTACGTTTAAAGTTCGCGCCACTACCTTATACAGGATTTCATACTATAAGCTGATGCTGCGGCGAGCTTTGTCGACCACCGTCCTGTTTTCTTTCCTTATTTGTTCTTAGTCGCGTTGACCTAATACGGTATATACCTAATCTACATTTATCTCGAACAAGATATTGCGAGCAGAACCATATACCTATGTACCTATGTGCCTATATACGTATATACCTTTACCTATTCACACGCTATACCTATTTATGTTTCTTCAATGGAGTAAAAAAATATTGAAAAAAAAAATTTTATCATCCTTCAAAACGGTATTATAAGAAAAGTTGTCTTTCATTCTTGCGTCTTTCTCGCTTAATTCAAAAATTACGAAAGAGATAATATACGCACACCTACGCAGAAGAAAAAACGAAATTCAAAATTCAACCTATGGAGCCTTTCGATTCTCAAGTTAGAAACTCTCAACGCGGATACGTGATCGAAATATAATAATGAGACGTTAATATAAGTACCGTTGTACCTATATGGCGCATATCGAGTCTACAGCGATGATCTCGAGAAATAAATTTCTGTAAAAAAGGAAGGAAAATAAAATCATCTGTATCTATATCTATAGATTGACAAATCTCTGAGATAACCGATCGTCCTTTCACAGATAAGTATAAACGCGATTTATTTCGAGGACTCGATAGCTCGTGTGTAGGTGGTAAGTTATTTCAGACGAGTTAATGAACCTTCGATTATGCAACATCGGTACTACTGTTTTAATGGACCAATGTTCCGGGAATAAGTCGACAACAAACCGCAGGATCGTACTACCTGTACACAAGCACACCCATTACTTACTCAACGTAGCATTTCGCGGTGTCACAGAGCTAACGGCAAGGTAGAACAAGGACGTATAGTAAAACCAACCGCCTTAACACACCTGTTGCGAACGCGCACGTGAGTTTCGATCTGACTCATTCGATTTATACCGCCTGTTAGTATAGCCCGGAATATAAATAGTATTGTTTGCAAAAAGGTTCGTCATCTCGTATCGGTTTCAACTTTCATTTATCTTTAACAATCGTTAATATAGGTGATCTTATCTACTCGTTTTACAATAAACTACTAATAGAACACCTGTATACCTGGGTATAAGTATATAATACCTATATGTATACATAGAGTCGAAAAATTAAATATACAAGTTTCGCGATTTCGGAGTATAATAAAAACCGTATATCCTGAAAGATGTATAGATAGCTTATGAATTCATTTCATTATAGAATGTAGAAAGTTGCAGGGGATATTCATTTTTCATTTTTCATTTTTCACCCCGCATATATTATAGCTATTTATGGGATGTGGTTATCGAGCAGGTATACCTACTACTATAACCTTCGCCGAGAATAGATCGGTGAATGAAAATTACATCGAGTAGGTACCTAATTGGAACAGATTACGCATCCGCGAGTATTTAGTTGAGCTCATTTGGTTCAGAAAAGCATTAAAAAAAAAAAGAATTGAAAAAAATAAAGAAAAAAAAAAGAAACACTCGAGATTATTACTAGTTTATAAAATCTTCTGAATAAATTTCAGACATCTTAATACGCCTGATACGGAGTGGTACCAAACTATCTATTAGCTAGTACTGGTTTCGGCCAAGGTTGTATACTCCACGATTTGATCCCCCGATTATATAGATAAGGCAAAAATTTAGCTATAAGGAAAAATAGGAAACTAATAATAATTTCTATCCTATACTTCAACAGATCTTATACAGGTATGTACCTATACCTATAGAGTGTGTCAACAAAAAAAAAGACTTAATCGCGTGTCTAAAACGCGACTGAAATATTTAGATAGAAAAAGAGACAAAAAAAAAATCTCCATAGGTATTCGCGATCGATGATATAGGTGCCTACTACATTAGTGACTTAACACGTGATGCTGTAAAATTTGAAAATCATTCCACTCGATGAATATTCATCAGAATGAATCCCCTCAATAAATATAGCGGATGACTGAGGAAAAAAACAAACTAATTCAAGATAAAAGAAAATTTGAAGAAAAAAAAAAACGACCGCATCGTTCGTATAGAAATCATCACGATTCCCCGAGAGAAAAGATCAACTCAAAGAATCAACAGATGTTATTGAGTATATTTTGATAAGTCAATGATTGGCAATCGGTATTCAACGATTACTGATGAATGGATAAATTTATACTCGCTCTGCATTTCTGTATCGAATAAAATATAACTGATGCATAGGTATAGAGAGAGAGAGAGTCAAGGTGAATATATACCTGATACAGTTTTCATCCGATTTTACCTTTCATTTGTAAAAAAAAATTGAGACAAAATTTTGACGAATCTAATTAATCGATGAAATATACTGCCGTGTTATACTGTAGAGAAGTGTTGTATAGGAAAACGCGATAACGATATTTATCTCTACAACTTTTCAATAACATATACCGTCACGATTAGGAATAACTAACATTTGCCGGAGAAAGGAGCACATATATGTATATTATAGGTATATGTGCACGTATCAATGCGTTACTATGTCTAGCTATATCGGAATACCTACATATATATACAAACTGCAAGCGTTCATATTTCAGTGCGCAATTCGCGCCCGTATCCTTTCCTCGCGTGAATATACATACGGTGATCGTGTATGTATATATATACATGCAGGTACTCTCCGTCCAGACTGCAGCAGCAGTAGCAGCAGCAGCGACCTTGGCATGTATGCCGACTGCAGCATTGATTGCCGTTGCTGTAGGAATGATCAGTGCCGATTTTACACGAGTATAAAACCTGCTGCATTATATGATCTACGGTCTTAGAGTATCGAAAGCTCGTATACCTACGTCTATCATGAACGTAAAAAAAGAAGAAAAAAAAAGAATTTTTTTATTTTCCATTTTTTTTGTAAATTTATCAATTTATTAAAAATGAAGGAGGTAACTTTTCCTGAACATCGCTTCGGCTATATAATATATATATATATACACACTTAGGGTATGTCTTACGTGCTAAAAATACACATGGATATCGGAGAGTATATATAAATGCGTACATGTAGGTATGTATAGATATGCGTGGTGGAGGTCCAGGTTCGACTCCAGAAACTGAAACGTGTTCTTCGGAATGTTGTCTGCGCGAGTAGCTTGCAGCCAATGCCGTCGTCTACTCGTGACTCAACATTCTGCATTTAGTAAATTTATTTTATTTTTTATATCCCGTCTATATTTAGCCGAGATATATATGTATATACACCCATATAGCTATATATACATAGGTACCAGTAATATACAACTGGCCCTTACAAAAAATTGGAAAAAAAGGAAACGAAATGTTACAATTAAAATCAGAAGCTCATATACTCATGCCATATAATTATTATGCAGCTTTTGAATGAATCTTATCATGCAAATTAAGGTAGTTCTCAATATCCACACTGTACGGGTATAGGAGGTATTTATACGTTCATATCGTATGCTAATTAATGCTGATATCTACATCTGCAGGTTGTTGTGTCGAGTGTTGCTCTTTCTGTTTCACGGAATTACCCTAACGGATGTATAAGAAGGCCGGTACAGGTAGTGGTAGAGATAGAGGTGGAGGTGGAGGTGGAGGTGGAGGTGGAGGTGGAGGTATATTCTTAGCAGGCGAAGATACGAGTTTGCATAAATCGGTAATTACGTGAATTCTAGGTATATACCTACCTATACGCGTACATTTAACGATCACCGACTGGCGAGGTCGTCGCAAGGCTGCCTGCAGAAGAGAGAAAGAGAAAAAGAAAGAGATGAGATTGAGGAGGGAGTAGAGCAATTTATCGAATTAGTTACCGTTCGAAACATATTATATACATACATACATACATGCATACATACATCCCTATATATCGAGGCCCTTTTTATAAAACTAAAACTTTACCTACACCTATGCCTGTGCCTACCGTTAATAATTATCACCTTATTTCCATTCTGACTTCAGGTATGGTGAAAAACAACGACGCGCTGATAGCCAAGAACTCAGCGGAATTCAACTGCTCTCTGCAACTGCATATCAGCTAAAAAAACCATACCAACAACTTCTGATACCGATAACCGTATTTATTGGTATTGAACAAGCATTTATAGGCGCTGAATTTACTCAGGTAAGAAATCTATTCATTAAGCAATATTTTCATTGTTAATAAAATTTATTTCGCGAATTATTTTCGATGCAGCTGAATACCGGAAGTAGATGTATGTATATATATTATATATTCTACTATATCGGTGCTCTTGAAACTTTCAGCTCGGTGGACACGCCCTTTTCTATGTAATTATGAGAACAGGACTTAAACAATTTCGCCATTTACGTTAAATTGCGACGATGTTCTAATAATAGTGTAGGTACATATAGCCAGAGAACGAGGCTGCACTCGCCACTTTCTAATGCCGTTCGCTACCTGGGTGCTAGTCGCGCGCGTGTATGGCTCGCGTATTAAAATACTTGGGGAGTTTGTTCAGATACACGCGTAAACGACCCATACGTTTGTCCATAGTATATAACAGATAAATTAATTTACTATACGCGTACTCGAGTCCCATCACCCATGGTGTCTATGTCGACGTAACAGCCGCATGCGTATGTAACTCGCAGGTTTATTCCACGATCATGGATGTTCATGCTGGATTGTTCTCTTAGCTAGAAATTTCCTTGTTTGTAAGAAAAAAAAAAACAAGAAAAAAAAAAAAACTACCGAGCTTCACTTCTTCGTTGACTTTTAATTCAAATTCCGTAATTTATTCTTCGAACAACGTGAGTGTATACGTCTTTGACAACGAATCGTTAAGCCACTTTTACTTCACGTATACTTGCAGCGGGTGATCGATTGCGAATCAGATATTTAGGTGATATAAACATCGTAGTATCATCGAAATAAGAATATTTCACATTGTCTTTAATCCCTGCTGCAGCTGCAATGAAAATGATGCAATAAACATTTCCGTGGTCAGCGACATCGCGGGAAATCAAATGCCTGCAGCAGTGATATGTGAGTTTGCGTATATCCTGTTATGTGCGGCGCAGAGTATCAATTTCGATTAGCGCATGCATAAAAGGACTTCCTGGTCAAAGAACGAAGATATGAAAATAACATAAGATGGAAAAGAGAATAACGTTGAAAAATATATCGGAATCCATTATCCTGAGCTACTTATCTCTTTAAAATACCGAGGAAGATTGATTCTCGCATGTGCCTACCTCAGCAGGGTATTTCTTGTTCGAAATGACAAGCAACAAGGTATAACCTACTTACACCGCAAAATCAGAAGTAAGCGAATAGAAGATTCTCGACTTGCCACGTCGCGGGTCTCTCAGTCAGTCTGTCTGTCATTTTCTCTTTTTACGTGTCTTGGTGGCGCCAGTACTCCGAGGCCTCTTCGATCCTCGTCGCCGGTAGGTAACCTCCTGAAGAAGGTGGAAGGAGTTACTTGCCGGACTTAACATGGCAAGCCTTATCGAGTTTTCCTTATTTCTCTTTTTCTTATTCTTCGACTTCTTCGTCTTCTTCGTCTTCTTCGTCTTCTTCGTCTTATTTTTCTTATTCTTCTCACTACCTTTTTGCCAGTAGTATATACCTGCAGCGAGTAGGTACATGCGCCTTGGAACGAACGGAAACCCTGCGCGACTACATACTATCTCACACCGCGTCTTCGGTGTGCGGTTGCTATTTCCAGCCGTTAAGGAATTAACTGGAAATCGTTAAGATACTAAAAACGCACGTACGTTACTTCATTCCGAACAGAAATGGCGTCGATAAATATCCTTAAGAAATCCTCGCTTCGAAACAAAATCGTTATTTCCACCATCAAATTCACGGCTATATGTGCATAAATCTCAAAAAGAAATACCTAAGCTCCTCTGTTTGGAGAAGAGAGAGAAAAAAAAAAGAAATATTACAAACCATAACTTTCTCTTATTGGGATAATTTTCGCTATAGGTATATATTTCGCGTCCTTTTGGATCCACATGCATAGTTCAATCAAGAAGTCGGTTAAAGAACCCACCGCGAGCCTGAGGGCTTTAATTAACAAGAAATTCCTTAAGATTGGTTGTGGGACTAAGAAAAGTTATTTTTAGACCTTGTAACGGTATATTTCTTTCGAACTCTGCTCATACGTGTAAACACATATGTATATACCTATACGGTTACACCGTGAGCTGCAACTTGTATGCACATACAATATACTAAGGGCGCTCACCGCATCGCAGATTATCCTCATAGATATGGACACGCGATTAGACCGATAAACCATATGGGTATATACATTTGCATTTATATACCCCATGCCTTTTATCAAACGGGGAATGATTAGGCTATTAAAAATCGAATTAGACTCGAAAAATATCGCTCGACGTACCGAGACTGATCGGTGATCATCGTCAACCTGATCAATCCTCAGAAATCCAATGTTGCGATGATGATGATGATGATGGATATAAATAAACTCATCGTGATCTTGTTTCGCGACTTTATACGTCTATCCTACCTATACTCAATCGTTCCCTATCCAGAACACGCAGCTATCTTCACCTCCGCGTGTAATATACAAGAAAAGCTGGTTCACCGCTTCGACAACGCCTTAGAGATGTGCACGAGGGTCTTCGGGCTCGATGAGTTAGTGCACTAGTCGGTGGTTGCTAGGTACTACATATTATCCACTATCGGGTTTTAAGCGCCCTCCAATTTACCTACTCGCGATTTATTAACATATAGGTATGCAGATATCTATTCCTTGCATATTATTGATCTAAAATAAGAAATGGTACATCGTTGCGTTGAGTTGCATTGGATTGCGTTACGTTGCGTGATCAGGCGCGAGGCGCCGGCTAGCCGGTTCTTCCAGGCTTCCGGTAATCAATGCACTACCTACTATTGCTCCTGCTCCTCTGCAGTAGTCTCGGGTTTGACTCATATTTCAGTAGCTCGATATTTAGCACCTTTTAATCATCATCATTATGTACACTTCTCAGTATCGAACCGGTACAATGATCCACTGTATGTACATACACACGTAGATTTACGTCCATTTAACTCGTTTAGCCTTTATAGTTGTCGTTATCGGATCTGTTGGACATCGGAATCGACGCGATACAACGTCGCGCGGTTATTTCTCGAAACTGCACAAGTTTCTCATTCCTCGTTTTATTCTTCTCACTAATCTTCTAATTATCATTATATTTTCATTTTCATTTTTGTTTTTTTTGTTTTCGTTCTTTTCTTTTTTCACACCTATCTAGTCGTAGAGGAATCCCGGCTGCAAGGAGTGTCTTGCAGCTGCTGCACCCTGGCTGTGTGTTACTCTTGCGTGACGAAACGCGTTCGCGACTTACATCACTGCCAGAGGCTGCAGTAGTAGTGGGTCGCGACTCGACTCCTTGGGTTGTTGTTTACAAAAGCGATGAAGCGAAAGTTTGCTAACCGTTCCAAAGCCTTCCTTCCTGATAAACGCACGTCTTGCGATAAAAATCGTATTTATTTTTATCCACTTTACGATCGACGACACCATAAGACGGTCGAGAATCTAATACGCGATCTAAAAACGATGAAAAAAAGAAAGAAAAATTAGTATAACATTTCTCAGTCACCTTCTGCACGGTTCCGTGCGACGATACCCTCGAATTTTTCTTCGCCTGTATTTCTCAGTCTCAACGTAGGTGAATGACGATGCACAATTTTTGCAATTATTATATTCGCGATCGAGGAGTAGGTAGGCATAACCTGTAGCAGCACCCTAATTACGGTCACGAAACCAGTTACGTAACTTTAAAACGCCGTAGTACCTACATATTGGTCAGTGATTTACGAGCTGATTTCGTCGCAATATTATTCGCATTATAGTCTTAAAACTATAATAATTTCCTAAAATATCGAATATCATATACATAACACACCAGAAACTTTTGAAAGTTCCATATACCTACACGAGTTCGCAGCTTAATTACATACATTCGCTCGGATTTGCGGAAGTAGAAAAATACTGAGGCTGGACGGATGATCGTGCTGTAGCTTCTTTATTTCTGGGTTCTGAATCCCCGCACTTCTTCATATGCTGAATAAAAATGAAAAAAATACTTGCTCATGCGGTTTATGCATAAAAATTTATAGATATATTGAAAAACATCGGGGAACACCTCGATTACTAAATAACTAAAATAACGTCAGTCATATTTGACACAGGATGAAGTGTTAAAATCAATATTACCAAACGATGAGTAGATTCTTGCCCCTCGAAACGAACGGTTATCCGCCAACAAGCGTATACCTAGGTATAAGAGACTTAAAAAAAAAAAAAACCACTCATGGATCACGTTTTGCCTCGAGCCTGCAGATCACTCAGCTCCAGTGTTTTTCAGATTCTGATGATGCTGACCGTGAGAGCGGAATACATATGCGCCTATACTAGCTAGTATATAACATACCAGCGTCTTACTATAATCTTCGAAATTCCTTTATGCTTTCAGGCCTACATTTCTTGTGCACTTGGAGTTCACAAGGTCGGTTACGTGATGATGTGTTTCGGCGTGGTAAACGCAGCTTGTTCATTGCTCTTCGGATCTGTAATGAAATTTGTCGGAAGACAACCGCTCATGGCACTTGGTGGTGTTGTACACGCCGCACTTATCGGAGTCCTTTTGGTGTGGAGGCCACATCCCGATAATCCCTACATATTTTACACCCTTTCCGGTCTCTGGGGGGTCGGAGACGCCGTCTGGCAGACGCAAGTTAACGGTGAGTTTAACAATCAGGATAATAAGTTTATCATTTCAGGGCGATTCTTATCTTAAAATTTTCACTCATTTATTTACATCCTTTCAATTTTCATAAAAGATATAATAGAACAGAATAATATGAACAAACATACTATAAGCTCTTCGATGTTTTCGCGAAAAGTGATTCAGGATTTAAAGTTCTTTCATACGTAGTACTTTTCGACGAAGTAGAGTATATTCTTACGCGAACCGCGTATTGTATTATCCGATCATTGAGTGGCTATATTCAAAGTCTGTTTCGAGTCGAAGAAAAATTCGTCTCGAAACCAGCAATTAAAATAAATGGAAATAAATTATGATTTTGCATTTTTTATTCTTCATTTTTGCTAAGAATACTGAACTGCGTGAACGAGGTCGAGTTAGGTTTATTTAGGACATTGCGAGTAAAATTGATGATTTGGCAAATCTTCACGGTGCGTAAACACCCTAATAACGCAGGAGCGTATGTATATGCGCATTGCATGTATATAGTTGTAATACCTATATGCGAGAACGAATAGGGATGTAATCTCCGCGTTTCTTTAAGGAATTTAAAATTCCGTCACGTTCTCGTCTGGAACAATCTCTGGGCTATGAGTTCGAACACCTGTTACCACTTCGGGGTATCCTTTTCTCGTTCGAGACTGGCTATACCAGAATAACAGCAATTCTTACAGTTCCATTCCCTCTTTACCTATACATACAGTGGCCGTTAGTTTGTCATGACCTTGATCTCAGCAATGGCAATGCGAAAATTTCCGTCATGAATATATATATGCCACGCCCGTGTCACGTATGAAAAGACAAATGAACGTTAATAAATTGAAATACATAAGCTTGATCTTTTTCATTCAATTCCGTCTTATGTTCTTTCGGCAAAAAAAAATTTAACCGCGTCTGAATCACAACAAAAATTTATTCAAGAAAAAGTTGAAACAATCAACGAAATAGAAAAGAAAAGAGTGAAAAAAAAAGAAGAATAACTGACAAAACTATGAATGGCTGTTTATCGCTATTGTCAAATTTCATACTGTGCCAATTAAAATGGTAAAATACCGCATCTTTATACAACAGACGTATGGTATGATACGAAGACGCACATTTATTACCTCAAGAAAACTTTCTAAATGTCAGTCAACAATCGATGTTTGAGGTTGATCCAGGTTCAGAACCGCGTGCGTAATGTCGCATATAGGTATATACTACCTACCTATATGTGTCGTAAAAAATACATATGGTCCCATTTGTATGTATGAGACGTTTATACGTCATAGAACACCAGCTATTCCGAATTGCGTGTAGGTATATGTCGTTGTATAACGAACGTGTGTACCCTACATACTGTTATATTCGCGTATATATATGTATGTGCGTGGGTATCAGGTACTCATTAAAACATAAGAATCAGCGATTAAAACGGCATAAATTACGGAGCATATAAATTCTGACAAAAAGTCAATCAAGATAATAGATCGCTTACATGTATGCGCATATAGGCTGCATGTGTGTATTTACCTAATGCCAGAGATACCTACTTTGATGACGTTTCAGAACTTGAAACAGAAAAACCGCGTATCGCTGCAACGTCCGGTAAAAGTTGATCGGCAATATATATATATCAGACAGACGCAAAATTCGCAAACACACAGATCCGTCTCGGCGGCGGGCGTGATCGATTCGCGATTTGTGAAAATCGAACGCTTTTTACACCATGAAAAAACCGAGCACATGAGTCATGCATGATCTTAGCCCACGGACTGCTGCAGAAATGCTACAGATCCGCATTAATTGTTCTCATTCCACGAATTACTGCGGTTTTCTATATACATAGCTAATATACCGCGTTATATCATACATAGTTCAGAATACAATTTTCACATAAAATAATACACTTGGGTGGTAGGTAGGTAGGTAGGTACATAGAGAACTAATAGCCGCGTCAGTCACATTGCGTAACTCGATTATTACTGTAGTTACGTGAAACAATCCGACCTAGTCATAGTACCTACACTCGGACTCATTAAAACTACTATATTTTACCACGTTTTCATTATTTAATGTTATTTGATTACTTCTTTCTTTCTTCAACCTTTTTCGAATTAGTTAAGAAAAACTTTGCAGGTATCGATCGATACTAATATCCGCAATATTCTATACCAGGTGCAAAGCGAAACTTACGCATTACTGTGCGTCCCCACGAGATCAGAACTCCAATTGACATACGTTTTTGCAAATAATTGAACTTTTTTCTAAATTTTTACTCCATCTATGAACAGAATCGATTCCTATATAGTATATATTTATGTTGATCGAATACTAGATCATTCATCATATGTGTATTATTGAGATATTTGAGAATGGGCAATTAGGTCGAACTAATTACCGTTAACATTATAACGAAAGTTATCGACGTCTGTTCGACAACCTGGCACAACGTATCACCTCATTTGTGTAAATATAATCCGCCATTTAGTATTAGGTATATATTATAGAGTATAAACGGATAACTCTCATCAGCCAATCGCATTATGATAAGCGAGTTTAAACTTATTACCTACCTCTGCAGACTTGTTGCAGGTATGTAGATTCATTATACAGTTATATGCGTTCTCCATACAAAGAGCAAAGTTTATAAAACGTTAGTCGCAAGCCGAGGTATACCTATATACATACTTATAGGTATACAGCTAGTTGTGATATCATAGGTATATATACCTATATTCGATTGTAGGATAAATTTTTATTCCTTAATTATATACGAATAATGTTTAATTAATAAAATATCCGTGAAACCTGTACGTTGAACCTAAACTCAGATTATTATTAGTTTCCAACACAATATATATATATATGTACTATAATCTGACTTTGGACACGAGGTTGATCGCGCATTATTTAAATTCACACGAAAACAACCTTGTCTCGCAGGTACGAAGTTTCATTGGTGTGATTCGCTTCTTTTTTTTTTCGCGTGTAAAATAAATCCTTTGAATAATAATAGATATACTAGGTATACAGGAAAATATAACGAAGGATTCCCGATTTTATCCTAAATTTACCTAAATTTCAAATAAATTTCTTAGGTCGGTCGTAATAAAAGAAAAAAACACATTACGTTATAACTATACGTGTATTTTATTTCATTTCATTTCATTTTATTTTATTTTATTTTATTTCGTTTTATTTTAATTTAACGAAAGGCAGGTCAAGGATGTTATCGGATAGAGTAGGTATATATCTATAGGACTCATCTCGTTGCAACTTTAGTCCGTGTTAAATCCAGCTAACATAGTGAATAATTTATTCATCCTACAACCTCGCGTAGGCAACGAATGCTGATTACACTAGCTAAATCATGTATTAGTATACTGAAAGTATGATATAGGTATGCGTATTGAATTTCATTCAATCCGAGGCTCAATTCAAGAATATCGATGCGGTTCAATTTATCTTTATAATCTTGAATTTATTTCCTATTTTTCCTCTTTCTCTCATTATTTCTGAATGATCTGCAGAGTTTATTCGTCGTAGTAGTATATAGATCTTATTATAACGTCTCCCGAGGTAATTGCCTAATTTCCATGTAAATCTTGTTAATCAGAACTCATATCACCTAAATATATAGCGGATTAAAAATTCTTACGAAATGTTTTGACTACTTAATTATAGTATACTCTTAATCGCCTTGGTCATCTCATGGTATGGTTTCAGGGCCACGACCTAGTGTTATTGATTTGTTTTCATCATGTCTGAAACCTGCATGCTGTAAACAACTAATTATAAATAGATAAATAAATAAATAAATAAATAAATGATTGATTGATAAATAATGGAGAAAAATATTTCTATTTACAGGTCTTTACGGTACGCTTTTCAGGCGTAACAAAGAAGCAGCCTTTTCGAATTACCGGCTCTGGGAAAGCGCTGGATTCGTTGTAGCTTACGCATACAGTACGCACCTTTGCGCACGTATGAAACTGTACGTAATGTTGACGGTACTTATAATCGGTGTGATCGGTTACACAGTTGTAGAATTATTGCACAGGCGTAAACAAAAACGGCGTAAGGCAATTGCTGAAGATCCAAAATCCGTACAAGCAGAGGCTAATAAACCGGAAGAAACCGACGACGAAAAGGACGATATAGACGACGACATAATAATCACACATCTTTGAGAATGGTAATTTGATTATTGGCTTAAATACGAGATAATTAACGCAATAATATGTATAATTAGCAACGATATAATCCCAACCCGCGCATACATACAATCTATACATATATATTTATTTATATACGTATAGATCCATATCATGAATGTGTGAAATTATTGAACTATACATATACACCTACCTATACGTTAAATTTTATTCACCACACGTCAATCGATCAATAGTTGAAAAAAAAATATAGAAAAAAAAACAGCAAGAGAAAAAAAAACACGAAAAGTTAATTAATCGGTCACGCGTCTTTCTCGTATTCCTTAGCGTTTTACGCTTACGATGGCCCCCTTTTTTTTCGTAAAATTTGAAAAAAAAAAACAACAAAAAAAAATGAAATAGTATTTCATAAGTTATTTCCTTATTATATAATAGTCGGCTAATGATAAGATTGTTATACTTTTTTTTTTCTTTTTCTTTGTTTCTTTTTCATCTTCTTCTTCTTCTTCTTCTTCTTCTTCCTCTGGGTTGAATAATAATGATATCCTATATTAGAGGATTTTTATATCAATATTAACACGATCCTTATACATACATACCTATATATATTATCAAAATGGTGATGTGTAGCTAAAGAAAAAAGAAATTTCTCAAGCTGGGTAATAATTATATGTCCAGACTTCAGAACGTCGCATCAACCGTATTAAAAGAGATTGAAAAATATAAGTGCAATATACCTATGTGTGTTAAAGTAGTATATGTATATTATATATCTGTATAAACAAATAATTCATTGAACAAATACTCGCGCAAGTTACAACAACAAAAAAAAGAAAAGAAAAAAAAACGAAAACAAAAACCAGATAGAACAACAAATAATAACAATTATCAGTATAATAGACAAAGGTCCGCCAATTTTCCGATCCGAAGTCTCTCGTTCTTTCTTTCTCTCTTTCTATCTCTCTCTATCTCGCGTTTTTTTATTATTTTTTTCTATCTCTCTCTCTCTCTTTTTGGATTTTGTTTGCACATGCAAATGAAGGAAAAAAAAAGAAAAGAAAAGAAACTAGAAGAATTAGACGCGCGAAATAAAAAAATCGTGACGCGTATACGCGACTATCGAGGTCACAGATTTGATTTTGGAACATCGAGTACCAGGCCGCGTCCTCTCGCGCATTATATATAGGTATAGCCTTCGTGAAGGTAAGAATACGCCGCGGAGAAGCTACTAGTCCGCGCAACGCGGAAGCTGCGTACATGTATCTACGCTCGCGGTAGGCAGAGGCAGGTAGGTAGGTATGTACGTACATACTTCGAGACTCCGTGACCTTCGCGGAGACCGGTCGGACCCGGAGGCAGAATTTCTGCCGAAGAGAGCCCAGAGGCGGCTGGTAACGCGAACTGTACGATGCGATACGCCTATCTCGACGAACATACGAGATACAGATATATTATATATACATATAGATATACATACGTGCGAATTAAAAAATGAAAAAATTAACCCAAGACGAGCTATTCGTGTTTTCTATAAGCACGGCGAGAAATTGCGATCTATAAAATCTTCGATTCAGTATATGTAATTTTAAAACCGTCCGATATCCGCATATAATATCAATCTTTGGTCTATATATAATTTATCGATTCAATTCAAAGATCCTTTTTCCAAAATAACTTAAAATTTTTTAGCCAGATGAATAAATACGCATTAGGTACAGAAATGATTAACTGAATTCCGCTGAATCAGTACGCACAGTTTCTATAAATTTTTTATTTTTTTTTTTCACGCACCACTTACGCGTTGTTATAGGAAGTATATAGGTACGTTGCCATAATAAGTGGCACGCATTCAATTCTCTTTGTATTTGTACAATGCCAATGACTTTTTTTTTCTTTCTTTTTTTTTTATATATATATATACACGTGTATCAATGTTCTATTTTATTTATTTATTTTTTCCTTTTTTCTTTTTTTGTCTGTTCGCTCATTCGCGCATTTTTTTTTTTTCTCTTTGTCTCGTCTTATTCTATCGATATACCTACTTGTTTTATCTTTTACTACCTCCGGACCAATGATACTATACCTGCACAAGTATAGATACTTTATTCTGAGATCACCATAGATAGAAATCCCGCTTGAATAACGTCAGAGCGCAAACAAAGGAATCGAGATACAGACAACGTTAATCCAATCTGTAATTATCCTACAATTTATCTGGGTATAATCATGAACCGTATTAATTATCATTTGCCATTTATTTTTGATACAGTTTAGAAAAGTGACTCGATTTTTTCTTCTTCTTTTTTTTCTTTTTCTTCTTCTTTTCGTCTTTCTTGTTATACATATAGAAAATACAGTCAGTGTGATTTTACGGTTTGTGAAAAGGGAAAGATAAAGCTGCGAATATACTCGTGTATAGTAGGTGTATACCTACGACGATTAAACATTCCTTACTTTACTTAGACCGTTAATGTTACGAAATTTCTACTCTGCTAATGCTGCAGTGGTAGAAGTAAATTATTTTCTTTGTGCACTCTCAGTGTCTGCAATATAATAATAATAATAATAATAAGAAGTTATACTTGTTTATGTAACCTGGTAGGGAAACGTGTCAGAATATCTGGTAGATGACCTATTATTACATATTACATTCTGTTTCATTCCATAAAATACCATTCCAGCTATTTTTTTTTTTCCTTTTTACTTTTAAACATTTGACAATATAGTATAACTATACTATATAATGATAATATGTATGTTATGCATTATCTTACCCCTTTGATTGTTTTTTTCGTTTTTTTTTTTCTGTTTTTGTTTTTTTTTGTTTTCTATTATTATTCATCGTTTTCTTCGCGACTGTTGCAGTTTTATCAATTCAACGTATTGCACATATACCTATATATAATACATACATACACACCTACATCTACATTCGCAATATTTAACGCTCGGTTAACCAACCAAATAATTAAACGTTTAGATCCCAAGGAAAAAGTATAGGTATAATGAAGTAACCGCAATGTGTGGTACATAATCATTTTTCTTATACACAATTATATAATAAAATTCTAAAAATTCTTCAGATCTATATATTTTATATGCGAACATATATATATATATATATCTATATAGGTGTATATTTTTTTAAACAAATTTACAAATATGTCAGCGAGTTTATACATTAAAATGTATACATTTACACACGAACACAGACACACACGTATGCACAAACAAATAATAATTATATGCACATAAATAAACTTACTCGACTATTACATACCACTCTAAAGAATCATAAGCGTGGACCACGAACATACATATTATAGTTAAAAATAGTCAATTATTATCAATATAATAATTATAGATTATGGAAGAAATAATCTTTTTCAGCAATATATATATAGCGAACGGTCAATTTATGAAAGATAAATAAATGATAATAATAATTATGATCGTTGACGGTGATTTTATTGTACAGACAATTAATCGTCGTATATTATATCCCTTCGAGCCTTCAATATATTTTTTTTTCTTTTTTTTCTTTTCAACGAGGGCGTAATATCCGCGGCGTTTTGTTCTATTCTCCCTTATATACCTACCCATATAACGATAGTTGAAATTATATATACGTTATGATAATAGTAATAATAATAATAATATTAATGATAATATTTTTATCATTTTTATTATAAAAATATTATCATTAATATTATTATTATTTTTATTATTATCATCATCACCATTATTAATATTGTTATACATTAAATATATACATATATATATATATAATAAATATACTATAAATTTTCATATAACATATAATTATAGACACATAGTATATAAATATATATAGGCGCACGCATACATGAATGCATATTATATACCTATACTATATAAATAGATGATACATAATATATATATTTATATGAAAAATATGAATATATAAGAAAATAATATATAGTATGCATGCTTGCGGATATATATATATATATATATATATATATATAAATATCTATAATATAACAGTTTTGCGATGGGCCAAGCGGCGTGACGGTTGCAACTGACTTTCTCCCGGATTAATATGTTACTTTTTTTTCTCTTTTTCCCCCCCCCCCCCCCCCCTTTTTTTTCATACATAGGTACATTACACGATTTATTAATTAACGCTATCCGTACACCGCTTTGCACTGACCGGCTAATATGTTCTTAAAATTATCTGACCATTATTATAGTATACTTATTATTCTTACGAATAAACTAAGGGAGCCTGCGTACGTTAAGTTATACTATATTATATTATATTATATTATATTATATTATATTATATTATATTATACATATATACTCCATAATTTGGCTCGCATCATTACGACGCAATACAGCCGGGCCTATATATATAAGCTTTGTACAGTACATCATTATAATATGCATATACCTACCTAATATTGTAAGGAATTTAGATATATGTATCAATATTATTACTCTACCACCAGAATATTATTATTAAATTTAATTATTATTAATGATGTTATTATTATTATTATTATTACTATTACTATTATTATTATTATGTTATTATATTATTATTATTATTATTATTATTATTATTATTATTATTATTATCATTATTATCATTATTATCACGTAATGCCTGTTAGCTGATGTTAGACGAATATCATTTTATTAAATGGTAAAAGAAGTACACACACGCTGTTATATATTTTATTTTATTGAAATCCTTATACATATGTACAGGGCGATTCTCTGGAAAGAAAGGCGTAATTTCCCACGTGATAAATAAAAGCCAATCGTCGATGTTTAAGATGCTCATTGCAGGCGTTTCGCCCTTGCCTACCTCTCAGGTGCGTTACTTTCCAGAGAATCGCTCTGTATATGAAATTTTATAGAGTACCTATAATCAACTTAAAAATTCAAATTATTTTCTAGTTCAACTAAAGTACGGGTACACGTTACGAACTGTGTCGTGAATTATTGTATAGCTTTAAGTTTCCCGATTCTTAGCTCGATCGCGGGGTACTGACAAGTAATTGTTGTATTTGCGGCTGTATCTCGGGGCGATGGTACCGGGCGACCTTGGGTATCTTCTCCGTCCTCTTTGCCTCCTTTGCCTCTTTTGCCTTCTCTTACAAGCGGTACGTCGACGTCCTCTGTACCTTGATACTGGTAAGTATAGCTATTTGCAGTATAAGTTGTTGCGAACGAGAATAGCCCGTTGCCAAGTTCGTCGAAATCATACGGCAGAGAAAAGCGGAGAGATTTTTTTATCGTGCAGGGTATGAAACGATCTTTTTTTATATTATTATAATTTGACGAAAATAATTGATCGAAAAATTGATTGAAAAAATATATGAAGTAACAGCAGTATACTTACGTTAGTCGTGTCTTGAACGACTAACGAAATTACGTGCCGCTTATAATGGGACGTGATTATATATTATACTATATCACATAGTACATCGTATTACAAACATCGAATTTTAAAACGACTAACTAAATACATGGGTTTTAAGAATTTTAATCGATAGACAGTCGCGTATTCAATTTTCCTTTTGTCAAACGTGAATTGTAAGCAAAAAACATTCGGACAATTTATTCATAGTACGCCTTGTTGTATGCAATCTGGATACCATTCTTCTGGTGATATGTAGTTTGACGCAGGATTGACGCTGCTGCTATAAGAGTGGCGAAATCACGAATTACTTTTGCCGCAAATATTGGCATGCGGTGTTATATTATATGCAACCCACTTGTCAATTTTGTGGTTGTTAGCATGTCGAATAGATGGCGATGACATTTGGCACATCACTGGCGAGGGGGAGCACTGACCTAGGGTTGAAGCACCTGTCTGGGGTCAATGGCCATCGTGGCGTTAAAGAGTGCGTATGGAGACTGCGTTAACGACATGGGATTTTGACAGCCATTTCAATAGATATACTGCGAACACAGAGAAGTTGTGACCAAATAGATAAGGTGGTCATTGACGAGAATAAGGTGTTTCTTGTCTAGTTTTTCTTTTAGTTATCTACTGATGATGAATTATCGTAATACTATAACACTCATCCATCTGCTACAGCCAAATCAACTTTCATTAGACCACACACATCTCCGTTTAGCACAAACCCTCATATTACATTATTGAACTGAGTTTTTGTGAAATTACTTGCACTAGATAATATTTATTATTGTAATATATGTCAGGAAGGAAATAAAGAGACTCGATCAATTGCAATGAGTTTACATATTCATTTTTAAGAAATACTTACAAATTTTACTCTGATAATGTACTAATATTTTATCGGTGCCACAGTAATAAATTTTCAGATATAACAATAATTAATTGCAGTATTATTTTCCACGTTTCCCTCCCTGCGACTCTCGATTTCAGATAGCCTAAAGGTGAAGAGGTCCGTGGGGGAAAGGAGTAGTGTATTGATAAAGGCATGCATACGTGTATTCATGCACGTATCTAGATTTAGTTTATACTAGCGATTTTCAGAGTTATAGAAATTTTAAGTCGAAAAATACACCTGGTATCAGGAGAACATCTGACCCGAGGAGGTGTGCTAAAATTTTTGGAGGGGGAAAGGAGTAGTTCATCGATATATGCATACATACGTTGCTTCATGCACGTCTTTATATTTAGTTATACTAGCGATTTTCAGAGTTACAGAAATTTTTACTCGAAAATTGCTCCTGGTATCAGGAGAACATCTGACCCGAGGAGGTGTGCTTAAATTTTTGGTTGGACAGAGGAATAGTATAGAGATATTGATAGGCATGCATACGCTGCTACGGACTGATTTTTCTGGCAGTTGATACTTTTTTTTCGGAGTGATTTTTCTGGCAGTTGATACTTTTTTTTCGGAGTGATTTTTCTGGCAGTTGATACTTTTTTTTCGGAGTGATTTTTCTGGCAGTTGATACTTTTTTTTCGGAGTGATTTTTCTGGCAGTTGATACCTTCTTTTCGTAGCGAAAAAAGACTGGTATCAACTGCCAGAAAAATCACTCCGAAAAAAGGTATCAACTGCCAGAAAAATCACTCCGAAAAAAAGGTATCAACTGCCAGAAAAATCACTCCGAAGCAGTGTATGCATGCCTATATCTCTATACTATTCCTCTGTCGCACCAAAAATTTCAGCACACCTCCTCGGGTCAGATGTTCTCCTGATACCAGGAGTAATTTTCGACTTAAAATTTCGATAACTCTGAAAGTCGAACGATTTTAAGTCGGAAATTACTCCTGGTATCAGGAGAACATCTGACCCGAGGAGGTGTGCTGAAATTTTTGATGGGGGGACGTAGTAGTGTATCGATATAGGCATGCATACGTGTATTCATGCACGTATCTAGATTTAGTTTATACTAGCGATTTTCAGAGTTATAGAAATTTTAAGTCGAAAAATACACCTGGTATCAGGAGAACATCTGACCCGAGGAGGTGTGCTAAAATTTTTGGAGGGGGAAAGGAGTAGTTCATCGATATATGCATACATACGTTGCTTCATGCACGTCTTTATATTTAGTTATACTAGCGATTTTCAGAGTTACAGAAATTTTTACTCGAAAATTGCTCCTGGTATCAGGAGAACATCTGACCCGAGGAGGTGTGCTTAAATTTTTGGTTGGACAGAGGAATAGTATAGAGATATTGATAGACATGCATACGCTGCTACGGACTGATTTTTCTGGCAGTTGATACGTTTTTTTCGGAGTGATTTTTCTGGCAGTTGATACTTTTTTTTCGGAGTGATTTTTCTGGCAGTTGATACTTTTTTTTCGGAGTGATTTTTCTGGCAGTTGATACTTTTTTTTCGGAGTGATTTTTCTGGCAGTTGATACCTTCTTTTCGTAGCGAAAAAAGACTGGTATCAACTGCCAGAAAAATCACTCCGAAAAAAGGTATCAACTGCCAGAAAAATCACTCCGAAAAAAAGGTATCAACTGCCAGAAAAATCACTCCGAAGCAGTGTATGCATGCCTATATCTCTATACTATTCCTCTGTCGCACCAAAAATTTCAGCACACCTCCTCGGGTCAGATGTTCTCCTGATACCAGGAGTAATTTTCGACTTAATATTTCGATAACTCTGAAAGTCGAACGATTTTAAGTCGGAAATTACTCCTGGTATCAGGAGAACATCTGACCCGAGGAGGTGTGCTGAAATTTTTGATGGGGGGGACGTAGTGGTGTATCGATATAGGCATGCATACGTGTCCTCATGCACGTCTTATATTTAGTTTATACTAGCGATTTTCAGAATTATAAAAATTTTAAGTCGAAAATTGCTCCTGGTATCAGGAGTACATCTGACCCGAGGAGGTGTGCTGAAATTTTTGGTGGCCGCACGGAGTAGTGTATCGGTATGTAAAATGTATTAATACCTACTGTTCCTGTGTGTTTCTTTCACCTCTCGCTCATGCAAACCAAAGAGAATAAAGGCAGGAAAAATAAGAAAATAACGAAGCAATGGATTATTATTAGTATATTTGGGATACAATATAAGAATACAGAAATATGTACAATTTCTAATTGATTCTTAATAATGAATGTATGGATATTCATAATAATTGATCGAATCTTTTCTATTTGCTCTCTAGCATACACATGAAATCATCGTGATATAAACCATATTCATATTATAATCTTCTCTATATTCATATCACTTCTCTTGGGATACCTGTCACAGTTGTATCTCGCTAACGCAATCCCTATACGAACCCTTTGACGCCGCGAGGGCCACTGAACTCACAACAGACGCCCATACCCTAGGTCAGTGCTCGTCCTTGCCCGATCGGTCTCGTCACCGGTGTACCAAATGGTCTCGCCATCTCGCGGTCAAATCGACGAACTATTATTACCGCAAACACTAGCATGCCTCGCCTACGCAACCCGCATATCATTCATGTGATCATCAACCTGAGATTGGGTATAATAAGGCGGATATACGTTCAAAGCTAACGTAGTTCGTCAATTGACCGCGAGATGACGATACTATTTGTCACGCTGTATGCCACTTTGCGATTTCAAGCTTACCCTATGACGACAAAATATACATAATTGAGAAATGATTGAAATAGCGATTCGCTGGGATGTTGAAAATTTTTTGAAGCCCATAAGCGCGCGACAATCATTTGCAAAATGATTCCATAAAATGGTTGAATGTATTTTTTATTCCAGGAACGAAGAAACAATAAATAAATAAATAAAGAGCATTGTACAATGTATATACATAAGGGAAAATAATAGAGAATAATGAAACCGATTAGAACTGCATCAATTGGCTTTATTTAAAGATCAATGGTCTTTATTATAATGTTATATTTAATGCATATTAAACCAACATGGAAGGGGGGTGTACAATACAGCTTAGGTGGACGCGGGGACTCGCTGAGCGAGACTGATTGGCGCATACCTTTGTACAAAAACTATAACTAGTATAATATATTTATATATAATATGTATATGTCATAGGCAAGTAGTGATTGTAGGTATTTGACAACTTGTCACAGAATAAACCCACATGCGACACAATAAAATAGGTCTGCACAATCAAATTCGATGTATCATCTAGTTAAATATGTATAAACTAATAATATAATATAAATGCTCTACGCATGATAAAATCAAAGCGAGTATAGCAGCACGAAAAGTATAATAGGTTTATTGATTAGGGAAGGGTTTTCGATATAATATATATATCTGCTCTATATGTATATATATAATCAATAATGTAACAATTTCTATTACCTACACAAGTCTAGGAACTTATAATAAAACTTTCCGACATTTGTCTAAATAAACTATAGGGTGTAAATAATTTATCGTGCAATTGATTAATTCTGTTAGTAAAGTGTAAAATTGATAATTGATAATTGAATTGATATCCAAAAGACAAAGATTCGGTCTTTTGGATTAATCTAGCAGCACAGCACGTCCGCAGTTAGTAAGATCCGATAAAAGGAAGGTTTTTTCATTTTCTTTTTTAGTTAATTGGATAAATATTCTAAGCAGCTGTAACGAAATATCTCGTAGGGATAAAAAGCAATGAAATTAATACACAAGTCCAAACAGTGAGTTGGTACAAAACTCAAAATCACTGCTTGCCAATAACATCTATATATAACTATACACCTATAGTAGTTAACAAGACAAGTCCATGGCCTGAGCTGATCAGGCCCAATTTTTAATTGAATAATCTTAAGAGTTAAGTAATTCTTAAGTAGTGTGTGGGCACAGCACAGCGTATTTGCAGAGACCACTGTGCGCGTTTCATTCATTTCGCGGAGCACGTATAAACGAGAAAAGGAGCTGCGGCACGTTGCGCGTTACGTTACGTTATGTTACGTTACGTTACGTTGCGTTGCATTCGTTTCATTACAAATTTACAGTAATATTATTCAATATACAATAATAAACGTTATATGTAACTATCTACATAATATTACTGCAAGCAATCTGCAATCAATAAATAATATTAGTCACTTCAAATACCTAGTTTAGTTTATTTTATTTTTAAATTTTTTTTATTTATTGTTACGCGGTGGTCCGTATTCTAACGTAATAATATTCTTCAATAAAAGTATGTACGTCAAAAATCCAATAAGATTTTCAACGACAGAAATCTTCTCAAATTCCTAATCTGCCTTGCGTAACTTAGAAAAGAAAAAAAAGCTACATTACATAGTATTAGAATCACTGCCACAAGCTGAATTACAATACCGAAATAGTTATCTTCACTATTACCTTGACTTTGTAAAGATTTGATACCACGAAATTATTTAAGTACGCATTGTACCATTGAGAGATGAATATAACAGTAGATTCAAATATGTAAATATAGCAAGCTGCCTTTTTTCTCCATTCAACTGTAATTATAATAACTATGACCTGCCAAGCCACTTCTCCTTAATCTTTATCGTGCCGCACAGTTAGGGGTGTAAGGAATGTCTCGTATTCAATAAATTCATCAATTATCTCATCGCTATGGCAACAATAATTGCGCTACGAGGGGTAGCAGCGAGCCAAGGCAGTAATTAGGGATTCAAGCCTTGGCGTTTCTCTTCTTCGAGCATAGCGTCAAGCTCGTCTGTAAGATTTGCAAGCATGTTACCAATGTCGTTCAAGACATCTCCTGTCTCCTGACCAGCTCTAGTTGTCGAATGATGATGTCCCATCATATTACCCGTTGGTGGGCTTGCGTAATCCTGAGCTCTAGCTGCCCGCTGCTTTATTGTACCCGCATTCTCGTTCGCAAACGGTAAAGAGTCTGATTCCGTGCTCGAACTTGACTGTAATTCAAAATTTCATTTATATTCAATCAAATTCCAAGTAGAGAATCGCTTTCATACATTACAGATAAGCATTTAAGCGAAAAAACTTACCTTAAAACTAGCGTCAGATCCGTTGCGGTGTTGCAAAGCGAGAGTTGCGATCAACTCATGTTCCTCGTTCACACTAACGCCAACGCTGCCCCAAGAGCGTGACATTGATGAATGTGGTCGGATCTGTTGGGATTGGGCGGACTGTGTAAGCGCTGGAGCTGGCGGTGGTGGAAGCATGTCGTCGCATGTGGCTGTAGGCACAGGACCACTACAATCTATAACTACTTCTCCTGTTCCTACAACTCCTTGACCAATATCACGCGAACTTTGCCTTCGTGGTGGAGATGGTGGACGACGTTTTGGCAGATGCGGGCTACTCTCAAGCCCATAAGTTAGCTGATACTTGTTATCAAAGTCTCTTGGTAGGGATTTGAACTGCCCTGGAGTTGCGGTAACCTGAGTTGAAGAAAAAAAATTACATTTCTAAACAAAACTTACATAACAATATGATTTTCGACGCCACTATAAGCTTCTCGCTTTGTTGTTTCTCGCAGTTTCTGATGCAATGTACTAATATACATATTCTGTGATCATTCCGACCCCATAATCAATTGTGAATGCGATTCTAGCGTGAATATCAAGCCTAGATTAAGTGTTCTTAGAAAGTCTTCTTAGTTTTTTAGCAAATTGAAATAAAATTCGAATTGTATTTGAGAATATTGAATAATTCTGTATTGCAAGAGAGAATCATCATTCCTGATGATATTTTAACACACCTTGGCAACAGGTCTGGGCCGTACAAGACAATGTCTTGGTCTGGGAAGCGTACCGCCACCAGCTTCTATCGCAGCTTCATTAGTGGGTGTTAAATCCCCGTCTTCATAGCTCCTGAGTCTCCACCCAGGAGGAGGTGGTTGAACGTGAGTTGGGGATGGGGGATAACCGAGGGGAGCATCTTCAAGGCTTTCAAGAGACTTTCCGCGAGGTCCACTGTTCGCAACGTTATAATCCAAGCTCTGTGGCATAGCTGCATACATACTTCGCCACGTTGAGGTTGAGCTGACCTCAGTTCCTGCTCTTTGAAAGGACCTCAGTACCGGCGATGAGCAGTCTTCGTCAGGTGATGGAAGGTCGGGTCCCCCGCGTTGAATGACAACATCCTATGATAAAGGGAAAGAAATATTGCAATTAAGAGACATAAGGCAGGAATAGAAGGACTATTTTGCAATAAAATGGCGAACGACGATCTTACAATTACCTGTGTGTGCCCAGGGTGAGGTGGAAGACGTGCAAGGTCAAGAGGCTGTATGCGTTTTCCTGCACGAATGTCTTTAACTCGTTTTATCGCCAGTAGTAATCGTTTCTGATGACCAAGTCTGACTATACCAATGTCCTCTAGGTCTTCCCAAGTCAGTGTCGTCACGTCTTCGACTGACCGCATTCCCTGCTGTTGAAGAGCGCCTAGATATTCTTCCAGTCTCAAAAGTCTCAACCATTCTTCAAGAGAGCCAGGAACATGCTCTGGCAACCCATCTCCAACGTTTAAATTGTCGATTTCTGCTTTGATTCGCTTTCTATGATTTGGTTTCTTGATACCTGGGAAAAAGATGGTATTGCATTGATTACACAATTCGTACAAATAAATCGATTGATTTTTCTTTACAAAATCACTAGTCTTTGTACATACTCAGGTATGTATTTATATTTTATGTATTTCTTATCCTTGTTTAAATATTGCAACATAGAGAAGCAGTTTTGTCGCGTCTATTTTAATTTAGAAAAACTCTAATCCTAGAATTTGAAGGAACAGATATAGGAAAAATAAAAATAAAAAAGCCTTCATTTCTATTATTCCGATAAAATGCGGCTTAAATTCTGAGAATTCGTAAATTCAATTCCTGTCGTAATTTTGTATTAGATCGACATTCAAATTCGTTAAAAATGGAATCTAAAAAAAGCAGAAAAAATCTCACCTATGGCCGTGAGATCCTCCGGAGTCATACGAGTAATGGTAGCGAGATCGTATCCCGCAGATGCGAACAAAGTGAAATATTCTTCGAACTGTAACTCAGTAAGCCAGGCGTGAACAACATCTAAATCTGCTGGACGATCCGGATGACTTCCTAGCGAACTGATCGAGCATCTAGGGGACGAAGCTAGGGCTCCTGGACCCCTAGGACCTAAATGGTAACCGGAAGCTCTTCCGGAGTCTAGGGAAGCTGTCGAGTGTCTGGATCCAGAACCTGACCCAGAACTACCAGGACTATCTCGTCCCGGACTTTGAGTCATGTCGATGCCTAATAAAGACAATACAATTTTTTTCGCGTTTAGAGTCGAAAATGAATTTTTCATAACACGTGCATGAAATGTATCTTATTTCATGCTTGTCGGACGTGGGGGAAATCACGTGTTTCGAACGCGAGTACCGAAGTACTTTTCCTCCCGCTGTGGCGGGAGGGAAAATACATTCACTCCCGGCTCAGCGGGCGGGAATATACATTCCCTCCCGCCCCAGCGCCATTCTCAATCTAAAGAAGGCTCATTTCGTGCCCTTATTATAAAAAGTACAATATACTATTTTTTCCTTTTTTTGTTTTTCTTTTTTCTTAACTTGGTTTAATTTATGTCAATGGGTTTACCTTGGTCCTCGGCATGTGCGTATTTTCCGACGACAGGAGGAAAGGCGAATCCAGGATGTGTGAAAATCGGTCCTGGACTTTTTCCTGCGGGCATACCGTAGGAACCATCGTCTCCACCGCCTCCACTACCTGATAAAAAACAACCATCTTCACTGCTAGCGTATCCTGCTGATCCAAAGGACGAACCCGAGTGACGAAATACGTCCGGCACCGCTGGTGGTGCTACTTTTTTAACTTGGGCCACGGCTTTCGACGGTCGGCTCATGCCGCCCACTGTTAAAATTTAACAAACGAAATCAAAAATAAATAAATAAATAAATAAAACAACAACTCGTTTAGATGACTTAAGTTAAGGACGAAAATCGGTTTTATAAAACTTATGCATATAATTCGTAAATTTTTTTACGCCTCTTTTAATTAATCACTTCGTTATGGTTTATAGAATACGTATGGTGTATGATAGATTTTTGGGAAAACTTCGTACCGCACCCCTTTTTAAAACGTTATCCTTTGCACTGAGAACTGCATATGCAAAATAAATGAGACAAAATGAAAACGGATATTCTTCTTGATATGTTTTCGTGATTTTTTTTTTTGTCTGGGGGTAATTTTTTCGTTTTTTTCTTCTTCTTCTTTCTCCTTCTTTTTATTTAATAAATATAAATACACGAGGAGGACGATGATGACACGACCGCAACTAGGTACTACGGGACAAGGAACAACCGCTGTCTTACTCCCACCACCCCCAACAATTCCATGCTGGCAAGGAGTAGCATCGAAGAAACGAAACCGACCGACGGTGCAACAAACCCCTCTCTTTCGATGCAAGGAAAGGAGTAGGTATACACGTACCTTCTTACCTTAGCATCAAAACGTGGCTGTATATACTCGAGGAACAGGTTTTCAATGGCGTAGGAAGGCGTCTAAATTTAAATCGGACGAGTTTGTCGTCTGGAAAAATGTCCAGTTAACTAAAGAAGAACTGATATATAGCTTCAACTATTCCCCGAGGAAGACTAGGATGGGACACGATATTCTACTCAAAGAAGTACAAGAAAGAAAGAAAATAAAAAATGCAAAAAAAAAGTAGAATAAGGAAAAGAGATTAAGAAATTAAGATCGAGGTATAGGTACATAAAAAAGGAGGAATTTCTACCCTCGTTATTTTCAAGGACTCGAAAAACCAGATATTCTTCTCATCTTTCGATCAGATGTGGTAGATATAGACTGAGGTATCGTCATTTTCATAGAAATGTTTAGCATTACTGAAATTTGAATTGATTACTGTAAGAAATAAATAAATAACATTTATATTAAATCTCGACATTTTTTTGATATCAGAAATGAGGACTTGTTTAAGATCACATACAGCTTCCGTATGATATTTAGGTATTTAACTCTAACGATGGATAGGGGTACCGTGGTTTGTGTATATACTATAAGAAAGGATGAAGAACCTCTATAAGAGTGCGGAGATATTCGTGGGTCACACCTGTTCGGATAACAACCCGCATGTAGTGTAGAAAAAAAGAAATTAAAAGAAAAAGGAGTAATCCCATTTTGATCGCGTTTTAACAACAACAATCTAGTTCACACTTATAGAGACGCGCGATGGTGTTTGGATAACCATATGTGAAATTTGCTTGTTGTTCAAAGCGCCTCGTAAGAGGCGAAAAAATAAATAATAGGAAGAAGTAGAGGAAGAAAAAATAAATAACTAAATATGAAACAAACAAAAAATGATCGAAATAAGTAAAACGAGCGAAGAGGAAGAAGAAGAGTTTGTATATGAGAAGAAGAACCGCTTCTCTTTAATATCTTCCCACGCACGAGGACGAAAAAGACAAGACGACGACGACGACGACGTCGTGCCATATTCGAAAGAAAAATAAATACCTCAAGAAGAAGAGTAAGAAGAATAAGGAGAAGAATAACCGACGACCAAGAAACGAGGCCCAAAATTTCATCTCACAAGAAATATACATATAATCCGCTCGCGTTTGTTTGCCTTCGTGCTTTCGTGGGTGTAGGTAATACCACCGCCTCACAAACCCCAAGACACCTGAGGGCGCGAACGTTTTAAGGTGCGAAAAACGTGACGAAAAGAAGAGAGAGAGAGAGAGAGAGAAAAAAAATAAAGGTTATATATGAGAAGAATTCGAGTAAACACTGCTGCACACCGTGTCAATTGCTTGGGTAACCCGTGAGAATAAGAAGAAGAAAAAGATTCTAACCGAAGTATACACGATTTATACGTTACGTGTGGGAAAAATATTCCATCTTTTTCCTCCCTCTCTCTCTCTCTCTCTCTGTCCTCTTCTTTTTCTTATTCTTTTTCTTATATTGGCATAAAAATCATGTAAACATTTCGACCTGCCCTGAAATTATCTATATGAACGACAGCTGTATAAAATTATGTAAATATATACAGAATAATAATTTATACATAGATACGCTAAAAACTGAGCTAACGCCATGAGCTCTATTAATCACCCATAGAAAAATCGTAATTTCATCGAGTAGTGTATATTATGAAATTACAGAAGGCAATTTTACATTGCAATTTTTCGATGCGATCTTTTTTTTTTTTTCACGTGGGAGAAATATTTATCCCGATTCGAAGGAATAATAATGAATTCGCTCGAAGTACTTATGTGTATAAAGTTTAATTGCTATAGCGAAGGTCTAGAATAGTTTCTCTCCACTTGATTTAACGAGTTTAAATATTGCGTAATATTTTCCACACCAATTACGTACATAATATGTATATAAGCCTAAGTTAACGACAAGGCGTTAATAATATAAACGTACCTATGCCTGAATTGAAGTTTAAATCATTTTGCAGCGTTAGCGAATTTATACGTATAGGTAGGTAGGTAGGTAGGTATACCTATAATTGTATACATATATGGTATCAAGGGTAAAGCGTGAGGTAAAACCGACTGTAAACTGACTCGTGTTAACGAAACGGGGTTATCGGTGACAGTACATACATATTATACCGTAGGATATAGATACGCGGCAGCAGGGAAGTAAGGAATGGATGTTTCTTAACGAGTGACAATTGAGGAACAAAAATAATATCCTACGTAGTATCGAGTACAGTATGTATATATATGTATATATGTCTATGTCTATGTCTATGTGTATGTATATACCAACGACTTGGTTTAATGCCTTTCTTGCTTGCTCGTGGAAGCCATCAAGCTGAGCGAGACGTTGCCATAGAAACGTTTCTTAATTAATCATTAAGAGTCTCGTAGTAGTACTCGCGTTAATTAACGCTCGCAAATTGCTTCTGTGCTCGTGCAGAATTGCCATGGGACATTATCAATCCTTCTAATTTCTCAACAACAACAAAAAAGAAATAAAGATAAAGATGAACTCGAAATTTTACCAAATACGGTCAAAAATCGTTATTTTCGATAAGTTATGGGAATCTGAGATTACAGTATATACCTTATACTCGCGTTTACGAAAGTGGAAAAATGAGAAGCGATCGCAAACCGACCGCAAGAACGCGTTACTTCATTTTAACGGATATCAAATATCAATCAGATATCGAATTCCACGTGTATTTGTTGTGTACAGATACGCAGGTACGTTACTCGTCGAGGTAGGAATCACTTCTTTCTTTCGATTCCTTTTTTTTTTTTCATTTTTTTATCTACGGTTACAATAATTATATCAAGGACGAGCTGTGATATTGAATGAGGTGCAACGCCTAGAGAGAGTCGAATTTTATTGTTGGATGAAATTATCAAGAATGTAATAACACCCAACGTTTACCGCATAAATCTGCGATAAGCTGAAGTATAGATCAATTATTAATTAAGAAACGGAAATATCGAATACCACACAAAGAAAATAACCCGATAGAATTAGTCGTCTGCGGTGAAGAGACGAGACATTCCTTATCACAAAGTCAACTGTTTGCTCCTGCGCAGCTCATATTTGCACACCTTGAAACTGATTCCAAGAATCCGATTGCAAAAACCCACGACGTGAGTTAAGAAGAAAGAGGAAAGAAAAGAACAGAATAACTAATTAGAAAGAAGAGAAAAAAAAAGAGAGAGACTAAATTTGCGAAATGTGAATCGTTTACTTAATTTCATTATTTTTCTTATAGCTACTGCTTTCTACTTCCGGTTCTATAAATCCTTCTATACATTATCTATAGATGTAGATGTATACTGTAGACACGCGACCGACCGACAGAATCCTACGCATAAAGTAACACTTTGCCATCTAATCTCTTGAAGATAGAAAATAAATACGAGTCGTTTCGTTTCGTTTAGTTTAGTTTAGTTTCTCGATTTCACTTCAATCCCTCGTGGATCGACTGGATCCAACCGACTACGAGGACTTGCTGCAGTATCTTTCGAAGCCGTAAAGATTGGTTTGTCGAGTGAATTATAGTGGTTGAAAAACTGTCTCAATACCTCGCCGTTCCTGCTTCTGCTTCGGCTTCTGATCCTGGCTCCTACTCTTGCAGCTCTTGCTGCTTGCCTCTAGCCTTATCTAGTAACGTCAGTAATTCAGATTGCGATCGGTTCGGGCTCCGCCACGTATAGCCCAGGACTCAATCGTACAGCTATCGCAACAACCTGTTCTTTAAACTATACCTACTACACCACGCAGAACCGAGTCTAATACTTAAATACGTGTCTAGATCTGTCTGATTCGATTTGTCGGATTTCGAAGAAAAAAAATATATCGACGAAAGATTAATTGAATTTGAAAAAAAAAAAAAAAAATTCACGATTAGTTTTTTTCTTTTTTTAAGTGAAAAGACTTACGTTGCATCAAATTACGCCAACTTCCGTAAATCGCTTTGATACATTTATCCAAAGGGCTAAGAGTGCAGCTGTTTAAAATCTCTTCTGATTTTCTTGCCAAATTTCCTTCCGAACGACTCCGCGTTAAATTCGATGTCGCAATACCTGCGGCTATGGCCGCCCCGCACTGTTGTCGACGATTAAATTTTTCTTTTGATGTATTCATCATGGTTCCGGGAATCCATGATTCTATTCCCGGATCACGAAAACTGTGATAAGTAGACGAAAGCTTTCTCGTCGAACGTTGAAGAAATCGTTTACCAGGCGGTAACGGCGGGGGTCCCAAACAGCTGGACACTGCGGTAATGGCCATTACGCAATGGACACTTTATTTCGCTACGATATATACGTATGTATACAAAAAACCCGGAAACAGGAAACAGGAAATAAAACCCGTCACTGTATTAATTTCTCTGCTTTATTTCTCCGTTTTCCCCCAATATCCCGCAAAATTCTTTCACCGCAATCACTCGTATGTAATATAGTAAGCGCGAAAAGTATGTCCTACCGATTAGCCCGGGCTTAACAAACTGTCTTTAGGTAAACCATGAGATCAACGGAGTAAAGATTTCCGTCTAGCCTACTCTGCAGTCGCGGGTTAAAACCTTACTTCGGGGATAAGTTGTACGCGTGGGTCCTGAGTCCCTCTCATGCACGGGCTTCGACTTCTTCGACGAGGCCGTCAGTAGGTGGACGGGTTCGGTTGCGTAGGAAGTCCTCTTCGGGTGCGTAGGAAACGAAAGACTTATACTTTAATACCGAATGAATTAGCAAACTCCATACTTCGTACGCGGCTGCACTTTAAGTAAATAATAAAGTGTAAACGACGCGACGTTGCTGCAGCAGCGCGGGAATTATTCCATAATTAAACCTTAATTAGTTTCGTGGAATTCGCACGATCTTAGTCACATATCTCCACGGTGCATATCGATTGGTTATTTCCTCATACATATTTGCATCAATATCATCGTCATCGAAGGTCGCGGTGTGGAAAGACTTGAATCAGGAGATAGAAGAGTCGAATGTGCAAAATGTTGATTTTGTTAATTTCTCTTATTGGTACCTGGACGCGCACATGCATATATGTATCGTAGAAATGGATAAATGGCAAATGTTCAGATTCAGATTCGTATAATGTGTATAATAACGATGATTTTCATAACCGATGAAGCAAGGAGGGATTTATGAATGGATTATGAGAAAAGAAACATATGTATATATGATTGTGGGTAGTGGGCGATACAGGCTTGAGTTTAATAAAAATTAGCATAATACGCCTGTGCAAAGTGAAAGCAATAGGGTATTTAACGATTCTACGATACAGATATGCGTATACTAATCTATAACTATACTAAATACGAAGTTGAAATTATTTTTACCCGATCTTATCACCATCATCACATACGTATAGTATAATATACCGAGTAGAGAGTAATTATACTTTGGTTTAAGTGGTACGTGAGATACATATAGCGACCTGCAGTCAACTATGTATATACGTTGTGTTAGCAATTTTCGAGAGAAGGTATATAGGCAGGTATATATAGTCTATATAACTATTTTTGGTACGGCTATACACATAGAGTCGAGTTATTCAGTTATTCACTCGAGCAAAGTGGCCCCGGCAGCCACTTCTTATATAGTTTTGACACTTCGAGGTGCGAAAGTGTCGGCTGATTCATTGATCGGTTTGAAAGGTTCAATGACCATGAGAGAAGAGGGAAGATCCGTTCGACACGCGACCGAAACCCTAAATATAGAAACTTTTCTTTACATAATAAATAATACCGATTTTTTCATTCAATGTATATAACATAATATAATAAAAGTCGAAAAAATAGTTTCGAAACAAAATTCATATACCTAATGCTGAATATGTGAAGTGAAAGTTTCTAAAATTTAGTACGAATAGGTATATAATAAAGTTCGGAAAATATATTCTCTATGACTTGCTGCATGCGGAGGACAAATAATTGTTCAGCAGCTGCGCAGAGCTATTCGTTTACACAATCCTACAGCATAGTAGATATTATACGTCATATTATATACTATAGGTATAAATTCTTGTATGACTAATTTGAAAAGTTACATAGGAAGGTATAACATATATATCTATAAGTATATATGTGCAAGTAAAGTAGTTGGTAAGTAGGTATACGCGTTATCTATATAGGTACAGTAATAGAAAATACCGGATCGGAATAAAATTGATCTTTCAGGAAGCTGCAGCGACGTGTCGTTGTTAGGAATGCGGTTAACTATAACTAACAAGGCATACCTAGGTATGAAAGAGAAAAAAGTTCAATGATCTAGCTCAGTTTCCGCTTCTTCATTCCTAAGAACGACCTTCGAGATAAATTATTCACGTAATTCTTTTGTAGTGAGATTTTACAATACATCCAAGGGAATATATGTCCGTATCAGAGTTTCGAAATTTCACGTCTCAAATCTGTTTTATTTTTTTTTTTTTAATTTCGATTTACTTAACAGTAGAAAATAAATGTAGGAATTTAATTCCAGGAAAGCGAATGAGGTGCAGAAATTTCGAATCAATCGAAGATTGTATAGCAGAGCTATGAATCAGTTCGTTGGTATCAATCGTTACGTATGTAGGTATATAGAACGTGAATTTTCCTCCCCTCGTAACGTAACGTAACATACCTAAACTAATGTAAACCTGAAAGTTTTCGACTCGTATCCATACACGTCAGGTTCTACTTATCAGGCTATTACTCTCGGCGTTGGCCATAGATATTTTAGTATAATTAACGAGCCCCCATTTTTTCCGTATTAATAATCTGAAATTTGATGAATTGGTTGTTCTGCCAAGGCACTATTATGAAAATAAAAAATAAAGGAAAGAAAAAGAAAAAAAAGGAAAAAAAAAAAAACGGAAGGCAATAAATCGATAAACGTGGGCGCGGCGCGGCGCTTCGCCACTATATACCCGCGTAAAAGGAGTTATAGTTACATTCGCCTATTCTGCACCCTATACATAATACAACCCTATAACTTGTAGTTTTATACCTCGCACTTCGGTAATCGTATTTAGAAAATTTTAACTGCAGCTCTATACCGAAAAATTTTTCGTATCAAATATAATGAAAAAAAAAAAAAAAATTCGTAAAGAGTTGTAAAATTATATACGAACATATGTCGGATTCGAAGATAACATAATCTGCAACGCAAAAGAAATTATTACTGTGATGTTGAATTATTTTACGCGTATATAGAACGAGAATGAAAAAATGTTTATAACTTTTTACGTATACATGTTATAATTATTATTGATGTGTAATAAAATGTACCTATGGTGTATAGTAAAAAAACGAAACAATTGTGTCGCAGCTAATCTGTATTCATATTACGAACACTGCAGATACAGTTCAATCTTTCAGCTTCAACGATTCTGTATAGGTAAATAGGTATAGGTATAGTATATACTTATACATTAAACGCGAACACCACAATCGTGATTCCTGAAAATTCTATCGATTTTCAATCTAGAATTGGGGCGTTTGGAAGAGTGCCTAAACTCTATACGAGAGAATTGAGATATATCCAGAAAACTGCAGTAGTTTTCTCACGGCCTCATCCATCGCGTGATTCCGCCCAACTTTGATAAAAGAAATAAATAAAATAACCGCAGTGAGATTATAAAATTCCAATATCACGTTACAAATTTAATTCAGCGTTTACACTTTTCGCCCTCTTATCTCCTTCACATAATATACTCGTTATAGTATAAAATTATGAGAGAAAATATGTTCAAAAATTTTGTCGGCATGAAAATGGTAAGGAAAAAAAGAAAAAAAGAAGAAAAATATCAAATTTTCTCTCATCAAGCCTATAACAAAACCGATGTATATTTATACACATAAAAAGGTATATACACAGTTTATACACGCCCTATCGCCCTGCATAAAGCTCTCCGACACTCTTGGGTGCTCTTGGGTGCTTCGTAGCTTCGCTCGATACGCATTGTCTCAATTCTCGTCCCCTAGAGGCCGTCGTCCATCGCGTCTCGTCGAAAAGTTACACCAAAAGCTCAAGAGGTTTACGAAGTACGGAATAAAGCTCATTGTCATAGCATAGAATTTTTTTTTTTTCATTTTTTTTTTTTTTTTGTTTTTTCCCACATACAAAAGGAGCTATAAAAACTTGATGTAAAAAAAGAGTGTATCCCGCATGTTTCCGCAAAAAAAAAAAAAAGTAATTCGTCTTGTTTTAATTATTGTAAAAATTAACTTACATCATTATAGACCGCGAACGTTTTTGTTTTTTTCATCGTTGTATTTTCCCACACACACACACACACACACGTAATATTAGCCAAGCCTTAGTTCTCAAAATGCCCTGCACTTATAGCTATATAGATATATATGAAATTGCGTCTCACTAAGTTCCAGCACCGCGGTCGGTCCCGCGAAATGAAAAAGAAAGGGGGAATCCCCGTGGGCGGTGGAATAAGCTATACCTATAAGGGGGTTATATTCCCAGGGCAGCAATATCTAGAATCGAGTTAACTAGTCTCCTATCTCTATTTCTATCTCTCTCTTTTCTCTATGTACCTATACATAGTATAATATATACATACATATATATATATATATATAGATTTTCTCTTCATACGTGGAGGACGTCACATATGCGAGGCTGTGGATGGTCTCTCGGTCGTCTGCACAGCTGTTAAAGCGTTTAAAAAACTAATAATAAAAATAATAATGATAATAACAATCTATATACTCAAGGACGTATATATCTATGTCTTATTATATACACATTGCACGCTGCACGAGCTAATTCTTATCGGGCGAGGTAAAATTCTGTACCTAGTGTATACTGTACGGTATACGTACTGTAATCTATATTTTAAGATAATATTAAAATTGAAGTACCCGCCTACAGCAGGCCTTCGTCTTGAATCAACGATATCCTATACGGTTATAATTAGTTACACCGATAATCAATTTGAAACAAAAAAAAAAAAAAAAAAAAAAATGAAATGAGATGAAAATAGATTCCCCGTAAAAATCTGAGACCAAATTTCTTCGAGCGAAAATTCGATGGACCTATATTTTCCGAGCTACGAAAGATCTTAGTCGATCAATCGCGGTGCAGATGTAGGTATAGATCGCATATACAGGGCGCCGCTCAATTTCCACAAATTTTATAAATTCACAAGGAATCTACCCTGAAAATATCGCCAACTAAACCTGAATAACCCTGTATACGTTATACAGTAGGTATAACAAGTTTAATCGCCTGTCAGATGTATGTTCAAATCGTGTTTAATCCTTGTTATATAATTCGTTGTATGAATATAGGTATAGTATATATACTATATATACAGGACCTGTACCATGTCAGAAGCAGGTATATTAACGTCGAGATTGAGTATAAATTAATTGATAAACGAATAGGATAATAAAAAGGTTAGAGATAAACGAGTGTTGTAGAAGGTATAGTATAGTGGGTAGGTAGTATGTACGTTGATATTAACTCGCTAATCGTGTTATACACTCGACCTTCGGGAACCTCGTGTTATAATATATGAAACGTGCGTGTGGCTACTGTGCCTACCTTTCGTGTTAGAAAAAACAAGAAAAAAAGCCCAAAAAACACGAAAAAAGTAAAGAGTAAAAAATAAGAATGATATTAATTATTCTCTATACGATTTAGTCGTATTACACGCGTTGCATACTAGATATAGAAGAAGCGGAGGCAAAGTGGGCATTCCAGCCCAAAGCATGGGAAAATAAAAAGAAATTTCAGAAATAATAATATCATTAATTTTCAGCCGAGGTGTTCACCCTGGCTTAGGGTCTCAACTACATATCTACACGCGAGAAGCGTGTATGTATGCTGTAGTTTTTTTAGTTTTTTTTTTTTTTTTTTAATGTGATCGTGACCATTTATCACTGCATATACTATATGACGTACACGGAAGAAGATAGACGCGCTGAAATTAGTACGGAAGGGTTGGGCCAAACGTATAAAACTCGGACTATTCAGAATTTACCTGGAGCGCATCTGATTTCAATGGGTTTCTATATATCTGACCGAAAAATCTGAATAAACGTGGATATATATATAAATAGTATGTATGTACGTACTGTGCATCGGAAATTGCACAGGGATTAATTAAATGCAGAGTATAAATCACTTTGCAATTACTATTTCGTAGTATTTACCTATGTAAATCGATTTTCATATAACTTGCGAAAATTGTGGATATAAAGTATATAGTATCTGTATACCTGTATATCTAGGTATATTATAGTATCATATATAGTTACACGATCCATAAATAGCTACATCGAAAGCCTAAGGACTCGCAGAACGCGTAGTGCCCAGGCGATTTGCCTATATGCAAACAGGATGCAGCTGTACTATTACTAATACTATTTTACTAGTCAGTATATATATATATACCATATACCTATACAGAAATAGGTATACAGCTACAATTGACGGACACGGAATGACAAATACCGAAAAAAAAAAGGAAATAGGAAAAGGAAAAAGCTATTAGCATTGATTTGTTTACGTGATTCTACGATTATTTACCGCATTTCTATGGCTATATACGCTACGTCATTAGTATATTAATCATCACTCGTTAAACTTGTTACAATAGATTATTTTCCAAATGAATTACAGGAAAAAAGAAAAAAAAAAACCCTGTAATAATCAATCCAGATTTTTATATTAACGTCTGCAGACCCCTGGGACCGAGAGGGATGAATTTTTTTCTATATATGTACATGCTTGAAGTAAATATTCAACCGGAAGATGAATCATTTACAAAAAAGTGAAAAAAATTGCAATTGTGAAAACTTGGTGGTCATCGATGATAATATATACTATTCGGGGAAAACATGAGAATCATCTATGAGACATCCTCTGTCGACTTTACACTAACACCACTTAGATCTGTCTGTTCCCTTTTTCTTTTTTTTTTCTGATTCGACGAAATATCGTATCGAAGACTGACATCGAAATATGAAAGGGTTTCTTTTAATTTATTTGGAGCTTATTCCGGGGATAATCCGATTGATATTCATTTAGATTCCAATTGACGACAACCCTATATATACTGATATATGTATATGTATATGTATATTTGCATGCATATATTTTCCGCATCGAAGAAGTTTATTAAAATTTCTTGAATAAAATCTCTGCGATAATATGATGTATATAAAATGTATTTTATCATAGCACCAAGGAATAGAAGTAATCCTCTTAATCCGTTAACAAATTAACACATCTGTACAATAAATATTACCGAGTATACGTATCGAGGATTACCTACGTGGATTTTCTGCAAAGTTAGCAAGTGATCGGTTACGACGTTACGTCATTCCTATAGGAATGATCCGTGACTAGAATTATCCTGAATTCTTGGCGAACGGAGTTAAGAGTTAAATATTACCATATGCACAGTGTCATTCTCTACATTCTCTACATATGTATAGTATAGCGATCGCAAACCTTCGTTGCAAAAATAGAAAGAAAAAAATAGTTTAAAATAAAATAAAATAAATGAAACTGTTCAACTATATAATATACAAAATTATATATACCCACTGTATATCTATGTACATATATCTAAATTTATATACGATAACGAGTTTAACTAGCGAGGAGAGACTAGACGTAAAGCAACTGGTTGAAAGTCTCATGTGCTAGGTAACTAGATATATATATATGTATATATGTATATATGTACATACATGTATATGTATAGGTAGATGGAGGCTATGACCGTGTAAGGAATAGGAGGTCGCGTGGATTTGGATATTACTGTATAATATACGTCTATACTATCTGTACCTATAGCCACATAATACTTCGAAGATCAAATATGCCACGCGATTTTTCAATTCGATGTTTAAATCACGAGTAGATATATACATATGTATATATATAATTATAGGGTTGAATTCGTCTCCGGTTCGATGAGTTTCTTATAGTATATTATTATACTTTCAAATAAGTTAAATATAGAATATAAACTCCTACGCTATACCGTCACTAATTACCGCATGTACATAGGTATATACTCATAAGTGACTTGAGTCCCTAAACCTGAGGATATAGAGATAATATAGACACCGCTAAATTAAGAATGAAATTTTCAGATAATTTTCTTAAGCCTGAAGCAGTACCTACGTGGGAGGGCGACCCTAATCCAACAGCCAATAAAACTAATATAAGATAAATCCGCATTTATACATAAATATATACGTAATACTTATGCATATACGTATATACAGAGATCAAGCCTTGCGCAGTAACAGAATTTGTCATCAAAGTGTCCGCACATCGGGTATTAAATTCGGATTTGGATTTGGATTAAAATTAAAATTTAAAATACATTATATATACGATGATTTAGGATTTTAAATAATCCACAAGAAAAAGAAAAAAAAGATTCTCTCCCGCGGGAGGATGAGGTCCCGTTATCTCAAACACAACCGCACATAGATATACAGGCACAGATCACCGTGCAGTTTGGCACAAATTTCTTTTTCTTTTCTTCCGGTTTTATTCGTATTATACGATCAATTTAAGATGTCGGAAATTCAGCGTGATCGAACATTGCCAGAATAATTGCAGATAATTACGGTTTTAATTGAAGAAACAGAATCAGGAATTGCAAGGAAAGAATAAAATTCAGATAGAAAATAAAAAAAAAAAAAAAATAAAAAAAAAAAATAATGCTAGGGGCAAGTAATCTCGGAGAAAAGAATGAGGCAAGAAAAATTGAGGAAAAATTGAGAAAAAAAGGAAAAAAAGAGGATAAAAAAAATGGATTTCCGTTTGAATTTAATAACACGTCGTACCTCTATGCCGTCTCGCGGTACTGACAATAGCTTCAAAGGGATCAATAGCTGCAGGGCCCATGAATAGGCCATTGGATGGCTCCTGAATAGAATATTTATATATATATATATAGTATGAGAATATTTGGAGCATGAAAAAAAATATATCTAAGACTATAGGTAGTGTAGGTCTAATATTATATACATATATGCTTCATATGTCATTATAGGTATAATGTATCACCACTCACGATCGCCCATTATTGTCAGACGCTTATTTATCACGGGATATATACATATGCCTAACTACCGTAAGAAACAAACAAAAAAATGTGAAAAATGTAAAACACGTAGAAAAAAAATAAAGAAGACGTTATGCCTTGTCGCGTTTGATAATTAAAATTAAAATTCGGAGAAATAAATGACTAAATTAATTAATTAATTAAGAAGCAAAAAAAAAAAAAATTTGCTTTCCGGTTTCGGACCGATCACAAATCCCACGATGCGTATCTGCGCAGGTTGTGGGAACCTTCATTAAATGGAAGTAGGTATAAGACGGAAGGTGTTTTTTAATTTTTTTTTTTTCCTTTTTTTTTTGGTCTTTTTTTTTTCTACTTCAAGTGTTAAGGTTAGGTCAGGTAAAATGAGGTAGGATAAAGTCTAGGTAGGCTAGCCTCCAGGCGTTATAGTATTATACTACTGAAGTAGTCCTGTGAGAATCGTTCTATTCTATTCAATTCTCAAGGTCGTAGGACCAATCGGCATTCGACAAACGAGTTGCCGTTATACGTCTACGCCCTCGCCCATACTAAACGGACCATATTCCCTTCCACGAAACCTTCTCTCTTCTCGCGTATACGTATACGTACTACATATACGTATCGTATAGTAAAGGATTTGGGCAATACAAGAAAAGGAAGAAAAAAAAAAATAAGGAATAAAGGAAAAGAGGAAAATAATAAGAAATAAATAAAAGAAACTTATCTAGACGCGTGATGAATAGATATTACCATATTGGTATATAATATATGAATATATGTATAACTCGGACCTTGAAATATTCACTAACAAGGTGTAAAAGATTAAGCTAATATACATGCAGTATACCGCGAGACGTGGATGAAGAATTAGTACTGAATATAAAAATTATCATCAATAATGTCGTACCTCAGCTCCAAATTAATGAAAGTCATTTTTCTTTTTTTTTTTTCATTTTTTTTTTTTTCTTTCATACACCCTCAAAAATCTTTTCATCAATTTTCAGCTGAGGTGGCCCCACTTTGCCCCTCTATACACTATACATTTCTTCGACGAAATAATAAATATACTTATTCATGAGAATGGGTAGATTTTTACGTGCAGCATTTAACGCGATAAGTTAAACTCAAAAGTTCGTACATAATATAATATAACATATAGGAATGAAATAATTAAGAAGAGATATTGAATCGTTCAAAGTCCAGATGTGTGTACAATCATAATACGCGTGGATAATATGATGATGAGTCATACTTATATTATTACATGTATACTTCAGATAAAAGATGAAAAAGACATTTCCAAAACTGAGGGTAAATTTTTTTCATTTCTCCCGTTTGTATGTAAAATGATTTCCCAAATTTTGTATGCAGATCACGTTGAAAATGAATAAATAAATAAATAAATAAATAAATGGATGAGAAAAAAAAGAAGTAAAGAATAGCAATCCAAGTTGGCATGCAGCGTAGGTATATAGAAAAGTAAAACTTACGAATTTTACTCCGCAAGAGTGGAGAACATGAATTTTAAATTAGGGTCAAGACTCAGGGGTGCCCGCAGTAAAGAACCTTGGAATCAAGAGCTTGAGGTTGGTGGAGGTTCGTTGGTGGGCAGGAAAAGGACAATACTACCAGTTTACTATATACACATACACATACCTACATATATAGAACATAGGTATAGATATTAGGTATAAATTTGGCCGAAGCGTATACTCGGCATAATAAAACAGAGAGAGAGAGAGAGAAAAAAAGAAACAAAAAAAAAAAGGAAAATGAGAAAATCCTTTAGTCGAAAAAAGAAAATCTATGTATATATTCAAGACTAAGAAGTTAAATATAAATATAAACGATACGATGCTGCAGCAATAAGAGCGCACAGGAAAGAGCAGCAGCTCTCTAACTGACCCTAAATCCACTTTGATAGTTTAATTTTTATTAGGTACATCTGGCCAAGCTGCCCGGCATATTGGGGGAGATAATGGCGTTATCTAAACATAACAGGAGCGTGTCTGACATATAAATGTAACCGTGTGGGTTTAGTGTGCGTGCAAATAAGAGCTGTGAGTGCAGGACAGGGCAGCGGGATATATACGGGGAAAAATATAGGGGACGTGAGTGAGTAAGTGAGTAAGTGACCGAGTGAGTGAGTGAGTGAGCGAGTGAACCGCCGTGCGTGGAACGAAACGAATTTTCCAATTTGAAACGTACGGCGCTTTTCTGTATAGGTAGGTTATATCTCGTACATATGTATATGTATATATATGTATGTGTGTTATACTATGTTGTGTATAAGCTGAGAGAAGGAAGGAAGGAACGAACGAAAGCCAGGAGCAGCTGCACGCAGCGTGACATCTCTGGTGTTGGCAGGAGCTGCCAAATCAATAATAATACTATAAGAGCTGCACAACGGAGCTTGTACCCAGTTGATATAATAGACGATTTGAACAGCGATTTCAATTGAAATTCGAATCGCGAACGAACGAACGGACGCCGCGTGTTCGAACGAGACGAAAAAGAAGCGAAGTAAAGTATCTGAACCGACACGATGGTCAAACAATTAACCATTTTATTAAGTAGTGGGTATATGAAAATTTATTTCAATATGGGAATTATAGTTTCAAAATTGAATTCGACCTGCAACTTATACTCAAGGGTTTCACTACCTAGATATATACATAATATAAGAAGTTCCGCGATCTTACTTCAACTTACGGCCTTTCGACTTTCGAAACATGGTTCTGTTACGCCGAGAGTTACACTTTATGCTGCTGCGCGATCGACGAAGACTGTGCTTATAAGGCAATGGTATATCACCACTTTTTTCTTGGCCTACCTAACTGACCGCCGAACGTTTACATTTACGAATATATTTGTTATGCTGCAATCTAAACCACGTATGTAACACGTACATGTACATATACATATGTATATATATATTACATATGTAGGTAAGTATTATACACACGTTATAAACAAAAAGATCTGATATTCATATGGCGACACCTGCTGCGCTAGTCTAGTTAACGATCTAAAACTACGTCATATCATACAATCGTAAAATAATCTACGTGCGTAATCTAATCGCGTACACACATCGATTAAGTAACGTATTTTCTGTCCCATATTCAGTTTGAAACTGCAAATGAAAATCATTGAAATCGTAAAGAAGAGAACGAGAAGAAAAATTTCCTTCGACAGTTAAAAATGAAAAAACAAAAAAAAATACACGACAATCTTGATTAATTTCTTAGGTTTTTTTTCTCCAAATTCAAACCCTTTTTTGTTCGAGATTGAGCAAAGCTCGATCCTCTCGCTGAAACCGCAAGAAAATGAAAAAAAAAATAAAAAAATAAAAAATAAGAGACCGCGGAGAGTTTTAGGAGGTCGTCAGCAGCGGACGTCAAAAAGGAATTTAATGTCTCCCGCAGCAGACTGGAGGGCCGAACCGAGACGGACGTACGAGGCCCGCGGGATTATAAGCCTACCTAACCAACCTAGTGCCTCCTCAACACCACCCCGTAACTCGTACATACGTTCGTTACCTACAGGTTTGGTTTCGTGGTTCACAGGCTTGAGGCAGGTGACCTCAATGTCACACGACGGGAGAGAGGAACGTATATCCCCTGGTGGTTCATTCTCTCTTCTTACTTTTGTCTCTTCGTCTCTCTCTCTCTCTCACTCTCTCACTCTCTCGCTGAGCTCCTGCAGCAGGCTCGGTTACGTTTACATACGTTGTAATACATATCGCGAATAGAAAAGAATTAGACGAAAAAAAAAAAAAAAAAAAATTGTTAAAAAATGAAATTTCCAATACATTACACATTCTTTATCCAATTTCTGATTTTTCATTTTCAACCAGGTAATTGAGATACATATTGTAAGACTTCTAACTGTCGCAGGTAATCACCGGTACTATAATGTAAAAAGTGAACGATAAAAAAGTCGAATTCCATTGCGGAAGATATATTCCACTGATTTGGACCCAGATAAATCACGTATCAAATCAATGGAGTGTAAAATAATATATATATATATATATATATATATTATCTATAGATAGATAATGATCTGTACTCACATACTCCTGAGCTACCGCGCTAGTAGTACAAAGTAATTTTATGTATACTACAAGTATCTATGTAATACCTAGACCCGTGGTATACAATCTTTTATGGAATTGAATAGGATAATAATGATAATAATAATAATGATGATATCATAAGGACGTATACGACGCGTGTTGCGTTTATTACATATACGCTTGGGGTCCACCACCGCAAATTTTTCTCTTCTTTTCTTTCCATTTTTTTTATTTTATTTTTTTCATTTTTTTTTACTCTTTTCTCAACCCAGTACACTTTATACGTGATCAAAGACAAAACAAACTGTTCAAAGTCGTGAAATATATATGGTATAATTTCTTTTTTTTCTTTCTTCTTCTTCTTCTTTCTTTTCTCCTTGAAGAAGTAAAGAGAAAAGAAAAGAGGAGAAAAAAAAAGGAGAACAAGAGAAAGAAGAAGAAAACTAAAGTCTCAATCCCCATTTCGTACGTGACAAGACCGCGACACCCTCACGCTAGCGTCAAGAACAGAAGGGGGGAACCTCAAGGGTGGATACGGATTGCCGACGAAGCATGAAGGATGTCAATTACCTCAGAATTCACGATCTATGTGTACGATCCTACACTGTAACAACGACTGGAATTCTACGCTCGGAAATTTAACTATATAGTAGTAATAAATAATAAATAATAAATAATAATAATTTATATGTGTGTAATTATATTCTTATCTTTGTAATTGCATAGAATAATTTTCCCCGCAATAAATAAATAGAAAAATGAGAGCTCGTATTAGAATATATATTAGGAATAATTATTTTTGACAGAGTGATTGAAGTAATGAATATATATACACCATTAAAATTATTCTAAAGAATAGCGAAGCGGCGATTATGTAACTATTATTTTAAGGTGGTGTACTGTAGTATAAGGTAGGTATATAAAAGTTGTTGGGCAATTGAAAAATGTGTAGGATGATTGCGTGATAATTTAAACAGTGTTACATACATAAAGTATAGAGGAAGAAATATAAAGCAATTGAACAAGACCTTTAGCGTTCGTCTGTATTATATATTAAAATTCAAGGATTTATACGAAGAAAGAAGAAGTAACAAAAATGTCCTTGATTCTATAATAATAATAATAAATATTGAAAGGTAGGTACATTACTTACATACATGTAACGAATCTACAGGTGCCAGATTGGCAACTACTCTTTACTGACCACCCCACGTACGTCAGCTTTTCGTCGAATAAACGTTTTTCTGTTTTTTTTTTTCTCATTTTTTTTTCTTCCCCCAACCTTTTCATTTATTCACTGAACGACAGCTCTCGGCTTTATGGTCGACGTTTTACGAGAACGCGGGTTCATGATTTTTTTATAATCATATAAGACTCTCACTAAATATGTTTAATAAGATGTGTATAATTAACACTATACAGCCTTTAATAGAATTCTTAATTACGATCGATAATTGAATGCCAATTGAAATGAAAAGTAAAATGTTAAACGAATTTAACGAGTGAATAAAATTTACAGAAAAAAGATAGGGTAAATTTCGTCTAAAATGCAATCTGCTGAAGGTAGCTTGAATTATTGCTTAATAAATCCTCCACTTTATTTTATTTGATTTGATTTTATTCTGTTTCATTTTATTTTATTTTATTTTATTTTATTTTATTTCATTCCATTTCATTTCACTTCAATTCATTAATGAATGAAGACGCCTGAATAAGAAATTGGGTTACGAAAAAGAACGAAACTAAAAGCCGCGTAAAAAAGGTCTTAAATTTTTTTTGTCGTTTCTACTACATACTCGCGCCTCGCGTCGCGTTGCGTCGAGTCGAGTCAGTCGCGTCTCGCAAGACTTCGGCATTGCTTAGGGAGGCTACGCGTGTTACTCGGAACAACAACTCACAGCTTCTCGAACATAACATAACATAACATAACATAACATAACACAGCATAACATAACGCGGAGCTTATAGACGTTAGCTCGGAAATACATTTGGTAGACACGCGTCTGTCCCGCATACGCACGTCCAAGACTATGTATAATGCATGTCTGTCTCTACACACACACACATGCATGCATGCATGCATGCATACATACATATATATATAGTACATATATCCGACAGCAAATCCCGAGATCAATCTGATAGTATGGGTCCAGCGAACCGCTGGCTGTTACTCTCACTGCCATATTGTCTCGTCTTTTAGGCGACCCATGCTCTTCGCTTTTATAAACAACGTGGCGTGTTTAGAAATAGAAAAAATTTCGAATACATACTATATATATAGAAAAATAATTCGATGTGTGTGACTCGCTGAAGATATCATAAATTCTCGGACTAATCATATATAAAAAGTTTGGTCTCGTTTGAATATAAATTCCGATTACTTTTTATTTTTAACTTTCACACTCCTCTCTCTCTTTTTTTTTTTTTCCTTTTTTTCCTTTTTATTTAGACTACAAAAATCCTGCGTAAAAGAGATTTTTACTACTCGAAGCTCGCGGTAAACTAATTCCGAGTGAGTCTCTTAGTCGTAGATGCAGCAGCTCACGCGATTAGATACTATAAACATAGTGTTACTACAGAATGGCTGCACAGTTATAGAGCTTTGTTAACGAAGATATACCTAGAAGAACGCGAAGCATGTCAGGGTCCCCATACCTATTCTCTCCGTTTTTTTCTCGTTCTGCTTTTCATCTTAGTTGAATTTATATTCGTCATTATCAAAACTGGAGATATAGTTTCATACACACGATATTATATACAAGAATAGTATAGACTAGACTATATACAACGATCTGTATGTGCAACAATAGTTTGCAGACCGAAGATCGATGAGAATTATTATTATTATTATTTTTTTTTTTTTTTCATCATTCAAACGCGTATACGAACGCTATGTGCACCTCAGAGATTACTTATATAAGAATAAAGAAATCTGTGTATATACAACATATTATTATGTACACCTTTGTGTATAGATCATATATACGTATATAAGATATGGTTTTTTTTTTGGCCTCACTCTCTCTCTTTCTTTTATTTCTTTCTTTATATTCTTAATACTGTTTCTTTTATCGCGCGAGATCAAATCGTGGCTTGGATTTAAGATGAGGCGTATATTTCTCGCATGTTTCCTCAACTCCCCACCAAACCACCTACCTTATACCACTCTTCTTACATCGCGCACCTTGAATAATTGTCCTTGACTTCGATTATAACGCAGCAGCAGTCAAAGAACTTTGAACTCGCTGTCTTGTCTCTCTACTCCTGTTGCTGCATCAAACCTATACTATACACCTATACGTATAATATTATACTTATAGCGCGTATATCATATGTTTTTCTTCTCCCTCTCTCTCTCTCTCTCTGTATTTTTTTTTTTTTTTTTTTTTCTTTTTTATACACGCGACTAGGTATACTGGCTAGATATTCGTGGCTCCCTGCTGTTATATGCAGGTTATAGCCCCGATGTTATTATGTTTCTTTACTCCTTAGCTCGCATTATATGCGCTGCATCATAGGGTATAGTCGTAGGTAGGTAGGTAGGTAGGTATAGGTACTTTTATAATATGAAATATGATACCTATGTGGCTTTCTTCATTTCTGTATGTGTATGTGTCTCTGTCTCTGTCTTCGTCTTCGTCTCTCTTACTTTTACTCTTCGGTTCTCCCCCATTATAATAACGTCTCACGACTTTGTTTACAACATAATCTTTTCGTCAAAGGGTTTCCATGAAACCCTTGCCTCCTCGCAACAGCTTTCGGGACTTTTAGGACTCACTTTCTTTGTTATATTATACCCATGGAATTGGTTATACTCGAAGGAAAAAAAAAACTGCGAGAGTTCTTTTGAAATTTTCTTCCTTTCGCTCTTTTTTTTTTTTCTTTATCCTTTTTTCTTTATTATAGGCCATGGAGAAAAATAAAATGAAAATAAAAATTAATTCGCGAATTTCATTTTCTTTGAAAAGGTTATTATATTCACCGTCGTTATTAGAGGTCTTATTATTTATTTATTCTTATTTTTTTTTCCCTCTTTACGGAAATAAGAACTGAAATAAAAAAAAATACACCGCGCAATATAATACTCAAAACTGCGTTTTTAATACTCTGATTTATTTTAAACGTTGCGCAATTAGAGTTAAGTTTAAATGAAACTCGGCGCGGACTGATGCAGCGAGTGAGAATTGACTCCAATCCACCTCTGCGGGAACGTTTCAAAACACGAGGGAAATGAAAAAAATAATAATAATATTCTACTCGACATGTATGTGCATACATACACATACACAGAAGTTGTACAAAAAAAAAGAAGAAAAGAGGAAAAATGGAAAAAAGGGAAAAAAAAAAGTATTCCACGGAATAACACGCTCCCTCGACTTTGCTTCGCGATGATACGCTACATACGTAGGCCTAGCTACCGCGCTGTCGTTTGCTGGTGGAAGAGTAATCACGAGAATAGGTTCGAGTTGAAAGGATTAATTAATTAAAGACACGCTATTTCGTTGGGATAAAAATTCATGAAAAATAATCACAGAAAAAGAAAGAGAAAGATAAAGAGAGAGAGAGAGAGAGAGAGAGAGAGAGAGAAAGGGGTTGAAGATTTAATTAAACATTTAAGTATATGTGTGTATATAGAAATGATAAAATTGTTGAATTTTAACGATAGTGTATAATCGCTATGACCTCGTGTCAAAGTTTACGTTAAACATGCCTTTCGCTCGCGAAATAATTCATTGTACATAATATAGTGTTGTATACATGAATACATACATACATACATACTTACGTACATACGTATACATAACACCATTTTTCATTGTTCATCTGTTTTACTCCTGTTCAATATTGTGTAAAACAATTAAGATAAGAATGTGTAATGTACGATGTCCTGAACGTTGGACGTGCATTGGCTACGTGACGATAATAAACCTTTTATTAAAGTTTACTATATTTTTATTTATTACCGCATTAATGTTACGTATATATTACGATACACTAGCCCGCGTTATAAAGTCCGTATAGAGATAATTAAAACGTGAAGTGATTTCAACGTGTGTATAATAATGAATAAACAACGTTTTAATACAATATAACAGATTTTTAAATCCCATTCCCTTTGTTCGTTTAGACATAGAAATTAGTATGAAATATTGCGACAATATTAATTGTCAAAACTTTATAGACTCGATATATACGTACTGATAGGAATTCTGGCTGCAGTATTTCTCCTACCATTTTACTACTCACTACTACGAGATACTACCTGCGGTTCTCGAGTCTCGGCGACTATACCTACGTCGGCGACGCGTTGCGTTGCGTTGCGTTGCTTTTGTTCGCGTTAGTCGGTTTGAAAACAAGAAAACTAGTCGTATTTTACTGTTAGAATACTATTGTCTATTTTATACATAATATATCTGCCTATTCCTTTACCGCAAAACGTTTTTTTTTGTTTTGTTTTTTACTTCATTATTACAAGTTCGTTGTACAATAGATGCTAAAGAAATTCCTCGTAGCGGATAAACGATCGAGGACAGTATTTCTTCGTTAGTTTTTTTTTCCCTTTTTCTCTTTTCTTCCTCTTTCTTTTCTTAATAGATCGCGCGAGAAACTCTGGTCTATGATAAAATCGGTTTTTCTATATTTTTCTAAGATCGTATGATCCTTACCGCTTATCCTTCTCATGGCGGACCCGTGATTTCCTGGTAATTTCAGTCACCTCGAATCCAGTCGGTGGTTGCTGAAGTCACAATTGGTAAACACCATGCTAATATCACCTACGCCGCGCGCACGTAAACTGTTTCAATCTGCGGCAAGTCCTACGCGTCATTTTATTATCGCATAATAATATAATTACGTATGTATGTGTATGTATTATTATTGTATTATTTAAGGATAAACATGAACCTAGAAATTCACACAATTCGCGTTATCAAACTCCCGCAACTGAAGCCACTCGATCATCTTGCCTCGCTATACTATGTATTACGCGACACGGAAACTTCCCACAATCTTTATAAAACACTCATCCGTAGTAGACAGACACCCGTTGACAGGCTAGTGCCACGGAGAACCGCCAGAGCTCCAGTACCGGCCTGGGCGAGTCCATTATTCGCCCCCCACCACCGCCACATATACGGAATAAACGCGCGTTGGTTACGAGCCGAATGGTTCCGAGGCTTGACGAATGTCGCCGAATCAAACCGATTTAAACGAGACGGCGCAATGTGATGTTCCGTATTCGCCTCGAGAAAATTAGAGGTTTAGATTAAAGCTCTGATTCCTATTTACATCATGATTTCTCAGCACTTCTTTCCCCGCCTCCCTAATCATTTTATGCATTCGTTTCGTTTTATAACATGATATAGGTATATTAAAAGAGTATAATATGGTCTTACCTGATTATATATATTATAGTTAGAGAGATTTTGAGAACGGAGTTACCGCCGACGACCAAGAACTTAACTTATAGCTCTACTCCCTTCTCTTCGTATAGTACTATGCGACTGGGACTCTGGGACTCTGGGACTGGGACGGATACGATTGACGATTTGTACAAGAAAGATAGCAGGGCAAATAAGGGAAAGATTAGATAATAACGTACACCCTGAAATGTGGGAAAGCAGGGAAAGCGTTAAACCGTGTCAAACAGTTTTTAAATTTCACTTTTTATGCCGCCGCCGACCCGAAATAGACGGACATAAACAGAACACATACACACGTACACACGTACTCACATATTCCTATTTTAATCTATATTAAATGTGATAATATAAAGTAAAGGGTTTCGATTTCGTTTTGTTTTCTTTCATTTTTTCAATCCTTTAACTTCTGCATAACTTGCGCCGCGGGAACGATGACTTATTTCAATTCGCATACATAATAGATGTACGCATTATATATATATATGTATATGTATATTATGTATGAATATTGTTATGTTAGCTAGACAACTGCAGCGGTATACGTATAACGTATATAAGCAGAATGCGGGTTGAAAACAACCAATTCAACCAGACTAAACCGAATAATATATGCGACAACGACCACGACACAATAGAGCTAATTAACATCAATTACCCAACGAGCGTTAAGATGATATCACATATGCGTTATGGCGTTCCTTTGTAAAATCCCTACAATCTCAATGAAAGATCCGAAAATTTACAGATACAGAAGCAACACTTCGCTTCAGAAGCTCGCAGAATTTATATAAAAAGTTTGAAAATAACAAATTTTCTTGTAGTACCTACACCTCTAAAATATAAAAATAAAATTCATTTCTATCACGAAAAATGTATATTTTTTTCCAATCATTTTCTCTCTTCTCCCTAACTATAAATGTAATAATATATAGAGAGATTTTAACGTCGAATGAAGAATTTCACGACTTATAAATATACTTAATATTTCCAATATCCGTCAAGCTATATGTGTACTAAAAGCTGCAGCGGGATAGCATTGGCGCCTGTGATACAGCCATAAGACACTGATAGGTCGTAAGTCGCTTATGCGGCACAATGAGGGGATGGCATTGATAAAGCGAAAGTCCTGCGCAGGGTAGTAAGTGTAGTAATGAAGAAACTAGAGCACGGGTTCTGGAATATCGAATAATGCGGGATAGATCGACTATGAGTGCCAGAATTAAAAAGAACAAAAAAAGAAAGAGGAGAAAAAAAAGAGAGAAAAAGAAGAACAAATGTAACGACTAGACGTTGCAGCCGCAATGGCGTAGTTGAGTATGTAGAAACTCGTGTTATACACCTATATACGAAGAATATTGACAATTAGATGGTATGAAAAGAGATGACAGAGATTACTGTGCAATAGTAGAGCTCTGATGCTGCAGCGTACTGGTTTGTACGAATGCAGTGATTCGTCAAATGAATATACCTACTGTGCCGCATAAAGGAGAAAGTATACAACACCGCAGATTGCAGTATAAGAGCAGTTGAATAAAAACAACCGCAGATATAAGAAACAAAACGAGAAACATAAAGAGAAAAAGAAAAGCGAAAAATGCGTGAACGTTGATCAGCGAATTTCGAAACGAACTTCAAAAATTAGAGAAAATTCCATTCGTAATAATAAAAAGAATTTCCCTCCTAATTTATTGACAAAGTAATCATATTTTCAGACTCTGCACCTGACCTTAAACAAGTACCGTGAACTTAAAAAAACATTCGTTAGCCTTTCAGATCTCGCACACTCTACAATCACGTCTTCTCTGCGCGCGTGCAGGGTACAGCTACGAATTAAACGTGATAAATACACGCTCTCTTTACACATACGCATGTAATGTACGAAAGAGGTGAAGAAAATTAAAAACACGAAAGTAAAACGCAGCATTCGTAGCATTAGGCAATGGTTCTTCTTCTTCTTCTCTTTCAGACTATAAATGGTTTATGGTCACGCATTTCAATGGTTTCGTTAGAATATCGGGTTGCAAATACTCCGGTTAATATACAGACACTGAGATTTTCTCTTCTAACTTTGTTTCCTTATCTTCTTATATTTCTCAGACAATCCTATCCATTTCATCCATTTCATCTATTTTATCCTATAACATGATTATACCTATACTGAAAGGACCTGCGAGTGCATCATCAATTAATTATCATATGAATGTATACATATAACTGTATATAGGTACGATATACATCTTACATTGTCAATTCGTTTGACGTTTTGGTCTTTGAGTCAAAGCTCTACACACGGCAATGACTCCCGTAATTAGTGTCGAAATGGCACCTCCTGTTTCGTGTATATACGCCGGGGGAATCCTTGGAACGGGTTTCCCAGTTCCCTACGGCGAAACGAACGATGGGTGCCGCGCGCGGTAGTGTAAGAGTGTACGCCGCTAGAGTCAAGTAGAGGATTGTAGAGAACCGGTGTTGAAGCAGGGTGATCGCAGGGGGGTCGCCATGGCAACAGACCCGCGAGTTTTCCAACCGTGTTGGGCTTCTCTCTCTCTCTCATTCTCTCATTCTCTCATTCTCTCTCTCCTCTTCTCTCCTCTCCTCTCTCCGCACACGTTCACTCTACTACGCTCTGCTCTGCACTCACCACTATTTATAAGTCCTGAAGCAGCCCCGCGAAGAGTACTCTCGCGCGATACCGCTAGGGTCATCTGGCTCTTCGGCCAGTCAGTCAGTCGGTAGTAGGACGTTGAGGATGGATATCGGTCTGTACTCTGGACACAGAAGTACGAAACGGAAGTTAAGCCGAGGGACGTAAGGCTGCACGGAGCTAAGGGCTTAAAAACTGTTCGCGAGTCTATCCTGCTGCTGCAGGCTTACAGCAGACTCACTTGACTGCGCGCTACCACTCGAGATATTTCCGATTTAACTTTACGTCTTGAGATAGGAGTTTACTTTCAGAGTTTTCCTTCAGCTATATAACATATAGATGAATTGAACACACACACACACATGTGTATGCGATAGTAATATGCTAAAGGTTTATAGACAGACATATAGCTGGCAAGATACTATGAGGCTCGCGGAAATGATTGATGATACTAATTCAAATATACGAATCCCTTATTTTAGGATAATCTAGTATATTAAGTTAATGAGTATAGTATATGTAGCCGGCGTATACAGGACCGAGGTATTACAATTAGTTATGTAGTTTCGTTATCCCGGCCCACGTTCGACGCGTATAGCGCCAGGACGATGCGGCTCTTAAAACCGCACGAGTGTCTCGTGAACGTGCGACGCCGACGCCACCACCGACGCCGTCGTCGCTGTCTCCCACCCTCTAGAATAATATCGATTGCTCCTTACGAGAGCTGTACGTAGTCTAGTCCGTAGTCCGCGACTTGCGGATCGTCATCCGTATGTAGGTAGGTATATACGCGTGTATGGATCCGTATGGATGTATGTATTTGTACGTATGCGCGAAGCCGTTCCAAGAGTTTAGGGGGATTACAGCTGTTATCGTAAAGGTTGTGGATCTGACGTCAAGTGACAAAGAGCCTGGAATGAATTGCCCTCTTTCTTTTCTTGCGTATGACGACCAATCGATCCAAACCGCTTCTCGACGAAGAAATACTTACTTGCATTTGCGGTCTTCGTCACTTTTACTCTTACGATTAAATACAGATAGTATCTTCACATAAATATACACTCTGTAAAGATTCGTACATAGCTTCAAAATTCCTCCTATCTTTTTCCTTTTTATATTCAATTTAAAACGTGGTGAAATTTTTCCGTAACATCTATGGGGAATACCTCGAGATTCGAATGATGCAATTACAAGGAATGAGATTAGTTTGACCGAGGGAAACCGTAACGGGCTTTTTTTCTTCTTCTACGATGTATTAGTGGTATCTTAAAAGGTCAATGTCCTTTTATAGCATTTGCTCTATAGTAGGGTGGTGTATGGTATACCAGCATTAAATGACCATGGCATGGATTCGCGACGTTCGCGGCATTTAAAATTACTGGATTTACTCCTCGTTTGGCTACGGCCCAAAAATTCAATCGCGAACAAGTTCTTTTTTCTTTTCTTTTCTTTTTTTCTTCTTCTTCTTTTCTTTTCCAACTACGAACAACATTTCTCTAGGCTATCGGTGTAATCGATGAATATATGAATACTCGATGTAATTATACCTATGTAATAAATAAAAGAAAAAAATAAAAGTCATTGAAAAACTGACTGACCTTTTTAATTCAAAATTCACTAACTAACCGAATTATTTATTCCTCTTCGTATTATCCGAACAGTTTCGAGAAATAAGACTGCTCTTTGCAGATGATATAGTATAGAAGCTTATTTATTGATACCTGAGATTCTATATTACAAACTGGTTGCCGACAGGTTTATTTTACTTTTTTGCAATTTATAGTCAAGCACGAAATATATTATAAGAAATAGTAGAATGAAAAATGTGATATTACACACTTTGGAGAAAGTATATGATTAGAAAAACTGAGAAAATGTCGTATACAAGATTGTAATATGATTCTAGAGTAACGATGCTTTTTACTTTTTTTTTTTTCTTCTACGAATGGAATTATCATTAATGAATAATAAATCGCATAAATGGTATTATAATTCACAGGGAGTGTGTGTGTTTAATTTCACAAATCGGTTATTGCTTGACAATTTTTTTTTTTTTTTTTTTTTTTTTTAAACTTTGTTTTCTTATATGTTTTTTTTTTATGTTTTAGCATAAAAGCTCTTTAAACAGAGCTTAGTCTGAATAAATAAATAATAAATGATAATACTTATAAGTATAAAATAACATAAAATAACGCTAAAGTTAAAGTAATAATAATTGCATAGGTATATTTATACACCTATAGACATAATATATGTATATGTATAGTATAGTCGACTTTAACAGAAAAGCATAATGCAAGAAATACCAATCGTATCTAATCGTATAGATACTACTCAATAAAATGCGTCTTGGTAATATTTTAATTAAGAAAAGAAAAAGGAACAGAATAAAGAGAAAGAAGAAAAGAAAAAAAAAGAAGAGACGAGCCAATGGCTATGAATTTTTGTTTAAGCCTAATAAACGAAATCAACTAACAATTTTTAAACTGATTTATAATTACGCAGTTGGAAGCTAATGATTAGACACATTCATTTAGGTATATAAATAGTGGTAGTGCGAATTTTAATTCAACACACAATTAAAATTGAACACTTTTATGAAGTTTAATATTAATTATTACGGGTGAACTCTATATTGCTATTCATAGAAACACAGGAATATGATATCTGGTCATCTTTTTTACACATTCAGTAGATAGTCACGGTAGAACAGGCAAAAAGATGCTAAAATTCAGAGTTAAAAAATATTTACGGAACCTGTTAGTCCCGTTAGTAGGTATTACTTAATACAATTTATGGACTATGGTAGTATGTAATGATAACTATTTCATCGTTACCTCTATATCGAAAAATATCAAGTTTCAAGATAGAAATTTATCAGAATTCGCTCACTCTGCCATTAAAACAGAATTAGATTGAATGAAAAAAATAAAAAAATAAAACGTAATGTTCAAAAATTGTTTCTCATTCATATATGCATAACATAGATTGATCAAATAGGAGACTGGATACGAAATAGATATCTGAACGATAATTAGCTCGTGATTTAATGATTTTCAGATGATATTAATGATGATAATGATGATAATGTATTAATAACGTATTCTTGCGTCATGCTTACTCTTCACAGCATAATAAAGTTGACATAAAACAGGAACATTTCCATACTCGCATGAAAAATATTTATGATTAAAGATAGCGTGGGTATATGCTACCGTTTTTTTCTCATACCTTTACGATACCCTTTGCCAAACCATCCGGGATTTTTAGCCGACGTTATTATGGGTGTAGTTTCTATAACTAAAGATTCGCCTTCGGGTATTGTTTCCAAATTCGAATCAATTTCAGACTCTGTATTGTCGTTAACCGAAATATCCGTAGTTACAGGATCGTCACCGTCACGTTGATAAAATAGGCAAGTTAAGGACCCCTCGTTTTCCATACAAAACGAACAGGCAGGTTTTGGTTTTGGCGATTCGATCATTAAGGGAGGTACTTGAATGAATGGATAATAAAAAAATGGCGTTAAATGTGGGTACATGTACATAGGAGGGAATGGCAAGCCCATAGAAAGAAATGGTAAGGCTGTGAAGAATGGGGCAGGGTAAGCCGTCATCGGCTCAGATGCGGTGATTTGTGAATTACAGTCTTCTTCAGTTTTTGGCATAGTTTCTTCCGACTTTTGATTATCTATTATACAATTCTTTGAATCGTTTTCAATAATTGAAGGTTCCTCCAGGCACGGTTGTGACGTTGTCGACACTTCGCCAGACTCAAGTTTAATAGCATGATGAAATATCGGGTCTTTGGCTCTGTTATACTGTGATATTTCAAGTCCCAAGTGGGCCATTACTCTCTTCATTACCTCGTCGCACCTTCCATTTATCTTTAACACTGCATTTTCGTCCTTAGGTGTCCACTGAAGATTAACAATGTACAAAGCAGGTCTTTTATTCACCGGTCTATCCATCTGCCAAAGCCAAGGGTACTTCTTTAATACTTTCAGACTCGAACCCAAGCACAATATGATATCAGCTTGTTTAGCCGCTCTGCTTGCTCCGTTCCAATTAATTGGCCAGGGCAAGTTACCTCTCTCACCAAAATGAACTATGGAATCTTGCAGCGTGGAATTACACTTATGACAAGTTCTTCCCGTCCCATGAGAATACCTCGCAGTCTTTTCGGTCACATCAAAAAGCCTCCAATACTCCCGATTCGGTTTACAGGTTCTACAGACTTCGATGTACATGTCTCCGTGTACTTCTGACAAAAGTGTACGAGGTATACCGCTTCTGAGATGTAAACCGTCGCAGTTCTGTGACACAATATGCTTCAGAACTCTAGCTTTATAGAGTGCGTAAAGCGCCATATGAGTCAAGGTGGGTTCCGCCTGGCTGAGATCATGATTTCTATACAAAAATAAGACTTTTTCAACATTTAAAAACGTTTTATGAATTAATATATCGTAGTAATGTAATAAAACTCTGTTTAAAAACATATTCTCTTTCTGAGCTATCATTCATTGCTCTTTTTATACCTTGATTGATTATTAAATTGCACTTTGCACCAAGAATAATCAATTGCCTTCAATTACCGTGCTTTAAAATGACAATAAATCTATTTTTACCGAAGCTTTAACATATTCATCATTAACTAGAATCCTGAAAATTGATATCAACAGATCGGTGTTAATAAATTGTCGATAATTGAAAGTAATTACTTGACGCAAGAATTGTGATGAGATTAGTTCCACAATTTCTTATCAAACCTACCCAATGTCTTTCCCCTGTTGTAATCTTGTCCAAACACCGTTGGTTCCTCTATAATCTGGAATTGAAGCAGCTGTGCTAATACCAGCTCCTGTATAAACAGCGAGTGATGTAGCTCGACTGAGAGCTGCTGCCAAGCGCATACATTTTTCATCCAATATATCAGAAGCATCTTCGACTTCTTCTAGTCTGGCTTTAACTCTGTCCCGTTTCTCTTGTCTTTGAATAGAAAATATTTCGATACTCTTATTAGTTGCATTAAATAAATAAATAAATAAATAAATAAAATGAGCGAAAAATAATCTAGTCAGTGATGTTTCGATGCTTCTAGATCAGAATAAACAGCCTAATGTAATGTAATTTAATGTAACGTATAAAAATGATGTATGTATACATACCTGAGGTTAACCTCTTTGACGACATCACCACAGGATAACAGAATGTCTTTTTCCTCGTGAGTTCGATCAGTTTCAGTTTTTTGTAATATCGAAGCGACCTGACAACGCGTGTGATAAAGAAAAACGTGTATACAATCTATTTGTTTACAGTAGGTATATGAATGGGAATAATAATAACCGAAAAATAAAATGCAACAAAAAAAACGAAATACATATACTCTACGATATTGGTGTGCGGTTTGTAAAGCAGGTATTATTAATCGTTTTATAAATGTTGTATATTTTCTATGAATAAACGGTGTTTATTGTACCTTTTTTAACGTAGCAACACGCTCGTCTTTAACACGGAATGGTTTAACAGTGGCGGAACGTCTTCTTGACAGACATTTCTCAGTGGCAACCTCCTCCATTTTTAATCTCTGGTAAGTTAAAAAGATTTGCGCATGACGATTCACCCCGAATACACAGGACAAAATAAAAGCTAATAGGTATTATAATGATGATTAAATAATGAATAAAATAAATCTTAAAATATGAACGACTGTAAAATGGTTCGTTATAAAGTAATGATGAAAAATTAAAATACCATTTAACAGAAAATTAGAAAAGATTGATAAGTTATGCCGGGATTAGAAGAAAGTTTTTGGTTTCACTCAAGTCCTTCCGCGCAAGGCCCAATGTCCGATGGGGTCGCCTCCGAGCAAGTGAAAAAATTCTTTTTCACATCACGAAGACGGAGCTTGGAGGGTGAACAAGACGACGAATCGTTAGAAATTTACATACCCGAGGTAAGCGCTATTATTTACATCATTTTAACCCCAAATTGAACTGCGGATTTACCAACCGAACAACTGCTACTAGTATTACGCATTTTTGGTTAGACCGTATAAATCATCGCTGTAAGTAATCAGACCGCGATAATAATTAATTAACACGAGTGTTAAGACACACATGTCAACGCCTATTCACGTATCCGCAAAGATTCCCGCATATAAATATCTAAAAAGTTTGTACGATCGCGTATCAAAACTGTAAACATAACCTCAAACCCGTATTCTTACGATATCAGACCCTATGTCCTACCGTTCAACGAACTATATCTGTTTCGCATTTTCCTTATGCTTTTAGCTTCTCCAAGCAAGCTACAGCTTCTACACTTGGCCTTCGGCTCCGGTTCTTGCGTGGTTTTTATGGGAACATAGAGACGACCTGGTTGGAAAACGAGTATTGGAACTTGGTTCTGGCACGGCTTTACCAGGGATAGTAGCGAGCAAGTGCGGAGCATTAGTAACGCTGAGTGACTCGGCGAGTTTGCCAAAGAGTTTGCAACACATAAAGAGAAGTTGCGAATTGAACGGAGTCTTGTCTCAAGTGAAAGTGGTCGGCGTAACTTGGGGCCTTTTTTTATCTGGATTATTCTCCATAGGTCCGTTAGACCTGATTCTAGGATCAGATTGCTTCTACGAACCTACAGTATTCGAGGATATTGTAGTTACCGTAGCTTTTTTATTAGAAAGAAATTCAAACGCTAGATTTTTATGCACTTATCAAGAACGTAGCGCCGACTGGTCTATTGAACATTTACTCAACAAGTGGGGACTGTCCTGTACTCACATACCTTTAGCCGGACTTGGAGCTAACTCGGGTATAAATATTCAAGAGTTAATGCAAGATCATACGATACATTTACTAGACATTCGTAGAGCCTCTTAGTATAATAATTCCACCTAAGATTGTCATGGCATCCAAAGTTGGAGTAATCGGTAAGAAATTGTACGTTGGGAACCTGCCTTGGACCATAGCTCACAAACAATTAAAGGAATACTTCTCCCAGTTTGGTCATATATCTAGGGCGATTGTAGTATTCGATAGAAGTACTGGCATGAGCAAGGGGTTTGGATTCGTAACATTTAGTACTGATAAATCGTTAAACGCGGTACAGAATAAGTCTGTTCATATGCTGGAAGGACATACCTTGAATATTGGGTCAGTTGACGTAACTCAACAGATAGAATAGTATAAAAGGATAGTCCGTTATTATAAAGTAGAAGAAACGAGATAAGGTCGTATTACCAATATCCAATAATGGCCCATGCCGAAACTAACGAAATATCCGATCTGGATGAGACCTTTGGTAGAGCAGCTGACCATCTGCAATCTCTAGCTGCAGAGTTAGACTCAGGTCAACTTCTAGGCTTTTACGGTCTTTATAAACAAGCGACTGTTGGGCCATGCGATACTCCGAGACCCAGTTGGTACCAAACACAAGCTAAACACAAATGGGAGGCTTGGAAGGCGCTGGGTGATATGAGCCGAGAAGTTGCTATGGGTAGCTACATCAGAGCTGTAGGAAAGCTGGATTCTACATGGGAAAAAGACTCTAGATTAGGGTCTCAGGCTTGGGTGGCAGTCAGTCGTTTACCCAACACTGATTCAGAGCTCCGAGATATTGACAAGACTTTGTTAGACTGGGTGAAGGACGGGGACGAAGATAAAGTCAAAGACATTGTATCCAAAGATCAGAAATCAATAAATATTTCCGACGACTATGGGATGCTGCCGATACATTGGGCTTCTGACCGAGGCTATATGCCGACGATAAAATGTCTAGCCGAAAACGGAGCTGACCTTAACGCCAGAGATAACGAGGGTCAAACTGCTCTGCATTACGCAGCTTCCTGTGGACACGCCGAAGTAGTAAAGTACCTTTTGTCATTAGGTGCTGAGTGTGTAAAAGACAACGACGGCATGACGCCTAAAGATGTAGCGGATGAACAAATAGCGGCCTTGCTTTGACACTGAAATAGTTAACTTTATGTACTTTATGTCTGTATTCATTATATTAATAAATAATAATCTGAAATTAGTGATTTCATCATTTAATAATACCCAGAAAGCGAGATGATAGTGACTCGTTGTAAATGATAAGAAATTAAGTAAGCTTTTTGAATTTCGATTCGAAAATTAGTAGATAGAGAAGCATTTTGCAGGAAATTTAAGCAATTTTTTTAATATGTATGTATGAACAAATTATAGAATTTTGAGTAGAGAAACGCTTTATTTATGTACAAAATAAATCATTTGATGCTCAAATATACTCACAGCCGAAGCTTTATTTAGGCATAATGCTTGCTCAGTGATCGGTAAGTATCCTGTACTTTTAATAAGACAGTAACAACCTATCAGCGTATATTAAATAATTATAAGAAGAGGCATGACTATATGACTTTTAAAACTCCTGGATTTTACGGCAAATGAAAAAATTAATTGCAGACATTAGTATGTATAAGTAAGAATATAGTAAATCCTAAAATTGCACTCTTTGATCTTAAATTTATAATAGTTTAACAACTTTTAAATATAAATTATAGCAGCTTATAAATTAAAAAAAAAAAAAAGAGTTATGTATATCTAACGAAATAATGTAGGTAGGGTTTAATATTATTGACGGGATATATAGTATAGGACGTATTGAATCAGTCAATAATCAATAATTATTGTAAATGAAGTGACGTAGTAAGCAATTTATGTATATAAGATTATAACTTATGTACTAAAATTATGTCATTTTTATGATCGTTTTATTATATAAGAACCTTTAAAATATATTATTTCTTTTTCTTTTGTTTTTTTTTCTTCTTTTCTTCAAATTTAATAATATATAAAACGATTTACGAAAATGGATCGGTGTTCCTCAATACCACCATAAATGCATAAATATGAAGACGCGCGACGACTAATTCTGAATTAGGTACACATGGCTTCATTAATTAAATCAAAACCGTTGACTCGTATGTATATTATCATTAAATCTGAATCAGTTCATTGATAATCGAAAATAAAAATTTAATTCATACTCAGCATTTGCTCATTTCTACTATATATTGATATGAACGTAAAATGAAATTTTCAATCGTAACTGTATCACATATCGTATTTGGATTGTGATCGGGGACTAAATTATATTATAATATCTACTATCTCAATTACTTTTGGAAAGCTATTCAACAAATAAATGACAACACACGTTTAGTGGGGTGATAATAATACAATAAAATGCAAAATAAACAGTCCTGGTTAATTAATCGAGCCAATCTAAACCAATTGGCAAAAATCGATCAATACTTATCGTGAATAATTTGGAACTAGATAAATAGTTCACAATACTGATCTCAGCACGTTTACGTGTTACCTCATTTCTCTAATTATGCAGATAATCTTGAAAATATTTTTCCTGTAAACCCAAAGCGATGCTTAAATTATATAATCTATATGTCAACGCAGCAAGTGTTTGAAATTACTTTAGAATTCCATATTATTTGACTCGTTGCCATTAGTAAAAACTCTATCGTATCTAATTTACTTTATTACGTTATACGTTCTTGGCAATATGTACCATATATTATCATTGATTAATCAATCTTTTATTTTAGCAATTAAATAACTTCTTGCTAGCACCTTATAATTGTCATTCTTTACTCCCTGCGGTCATTGTAAAGAGGATAATGTAAACCTAGGAAAACTATACACAAAGCAGTCTTCAAATTGCTTTCTCAAAACTTCATCAATGGATATGTGATTACATTATTATCAGCAATATTTGTAAAGAACAAAAAACAAAAACCGCGACCAAGATATACGTAATAATAATGTATAAACATATTTTCGGCGAGTCTTATTGGTCCAGTGATTAATTTATAGAAATTATAAAAAAACAAAAAAAATTATTCATTCCGATCTTTGTGCGAAGTATATAAAGTATGTATGTATGTATCTACTCTCGAGGAAATTTCAAAGTTTCAGACTATGAGCATAGTGTTTTAGGATAATTACCTATATTTCACTTTTCTTCGTATGCATTACTCTGTGAAAACAGATTATGACAATTAATGAAACGCGGATAAAATTCGACTTCAAAAGGTTTTTTTTCCTTTTTTTTTTTTGTAGATAAGTATAAGTGTAGGTATTCGAAAATACATATTATTTTTTTCTGTCGTTGTGTGTTTCTACCTCTTATAAGCAAGTTAATTACGATATTATAACGAAGTGTTGTAAGAGAATATTAAAAAATACTCAATTAGCTAATACTCGAACAGTAAATGTTTTTTTGAAACATTTCAATTGATTATAAAATATTTTCGTTCTTTCTTTATCTTTTTTAGTACCCAAATATTGAATCTTAATCAATAATCGCATAAGAAATATCAGCTGATTCATACCCAACAAGATTTTTAGCTCCAAATAACACATCTCACCTTTTGGGATGAACAATAATACATACATTGTATAAACTGAATTGAATTAGTCTTACTAGTAACAGTGATTAAAAATGACTAAATGTTAAATAGGTAATTAATAATGATTTAAAAATTACCTAGAGATTGGTACTTTCGTGTTCAGACTTAGCCCTAGCTGTTGGAGGTGGAGGTGGTGGAGGTTGCGGTCTAGGAGGTCGTTGTAGAAATCTAGGCGAAGGCGGAGGTGGTTGCTGTGGCGTTTTAGGAACAATAACTGTTTCAGTTTGTGTTTGAACGTCGATTATGTTGCCTTCAGATCTAGTTCTACTATGAGATCTTATCTGTTCTGGTATATCAGGACGAGGTGGTTTTTCAGGCCGGTGTTCTCCCGGCAAAGACATTGATGCCGGCCGACTTCCAACGCTTGGACTTCTCTGAAGATTTGGACCAGAGTTGCTGTTGTGATCACCTGAATTGTTCACGCCTGGAAAGTTCCCGCGAACTTGTATTATACTAACCTGCTGTTTGTCCACCGAATACATGTGTGCTCTTTCCAATGTCAAAGGCTGCACAAAATAAAGACAAATTACATTCATTATTATTTGGCTTTTCATTATTCAGGTATAGTGCTACAGAATTGAATAGTTATTACAATACAGTGGCCATGGTTATTTACAAAAGCGTAAGGATCACCAATATCACATTGATTTTTATTCATCAGCATACTAACGAATTAACGACTTACTCACTCAAACTTTGCGACAAAAATTTGTAGGATGTGTAGATAATCAACTTCCACTTAGTTGACCCTAGTTAATTTTTTCAAATTGTTAATCTAAAACATTACAATTTGCCGTAACACACAGTACAGACTTTTTGTCTAATTAAAATATATAGCTGGACTTTGAGTATCCATGAAACTAAATCAATTTCTACGTATTCCTTGACGTAACGTCAGAAGAAATAAAAAATACAAACAGGAAATAGAAAAACCATGCATCAAGATTTAGTCATGTTTCATAAACAGTTATAATCTCATTATTTGAGATGATTTACTAAAAGTTTTTTTTTATTAAATGTGTGATTATTTGCTATAGATTACTGCAACAGCGTGCAGCAGCTATGAATCAGAGGATTGTTTTTCTTTTTTTCTACCTCTATCACACTCGCTTATCATCCATGGATTAAGATAATAATAATCTGTGATCGAGTTCGAAGTTATTTTATAACTGGTAGAATTTATTTGAGTCTGAATCTAATAAATAATACTTGTTTCCTTCAGCTTATAAGTATACAGAGTATCAATAAAGTTGATTAAAAATTCTTCCTGAATTTTATTTTTTTTTAATTTTATTTCTCATTTCTTACAGAATAATTCTGCTTATATTTATAATAGCAATATGTATTATTTTATTAATCTCATATTATTTAACTATTTAATTAAAAAATATATTTAAAAATTATGTTATCTATATATTTTTAAACTATTATCAAAATAATTATAGGCACGAGTAACATAACGTAATTTCAATACGTATAAACTCTTGAGTGCAGAAATCACAAAAAAAAAGAAGAAAAAAAAAACAATTAATGTATATCTAATTCATGTTCGGATGATGAGCTGTACTTAATAATAAATCCACACAGCCTTGCATTGCATTACGATATTTACAAACAGTAAAAAGATTGGAAGAATAAAAATGAAAACAGGGTGCATTCGTCAATAACTAAAGAATTACGTAGAAAACGAAGAGGAGGAATGAAAATTGGAATTAATTTGCTTCTAACAGCTCGTTTGAAAAACTCGCTGTTACCATAGTATAGATAGAAACTACGATTAAATTTAATTCAATCGGTGTTTTAAACACGACCACTGCTTCAAATTTCACTCAGTATTTACTTACTCCAGAATCGGCGTCCAAATTTTCAGTACTCTGTCGATTTCCTGGTCTGATAAGACTCGAGGGACGCACCAGACCCGCTGGACGTTCTGGGATGGCCGGTTTACTGCTCCTCTCAACACTGCTCACACTTATAGAAGTTATATTCTGTTCCTCTGACTTTCTCCGTAACTCAACATTTTCATCGCCTATCATTAAGTAGAGAAAATTTACAAATATTATTAATTCAATGAATATCAAAGCAGCACATCCTCGACTGTGATATTTATTAATTCGTTTTTTATTTTCACCCAGAATAGGGAAGCATTTAATTTGAAACCATTTATTCATTGACTATTTGATCTACAAACCTGGAGAAGTTTGAGTCAAAGCTGTTAAAGACCTCGGAGCCGCGACAGGTACTCTTCGCCTTTCGAGGGTAGAAGGTGATGGTTTTTCTGCCGGAACAGGCTTAGGCTTAGATAAAGAACTCTCCACATGTTCAGTTTCCTGAATCGATCGACTTTGACTAACGTCTACATCTTTTTGATGCAAGGCTTCGAATCCGATGTGAGGATTTGGTCTGTTATCTGGTTTAGCCTGCTCAGTTTTACTCTCATTTTTAGGTGCATCATTCGGAGGTGATTTGGGTTCTATTTGTTTATCCTGTAAATCAGCCTTGACTATATCTGATTTATTAATAATTTCAAACCCTAAAGGTCTCGCATCAATCTCTAAACTCTTATCGTTCTTCTCAGACTTGTTATCGTGATGTATAGCTCCAGGCTCTGTACTTGTATCATATTTATGCGCCTTATACGTCGCCTTGTTTACTGTAACAGCTACAACCGGTCTCGGAGGTTTATCCGGAGTCGGAGGTACCTTGTCATCGAATTTCTTATCATGCTTATCCGGAGTTCCGCTTGGCGGCGTTGGGGCCGGTTTATTTTTTCTCCGAGTTGCAGGCTTAGGGCTTCCATGCGGAGGGCTACCCCCATGGTCGCTGAGAGAACTGTTTGAAATAGCTCGTCGCATACCAATTCCCTGTGTTTCCGAACCGTTTAAAAAACTCACATCTAAGTCCCGGTCAAAGTCTATTTCACCGGGGAAAAACCAGTCGGCGTACGTTATCAGCTGATCTACTATTAGACTAGAGCTGTTCGCTGTGCTCATATTCATTCTGAAATGAATAAAAAAAACTCTGCATTCATGTATACTCATTGAAAGTTTCCCGTTCTCAATTTGAAAAAAAGCAGATCAACTTACACCATAGTATTGCCGTCTTCCTGTGGACTCCAAATCAAATTTGGTGCTATAACTATGGCTATATTTTGGGGCGACATTTTGTTGATATCTTGGTTTTTGGTAAGCACAGCTAAAAACTTAATTAGGAACCTCAAGTTCTCCAAATTTGCCGGAGGTAGTTTGTGCAGTACCTCCCAGAGAGCACGTAGTCTTGCTTCATTTTGGGTGACCTTAGCAGCTGCCATCCATTCAGGGTACAATCTGTTCAAATTTTTACATTATAGTTTCAAATTCCTCATATTATCTTCCAAAAACAACAATTCACAATCACGGATCGCAGTTAATTGAATGATTCAATCCGAAACAGCACCACTTAACATAATTTTGATCATAACGATTTTAAATCTGGTCTAACAAGTTAGTATATAGAATTAACAGATACGATTGCAAATCTTCGATTATGTTGCATGTTTATATCATCAAATATACTTGGCTAATGTCGGCAGTTAAATCAGTGGAAGTCATAGTCGAGGTCAAATCAATTGGATGTTCAACTCAATCAACAAGCCCAATAAAGATCTCATTGTATAATACACAGTTCTAAGCCCGTCTCACTTTGGTAGGTGGGTATTAAATGAAGATTACCTTCGCAGAACAGATTCGGGATTAATTTTTCTTCAGATCTATACTAAAATCAAGATAAAACCTCTACTTTGCTATCACACCTTCCTCGAATCGATTGGCACCTATGTACACAGGTTCATGAGTGCAGGATCTATTTATAGCCTGTCCTGGTCATTGACCAATTGACATTTATATATTCGAACATATACTCACTTATAAGTGAGTAAAGGCTCGTGCAGTTCCCGTAAGTACGACTTTAGTGCCCCAGCTACAACGTGAGGGTCTCTATACTCGAGGACCGTCGGTAAACTTAGGCAACAAGCGTCAAAGCTCAGCTTGATTCTTCGTAGTTTAGAAGCACCGCTAGCTATCCGAAAAAGTCCTTCTTCTTCCATACCAAGCCTCAACAAGGCAGATACGCACAATTGAATTGGTAGAGCTATCTTTCTATTCGTTACACGCAAGTGCTCTTCTAACGGGTAGCCGTAGACGGGCTTCATTTCATTGTCATCTGTTTAAATAGAAGATAAAATTTATTTGAAATTCAATTTCTTTGAAGATCTTATGTTGGTATTTTAATTATATTTCATACTCGTAGATTATAATTTTGAAATAAAGATAAACATCAACTATTTACTTATGTAGCTCTCCACTTGCGGGATTAGATCCTCTAGGCAATGTAAGGCACTTTCATGGTACGCTCGCTGTAATTTAACATACTGAATAATAGTCTGAGATAAATCTGTCTCTCTAGACATTAACTGGAACATTTCGGCTGCTAATTGATCGCGGCACTGCTCAACCTTGCCTTCGGCTTCTTCTAACTCTTCTCGCAAGATATCTGCTTTCGTTGCTCCAGTGCCTAGACGAATTTGAATCATACAATAGATTTGATAGTTTTTATTTTTATGAAATATGAATACGCTGACGATCGTTTATACTTACTTCCGGCACTGTGTTTAGTCGCTTGTTGATGACGAGTCCTTGCGCTATCCATATCCAAAGTTAGTCTAGCTAAATTCCGTTTATGTTTTAATATATTTGGTACATCTGTCTCCAAAATTTGCTGCAAAGGTGCAGCTACGTATTGTTCTACTTTAGACTCATGGTCTACAGCCTCCTGAGCTAAAGCAATTTGTGCCTTACCGCACTCTGATAATGCGAATCCAAGGAGACCGTCTTCGGACGCATTCTCTATCATCATTTGACCGAGAATATACTCTGGGCATTTTTTCTGTAGAAATAATAACATTCTCATAGTAAGAAATATTATGAAACACTTAAATATGCAGTGCGAAAACTAAGGCTTCAATAATTCCAACGTATTTATATTATAGATTTATTTCTGACTGCAGAACAATGAATGAACGGCTATTACAGATGAAATAATATTCATTGAAATTTTTCTCCAACAAAATTTTACGTGACCCTGAATAAAAAAATACTAAAAATATAGTATGGAAGACATTTTGCTGATAAGAAGTAAGAGATTATCTGCATAATTATGTACCGGGGTTTCCATTGTGATATCACGGTATGATTATACATGTAAAAAAAAGTTGAGATTTTAAAGTACTCTGAATTTTTCAAACAGATTTACTCTTCAAGAAGGTTAATCAACTCAACGAGCCACTTCTAACTTGAAGCGCAATCAAAGATAGATAAAGAGACAATGTTAAATGGAATGTAGATTACAGAAATCGTAATACAGAGAAATGTGACTGGATATATTTCCAAATGAATTGCCAGTCTGCTCGCCGTTGTTTACCACTTATATCTTTTGTTGTGGTCAGCAGAATCTTTCAAAGAACTCCGGAAGGCTTATGCGGTATATACATATATTATATATACAATGACGATTTATGACGACATACGTATGATCAGTTTAAACAAGGGCTTGAATTCATTTTCTGTTTGTTTTATCTTCCAATTCCTTAAATCATACATTAAAATTGCAAAAAAAAAAAAAAAAAAATTTACATCAAATGACTGGATGGTTTAAAGCCATTTGTACATTCTGCATAGTATCTTAAAAGCCCGGGAAATCCCTATCTCTCTTTTCCTGTAACCATTTCAAAATAGAAGTATGATTCATGAGGAGTGTTTGTTCAAGGGAACATAGAATCATGGTAAACAAACACAATTCACTATCTGGGATATTAAAATATGGTCGAAAAACTAGTCAGATATGTATATATATATAGAGAGAGAGAGAGAAAGAGGCCAGTTGTTGTTTACATAAATGGCCGTCGCTATTTCTTAACTGCTTTAAAATCCATGTACCTATTTCCTAATAATCTTACGGCTTACCAATCTTTTCTCTTTCTGTGCTGGATCTTGGGCGACAGTTTGACTCGGAGCATTTCCAAGCCTCTTGCTAAGCCCTGTAAGTGCGGCTCTGATCTGATCGACATGTTTATCTGCCGCTTGTAAATCGTCGGTCAAGACTTCAGTCTTTCCGGCTCTAAAAATGATTTTCAATCAAATCTCACGCTTCTATTTGGGAAGTTTATTATTTACACTAAGAGAGAGAGAAAGAGAGAGAAAGAAACATGCGAAATGTAACAAACAAATGCTACATTTCCAAAACTGAATATTTTATCATAAATTTAAATATTCCAAGGACAATGGTAGACTGAAATTGTTTTATGCCTATGTTAGTTTTATCTCTCGTAATATAATTAGAATTTATTCTCTGCTATAGTATAGAAGATAGTACGACGATTTCATTGTCATAAATATTTCGTTGTCGTGACATTCACATTGAATCATAGATATGTATGTATGTACATATGTATATGTATATGAATAACAAAAGGTAATATTTGGTAAGATCAAGCCAAAGGTTGATAGAAAAGTAGTCATGGTGAATAAATATTGCGGGAAAGTCGAGTGTAAGTACCGTTTATATTTTATAACCTGTCATATTATCTCTGTGTCATTACTCATCATGGGTTATCTCAATGAAAAAATATTCGTCTAAATATCGTGTCGCGTAATAATTGTATAGCAATGGCTGTAGGTACCTGGAGAATGTTTGATCGGCGAGTTGTTTCACCCTGAAAAATTGTTTCTTCATGGTCGCTGAGACTTTTAGTCTTCGTTTGACAGTTCACGGTGAAATCGCGGTACGAACCGAACCGCCCACCGCGCACGCTCGGATTCTGTACACCTTATTTTCTTATTTATTTTATTTATTTAGTTATTTATTTAGTTATTTATTTACTCGTTTTATATTAGTCTCTTGATTTTTGTGATAATATATATAATATGTATATATATGTATATGAATATATATATGTGTTTGATTATTTATAACCACAACCTGAGATACCTGATACATACATTCCGCGAAGTCTTTCCACCGATGAAATAAATACTACCAAGAATACGACCCACGATTTAAACAGACACTGATCCGTCATAATGCCTAGCGATGATCTCACTTATTCGGTCTTCGGGGGGACGGCGATCAACCTCTACTTTCGATAGGTTATTTATATCAGATATATAATATATCATGTATTTGAAGTCTTTTTAAATACGATATTTGATTTTTAATAAAACACCGGTTTTCACTCGACTTACATAGCGTTCGTTAGCTCGTTTCACTCTTATATCTAGTTTCAGTTAACTACGTGTCGCGGAAAGGAATTCTCTTAGAACTCTCTTATCACTTATCACTTCTCTCCGCATCGCGTACACCTATATTCACGAATTTACTGCTCGGTTTGTGCTGCACTGTGCAGTCAGCAAGCAGTGCTGCTCACCTTGTTTTTCGCTTTTCCAGCAACCTTCACGCGCTTATCTATCTCGAAACAATTCGATATATCGATCAGCGAGGTATCGAAGTATCGACGCGGCGGGCAATATGGCGATTCAAACCGACGCGGGAACCGGACAGAAAACTAAGACGACTATTTATTGTTTGAAAAATCATTTACCACGTAGACATAAGTCAATATTAACAATATATCTCGTATATAATACACGAATAGTACATTTATCTTTATGGGGAACTAGAAAAAGATATTTTCAGTGACGAATTAGAAAATACGCGTAAAATTTTCGGAATTTTTGCACCGCGATTGACGTCATGGTGGTATGACGAAAAATTTCTATGTTATCGTATGTTATCTTATTATTCTTCCTTTTTTAATATACTACTCTTCACGTATAGATGCACGTGTGTCCTTGTAGAAAAAAATTTCGATGTATAAGCGCGACGATAGAATCGTATAAAATCGAGACGATAAATGAAGCTAGTCTCGATTGTACTAATAACCGTAGCCAACTTCAGAGAGTTGAGTGTGCGATCGAGGGCGGCACAGTGGTATGTGGTACCGTTGCAATCTTTGACAGATTTCATTTCGCCTTGAACACATGTCGCCGTCGCAGCTCCTTAGTATTTAATAAAATTTTCTTAATAGACTAGTAGCTAACCCTGATGACTAGTGTTTGATAATTCCATATTATTAACTCCTGAAAATTTTCAAATATAATAAATCAAAATGAGTTTCGATAATCGACTATTTAATGTGATAATATTAAGCTCCGGATTTATGCTGACTTTTACCGCATTCCAAACCATGGGAAATATCGAGGTAAGTTTATCGTACGTTATCCTCATTCTGTCATCAACGTACTACTACTCATATTATTATTTTATATTAAACTGAATCGCCTAGCATCCGACATACGTTTAAAGTCCAACAAAATAAGTACTCCGACGTTGTGTCTATTGTTGACATTTGATCAGCTGTTTACCCGCGCATTCGCATAACATCTGCACCAGCCCGCGGGTTAGTGTCTCATAATATCTTGTATTTTCGTATCTTTTGAATGTCGCGGCTTTCTCCCGCCGAGCCTTGTGCGTCTAATTTTTTGTCTTTTCTTTTCCTCTCTTTTCTACCACTTGCGTTAAACTTGGGACCGTTCTTAAATTACGCAAAGGTCTTAAAGAGATCGAACCATTGGTGCAGTAGGAAGGAGAACGATGCTAAACGCTTGAAATAATTACACTCTAAATACACATGCGTGGTTTTTTTTTTTTTTTTTCAAACAAAGGAACAATGAGTATCGAACTTATGTGAATCAGTAGACATGGAATATTATGACTAAAATGAAAAAAATTTGATTGAGTATCATGTGTTATTATTCGTCAACAATATACCGATTCGGGTATTTGTTCGAAATGAACTTTCTTCACAGATACATCAATGTTCGTGAGATTTGGTCTCGCGGCCTGAATATGAAGTATGAACGAAACGACGAAGGAGCCTACGCGTTTCGTAATTTGGCATGAAAGTATCTAGTTCTAGTTCCAGCTTTCCATTTTGTGCTCACCGTCAACGCTGATCATCGCTGATCAGTTTAGTACAGTGTAGAATTTTACAATTATTTTTTTGACAATAATTAACGATGAATGAAATTTACGAGGAGCAAAACTGGATGTGAAAAAGAGAAAGGTATAGATGTATATAGCGAACCGGGGTATTGCTTAATATTTTATCTCCTCAAATGTCACGAGAAAACCTAGCGCGAACAGGTTATTGAAATAAAACAGATATCAGAATTCCTACTTCATTGAGGAAAACGTTGGGAAAATGTAAATAGAAAATGGAACCATCACACCCCCGCTTGAGTATGTTTTAGCTAATCGAAGATCTTCGGGCACGAGTCTATAGTTCACGACAATAAATTTTGCTCGTGTATATACATACGTATTATATAAATATTTGTTTAATTTATGTGAGAGCTGACATTAAATTTAGTTGTCATCGCTAAAAATTTCGCATAGTTGTGAAATCACGACTAAAAGTCAACAAAAGTAAATTTACCAAGACGTTAATCAATATTCTGGCTTTAATTTAAAAACAAATATTTCGAAAGGTTAATATTAGAAAGCGCAGACACCTTTTGCTCTTATTATACCCTTATACGATGTTTATACAGGATCGGGAAGCTGCGTACGTTAATGCTTTTGTATATATGATTCTAAAGAAAACAAAAAAAAAAACAAAAAAAAAAAAAGAACACTAGACGTTATGACCGCAAGAAGCATGATGCCTATAGCAATATTGCTAATCAATGCCGGAAAAAAAACTTTCTAACGATACGGGAGAATGAGAAAGATAAGAGTAGTTATGTTATCTTATGTAAATGCGGGAGCTCGACGACACACGAATGAACGGAGAAAATTTTCTGCCCACGCACAACTGAGGGTCTGAAATTTACTTGGTGAAATGAATTCGTTACAGATCAATTGATGATCCGGATGTACAAGTCATGTAACGATATATATATTCGGTATGCAAAGACATACGCGTCTATAAAGAACGAAGAGAAATTAAATGTATATAAGGACTTAGGAACTGATATAAGATATTGAAACCCCTCCGTTTCATATTTCATTTTATTCTATGCATCGATATTAAGTTGCGATTTCTAGATGAATATACCAGCTTTCTGCTAGATGCGAGCAACGTTTTTAACACCTTTGTAGGTATACCTACGAATATCCAGTTTTTTGGTAAAACTAAATTCCACGATTTTAGTAATCTGCAGGAAGTAATCTAAAGTTTGTGAATACTACGTCGAAATCGAGCTAGCATTAATACGCTAGCTAATATACAAGCGTGTTTCCCCATGATACTGACGTACGTACATACCGACCTACCTACGGTTTTCTAGAAACATGAATTTTTCATCGCGAGATACTCGAGGAAGTTTTGCTTCGCGGGTCTTTTCCTCTTTCCTTGTTCAATAATATATTTTCTTAGAATCTAAAAGTTCTAGGCCACATACGTAGCGCAATAATTATTTCGCGGTTATCAATTGCAAAATTATAATATAAACACACGACGTCCGCGTGCCTTGTCGCCCGAAATGATTGTAAGTACAGGCGTCCTGCAAGAACCGGCGGCAATGCATCGCGCTGCAAACTCATAACATCGATAGGTATACCCCGCACGATCTATCCAAGCATACCGTTGATCATAGCTAATTATTTGTCAGGGTTATCTTCGTGCTAGAGGCTGAAATACCTAGCTGCTATAATGTCTAGTGGAAATTCCTCACGACTTGAACGACTTTAATTAACACTAACGTTCAGTATTTAATTATACCATTAAATTTCTCCCGATTCAGAACAACGCCTCAGTAGTACATCCCGAAAATTGAAGTTGAATAATCGAAACATAAAAATGTGCAAGTCTCATTCCATTTCGATATCCTTCACTCTGATAAATGATAATTGAAAGACACTAAAACCCTCATTTTATTAATGTTGCAGAAAACTGTCCTACAAAGCATCAATATCGAAGATCCGACCTTCAACGCTGACGCATACACAAGTTTGGCAATAATATACGCGGTATTTGCAACGTGCAATTGGCTAGCACCGTCCTTCATTTCGTTAACGGGTCCTAGAACAGCGATATTAACAGGATGTTTTTGCTACGTAGCTTTCATCGCCTCATTCCTGATCCCCCAGACGGCACTCCTTTACTTGGTATCAGCGCTTCTAGGTTTCGGTGCAGCCCTTATATGGACAGGTCAAGGAATGTACCTAACGCAGAACAGCGACGGTGAAACAATGGCAAGAAACGCTGGTTTATTTTGGGCAATATTCCAGTCTTCTCTTTTCGCCGGTAATTTATTCGTCTATTTCACATTCACCGGATCAACGATTGAAAAATCGACGCGAACCACGGTTTTCTGGGTGTTAACGAGCGTCGCAGTACTCGGCACTCTTTTGCTAGCAACTCTTAGGAAGGCGCCTCAATCCATGGAGATCGGCGAAGCCGAGGGGGTATCTAGCGCCGATAAAGAACTGCAAATTCCCGAACCAGTGAAAGAGGAGCCTTTCACAGCAGCCTGGCACGCGCTGAGGGATTCATTCCGTCTTTTTATAACAGGAAAAATGATGCTCCTGTCGATAACTTTCTTCTACGCTGGTTTGGTCCTGACATTTTTCTCCGGTGTTTATTCGTCGAGTATTGGATTCACGAAAGCTATGGGTGACAACTCGAAAAGCCTCGTTGGATTGTCGGGTATCTGTATCGGCGTCGGAGAAGTTGTCGCCGGTGCTTTGTTCGGTATTTTAGCTTCAAAAACCGCGAGATTTGGCCGCGACCCGATCGTCATAATCGGTTTTGTCGTTCACATGTTCGCATTTTGTACAATATTCCTAAATCTTCCGGACAGTTCGCCGTTCAAAGACACCGAAGAGACTGGTTACATCCAGCCCTCGCCTACCCTAGCAATGATCGGTGCTGTAGCCCTCGGTTTTGGGGACGCGTGTTTCAACACACAGGTTTATTCTCTACTAGGTGTACTCTACGCGAAGGATAGTGCTCCAGCATTTGCCTTGTTCAAATTCACCCAGTCTGTTGCTGCTGCAGTTAGTTTCGTGTACAGTAGTCATCTCGGTCTCTACATCCAGCTCGGCATACTGGTGTGCTTCCTAATTTTAGGTACCCTAAGTTTTTGCCTTGTTGAATTCCTCCTGAGACAGCAAAAATCTAAGGACAGTACCGAAGCTAGTCCTGCACTCGTTGAAGCTACGAGTCTTGACTCGTGATCGTTACGTTGTCGAATAACGAATATCGAGGAAAAGTACTACTAATCAGGGATTCGTCGGTGATACAAAGGCGATTAATATTCGACGGTGGACTAATTATTAATCCATTTGAGTGTTTTTCTCTTTTTCTTGTCTTTTCTTTTTTCTAAGAATTTTAAGATCTCACTGATTCGAGTGGATTGACGCTTTACAGTAACAAACACATGCCTGCATCATATAGCCGAGCCAGTTACGATTAGCTCTATTTTAGATAAGATATCCAACTGAGTCCAACGTGGTTTTGACGAAATTGTGGAATATTGCTCAAAAGGCTTTCTCTTATCCATTACAAGAAAATATTGTACATATTATATATATATTTTTTTATCAACGATATAGAACACCGGTTGTGTTCGAGATAAATATTTTTATAATGATCACTACTTGCTGATCCGTTGTACAATATATACCTATATACCTATGTATATACATTTCAGTGAATTGATAAAGAATGGAAAAGAAGAAATCGCCCCATAATTATTTCTGTGCTAAGCCGATTATAGAAATGAATTTTTATCAGGACGGATTAACAGGTAGTCAATTGAGTGTGACAACTGTGTAATAGAAATAAAGATTTAGTAATCTCTATTTATCAAACTTCATCAAATTCTCGGCTAGGCTGTAATATATCTTATTCTTTATGGATATGTATATATATATAAGTTTATCTATTAATGTCAAGAGGAAACGATATCATTTCTTATTGAACGTATTATTACATCGAGAAATCTCGCTGTTATTTAACCCCATTTTATTCCTTGTGATTTACCGTATCATACGCGACGACGAGTAAACAGGATTAGATTCTTTCTGGAATGGAGGTAAAGTATTTTCGAAAATGTTGTAAATAAACCGCGAATATAGGCAGACTGTAATTTATTACAGATATTTAATCCTCGCTCCTTTCTCATGTATTTGTAATTAATCCCAAACCTCTTATATTCCTCATGTATACGTGCGGTTTGACTGTTAATAATTGCATTTCAGATAAACACATAAGCAATATCTGTAAAGATGATGAACTAATGTTAATTATTATTATTATTTCTAGATAATTATGTGTATAAAGAACGACGCGTACATATTGATTGAAATCAATGTATTGTATTGTACTGTATAGTTATATTAAAAATTGTAGATAAGAACGAATTTTTAAGTATATATATATATAATATATATAAATACATATACATGTATATATTGTTAAATACATTAGCTGTCTGCTAATTAACATCATTCTCAATCCTTAATGCAAATATATTCCAAGTCATACAAGTCTACGTAAACATATTAACATTAAGATAGGATGTACAACGTATCGGAATGCAGATAGAACGATACCTATACACGTCAAGTTTATCATATATATGTACATATGAGTGAAAGTGACACATTGCCCAACGACGCTATCTTCGAACTAAAAACAAAATAAGGTAAAGACAATGAATCGAGAAGATGTCAACGCGGAGGTCTGTAATGCCGTTTCATTCCATTAAGTTTTATTGGAATCCTCAATAGCGAATTCCATAAACGTATGTATTTCTATGAGGACACATGCGACTATTAGATATGGTATATAGTTATAAAAAAGGAATACGACATTGCGAAAACCGGCTCGTGAATCAGGCTTTTTTTTATTCAAGTTATAAGATCCGGTGCATTATATGGTGTACCCCCCACATTCACCTGCTCAGGAGAAAATCATTGATTGATTGACTGGGGAAAAGAAAAAAAACAGCTATAAAGTTACACATAGATCTGTAGAATTAGCTGTGAAATTAGTTTCTCGCTACGTTATCACGACCGATTTTTTTTTTTCGTCACACTGATATCGACTATAGACATTACAAATTTATAACCCACGAATCACAAGCATAAATGTATAATAATATTAGTCAACACGATAAAGCGCAGCTTTATTGTAGTTTTATCCATGAAAAGATAAACGCGTGTACATATATACATTATATGTAAATCTTTGGCGAATTTTATGTATGTATGTAGATACAACATTTACGTACTACATACGTATCTTACGATAGTTCCACAGTTGGAACGTCAAGGCTGTATAAGATCCGCCTTTCCTCTCTTTCCTTTTTCTTGTTCATTTTTTTTTTTGTCTTTTTTTCGTATTATTTTTTATTTTTTTTGGGAATTTTTACGTACCAAAATAAGAATCTAACTCCTCGAATAACTCGCAGGACTAAAGCCGAGCAGCATTCTTCGTACCGACTAGCTGTACGGGATGTTAGTGTTTGTCAAAGGGGTGATTCCATTTGCTTCGATTTAGACAGAAATCTATTTTCGATTTCTAGTAGGATTAGTGCATTCTACGGATAGTCTGTAGCCAGATTAAACTCTTTTTCGATATCTCCCCGATTTGATTCCTCAGAAAAGTAGAATAATAATCTCTCCCTTATTATTTTTATTCAGAAAAACCGAAAGGGGATTCAGTCTTATTATATTATATATATACCGATGTGCATAATTAATTATATTCGGTTCTTCAAAGCTGGAATTTCAATGATTCATACTAATCGACTTACTCGGCTTATTAGAAAGTTTATAGTAAAGGACCGAGACTATAAGATAGCTGCGGCGTTTGAAAATTGATTATTTTCTTTTATCTGGGTACACCTAATTAGCGTAAATTATATAGACTCTATACGTTAGTGAATGCTGTAAGTAGCTAATTGTAAGGTATAACGTGGTTAAAAATCGTTCATCTGCACCTGCCCGTAGGTATAGGTACTCAATAAAACTTTCTACTCTGAAGAAATAAATCGATGGAATGCTACTTCGGCCAGAAAATCGGTTCATCAATGCGCGCATGAATTCCAATCAAAGTGTTTTTTTTTTTTTTTTTCTTTTTTTTCCTGTACCATTAGATTACGTCTATTTATTCAAGTATGTATTCCCGAACTACAAATGTACAAACAAACAAAAAAAAAAAAAGAAACGAAAAAAGAGCGTAACCCCGATTTCTTTTCTTATTTTTATAACTCTATTTTTATAATCCTTTCTATAAATACTTGATCGTTAAAAATAAATGATAACTAAGAAATATGTTAATTTAATAAAAATTCAGGTCTCACTAACGTATATATACTAGGTGTAATATGTTGTTTAATCTAGATCTCTACTTGACCGGTACCCATAATTATTTATTTTAAAATCCTATCGGTATGGATACACGTAAGATCATAGTTCGTCCATGGTCTAGTAAAGACGCGAGCTGTTTTAAACCGCGTCGAAATATTTCCGCGGTTGGTAATACAGACAGTGAAGGTTTAAAAATACGTTCTGAAGATGGCGTGGCTACCCAATTGTAGTTACATACTACAATACTATATGGTAGTACATACACATTAAAGATGTTATTCCACCGCTAAGGAGACTGGAAGATATTAGTTAGATTAGAACCGTACCATTGCGGTTGGTTGGTTAGTTAATTGCTGCTCTGTTGTCCGGCTGTATAATTAGCCTTTTTATTTTATCGCGGTTCCACATCCGCGTGGGACATTAAGGCTTTGGCGTCACGGGTCAGTCGACTCGGTTCCCCGGAAGTCGGACAAAAAATTTAATCTACTTGCTAGCAAAGCAAAGAGTAAAGAGTAAAGAGTAAAGAGTAGAGAGCAAGGAAGGAAGTGTAACTTAACGTACGTATGTACGCATTTAGTACGAACGTTGAAAATTATAGCGAAAAGCAAAAAGAAAAAAAAAAAAAAAAAAAAAGAATAGAACTAATAGACGATCTTCAGTTTTTTAATTTCTAATTTATTCTAAACTTATGAATTATGATAAACCTTACGTTGTTCGTTCTAATTAATTGTTATTTATTTCCCTTTCTTATATACCTATACGATCGACGATACGTATTAATCAGAGGTTCTTCTTCATGTTGACAATAAAAAGCTAGTCAATCTCAATTCCTTAGTAGAGCCTAATAATAGTCATGGTAAGCTAGGAATGTGCTGACGTCTTATTTAAATTCCTACATGACTATCTTTGTGGTTACCTCCTCCTTCGCGCTGCTCGCTCAGCTAATGAAGATTTATGAATAGACGTTATTTCATTGCCGCACAAAATAGCCGATTATTTATTTAGTACAGAAAAAAAAAAAAAAAATTAAAAAATTAAAAAGAAAAAAGAAAAGAAAAAAATTAAAATAAGAAGAAGCTGAGGAAGAAAACTCCACAACAGTTTCGCCCTGGACATTCGTTATCTGCACTATTTCATCGCTGATCAAACGACGGAGACTCGAAGCAGTGTATTCGAAAAGCTTGAAAATCCCATCGAATTATTATAGTCCCTGAAATGAACTTGTATGCTTTGATTTTAGTTTTATATAGAAAGAGGGAAATTTTTAGCGAAACTCATCCATCATGTCTGGTTAACGTTTCCGCTTCATAACGCTTCTCGAAATTCTATAATATGTACTCAATGACTCCCTTATCACAAATGACGAGTCAAGCGAGCATACAGAACGCAGTATCTATCACATCGCAATTTGCGATCGGAATTTCACCGGTTTATTTATTTTTTGCAAATAACTAATTGTGACCCGCATCATCTGCAATTGGAAATACGTGATGGTCGGAACCTTTATGAGATCAGGTGATTAAATGCACGTAACCTTGTTCAGAAGTAATAATTCTCCAAGTGTTATTTTTGTTGTTGTGTTATTTCCAGAGAAAAAATTAGCCCTCGTGCGTAGTTGCAGTTTGTATAAAAATTCACGGTTGATTAACTGCAGGATAAGTCGTATATAATGTATATACCTATACGTACCTAATGTGTACAGAGAGTCATACTAATAAGCTACAAAGCTATTTATAACATTTGTAGTATATACGCGAGGCGGAGTCCTGGCGCGTGTACTCCGTATGACGATGAGTATATTACTAAACGCGTGGGTTTAATGAGAGTGAAGATCAGAATTTTAAAAGACTTGAAACAGGAAAGAGCGGCAGAAAGACGGAGATAACGTGAGGCACGGTTCAACGCCTCCATACGCGTTTCTTCACTCTCGAAAAAAATAGATGGTATAAAAAAGAAGAGTCACCAAATTTAAAACCATCAATCGATTTACGTGGAAAGAAATCTTCCATAAATTCTCTGGTCAAAGTGAAGGTAAAAGAAGAACAAAAAATGAAAAAAAGAAACGCACAACTCTATAAGGATATTTATCTAACGACGATCGTTCTCTCCGAATAAAGGACGACGCGCTTCTTTTGGTCCTCGAATCCGTTCGACAAAGGAAAAGGTATCGAATAAAGGGATGAGGAATATGGAACGAACCGAGGCAGAGTAGAATGATAAAAAAAAAAAATGTAAAAACACCATCAACAGGGTAAAAAGGGACGACGAAATTCCAGACCGCGCGGACGTCGTCGCGGATGCAAAAATGAGTATCAAAACTTGCCGCAGGCAAAATTACGGCTCCACCCACGTGCAGTTGGCAGTCAGTGGCACGTAGGAGGCGAGGGTCAACCATTCTACATTTATGATTCAGCCGGCCCCACCAGCAGTTAGTAAGATTGGGCCCAATCAGCGCACGAGCGAAGAGCATCCGAAGCTGAACTTTGCTGACCACGCGCTGATTCCGTACAAACCCGCGGCTTCTTTCTGCCTTAAATTATCATTGATTTTCACATCAGCGATGGTTTTACCGTAGACATACGAAGCGTTCAGGTTATACGGAGAATCATCGCTAGCCTGCGATATCGGACAGAGATACCTACATCCCATCAGCTGGTATCAAGGTGCAAACAGACAAAAGTGTAAGCTGTAAAGAACACGCGTTACATACGAACGAGTCACCGGAGACAGTCCCTCTTTTCGCTAGGTTTGCCAGGAACACAGGCCACGCGACCAAACAGAGATAGTATTGTTCCCCCGTCCCCCCGTTCCCTCCTTTAGGAGTGGTCGTGATATCTTCACGTGCAAAGTAAGGAAGGATCGGGGTACGCGCATTAGTCTGCAATTCTGAGTACACGATGCGAATCTGTTATATGTCAGAGAATAACGTGGCTATCATCAATCCGCAAAAGGGAAACAATCTAAATGTATGTATGTATTCATAAAAGAATACGGACCTCTTTGCCTCGCCGTGAAAGGATCTGATAAATACGCGCGTCAAACATGTCCACTGTAATCCTTATGTACTGTTTCACTTTTTTACAGCTTATCTCAAACCAGGGCGTAATTCCCTTCTTATAATGTCCCTTCTCTCTATTTCTTTCCCTCGTTCTTTATGCCTGTCAGGAATTTCGTCCTAATAAAGTTACACTTCGTAGGAGTGAAAAGTCGGCTGTTCCACCACTCGCGGTGTTGTATTTTTAGACGGAATTAGGGTCCCTCGCACCGTTTCTTATTCTGCTTTTTCTTCACCCCTCGCGTCTGTCTTTCCGCCCCCCCATCTTTAGAAGGAGCTACGAGGTGATTTTCTGGACCTGTTGCACGTGGGTCGGGCCCTAAGATCCCTGCGCGCTGCAGTCTTAAACTTACTTAAACTTAGGGGACACACTAAACGAGATCCAAGTGCACACAGCGACGCCTGCAGCAGGCTAAACTCTAAACTTTCTTCCCTAACCGCACACACAGCTGGACAAGTCTATATTTACATTCAGCGAACGGTGGTTGGGGATGACTGGTTTACTGGGTTTCTCTGCACAGGAGGCCATAACCAGGGATACGTTGGTATGCATAGATGAGGTGGTCGGTGGTTACACCCATAGAAAACTATTTGATAAACAGTTCAACGTCGCCTCTGGGTTTCAGGAAACGTGGCATTGAGATAATAGAGCAAGAAACCAGATTCCAAGTCTGTAATGCTTATAAGACTCCGACTATGGTATTAGCCGACGATTTGTTTTTTCCTAATCTCATCATGCTCCTCGGCGATTGTTAGAGGCTGTAGACCTTATAACTGTTAGATCGATCATCGATGTGTGATGACACCCGCCTCATAAAATACCCACGGACTTTACGTGCGACTCATTCGTCAGATATCGTAACTTGGTGGATTAGGTATGCGTGAAGTCGAGAGATGAGGTTCAGGCAAAGATCTGTTTAAATCATTTCGATCGTTTTAAAACCCAGCCTGCTGCAGGGTTGAGTTGATTTCGTACAAAGATAAGGAGGGAAGTGTTTTGAGAAGACGTAAAGTCGACGGACACATCCTCCTTCGAGTAGCTATAAGGCGGTTTCCAATTGTTACGCAAAGTGGCAAGAGGAAGACGAAGTCACGTATTGTACGGACGAGTGGTGGTAGGTATATAGGATATAGGAATTCCTTTCTATAGATAGGTTTACAGCTAGCAAAAATTCGTCTCGAGAACACAAAACCTCGCAAAGTAGAACCTGTCGGTGGCTATTGTTTGCCTGAATGGGTTTTTTAGCTGACAAAGCGCTATGAAAAATGGCAACCTGTTGACTTTATCCTTTTCTTATTCACCACGTAGCTGATTTTTTCTCCTTCCTACACAGTGTACGTATAGTATACAGTATAATACACAGATATATTATATTTACCTGAAGCATAGTAGTTCGCAGGTCGGGAAGGTCTTAAAATACTGGAGGGCTGGTTCCTGCCTCCTTTCATAAAGCCTACGGCCTCCAGGACCTTCTCGAAAAAAGAAAAGAAAAAAAACGAAAAAAACCTTTCGGTGTGGGCAGCACGTGCTGCTGTCGGGCTCCATGAATAATTGCCGTATTGTGCCTCCGGAATAGACAATTGCCAGCAGGTCCTACAGACACGATATTCCGACCTCTAGACTATGCAGGGGAAGGGTCCAAACGCATGTGTGTAGTACGTATGTGGGATCTCCATTATCATAAAAAAGGCCGAAAATCTATACCCGAAAGTTTTCGATTTTAATATTCCCGCTTCACCCGGGGGGTAATTAAATTTTGTTATTCGGTAGTTTCCACGTTTTTAAGAAGAAGATGCGTCGTCGAGAACCCCGAGAGTCTTGCAACCCGAGACGAAATTTGATACGCGACCGTTCGTCCGTAGGAACATGTTGCTTGTTTGAGGCCAGTAGGTAGGTACTTGGTTTCATTCAGCCATTCATCGGGAGAAAAGATTTTTTAGAAATCTATTGGCTGTGTAGATTCAAGGATCGTCGATTGATCCGGCCGTTTGTTATCGTAATTAATTACCATAAACATAAGAACCACGGTTTGTTATGGGTATACTACCCACCTGCCATTTGGAAACGATTCAAGCTAACGAGTATCTGCGCGCGGTTATACTCGAAATCGTTTGCGTTCAGCCCAATTTAAAAGGCAAGAACAATTTCGAAAAAGAAGTAAGAGAACTGCCGCTGCCGGCAGCTATCAACCGATTTAACGAAACCGTTGAAAATTGCTTTAAACGGTTGAAAAAAAGAGGAGCCGAAATTTTAATAACCAGTCGAGCGAAACGAGATTTTCGTCACTTCAATCCCGATGGTTATTATAATCATTATGAAAACGATATGGCGACAGAAACGAGTCGGGAAAAAAGAACACGCGCAGGAAGTCGGTTATATTGATCCGGTAATTTTTTTGATCGGCTTAAAAGCAAGCGATAGATATTTTATTCACGTGGGATTTAGGGATGGAGTGATGTATTCGACGCCTTAGAAGCCCTACGGTAAAACCATTCTCGCGTCTCGGCGACGACGATCACACCCTGTGGAATTTACTCGGCTGTTACATACTGCAGGGCAAACCGGAAGCCTTCCAATACCCATCGCACCTAACGTCGGTTTCTTTGCCTTCGATATAGATTACTCAAGATATATTTATAGGACTTCGGAGGTTGAACTTTCCGACTTTTTATCTCTGACCTGTTACACCTAACCGCGAGACGAACTCCACACATCGCAGATAGGTATGTATGCGTAAGGCATAAGTTGGTACAACGATGAAGATGACTATTGACTTTTTATTATAATTAAATAAACAAAAAAGTAAATAAATAAATAAGTACAAATGACAAGGTAGAGGTGTAGTTCGGCTTCTAAAGAGCGACGTGTAAGGAATTTCCTAACAACTATTACCTACGTGACAGGAATATGAATGAGTTTCCAAATAAGAATAATAAACAAAATATAGACGGGTAGTAGGTACACAATATTTATATTCAAACGTGACAAGGATTTTGAAAGTTATTTCCAGGAAGGCTCGCGAGTACCTTATCCCTTAGGGAGGAGGCTGGAATTTTTAATGAGAATTTACCGAGGGATAGATTTCGATGCGAGTGTAATAATTGCCGGATTGTGCATTCGAACGAAAATCTCTCGCAATTATTTTTCGATATTTGATTTCGTATTTTTATAAACCGAAAAAAATACCTCAGCTACATTTGAGCTCAGGATAACTCACGCGACTCGAGAGTCCTAGACTTCACTTTATACCCGCAACAATGATGCTTCTTCGTTCTGTGTAGGTAGTACAGATAGGGAAGCGAGGTGTTAGAGACGTCTTGTCAAACAAGCAAGAGCAACATGCTTTTTATTTAAATTAGATTGAACCGCGCGATTGCAGCGCAGCTCTGCAGCTTCGGGACACGAAAAACAGGACCTTGTTATTTCTCGCCGCGCGGAAGGCTGCAGGCGTGTAACGCGTGACCGCAATTCATGATGGCAGCAGCAACAACAGGAGCACCAGTATACCGCTGGCTATACGTCCTCCTGCAGGTTTGCTTTAATCCACTGCTGCAGTTAAAACGAACCGCAGAAAAATTCGCAAGGAAAACATCGTAATTTCACGGAATTAAAAATCGGTGTCCCAAATGACTCGACGGTTTTATATACCTACGTAATATATGAAAAATCATTTGCATCTCAAAACCGATGATTCCCAACTGCGCGAAAATAATTACGAAGTCAATCCTGACAACGAGCTAGGAAACAAGAAGAAAAGATCTCCCGAAGTCCGAACCCGACTTTTGTTACAGGATCTGTTTAGCCCTAGGGGTGGCTTAGGTCTGGGTCAAGAAGAACCATCCTCACCGCAGGGAAGTACCGTTTTTGTCCTGACCTGAGGCAGTTTTCTCCTCCGCGACCTCCCATTTGTCTTTCTTTCCACTTTCCAGGCCAGTTTATCAACGCGTATACGCATTTTTTCCTTTCCTTTTTTGTTCTTCACTTCTTATATGGAGGACCGTGAACTAGAACAGGTTCCTTATGCACCTTTGTCATCAGCCAATGCGAGGCTGCAGGATATAAAGATAACCCAGTCTCGGGTATAACCGTTACTCAACTAAAGTGGCTTTCTTCTTTAAGTATGGAAAAGTTTCGGGACATTTTATCACCGACAAAATATCAATAAGGGGTGAAATTCTACTCGTTTCATACGATTTTCGAACTCGTTTCTCTTTTTGACGAACTCGAAGGCCTCGGCGTAACCGGAACTGTGTAAATTGGGTTCAAGAATGACATAGCTGATGAAGTACAGTACGTATTTTGTGAAATTCAGTTGTGGTGAGTTGCGCCACCGTGAAAGGTTCCTTGTAATCAACCTTGGCTCACCGCTCCAACCGACCAAAAGAAAATATATGTATATACTGCAGTGATGAAGAGGCTCAGAGAGGAAGATGGAGTCCTGCAGGAGGGTTACGAAGACACACCCACACCCCGGAGGCCCAGACGGATGTTAATATAATACCAAGGCTACCTGCACGAACGCGGAGGATTCGAAACCTCAAACTCTTCTTCTTCGTCAACGGGCGGGGTCCACCTGCATCACACAGAGGCCGCAAAACAGTTCGAAATTACATAAATCTGCGACAATTATAAAGCGGAGGAAGAAAAGGCCTGTAGAAGCTACAGAAGGATGCTGCAGTGAAAAATAAGGGAAGAAACTTAAACCCTGGATTTAAAGAGATTTACGAATCTCCCGATCCGGATGGGAATTTTCGCTAACGAATAGAGACCGTTATTAAAAAAGCGTCCGGAATTTTCGTTTCGACGAAAATCTTTTTAGCCGCGCGTCGAGTGAATTCGCGCTCTTGATCAAGCCTCGGAAATTTGGACCGAGCGAGATGATAATACTATGCAGCACGGGCGCGCCCCAGGGCCTGCGAGGTAGAAGACATCGAAGAAGAGAGGAGACAGGAGAGACAGGAGCAAGGGTAAAGGTGGGATATACTATACACTGGTCAGAGAGAGAGGGGGAGAGAGAAAGAAATAGAATTATACTGGACAAACTGGTTTGCTGCGACGCAATCTTTGCAGCCTTCAAAAGAAACCGTACCTTAATTGCACACGCAACGATTAGGCCCCGTCCAACATCGAATTAGATGTCCTCGAATCGCACGTAAATCTTATTGAACGTATTTCAATAGACTAACGTTCACCGGCATGAATCAGGCCAAGAAAAGTCACACAACATTCGTTCCGATTTAAAACTGGACATTATCGATATGTTCTTATCGTGGATTTTTATTGAACTAAAGATTATCGTCGATCTTTGAGAGAAGAGTTATACTTGAACGGATGCAAAGCTATAATCAAACTATTATCAATTCATGGTCTGAATAAAAACCGTTGAAAGTTAAGAACGGACTGATTGCCGTTTGTCTCACATTTCGTGTATTTTATCGTTGCTTTATGTTCTTTAGAGAAATTTTCGGCGATCTACTTTGTAAGGAAAAGCTGTGTCTGGAATATAAATCGCGGATTAAAAACTGCTTTGGATTCTTGTTCGAGTCTTTGTGAGTCCCGAGAACCAGCCCAAGTTAAAAAAGCTCCGTAAATAGCCTACATGGTATGGCATACCGTGTGGCATTGCATCGTTTAGGACCTTAGGCGAAGCGCTGCGGGGCTTTGAATGCATTTTTGCGACGCCTGTTCATTGTCAGGACCTTGTATCGCGGCAAATACATACACGTACGAATAAAGCTGTGCGTATGAGTCGTAGACGTCGTAGTACATACAGAAATATGAATACGTGTACAGCTTACATAGCCCACGATTCGCCCGGCATTGAAATTTTTTCAGGGCTAAACTCTGCTCGATTTATCCAATTGACGTCGTAATTAGTCCGAAGAAAATCGCACCCCCTCTAATACAACGGAAAGTTAGAATAAATTTCAACAACAAATTCCAGAAGATTTTTTATCTGTACGTGTGCTAAAATCTGCTCGACTGATATTCAGGTCGCAAAAAAATTGGCGCCGATTGATTTTTCGTTTACAGATTTCGCAGGTCATATTATGTAGGTTCAATTTCGATCTTTCTGCGGTTATACAAATAATTATATATAAATAAATAAATAAGTGAGCCCGGGGCGTGTTCGCCGATGCGAAACGACTCGCAATTAATGTGGGTATAGGTATAACTCGTTATTATACCAGCGCGAGCTAATGCAAGTTGTAGTCCACCACGTCCACGAGTGATATAACGTAGCGTGACATAACGTAAAGATTGATAAAATCGCGGGTGTATCCGGAGGTTTATTACACTTTCGCCGCAACCTTTCACTGCCCTAATAGTTACGTTCGATTCGGTACATTGGAACTGTGCAGTCTCGAATGCAATCATTATAAGTTTAGCATATTCAATCCACCGTATTGTTTGTTACAGAAGTTCGAAGACTAGCGATGTAAGAAAAATAAGAATAAAAAACGGCCAATTGACACCAGAAATGTTGATTTATTGATTTCGAGTGAGAAATTAGGTATTTCAAGAGAGAAGTGAAATAATACGTTCCTTCTCGCACCTGAAGGACCTCGATACAGGCTGCTCTGAATTAATCTCGTTCAATTACCTGGCGATAAAATTGCAACGAGTTCTTTGGTTCGAGCGATCGCGTTCTATTGCGGTTTTACTAGATCTGATTGAATTGCGACAGTAATAACAATGTGAAGATAGTATTCAGCTTATTATCCGTCTGAATGACTATTATAAATTCTTTGCAGAGTATAATAAGAGGGGACGTTAAGAAGTCGCGTGCGTTTATCGTATCGGTAAAAAAAATAAGCAAAAAAACTTTTTTAATAGTCGTCATGCGAGTAGGTAGGGTATATAAGTGTTTTCAGCGAACGAGAGAAGTGGCTGAAATAGTCGTTTTAATCCACGTGCTACGGTGCTACGTGACCGAACAAGACACTTTTATTCGAATCGCGAATTCCTTGCCTTATGTAGTATTTTATTCACTCCTTACCTACACCAGTATACCAAGAGAAATAATGCTGATCATATAAGTTACAAAGAAGAAATCTTGCTGCAGGTTTGAGTTTCGCTAAAAATTTATATTCCAATAGCATTTCAACTATCGCTGCAGGTATAAATATATTATTTTCCATCCCTCCCGTCTCAGTCAGTGTGTATATAATTAAATGAGCGTATATAATATCCCATTATGCCTAATTGGATGGAATCTGTGATCTTCGATTTTTAAATCATCAAAACCTGTCGATCTACCAACGACACTGTGTCTCTCCTCTCTGCAGTACCTACTTCTTACCTTTAATTGATGCCACCGACTTAGCAGAAGCCTGTTTTAATTAGAAGCAAGTTTCTATACATCGACGGTTAATTAGTAATTAGCAGCTAATTTACTGTACAGTACTCACAGACCCAGTCATGTATCTACCTTGATTTACACGATGTAGAAATAATGCATAATATGCAAGAATATGGCATATAAATCCATCAACTGTTCATTTATTTTTTCTAGAATATTTTCATCGTCCGCTTTTCGATCATCAAAATCAAAACGATTAACCGAAGCAAAAGTGTTTCCTAAAAAATATTTTACACGTGGTATAATTTGAGAATTAATTTGATAGAAAATCGCGAGTTCGTATGTAGAGATGATCGAGAGCGTCTTCTTTCTTCGGCAAAATCGAATGGCTATATAGTGAAGAGGAAAAGGAACAAGACGCACGAGTAGGTACCGATTATTATGCATTATTGTAAACAATGCCACGATTATATTACGGCGTCGAGGAATTCTATTGTTCCTATAGTGACAGCCGAGCATGGTTAAGCACAGACGGTATAAGCCTATAAGGTACACACTTATACCTATAGGTATAAACCCGTATTTGAATACTAGTATATATGCTCAATCGCATGTGTGTAAGTATTTATGGTACCTTATACTATCTATGCACGTTTGTCAGAGTTACGCGATATAATTTGCACCGATGATCGGCCTATCTAAGTTAGAGTCTAATCATCTGTATAGAGTGATGACTGATGAGGCTCGGCGTTGATAATATATTAATCAATAATTACCTACTTGTTATTTTCATCAATTAGGTATACAGAATGAAATTGCTAGGTATTAATGATAAGATAGCGAAATATTGCAAACAAATTTTCGCAATATTATAAAAAAAAAGAAAAAAGAAAAAATCTGCAGGTAGCTTGTGCGTTTATTTCTACACACATCGAATGCGATTCTATTCAGTGGACAAAAATTAAACGAAGAGAATAAAACCTGTGTGCAAAAATAAAAGAAACGAAACCAAAAACAAGGACATAAAGAATTTTTAGCCCGCATCATTTTTCCGACGCACGAATAATTCTTCGAAGCACTTATTCTTCTCTTTGAATAAGTATAGAATACTGAAAAAAAGATATATATATGTATATATATCTGGTTTATAGGAATCATTAATCGGTGATCTTGAAAGGTGTATTAGTATCGAAAGGAGGCCAATGACTCGGACTTTTTATGCATAGGTAGGTACCTAAGATCTTGGTACTGATTTTTCAAAACGCCCTATACCAAAGTTCGAGTGAATAAGTGAATGCCTAATAGATACTGGAGGCGTGGCAGTGTATTTTTAAGTTAGGATCCTTTTAGCGGTTAATTCTTTTGGTTCTTGTTGCCGATCACATTTAGGCCCTTTGACCTTTCAGCGGTGTACCTTTTTACTTCCTATAGGATCAAAAAGTCCGAGGATCCCAACACACACGCAAAGACACACACATATTTATATATATAATATTATAATATATATATGTATGAGCATTTCTTACAGCAGGGAATAAGATATCAAAAACCGGATGTTGGAGTTTTTACGATCGTCCGTAAACGTCCGAACGGTATAATATCTCACTTTTTCTTTCACGGTTAGGTATAGATTCTGATCCTGATTATAAAACCTGGTTATCATAAATTTGAACCTTTGTAACCGCCTATACAGATACAAAATATCTTTCGAAACGGAATATCCATAAACAATATTTACGGATTTCAATTCCTCGCGGATGACATCAACGATACAATAAAAATAATATATCTATACGTACATACATACATAATCAAGTCTAAAAAAGGTATTGGAAAATTAAATTCGTGTACATAAATGGGTATACCAGCTGCTTCGCTGCTATAGGTATAAGACTCGATTATTACAACGTTGTATATGCCAGACAGGTAAACCTCTGTTACTAGTAGAGGAAATTTTCTTGTCTTCCGGTAATGGGACACCACGAACATGTTTCCTCTATACAATATGCGTGCAGGGGGGAAAAAAAAAGAAAAAAAATTAACAGATAGAGAGAGAGAGAGAGGGATTAAGACACGCGATCAGAGGAACTTGGTACAATAAATGATCGACGAATTTTAAACCACTACTACGATATTTACTTCGATTCATAAGTTACCAGAATGTTTATAAATTTTCTTTTTTTCTTCTTCCATACTGCTGCAGCGGGCGTGCCTACATTTCAAAGTTTCAAATTTTTCTCTCCTTTTTTTCGTCCTTTTGCTTTCTTTTTCCATCATTTTTTTTTTTTTTACCTGAACCTCGAGTGTTTACAGTGGTCTCCAAATATGTCCGAGAGTTAAAAGTCGCTCGCCCACGCAGCCAGAGACGCACGCACGCACGCAAGCACGAGGCACTTTATGAGAATCGTTTAAATTTGGTGAGTGCAGCAAGAGCAGCAGTATCAGCAGGAGCAAGCAGAAGACCAAGGTAGACTTCTATGTGATATAGGAACCATTGAAGCGAGTTAAACCCCCCAGCCTTAAGCAACTAACAATAAGCGTATATCACGCTGTACTACATACCTACTCGGTTTTATATTTTACGGTCCGATAAAAAAAGTAACGTGATTTCTCGACGAAAGAACTCCGGCTACGAAAAGAAATTCGTGATCAAATAACGAACTACATAAGTTTTCATTTCAATTCTGTTTATCCGAATTCGCAGCGAAATTTATTCAACTGCATTATACGCTCAGTATATTTGCAGTTCCTTTTCCTATTTTTTTCTCTTTTTTTTTTATGCCTCCGCAGGTTCGCCGTATTAGAAGAAGCGAGGCCTGGGCACGAATGCACCGCAAGTTTCCTTAGCCTTAAATGGAACAAGACTCCGCGTTCTAAAAGGTATAGGTAAGGTTAAGATAAGTGATTCAAGGAGAGGTGGATGATAGCCAGAGCTCAAACTCTGCACCGCAGGTGCGTATGTTCTTATGGTCGTCGAGATATGCCCGAGGTAAATATTACTAAGGCAAACATTGCTATCTATATCTGTTCTAGAAACAAACCATGTAACGCAATATCTTGCAACGAATGATAAAAACAACTCTTGGCATAAATAAATTTCATTTAAATTATTATACCATACGATGTATCGTATAATGTATATTATCATGGCTTTAATTACCCCGTGTGCATACGTATATGGGGTCCGGTCGGGTCGAGATTAAATACCTGCATAGGACCTATAGTGACGATATTTGTGAACCGTAATCGCCGCATGGACACGGTATATAGATTCCGTTTAATGATTTCTTCGAAGTGATACATAGCTATAGCTTCGATTAATAACAATTCTCAACCGTAACTAACACCGTATCCGGTGATAAGATTTGAACCGTGTTAAAACAGTGACGATTTTAAAATCGAACCGTACGGATGTTAATTAAATAAATACAATTAGTATTTGTTACATACCGTATGAGATAATGAAGCGATTTACCTGAACAGATCCCTTTACAAAGTGGCTACTAATTATTATGGGCGTAACGCGTGTAATTTAGTCTTCCTAATATAATCTCGTAGCTCTGATTCTGTAGCTTCTTTCTTGTGTATACAAGATGCAGGTCACGATCATTTTATCGCACTATTAACAGACAGCCAATTAACCGAATTCTAGTAGTGCAGGCTACTGAAATTTAAACCGAATTCATTTGAAACAGGTAAGAAATTTATTCAAGCCCGTATCACCGGGTATTTTTTTCTCTTCTTTATTTCTATCTTTCTTTTTGTATACGAAATAGTTTTACGGATGTTTAAATATTGGGATAAAGATTATATAATAGAGGAGTGTGCCGTTCGGATGAGTGCGTAGTAAAAATAAGTTGAGAAATCGACAACCGTTAATCCACCACCCACACGTGAAGAGACTATCTCCTATTTTGTATAAAATATTATGAATACGGTTTTTTAAAAAGGGATTTAAACTTGTTGTAAAAACTTTCGGTACCACTGCATGCGCTGGTGGAGGCGTTACGACTAATGCCTACTTCTAATATATTTGTTATTGGTATAGCGTAGGCTTTTATATGTTGACTTCTCGTTATTGTGAACAAACGATAATTTATAGGCAAACATTTGTCCCAACTCTTATATGCCTACTTTATAGTATAGTAGAAAAAAAATGAAGCAATGCGTGATGCGATCTTCCATCACATCAATCTTTCCTATAATATTTTGAAGAACAAATTTTTCTTCGGAGAAATCGTATTGATTCTGACGAAGGAAGAGCAGAGGATGAAAAAAGAAATGTGAACGAAACTTTCTGTAAAAAGTATACTAATAAGTATAACAATTATTACAATTTACAGTCAAGATTTACCCACCCTCAGGTTAACTTGAAATTCTAAGAAACGTTTAAGATTATTAGTAGCGATAAGCCGGTGGTCCAGGTCTGGCTTTGACCGGGACCTAAAAAAAGACAAAAAAAAAAAAAAAAACCTATAAGATAAGAGCCGACTAACCACTTCGTATCTTTCTAGGACGTAGTGTTGCTCTACGCAGGACAAAGCACACCGCAGTTTGTGTAATTAACACTCCATATAGCCCTAAATGCCGTGTATACATACATACATACGTATACGTGTGTATTATATATACATAAACATGTGTACATATTTCTTTAAGAATTTTGACAATCTCGTTTCTTTCCGTTTCCCCATTTTCTTCGTTCCTTTTTCCGATCCAAGGCGATAATACGGTCGGCATAGAAATCCCACGATAACGACGAAGAACCAAGCTTTGGATTAGCTCGCAGGAAGGTACAACCTATTAATGTATACCGATATTTTTTCTCGATATCATCTGATCGTCGTATTATTAATTTCTTTTTTTTCTCCGTCTGATCTCAATATACGAAACTACGTCCTTCTATATTAGCTACGTATTAGTTTACATCACGCACTGTATAATATATAATAGGTGGACCTTTGTTTGATCAATTATGTATCAGAAGTCCGTTCCAATTTTTCCCTTTATTTTATTTATTTTCCTAGATATATTCGCTTTTTTATACTCGGCTCGTAGAAAATCTTTGAATAATGATTCTTCCTTCCTAAATCGATTGTTTTTTAGTAGGTATGTACGTTAAAGCGAGCAAAGGCACCGATTTCGTTGTATAGAGACTATAAGATGGGTATATGAGTCGAGGCATCTTTCATTAGACTTTTTACTTATTTATCTATTCTATGTTTCTTGCCGTCTCATTCTCGTTTTCTATGGATTCATATTATGCATGTAGGTATTTTATGTCCGTACATGTATACGTGGATGCATATACGTTTATTGCTCTTTTTTAACCGCCGTATCCGACGATCGGGGGAGGGGGGAGGGGGGGGGGGGGACCCGTGAGTCTCGTGAGTGGACAAAATTAATGGATTCCAAAAACTCGACGCGTGATGATCGAGGCTCGTGCGAGCCCCTGGTACATTCTGCCTAACTTTCAACACACGTCGTTCTTTTTATTTTTCTCCCAATTTTTGTTTCAACTTTCATTCTGTATCCATAAAAAAAACTTTGCACCGACTGAACGGAAGAGTGAAAATTATTGAAAAAAAAAAAAAAAAAAAATTAGTAAATAAATAAAACCGAAAAGTTAAGAGAAAAAATAAGAAAATTGAATGAATCATTTTTTTTTTTTTTGCACGGAGATAAATTTTGGAGTTTCATATTTTCGCACTTATTACAGAAACTTCGCCTCTGTATCGAAACTTGGGCGAAACTTGTTGGTCCTAAAACTCGTAAAAACTTATGTGAAATACACTTTAGCCGAGAGTCAAGCACGTGGTGAGGCGAGGGCGTTGGTTCCATGGGTAACGTGGCATTCCGTTGAAGAATGCCTGCTGTGTATGGAGAAAGGTGAAAGAGAAGGATAAAAAATATAGCTTGGAAAATGTTCTCCACCCGCTACATTTTTACGGTGTTTCAGGGTTGAAATCTGCTCGTCATCCCAGAGAACATCAATAGTTAATTCGAAATCCAGTTTTTCAACGAAGAATGATCTGCTTTACAGATATGAATAATGCATATAGGAGGCCCCCCCTCTATCCTGCAGTATACAGTAGGTATAGCTCGAATTTCTTCCCTAAAAATAAAAACTTGATTTCCAAATACATACATCGAGTATTCGCGCTTATGGATTTACATTGGAATTAGCCTCGTTAAGCTGCTTTCCAGAATAACCGTAAAAGTCAATTCCTGCGTAAAAGGCTATAAGAAGATCTGTCGTTTTTGCCATACGTTCATACGATTTGAAGTATAAGTGCATCGAGTGGAATGAAATAAAATAAAAAATTAAGAAAAATAAATAGTCTAGTGAAGTTGATGATTCGCGACAAATAATCATATTGTACTGAATTGAAACGTTTCTACGATACTGCAGCGCGAAGAGCAAATCGGAGTAGAGTAACTTTCACGCCTGTATAAGAGAACGCGAACGTAAACGTATAAACGCGGAGTGAAAAATGATTGAAAGTGTTTTGCTCACTGGGCCGTAGCGTGCTGTGGAGGCTGCGGAGGTTGTAACGGACCTGCAGCCACGGCGGGAGTTCGGATACCTATATACCTTCGCAAGTCGAGGCTATCAAGAGACTCGGTAGAGTCTCGCGCCAAGTACATTAAAAAGGAGCGCGTCGACGACAGAGTATCTTTACCGCGACGGCTGCTTTCCGGCGGAGTGGGGATAAAATGACGATCTCAGTAATCGTATTTATCAATCATATTGAATGATTTGCGCTTAATATTCGGAATGAGGATTCACTCAGCTTTAATTTGAGCCCAAAATCGACCCGATCGGTCCACGGAGAGCTGAGTTATGATCGTTTTTTCATTTGGTCGACGATTTTACACTATAACGTTTGAGTCCGAATTCACAATGGTCATCCAGCATGCCGTTCTATAAATAGCTTTAGTCAAAAGTTCCACGCCGTGCCGCTATACTAGAGTGTCCTCTCTGTCAGATAAAACTACATAGAGAGTGCTGTGAGTGGTTCTGCCGTCCATGGCGCATGCCCGGGCATATGGCCGTTATGGGAAATGTCGTGACAGATGAGAAATATGGTTCAAAGATTACGTGTATACGGGTAGCTTCATTTGCGAAACAAAGTTTGGAATTATTCAGAAGAAGTAGAAAATTGTTGAAATTATTCCCGGTGTCCTATACATGAACAATACATAATATCTACTCAATTATGATTCGCTTACCTGACAAGACTTTGAGGTTATGTGAAATCTGTTACATTAATCGTAATATTTTATCGATGATTATTGACAAAGCTGTTGACGTTTTGTAAATTCTCCAGGACCGGCTACGTCATAGTCTATGATAAACTATTTTCGCGCACAGACTAGCTTTTAAGGGGAGACTTCGATGAAATTTTAATAAAAACGATTTTAACGGTTTTCAAAATACTAAAAAAATTGTAATCAAAAATTCCCTGCATCAAATTTCAGATTATGGTAGTATGTGTATTGAAAAAAAAATTCAATCCTCTGAGTTGAAAGTGCATGCCCAAGAAACCTTTCGCAGAGACTTTTCTGTGCACCGCTGCCAAAAACTCCCTGCGGATGGCAGTATATGTACTGAAAGAAAATTTCAATCCTCTGAGTTGAGAGTGCATGCGCAAGAAACCTTTCGCAGAGACTTTTCTGTGCACCGCTGCCCAAAACTACTTGCAGATGGTAGTATGTGTATTAGGAAAAAATTTTAATCCTGTGAGTTGAGAGTGCATGCCTAAGAAACCTTTCGCAGAGACTTTTCTGTGCACCGCTGCCAAAAACTCCTTGTGGATGGCAGTATGTGTATTGAAAAAAAATTTTCATCCTCTGAGTTGAGAGTGTATGCGCAAGGAACCTTTCGCAGAGACTTTTCTGTGCACCGCTACCAAAAACTACTTGCAGATGGTAGTATGTGCATTGAGAAAAAATTTTAATCCTCTGAGTTGAGAGTGCATGCGCAAGAAACCTTTCGCAGAGACTTTTCTCTGCACCAATGCCAAAAACTCCTTGCGGATGGCAGTATGTGTATTGAAAAAAAATTTTAATGTAGAAGAATGATAGGAGAAAGTCACGAAATCTGTATAGTGAATAAAAAGTAAAAAGAACATAAAAAAATTGGAAGAGATATAGGAAAGAGGGGCGGGCCAGATGGGCATCCTTAAAAAAATTTCGTACTTCAAAATTGAAAAACGTTTCGAATTTCATTATTTACTTGCTCTAGTAAACTTAGAACACCAAATCAACTACACATCTTGACAACTTTCGGAAAGGTGGCAAAAATGGGTAAGGAAAAGTAACACAGTAGAACAGTAAAAAGTATTCCAAAGTAAATACGAGAATAAATTCAGAAGATTTTTCAATTTTGAAAAATTTCGACAATATTATAGGGTGCCCATTAGGGTGGATTGTTTTTTTTTCGTTCTTGTTTTTCATGGGCACACGAATAAAGTTATGAGGAATCAAAAAGAAAAAATCCGTGCAGAAACTTGACAACATTGGACAATATTTAGAGGTCGCTTTCTTTAAGTGTCCATTTTGCCCGCAGTTGCGAACTCTTCAGATGAGGGCATTCAACACTCGATATCAGTCAGACCATGGTTCTTCGGTGAAAATTTGGACATCCATTCCTTCAAATCTCTATTTGAAGCGTAAATTTCTTAGGGTGCCTAGTTTGCCCGCTCCTTCCCTACATAAATAATCTACCCAACGACACAGTCTGTTTGCTTCCCACTTGTCGGATGTGCGATGTGCTTAATGAAGCTATGTTGAATAAGATACAAACCGAAGAGATACAATTGCTAGCTCACGATACGGTTGATTGCCGTCCGTGTTTCAAGAAGAAGTTGCAAAAAATGTTGACTACGAATGACGAGGATAGTTCTCGAACTGCTGGGCTTGCCAGAATAATTACCATAAAAATAGGAGCAAAAATAATGATCAGACGTAATATTGATGTTACTTTAGGTCTCGTAAATGGTACAATTGGTAGAATTACATCGATATCACGAGCTATTGATACCAATGACGTAGAGACAGTACGGGTTGTCCTAGTAACAGGAGTCGAGCACATTATAGAGCGCGTTAACGTTAAGTTCGAGGCAATGGAAGGAGCTTTTGTTATCAGAAAACAATTTCCTATTTGCCTCAGTTATGGAATTACAATTCACAAGAGCCAGGGTCTGAGTTTAACGAATGCCGTTATCGATGCTGGTAATTCTGTTTTTTCTTCTGGACAAGTGTACGTTGCTCTTTCACGAGTAACTTCATTACAGGGATTGCATTTGATCAATTACGACCCTCATTCTGTATTAGCAGATACATCAGCTATTTTAGAGTACAACAGATTGAGACAAGAATATCGGCCGGACCTTGCGATGATGACTGCCACGTCGATACGTGCCCGGAAAGTTCAAGACCGCCAATGGTCTATTCCGAAAAATGTATCTACATGTCAAGACCTGATAGAAGAAAAAGACTACAATCGCACGTGGCAGATAAAAGGCTTTCAGAATGAAGATCATGTTTCTTGTTACGCCAACGCTACTATTCAGTGTATATTTCACTGTACCTACATGCGAGATTGTTTGTCCTCCCGAAACGAAAACGATGTTATGAGAATGTTGATTGATAGTTATAAAGAGTCACATGCACCAGGAAATGTTTTACCCGCTAGGAGACTTGCAGGTGAACAATTCACTTTGAATTTGCAGCAAGATGCGCCAGAATTCATAACCAGTCTTCTTTCGAAATGCGATGATTTACGAAAGATACTGGAACACGAATTAACCACAATAGTACGGTGCAATGACTGTGGCTATAGCAAAGCGATAACCGATGCGAGTTATATATTGCCACTCGCTTTGCCCACATCTCGTAAGAAAAATCCCACTTTATCGGAGATAATTAGTTCCAATTTTTCAGGGTGGAAAAGTGCCGAAGGATCAGTCTGCAATAGTTGTAGATCGGAAAATATACAAATAAAAACGAATGTATCATCGGTGAGCAGCTGTTTGATTATCCAGCTCATATTAACTTCCGTACAGGATGGACGGATAACGAAAATAACTGACTACAGTATAAAAGCTATTCCTACAGATAAACCAATATTCTGCGCAAAGAAATACAAGGTCAGTAGTGCAATATTCTATCATGGTCCAAGTACCGAAGAAGGCCATTATACTTGCATGCTACGAGATGGAAAATCTGCTTGGAAACATGTCGATGACGTTATAGTTACAAATCAGAAGTGGATAAAGAATGCTAAGGATGCTTACATATTTTTCTTACAACAGAACTGATTCCATCGATAAAAATGTGTAGATACACAATTATACTTTATTACTGATGTTCAAAATATGTCACAATGAGCAGCCACCATAGCGGTGCGTGCAAGTAATTCCGTTTGCATTGCCGGTCCCAAATCCAGATAATGAACGAAGGTTATTCGCAGCGCTAGACGATTCAGGAATGATGGACATTTATGTATATTTTATTTTTCATATTATGTAGACCAATATTCATGATTTCATGTCGCCGTGTTTCACAAATAATCAAATTTTTAAGCATTCTCCTTACAACAAACGTCACTACAGTAATTTATTTATTTGTTTAGTCATTTATTTATTCATCTATTTAATTAGTTATTTATGTATTTATTCATTCATTTGTTTATTCATGTATGTAAATCTCGCAGGGTCGCTCCCGTTATCCGAAAGTTAAGTTAAGAATTAGTCAAAATAGAACTAGAAATACGATACATTATATAATTTTTATATTATTATAATTCAGAACCGATGCTCAGAAAAGAATGGGGTAGACTGGGTACGGTTGAAACGCGGGGTCGGTTGAAGCAGCGTTAATAACTCAAAAACTAATATAGAGATAGTGGGGGGATACAAGGACAGAAAATAGCGGCTTTATTTACTGTTTATTTATTTACTTGATTTACTTTACTATCTTTATTAGTTTTTTGAGTTTTAGCGTTGTTTTAACCGACCCCGCGTTTTAACCGTACCCACTCTACCCTACAATGAACAGCAACTATAACCCTGTGTGCAAGTAACTCCGCCATTGTTGGTCCCAAGCCCGGATGAAAAAGGAGGAGGGTTGCACGCAGGGTTAACGTTGCTGGTATTATGGCTCAAAAGCCAGGATGACTTGATCGAAGATATTGTTTGCGAATTATCGATACTGAATTAAATTCGCAATATGTAATGCAATGCAAGTGTATTACAATTCATCGACTTCTTTTAGCGAACCAGTCGACGAATCTTATTAAGGAGTACCCTAGCGATTCGTTAATATTGTGGTTGTAATACGATTTTTCTAGTTCATTTAAAAATGAGGGCATACATACACACCCAATATAAAGAAAAGAGATCGCGTATCGTTGACAAATAAGCTAATAGTTAGTAGTTGAGTTCAAGTGGTAAAGATGTAATATTAAACATGTACAGTAAGAAAATAAAATGTATCCTATTCGTTACGAACGAGAAAAAATCAAATCAAATTCTACAAAAAGGAGTGAGATCCCCCAAAAAGCACCTCCGGTGCAAAAACCTTTCGCCAAGTACATTAATGTGACTATTAATACTCGTACAAAAAAAGATTCGAAATCATGGATGCTACTGCCAAGTACCTGTATCACATTTATTTTTTATTATTCACTACAGAACTATGGAAATTAGATACTATTATTGCCTGGACGTAGCGCCGAGTACTTACCCCTCAATTTATGTCGATCGCGTTATTGAGACTCAACGTAGTTTTTCTAATCAAGGTAAAACCACATTTCAAAAAATTAAACATTTCAAAATTATATAAAAAAAAAAAAAAAATTAATTTGGAGGTAGTGGGACTTGGCGGGCCTTTCGTAGAATCCTATAGTGTTATGAAATATCAGCCCGCCAAGTACCACGTACTCCAAATTAATTTTTTTTTTTTTTTTATATAATTTTGAAATGTTTAATTTTTTGAAATGTGGTTTTACCTTGATTAGAAAAACTACGTTGAGTCTCAATAACGCGATCGACATAAATTGAGGGGTAAGTACTCGGCGCTACGTCCAGGCAATAATAGTATCTAATTTCCATAGTTCTGTAGTGAATAATAAAAAATAAATGTGATACAGGTACTTGGCAGTAGCATCCATGATTTCGAATCTTTTTTTGTACGAGTATTAATAGTCACATTAATGTACTTGGCGAAAGGTTTTTGCACCGGAGGTGCTTTTTGGGGGATATTATATATAATACTGCATATCTGTATCCTCATCTGGATATTTATATTATATATAATACTGCATATCTGTATCCTCAACTGAATATTTATATTATATATAATACTGCATATCTGTATCCTCATCTGAATATTTATATTATATATAATACTGCATATCTGTATCCTCATCTGAATATTTATATTATATATAATATCATATCCTCAACTGAATATTTATATTAAGGGGGGACAGTACTGAAAATTAAAAAAAAAAACATATTTTACTTTTGCACTACTCAAAATGCTTCAATCAAAAATCGCCTCCAGCAGTTTTTAGATATTAGTAATATGTATATTGGAAAAAAATATAAACCTTCTGCGATGAAAGTGTATGCGCAAGAAACGTTTCGCAGAAGATTTCCTTCGAACCACTGCGAAAGGTTCCTTGCGCATACACTTTCATCGCAGAAGGTTTATATTTTTTTCGAATACACATACTACTGATATCTAAAAACTGCTGGAGGCGATTTATGATTGAATCATTTTGAGTAGCGGAAAAAATGAAAAAATATTTTTTTACAAATTTTCAGTACTGTCCCCCCTTAAATATAATACTGCATATCTGTATCCTCATCTGAATATTTATATTATATATAATACTGCATATCTGTATCCTGAACTGAATATCTATATTATATATAATACTGCATATCTGTATCCTCAACTGAATATTTATATTAAATATAATACTGCATATCTGTATCCTCATCTGAATATTTATATTATATATGATACTGCATATCTGTATCCTCAACTGAATATTTTAATATTTTCAAGCAAAATTCACTTTTGAACCAGAGAATTACGGAAATCGGCGATCAAAAATTCAAAACTTCTTATTCGTAGCTCGTATGTATCCTGATTGTCAAGCAATCGAACTAGTAACAAGCTGCGTACACGTTTTTTATCGAGGGAAAGACTTTGACTGCATTTTCATGCAAAATTCACTTTTGAAGCAGAGAATTAGGGAAATCGGGGATCAAAAATTGAATTCTCTTTAATCATAGCTTGTATGTATCCTGATTGTCAAGCAATCGAACTAGTAACAAGCTGCGTACACGTTTTTTATCGAAGGAAAGACTTTGACTGCATTTTCATGCAAAATTCACTTTTGAAGCAGAGAATTAGGGAAATCGGGGATCAAAAATTGAATTCCCTTTAATCATAGCTTGTATGTATCCTGATTGTCAAGCAATCGAACTAGTAACAAGCTGCGTACACGTTTTTTATCGAGGGAAAGACTTTGACTGCGATTTCATGAAAAATTCTGTTTTAAAGCAGAGAATTAGGGGAATCGGGGATCAAAAATTGAAAACCCTTTATTCATAGCTCGTATGTATGCTGATTCTCAAGCAATCGAATGAGAAATAAGCTGCGTACACGTTTTTTATCGAAGGAAAGACTTTGACTGCATTTTCATGCAAAATTCACTTTTGAACCAGAGAATTAGGGAAATCGAGGCTCAAAAATTGAATTTCCATTATTCATAGCTTGTATGTGTCCTGATTCTCAAGCAATCGAATAAGAAACAAGCTGCGTACACGTTTTTTATCAAGGGAAAGACTTTGACTGCGATTTCATGGAAAATTCTGTTTTAAAACAGAGAATTAGGGGAATCGGGGATCGAAAATTAAAAACCCTTTATTCGTAGCTGGTATGTATCCTGATTGTCAAGCAATCGAACAAGAAACAAGCTGCGTACACGTTTTTTATCAAGGGAAAGACTTTGACTGCATTTTCATGCAAAATTCACTTTTGAAGCAGAGAATTAGGGAAATCGGGGATCAAAAATTGAATTCCCTTTATTCATAGCTTGTATGTATCCTGATTGTCAAGCAATCGAACAAGAAACACGCTGCGTACACGTTTTTTATCGAGGGAAAGACTTCGACTGCATTTTCAAGCAAAATTCACTTTTGAACCAGAGAATTAGGGAAATCGGGGATCAAAAATTAAAAACCCTTTATTCGTAGCTGGTATGTATCCTGATTGTCAAGCAATCGAACAAGAAACACGCTGCGTACACGTTTTTTATCGAGGGAAAGACTTTGACTGCATTTTCAAGCAAAATTCACTTTTGAACCAGAGAATTAGGGAAATCGGGGATCAAAAATCAAAAACCCTTTATTCGTAGCTGGTATATATCCTGATTGTCAAGCAATCGAACAAGAAACAAGCTGCGTACACGTTTTTTATCGAGGGAAAGACTTCGACTGCATTTTCAAGCAAAATTCACTTTTGAACCAGAGAATTAGGGAAATCGGGGATCAAAAATCAAAAACCCTTTATTCGTAGCTGGTATATATCCTGATTGTCAAGCAATCGAACAAGAAACAAGCTGCGTACACGTTTTTTATCGAGGGAAAGACTTCGACTGCATTTTCAAGCAAAATTCACTTTTGAAGCAGAGAATTAGGGAAATCGGGGATCAAAAATTGAATTCCCTTTATTCATAGCTTGTATGTATCCTGATTGTCAAGCAATCGAACAAGAAACACGCTGCGTACACGTTTTTTATCGAGGGAAAGACTTCGACTGCATTTTCAAGCAAAATTCACTTTTGAACCAGAGAATTAGGGAAATCGGGGATCAAAAATTAAAAACCCTTTATTCGTAGCTGGTATGTATCCTGATTGTCAAGCAATCGAACAAGAAACACGCTGCGTACACGTTTTTTATCGAGGGAAAGACTTTGACTGCATTTTCAAGCAAAATTCACTTTTGAACCAGAGAATTAGGGAAATCGGGGATCAAAAATCAAAAACCCTTTATTCGTAGCTGGTATATATCCTGATTGTCAAGCAATCGAACAAGAAACAAGCTGCGTACACGTTTTTTATCGAGGGAAAGACTTCGACTGCATTTTCAAGCAAAATTCACTTTTGAACCAGAGAATTAGGGAAATCGGGGATCAAAAATCAAAAACCCTTTATTCGTAGCTGGTATATATCCTGATTGTCAAGCAATCGAACAAGAAACAAGCTGCGTACACGTTTTTTATCGAGGGAAAGACTTCGACTGCATTTTCAAGCAAAATTCACTTTTGAACCAGAGAATTAGGGGAATCGGGGATCAAAAATTGAAAACCCTTTATTCATAGCTCGTATGTATGCTGATTCTCAAGCAATCGAATGAGAAATAAGCTGCGTACACGTTTTTTATCAAGGGAAAGACTTTGACTGCATTTTCATGCAAAATTCACTTTTGAAGCAGAGAATTAGGGAAATCGGGGATCAAAAATTGAATTCCCTTTATTCATAGCTTGTATGTATCCTGATTGTCAAGCAATCGAACAAGAAACACGCTGCGTACACGTTTTTTATCGAGGGAAAGACTTCGACTGCATTTTCGAGCAAAATTCACTTTTGAACCAGAGAATTAGGGAAATCGGGGATCAAAAATTAAAAACCCTTTATTCGTAGCTGGTATGTATCCTGATTGTCAAGCAATCGAACAAGAAACACGCTGCGTACACGTTTTTTATCGAGGGAAAGACTTTGACTGCATTTTCAAGCAAAATTCACTTTTGAACCAGAGAATTAGGGAAATCGGCGATCAAAAATTCAAAACTTCTTAATCGTAGCTCGTATGTATCCTGATTGTCAAGCAATCGAACTAGTAACAAGCTGCGTACACGTTTTTTATCGAAGGAAAGACTTTGACTGCATTTTCATGCAAAATTCACTTTTGAAGCAGAGAATTAGGGAAATCGGGGATGAAAAATTGAATTCCCTTTAATCATAGCTTGTATGTATCCTGATTCTCAAGCAATCGAATAAGAAACAAGCTGCGTACACGTTTTTCATCGAGGGAAAGACTTTGACTGCATTTTCATGCAAAATTCACTTTTGAAGCAGAGAATTAGGGGAATCGGGGATCAAAAATTAAAAACCCTTTATTCATAGCTCGTATGTATGCTGATTCTCAAGCAATCGAATAAGAAACAAGCTGCGTACACGTTTTTCATCGAGGGAAAGACTTTGACTGCGATTTCATGAAAAATTCTGTTTTCAACCAGAGAATTAGGGGAATCGGGGATCAAAAATTGAATTCCCTTTATTCGTAGCTGGTATATATCCTGATTGTCAAGCAATCGAACAAGAAACAAGCTGCGTACACGTTTTTTATCGAGGGAAAGACTTTGACTGCGATTTCATGAAAAATTCTGTTTTAAAGCAGAGAATTAGGGGAATCGGGGATCAAAAATTGAAAACCCTTTATTCATAGCTCGTATGTATGCTGATTCTCAAGCAATCGAATGAGAAATAAGCTGCGTACACGTTATTTATCGAAGGAAAGACTTTGACTGCATTTTCATGCAAAATTCACTTTTGAACCAGAGAATTAGGGAAATCGAGGCTCAAAAATTGAATTTCCATTATTCATAGCTTGTATGTGTCCTGATTCTCAAGCAATCGAATAAGAAACAAGCTGCGTACACGTTTTTTATCAAGGGAAAGACTTTGACTGCATTTTCATGCAAAATTCACTTTTGAAGCAGAGAATTAGGGAAATCGGGGATCAAAAATTGAATTCCCTTTATTCATAGCTTGTATGTATCCTGATTGTCAAGCAATCGAACAAGAAACACGCTGCGTACACGTTTTTTATCGAGGGAAAGACTTCGACTGCATTTTCAAGCAAAATTCACTTTTGAACCAGAGAATTAGGGAAATCGGGGATCAAAAATTAAAAACCCTTTATTCGTAGCTGGTATGTATCCTGATTGTCAAGCAATCGAACAAGAAACAAGCTGCGTACACGTTTTTTATCAAGGGAAAGACTTTGACTGCATTTTCATGCAAAATTCACTTTTGAAGCAGAGAATTAGGGAAATCGGGGATCAAAAATTGAATTCCCTTTATTCATAGCTTGTATGTATCCTGATTGTCAAGCAATCGAACAAGAAACACGCTGCGTACACGTTTTTTATCGAGGGAAAGACTTCGACTGCATTTTCAAGCAAAATTCACTTTTGAACCAGAGAATTAGGGAAATCGGGGATCAAAAATTAAAAACCCTTTATTCGTAGCTGGTATGTATCCTGATTGTCAAGCAATCGAACAAGAAACACGCTGCGTACACGTTTTTTATCAAGGGAAAGACTTTGACTGCATTTTCAAGCAAAATTCACTTTTGAACCAGAGAATTAGGGAAATCGGGGATCAAAAATCAAAAACCCTTTATTCGTAGCTGGTATATATCCTGATTGTCAAGCAATCGAACAAGAAACAAGCTGCGTACACGTTTTTTATCGAGGGAAAGACTTCGACTGCATTTTCAAGCAAAATTCACTTTTGAACCAGAGAATTAGGGAAATCGGGGATCAAAAATCAAAAACCCTTTATTCGTAGCTGGTATATATCCTGATTGTCAAGCAATCGAACAAGAAACAAGCTGCGTACACGTTTTTTATCGAGGGAAAGACTTCGACTGCATTTTCAAGCAAAATTCACTTTTGAACCAGAGAATTAGGGGAATCGGGGATCAAAAATTGAAAACCCTTTATTCATAGCTCGTATGTATGCTGATTCTCAAGCAATCGAATGAGAAATAAGCTGCGTACACGTTTTTTATCAAGGGAAAGACTTTGACTGCATTTTCATGCAAAATTCACTTTTGAAGCAGAGAATTAGGGAAATCGGGGATCAAAAATTGAATTCCCTTTATTCATAGCTTGTATGTATCCTGATTGTCAAGCAATCGAACAAGAAACACGCTGCGTACACGTTTTTTATCGAGGGAAAGACTTCGACTGCATTTTCAAGCAAAATTCACTTTTGAACCAGAGAATTAGGGAAATCGGGGATCAAAAATTAAAAACCCTTTATTCGTAGCTGGTATGTATCCTGATTGTCAAGCAATCGAACAAGAAACACGCTGCGTACACGTTTTTTATCGAGGGAAAGACTTTGACTGCATTTTCAAGCAAAATTCACTTTTGAACCAGAGAATTAGGGAAATCGGCGATCAAAAATTCAAAACTTCTTAATCGTAGCTCGTATGTATCCTGATTGTCAAGCAATCGAACTAGTAACAAGCTGCGTACACGTTTTTTATCGAAGGAAAGACTTTGACTGCATTTTCATGCAAAATTCACTTTTGAAGCAGAGAATTAGGGAAATCGGGGATGAAAAATTGAATTCCCTTTAATCATAGCTTGTATGTATCCTGATTCTCAAGCAATCGAATAAGAAACAAGCTGCGTACACGTTTTTCATCGAGGGAAAGACTTTGACTGCATTTTCATGCAAAATTCACTTTTGAAGCAGAGAATTAGGGGAATCGGGGATCAAAAATTAAAAACCCTTTATTCATAGCTCGTATGTATGCTGATTCTCAAGCAATCGAATAAGAAACAAGCTGCGTACACGTTTTTCATCGAGGGAAAGACTTTGACTGCGATTTCATGAAAAATTCTGTTTTCAACCAGAGAATTAGGGGAATCGGGGATCAAAAATTGAATTCCCTTTATTCGTAGCTGGTATATATCCTGATTGTCAAGCAATCGAACAAGAAACAAGCTGCGTACACGTTTTTTATCGAGGGAAAGACTTTGACTGCGATTTCATGAAAAATTCTGTTTTAAAGCAGAGAATTAGGGGAATCGGGGATCAAAAATTGAAAACCCTTTATTCATAGCTCGTATGTATGCTGATTCTCAAGCAATCGAATGAGAAATAAGCTGCGTACACGTTATTTATCGAAGGAAAGACTTTGACTGCATTTTCATGCAAAATTCACTTTTGAACCAGAGAATTAGGGAAATCGAGGCTCAAAAATTGAATTTCCATTATTCATAGCTTGTATGTGTCCTGATTCTCAAGCAATCGAATAAGAAACAAGCTGCGTACACGTTTTTTATCAAGGGAAAGACTTTGACTGCATTTTCATGCAAAATTCACTTTTGAAGCAGAGAATTAGGGAAATCGGGGATCAAAAATTGAATTCCCTTTATTCATAGCTTGTATGTATCCTGATTGTCAAGCAATCGAACAAGAAACACGCTGCGTACACGTTTTTTATCGAGGGAAAGACTTCGACTGCATTTTCAAGCAAAATTCACTTTTGAACCAGAGAATTAGGGAAATCGGGGATCAAAAATTAAAAACCCTTTATTCGTAGCTGGTATGTATCCTGATTGTCAAGCAATCGAACAAGAAACACGCTGCGTACACGTTTTTTATCGAGGGAAAGACTTTGACTGCGATTTCATGAAAAATTCTGTTTTAAAGCAGAGAATTAGGGGAATCGGGGATCAAAAATTGAAAACCCTTTATTCATAGCTTGTATGTGTCCTGATTCTCAAGCAATCGAATAAGAAACAAGCTGCGTACACGTTTTTTATCAAGGGAAAGACTTTGACTGCATTTTCATGCAAAATTCACTTTTGAAGCAGAGAATTAGGGAAATCGGGGATCGAAAATTGAATTCCCTTTATTCATAGCTTGTATGTATCCTGATTGTCAAGCAATCGAACAAGAAACACGCTGCGTATACGTTTTTTATCGAGGGAAAGACTTTGACTGCATTTTCAAGCAAAATTCACTTTTGAACCAGAGAATTAGGGAAATCGGCGATCAAAAATTCAAAACTTCTTATTCGTAGCTCGTATGTATCCTGATTGTCAAGCAATCGAACTAGTAACAAGCTGCGTACACGTTTTTTATCGAAGGAAAGACTTTGACTGCATTTTCATGCAAAATTCACTTTTGAAGCAGAGAATTAGGGAAATCGGGGATCAAAAATTGAATTCCCTTTAATCATAGCTTGTATGTATCCTGATTCTCAAGCAATCGAATAAGAAACAAGCTGCGTACACGTTTTTCATCGAGGGAAAGACTTTGACTGCATTTTCATGCAAAATTCACTTTTGAAGCAGAGAATTAGGGGAATCGGGGATCAAAAATTAAAAACCCTTTATTCATAGCTCGTATGTATGCTGATTTTCAAGCAATCGAATAAGAAACAAGCTGCGTACACGTTTTTTATCGAGGGAAAGACTTTGACTGCTTTTTCATGCGAAAATTCACTTTTGAACCAGAGAATTAGGGAAATCGGGGATCAAAAATTAAAAACCCTTCATTCGTAGCTGGTATGTATCCTGATTGTCAAGCAATCGAACAAGAAACAAGCTGCGTACACGTTTTTTATCGAGGGAAAGACTTTGACTGCATTTTCAAGCAAAATTCACTTTCGAACCAGAGAATTAGGGAAATCGGGGATCAAAAATTGAATTCCCTTTAATCATAGCTTGTATGTATCCTGATTCTCAAGCAATCGAATAAGAAACAAGCTGCGTACACGTTTTTCATCGAGGGAAAGACTTTGACTGCATTTTCATGCAAAATTCACTTTTGAAGCAGAGAATTAGGGGAATCGGGGATCAAAAATTAAAAACCCTTTATTCATAGCTCGTATGTATGCTGATTCTCAAGCAATCGAATAAGAAACAAGCTGCGTACACGTTTTTCATCGAGGGAAAGACTTTGACTGCGATTTCATGAAAAATTCTGTTTTCAACCAGAGAATTAGGGGAATCGGGGATCAAAAATTGAATTCCCTTTATTCGTAGCTGGTATATATCCTGATTGTCAAGCAATCGAACAAGAAACAAGCTGCGTACACGTTTTTTATCGAGGGAAAGACTTTGACTGCGATTTCATGAAAAATTCTGTTTTAAAGCAGAGAATTAGGGGAATCGGGGATCAAAAATTGAAAACCCTTTATTCATAGCTCGTATGTATGCTGATTCTCAAGCAATCGAATGAGAAATAAGCTGCGTACACGTTATTTATCGAAGGAAAGACTTTGACTGCATTTTCATGCAAAATTCACTTTTGAACCAGAGAATTAGGGAAATCGAGGCTCAAAAATTGAATTTCCATTATTCATAGCTTGTATGTGTCCTGATTCTCAAGCAATCGAATAAGAAACAAGCTGCGTACACGTTTTTTATCAAGGGAAAGACTTTGACTGCATTTTCATGCAAAATTCACTTTTGAAGCAGAGAATTAGGGAAATCGGGGATCAAAAATTGAATTCCCTTTATTCATAGCTTGTATGTATCCTGATTGTCAAGCAATCGAACAAGAAACACGCTGCGTACACGTTTTTTATCGAGGGAAAGACTTCGACTGCATTTTCAAGCAAAATTCACTTTTGAACCAGAGAATTAGGGAAATCGGGGATCAAAAATTAAAAACCCTTTATTCGTAGCTGGTATGTATCCTGATTGTCAAGCAATCGAACAAGAAACAAGCTGCGTACACGTTTTTTATCAAGGGAAAGACTTTGACTGCATTTTCATGCAAAATTCACTTTTGAAGCAGAGAATTAGGGAAATCGGGGATCAAAAATTGAATTCCCTTTATTCATAGCTTGTATGTATCCTGATTGTCAAGCAATCGAACAAGAAACACGCTGCGTACACGTTTTTTATCGAGGGAAAGACTTCGACTGCATTTTCAAGCAAAATTCACTTTTGAACCAGAGAATTAGGGAAATCGGGGATCAAAAATTAAAAACCCTTTATTCGTAGCTGGTATGTATCCTGATTGTCAAGCAATCGAACAAGAAACACGCTGCGTACACGTTTTTTATCGAGGGAAAGACTTTGACTGCATTTTCAAGCAAAATTCACTTTTGAACCAGAGAATTAGGGAAATCGGGGATCAAAAATCAAAAACCCTTTATTCGTAGCTGGTATATATCCTGATTGTCAAGCAATCGAACAAGAAACAAGCTGCGTACACGTTTTTTATCGAGGGAAAGACTTCGACTGCATTTTCAAGCAAAATTCACTTTTGAACCAGAGAATTAGGGAAATCGGGGATCAAAAATCAAAAACCCTTTATTCGTAGCTGGTATATATCCTGATTGTCAAGCAATCGAACAAGAAACAAGCTGCGTACACGTTTTTTATCGAGGGAAAGACTTCGACTGCATTTTCAAGCAAAATTCACTTTTGAACCAGAGAATTAGGGGAATCGGGGATCAAAAATTGAAAACCCTTTATTCATAGCTCGTATGTATGCTGATTCTCAAGCAATCGAATGAGAAATAAGCTGCGTACACGTTTTTTATCAAGGGAAAGACTTTGACTGCATTTTCATGCAAAATTCACTTTTGAAGCAGAGAATTAGGGAAATCGGGGATCAAAAATTGAATTCCCTTTATTCATAGCTTGTATGTATCCTGATTGTCAAGCAATCGAACAAGAAACACGCTGCGTACACGTTTTTTATCGAGGGAAAGACTTCGACTGCATTTTCAAGCAAAATTCACTTTTGAACCAGAGAATTAGGGAAATCGGGGATCAAAAATTAAAAACCCTTTATTCGTAGCTGGTATGTATCCTGATTGTCAAGCAATCGAACAAGAAACACGCTGCGTACACGTTTTTTATCGAGGGAAAGACTTTGACTGCATTTTCAAGCAAAATTCACTTTTGAACCAGAGAATTAGGGAAATCGGCGATCAAAAATTCAAAACTTCTTAATCGTAGCTCGTATGTATCCTGATTGTCAAGCAATCGAACTAGTAACAAGCTGCGTACACGTTTTTTATCGAAGGAAAGACTTTGACTGCATTTTCATGCAAAATTCACTTTTGAAGCAGAGAATTAGGGAAATCGGGGATGAAAAATTGAATTCCCTTTAATCATAGCTTGTATGTATCCTGATTCTCAAGCAATCGAATAAGAAACAAGCTGCGTACACGTTTTTCATCGAGGGAAAGACTTTGACTGCATTTTCATGCAAAATTCACTTTTGAAGCAGAGAATTAGGGGAATCGGGGATCAAAAATTAAAAACCCTTTATTCATAGCTCGTATGTATGCTGATTCTCAAGCAATCGAATAAGAAACAAGCTGCGTACACGTTTTTCATCGAGGGAAAGACTTTGACTGCGATTTCATGAAAAATTCTGTTTTCAACCAGAGAATTAGGGGAATCGGGGATCAAAAATTGAATTCCCTTTATTCGTAGCTGGTATATATCCTGATTGTCAAGCAATCGAACAAGAAACAAGCTGCGTACACGTTTTTTATCGAGGGAAAGACTTTGACTGCGATTTCATGAAAAATTCTGTTTTAAAGCAGAGAATTAGGGGAATCGGGGATCAAAAATTGAAAACCCTTTATTCATAGCTCGTATGTATGCTGATTCTCAAGCAATCGAATGAGAAATAAGCTGCGTACACGTTATTTATCGAAGGAAAGACTTTGACTGCATTTTCATGCAAAATTCACTTTTGAACCAGAGAATTAGGGAAATCGAGGCTCAAAAATTGAATTTCCATTATTCATAGCTTGTATGTGTCCTGATTCTCAAGCAATCGAATAAGAAACAAGCTGCGTACACGTTTTTCATCGAGGGAAAGACTTTGACTGCGATTTCATGAAAAATTCTGTTTTCAACCAGAGAATTAGGGGAATCGGGGATCAAAAATTGAATTCCCTTTATTCGTAGCTGGTATATATCCTGATTGTCAAGCAATCGAACAAGAAACAAGCTGCGTACACGTTTTTTATCGAGGGAAAGACTTTGACTGCGATTTCATGAAAAATTCTGTTTTAAAGCAGAGAATTAGGGGAATCGGGGATCAAAAATTGAAAACCCTTTATTCATAGCTCGTATGTATGCTGATTCTCAAGCAATCGAATGAGAAATAAGCTGCGTACACGTTATTTATCGAAGGAAAGACTTTGACTGCATTTTCATGCAAAATTCACTTTTGAACCAGAGAATTAGGGAAATCGAGGCTCAAAAATTGAATTTCCATTATTCATAGCTTGTATGTGTCCTGATTCTCAAGCAATCGAATAAGAAACAAGCTGCGTACACGTTTTTTATCAAGGGAAAGACTTTGACTGCATTTTCATGCAAAATTCACTTTTGAAGCAGAGAATTAGGGAAATCGGGGATCAAAAATTGAATTCCCTTTATTCATAGCTTGTATGTATCCTGATTGTCAAGCAATCGAACAAGAAACACGCTGCGTACACGTTTTTTATCGAGGGAAAGACTTCGACTGCATTTTCAAGCAAAATTCACTTTTGAACCAGAGAATTAGGGAAATCGGGGATCAAAAATTAAAAACCCTTTATTCGTAGCTGGTATGTATCCTGATTGTCAAGCAATCGAACAAGAAACACGCTGCGTACACGTTTTTTATCGAGGGAAAGACTTTGACTGCGATTTCATGAAAAATTCTGTTTTAAAGCAGAGAATTAGGGGAATCGGGGATCAAAAATTGAAAACCCTTTATTCATAGCTTGTATGTGTCCTGATTCTCAAGCAATCGAATAAGAAACAAGCTGCGTACACGTTTTTTATCAAGGGAAAGACTTTGACTGCATTTTCATGCAAAATTCACTTTTGAAGCAGAGAATTAGGGAAATCGGGGATCGAAAATTGAATTCCCTTTATTCATAGCTTGTATGTATCCTGATTGTCAAGCAATCGAACAAGAAACACGCTGCGTATACGTTTTTTATCGAGGGAAAGACTTTGACTGCATTTTCAAGCAAAATTCACTTTTGAACCAGAGAATTAGGGAAATCGGCGATCAAAAATTCAAAACTTCTTATTCGTAGCTCGTATGTATCCTGATTGTCAAGCAATCGAACTAGTAACAAGCTGCGTACACGTTTTTTATCGAAGGAAAGACTTTGACTGCATTTTCATGCAAAATTCACTTTTGAAGCAGAGAATTAGGGAAATCGGGGATCAAAAATTGAATTCCCTTTAATCATAGCTTGTATGTATCCTGATTCTCAAGCAATCGAATAAGAAACAAGCTGCGTACACGTTTTTCATCGAGGGAAAGACTTTGACTGCATTTTCATGCAAAATTCACTTTTGAAGCAGAGAATTAGGGGAATCGGGGATCAAAAATTAAAAACCCTTTATTCATAGCTCGTATGTATGCTGATTTTCAAGCAATCGAATAAGAAACAAGCTGCGTACACGTTTTTTATCGAGGGAAAGACTTTGACTGCTTTTTCATGCGAAAATTCACTTTTGAACCAGAGAATTAGGGAAATCGGGGATCAAAAATTAAAAACCCTTCATTCGTAGCTGGTATGTATCCTGATTGTCAAGCAATCGAACAAGAAACAAGCTGCGTACACGTTTTTTATCGAGGGAAAGACTTTGACTGCATTTTCAAGCAAAATTCACTTTCGAACCAGAGAATTAGGGAAATCGGGGATCAAAAATTGAATTCCCTTTAATCATAGCTTGTATGTATCCTGATTCTCAAGCAATCGAATAAGAAACAAGCTGCGTACACGTTTTTCATCGAGGGAAAGACTTTGACTGCATTTTCATGCAAAATTCACTTTTGAAGCAGAGAATTAGGGGAATCGGGGATCAAAAATTAAAAACCCTTTATTCATAGCTCGTATGTATGCTGATTTTCAAGCAATCGAATAAGAAACAAGCTGCGTACACGTTTTTTATCGAGGGAAAGACTTTGACTGCTTTTTCATGCGAAAATTCACTTTTGAACCAGAGAATTAGGGAAATCGGGGATCAAAAATTAAAAACCCTTCATTCGTAGCTGGTATGTATCCTGATTGTCAAGCAATCGAACAAGAAACAAGCTGCGTACACGTTTTTTATCGAGGGAAAGACTTTGACTGCATTTTCAAGCAAAATTCACTTTCGAACCAGAGAATTAGGGAAATCTGGGATCCAAAATTAAATACCCTTTATTCATAGCTTGTATGCCCTAGTAGCAAAATGATTCAAGTCTGCTCGCAGTCTTACTGCAGGTCTTCTGCAGATCTTACTGAAGACCACTAGTGGACTACTTCCACATTTGAGTGTGGGGCTGACATCAGATACTTCAGTGCAGATCTTATGAGATTCTTCAGTGCAGAATCGTATTAGATAAAAATGTCAGTTAAATATAAATACGGTCTTTCGATTGTATATGGTTTTTGTCTACGTATTTTATACGGATATATCCGAACGGATATCCGAGATACAATACGTTGCAAAAATCCATATATATACAAGCGGAATAGGACGGGATTTATTTATCAGGAATTCTACCAGGGTTATTCTGCAGAGTGCCAGTTATTCTGCAGAGTGCTAGTAGATCGCTTAAGTTTCTTCTCCATTTCAATCCCGCTCACCAATATACAGCTTCAGGATTAAAGTGAAAAACTAATGTTGGAAAAATATCTGAACTGTTGCTTGAGACGATACTATTATGTTCAAATTTGAGCGATAATTCAAACATTTATTTCAAGTGGAGGTATTCAACTTCAATTCTGTGAGCTTACGCAGCTTCTCAAGCTTACCACTAAGCTTACATATTATTAGTTTCAATGAAAGTCTTCTAGAAATATCTTGCAAAATAGTTATATTTATTGCATAACCGAAATTTGGGACCACCCTATATAGTGTTGGCTCTTTTTACGTCCATTTCACGTAAAAAAAAAGTTTCGATAGTTTTGAAAAATTCAAATTCAGAAAACGTCAAATTCCGGTCGGTTTTTCCTAGAAATTCCCTCATATCTCTTCAACCAGGTGAGTCCCGTGACTTTTCTTTACACGGAAATTTGCGGGAAAAATAGCCGCATTTTATGATGAAAAATGGACCCCACAAAAGTTTGGGGAACGAGATCAATATCGCATTTTTCGCGTTTTTTTCACCATCAACTGAGAATCGACTTTGTCTCGCGGCAACATCGGAAAGTACATCAAATTACAAAACTATTGACCCACTTGATTTTCAGGCGCGGACATGTAGTTTGGGAGCTACAGCGATTTGAAAAAAATAATTCAAAATTTGTGAATCGGTGTTATCTCGCGGCAACATCAAGAGACTCGGTAGAGTCTCGCGCCAAGTACATTAAAAAAAATTTTTTTTCAAGCGCGAGACTCAACGAGTCTATATACCCGAGAGGCAGCTACCCTAACCTATACCGCAAACTAGTATCGTCGTTTTCTTTCACCTCACAATATACACAGATTGAAACTAATTTAATCTAGGATGTGGGCATGAAAAGCTTTCATTTGAGCCTTAGATCGATTAAATCGGTGTCCGAAGTGCTGAGATATGATTAACTACAAATTCTGATACCCCGTTTCGTTGTAAAATTTTTCGTTTTCGTTTTCGTCGTCGTCAGACCAAGATTCACATTCAAACCATTCCCATGCAATCACTAGACGGGAAAATCCACACAAAAGTTGTAGAGTGACGTCAGTACGAGATAGTTCCGACGTAGATAGCGCCAGTATCGCAGACAGAAACCGTCTCCTACATAGACATAGAGCATGGACTGCGCATTCCCTGTACAGCCTATGGTAACGCCAAAAGTGAAGAAGAAGGGTAACACACGCGGCCAAATCTGTCTCTTTCTATGCATTTGACGTTGTTGGTTAGAAAGAAACAGATTTGGCCGCGTGTATATGCTGTCTCTTTCTACCGACCGAGCGATTTTCGGCCCGAATGCGCAGTCCATGCTCTATGTCTATGGTCTCCTACACTAGCAGACGCGTATTGTCATTTCATGTTTTTAAATCCCAATCATAAAGGAAATAAGAGAAATACGAGCAATGCTTAATACAAAATTTGAACGTACAAAAACTAGTGAATACCCACCGCAAGCCCCTCGGGTGCCAAGACCTTACGCCAAGTACATTAATGTGATAGTCACCAATAAAAATGTTTCGATAGGTTAATCTTAAATCCTACGATCTCGAGCTTTTGAGGTTATGCGAATCGGCTGACGTGTAAAATTCATGGTGATAAATAAAATAACAATTATAAACGGACAAGACTGTCAGATGAATATTAACTGATTTATGAATGCAATTATCAGAAGAAACGGTTTTTTCGGTTCAATTGTTTAGCAAGTTATCGCCTGAGAAAGTCTGACAGGAGAAAATCAAGAGAAAATGTTGAAGTAGAAAAATATGAGGATAGCATTATTCGATATAGGGAACGGCAAGGAGCCAGACCAATAAAGCCGAGTTCAAGCGTTGGATTGCAACGAATTTTACTTCAAGCTCCATGTTAAGCTCATCCCCGAAGGCTCGTCTGCTGAGACTCAAATTGTGAGTCAACGTTATACGTAGGATCCCGACGAGTCCTATAATCTAACTCCGTATCATCTAGTCAAAACGAGATTTTCAGGCGACGTTGTTTGTTGGACTCCGATAGGCTTTATTCTACACTCCACGTCAACGTAGTGCCTTGACCTTCGGTGGAGATAATTTTTTAATCCATAATGTATATTAATAATTTAATGTCAAATTTCAATAAATTTGTTACATTTTGGTATGCAACCTGTGTCTATATGTTCGACTCTATTAAGCTTTCTCCAAATTAAGATTAGTGCTATCACGACAAATGGAATGAAATTACTTATTTATGGATTATTTAATTTTGTAGCGGGTCGCCATATAAGACGAGAGGATGATGAGAGAAAACGCTTGGGTTGCAAAGTATCAGGATAGTGTTATTTGATACGAGAAACGGCAAAAGTCAGACGAAGAGAGCAGAATGCGGGTGTTTGACTTCATAAATTTCCATTTTATGCTCTACGCTAGTCTTGCATGAATAGGCTCAATTCTAAATATTTTGATACCTTCTGTTCAGACCCGAATTGGAAGTTGACGTTATGAGTACGGGACGCGTACATGTTCTTTTTGCAGAGGACCTAGTTGCATTAAAAAAAAAAACTACCTACGAATTGCAATACATATATCTGATATCCATACATATTTAGTCATGAGCAGCAACTATAACCCTGCGTGCAAGTAACTCCGTCATTGCCGGTCCCAGGCCCAGATGAGACAGGAGGAGGGCTGCACGCAGGGTTAGATGTTGTAGGTCTAAAAAATTATTGTAGTGGAACAATTTGTAAACGCTATGAAAGTACATTACGCGTCACTCTACAAATTTGAGACTTGGGGAAAATTATGAGCACACGCGTGCTCGTAGCTGTTGACGTTCCTGCTTATCGAGGGACTTCGGGCGGTATGAAATAGCACAAAACAATCGAGCGAGCGTAGCGAGCGAGCACAATTATTAGGTGGTCAAGCAAAATTTTACAAAAAGTAGTGAAATCAACCCCAAAAAGCACCTTTGGTGCAAAAACCTTCCGCCAAGTCCATTAATGTGTAGATCACTCCACCAAAAAATAATCAAAGGTTGTGCTTGCTCACTCGATTGGTTGATGATTATCAACATACAAAAGCATTGAAATCAGATACAACTGCCAAGTACCTGTAGAATGATAAAAGTTTGGAATTGAAAAATTTGTTCAAACTAAATAACGTTGTACTCGTTCGCTCGCTGCGCTCGCTCACTCTATTGGCTTATGATTATGGGTTGAAAAAACAATTCGGATGAAGAGATTGAAGATGTCAACATTAATCTAAAAATATTCATAACGAAAAAATAATTTAAAAAAAATTAAAAAAAAAAATTTGGAGGTAGTGGTACTTGGGGGGCCTTTTGTAGAAAAAGAAATATGAAATATCGATCACGAACCATGTCAATGTCATCTGATAGATATTCAAACATTGGCCCGCCAACGTACCACGGACTCCAAATTTTTTTTTTTAATTTTTTTTAAATTATTTTTTCGTTATGAATATTTTTAGATTAATGTTGACATCTTCAATCTCTTCATCCGAATTGTTTTTTCAACCCATAATCATAAGCCAATAGAGTGAGCGAGCGCAGCGAGCGAACGAGTACAACGTTATTTAGTTTGAACAAATTTTTCAATTCCAAACTTTTATCATTCTACAGGTACTTGGCAGTTGTATCTGATTTCAATGCTTTTGTATGTTGATAATCATCAACCAATCGAGTGAGCAAGCACAACCTTTGATTATTTTTTGGTGGAGTGATCTACACATTAATGGACTTGGCGGAAGGTTTTTGCACCAAATTACTATTACATGGTTCTAGGGTTGAAAAGATCGTTATTTCTTGCTCTTTACGCGAGATCACGTCGAGCGTAGCAATACAAATCGTCGATATGGGAGGGCTTTAAATTCGATTAAATACTTTCCGCAGATATTTAGATCGCAAATATGGTTAGAAGGTATAGGGTGTACCCATATTATTCGCATATGAAGATTGAACCACTTATTGAACTCGGACAGAGTGTGTGGTCAATATGAGATGAAGCGAGGCAAGGCAAGGTAAGGTAAGGTAAGGTAAGGTAAGGGAAGGGAAAGGAAAGGTAGGAAAGGACCATAGCGCGGTGTCTATAGAATGGAGCAGAGAAACCGGTTCAATTACAATACAGGGCGCGCATGGTCTGACTCAACGCCATATCCGACAACGTTACACACGAACGCGACAAACACGCGCGTACGGAAACGCGGACTATTACTCTCTATCTCTTTCTTTTCAGTCTACATCATATCTAGAGGGTACATATACCATATGTATATGTATATACCTAGACGCAATATACAAACTGGAGATATGATATTCGCGTACGAATACCTGTGAATATAAATTCTATCTGATAGTAAATTACCCCTATATGGTACGTATGATACTATTTATACGTGGTTTAGATTTTGTTTATCAGAAATAGGTATAGCAAATGTAAAGTATGAATAAAATTGTACCGCATATTGGATGCTGCGATATTATCAAAAGGACTTCTTTCACCTTGTATTTCTATTATTTATTCCAAGTATAAACTTTAATATTGGGGCGTGGGTATAGTTTAACGGATGACAAGTCCCCCGCGGTCCGGCACGGGACAAGAAGCATTGTAGTTCGTTGAAGGTAGGTAGGTAGGTAGGTAGGTGGGTATATATAATATAAGAAAAAAGGTAAAAGGGTAAAAGGGTAAAAGGTAAAAAGGTATAAAAAGCAAAAAGTGTGGAGGCGGTCGCGGAGCTGCATGGACCCCCTTCTCTCCTCTCCTCTTCTCTTCTCTTCTCTTCTCTTCTCTTCTCTCCTCTTTGCGCACGTAAAAGGTCCACCGTCCACTCCAAGTAGAGAGGTCCATTGTGCACTCGGTTGCAGCAGTCCAGCCTAAGAGAGATCAAATTTATGCCCGCGCCCTAGTACGAGGGCCATTACCAACGCGGTCTGCGTTTGTTCTTATATATTATACCATACGGGGCTTTTATTGTTAACGATATCAGAAAATCCATTGTTCGTTGTATTAACTATACCATTATGATCGTTATTCGAATCTTGTTCCAAACTCCTTTTCCTTGTTTCCTTGTTTTATCACAAATATTTCGACTTTGAGTATGGGTATACATACATGGCGAGTACATACAGATTATGTTTAAAGTTATAGATTGAGTGGGAGTCCGATGAAGTGAAATAAGAGAAACATACATATAAACGGTGTAGACCAGGGCGGGGCAGTATAATAATACCTTATACCTATACGGTCAAGGAATAAAACGAAATAGGAGTAAATAAAGAATATATACATGTATATATAACATACTATACGTAAGAGTATACATATATATATAGGTATGAGGAGAAATACGAGCAAGAAATCTCAAGGCAGGGCAGGGCGTTGGGGGCCCTCGCTCTGAAAGGTTTTCTGAACAAGCGAACGTTACAGGGAAGAAGAAGAAAAAAAAATAAAAGGAATAGAACAAAAAAAGAAGAGGGGGTAGGCGTGGGTGATCGGTAAGCCCAAGTTATGCGTTACGGTCCAGCGGCAGGCGGCTGTAAGTCGCGGCAAACTAACTTCATGTGGAAGTAGAAGTATAGACGGAGAACTAGAACGTCGTAGAGCTCGCGGAGCCCCTTATTTCTTACTTCACATCTCGTATCTTTATACGCGATATCTTTCACGTGATTCGAGTCTCGACCGGGCGGCTAACACCTTCATAAAAATCGCGGCACGGGGTCCAGCTGCTACTACAATTTTAGTTTATTTATTTTCACACTAATTCTGTGCAATATGATCAACTAGTATGTATACATGTAGATACTAAAAAAATGGAGAGATCGGTGTAAAAAAAAATCGAACATACCTAATTGTTTCGAAATCTCGCAAATTCCCCCCTGCAACGTCGAGGATTTTATTCCATTAACAATTTCGAAACGATTCGTTGCGTAGGGTCGGTCTACTGCGCAATGATCGTAAATGTCCTGCAGGTAATTCAAGAGGTCGTAATGAATCATGGGGCGATACCGTATCGCTCAAAAGTAGTATATATGTATATAAATCGTGGTAAGCGTTGCGGGGGTTTAAGTATAAAATAATAATACAGTTGGCAAGCGAGGCGAAGGCGGCAATGAGGTTGTTATAGTTAAGTACTTTATACTTTAGTTATATTATGTATAGTGTCCTGAACTCCTCGACTATACGACCAGACGAGAAGTGATATCCCTCTCTCAATACGTCCTATTTTATACTCATATGTATACCATATCGCTGTATGCACTGCAGGGAAATATACTATCCGAGAAATATATGAAGAGAGAGTAAATGGGCAACGGAATTAAACCGGCTTTCTTCTTTCTTTACTTTCAAGACGGAGACGTACGTACGATACGACGGATTTGGAGACCGTGAGGACAGGCGATGGACACGGTAAACCCGTAGGTCCGGTTCCTCGGGATTCAACCTCTTGATACGGTCGTCGCACGCGACCGAATTCACCGTGGAGAATTATTATCGATATGGTGTAACTCTGACGACAGAGTCTTAGACGCTAATGGAAATAAAATTTACATTCTTATTCATATCGTTTTACATTTATTTATTTATTTTTCTTTTGTTGCTTCGGCGTTAAAAATAAGTTAGGCGATTATTACGGAAAGACAAAAAAATGTTCCAATCTTCTTCCGCTCCGCATTGTATGCATCTACGCCTATACATATATGAAAGTTGAGGCCGCGACCCTTCCTCAAATTGTTTCAATTGTATAAAAACTGAGGTCAACTAGGCGCAGTATAGGGTCTGGGAGTCATCGCACTACCAAATTAGCTTCCGAGTAGGTACGTATCACGGATGTCAAAAAAACTGACGAGACATCTTGAAAGCGACCCTCTTACGCGGGAGCACCTTGTCGGATACCTTTTAACGCTTAATTCTCTTTCGAGATCGAAAGCCAAGATAGGTGCCGACAGACTATACGCGGTACACTGATGTCTATGTGTATACAAACATGTACAGGGTGTACCGTTTTCATCTGCTTAAGTGAACATTCATATATTAGTTTATTTTCTTACCTAGAATAAGATAACTTGAACAGTGCTTCCTTTTTTTTTTTTACTTTCTACTATCTCCTTCCTTATAGTTATAATTTAGTCTTTTCCTTTTTTTTTCCTCCCTCCCCCTCTCTCTCTCTCTCTCACTCTCTTCAAATTTACGTCTTACATTATTTCCGTATATATTATAAAGTAAGTGCATATACCTAGTATATAAGTGCCATACATATATGCATATTATACATATGTATACTGGACGTATATAGGTACTTGTAATTAGTGAAGGCAGCGTGGGGGTCTCCGCAGCGACGAGACAGAATCTCATGAAATTATTGTTCGTCTGCGGATCCTCCACGAATTAGCAATGCTAATATGCCTACGCCAACGCTGCAGCTTTATTGCAATAGATTATATCTTGAAGTACGACAACTTGATAGCGCACTTCCTATTCGCAATGACTTTCTCCTGCAAAAGAATTAGAAATCGCAACGAAAAAAGGAAAACAAAAAAAAGCAAAGTCAACAGAAAATGGATAGTATAGAAAATCTTTCCATGAACTTCATGACGAATAATTATCTGAAGCTATATCATAGTTTAACAATAGCAATTTTATCGACGAAATTTAGTCTGTTTTGTTATATCAACTTTTTTTGTTCATTTTTTCCAATTTTTTTCCATTTTTTTTTTCTAGACTTTGGCGTTCCGGAGTGGATGTCAGATGCATCCGGCAAATGACCCCCCGCACGTGTCGTATCGAATTTTTATCGAGAAAGACTGTAGCTTGTGCTAAGCTAACATAATCCGAGAAGAGACACAAGCGGAGCGGAGCGAAGCGAAGTGAAGTACCTAGTTGATTAAATTTCACAAACTATTCAACCGTCGCTAACACGCGTCTTAAATTTTTTTATTTTTTCAATTCTCCTCCCGCTCCTCCACCCCCGTCATCTTTCGTCGTTCTTGTTTCGTGTTCGTGTTTCGTGTTTCGTATTTTGCCTTGTTTCCTTCATAAAGTATATGGACTATGGTTATTTACAGCAGATCCTGCAATGGTGCTGCAGCAGCCTTCGCCCTCCGCTTCTCTGGACCCAGATACTCGCGAGATAGTGTTACTCAAGAGAATTTATTGGAACCTAACCGGCTTTTGTAAAGTCACTTTATTATATACCATAATAGCGATGGCAACGAACTACCATGTTTATTATCACCCGAACCTAAACTAATTAAATAAATTTTATTCACACCAAAACGAGGAAAAATCTCTCTATTTTATTATTTATTTAAGTTAAATATTTTTAAGCCAGCTCTCGCAGTTTCGCAAGACTATACTAAAAATTCATAAATGTGATAAAATCTCATAGAATCGTGAAAAAAAAAAATCAAGAAAAAAATCGTGTAAATCTGGTTAAAATCGTAGAGAAGATTCTTCCAATCGTTCAGATCTTTCGATATTTTATAAATCTATACAGTGAATTTTTATAAAATCCCTGAAATCCGGTGTATGCATTAGGTCGAAGATTTTCGGAAGTGGGTAACCCTCGAAACTGTGACATTACAAAAATGAATAACTATACGGTAATTCGATCTGATCTCTTCGAGCTTAGAACTTTTTTTAGCCCATTTTAAAATGATGTATATTAGTATACCGGATGAATGGGCGGCTGACAATAATTGAGCCGGAAATATTTGGCGTAAGATTATGATTATAATTTTTTTACGAAAAGGTTTAAATACCGGATTATTGTTTTTATAAAATCGCGTACCCGCATAAGTCTTCGTAAAGTTCATCCGCCGCATCAGCATAACAAGGCAGAAATAGAGAGAGAGAGAGAGAAAGAGAGAATTCGTTTTATTCTAATTGACACTTCTTGCAATTTTTCTTCAAAACCTCGAATGTTCAAGTAGAACGAATGAACGTCGTCTTTGGTATATTGCAGGGGCGTTAATTGGTGGATGACGGAATCGTGGAGACTGTAGCCAATCAGTGCAGTAGCATTGTCTCATTTTACTCGGTCGTAGACGCGTCGTGAAGGAGAAATAAAATATGTACATTATTGTACACGTAGTATTATACGCGGTCATATAGATACGTGACTTGGTTAAAAACGTAGAATAAAATAAGAGACTGAAAAAAAGAACCGACGAATCTCTCCACCCTGGATCTCACGTGTCACTTTTTAACTCACGCGTCATACTCACAATAAAAGAAAAAACGAAATTAAAGAAAGAAAGAGAGAAACGATCTAGCTTCAAGTAATCATAACCGATTAGCAATAGCCGAGCCAATTAGTAAATCCGTCGAGAACAACGTACGAAATTCTTCAGCAAAAATCTTTCCCCTTTACAGTGATCGAGTTTCGAACGATTCCTCCAGTCTCTGCAGTCCCGAAAGAATCCAGACTCGCATATTTGGCCATCCAATCAAAATACCTAAAGTCTCGGGTCTGTCTTTGAGAAAACTTCTCTGGATTTATTATTATACTCCTTTTCACGTTTGTTGGATTCTTCTGCAATTTTTTTTTTTCAATTTTTTTTCGTTCTTTCTTCCAATTTCTTTTCATTTTTATCTCTTCTCCTTCTCTGCTCAATCTCACCTCATGAAGATCTATAAACTCCACATAGGTGCTTTATTCAACTATAGTATGTAGTCTTACGCGAGATAAGAAATACAGATCCTGTTTTACTGGGCGGTTGTATAAGCTGGAAGGAAAGCTGAGGATATGAACTACTAGAGGAGCAACTTATGCCGGCAACGAGACCAGCTGGCCAGATTACGATCGTGTCCAACTCGACGTCATTTTTCACGCTAGTCACACTCCTCCCTTTCTACATATACTTATCGTTATCCCCCGTCACTTCGAGATTCTCTAGCCAGTCTTAGCCTTTCACAGTCCCGTTTTTAGCCACATACTACCTTATGCGGTGTTATACGTAGTTATACCTGGCGTGCACACAATCCACGGACAAATTCTGTCCACTGAACAGTCTCAGTCTCCGTTTTAGTTAGCCTCATTGTCAGAGCTGGGTATATAACGTACGTACGCTCAGCGCTCCGCAATCTCGATTCTCGAATCTCTACGGACAAGAAACCCAACACTGTATGCGGAGGTCGGCCGGATGAATTGCCTTGAAAGTTTATACACACGCGAGCGTTAAAAATCATCAATTTCGTCCCAGTTGGTTGGCTTCAATTAACGGTCCACATTTTTGTCGAGTAAAAAATAGATCTGAAACATTGAGGTATTTTTGCAAGAAATTTATTTTCGCCCGCTGCGGCGGGCAAAAATATATACCCTTCAAGCCCGTTCACGCATTCGAATCTTTACAGCTAACACCATGGGATGAAAGCAGGAAATAGTAAAGCTGTAACCACGAAGGGTCACTTAACTGCACCCTCGCTAATGAATATATACCCAGTCTGAAGCCCCCGGGAATACCGATGGGTATATCTCGGTTTTGGGTATCGGAGTTCATGGAAGTAAAGGATATAATAATTATAGACAATAGGTAAAGCCGTAGTTTCCTGCATGAGTCTTGGTCAGTTTGTTGGCACTGAATATATCTTCTACTGCATTGGTACGAGGTGCTAAAAGCGAAACCTTATTCAAGAACTCGTCGACGTCGGTAAGCCTATAAGGCGTTAAGAAAACGTCGAAGATTCTTTAATTTATTGAATCCACATCTTCGTCCAACTAAACGCGAAGGATGTCCATTTCCAATTCACGCCTTCCCTCATACCTATACGTTATGTACACTCGCCTGCGTTGGAAAAAAATAAAAAGCCCTCGAAATTCTTTCCGTCTATGCTTTATCAAACCCTGAGATTCTCGAACGAAGTGGGGGGAAAAAAAAACGCTGATTAAAGACTCGGAAAAATCCAAAATTAAACTAGTAGGTATATCGGTCCTTTTTCAGACTCGATACTTCCGATCGGCCTTAACAAATCCTTTGTAAGACCGGTAGGCAGGCCTCGACATCATCTTGGCAATACCTTATCGATCCTTTATACCGATCGGTTGATCAATACCGCCGATTCTTAAATAAAAAACTAGTCGGTTTAACTAAGAGGCGCGTAAGGGCAGGCGTCACATTACTTTAGTTGACCGGATCGTCTCTCTCTCTCTCTCTCTCTCGCTGATATTGGCCTTGATGACAAAAACTAAACACAATCAAACGCCGCGAAAAACGAAAGAGAAATCGACGATACGTGACGCCGCGAGACGTTGGATTCCGTTCGCAATATATTAGAAACACACACATTACTCAGACATTTTATTTTTTTTTCTCTCTCTCTCGGGGATAACGATCTACCAAAAATGAATAATTATGATTTATGATCATAGCGTATTAGTATAACCATTTCTAAATTTATTTACCTAAAAATTGCTAAGAAAATTTATACACACCGTATATTTTTATACCGTACTGTGTAACAGTCCGTCTGACGTACTAGGCGACAGATGTTGGAGCGAATTCTTCGTAAGTTAAGAGTTTAGTTTGGTTTTCTGCTCCCTGACGGCCATGTTTCGTAGTTTTTATTATCGACTTTTCTTTTTTCTTATCATCTCAAGTTTTTATTTCGTAGCCTTGAAGGATTCAGATGGACAGACGGACGGACGGACGGACGGACGGATGGAATGGAAACGGTTCGTACCATTTAATGAAGCGATTTGTTTTTGGTGTAACATCGATTTCGAACTTTTTATCACCTCGTGCGGTACGTTCGGTCAACTAATTGCTAGCTACTCGACTTACATGCGATAATGAGGTCCGAGGCTTGGACCATTCAAACGCTAATTGTCTCGCTGTTTTATTTATACGGTCTGTACAGATTCCATACCGTCATAGTATTGTGTGGGTATTTCTTTTTATCGAGTATAAACAACCGGACCGGACGTACGTTATAGTTCCGTCGTAACGATAAATTTTCATAATTCACACCGCGCGCGCGGCTCGTTATCGTTGATACTTTTAAAATTCATAGGCAAACACGTACGAGGGAAGAGGCTTATCGCTAGCTCTTATCTTCCGGCGCGAAGTTAAGGACGTTTGTTGGCCTCAATTCGGGTCAAAATGAACTTTACCATGCTGCACGTATGCATGGATAGAACTAGAACGAATCTATATGTTAAAATGTATGAACAAGCTGAACTACGATTTTAAAATATGTTATACTTGGAGTATAGGTATCGGAATAAATCGATGATGCCGCGTATAATATATTATACTCGTGTTCTTCCGTCGAATAAGAAAATCGTGAAAAATTCTGTACCAAATATCCGATCCGATACGATACGATACGATAAATATTCTTCCCACATCACGCACGTCGAATACCAGCAATCTTGTCGCCTGTGATTTGCAACATAAGATCGGTAACTTTGTTGCAATAATAACAGGTTGTCGGGATTATTATTTATCGGTTATCGGTTCATCCGTGACTACCATAATGAATGGAGTACGTATAATGCAGATAGGTACAGACTACCGAGATTATTTCATACCGGTAAAGTTGAGGAAAAGAGCATTGGGTGCAGAAAGACTGTAATCGAGAAGTCTGCATATATGCAATGGTCTTACGGCGATCATAAACTCATGCTTATAAATTGCCCACGGCGTGTCATGTAGAATAATTACCCTGACTCAGTACTGTGTAGTGTAGATAATTAGCAGATAGGTATATGAGCCAAAGATCGCTGCGGAATACAGACAGCCTTCAAAGCTCAACGCGTAAGCCGTGAGCGCAAGTACCTTCACAAATGCGGAATATAATTGATTAATGTATTGGCATATGTGGGGGAAAAGTGGTGTGAAAGAACCAAGTTTTTAAATGCAAGCGGCTCTTTCACGCCACTTTTTCCCCTGCGTAGTAATTTTCTCTATTTATTTAGGATGAATAAATTACGTTGTTAAAATTTTCTGGGAAATAAATGTAGGTTTACAATTTATATATTTATATATATATATATATATATATATATATATGTATGTATGTATGTATGTATTTGTATGTACACAGGATAGAAGAGATTAAAATAGGTTTTTATTAAAGTTGTGAAGAATAATACTATAAGAAATCGTTTACCTTTGTAGATAATAGCAAATATATTTACCCATAGTATATAGAGAGTGATTTGTTACGTGTGTTAAACGTCTACAAATAGTAATTTAGAGTTGGGTTAAACCGGATCGAAACCAATCGCGTGTAATTCTATGGCAATCATTTTATTCTTAGATACTTGGAAGAAGTTTCGAACGGTTTACCAAAGCGTATCAGTTTTTTTGTTTTTTTCTTCTTTCTTTCTTTCTTCTCTTTCTTACGATTAGATCGTGAAATAATTCGCTTCGCGTATATAATATCTATACGTAGACATGTGTCTCTATATTATGTATGTACATTACATTATTAATATCAAATTTCTTAGCCAAAAGCATGAAATTATATTCGGAGTATGTGGTAAGGTTTAGATTTTTTTTTTTTTTCCTTTTTTTATCTAATTATTATTTCATGCCTGTAATTCTGTCGATGCAGTAAAATTCTTAAAAATCATTAGGCAATCGACACTTCTTCGTTCTCGCATATCCTGGGCTAAAATCCTGCGCCCAAGTCTGTCAACGCTTAAATTCCGTTAAAATTTTCACGCCTTATCTACTCTTCGAAATGATGGTCGACCCTTCTGCCATTAGCAGCCAAAAGCTGTAGTTCTTTAATTTTCTTTTACGTTTTTTTTTTTTCTTTTTTTTCTTTATTCTGTCTCGATTTATTGCCTCACGTGTTACCTATTCCGTTTCAAATTCTTGCTTCAAATTTTCGGCTGAAGTAAGAAAAAAAAGAAAAAGAAAAAGAAAAAAAAAAAAAAAACAGGACAAAGGTAAATCCTCCTTTCTTTTTTAATTTAATTTAACCTTTTTTTATTTTATTAACGACGACACTTTAAAAATCGTTTCACGTTTCGGTTTAATCGAGGACAGAACGACACTGATCCACACGCGGCAAAATCTATTTAGCAATTTAGTTTACTGTGGAACCGAGACGCAGACTAACAGTTGACACGACAAAAAATGGTCTATGGAAGTGAGAGAACGGGGAGAACGGAGAGAAACTCTCTTAGCTGTGCTGAGCTTAACTTTGTGAGTATAGAAACTTCACGAGACAACCTTAGCTTTGGAGTTGGGCTGAACTTCTCGGAGGGAGAAAGGCAAAAAGGGTCGTCGTCGTCGTAGTCGTCGTTAGGTCCGGCATCCGAGAAACTGATTCTCCAGCATCTGTGCCAGTCGTGTGAGCAGCTTTATGTCAGCTATTCAACCCCACGTTTCACCCTATGACCTACGCACTCGGGTATATTACGTGAAACACTTGTATCATTCATACATGTCTGTGTATTTACGCTCAAGGTCTGCTGCACCTACAACTCACTACACTATACTATAGTATACGCGCTACCAGCTATGGTCACGAGATGACCGTAATTTCGCGCGTATAGACACAATAATTCATCATTTCATTGTGCTTTTGATTTTGCAATTTTCTTCTCTTCTCTTTTCCTCATCTTTTCATCCGTTCATTTTTGCATCCGAAGCATTTTTCAAAATTTTCTTTTTTGTTTCTTCTTCTGTTGCCTGTATCTTTCCACAGGAATTAAGAAGATCAAAAAAATGGAATTCGAAACACGAATTTTATCTCATCTACTTTAATCCCTCGTCGTATATATCTCATGTCACATATTCATCATCCGAGTATGTGTATATATCTTTCTCATTCATTGCGTACGCGTTCATTCAAAGATCTTGCATCTCGCCCCCGCGCAATACACATATACCTATATATATATATATGCATATATGTAAGGATATATTTTATATGCGGCGTGCTTTTAACTCGAAAACTTTTTACCCTTCTCTGGCTTTCGGATGTAAAACTTTTTCATCTACTCTTTTGTCTCGTCTTGTTGTATGACGTACTGTTTCAAGTCCGTGTGAACACCGGGGTGCTGGAGTATGAGTGCAATGGTTCATAATATGGACAAATATGAGTGAGTATTATGAGTCCCGGAACCGGAACCCGGAACAGTTAATAGGGAAAATATAAATGATGAGTTACGAATTATGGGAATTATTTTCTGCGAAAAATATGAAAAAGTGAAATACAGAAAATAGAATAAATTTCTTTCATAACGAAATATGACTAGGTATTACACCTTTAGCCCGGGACTTACGGGAGAATGAATTCACCTGTAATTTAGACTCCCGAAGTCACGTATCGGTAGGTAGGTAGGTACGACGACGACCAGTTTGCCCAATTATAGTATCTCTGCGCTGTTGCGAAGGGAGTGCCGATATCTGGTTTAACGAACCAGAACCAAAGACGAATTTCGCTTATACGTATGGATATACGCGGTCAATACTCTTCGAGGAAGCGCAATACCATACTAGGCACAACGTATGTTCAGCCGATTTTAATTCGATACAAAATCGGTTGAATCATTTCCCTCTATACTCCTACGATACGGGATGAATAGTTGGACGTGGAAACTATACAGAAAATCGGTATTTTTCTTTCTCGAATCGAAGGAATAAACCACTTCGTAGATTTTCTAATTAAGAAAATTAGCAAGTTTCTATTTTTAAACATTATACCGACCGACGTATTTTACACGTCCGAGACGGCGCCAGTACGTGTGTTATGACGGGTCTGTACGTATAATAACGTCGCGTCGCGGGCTCCCATCGTAAGAATGTTTGCACGTCTGAAGTCGAAAGCTGCCCTCTAGACTCTGGCCTTATCTCTCCCAGACCTGGCGCCCGGAGATCCATTTTTGAAGAGCTTACGATTGGAGGAGAGAAAGATGGAGGAAAAAATTTACAGGGAGATGAAAAATGGGGAAGAAATGTTTTGGCCGCGCGCCGCGTGAAAAGATATCGTGTAAATAAAACATAGGACAGATCAACTTCAGCCTTGTTAAATGCATACGTTGGGTGCCTATACTTGTTCCAGATGATATTTCTAAAACAAACAATACTTCTGTCGAGAAGACGTAAACAGACCAATAAATTAATATCTGGTATTTTTGACGCCTTCGCAACGAGCCTTGAAAGTTTTTTTTTCTTTTTTTCTTTATGGATATCAGATCTATCAATAAATTATTGTTAAGTATGTGAATGAGTCGATTTCTCAATAACATAAATTTAAGAAAATTATTTCTAAAGGGTTAGTGTATGGGGTTTCAAAGGGTTCCCATGTACATGTAGCTTTTACTGTTCTTTCGTACGCCTTAGATAATTTAAATGACGCAATAGGAACAATGCGTCATGCAGTTCTCACGTTGAACAGGCTACTTGACCGAAACGAGTCCACGAATTATGAAATATTCTAGGAAAGTTTTATAGAGCAACGATTTATGCCTATGAACAAAAGAGAGAAAGAAAAGAAGAAAAAAAACAACGAGACAAAGAGTTCAGGACGAAATTTGGAACTTTGAAATTTAACGGGAATTCGAAGAGCCGGACAAAAAGTAGAAAAAAAAGAGAAATAATCAAGTACATACAAAGAAATAATAGATGAGGATAAAATTGGAGAAGTTTCCCCGGAATTTGGGTCAAAGGGTTTTCCTCGATCGGTTGCATCGAGACGCTTTTTTTCTTTCACTCTTTCTTTTGGAGTTTTTCTTTTCTTTTCTTTTCGTTCTTTTTGACAAAATTTCCGCGGCGATGGTCCCCCAATAAAATAATGACCCGAGTTTTATCTCCGTGAAAATGTTGGCCGTCAGAAACATGACAGTCTTTGAGGGGCCCAAAGTGCGACGAACGAGAAATATATAGGAAGAGCCTGCGAGGACCTACGTCGTCGTTTGTCTACAGAAGATTTCCCGAAGATTGGAGAACCGAGACTCGTCTTCGGTCGTAGTTCCGCGAAGTTTAACTCATATCGGGAAAAGGGTCCCTCAGGATGGAAAAATAAAAATAAAATAAAAACTACAAGACGAAGAAAATAATTCAAAAAATCAGTCGAAAGAATTGCTCGAATCTAATTCAACGAGATAAAAATGTCTTGGAAATGAGATGAGAATTTATGAGAAAAGATAATAGGAGGTCATAGCCAGTTGATGACCGGATATTGAAATAACGGAAACGTTATTATAACGAGTGGGTATAATTTTTATAAACAAATGAATATAAAATGGACTTATGCACTTAAATGACAATAAAATAAATTAATTCCTCGATGGATCGGCTGACTGCAGCTGTGTCCACGAACGTGTTCGTCGAATTTAAAGAAGCTTGTTAAACTTCACCTCTCCCATACGTATAATTACCCTCGATCCAATTAACAGCGCGATGTATATTGTCCTAACTGTAGTTTTTATGCATCTACTTAATATGTACGTCAACGTGACGCGGGGTGACTTATGTCATGCCATTACATCGTCCGGTGTGAAAGAATCGGAAATAAGAAAATAGGAGAAAAGAATAAATTCTCGATAATTGGAAGGCAATGATAAATTTGACCAAAATTTGAGAGAAGAGCGATTACTCAACGCAACGTTCCCGAAGTCAACGAATATAGTAGCTCAACGCTACACGAGGGACTATAAAAATCGCGCGTGACAGATTGCTGATTAAAAATCAATTCCATGAGAATGTTATACAAAGGAATTTCCACCCAGTATGAATTAAACTTGTATACGTGCTTTGAGAAGACCGAAGTAAGTAAAGAACTGCGTTCATCCATGAGACATCAATATTAATTTATATCTAAGAACCCTGCAGCGAGTGAGCGTAGGAAAAAACTGCTAGTTTCGATAAAACGATATAGAAATTCTCCGCTCATGTACCATCCAAGGTATTTCGCGAATGATGGGTAAAAAAATAATCGAAATAAACAGTTCAATCATCACGACTTAGATCGAAGAAAGAATGAAAACTAGATTCAATGATATAGCTAAAAAAAAATCTCCGGCAGAGTTGATCCCCTTGAATTAAATCCTAAATAAAAACCGCCCCCGTTTGACACTGTGCGGTCTCTGTTATTTTTCCGCGACGTGAAAGGTTCGCGGTGAACTGCATTATAGTGTGAATGTCCTCGTTTCTCTCGAGAGGTATATCGGGTTCGTTGGAAGGCCTTTTTACTCTGTAGCAATACCAGCTATACGGGAAACACCTGGTCGATGTGTCGACCCCAAGGAGGTAGAAGTGGATAGGTAGGTGTATAGATATAGGTAGGTACGTGTGTATTTTCTGCCATGAAGAAAAGCTGCGGAGCCTTATACTTTACTCCCGGTGATAAAGATTATAGATAAAGATTGAATGGGTTTCGCGCGATTTCGATTGCGAGGAATGACCGTAAGATTTTTCAATGTCGTAAATCATTCCGTGTAGGGAATAATAACGCGAAAAATATATGTGTGTGATATGTATAAGGGCATACATAGGTTTTTACTATTACTTAAACGTCCGCACGTCACCAGAAGGACGCAACAGAAAATACAAGTTTAATGGTAAACTTCTTCCGGGCAGAGATTTCCGCATCTGGTCAACCGGTCGAACGACCCCATTACAACTACAGCTGCTTACTGCGATTTCCAGTAACTAGCTTGCAAAACGAACTCCATAATAGTCGACAGTTTTCTGGCCAAGATATCGAACCGAGGAAAAAACGAAGGAAATAAAAGAGTCCGCGCGATTTACCGCTGAAACAAATTTCGTCTGTATCACAAATGTCAAATGTTCAACACGCGATGTTGAATATAAAAATTGGTTATTATTTCAGAGGTTCAAACTAGTATCGCAAGAAATCTATAGCAATGGAAGTAGGAGGTGCAAAGACCCCTGGAAATTCTGGTCCCAAATCAAAGACATCGTCATCCATGTCCGATAGTAATTCTCGCCGTAAAATATCACATGATTCTGTAGACAAGGGTCGTCGAGAGTCTGACGATGTCGTTGGTGGTGATTCTCGAGGGGTAATTATCATCGTCGATTAATGATTTTCGATAATGGATAAGAAAATCTGCGGATTTTCCATAGCATTGATGATTTTTTTATAATCAGTTTCTTAAAAATGATCGAATTTGAATTTCTAATAAATCTAATTGACAATCATCGCGTGTATCTGTCTGTCGACGAGTCTCGGACGAACGAGATACATATATACACCTAATAGCTGTAGGTATACACCTAATTAAAATCCCGCTACCTTTCTAACTCTAAATTAATTTGACGCGTGTTCAAATCTCCGACAAGATGTTAAACTCGTAGATCTAGTCATAGATAGTTAATTTCTTGGTAGTTAATACGTTGTATTCAAACACGTAGTTTCTGAACGGAGATAGAGTAATGAATACGTACGATAAATCTATATGTATCTGTGCAGAAACTCTCCGTGTGAAAACCGTATAAATATACACACATAGTCATGCTATACTATAAAACAGCGAATATAGCGGAAATTAAAAGAGAAAAATTCATAGATTGTTCACACGATACACATATTATGTACATACAGTACATAATATATGGACGAGCGCATGTCACGTGGCATCAGTCCAGAAAGTCTAAAAGGGGGCGAAGAGGCGATGGAAGGTGGCGGGGGCCTGAGGGGGGGCTCCCCTATGTTTATTATTACTGGCGTGTGTGAAACTTTGAGTTTCCCACAGACTCGCCCTACTTATATGCTTTACCGAGTTATATATATATATATATATATATATATATATATGTATATTTATTACAACCCCTGGATGCGTTGCAGCGTGTGCACTGCGCGTGGGACCACCCTGACCCCACCCTTATATATGCACGTGACCGAATGTACTATATAGTTGCACGAATAATATACGAGAGTGCACTTTTCAAAAAGTAGATTGTGAAAATTGTTCGAAATTTTTTTAAACAGTTTCAAGATTATTTGTTTTTGTAACTATTGAATGTTTTTTTTTTTTTTCGATCATCTTTCAAATTGTTTATACAACAAAATAAAGAAATTTTAATTTAAATGTTAATGATAATTCACAATAATTATCATTACCTACAGATAAACTAATTAATAAACGGAGGAGATATGTTATTAAGGCCGTGAGAATTTCGTGGGAAATTATTTTCCCCCAGAACCTGGCACTTGTTCATTTATTTTTTCTTCTCTTTCCCTTTTTTCACCCCAAAAAATAAAGTAAAATAAAATAAAATAAAATAAAAACTAACTAGACCGGGGAGAATTATTATGCAGTTTCCGGGTTCCATCGCGGTTTTTCTCTTAGGGGTACATAAAACTTTTCGACTTTCTGTCTATATACTTTCTCGGGTTTACCCTATTTTCCCACAGTGAAGACACGCGGCTGGGCCTCCCCTTACCTCTTCACATCGCCAATAATTGTCGCTGCACCTCGCTGGCTTAAGTGCACGTGACGGTTATCCTCGGTTTCATCTACATCGAGGGTTGGTTGTTATAACGTTATACCTTCTATATATGTGAACGCGGGGCTTTGTTACGGAGGGGAGTCTCGGACTCGTCTCCTTAAACTGGACGGGAAAATGCGGGTAAACGCGTTTCATATGTGAAAAAAAGAAATCACCTTGTAATTGTTTGATAGAAAAAAAAAAAAGAAAAAATTCAGCAAATCTAATCATTTCGTCATTTTCATTTTTATTTTTTCATCAAAATTTTCTCATCTTTGCGACTAACCGATTTTCGATTTAATTAAACTTGATTTATTATTTTTATACAAATTTAGATTTCTTCGTTTGTTGTTTTAAATTTTGAACATTTTTGGATAGTTATACATTGAATCGAAAATGAATTTAAAAAATGAGAAAATAAAAAGAGAAACGCAATCTACAGTCGAGCCATTGGTCAGCCTTCGAATGACCAGTTGTTTCAACCTCTGGGTAGCCCTTCGCAGTATTAAAAACGAAATTACTATACCGATCAATTTCATGGTTCCCACACACGACTGAGTCAACTTCCCAGCTCCATGTCACGCTCCGACGAGCCCCTCGGCTCCTAAAAACGCCCGGAAATTAACGTTTCAATATTATTTTTTCACCCCGTTAATCAGCGATCAGTATCGAAGTTCTGTCTCCCCCCCCCCCCCCCCCCCCCCGAGGAAGCGAAGTTTAAAAATCAACAATCGCATAATAACAGCTCGAGAGAAAGAAAAAAATAATTTTTCAATTAATCTTCTATCTCATGACTCATCTTCGAAGCGAGAAAATTGAACCGTAAGAATTGATCGAAATAAGGTGAAGAGGTTTAGGTCCGTCGCCCGAGTGCATCTTATGAAATTTCACACACCGGTAGCTTTTCTTAAAGGCTGCAATGCTACTGCAGCAGGTCCCCGTTAATGCAGTAGCTCAAGCTTGGCACGGCTACGGCGCTAATCCTCTTCTTATCTTATAACACATTTTCGATCTACTATAGGTATACGGCTACCACCGAACATCCGGTAGCTTTTGAAAAAAATTCAGTCTCAAAATACCTCCAGATATTTAATACATTTTTCGCCCTCCCCGTTTATTCGACCGTTAAGAATACCGCTGCAGGTATAAGAACCATACTGATTTCTTCTCTGACTAAAGTTCATCCGAAATTTTACCATTACGTCCGTCCCCGCAACACGTGTCGACTTAATTCTTGCTAAAATAAATAAATTGTCATCCAGCTTCTCCTCTTTTAGTAGGTATAGGAAAACTAAGCCGTTCCATCTTTATCTATCTCTATAATATATTGTATATAAATTTCTTTTTTTTTTCTCTCTCTCCTTGCTGGCCTATTTATTATGACATTACGCGATGTTTAGAAATGACGACAAAATTCAACCGCACACACCTATCCCATAACGTACGATATTATTTTTGCTGACTTATTGTGAGAAAGAAATGAAACAGTTGACTTTGGCTAATCGTTCGCCCATCTGTACCAACAAAACCCTAGCCTAGGCCACGCGGGTGCATACATATATACGCATATAGCTCCTTCGTTGAAGTAATATGTGTTCTGTCATTTTTCAATAGTTACATATCTGTATGCGTGTGTATGGGATTCGAATTAACTAAAGAACATTCGTTAGTCAGCGGAGCGTGTCGGACTAACAACGAGACTTACTTAATGTTCTAAGTTGTGGAACTTGTCTCGTTCCCACTCTATTATATTCTATGGGGGACCCAAGCTTGCGTTCGACATTAACGCGTTGCGTGATTATATCATCAACCTACGACGTTAGGTTCCCCCCCTTCACCTCTATATTTTAGAAATTTATATACTTTTAGAACGGCTATATAACACCAGCGTAGTTTATTTATAGAAAAGCGGAACCATATAGGAGCATTTGCTTCTAAAAATATCAGCAGAATTAGTGAATCGCTTTTTTCACGACTAACGAAATAAAAAATCAAAAGCAAATAAAAACACGACTTTTGTGATAGTAAGAAAAAAAAGAGAATATTATACGTTTCTCTTTACGATCGTGAAAGGTTTGAAAGTGGAAAGGAAGCTGACGGAGCAAGATCAGTGATCTCGTTCAGCCCGAGGCGATTGCCACCCTCGCTTCGAAATCTTTAATTTTCAAAATTGGCCCTAAACGTTCGGAATGTTTCTAAAATTGGTCCAATTCATCGAAATAGTTTCTATACCGCAACACGGGGCCTCAATTTAGTGAAACTTAAACGGGTAACCCTCGTCGTTTTGTACAACTAAAATATATATTACATCGCCGTATAAAAGTATACAGTATGTGTATATAAAGATATAAAAGAATTCCAATTCTTTTTTGTTCTGTCTTCTAGGCTTCATTACGTTTTTTCTTTAACAATTTGTTACTTTATTCTATTACACAAAAGCAGACGATTATAGGTATACCTAAGGTATATACCTATACCTATACAAGACTCTAAATTACGGGGTCACGACTCCTGCGTATAATATGACAATGAGAAACCTGTTTCAAAACTCGGTTTACAGTTAATGATAAATCATATTTCGCGATGTAGGCATAATAATTCGCAGGGGGTTTAGGGGGATGTTAAATTTCGGTGGTACTAGCTTATTTGCGGTAAACTATATACAGGTATACCTATATATCTCATAGAATTACACACGATTCTAGTTACCAAAACTATTGAGAATATTCTATTAGCAACGTGATTGAATCGGCAGAGATGCAGCAATTATAAGTAATCTCGAAATCGCAATATACGGTACCTACTTACGCACCTAATTATACCTTTATACCGTAGAATAATATCAAATTACGAATCTCTTTGCTATGGATCGAAATCGATTCGCGATGGAAGAAAAAAAAAGGAAAAAAATAAACTTTCGGACCCGAGCAGATCGCGCAGAAACGTTCATCGTCAATGAAGACAAAAAAATAAATATGTATAACTAAATAATTATTGCTTGTCGAAGATATATCAGCGTTTTTTTTTCTCTTATTTAATTTCTATAACTGTTTCCACTGCTCAATTACTCCCTCTAGATTTTTTGTTTTCTATACATCGTATAACATTAAACTCGCGCTGACCGCAGAGCAATTTTGGACAAAAGAATAATTGTTTGAAAATAGTATTGCGGTCGAAAAGAAAAATAGAAGAACGAGAAATAAGAGACAGAAAGTCGAGTGGTTATAATAAATTCTAAAATTTCAAGCCTATAGAGATTTGGTGTTTTTGATCTTGTCCTACTTCTGCATATGTACCTAGTACAAAGCGTATAATTTTGAACTGGGTTTCGTGCGAGTAGGTACCCGAGGTATTATACGGTCACGATAATCCTACTGCACGTGATAATAAACCGCTCGAACGTTAATCTAGCTGCTCTTGCCTCTTACTTTCGGCTTGTTTTTATAAGAAACCATTAGCCGTTCGCAATCAATCACGAGCCCCGTAGCTTATGACATTTACGAAACGGGGCGACCCCGGGGTCGCCAACTGTGTGCTGGGAAAAAACGCTTCGGCACTAACGCGCCGCTCTAAACTCTTATGGTTCTGGGCTTGAAACGATCTTTTCTTTTCTTCCCTAGACTTTTATTTACCGTAAGGTCTAACGCGTTAATTTATATTATATACCTATATATGGCTGAATATTTCTCCTACTCTATAATCATTCAGAAAAACTCATACCGTTCCTAAAACCAAATTCTGATAAACTTACATATCGATGCTCTCGGTAGAAGCGTGTCCGACTCCACTTTTTTTCAAAAGGCATTTTTTTTGGTACGTCATGTTGAGAAATATCATTCTTGATACGTTGTTTGGCTTTCCTGAAAAATTTACAAAAACAGAGTTGGACAATTTGCTAATTAGACCGTCGATATACTTAATACAGTAAAGTCGATATTTATCACATTTATTCTTTCAGCGAATGACCAACGCACAAATTCAGGCCCAGTCTTATTTAAACGAAAAAAAAATATTCCAATTATTCAACTTTCTCATCGGACATCTACTCGTCGATGAACCATCTGACCCCGTCGAATATCTCGCCGATCTTTTGGATAAATGCATGCTTTTTAGAACCGGACTTCGCGATCCTCCGCTTCTCTTTACCGCGCGGTAAGTTTTCACTATTATTTGGGTTAGATTTGGCAAAAAAAAAAGCTCGAAGCATCGAACTTCATTACTTCTTCCGATTTTTGTTCAATTTTCTCTACCGTTTGTTAATAACTTTAAGAAATTAAGTATTTTCAAGAGAGACCGGGGAATTAAGGGGTGTGTAAGGATATTATAAGACAAACGGAAATTGCCTCCAGGTATTACATAGTCCGTAATTTATTTTGCTGTGGTGAAGAAATGTTGGAGCTGCTCGTGACAAACGAAATTGAGAAGAATCAAATTATTTATCAAAAGTATCACCCAATAATTTAACACCGCCGTGCCGCTGCTGCACTTTGCTACAGCTGTACCAGGATGCCATTTCAGTTCCTTGACTCATAATTTTTTTTATTTATTTTTTTCTATTTTTTTCATGACTTATAATTTCTATACTCCTGCGTACTGTGTCCCACCGAGTCTCGATTACATGCTAAAGCAGTAATACAGTGAGATATTAAAGGCTCGCTTCCCTCTAGCGAGAGCTACGAACTATGATCGATTTTTTGTCTCTTTTTGACTTATAGAAATAAAAAATTAAACTACGTCAATCATATATTGACGATGATAATTGTGCTTCCATATATCTTCAATTGATCTAGACGGATTGATCAACGAAGAAAAATTACGAATCCATTTATTACGAACGAGAAAATTGGGGACTAAATCGTTAATAATGATATTTCTCTGAGTTTTTATTTTTGCTCGTTCGTTCATAGTCATCGCTAATTGTTCGACGTGTAGCCTATAATCATTCGTCGTCGAGCATAGCTACGAATTCTGTGAGGATCTCCTGGACCCTTGTATAGCTTTAAAGGCTGGTATCTACTTTACTCAATTTCACCTCTCTACTGGCTAATTTCGATTTTTTTTTTCATTTTTTCTTTTTTTTTTCTGTTTCAACATAAATGGTTCGATTTTGGGTTCTGATGATTGAGTTGTGAATATAGCCCTTCTCCTTGCCGTTGAATAATACAAAATTTCTTTCACTCAACATCTTGTACATGCGGAGCATTCATTGCCACGTAATGTACTTGTTGAATATTTATTTTAGAACGAAAACATACGAAAATCTGATTTCTTTTTAATACATGTGCATTTTTTTTTTTAAATTCTTTTGGGATGGTGCGTGTCGTTCCGGTCTTTTCCGTGTCTACGTGTTTGTGTATTTTATACTGTTTCAACGGTAGGTACTATGGATGCATACGTATAGGATTTTGTGATATTGAGGCATAAGACGTCGGATAAAGCTTTGAAGGCGATTGCTGGTTTTATTGCTTACGCGGTTAGAATGTTGTCGGTATGATAGTTATGTGTGCATATGTGTTATAGATTAGAAGAGTCTTATAGTATGTGCGTTAAAAGGTTGAAACGACTTGACTAGATTGAAACAGGCACTTGAGAAGACGAAGAAAAATAAGAAGAAGAAGAAGAAGCAGCAGCAGCGCGCGGTGGTGGGTTTAAATACGTAATTGTAAAATTGGAGGCCGGAGAGGTGTTACGGTAACTTGAACTCCGCGTAACTTATTTTGCTGGATAAAATCATTTGAATATACGACAATAGAACGCTGATTAATTGATTGAAGAATGATTAATTCGGTATAGCATAAAATAAAACGAAAGATAAAACGGGCAAGCAAAAACAATAAAAATTGAGAAAAATTCACGAGATGTTTGTAGAATTGTTTAAAATAAAAATATAACGGCGAATGAGAGAAGTTTGACACAAAGGGCCAGCGGCTTTTCGTGGAATATCTGTATCTGACTATGCAGCAACAGCAGCACCGCGGCGCGTTGTACCAACACTTTTCTCAAAACTCATGAGATCTAAATAGTGATCAACCACGTGTGACTCCCTACGGATTCCTTTTCTAACCGCGTCTGGTTTGGTCCACTATCAACAACGAGATCCGTAAAAGTAAAATAGAACCTGTATTTTAGTAGAGAGTGTGAATAAAATGTAAAGAGAGTAGCTAGGTAGGTAGGTAGGTAGATAGATATAAAAATGCTTTCTACGCGTGACGCTTCACGTTTATACGCGCATATATTATAACATATACGAGAAGAGATATTCTACGCAGTTCTTTTTTTTTTTTTTTTACAGAATAGGCGAACGACTTCGATGTGTGAATTCGATTAAAAATATTCTCACAAGCACGTGTTACGTTTCAGAGAAATGATTGGCTTCCTATTCTGTACACTTATCTTCTTTTTACTTCGATTTGTTATCATTATTATCATTATTATTAATATTATTACTATTTTTTTTACAGACACGTGGAAAGTATGTTTCAAAGTCTGGACCCCGGAGGCTTAGGCAGCATCTCAATGGACCAGTACAAAGCTGGAATGACTACGCTTGGTATTGGCTGTTACGATATGAGTCCGAAGACGTGCGTAGGCGGGCGAGTTGAAAAAAAAACTTTCGAAGAAGAGGCGTAAGTCTTCTTCGATAAAAAGAAAAAAAAAAAAACAAAAAACAAAAAAAGAATCACTTTTTTTCTCACACAGATTTTCGATGTAACTATACTTTTGGCAAAATTATAAATTCGCCGTTGACGACATACCTGCGGGATCAAGGCTGCTCTAGCCTCGGTTTATATCAAACACTTTATAAATGGCAAATAAGGCGGTGTAGATACATAGATCGCGTTTAAAAATCTCCTTGAATCAGTGTAACACGCCGCAGATGTTCGATGGCGGCACGCGATGTTTACTTCACCGCAAAATGATAATTTATTAGGTCAGTTCGGTTTGTTAACGCCGACAATTCGTTCCCACGCGGAGGAAAGACTTCGCCTTCGTCTACGTGCAACGAAGAGTCTCCAAGTATGGGTATATAGGTGTAAAATAAAAATAGTAAATAAACTCCCTTCATTAATAATCATAATTTTTTTTTTTTTTTTCTTTGATCCGCGAAATAGATGAATTAATTATTGATCAATTGAATCTCCTTTCTCTCTCTCTCTCTCCCTCTCCCTCTCTCTTTTAACAATAAGATTTTTAAAAAAAAGTTGTAATAATTAACGCGTCAAATAATAGCATTAGGTAACTCTGAAGAAGTAATTATACCTAATGATTTTTCCAAAGCGTTTATTACGATGGGTTATATTCACTTTACAATTTAAATCTCTCTCTAATTATCTCGCCAAGTTACGTCACCGCGTATACATTCCGAGTTTTATAACTGCTCTATACTACTGTAGAGATATTGTGGAGAAAGGGTTGAACTGGTCCAAGCTTTCGACATTCAACTCTCGCGCTCCTGCACGTTCGAGGCCATAGTATAAAGAAAAGTCGCTCAAACCTCTCGATTATACATGAATACCCACTAAAAAAATTTGAATATTTCATAAAATTCAATTGTTGAAGAATATCTTGTCTAAAAAAAAATTTCAATCAACCTCATTGGTTATATGTATGCAGTTATTAAAAGAAATATTTTTATTCGAACCGTACGTCTGAATTCCTTCAACTCATACATAAGGAATTCATCGTCTTCGCCTGAGGCGCCCTAAGGACTTTAAGACTCACAAAAATCGTAGAGATCTATTTGGAAATACCGTCGCGGGAATTTTGAATAATCTTAGGGATTACTTTAATAAGCAAGGGATTGTAGGCCTCGGAGTAAAATTCCCGGGTATATAGCCCGGAGCGACAGAGACTAAAATGCAGCAAAATATGCGTATAGCCGTATAGGTGTGTATTTTGGGTTGGGGATAGAGCGGGAATTTTTCTCCTGAAATTCCGTCACGCATATCTTGTGGCAGATTATTCGTATAATAAATGAATATGTGAACTAATATATATAGGAACGAATGAATGATAATTCGATATCTTTCACAGAGAAAAAGAATCTCTCGCCGACATTATTACAGAAACTCGAATTACACTATTCGTATCTATATTTCATAGGGAAAACTCGAAACTCTAATATCTATAAGTCTTTGTCGACTATAAAGCACGAGCTAAATACCGACAGGTCTGCTGCTGCAGCGCGTAATTCTATCCACTAAAAAAGAAAAAGGCATGAAAAAACGAGGAACAAAATAGGGCAATTGAAATTTGAGAAGCGTCGCGCAGGATTTTAAATCCTAAAGTCTCTACTTTCCCGAAAAAATGTTCGAATTAGAAACCACAATGTTCTGCATCTGCAGTCTTTTCTCTTCACTTCTTTCTTTCTTTCTTTCTTTCTTTCTTTAGTTTTTTTACGTTTTTTTACATCCTGCAGCTATACGTGCTATAAGAAAGACCGCCAATTGTTATTCGACTTCATATTTTTTTTTTTTAACGCACGCGAGAATATACACGATATCCAGGTCATTGAGAAGTAAAATATCCCCAAATGCACACGTATAAATAAATGGATTTGTTTGTCTGAAAAGTGAAGAAACGCCGATCCTTTTGTCCCTAGGCCTTTACAAGTGACCTCTATGTCTCGAGCCTCGGTCAAAGGTTAATCTTTCGTTCTTTACGAATCATTTCTGCGCGTCATTGAAGTCTTTAAGTACATATATGTGTAGGTATACGCATGTGTGCGTATGTAGATACGTAAAAATGATCGAATTGTCGACCGATTCTCTCTTCTCGTGATCACACACACACACACACACACACACACACGTACAGATAATAGACAAGCATGAGTAATATACATAGGTACGATGTATGTACAAATTGAGTAAAATAAGAGAGATGATCAAATATGTAAGAGAGACAGAGGGAGAGGGCGCGTGCGCGGCGAACTCAATTTGGTCCGATTAACTAGCGCTCGCTTCTCGGTCAATATGCATCTGCTATATATCCGTATAGAAGTCTAAAAGTCTGTACATGTAGTAGTAGACTTCTTTTCTATCTATGTATGTGTATGCAATAAACTCGGTTCTTGGGACAATGACGTCACACGTCTTTAGGTCAAGTGGCTCGATTGAGCTGACCATACAACGAATCATAAAGCAAATCTTGTAAGTTTCCTCAATTATTTTCAAAGATCTACACGTACATATACATACGTCGAATGTTCTTAAACCCGTTAAATTATCGTATGGACCGAAAATGTACATTTTTCATTACGTATGTATATAAATCCGTATCTTCGTATCTAAAATTTCACTTTTTTCTCTTTCTCAGGACTAAATGCTTGGTGAGAATGCTGACCGAAATGATAAGCAAAAAGCAGTAGAAAATTGCATCGTTGAAGAAGTTTCGAACTGCATAATATACCCAAATTCTAGAAAATATCCAGCGATATTTACACTTGTAATCAATATGTGGAATAAACGTGTTGAAGATTTTACCGAGTACACAACATTCAATTTCGAGGGATGTAAACGTTATTTTTTGACTCTGCGATCGTTTGTGATACCTTCTCTCTCTCTCTCTCTCTCTCTCGGTGTTAGAATTTCTGCAGACTACTTTTTTGGCCTTGTGTGGTAGGTATTGTAATTTCGAAGGCTATAAGAAGCCTGCTCAGCTGGACCAGTTGAAAGTGTGTCCAGTGCTCCGAACTATACCAAGTGAACGGTCGTCCCCGGACAATACAATGGGTGGGGAGTTGTCCAGGTATACAGCTACATATCCATACATTAATATCCATATACGTGTGCCTCGTACGAAATAAGTATGAGCCAAATATGTCGGAGAATCGAAATTTATGGGATTCATTCTTCGATGAATGTAGATAAATAAATAGATTGCAGATGAAAAAGGGTTGGTATAGTTTTTGTGATTTCATGAAAATGGACTTTACACAGCAATCGGCTTTACTTCTCGAGAGGTCACATTATGCATTAGAAATTGAGAATTCAGATTACCGTACATATATAGTAGGTATACCTATATGCTCGACAAACTAATGGTGCAGAGCTCGGTTCTGTAGGAAATAAATGCCCGAGCCTTTCTTGCCCTCTGCATTTGATTGTGCTTTTCAAGCATGCACGAGCCGCTTGCCCGAGGTAAATCTACGCCCATTCTCGGCTCTCTTTTATACTCGTATGCGTGCAACGCGAACGTAAATGCACTTATATGCGTGTGTCTTGTATAGCCGGACGAACGACGTCGTGCGTGCGTGCTCGTACACACGGACAGGCACAGGTTGCCTCTGGGCAACTTGTTGCTCTCGCTTTGCCTCTCTCGGCTCTTAGCTGGTGTGGGAGGCTGATCTATTACTAGCGATGGCTCGAAAGGACAATGAATCTGACTTTCATAAAGAAACCATGTCGCATTGAATTTCTAATCCTTTTCTATCCTCATTTTGCGAAGATAAAAGACTAACAAATCCCAACAAAAAATAATTCCACACTCAACATCAGATGCTTATGAAACTTGTACCAAGAAAAACGAACATGTTGTCCATGGAGACAGAATTTTCGTTTTTAGATCTCACTTTTTGGCTAAAAGAATCGAATTTCTGATAAAAACGCTTTTCCAGTAAATGTATAAAAATAAAATACGGTGAGAACAAATCGTCGTTTACTTAATCCCATCGCTGCGGCACGTGTGTCGCGTGTGTGCGTGTGTCACGCACGGTATGGCGTGTGTACAGCACGTTCAAGTACCCCCTTTCGTCTCTCGCCGTATTTTCTTTCCCCCCACTTTATCTCGTAGCCCGGGGGTCGGTCGGGGGGAGGAGGGCGAGCGGGCAAACTAGCGAACGAAGCAGTCGCTGTAGCTGTCGGTGGTTGCAGCGACAGTTCCCGCTCGACTTTCAAAGAGAGAGGATAGTCATGTCGACGGATAACCGATCTATTCTTGGTGGTCTTTCGCGACGAAGCAAAGTACACGTATTGTTTTTGTACCTAGCTTAAAGGCGCCGATTCTTCTTATCGTATTTCCAACGCTTTTTACATCTGCGAGTGACGATTGTCGTGAAATGAGAAAAGATTGATATAAAAAGAAGAGGAAGAAGTAGTGGTAAAACGGTGCCAGTGCCATTCGGAGTTTTTCCTTCTTCTTAATAAGAAGAGAGAGAGAGAGAGAGAGAGAGAGAGAGAGAGAGGGGAACTCGTTTTATACACTAAATCAGAACAGCCTCATTCGCATCTTACAATCATTTAATTTCGTAATCACTGTGTCGTTTTTATTGCCATAAAATATGAGTAAAAACGTGTATTGAAGTTGTAGAGTATAAAAGAGTAAACGCATCTGTGATTTCAATATTCTTGTATCTTTAATTGTGATCTTCTTTAAAAAAAAACAGAAAGAAAAGAAAGAAAGAAAGAACAGAACAGAACGTGAATAACGATATGCACCCTGAGGAATCGGATTTATAATGAATCTAATAAAGTCTATTAACACTTGATAAAGTTATTATACGTATAATAAATAAATCCTGCATATAGATATATAAATATATCTACGGTGTATTTTAACAAGTGGATATTTGCAAAGTGTGAAAATTGTCAAATTTCATATTCACTGAAAAGATAATTAATTGGCAATAAACTAAAGTGGCGCAACGAGATTAAAAAAACTCCTTTAATAAGAGGCGAGAGTTCGTCAAAAGATGAAAATCTCCGTGCCAAGGTGGCCATCTTCAGCCTTCGTCGTATATTATACTGCTGGTATTTTACTCCTTGTTTTTGCTGCTGCTACCACGGTCAATGCAGCTCCTCATTCTGCAGCCACCCATTCGCACGCAACTCCTCCACCCGCTGACCAATGTGACTGGGTCGGAAGGTCAGTTTTTTTTTCATTTAACAAATCTAGTCTACTCCGATTATAAATGATAAGAAAATGAATAAAATTTACAGCGTTTAGTTTTGGCGCGAAATTCTGTATCTATACTTCGGTTCTTTCTCTCCGTAATAAAAATCGGTGAAATTTTTTTTCAACTTTTTTGTCTTCTTCTTTCATACAACTTATATATTTTTTCTTTTCCCTTTCACTGAAGCCGCTGATTCATACATCGGCTGATAACGATGTAAAAATAGGTACATACATAAATGAATAAACCAGTCGTGAATCTCGTTTATGAATAAATTAGAAAAGGAATAAAGCGAAAACAGAAATGGATTAATCTTGTTATGTATACACACCTGTACCATTTGGTGAATATAAATGATTCCAAAGGTTGAATCAAACTAGTTGAAAACCAAGTTACACGCACGAGTTGAGTAGCGTAAACTCGTTTGTAATTCCGGTATAAATATACCTACTACTATACAGTGAACAAAAATAATGTCAATACATGAAACTGGATCTACCCGTCAAGTCCATAGTGTATTTCTTTTCTTATACACGGTTGAAAGAAACGCGTTAATAACGCCCGCGATTGATACGTTCATTGGTATTTATTAATGTACAGTTCTTTCCGTTTTTATATAATTCGCGACAACGGACAAAACGCTGGACTCCTTGCCCCACACACACAACGTCGTTTATTTATATGCTGTAGATAAAGTTCTTCGCTTATATATGAAGGTATATACCTTCATACCACACATTTTCAACGATAGATGGTAATGGTAATGAGAAAGGGGTGTTTCCCCTGTCGCAGTAAAGGAACCGGTTCTAAAGCTGTACAACTGGTTAGCTTTTAAAGCAACAGTCTTCTTTCGTACTTATTACAAATCATATAAGACCCATAAACTAGTATACCTCTACATCATACATACGTATCTATAGATATATTAATATCCATATATATATATCGTATATATGCCTACATATATAAATGATTATATCTCTTCTCTATATGAATACCTATATGCCTATAATAAATCCGCAATCAAAATGTCGTCAACGTAATATTAGAGTTGAAATATTTCTACAACACTTCGAAAACAAAAAAACAAAAAAAGAAAGAAAGGAACGATTTAAACGACGTTAATTATTATTCCTCGTGTATTTTATACACTAATATCTAATTTAAAAAACCTTTTAAAAAAATTTTAAATAAAAATTCATAATTTATTAATTCATAAATTTATAAATTTATTTCACAGTGGTGGCGGCGGTCGAGGTGTCCGTCCAGTTTACCTAAGATGTTCGAGGGGCGCCGTATCCTGGCGTTACCCACGAGGCGCGCTTCGAATCGTACTGCTAGGTGGTGGAGGACGGAGTTTTCGTGGTTGTGTCAAAGTCTCGGGACCCGCGCGGGTTTATCTCGAGGCAAAGGGGACTTTGAGGCCAGTCTACGCGCCGGGAGACGGAAAGCACGAGGCTCTGCACCGATGTTTTCATTCCCGAGGCCCAGTCGCAGCTTTATACGTTGAAGCAGACGAGCCGAGCACTGCAGGACCGAGCAAAGTAAAGCTTCAGTATGACCTGGAGTTTTCTCATCTCGTTGACGACGAGGGCGAATGCAGGCCTTGCTCTAAGGAAGAACTTGACGAGGCTTATTGCAGAAGCGATTTGGTAGCAAGAGGTATGGTCAGGGCCGTAGAAAGACGCCCCGATCTTGACGCGGCGGAACTTGTACTCAGGGTTACGAAGATGTTGCGACGCGTCGACGAAGCAGACGTAAGTTTCTTCCTCCCTTTTTATTTGATGATTTCTTTTTTTGTTTGTTTGTTATTTTCAAGGATTTTTAGAACCACAATAGGATCAATCTTGTTTTTTATTACCAAATTACTCGATGACTAATTTCCCTCTTTTATCTTTTATTACAGGACAACGAGGTAGACACTGGCGACTTGCATCGCAAAGAGATCCGAATACGAGTCCCTAGTTCGTGCGACGCGCGACACGGCCAGGGAGAATTTGTGATAATGGCTAAAAAGAGGCTGGGAGATCTCACCCTCGTATGTGCCCCGAGGTTAGAAGCTTGGGCAGAGGCGGTTAGAGAATTACAGACTGCCTCTTGCGTTTTAAAGAGCTAGTGATCGGCGTGAGTGTGAGTGTATAAACTGATAGGACTTTAGCCATAGTGGTGAAATAATAATTTATGCGTAGTATGTATGTATGTATGTATATGAAGAAAAGACTCTCAGATTTCGATATGCTTGAAATTAATTATTTCGTGCCACGTATACAGTATATATGTATTACTGATCAGTGATTAGTATGTAGATTTACACCTAGGTAAATATATATATATATATATATAAGTTTGTATATTTAAAGAAAGAATAAGAAAGAAAAAATAAGCAAAAGAGTGTACATAGGATATTATATGTATGTGTATATTAGCGTGTATGTACAAACTCATATTGTACTTCGATAAGTGATCGATCTCTGAACTGTGATATTATTGTATTATAAGAGGTTTATCAAACGGATAAAGTAACTTTATCTAATTCTTTTTTGTTTTTATTTTTTTTTTTATTTGGTACCTATTTGCTGTGTAAAACAACGAATAAAATACTGAATTGTTCACATATAATTTTCCGCTACTTGGGTAGCAGTTTCTTATCTTTTAACCCCATACTTTAATTATAATTTATAATCTTCAAGAATTCATATCTGTGAATTACATATACGCGGCGTAAGTATAGTTATCCTACCACGACGTGTATAATACATCGAACATGTTTATTTTTTCATCATCTTACGCTAAACGCGGACAACTTAACTACATAAAGATTGAGGGGCGTCGGCGTCGACGTAGCACGTTGCCCGCAGCCGACGATCTTATTTCATTTCTGACACAGACACACACACACACACACATGCGCGCGTATACTTGTATGTGCTCTTCATTTAACCAACCCTCTTTCGTACACGCGTATAAAAGGGTGGTTGTCGTTACGTCTTAAGACTCGAACGCGCTTTGTATTATCAAATTTAAAAAAAAAAGACAGAGAAACAAAAAATTCATTCTCGCGTATGTTATACATGAATGCATGTGAGGTAAAAAGTTGGTACGAACTATGGAACGGGAATCAAGAGGAAGAAGAAGAAGAATAAGAAGAAGAAGAAGAAGTGACTAATCTGAATTCTGGTTAACTCCGAGTTTACTTCAGATGGATCATCTTTTTTTAAACTACATCACAAGGAGGCACAAGCCTCCCGATCACATGCAATTCCTTTTATGGTAGGAAACAGTTTTTATAAGAAGACTGCAGTACCGTGCACTTTATACTGCGCAGTCGTCTACCTACAGCTATTGCTGCAGCATCAGCTATAATACTGAACGAGCGATGACAAACGTCTGCGCAAAACTCGATCATTTGCGAGTCACGTAATAATATGTATATTAGGGTGGTTCTTATTTAGGGCTTGGTGGAATTCGAATCGTCGCACCCCCCTGATCGATCATAAATAATTTAAAATAAAACAGTGTGAAATTTGAATGGAATTTTAAGGCACGTTATAATATCGCCGAAAGTAACATAACTGAATATATGTATGTATAATAATGGTGAAATTTTACATACCGAGAGTTTTCGGTGAAACTGGTCATCCCCTCCTTGCGGCGAAACCAACTCGCCGCAAACTCTCGGTATATAATCGATTTATCATCGTCGTTTCAGCATATTCAACAATAGTTGAGGTATAATTTATCATAGAGTACCTTAGATCAACAAATGTATAACACTTTATTTCGTAACAAATACATGGAAAACACGTACAGAAAAGCGAACACATGTACCCGTAGAAAACAACGATTTATATTGTGTATATCAATCATACATTAATTATTATTCATATTATAACAGTGATGACAGTTTTAATTATTCATATATAGTATATAGGAATTTACACACTAACGAAATAATTATTCGTTATTATTATTATTATTATTAGTATATTAGTATTAATATTGATATTATATCAACGCACGATGGCTATACGAAATAGTTAGAAATTTACAAAATTCACGGGGCAATTTTACAAAGTTATTGTATTTATTTTTTTATATAGAATATAAACCAGCAGGTGATTCGATCTCATTAGCTCATTCATTCAAGTTTGTTTGTTTTTTTTTTTTTTATTTAGTGATTCGGAGCCAATCTTCCTCTGCTGTTTGTTCGAGAATTAGGTAATTTTTAATTTTTTTCGCCTGTTCTTTTAGTCACGTTATTGTATATTCGAAATACCTAAATATTATATACTATAATAGATATACATATAAATAACCGATATATTTAAATCTGCGAAAAATTGCAAAAATATCAATACCGAAAATGAAAATTATTGTTGCTGCCTTTATCGATGATATGATGTATTTAAAAAATAGCAAAAGATCGAAAAAATCCATACAAAAATATTATTATTAAGTCTCAACGAAATTGGAATGGGTAGGTGATTTTTTTCAAATCGCGAAACGAATCGACAAACTGGAGGCATGCATGGTGTGTATACGTCGAAATATGTGGGACAAAAGAATTTACCTATTTTTCACGAATTTAGAAGAAGAAAAAAATTATCCCGATTTTTGTGTTACAGGTGTTTTCCAGGTAATTCAATTTCACGGAGAATCGCTTCGATGGATTTTCCGATAATAATCAAACGTGAATAGAAAAATTCGAACATATTTCGGAATAAAATAATACTAATCTGTAGACAATTTATGGCTGCCACAATGAATGCGGGAATTCATAGAGCGGATTGAGCAGCAGCTTTCAAGTCTGATTTGAAGAAAAAAAAAAATTCCACCGTATCGAAGGACAGAATATTGAAGAAAGAAAAAAGTAAAAAGCAAAAAGCTAAAAGACGTCATAGCTCTATATAAACATAGATTTAAGCTGATGTGAATATTTCGAACATCCTTACCACGTCGATACTAATCAGCATAATTAGTTAGACATTTTTTTAATCACATCCTACAAAGCTATCCTAAAAATAGTTTGAAAATAAAACAATACATAGATCATAATTCATAATAGGGGAAGGTAGGGCAAAACGGACCGGGAGGGCAAAACGGACCGTAGGGCAAAACGGACCGAGAGGGCAAAACGGACCGCCTGAAAAATTTCTTCGGAATTATTATAAAAAATTCAATGATGCATCGTGAAGGTAACCCTCGAACTTAGTAACATTTTGAGGTAGGTCTAAGTCAATCTAGTCGAGTCAATTATCCTTTCTAGTCGTTTGCGATGACTTGACTGAGTCTGACTCGACGTGATTGACTAAGACCTACCTCAAAATATTTCTAAGTTCGAGGGTTAACTTTACGATGCATCATTGAATTTTTTACAATAATTCAAAATAAATTTTTCAGGCGGTCCGTTTTGCCCTCTCGGTCCGTTTTGCCCTACGGTCCGTTTTGCCCTCCCGGTCCGTTTTGCCCTACCTTCCCCTACAAGAAAAAAAGCTGCAGACAGGAACAAAAATAAGAAGCTCTGTCATATAATATAGCTATGAATGAATTGGTATTCACATCAAACATCTATAAGTTCGTTGGATACCGATCTATAATACGCTAACAGTATTTAAAAAGTAAAAAATCGATAAGAAAAAATCTGAATCTTGAGTAAATGGAAGAAACAATATGTATAATAAATTTATCATCTCCTGATAGAGATCAAGGTGTTTCTTTTATAATTGTACGTGAATTGGGATCGTTAAATTAGGAATTATATTACTTAGATAGGCGAGATTATCCGATGGAACAAAACTAATAACATCAATAAGATCAAATCAGATACGAAAAAACCTAATTGGCATTGCGAATGTAAATTTTGCGAGTATATTTATTGTCCTACTGATAATAATTAATAACTGTAATCGAAATTCGCGTTATTCTTCTTCTCATTTTTTTTTGTCTTTTTTTTCTTTATAAAAATATATAAACTTAAATTTTATACTCGTAGTATTTAATCATTAAGTGTAAAGGAGTGCCAAAAAATATATTAATATACAGGTAGACAACCGGGTTTCAAATATATTATGTATGTAGTTAGTTTTTATAAATTTCTGCGTTGTCAATCGAAATATACATTCAAGATATATATATATATAATATATATACATATATTATATACGTCGATATAGAATTCAAGAAACAATAATTACTATGTGTATAAATTTAATCTACAAGACGATCGAATCTCTGACAAATTACTGTTTCTTCGAATATTATTATAATTTTCTTTCTTTTTTTCCCCCCTTTTTTTTACAATTTTTTACACAGAAAATTACCTCTCTTATTTCCCACCCAACATTCTAATTACACTTTGGCATTGTCGATTATGAAATCCATACATTATGTAGAGGTGTAGCTACCGCTACAAGTTAAAAAATAAATTTCATCCTACATGTACCGCCGTAACATTATAATTTCATAATTGAAAAATACTAGCTTTGGTATTTCTATTACAGATTTGGTGTTTCCCTAATTACATACAGACCTAATGATAATAAAATAAGCTAAAAAAGTCGTAAATAATAATAATAAAGAATTTAAAAAGCGATACTTTTTAAATAAAGGAATTCAATTTTTATCCAACTAACAATTCAATGCACCGAAAAAAGAACATATGATATTTCTAACAATAGAAATGATCAACAAGTAATTTAGAGATGAATGAATAAGATATAAAATCAAATAAATGCAAGGATTTTATTCAAATCAATTTCAAAAATCATTTTTCACTATTGAAAACCGAATTTAGAATTTAAGGAGATACTAGTACCAACAGGATCGAATAACGCCAAATACTAATGCCAAAGTACGTGTCCGACAATTTACAAAGTCGACTTTTAATATTCTTAATCATTTCTATCCAGATACTGTAACGATGTCATTGCATGTTGAATCTGCGCGGTACCCTGCTCTCGATTACATTATTAGTTTATTTATACTTCAATCGTTTGAAGCAGGCCTTTTATGTGTTCCTAAACTTTCCTAGACAAATTCACGACTCTCCAATTGCCAAAGAAAAAACCAAAATGGAATATTGAAATATCCAATTTGTACGTTGACAGGATTATCGCCGAACAGCCTAAAGGAATGACCGGTTTAAAGTTAGTTTGGAAAGTCACTAAATTCCCTAAAACCATTCCTGAAAGTCGATTTGCCATAGCTGATCCCTAAGCGTACCTGAGACCAAGAAAATGATTACAGGACTACGTGAATCAGGCCTAGAATTTACCCCCTTAATATAATAGCTCAAAGTTTTATATTTCAAGCTAATATGTTAGTGTAGATTCCCTAATACTAAATAGTTCACTATTGGTACAGCCCCTATGAATCGTCACAATAAATAATTGTGCCCTGTCTTAAAACTAAAGCGAAATAGCGATGACCCTGTTTTTAATTGTTTTTCTTTTCTTTTTTTTCTTTTTTCTCTTTTTTCTACATCAACTTAAGAGTTATGCTAATTAAACAATAAGAATTCTAATGAACTAAGCGATTAGTGGTGATGCAATTGATTGATAAAATTTAAAAAAAAATTCTCGTTTCATTATATCAAACGCCGTTTCCTTTGCTGATTAAAATGTATTTTCTCTGCTTTGATTAGATCGAATTTATCGAAAGTTTAATTAAATGTACACATTTGGCACGCCATTGTATAAAACAGATCTGATATAGTATTTATATCGAATTTACGAGGGTATAGAAACAAATTATTACCTTGTTACCGATATTGTAAAGTTTTGTTGAAATTTCAAAATAGATACCTAATTACATTATAGATTTATGAATATTCAGTGAATATTGAGAAAAGTTGGAAAATATCTTTCAAGTAGCAAGAAAGAAATATAGTATTATATTATCAATCTTCTATTATATATTCTATATATCCTTTTTTTTTATGATAGAGATTTGATTAAAAAAAAATTTCAGCATTTTATTACCGCGTTTAGACTTTTAATTACAAATTTTTCATCTCCAATATTTACAGCAATGTTTTACATGTACAAATTCAGAATCGATCTTCAGATGCAGATTCTTATAGATAATTAAAAATTGCGTCCTAAATATACTAGGTAGCATAGGGATAATTAGGACAAACGCCTATCATGAGATCATCCATGTTTGGTAGTACGACCAATTTCTCAAATTCTCTCAATAATTTAGTCTCAATTAAATTCGTGATGTATCCAATGTTAACTTGCTTCTCGCCCAAAGCTGGTTTAGCAGTTAAACTTATTTTTGGAACCGTTCTAAAACCATACCACAATCTGTCCGAAGGTGGAGGAGGTATATTCAATACAAGACATCCTTCTATACTCGATACCGTCACCATCAAACGAATTTCTGTATTAGAAAAGCCTTCCATTGCTCGTCTTATGTACCGTATCTCTGTCGCCTGTAAAATTAATCACAATAATAGTAATCAACGTAGAGAAAATTAATAATCCTCATATTTATTTAGAAGATCTTTAACTCACATGCTGGAAATATTTATTGGCAGCCAGTTTGTCAACTATGTTAAGAAATTTTCTTCCAGAGGATTGCGGCGGCCTAAAATTGCGGTATAAATAATAATCGATTATCATCATTTGATATGAAAGAAGCAAAAACGTTATAGTAAGATTAAAATGAGAATGCGTGTTGAACTGACGTAGAATCTCTGGTTGTGCTAGGCACTGTAACGTTACTGTTATCTTCTTCTTCTGTAGAAGTCTCTGGGCTGTCTTCTACATCGCTATCAAACATCGGAGACCTGGCCAGTTTGGGTTTATCGACTGTAACTAATTCGTTAGAGTTAGTAGGAATTGATCCTGCTCTCGTGAGCTTCATCAGATTGACTTTAGTCTCAATAGTCATAGTCAGACAGCCTTCGTGAGATAAATCCAAGTCGAGCCAAAGACCACGTTGATCGACAAGAGGCTGTGACGCTTTGTGTATCACAGGCGCCCCTTGGCCTATAACTAATTCAGTAACGAGCAGGCTTTCCATAAAGTAAGGTAGCTTTATGTTGGACAGTTTACGCTGTATTCTATGCTGAATTAAAGCTATTGTTTCGGGACATTTGTGGAGGTCGTATAAAATTCTACCCAACAATGCGTTCATCCATACTACATCGCTCTTTATTTTAGTCTCAATATCCGACGTCGTATTTGTCGGCATCTGAAATAAAATAGAAACAATTAACATCTTATTATTCTTCAGATGGATAAGGACCGAGTTTGATACTCACATCTGTGTAGCGGGCCATGTAACTACTGTAACTAAGCTCGCTAGGCATTTCAGAAGATCCGGCGCTTGTGATAATATTTTTACTGTCGTTGGCGCCTTGTATAATAGTCGATGCTGCCGGCAATGCTAATTCGGATATCGATGCAACTGAGCTACGTTTGTTAGCTATGTTAACGCCATCAATCAGTCTCCTGAACCTGTTCAACAATTGGTCAAATAAGATGATTGTTCTCATCTTTGATGTACTATGTTCGCCTTTCTTCTGATTTAATGCATAATGAATGTATTCATATTCTAGAAGAAATAGATACAAACAAATCATTACCAATCTTCTTTCTGCCTATCAGTTCTGGCGAAAATATACATATTTGATTTCAGGCTGTTTTCATCGCTGCAATCTTCAAACACGTCTTTATTAGTGTCTTTAGAATCTTTGGATAGATCCTCGTCAGTCTCATCCTCTTCATGGATCGTTCCATCTTCGTCGACTTCAACTTTTTGCAGAAATTCATCCTCCGAAGTCTCGTTCATCGAAGAGCTATCAATCAAGGCATCTTTAGCGAATTTTATACAGATGGGATATTTTTTACTCCATCTCCTGTAAAATTTTAAATTAATCAATTCGAGTGATAGAATAAGTGAAATATGCAGTTGAATAGATGAGGGGACTGTAACACACTACCTTCTTCTAATCAGACCTTCCGGCAGTAATTTGATATCCGCTTCGGCTAGGGTGTATACTTTTTTCCAAATAAATCTAACTTTCTGTTTTGGCTCATCCCAGACTTCGCGCTTTGGTATCCGGGTCTTAGTTTCCATAACTTTAAGTATCCCACCCTCCAATCTGAAGTAAACGGACACAGTTCTCGCAACGTGATAATTATCAGGGTCGTAATTGTACGGAAGTTGGTTTAGCCACCCTTCAAACCGCTCTAAAACAGCATGCTCCTCTGCCGCAGGTATTTCCAAAACAGAAACAGGCTGTGCGCTGACGTCTCGAGTCTTACGCGGCGTCATCAAGGTCCGAGTAACCAGAGCCTTCACTCTTTGGACAGCGATTGTTACAAATATACCAGCAATAATTCCAACAAAGTATTCGGGCAAAGGTACCGTGTGATAGGCGCCCCATAATATTATCGGTAAACTAAAAAGCTGATAGATTATCTGTACTAGAAGTTGTGACAAAGTTGGCTCAGAGTTCAATGGCATTGGAAGCAACGTTTTTATTGCATCAAATTGTAATCTCAGAGAAGGCGATTTTGCGACATTCTGTGGACTCTTATCATTCTTTGATTCATTAATATCATTGTTCGGTTCTCCAGGATTGGAGTTCTTCGACAATAGATCATCCTCGGCAAATTCTGCAGCTTCTATCCCGCTCTCGACGCTATCCTCTTCAGAATTCTTCGTCTTAAGTCCAGTCTTGATGTTATAAAATCCGGTAAACCTGTTAGAACGACTTTTAGAAAATCTAATCGGAGAAGAATTATCTGGATCTTGATGTTCCGAGAGATTATCTTCGGTCGGAGTGACGTCGGCTAAATCCTCCGAATCACTAACGCTCGAGTTATCCCTGCTTCTCCGTTTTTTCTTTCTTCTCTCGCTCTTAATCTCAGACATTTTTTCCTCAAAAGTTTTAGTTATCTTTCCCTTTATCTCTGACAACATTTTCCAAGGATCAGACGGCGGCGTTCCTTCAGACAAATTACCATCCACGCTCGCCGATCGTCTACCCAAATTACTCTCAATCAATTCATCTTCACATTTATTTCTACTCGTTTTACATGGACTAGACTTTGTCGATGGCTGATCAGACTCAGGTGTATACAACTCTTCGTCGTCTGTGCTAGGATAAAGCTCTTCAACTTCGTCGTCGCTAGCATGATAGCGAATAACTGGTACCGATGTAGTTATGGATTTGCCTATTGAAAAACGTTATTTACGTTTTAATTTAACATTTTGATAAACGATTTGAATAAATAATCAAAAACTGGTTCATTTTCAATATTTTTTCGAGATAGGTGTGGGTAGTCCAAGTAAATAATTTTGCAAATTCGATACACTTGATTTTTTACAAAATACAATATTTTCTGTAATAATTTAGGTACTGCAATATTGAGCAATATCAAATATGGAGGATGACGAATAACACATGATGCAAGCTGCTGCAAGCATGACTAGAGTATGAATAAATATGATTATAAGTCTTACCTTTCAGCATGCCGAGGGTAACCTTACCCGGAGTTTGTTTAGAGCTCATTTTCGTCGGAGATTTATTTATTCACGATTGTTAATTTCAAAAAAACTGATCAGTGGTTTACATGACTATATTTTCCAGCCAGCCAAGTCTTCTTTATCAAGTAACTAACCGACACGAAAAATGAATATTTATATCAACGTTCGAGTTTGTTGTTTCACGTTGCGTTCGAGGACGATTCTTATATTAGTACCGAACGTTTTTCCGTGTCTTTTATCTTTCTTTTTTTTTTCGTTATAAATAAACGTACGTACGACAGTACGAAACTGCTGAGCAATTTATTGTCGATTGGTATCAACTGTTCCACAAATAAATGTTATCGTAGTAATTTACGCTCGTTAAAACTATCCTTAACATTTCTGTTATTGTTATGGAAAAACAAAGAACAAAATATAATAAAATAAGTTTTTTTGCGTCTAAGAAGCTGATTCGGAGAAATGAATCCACGCAGTATGTAATTATACTATATTGTATTATAATGCCGGTGAATTTTATTGTAAGTCCATACCATAGCGCGTATATCTATACGTAGAAGAAAAAAACTTGCAACAACAAGTTGTGATTCCCCGGGCGATATGCTTCCGCAAATTATTATGGAATCAGATGTGATAAAAACTCAACACTAATATAAGTCGTAAAAATTTGATGTCGACGTCAATTAGAAGAGGACTATATAACCACTATAAACTACACTTATTAGAGGCAATAAATCGGGCAGAATTTTCCGAGCAATTAGCGAATTTTCTTTATTGAAAAAATAATCATTATCTTAACGCGAGTTAGGGAACAACTAGTGACGCGCGATTCGGCGCAGATTTGTCATCATCTGTCAACACACGGCACGGAGACGTCAAATGCGAAAAACACCGGAGATCAGCGACGCCGTGGATTTAGATAATCGAGAAAATCGACAACTATAGACTTAAATTAAAACTAGGGACACTTTCGTACGGTAAAAAAGTAGATAGTCGTCGGTAAAAATGCTGGTAGAGTAGAAGCCTATAAATACAGTTTTCTGCAGTTCTGTAGGCATAATGTTTTTTTGGAAAAAACAAAAAAACAAAAAAAAAAGGAAATGGAAATGTTTGCGAATTCATGTAGCGATGAACGTTTATTAATTTCGTAATAATTATACTTGGTCTAAGAATTTCAGCCATGTGCAAAACTCACCACTTTTCGGCTCGATGTCGATTCAAATGAGAAAATATTAATCCTAAAATGGTATCCAAAAGCACTGCACATCGTATATATGTATGCATTCGCATACTCACGGTAGAATTTACGGAACACTATAATGACACTCGCACTTTTACTCTAATGAATATAAATTAGAGAACTTCACTCACTGCGAGATTCGCATTTCATATCGCGATACTTATCATCATTGCATTAATAAAGGGTTGAAAAGCCGTACGCTTTATATTCAACTCGCTGACCGAAGCAACTCGTAGTACTATGATGTAAACAAACCTGACCTACAAACGAATTTTTACTTCTCAACGAACAATACAATGATTATTTTCCCCAATTTAAACCTCTACCTTCGTTTTAATGAGCGATTACAATATTTTTTAGATAATTCTCAACCCACGGCACTGATAATCGACGCAATTACACATCCGCACACTTATCCGCATGCTATGATATTAGATGAAGAAAAAACAACTGACTCTAGTCTGGTGATGGAGAAGAATGTTTGAGCGGGAAGAGCCGCGCACTAATACACTCCATCGACCAATCAGATTCAAGCTTGAGTTTCAACCGCCGACTCCGGTGATTCTGAACGTTAATTGACATACGAATTAGTCTAGAAAACTCACGATTAGCCTAAATACTCACATATGAATAGCACCGAATTAACAATCAGATGAGAAGAACGAAAACAGACGGTTTATTCCTAGCAAAACACAACAACAGCTCTAATTCCCGACCGCCCGTGCGTGCGGCTCCGACTAATCGTTTTCACGAACACCAACTAACGCGATAAAACAGCTTCTCTGGCCCCAGAATCCGACTCGAAGTTCGCGGGCCGTCCGCTGAGAGGGCAGCACATACACGTTTTCGTCTAAAGGCGCGTGATAATTCTGGTCCACCGTCAGCGTGCTGTGACGTTGACTAACAAGCTTGAAATTGGCTACGGCCCTTTTTAGGGGATAAGCCATCGGTTAAAAAAAAAAAAAAAAAAAAACAAGCTTGAAAGATGGCGGCCGGACCGATAGCCGAAAGAAATCAAGGTAATATTAATGACTATACGCGAAAATAATGAAGCCTGATTAGGGTTTGATAAATTTTTGAAATATTCTGTAAATTACCGAGGCCAATAATTCTGCTTAAGCCCTTTTTTACGGCTGTTTTCATTCATGAAACGTTTACGAATTTAGGTTATGTTTTCCTTCAGCCGCGTAACCTCTAAAAAATGAATCGTTTAAATACGTTAATTGATGAATTAATGAATTAATAAGCCAGATTGATATCCTCAGTCATTTTCTAACCGCCTTTTACTCTCCAAGATTTTTACTAGCTAAGAAATAATCGTAGTTAATTTTCTCTTCAGATGCCACCATATATGTGGGAGGTCTCGACGACAAAGTCACAGAGTCTCTTATGTGGGAACTTTTTGTACAATCTGGACCAGTTGGTAAGAAAAACCGTGTGATTGAATCGATTTCTTGATAATCTTTGAAGAAAGAGTGACGAAAGAGACGAAGATGGTTTATTTTAGTTCTAATAATATTATCAATGTTTTTGTTCCTTTCAGTTAACGTTCACATGCCAAAGGACAGAGTTACTCAAATGCACCAAGGATATGGTTTTGTTGAATTCATGGGCGAGGAAGATGCCGATTACGCAATTAAGATCATGAATATGATCAAATTATACGGCAAACCGATCCGAGTAAACAAAGCAAGCGCACATCAAAAGAATTTGGACGTCGGAGCGAACATATTTATCGGAAACTTAGACCCTGAAGTTGATGAAAAACTACTTTATGATACATTCAGTGCTTTTGGAGTCATTCTTCAAACACCAAAGGTGATTTTGTACACTTTAATGATCGTTCTGTTTTTATAAGCAATGAAGCCTTGATAAATCTCAAAATATTCAAGCCGAAATACATTGAAATATGAAGATTACAATATCAATGAAATTTTACCTCGAAAAAAACAAGAGCTTGAAATTAAATGAATGGAAATCAATCAAAAACGAATTAAAACTTGAATGAGAATAATTTCGAATCGACCCCAAAGAAATTTCAATGCAAGTGAAACACTTCACTTGATATCTTCGAATTTAAAACAATGACTAAAAAGCCTGTGTCTAAATTTCCAGATAATGCGTGATCCAGAAACCGGAAACTCAAAGGGATTCGCGTTCATAAATTTCGCGTCATTCGACGCCTCAGACGCAAGTATAGAAGCAATGAACGGTCAGTATCTCTGCAACCGGCCGATATCAGTCTCCTACGCATTTAAACGAGACGCGAAAGGTGAGCGTCACGGAAGTGCTGCCGAGCGATTACTAGCCGCTCAAAATCCATTGAGTCAAGCCGACAGACCCCATCAACTCTTCGCGGACGCCCCACCTCTGAACCCTGTCTCACAGGCTCAAAACTCGAACATGCCTCCTCAGCAACATCAACATCAACATCATCCGCACCATCCGCACCATCCAATGATGCATCATCATCACGGGATGGTCGTGCCTCCGCCTCCTCCCCCTTCGACTCCTGGACCTCCTATGGGCCATCTTCATCCTCCTCCGCCGCCAGTCCCACCTCCACCATCCGGTGGATTCCCTCCTTCGAATATTCCCCCGCCACCGCTGCCTCCAATGTCAGCTATGCATCAATCGCATCCACCTTTACCGCCGGGAATGCCTCCTCCTCTGCCTCCTATGCCTATACAAAATTCACAAGGACAAGGGGCGAGGATGATGCCTCCTCCGCATTGGGGCGGACCGCAGGGACAGTTTCCTCCGCCACCTCCACCCTCGGGAACCGGTGGACCCCAACAATTTGGACAATTCCAACCACCGCCACCTAGGCCACCTCCGGGATGGAGGCATCCTCCTCCACCACCGGTTTCTCAAGGTGGACCGCCGCCGCCACCTCCACCACAGTTTAGACCACCGTTTCCACCTAGGGGACCACCGCCTCCACCACCTCCTCATGAAACGGGGCAATACTGAGGCCATATTTCTATTTGTATTTACACGTGACATTAATAAATGATTGAATTGGTTCGAGCAATTGGAAGGAACTTCTTTTTGATATAGGCAGTGGGCGAAAAGCTGTAATGGGTTCGAGGCGGTTCTTTGTCTTCTTTTTTTGTAAGGGAAATTTACACAGCTATGTTATGTGTAATGGCAGTCTATTGTCGTGCGGAACGGCGGTCAGCCGGTCAATATATCGACCGTAAGTTGCGGGCGTAAATATAAGCTGGACATTGGTAGCATCGATTATTTCGCATTAGTTGGTTCTACTCTGTTACAGTCGTAGCCATTTCCCTTTACGCTGTGTCGATATTTTATTTATACTCATACTTTAGCTATGATAGATTTCAATCATTCAACTGTAAACATGTGGGAAATTATGAAATTTTGAGTGTTCTGTAAAAATCCGGCGATATACACGCCGATAAAAACGTCTATACATATACAGTTAATCTGTTGCGTGTTAAAACAGTAAAGTTTCTTCGAATTGAACCGCCGCTAATTTAACTCATCACTTACTAAGTACTAAAAATTCTTTTTTGTAATAGCGCAAAGAACTTTTGTACAAAAATAATAAAAATTAAATTTAAAGAAATTATTTCAAGTCATAAAATTATATGAATATAAAATTTTAATTTGTTGTGACAAAGTAAAAGACGCGTCAAGGCGTTTCTAAATTATGTTAAGACTGTTTTGTATCGTTTGTAGTAATATCCCAATAAACTAAACGCATAATTGAAACGGATTCGTGAATTCTGCAGTTCTTTTTTCTTTTTTCTCTTCTCTCTTTTCTAAACTGCAGGAACTAATGCATTTCATCTATTTGAAATGCCTTCAATCGGGGAAGTCGAGTGCGATATAAATCGTCGTGTTAGTTTGCGTAAATTCATTGTTTATTTAACAATTTTCATGAATATCGTAAATTTTCTTTACGTATTTTAAATAGTAATCTAAATTAAGAGCAAGGCCATAGCATGGCGCGTGTAGTCGTTGACTGCAGTAGTCTGGTTCTGCGTAATGAAAATTACACAGTTAATGGTCCGGTATTTTGTACGCCTGATATACTGTGGCCGGATAAACAGTACTGCTGCAACCCGCAATGCTGCAGTGTTGTTCAGAGGAAACCGGCCCGACAACTTTGGGAAGCATGGTACTTTTGGCTCGGGCTTGCGTTGTTAGCGCTCTTTCTACTCACATCGGTAAGACGAAGTGGGCGCAAGAACTTTTTAGCAATGTTTAATTTTTCAGCAATGATTAATATCCCATTAAAATAACATGTTTGAATGATTGAATAATAGTATATTACATACCTAGGGCAGTAAAATAAGGAAGGTCCCAGATCACATGTAATTGTCGTCCGAGGCAAAGCCGAGCCTTTCTTATTTTACTGCCCTAGGTATGTAATATACTATTTCGCATCGACGGAGCCGGAAAACGGGAACTTCGTTCCGCGCAGCGGGACCAAAGTTGTCGCTTTCGGCCCGGAGGTGAGAAAAATGAATTACCGATTCAACTGAAACATCGAATCCCGGTTCTACCTGCTTATTGATATTATAATATGAAGAAAGCAAAAAAGCTCATATAGCTTTGACTACTTTTTAGTCATTTTTCGAGCTTATTGCTGACTATACAAGTTTCTAGTCCATTTACCAAATAGGAATGGTTAAAAAGTCGTCAAGACTTGTATGAGTTACCGGAGTACTTTTCTGTCACACTTGACAGTCTCAGGGATCAATTATGTTATTTGATTATACATACACACGCGTCCATTGCATGCTGAGAATATCAGCAGGGTGTCTGCGATTAAATGACCGGAGTCGTGCCGGAAGTTAAAAGTATCTCTTTACCATATTTGAGTGTACAATACTATAGTATACTCTTCCATCTCTCCGCTATATCAAGTATCAATATAAATCGTATTTAAACTGCCTAGAGACGCGGTTAATTAATTAATTAATTAATTAATTTTAGGTGAGTAGCTACTTGGTAAGTAGCTGCAAACACAATCTTCACGGAACTATTCAACGTTCAGTATCTGGAAATGATCAAAACAATCTGGAAAATGGAAATCATATATCCATAAATGTGATAGCTACACCGGAACCACTTTCTTCCCATAGAAAGATGGTCCTTGTTGCTCCACGAGCGAGTCTCACGCACATGAGTAAGTTTCTTATATCGGATTACATACATTCATTAGTCTCGTCAATTAATCGAAGATTTAATTTTTTATTGAAATGATATGAATTAGAAGAAACTTTTTTTCTCCGCTCTAATTATTATAATATTAGCTTTCCTGTTACATTTACAATATTCTGGTAAGTAAAACATAAAAGAAAATTTTAATTAATTTTTTTTAGCGCCGATCGTCGCATGAGTTTTCGTCCGATCTTATAAATATATCTTGTTACCGGCAACAGTTATAGGGGACTCGGCAGATGCGAATTTAGGTTTAAAAATTGCGACATTCACCTGCTACAGTAATCGATCTCCCACAATCAATTATAACCAGTTTATATTTTATGTGGACAGATTTACTGCAGGAATATAACGAAGATTCTTTAAATAATCAGAAATAAAATATCTATTATTGTACTTTTATTCATAATCTATTAGACGACTGTAACTACTATACATCTGTCTCTGTCTATAAAAAAAAACACCATAATGACTTCATGTGCAGTACGAGCTTGTAAATTATGTGGATATAATGCTCTTTTGGCATGCATATGTATAATAATAAAATATCTTATTTTATTTCAATGAAATATAAGAGAAAAATTTACCCACAATTATTCTAATATAGGAATGAATGATTGAAACGTATAAGGAAAATGTTAATCTTTACACACACACACGCACACACATACTCAAAAAAAAATGCATTACCCGTATGAATGTTAATGGATATTATGTAATTAGCCGCGTAGACCATAGTTCACTGTGCTTGTTATAATAGGTTCAGCTAATATATGCGATTGTATAGGTACAATCCGTGGATATTATTGCGATATTTTGAAAGGCAAAAACTAATAATCGTTTAGAAACAATCAACTATACACTATACCCATATATGTGTACACCTTTAATTGGACACGCTTGTTATATTATAATTGATTATACGCACACATATAGTAATGTATGAATCAAGTTTTTTATGGGTAAAATAATTTCATTTATCACTTGAGGCAAGAGGTTTTTATAGCAAGCTCTATTCCTTTGTCTAAATTACACCGAATTACTCCTACGTTTGATGAATATACATATGTATATATACTATATATAATACCATATACCTATTATAGTGTGGATCTGTAAATATATGGATAAAAAGTGAATAAAAAAAATAAAAAAATTTATCATACAGCAAGACCAATTCTATATTTTAAGAGGTATGAATATAGGTATGTGTCTAGATCATTATTTAAATTATTCAAAAATTATTCATCATCAAATTGCGAAGCGATCTATTTATGAGCTGTATAACATCGTGTTGAAGACTTTTGGCGCATTAATTAATTTAAACATCACGTTAGGATTTATTTAAACGTGTTAGCGTGGGGTAATATGTACCTCGGTGAAAAACGTTAAGTAATCTTTCACCGTTCTGTATAATCTTGAATCTCGACAGTGGATAACTGTAATAAATCATCGGCACATTTGTGTACTTGATACGTGTTAATTATCACTAATGAAATTAGGGCTAGAAACGGATGAGACCAACATCCTCTTATAGTTATAACGAGCACGAATATTTGAGAAGGTACGACGAGTTCAGTATGATAAAGTCGTCTAGGTGCAGGAAAGAAGAATTAATGGACTTAGACAATTATTTGGAAGCCTTCAACGTCGTGTGAACATTTAGTCCAGATTGTGATAAAAGGCGTTATTTAATTACACCAGAGCTCAGATTTCCAAAATTCTTTTTCAACGAGAGGTCAAGGTCCTCACGCGGATACCGACCATGGCTATTCGCCAAAAAAGATCGCGCGGTAATTGCTCGGTTTACACCGGATACTCGGCTCGAGATTCTGACCCTCGATCTGCCAAGGCAGTATCCTTTCCTTTATCAATAAAATATATCTGTTCTTGTTGATCTTTGTGACATTATTTTACTTTAAATTCGTTCATTCATATGCTGTATTTAATTTTTTTAAATTAATTTTTAGCATTTTTTGTTGCTATGGGAGACGTTGACGTTGCGTTTTCGAACTCTCAAATATCTAAGGGTAGTAGTATCTGCAATGTATGCTATATCCGGGTTCCTCGAAGACAGTTAAATCGCATTTCATTTTTATTTCATTTTTTTATCCATAATTCGAAATTTGAAAAAATCAGGTGACTACTATTTTGATCAAAGATGTTTAGTAGTTGATTTATAAATCCGGTGCTCGTAAGATGGTTAAATGATGTGTTTAAAAACTGTTAATTATTATTATCGAGTAGTCGAATCTTGGTTTCTACAAATTTACTCATTTCCTTTTGGCATATCGCGACGACAAGACGTAAGTATTAAAAGCGTCAACTTGAATATTATTTTTCTAATAAATTCGCACGATTTCGCGACTCTGAAACGAGTTAAAAAAAAAAAAAAAAGGAAAAAAAGAAAAACATTTTTATATTTTGCGGCGTAGGAGAATTCGAAGCTACGAAAGTAAACCAGCCACGATATATAGCTATACTACATGTAGTAACATACATACATACAATGCTAAGAAATACGATCATATCTACTGCATTGGATTCACCGGAGGCAGATATTAGACCGTGAGAAAGGGTGGCCTCAAAGCTATACCCAAATCATCAAAAGCACCGCAATATTTCCAACGCATTAACGGGTTAAAGTATTACCCAATAATGTCCGCGATGATGGAATTAAAATAGATGAAAATAAATTTCGAGGGTGTGTGGCGCGAAAGGAATAAAAAGACAGAAAAAAAAAAAAAATGAAAAAGGGGAAAAAGGGGAAAAAGGGGGTTTCGAACGATCAGAGAAAGAGGTATATAAGAAGTGGGAGGTACTATAATTAGAGAAGCACCGCTAGTATACAGCATCTTGAGGTTTCGCGACGTGGACATTTCCAAAGAAACTTTTGTATCAAGAAGACGAGAATCTCACAAAGTCTCTGGCGCCTGCGGCGTGTCCAGCGTCGACGTTGCGGAACCGCCGCGCCATCCAGTTCTTCTCCTCTCATTTTTGGGTATGATACGGGCGTGCATAATTTGCATATCTCGCAACGAACGGCCCGGTACACTTTACGCGGCTAATTAAACACATCTCGTAATTACGATATGGCGAGACCAAGAGGCGTGCGACTTCTGGCTATGATCTTCGCCTGTTTAACAATTGAATTGTTACTCGTAGATGGTAAGATTGATCAATAAATTATTCTCCTTATTATATTATCATCGTTCTTCATTATGCCGCATCTCTTCTATTCTATTGTCATTTTCTCTATTTTTTTTCTTCATTTTTTATTTCTTACTCTGCAGCATGCGATTGCTTATGCACGTGCGATTTCCATGGATCATTCGATTTTTTTAATAATAGATATACTACCCGTATTTTGAACGAAAAATGTTCATTCGATTAGATCGAAAACAAGTCGCAAATATAAACCTTTTGGCAAAATGCCGTGTGTTTGAAAATTGAACGCGTGGGTGACGGCGTAATAGCGTTAAACCGCATCGATCGGTACAGAAATAGTTTTCTGTGCTATAATAGAATACTGCGATGTGTAAAAGTGGAACACCAGCTTTTAAGTATCCATCCATCCATCCGTCCGTCCATCTAACCGAGTTCTTGTTGTGCAAGGCTAAAGAATGGGTAATGGTGATGAAAAGTACATGTTTCAGGCAGGAAGTGCGTGTGCACAAGCAAGCCGTGCCTTGAAGCCGGTGTAGACAACTGCAAGACGCGTTTCTCCTGCTACACCGAGCTCATCCCCATCGACGAGGGACAAGGAAGCACGACGACCCGCGGTTGCACGGAGTAAGTATATACAATATCAACGAGCCGCAATTTTTCGTTACACGAAGATCACCAAAATATATTTTCGCAAATTTTATCGCCGAGATTGCAATAAGTAATGATTACTGCACCAGCAATTGTGAATTGGGGAACAACTGAGGTTCTGCTTGCCAGCGAGTACAAAGAGTCGTGCCAAACATTTTGGGGATGTTTTTCTCGTTATTTCGGCGCCTATAATAGAGAATCGGCAAATCGTCTCACATGTCTGCAGTAGACGCGGTTTTGCGGGCCAGAATAAGAGGGGTCAATAAGGGTTGGCTGGCTGGTTCACCTTGATTGTATCAGCCGCACATTCGATCTTGAGAACAATTTAAACCGATTTTCTTTTTTCGCTTGGTAGGTGATGAATTATGCTTTCAGATAGAGACGTAAAAAAGTAGGTAAGGAACCGTATAATAAATGGCATAATAAAAACTGGTCATTTTCTGCTGCGTCATAAGCGTTAAACTTGTTTACATGGCCATTGTACTTTGCACTTCTTATATCCATGTACACGCGTACAACTTATATCGCATAATTTAACTAACGGCATTAAACTCACATTCCATGCAACTAATTATTTCCCGATTCGCAACACGCGATGAATCACGCGATTATACCTATACCAGCTTAGAAATTTTATCAAAATACTATTTTTCCCGTTAAAGTAGCTGTAACAGTTTATCGCAGTTTAGGTACATTCGAAAGATTTTATCAAATTGAAAAACGGTGATACTGAGGTTGAGAAATCCTGGTCAAGCGGTTTAAGCATTCAGCAAACAAAGGGCGCAAGGGAATGTCTTCTTTGCGCAAAAAGTTTTACCACATGGGTATAGCGTATATGCAGGTAACAGGCGATGAAACAGCAAGATTATGGGACAAAGTGAAGAAGAACTCGTTAGCTGTTGCAAGTTTTATGGCCATTTTCTTACCGATTGGATATACTTTGTTAGAATATGAGCTTAAAAAATTAATAACTTACGGAAAGGCCAGCGTTAATTGTCGGTGTAAACTTGCCGACCAATAACACATATATATAATATAGTATATATATTATATACATGTTTTCGTTAATTATGGAGTTCACTGAACTCAATCACATATACAAGAAGTCTGGATACGACGAAGCTCTGCTTAATTGCCTGCGCCTTCATTCTTTCACTTTATAGATACGTACATACGTGTATATGTATGTATGCATGCATGTACGTATGTATCTACTACATATACATATGTTTTACTTTCTCGCGAATATAATGCGCGGAACGAAGAGATTCATTATAATCTCGTGTACTTATACTGTGGATATAACGTAGGCTTAGTTAATTAGCAACTGGTGAGTGATGAGGCTGCCAAGAAGTAGTAAATTAAGAAAATTAATCGAATTTATAATTCTGTTTGCTTTGGTACATAACGCATATACATATATAGCATCGGCATCGCGTCGCATCGATTGATTGACCAATTAATACCCGATATAATGTATGTAATCGTAATATAGGTATACATATATATGTTCGAACATAATATACATACATACATACACGTGGGCTAACTATACACGCGGTAATAACACTACGGTATAATTAACAAATGCAAGTATTAAACCGTCACTTTATATCTCCGCAACGCGCGCTTTAGCAGCTAGAATAATTATACACCTAATTGAAATTGCAACTGTACAACACGCCAGAGAATTCCACACGTAACTACGCGCCACTATTCATATTACGTAATTCCGCTCCTGTTGTTCTGCTATATAAACACGGATTTTATTTTTCTTCTTTCTACACTATTATAAATTGTATACGTATATGTGAACATGAAAGATGATTTCCTATTTAGGAATAAAAATTTCAGAAATACTACGATAACGTCGGTCTAGACGTAGTTGGGAGGAATCTTCATCCACGCGATGTGCAAAAAACTAAATTCTTATTAGTCAATTCATAAGATCTTCTGAACTCATCAGAACCCAAATAGCATCTTAATGCTGCACACTTGTTATACTTGTAAAGTATACATGTTTGTAATAAGAGTTGAGATCAGTCGTGCGAACTAAATGATAGATGAGTTGAGGGAGTTGCATTATTTTTAGAATTTCAAGTACATTTCGCGTTTTCTTCTTATTCTTTCCTTATTTTTTATTTTTATATTCAGTATATGTACATAGGTGCAGTAATGAAACGGCGAGGCGAATATATTCATTTAATTAGCTTGAATCAATGCCATATGACGCGATAGTTGTGATTAAAATTCAGACAATTATAGATTATCCTTTATGCCCATCATATATCTTTCTGATATATATGCATTTGGAAAAAAGCACATAACTGGGTAGGCATATAAAATAATAAAAAAATGGATCACACATACATATATATATACCTATATATAATATATGCTGCACCTATAGCTGACCGCATTTATATGCATGCAATTAATTGCCGGTTCTCATTTAAACCTAGTGTGTAAATCATTCCGTTCATGTTGACGTTCCTGTTCCTGTGGTGCAATGCACAAGGCATAAGACTCGATCTTAAGTAACCCCTACAATTGCATATGACCGTCGGCGCATCACGTAGATGATTCACCGCTGCCTGCGTATCTATGTGTAGTACATGTACAGTATATGTTAATATGTATGCATACGGACTTATATAGTTTTGCATGGGTAATCGAATGATGCGCCCATTTGCAGGCTGTTTCATTAAATTTCTTCAAAAAATACGTTTTCTCTATGATTAATTAATTACCGGCGTTATCTTCATCCGTTTAAATTTCAACTTTTCCACATATGTATATATATATTAATATATATTATGCATATTTGTCGTCATAACTTTCTCCGATAATTTTTCACTCATTTCTATGACCAGAAAATATAATAATATACATATGTGTGCGTGTGTGTGTCTGAAATCTGGCACCCTGTATATATTGTACATAGTACTCAAAGCTGAAATGGGACGTAGGTACTTACATGTGTGTATGCATATAGCTATCTAGCGTACGGGTATGGTGTTCGTATGTAGTACATACAAAGCTCCAAGTGTACGGTACAACCTCAGGTATATACGCTCATACATACAGGTAAAATGAACGCGAATACCGTTCGAGGCAGCAATTACTGGCCGTGCATAGCCCAGGGCGTCATATTTAATCGGAATTCTAACGTAAGAAGAATTTGATGATCTGTGGTTCAAAAAATTATCTACATTTACGCAACGAGTTTCTACATGCATATAGGTATACAATATGCGTATATACTACTACACGCAGGTACATCAGCAAGAAAATGCAGACGATTTATATTTTTGAGGTCTTCATAAGTCGAGCATAATTTTTGCTATAAGTTTCATTACCGAGTTAACGCGGATAATTTTTAGACTCATGATTGATTTCATCCAATCGGTCATTCCGCTTAAATATGCTAATTATTTTTGCTACAGAACTGCGACGCCACTTCTGTGCGAAAGCCGACCCAGGTCAGCGGCTCTCGAGAGTAATGATACAACGATGGGTCATCTCCGGGTTCGGTGGCCACGTTTGAGATGCTGCGACTCCCACGACTACTGCAACGGTGAAATATCCGACCCTCAGGATAACCGAAAACCAACATCAACCCTGAACCGTGATCCCGTCGTCAACCTCAGCGGCACTCTGGGCAAACCTTCGGACCCCCCGGATCGCTATCACGATAAGAAAACCCTCGACTCGACTTTTTCGGCTTCTATTGCAGTCTGCACCAATGGTATAAATTCTTTGACCACTCAGCCGGTCAAACCCCTCCACGTTGCAGCCCTTGTTCTCACCGTAGCTGCCCTCATCTCGGTATTCGCTGCTTGTTACGTCATCACAAGGTATGCGAATAATAATCAATAATCATACATACATACTTATGCAGAATATTTTATTCTGCGATATAATTAGCAAAACAATTTTTAGAAAAAATGTACGATATGTCAGGATTCAAACGCCCACCTTGTATATAGAGTACGGAAAAATAACGATCATCCATTATACCGTTATACTACACGTGCTGTGCTGTATGTCGTTTTTATCCTAGGCTCTATACACTGTGGAATGGTTTATACTTAGATACTTGTTTTCCGCGCTCGTCCGCAATTGTTCCTTGTCACTTTCTATTATTCTACAGACCGTGTCATATACTTATATTACCCGGTGTGTCTATAGTCTATACTCATACGTAGGTGGCGCGTATATCTGGCAAGTTTCTGCAGATTTTCAAAAAGGGAAGAGAAAATTTGAAAAAAAAAAGATATATATATATATATATATATTTGCGGAGTAATAAAGGCCGTTCACCTATTACATTGAGATCGAAAATCCTTCGTGCTTTGTTGTAATGTCAGCCTTATTGTTGCCACATACGGATCTGTTCGGTATTCTTAAATATCGTATATATATTTATACTAGATTTCACCATTTCCTGTATAGTTTTCTACTGTATAGTGATTTGCATTTTAACGCTTCGCTCGAGATAGGTTGTACAATGGGGCTGAAAACATCGGAAACTCTTTTTCGTCGGTCCTATATTAAGTCTGTATACCTATACCGTATATGAATACGTATACGTATACGTATACACATAGACGTCAGATATTGAATACATGAGTAAATGGTATTGTACACATAACATTCGAACACCGCAGACAACAAATAAAATGAAACTTGGTTTTTTTTTTATTTGTTTCTTTTTTTCTCTCGTCGTTTTTTCTTTCAGTCGATCTTTGCGAGACGAGATAGTACGCGAAGTGTTCATCGAACTATAAAATGAGAAATGAAATAAAAGGGACAAATAATACACATATACCATATTATAATATACTCTAATGAATTTATGGGATAAATCTGAGTAATATAAAATATTTGGATTCGTAGAAATTTTTCTTTTTTTCTTTCTTTCTTTTTTTTCCCTCATTTATATCGAGAATATTCATAGAATCGATCTCGTCAGTTTATTCGATCGTATTTACAAGGCTGTAAATTTATTACCAAGCATAGGTGTGTGTGTGTGTGTATATAAGGTTTATTTAATACGACGACAAACGACAATGTATTTTCATTCATAGTCTTAGATTCCGCGGTATACTCGAGGCGTGGTTTGATAATACGAAGTATCGTATACGAGTCTGAGAGATATTCAAGAGAGCAATTGAAACCATGAAAAGCAAGAGGAAGAGGAAAAAACGAAAAAAAAAAAAGAAAAAAAAATGAAAAAACTGAAAAAATGATGATTATAAAAGCACTTGAAGATTACGGTTCATAAATGCTGCGGCTTTGCTCTCGCCCAGCTAGCTGCTGCACTTAAAACTCCTTCAGTATTCGATTCTTGAGACTGAAGAGTCTCGAGTCTCGGACAAGAGCGTCTGTAAACTAAAACCTAAGCGGTCAAATATGTTTTATTTATTTATTTTTCTCTTTCAATTCTCTATTTTCATTCTTATGCGATTTATCAGCTTCAACGCACTCATAGCATCATCAGATACATATGTATAGGTATATATAACATATATACCCATATTATTAACGATCCCGCGAATTTATATATATACTTACCCTATACGCATCAATTACACGGAATTTAGATAAAACCCAAAGTGGTCCAAGACCCGAGAGATCTACCGCAGATATATAATTTTTATAAAATTATACCACTGTTCCGCGCAGTGATTATCCTGCGAGAACGAAGACAGATTTTACGAAAATTTATTCACCATGTCAGTTTTATGATCCTTATGAAAATAAAAATAAAAAAATCAAAGGATTAGATGGAACGGTAATAAACCTAATGTATAATATGGATCTTTGCGGCTATATAGCTGTAGGTATAGTACCTAAAATATAATCGTAAATGAAATAAAACCGCACACATAATACTTAAGGAACAAAGTACATTTGTCTGTTCGAGTATAGGAGCGTAGCGATTAGAGGGTTACTTATAGATCTTAAAAACAAGGGATCCGACGTCGTCGCCACCGCGTCGTCAGACTTTGTCCGGTTATGTCGTCGCTATCAGTTCACCCGTCCTCTCCCGCTATCTATAGTCGTTCTCCCATTTTCTCCCTCGCTCCCCCGACCTCTACTGATCTTTTCCAATTCCTCTTTCTCTTTTATACATACATTGCACATGTGTATGTAGTACATATACATATAGATATATATATATTATATACATACCGCACTAATCTGCCTTCTCTTATCACTCTCCTACCCCCCCCCCCCCTCCTTGGTGCCCTCTTTCTTTGTTCCCCACGAATTCCCTGCTCAAATATGTGTGTTTGTGGATATATATTGTTTGAGTATGTAAGTAGTAGGTATATATATATATTATATGGATAGTAGATGTATACACAGAAATGTTGAGCACGCATATCGCGCAGCATCCCAAAAGATAGGGAAGAAAGAAGCGAGACTTTAGTTGGGACCCAGAAACCAGCACGGAAGACCCCACAAGGCCCCCCCCCGCGCCGTGTCGTCGTCGGTCTTTTACCCTCTAATCTTGAAGAGGCCCACCGAACGCTAAGTGGGTTTTCGAGTAGAGGAATATCTCTACGAAGTACGAGAAGGGGGCCCGCACTTTGCCTAAGGCTGGACCCCGTTCCCTCGGCGTTTTCTCATTTTCTCATTTTCTTGGGACCTCTTCTTCTCAGTCTTTTACCTTTTCTTCTTCTTATTGTCGTTCAAATTATTGCAGGGGTTCCATTAGTCGCTCCCTTCACTGTCTCACCTTTTCCATAGGCATACTCTTATACGTATATACACAGGTATATAAAACCTTCTCGCAATATATAATCACTCGTCGAGATTACATTCTCTAAATTATTAGCAAGAAGAATTTCTCACGCAAACTTTCCACTCGTTGAGTGCAGCAGCAGCAGCAGCAGCAGCAGCAGCCTGTGCTAGTAAAACGTTTTTTACCTCAATCTCCTGCGTCGATGGTTATATACCTATACACCTACCATAGATATATACGTATATAGTAGTATAAAGAAGAAAACCGATTTATTCTCCCGTCAAATCGGTATATAATTAATTAATTAGATTTATACGTCTGAAAGCGTCGAAAAACTCGTCTATACGTATATATGACGTAATATAAAGACCCGCCAAGTTTCAGACGGTTTTTATTCTCAGTCTCAGTTTCTCTAATCTAATCGGTAATTTTTTGTTTTGTTTTATTTTTTTTTTTTGATAGATCGGGATCACTGGCATTTAAAGTACGTATCGACAAGCCAGAGGCTAATTGTCTTACAGTTTTTATTTCTTAATTAGAGGGGAAAATGGTCCTCATTATGGGACGAAGTAAACAAACCGGTTGCTTTTTATTACTGCAGTAATTTTTTTTCAATTTTTTTTCTTTTCTTTTTTCATCATTCATTTCTTCTCTCCTTTCATTATAAGTCGAAGCGAGTGTTTTACAGTAAGCGAGAAAATCTATAGGACGTATAGTAAATGAATACAACAAAAGATGAATTAATTAACTTTTATATGTATTTTTTTTTATTGCTTTATAATACACGCATTGAAATTGTTTCTTCTACAGCTTTTTACGGTCCCATCCTTACCCGGCAAGCGAAGGAGGAAATAATACAAGATGCAAATGCCGTCGAGAGCCGATCGCCGGTCAAAATCTCGACTATGAAATTAACATAAACGATCTGCAGGCGATTAAGTCGTTAGAAAAATCTACTCCTCTAAAATCCGCACCGCCGTTTGTTTGAATAATTAATATAGTAATATAAAAGTAAACTATTATACCTACCATTCTATAACATTGTTATAACCAGGCGAGTACCTACCTAAGTGGAAGAGAAAATAGAAAATGAGTGTAAGTGAGTAATAAAAATTACGTGAGAATTTATAAACGCGATGGCAAGGCGAAAGGTGCAAGAGTGAAAAAGGTGGAATAAAATAAAAATGCTTCAGCAAAAAGCCGGGTGGTGCAGCTGATCACAATGGGTCAGAGGCAGACAAACAAACAAACAAACCGAGTATGTGTGCTGCAGGGGACGGGGAACCGGAACGACTATACGATGAAACGGTCGAAGTTACCAACCAACGGGCAGATCTACATCGAGGAACGAACAGCAACCGCACGTTGCGACGCCCGGCGTCTGCCTAGTCTGGCCTGAGGCGCCACCGTCCCCCACTCTACTCCCTTTGCCCCTTCTACCAACCCCTACTTAGCCACGCACACGGTCGGACCTTAGCTTGTAAGGACAGCACGAGCCTCACTTACACGGTCGCGTTCGTATGACCAGAACGCGTCGAGGAGGGCCTACCGCCGTAGTTTAAAAACTATCAGAGAGCGTTCTTAGCCGGCTAGTATAGTAGCAGCGGGCGAGTTATCGAGTTCGTAATATCGTCAGTGCCGGTTGGTTTGTTGCATGCAGCAAGTTTTATTTTTCGATGCATCGATGGAACGGCTTATCACGGGGCTCGAAGTACATGCATGCATATGCACACTCGTGGTATACATAGTTGGTAATGATCACCATTCTCGTTTATACCTATAGTAGAACAAAGAGAAACAGATTTTTTTTTTCCCCACTTTATCACGTCGTGGCTAAAGAGTTTGACAATATAATATAGCTATCAACTCATCATATTATAGCCGTGCGTGAACTTTGACGGGGTTCATTTCCTAATATCTGACCCTATTTTGTTTGATCAATCAATCAATAAACAATTAAATGAATGAATGAATGAATGAATAAATAAATAATGTTGCTGTCTGGCTGTACTATGCTAGTACTACCTTCTTCGAGGATTATGTTTGTGTAATCATGAAACTAAGATCTAACGGTGTGTTAAACCTATACGGCGCTTCGCTAATGTGTAAATTGAGAAAATAAGTGGGCTATAAGAGTAATTATAATTTGCAGTAAACACGCGACGTTTATTATTCTCGCGCGCTCGCGTTACCGCGTGTATTATATATATATATATATATATAGCATATACACGTGTATATATGTATACAATGCGTACTGTACAGTAGTTTTGGAAGTTTTTAAACATCTCTCTGTTTTAAAGTTGCCTTTGACAATAAACCGTGATATTGTATAAATGTTCAGACAAGAACTTTCGTTGTTTATTATTATTTAGATAATAATACAGAATAATAATAATAATAATAATAGTAGCATATGTCGCGGTAATCGATGATAAACATTTTTTTTGATCGATAAATAATTCAAGTATTTGACGATAAGTTTTATATACTACCGGCTGAATCGACTGAAGTGATAAACTAATATATATTATAAAGGGTGAAAGTGTGTGTTTTTCTTTTTTTTTCTCTTTTTTTTTTTTTCTAATATCAAAGTAAAATGCTGCCACGAGAATTGATAACTTTCGCAACTATAACTACCCTTAGCGTCGCAACTGCGGGCGCATCTGTTAATTTCGAATTTGACGATAATGGAATGCTCGCTGACGACGATGAGAGAAGAATAAACAACAACAAAGGTAAATATAAAAAGAAAAAAAAGAAAATCGGCTTTATTTCACATTTCTTATTGTTCTTTATGCTTGTATGTATACTATATGCGCGGGGGTATGGATTATGTCTTCATTATAATATAATTAGGATTTTATAATAATCTAGGTATACTAGTTATGTGCGGTTGTGTATTTATGTAGAAACCTCAAGCCGTATAACATTAAGTATCTCGGAAAAGTCTTAACTCGACATTTATTTCGTAACCCTATAATAAATCCAAGACGAGTTTTGCCAGCGTTGTTTTTTTTTTTTTAATATCTTATATACCAAGCGACGTGTTGTGTCGCCGCAGCTCCGTGGCCAGCACGGTCCGCTTAGATTTGTTGCAACAGCTAGCGCAACGATGTGAGATTACAGCAGTGTGCGCCGGCTATACCTCGATCCTTCATAGTTTATTATAAACTTCTAGCGTATAGATAGTATACTAGATAAATATATATATATATAAAATTGATGAAGCTTGGAGTCAAAAATGCGGATACTTATACTTACTATATGTACTATCCCCTCGGAATCAAGATCTGATATTTTCTCTCTCTTCCTCGTTTACAAAGGTTGTGTAAAAACCCTAGAGCTCCGACCGGAATAACCGGAAATGTGTAAATCGCAAAGTTGTTTTTTATTTTATTTTTTTCTTCCTTTCTTTTAATCTATGCGCGAATCTATAGATATATATCTGAAACTTATGTACGTATCCAGAGTATTAAATAAAACCTACGAGAACATGAACTTTATATACATATATGTGTATGTATTGATACATAAGTAGAGATAATGGTTCTGATATTAGAATACATAATACAGTACCGATGAGCACGTTTCATATACACACACGGATATTTAGTATATATCAGCGTATGTACATATACATACTTTTTGTCAATTTCTATACACATACAAATACATGTACAAAATACGTTGCGTAGAGTACGGAGACGATAAAATATGTGGCGGGCGCCAGTTAGGCGCTTGAATACCGGGCTACAGTGTGCTATATACATATAATGCGCGAAGTATATGGGTACACATATATAGAGGTATATATACTTTAAAGTAGCAGTACCCCGCGTACGTGAGCGCGATGCAAGTCGTTGCGTTACATACACGCATACATACAATGCATAGGTATAGGTGGCTATGTAGTACATAAATATCGGGCCAAACCCGTGTCGCATATTTAACAACTGATGAACCCCCGCGCATCTCTCCGCTCGCCGCATGCAACAAGGCAGCAGCAGCAGAGTTTTACGGAAACCGTTTCGTCGTATAGCCAATGAACGTTTAAAGTTGCATCGCGCGTGTCCAGAATCCCGAATTATATCATGAAAATTGACACAAGGTTAACAATATACGCCACAACCCATCACATGCACATATATACATATGTGTGTGTGTGTACATATATAATACATAGATAGATAGGTATACATGGTACATGGTATGTCATATTATGTACTATGCGCCCGGGCTGACGAGCGCAACGGTCGAAAGTGTGCCGACCACTGGCGCCGTCCAGGGTCCCTGCGTGGTGCCACCGACAGACGGTCCGACTGACTGAAGAACAGACAGACAGGACGGACATGCGACTACTACCGGTGACTCCGCAGGCGCCTGGCGCGTTCTGAGCGCATGCATGCATGACGACGAGCCAAGTACGCGGCTGTGCACAGAGAGAGAAAGAGAGAGGGATAGATAGAGAGAGAGTAAGAGACACGGATGGGGTGTAGTTAGGTAGTTAGGGATGAGTCGGACAAACGAAGAAGCAAAGCGAAGCAAAGGAAGAGAACGCAAAGCACTTCACTTTACTTTGTAGTATAGAATGCGGGTATATATCTAGAGAAGAGAGCGCCTGGCTCTTACCCCGGAAAATACTGCCCTTCTCTTTCTCTCTCTCTCTAAAGTCTCACGAAAGTTTAATATACACGCACGTGGCCCCCCCGACGAACGTGCATATATGTATATGTATAGTATAACTATTGCATGTATGCAAGTAACTATTATCCGAAAACTACCGACGCGAACGGGATCCTCGAGTCTGACGAATACGGAAGTCGTCCTGGCGCCACGCACATGGCGCCTCGATTGATCCCCCTGTTTTTCAATACGTAGATATATTATCGTGTGTGGGTATGTGTTTATTACACATCTATATACACCCACAAAGCGGTATTGTATACGCTGCAGTTTGGTAAAAAATTAGACAAATTTGCGAAATGAGAATAAACATTTATATAGTACATATATATTACCTATATACCTATATTATATTAAACAAGAAACGAAAAGAGGAAAAAATAAACAGAAGGAATTTTTGACGGAGAAAAAAAAATATACATACTGAGAATATTTAAGTGTATAGTTTTTTTCATTTCTTTTTGCTTTTTTTTTTTTTTTTTTTTTTTATCAACGTTTTCTATGGCATAACGTGTGTACGCTGTAGGGAGATAGAGATAGGAGTGTTGGCTCAAGACCCTCGTCTTAGTTAAACAAACAATTCTCTAGCAAATCGGAAAGGAAAGATCTCGCATGCAGCAGTATATATAGTAATATCATTACACTGGTGCACGTATGGTCTATAATCTGAGTATGAGGGTCTCGTGTGTTCCGGGAGCCTTTCGACTCTTCACACGCATAGGTATAATACATATGTATAGAAATTGTCACAAGACCAGATGTAAAGCAAGTCCTAATCTATACCTACTCGAAACAAGTTGTAACTTGTTATAGTAACCCGCAGACTCCCGTATACATATAATATGTTATCAAATATTAGAGAGTTTTCTTGTGTAATTAGTATTGGTACCTATACATATATGATTCATCGAACAATAGGTTCTTCTCTCTTTTTCTAAAGTTATAAGACTAATATAAAGGGGGGAAAAAAAGAAATGAGTTTATCGATGCGTAATATGTATAATATTCTTATATAGTCGCGTGTTTATGACCGTGGCGTTAAAAAGGAGCGTCGCCGACGCCGACGTTAGTTTGATAACTATATGCGGCGTGCGTGGTTTACTCGCGCGTAAGGCAAGCTAGTTAGTTAGACGTGTACTACCTACTACCAACGAACTTATATATACGAACCGGGAGATAAATATAGATGAACTGTTTTTAACACCCGGGTTCTAACGTGTGTGCCCGTCTTATTAAAACCTTTTTCTGATTCCAACTCTCTCTCTCTCTCTCTCTCTCTCTCTCTCTCTCTCTCTCTCTCTCTCTCTCTCTCTCTCTTCTCGCTGAAGGGCTCTCGGCGTTGTCGTTAAGTGGAATTAACCCGAATGGGCACCGATTCATAAGCGATTGACGATCGCCTGCGTTTCTGATATAGCATTGCTGGCACGCGAAGAAACGAGTTCAATCGGACATCACGTATCCATTCGTCCGTTCTCCGTCAGTCTCCGTTCAATCATATATATGTATATTAATACGTGTCTCCTTACGCGTATTATAGATATGTATATTCATTTCATTTTCTACATACATGTAGGTACCTGTATCGTTTGATTCGTTTTTTCTTATCTTCGTTTTTGTAACACCAACGCAATCCTCGCCTATTATTATCTATTCTATTCAATTCTATCCTATTCTATTCTATTTCATTCTATATTCCTCGGTATTTCTGTATACACTTATTATTCGTCACATGACCGTGAGCTCGGTGCAACCTCGACGCTCGAAGCGCGTTAATGTTTGGTATGCGATATGATGCGGCTAACATGCATGCGGGATGCGTTGAATTCAAATGAACTCCACGCAAGCTCGTCGCCGTCGTCGTCGTCGTCTTTACTCTTTACTCTTTACTCTTTACTCTTTACCCGTTTTCTTTTTACCTCGCTCTTTCTTTCTCTCTCTCGTATAGACGCCAACTCGACGTGCATTAAGAGCCACGACGCTATTTTATTCCTTCTTTCGTACATATATACAATATACTTGCAATTCAGAGTTTCCCCCCCTGTTGTTTCTTTATCTTTTTCCCCCAGTTTTGTTTTTTATTTATTTGTCTTTAGATCCCTTTTTTTAAACAATAAAGAAACTCTGATTCGTATATATGACTGTATAGTTTTTTTCTTTTCTTTTTTTTCTCTCTCATATACGCGAAAGGAGATAGCTTCTGCATTCTTATTGCACCCTCACAGCAATAAACGTATATAACTACGACGAGTTTAATAAAACGACAAAAATATCGTGACTATAATATATATAAGGGGGGTAAATCCGATGAGTGTATGTTCAACGTTTAGTTTTGCTGTGCCTGAGTCACTGCATCGCGCGTTCTACACCGACCGAACACGCCTATATGTTCAGTTCTTATACATTATTTATGTGATAAATATCCCTGCACCCTGTTAGTTACACCTCTAAGAACTACTACTGTTTATTTCGACCTTTATGCCCCCGCGACGCGTTGCTATTACATACACACATACATGCATATATACATACATACATACATTCATAAAAACAACCGTGTCAATCGCACAACGCGCTGTTATCAGCTAATTTATCAATATATGCGTGTATCGTTTGAACTCGGCTTTTACATGTATATTATTATTACGAGTAGCGCACGAGAGTTGCGTGTATACATACATATATCAGGGGGAAAATCGGGAGAACGTAGCTCCTTATATTATATAGATTTCGAAATATATAAACGTTGCCGTTTTCTATACCGCAAATCGTTTCATTTGTACTTGTACTGCATTTTAAAAAAAATTTTTTTTTTTTTTTTTCCATCATCTTTGTGCCGATTTACTTTCTTTTTCTGTTTCCATCATCTTCGAGTTTGTATGTAGGTGTATAAGAAAAAAAAACAAAAATTAGACCGTCTTTTTACCAATCCTTTTTCTCGTGAACATCTGTCTCCCGATCTATAGAAGGTTTTTTTTTACTGATTTTTTTACGCTCGCATATATCCGTGTTTAAAATTATTTTTTATTTCGTTTTTTTTCCCTCTCCCTCGTTAAACAAAGAAAGGCAAACGATTTATCATCATTAAATAATTATATTGTATAGGTAGGTATTAGAATATATTTGGAATTTGAATCGAATACATACCTACTTCTTTTTCTTCCGTTTTTCCCATCGTCAAATGCATTACGAGCACGCGGCCTAAAGTCTTCGGTCGAAACTTTCCCCTTCGAGATATGTTATAACGTATAATTCATCTCCGCAACGATCGAAGACCTTAAGGCATTAAAACATCATTCAGCTGGAACGGCGGGCGCAGGCTGCACACGCGGCATTTTGTACCTAAATTGGAAGGCAGAAAGGCTGAGTGACGACGGGCTTTTATAGTTATAAAAATCTATCGAGGGCAGTAATTAGGTACACGAAATACATTCTGTAGGTAGATAGAAGGTAGTTAGGTAATTAGGAATGTACCATACCGAACTAAACCAAACAAGACCAAACATGAAAATAAAATTGATCATTTTTCATCGTTAGAATTACACCGCGATTTAATGTAACCGGTATCTCGTCCCACGGATATTTCTTTCCAAATTTGATCGATCGATATGGTTCAGAATTTCTCGAGTTATGAAATGAAAAAAACTAAAATAATATAAAATCTCGAAATTTTAACGAATCAATAACAGCGATATAAATTTGATAATAAAAATCAGGTTCTATATAATAACGTATAAAATATATTATAATACTAGATAGGTATATAGGTATATACCTATACGATATTATAGTTTAATTTCGTGCTAAATGTTACGAGATAACGATTATTAATATATATATATACATATCTGTACAAAACGCGGGTTGTAATATTATTTTTATGACCCAAATAATTTTATAAATGATTCTCGTTATTAAGTATGAATATGTGTATATATATATTATATAATATATCATTCATCTTGTCAGTGATCGAGTTTTATATATTTTATATCGCTTATTGCCGATATATTACTGCAGCTATACTGCAACTGCAGCAGCTGGATTTTATAATAATTATTCATTATATTGCGGGCGTTTATTTTGCAATTAGAGATGCTTATATGCAGAAATGATAGTGTATACCTATGTACTATATACCGCATTTACCAATCGCCAGATATTATATTTTAAATGTCTATATGTATATACCTATATAATATGTATATTGACATATACATATATATATAAGAGAATAAGATACTCGCGTTACCCAATCAAGTATTATTATACTATTCAAATACATTGCACGTATAGATTATCTTGTTCACTGATAAACATACATGGTATATATACATATATACATATATATATCGCTATTGATCCGGTATATATAAAGTCATTTTTATTATTAAACAACTATAACTTTATACAGATTATATGTATAGTATCAAGTATATATAAGCCTATATACTTATACATGTAGCACATACAACTGGTGAGATATAAATTGCTTATCTACATGCTAGGTATGTACGTAGATGGAAAAACAATATTTACATACACTGCAGTGATTCAAGTCTATCGGGTCATATTTCGAAGCCAGATTCCCCGTGAAAATCTGAAACTAAATTTCCTTCACCAAAAAATTCGAGGGGCTAATACTAACCGAGTTACGCAAGATCTCAATTGATCAATCGCATACCTATAAAGGGCACTGGCTCAGCTTACACATACTTATGGTCAGTCCTGACTGTCTCGCACCTATATAAGTTCTGTGATCGATCGGTCAACTGAGATACATGCTTCCGTAGCTTGCGAACTATCGGGCCCTGAAATTTTTAATAAAGGAAATTTAGTCTTAGAATTTCACAAGGAATCACCCTGTACGTAAATGAGAACTTGATTATTTCGCTATAATGTAAGTATGAACCCACATGAACGAGATATTATTCATCGAGCGGTATTCTCTCTTTGAATAACAATATATAATATTGTTGGTTTTCCTGATCAATTACTTGAAATAAATGATAGATATTTGTATATTACATTATACCTACTGTATAACACGAGTAGGTATAGAGGAAAATCGAACTCGATTACGTAAACGTTGTTAATATACGAGAGAAAATTATATTTCGTTATTTCGCAAGAATAAATAGCATAACACGTATACTACCACATATCGCGATTTCTGAATTATAATTATAATACGCGGAGCACCTGCGCGCAAAGTTTTTGCCGTTTAAAAGTCAGTTTGTTTCGTTTTTTTTTTTTGTCGTTTTTTTTTTTTTCTTCCGTTTTGACAAGATGAAATAACCATTAACAGAACGTATAGTAAAAAACACAGTCATAGCACGAGTCAAATCGGGAATAAATTACATTACTAAATTAAAAAAAAAACAAAAACGAAGAACAAAAAAAAAGAATTACACAACGATTTAATTCCCCATTTTTTCCCTGCCCTTTTTTTTCTTCTGAACATGAAGCATTGTCTATACATATATAACACGCTATCTTTCTCCGAAATAGCTAACATGTAGGTTAGGGTGGTTCATTTTGAACTTGTATTTTTTTTTTTTGTCTCCCACCTGATAATTCGGTGCCAAATTCGGAAAAAAAATTCTCCCTAAATCGCAGAGCATAAAAAAAAATATTTAGAGGTCGCTACCGGCAGCAAGTTTTTTCAAATTAGCATGGTATTTTTTCATTTTTGTTAAATTTTTTTTTTTTTTTTTATAAAAAAATTTTTTTTTCGCTCATAAGTCAATCATGAATGTTAGATCGAAAATGATTGTTGTTTTTTTCATTCCTCGGTAGCGACCTGTAAATATTTTTTTTCATGCTCTGCGATTTAATGAGAATTTTGTTTCCGAATTTGGCACCGAGTTTTCAGGTGGGAGATAAGAAAAAAAAAGACAACTTTAAAATGAACCACCCTAATGTAGGTACTACATACCGACAACCTATCATCTCTGGTATTCATCCCTGTTCCGTAAAATTTATTCCTTGCATTCCTTTTCCGTGTTTTTATTTGTCTATATTTTTGTTTTTTTTGTTTTTTAGTTTTTGTTTTCTGTTGTCGTCGTCGTCGTAATAATCGTTTCTGTTCGTCGGCGATTTCTGCCCTCTGTCATTATTTATACATTTAGAATTCCTGTCTGGTCAGACGCGCGGGTATTCTCTTCTCTATCTAGATTGCTCGCGTAAGCAAAGCCGCGGAGAGTAAGAAAGACCAGAAAAGAGAGAAAGAAGGAAAGAATGAAAAAAAAAAAAAAAAAAAGGGGGGAGAAGAAATTTTTATAACCCAAGCTCGTATATAATTTAGAGTAATTTGGCAATTGCTTGTAATTGATGGCGGGCGCCTGTCCTTACTTTTCAACTCCGCCTGTGCCTATATTCTACCTCGCCGCTCTCTACTCCAGCTATTCCCTCCTATACCTACACCTCCTCTTATGTATAACCGCCGATTTAAGTAGGGATACGTCAAAACCCGATGCCAACCTAAAAGTTAAAACGCGTCCTAATCACTACTTGCCAGGTAGTAGATACGTCGGCAATACCTTCCTCAAACCGTACACATACCCATACACATAATATCGTATACAAGCTTCGAATAACCAAGGCTTGAGTCACAATATGGCTGGGTATATGTATAACATATATCTACAGTTATTAGGTGTACATAGATAAGTAGGCATATAGGTATTGCACATACGCCATATTCGTAACTCATTACACAGACTTGGTATAATTACTGTATTAGAGATATTTTCAGTAGGTAGTACAGTGTTTTTCACTCGGCTATATAGCAGAGGCTGAGAAGAGGCAGCCTAGGTTATCGCTGAGATATAATACACGAGTACCTATATGCTATAACTACCTACCTGCCCGACTGTCCGAGGGGCATTTGAACCTTTCCTTCTTACCTTTCCTCCTTCGCCCTCGGGTGCTTCCCAGAAAGGTATATAGTCAGGCAGCTATCTTTACCCGTGAGTATCTTTTAGGGGCCAACAGCCAGCGCAACTTGGTCCCTATACCAGTCCGTCCGTCTCTATTGTTCTTACTAATTGCCGTCGTCCCCCACGCCCTATCTCTCGAAACTCTGACCCGTCTCCCTCTTCTTCCTCTTCTGCTTCTTCTTGTTCTTTCGGTATTCTACCCGTAGCTTAATGCTCGGATAGTTACAGGGTCTGAGCAAATACCGGAATGGTTTTGTTTTAAATTTTCTTTTCTTTTTTTACGAACCTGCTGCCGAAAGTCGACAGGTATAAGGTATAATTCCTCCGAGTTATATGCCCTGCAGGTTTGAACTTGTACTATATATACACCCTAAATGTTGAGAAATTATTTAGCGATTTGATGGGTATGTATGTATGTATGTATGTATTTATTATACCCTATATAGGTGTATGGTAGAATATACATGTACCTAAACACGCGTAAGTTTTTCAGATTAGTAGGTATATTATTGTATATGTAGATATACGCGAGGTTGCAGGGGTTGAAGTAATAAGAGACATTGAAGATTTATGTTCGCTGTAAGATTTGTCCAGCGCTGCAGAAAGATTTTCTATGCAGTTATCGAACCGCGTATATGAAACGGTCAATTCCAAGAAGTGTTGGGATTGTAATTCATTCGTACGGCTCTTGATTTATGTCAGAGGGAATCCAAGGAATAATTTAATAGCCCGAGAGAGTCTCGTCAGGGAGGAGAGATACCGTACCTACTTCATGTAACTCAACTCACGTAATATAGCTATACGAAATAGCAGTCGTATATCTTTCACCGATTCCCTTCATATATATATATATATATACTACCTACAAAAATTCATATATAGTAACATATACACAACGTCAAACTTTCGAATATACACAAAACTCTGAACTGCGTAATAGGATTTCATTTAAAATATCATTATGTACTAACTGATTATTCATTTATGTTACATTCAATCGACAAATATCAACTCTTTTTTTTTTTTTAATTTTTTTATCTCACTATCGAAGGTTGTGTGTGTGTGTATGTAGCTATGTTTAAATAACACCGATGCTACTGTTACTTCAGCAGAAGCTCGAGATTTTAAGCCTCTTTGTTGTTCGGTCAACAACCGCGCCTTCTGTACCTACAGTAGCCACAGAGTCAATAACATTTAATGAATAAATAGTAGCTGCAAAAGAAATACTATGGTATATGAATGATATACGAGTGTATACGATTCGCGGTAGACCATTTTGTATTATTATATAGATTGTAGATTGCAGATTATTCATTATTCATTATTCATTATTCGTTCGAGTAAAATTCTATAACTAATTTTATACTCGACTGTGTTACGTTGCGCTCTTATTATCGCGGACCTTAGACCACAGCTACTCCGTCCGTTCTACAGGTCTTTATACTCTACATAAAAGATCGCGGCCATACGCAGTGACTGACAGCATTGATCTAACGACTAAGTATAAAGTAAACTAACAGATGCCGACGCATAAGCTGTACTTTCTCGACTAATATAATATATTATAATTCTATATAACAACTTGGCGATATATTATAAAACAAGATGTATATATATATTATATATAGGTATAGGTGCATATGTATAAGATCTAAGTGGGTATAAAAAAGCTATTGAACAGAAATACCTAGAATAATCTTGTTGTGGGTATACAGATTTATTTAACATAAATTACAAGTGAAAACATGTAGGTATAGACGCGTAATAATTGACCGCAAATATATCGATTATTCAATTATTCGTACATGGTAATTAATAAATAAATACATATATTTGCTTGTGCTCTTATGACTGGATATACAGAGCAAGCTGTGCAGTTTCTTGCAAATAAATGAAACGAAAAAATGAAAAAAAAAGAAAGAAAAAAAATTACGAGAAAGAACAAAAAGTCGAATTATGTATGCAAAAACTATTAATAGACTGCGAATTGTTCAGGGTAATCACGTAGTACCGCGGAGAGTTGTATATTTATATACCTATACGTATACGTATATATATATATACGAGTGTGTGAGGTATAATGCAACGCGTTCACACGCATATAACTGAATGAGGTAAAAGAAACTGCAATATAAATCCCTATGGGACCGGCGACTACGCGTACACCCGTGTCAACTCACGAGCGACACCCTGCAGCTACCCCCCTTTATGCGTCGCGCGTGTCAGAAACAGAATACGCATTTCAATGTTCAATTGGACTCGCCTGCTAACACGCCTGCATAACGCGGTGATACGCATACCAATTATAAGAGTAAACGCCATCTTTGAAAAGCTTTGTGCTTCCCGAGGTGTGTACATATATGCTATACACATTTATACATACATACATACATACATACGTTAAGTGGATATTTATATCTTACTGCATGCAGTACCACTGTAAAACTAGCTGCTGTAGGTACTGGGCCGAGAGAGAAGGCGGAGGAGAGAAGAGAGTGTATTGAACCGGAGTATAATGTAGCATATAGGTATATAATGTATATAGTGATTTGGTAACGAGGCTTTTTCGTATGATACACAGAGATGTATGGATATAGTATATATAGGTATACGTATTTACTGCGGGTGTAATACGTGGGAACCCGCGTTGAGATTGGTGCGTACGCATATATACATCCTACACATACCTGCTATATAACGAAAGTTTTAATTATTCTATGGTGTATTTAAATCGAGGAAAAAAATAAATAAATAAACGAAATTTAGAAACAAAACCGGTTCTTTTTTTATTTCTTTTTTTTTATACCGAAAACTAAGACTACTCTAACGCGCGACACTAGACTATATATTTATTATACAACTAATTGTCATTCGTAATGGGCACCAGCTGTTGATACTACCTTGAATAACTTGAATCCAATCTATTTTTTATGTATACCTACTCACATAAATCCGGTTTCTTACACGGGTCAAAAACAAATCCTAGGATTTTTGTTTCTCTTTCTTTCTTTTTGTTTTTTTCGGACACCGATTAATATACATACGGAATTATAAGATCAATTAAATAACCTGACGTATAGATATTAGATCGGAATTCCTAATTGACAAATAATTACGTATAGCACAATGACCCCGGTACGCGAAACGTAGGTACGTGGCGTTATAAATTTATTCTGAATTCAAATTCTGATAAATTTTATGCTGTTATGTCCCACCGTCTCGCGGTTGCATTAAATATATAATATACTATAAGGTATACTACTTCTATTAAACTGCATATTGCACGAATGAGAATAGAATCTCGACAGAGGGTTCTGCGGGCGGTGCAGTTCGCCTCGCCTGGGTATAAAATAGATATTTGTATAGGTCGATTTGGTTTGTTGACGGTGTATAAATATACGGTCGATGAAAAACAATAACGATGAATTAAGAAGGCTTGTCGGAAAATAATTAATATGCCTCGGACGCATAACGAATGGGGGGCCTCTGCAGCGCGGAGAGCCCCAGTGTTTGTTTTCGGTGTTCGAGAGTTTGGAGTTTGGTACCCGGGCGGGCGGGCCGTCGTATGTGTATATCCACATCTTTGTTTAGCTTACTAAAATCGAGTCTATTCATGTCTCGCTTCATCTCTTACGGTCCTCGAGAGTTTCTCGAGGAGCTTGTGAGGATCTCCTATAGAACAGTGAACGTGGAGAGTAGCGGGGCGACCTCCCGCTGTTTCTCTGCTTTTCTTCTTCATCCTTTTCTCCTCTGTTTTTTTTTTTTTTTTCTTTCTTTCCTTCATTTTTATTTTAAACGAGCGCGCACACGCTCGATCTTCCGCGCACACATACACTCTCACAATACCTACAAGTTCTCTCGATTCGTGAGAGCCTGCAGCAGTAGAGGCAAAGGCAGAAGCAGAGGCAGAGGCAGAGGCAAAGGCAGCAGCAACTGCGGCGGCGGCGGCGGCTTCGTCAGCATCAGCATCAGCATCGCAGCAGCGGCCGCATGCCTCTCTCCATATATTCTCTCCACTTTAATCTTTCTTTTGTGACTCGGCTGTTTTAGCGTTTTTTATTCGATCCCAAGCTCTGGGCCTACTTTGCCCTCCGCTCATATCCCCTCGCCCTAAAGGAGGCCCGCGGGGCTTCGGGAGAGTGACGGGGACGAAGACCTAAGGATCGAGAGATACTGATAGAGAGAGCGAGAGCGAGGGGCTGGTTGAGGGGGAGGGGGGGGGGGGGAGAGGAAAGGGAAAAATATAAAGAAAGAGAGCTAAGACCGCCGCCGGCTTATTAGCGAGCAAGTAACTGACGGAGAAAGACAGCTTGATATTATAATAATAAATACGACGTTAGTTAGTCAGACCGCCTCAGCGGCTTTATATGCCTTTTAATGGTTTATTTCATATCGAGCTCATTAATACGCCTGAGGGTTCTCTCTCTCTCTCTCTCTCTCTCTGTCTGCGTCGTGCATGTACTTCTGCCGAAGCTCTTTTTATTTTCATTTCCATTTCCATTTTCTTTATTTATTTCTTTCCTTTTTTTTTTCTTCTTTTTTTTTTATTCGCCATGCATACATATACATAAGTTAATAAATATCTTCGTAGATCTGTGTGCGAGTACTCGCGCAAGACATAATGCCACATAACAGGGCACGGTTTATCTTTTACGACTTCCAGTTTCGCCGCTGATTATAACCAGTAGAGACATTCCACTGAAATCATTCCCCGTTCCCTTTTTATTTTTTCTTTTCTTTTCTTTTCTTTTCGTTTCGTTTCGTTTCGTTTCGTTTAGTTTTTTTTTTCTCCTTGCTTCAGGTTTACTCAAACCATTCCACTTATACTATTAATCGAACGATTGTCCGAGCGGAACAAAGTCGACGATTCACTGCCCTTTTCTACCATCATCGTCCTTCCTTATACAAACCTCTACCTCCCCCTAATTTCTATTACCTAAAAGCCTACAAGCTTTTGTAAATTTATTACTACCGTCACGTGTGATTTACGAGAATAATCACTGAGTGCATCTTTATTGTCTCATATATTATAGAAATTATCGAATTCGAAATAATTGATGTTTGAATACATGATATAATATAGTGCAATGTAATATAATGAATAAAGGAAATGTTCTTCTTTCTGTTTTTATTCTAGTAGCAGTCGGCGGTGAGGTGAGATGTTTTTGCAATCAACCGGAATGTGTAACTCAAGGATACCTCTGCCGAGGTAGAGGCTGTTTCACCGAACTTCCCTTGAACTTTAATCCATCTTTATTAAGGCCGGAACGTAGTCCGTGGCACGGATGTCTAAGGGATGATTTTAAGGACAGGCAATGTCCCCCAGGACTTTTATGCTGTGAACAAGATCTCTGTAATCACGTAGACGATCCTTCGGTGATAAGTAAACTGAACAAAACTCTCCGAGGTATGTATACCCAATTATTCATAAATTTTTATCAAAAAAAAAAAAAAAAAAAAAAAAAAATAGAATTTTTTTTTTAATAATTCTAATTATTTTTTCGCCTTTTTTTTTATTTGTTTCAGTATTAGCCGGTGATCAGCGTGCTTATCTCGGTCCAATACGTGAAAGTAATCAAGGAAACCAAGCAACGGAAGGCTGGTTCAGAACCGCTACGATAGCTGTACCGATATGCGGTCTCGTAGCTCTCTTAATTCTTGCAGGCCTTGCTGTAAGGCTTTTAAAACCGATGCCAACGCAGAGTGATAAACTTGGCCCTCACAGAGGAACTCCTGACAACGCACCGCCGTTATTAGGGGCCCCAAAAATTCCTCTCGTATAATTAGTTATATATATATACATATATAACATAAAATAAAATAAAATAAATGGAAGAATTACTTATGCAGTACAGCGGACGGTATTATAAATTCGCGATGTATACTGCAGTTGGTATACGTAATCGTGTTTCGTCCGTTTGGAGAAATGAAAAAAAAAGAAAAAAAAAATAGAGAAAGAATGACGAGATTTTTTCCAAATAATATTTCGCTACTTCAGATGAAAGAAAAGAACAAAAAATTAAATCACGGGCTGATATTTAATTTAAATCAGTTATAATGATATTGACGAAAGCTCTGTTTAATTAATTGATTAATTAATTAATTAATTAATATACTACAACACATCAGATGTGGTGTATTTAAACAACTGTTGTGGAATTGTGATGAAAAAGACTTCTTTCAAAGGTTGGCCTTTATAGTTGTATAGGACCTTAAGAAAGCTAGCGGGCCCTAAGAGGCTTCTCTTGGCTGTGAATTTTACGAAGAAACAAAAACATTATTATTATTATTAATATTATTATTATACTATTATTATTATTATTATTATTATTATTTTAAATACTATGTAAATTTATAACGCATATATGATTTCTGCATTTCTACCCAATCAGACGAAGGGGTATTTGTTCTATTTTTTATTTTCTTATTTTATTTTTTTTATATCACTATTATTCCGGAAAAATTTAACGTCCCACGTATAATACTACGTAATTAAATTTACGATGACCTACGACGGTGGGATGATCAGACAACCTGCGGGATGGTCAGATTTTTTTTTCTTTCTTTTTTTTTCTTTATGACTGCGGCTATTTAGTTAACGAATAAAATATAGGTGCGCGTTTTAGTGATCCGTGAGAAAATTAGAAAATTTACATAAGAAAAAGATTTCTTAATATTATATATTTAAATGAGAAAATATCCTCGTCTATTTAAATGTTTTCGCACCTGTAATGTATATATAATATATAAGGTTTTTTTTTCTTTTTTTTTTTTTTTTGTAATATACCTTTATAAAATATATATATATATATATATTATAGTAAATATTGAATAATAATATCTTAATATTAGTGATGTGCAAACTGTAAAATTGAATTCTATGAAAATATGTATTCATTAAATATTGTATATTTTTAATAGAAGATAGGTATATTAATATAGAGGATGTTCTGGCATCCTTATTCAAGATACTCACCATCAATGAACATCTCCTTATTCAACCTTTCCAAAATTCGTTTTTTTTTTTGCTTTTTTTTTGTTTTCTTTTCTTCTTTAATCTTGAATAGAATCAGCCCGCACGTTCATAATGTACGGCTTATTTTAGCTTTATTTTAGCTTTTCTACTATCTTGTATTCTAAACTATTTTTTGTCAAACATTATACTTCATTCGCGGTATGTAAACTTGGCAAACTGAGCTTCCTTGTAAAATGTGAATGTGGATGTGAAATATTTTCAATAACTTTTCAACATACAGTCTATATTTTAATAATTATCTAACATCGCACGCTATATAATGATATAATAGAAGATTTGAAATGCAGGGAGAAATGAAGAAAAAAAAAATAGAGAGAAAGGTAAAAGTACGTGTATCAGTTGATTGGGAATAATATTTCGTTCTTATTTCTATCTTAAAAATGGTTTCAGCTTATTTGTGAATAGAATAGAATAGAATAGAATTGAAATGAAATGAAATTTGATTTTAAAATAACCGATGAATGAAATTGGATTCTGAATATATAAAAGCTTTTGATATTGTAGATGTAGAGAATATACATATGTATAACATAGACTTTATTTCCTTGAGCCTCTGAAGTCAACTAAAGTTAAACATAATCCAAGTTTTAATATAGCTCTAATTTTTATTCCGAATGAATATTACTATATATTGTGATAAATATTATTATAGGTAATAATTATTAGATAAAACAATAAAAGGCGTTACGCGATTTTATATAACGAGATATGTATATCGCCTTCCGTAGGGTTCCACGCTAGAATGATTGAAAAAAAAAGAATCTAAATAAAAATAACTGAACATTTTCTCAATCTTTTTTTTTTCCAATTTTTGTTTTAATTTCATCAATTTCTTTATTCATTATTATTATTATTATCATTACTATTATCCCTTCCTTCAATGCTAATTACATACACCTTTTTATTTTTGTTTATTTTTATTTTTCTTTTTCTTTTTTTTTTGTCACCCGTTAAAATACAGAAAGGGTGAGTCGTTACTCGATAAAATAGGAATTCCATTTCATCTCGTCTTGCTCAAACGTTTATTATAATATCTCTGTGCTGTTTTTTTTTTTTTTCAACGCATAATCATAGTACACCTTTATTAGTTTAATATGATTATATTGCCATCACAGATCAGGATCGTTTGGCCGGACGTATTACATACTATTATAAAGTTTTTTTTTTTTGTTTTTTTTTAAAGTCTTCCATAAATTGTCACAACAATTGTATATTGTATCATACAGTACAACACGAGCTGAGGGAGATAAATTGGAAATTAAATAAATTTCCACTCTCTACTAAATTGTCTCACAGGGAAAATATTTCGTCTTACAAAAATACTGTCCAGGACTTGTTTTCCTTTTTTTTTTATTTTTTAATTTTTTTTTTTTTTATTACTTTTTACTTATACGTTTTTGTATTTTGTATTTTGTTTTTTATTTTTTCTTTCTCCTACTCCGAGAGAATTAATGCAGTTTACTCCCGAGTTTAGAGTCAAGATCCATGAATTTTCGAAACGTTTAAACATCAACTAATTCCTACTTATGTATACATAGGATATACATTTGGAATAGGAATATCTCGTTAGTTTTATTATTTCGATCAGTCGGTGTGTATTAGTCATCCGTCACATCCTGCATGACGGTACTTTTTTTGTTTTTCATTTTTTCTCTTTAAACTTGGCCTCGAAAAATCTCTTGAACCTAAGACAATATCTCACCAAAAGATTTAACGTAAGCCTCATGCAGTTTGTTTACAAAATCAGGATCGCTTCTCAGGAGGTAATTGAACGCCTGCAACAACTGATTCCTTGTCAATGGCTCAATCGGTCTGGTCAATGGATCCGGAGGACTAGGTGCAGCAAACATAACAGGTGGCATCAATGCTGGGCCTGATCCAAGCGCTGAACATGCCGGCTCTTCTGATAGCTGTGACAAAAAAAATTACGAAATTGGATAGATATTCAATTCAAATTCATAAAATGTTCGGAGGTCTCTCTAATCTTCGCTCCAATAAAAGCGTTATCATAAATTCATTCAAAACACACGATTGATACGTGAAATTGAAAAAAATCATAACTCTAGAATCTCAGGCCCTTTTTTCTGGCCTATCTTATTCTTCATATGAAATTTACAGACATTATCCAAAGATATTATAAACATCTGCTAACCGTGGGCCCAGTTGCATGTGCGAATAACGATGCGAGTGGATTTGCATTCGAATTAGCAGCTTGTTGATGATTATTTAACGTAGTATTGGTCGGAGACTGTATCCTGAGAAATCCTGAAGTATTGTTAGTGTCAGTTGTGTTAACATTCGAGGACGACTGCTGTTCTCGCGGAGCTGTAACAGGAGCTGTACTTCCTGCAGATTCCAAATTAGTAGAAGCCACACGGTTTCTCCTTTTAGATCTATTAGCCGAATTAGCTCCAGTAAGATTATTCGTTAGAACAGTAGTAGTCGGGGCCTGTATCTGAGGATGGGGTGTTACTCCTGGCTGAGGAGTCGTCGATCTTTGTTGTTTTTCAATATGTTCTAGGGTGTGCGCAGCTGGATTAGACATCAACCGCGCTAGCAGGGGTTTTGCCTCCGGGGCAACAGGTCCTGAAGGACCAGAATTTCCCGTCGGAGGTTGATCTCCGCTCTTAAAATGTCCCGGGTTTACCTAATTGTCCAAAAAACGATAACAATTTGATAATTATTCAATATTTTCGATCTTGTCTTCAATTTTCAGAAGTCTTAGACTAAAAAAACAGTCAGAAATGCAAAAACCTCCCAACTTGCTTGCTCAAGGATTGATTTGGCCGTTTTTCACCTCACCTTAGCTTTAGCAAAGAAGTCCATAACGCTTTGGGAAGTAACGTCGGGTCCGAGAGGCGCAGATAAGGGGCCAGTCATATTTTCCACCAGAGCGTTACTTCCGGGAGATTTCATGCCTCCTCTATTGGTGTTAAAGTCTTCTTGAGCTTTGCTGAGCATGCTGAATATATCAACGCTGTTAACATTAGGGCCAGAATTTTTCTTCGCCTTAGTCAATGTCTTGTTAGATGATTTCCTAGTCTGTTCAGAGTCCTTAACAAGTTTATTCAGCATCGCTGCTATACGGATGCATTCTTCTTTGTCGTAAAACCAGATGCCAAATATATTACAGCGAGAATTTCTGTACAGCAGAAATGGCTCCTGAAGTTGTAAATCTAAACCTTGGGTCACCGGCTCTACCAAATTATTAGTGTTCAATCTAAAAGGGATGAAAATACAAATTCTTATAAATTTTCATACCGTCGTCGTAACTTTTGAAATTTTTTAAGCGCATTGAAAGAAATCTTTCGTCGGCCATGTTCAAAATTTTTAACCCAATTTTGTGGGATGTGAACATTTCAATAACTTGACATAAAAGTGATAATTTTCACGACGAAGTTATATCGTCAAATATAACCTAATTTCTAATTTCTAATTTCTGATTTCTAATTTCTTTTTTTTTCTTTTTTCTCACTTGAGAAAAAACTGAAATGAAATGCTGGATAATATGTTTATTGATAATTTTGGTGCTGTTACCGATTCATTATTAGCACGCTGTTGTAGGGTTCACCGTTACGTGAATAAACGAACAATGCACCCTCGACGTCGGTCTTTTCCCACTCGTTGTTGTCCGCGTTGAATGTGTACAGAGCTACATGGGTCGCAGTCTCCAGTATATCCTTAACGTAGGGATCGACGCGTTTCAGAGCAGCCACGTTCATTTTTAACTCTGTTAAATCCGCCATTACACTAGTTTATCGAGTTAATAAAGTCTGATAAAACACTCGAGGGTATATTATAAACAGAGAAATACTCAACCGCAAACTACACAAAGTTATAATATTTTGAAATGACGCAAGCAGCTGCTCCTCGGCAATACGCCATACTGATTTTATAACAAAACGTTCGTAAATTATATTAAAATATACGCTTCCGTTTTATCATTTCACGAACACGCGCTTTGCGCGCAGATCATTCGCCGAGTAAAATATATTGTCCGGAATACCCGGCAATCCCCGGGTTCTTTTCATTCCTATGGTTTCTGCGCGAACGAGGAAAGATGGAAATCCGGATAAATTCGACATGTCATATTCTACGTGTTTTATATCCGGCTAAATTCTTTATCTGAATAAAAAAATTCTCATTTTTCTAATCATCATTCGAATCTAACGAAGTGTGTGTGTAAGTATTATCGAGGAAAGTGCATGCGGCATAAAAATTACATCTGACATATTATTAAACCGCGCGCAGTGTTGGTGCGCACGATTAAATTGGGTCGATGTGCGAAAGATGGCGGCCGTTGCGTGGTGTGTGTGATAAGTATTCCTACCAGAGTGTGGATGAATAATCATTGAAAAAAACGAGTGTCTAAATAATAATGAACAATATAAATCTGATCTAAAAATGTGATTCATAAATAATTTGATAAAATCGAGTGATTATAAATCCATCGAATACATGTATCGAGTAAATGGAATAATCGTTTGTTTACCAGGAGCTTGTGTAACACAAATATTGAAAACTCCAACTTCTATATTAAGGAATAAATAAAGAAAATATAGACAACAACCACTACTGAGTGTATAACATTTTTCGGCAGTTTAAGGTGTTCATACTAAAGACATGCTGAAGCAATTGCAAATGGGTATGAGAGCGTTCCTCCTCATGGCCTCCCGGGTTTGGACCTGCGTCTGCTTTCTGCTAAAGAAGCAGGTTAGAGCCGTAAGTAGGTGTACCGCACCTGAAGTCTCGTGCGCGAGCGCGGCACTTACAACCTTATCGTTCCAACTGAGCTAAACTCTATGTATAAAAGATGGCATATTTATCGTGAATTTCGGTATTATTTTTCAAATTTCACTTAAGTAGGTACTATTTCTCAACAAGATAGATGTAGCTATGTCATCACATCATTATAGTATTGGTATAACATTCTATTTATTGCCAAAGAAGTCAGAGTGTTATTTTAACCTTTTTCTTCCCCCTCTTTCTCTCTCTCTCTCTCTCTCTCTCTCTCTCTCTCTCTATTCTTATTATTACAATATTTGACGAGTTTTAAATTAGATTAAAGAGAATATCGCGAGATATTGGGACCCGCAAATTGCATAATACTAATTATTACATGTTACATATTTAACACACGTTTATACATTATCTTGACAAAGGGGTACCTTGATCGTACGAAACTTTGATTAATCACACTAGCATATAATCTGCAGAGGATAAAGAGAGATTTTCCTTGAGATATATATGCGATAGTATTATAAAATGATAATTATCTATCCATTCTAAATGCCCTATAGATATTTTTTTTGTATGATAAAAATAGATAAGGTTGTAGTTGCTACGTCATGTTCAAACTATATCTAGAATATCTTAATTTAAGTATAAAAAAAAGAAAAAACAAATTTCTTTCAGGTTTCTCAGATGCAACCAGTTAAATATGAAATCTTTCCATTGTCTCCTTTATCTAGGCACCGACTCAGTAAGTAATGTAATTATTAAAAAAAAAACAAGAAATAAAACAAAATCATATCCACTAAAATCACTTATTATTGTATCCCAACGAAATTACACCAAATAACATTTTACCTTCTCACTTCTCATTTTCAGGTATAGTTAAGAGAAAAGTTCTCGTTCTTGACTTAGACGAGACACTTATTCACTCACACCACGACGGGGTAGCAAGACCAACCGTCAGGCCTGGAACACCGCCTGATTTTGTCCTCAAAGTAACGATAGATCGTCATCCAGTCAGATTTTTTGTCCATAAAAGGCCACACGTTGACTTTTTCTTGGACATTGTTAGCCAGTGGTAAGTTAATGGATTATTTCAAATTTTTCATCTATTATTATCGTTATTTCATTCCGAAAGTTATTAATATTTTATTTTATCTTATTTTATTTTATTTCGTTTTACAGGTACGAGCTAGTAGTATTCACAGCTTCAATGGAAATTTACGGAGCAGCAGTAGCTGACAAATTAGATAACAACAGAGGAATTTTAAGACGGAGATACTACAGACAGCATTGCACGCCAGAAATGGGCTCATACACTAAAGATTTGGCCGCCATTTGCTCAGATTTAGCATCTGTATTCATTTTAGACAATAGTCCTGGAGCCTACAGAGCTTATCCACGTAAGTATGGCCATTTTACTTCAAAGATCATTTTACTTATTCTATTTGAATTATTTATGCAAAACTTCACTATTTGCAGACATGTAATTCCATTGAAATTCTTTTTTGAGAAGAAATTAACATACTCTGATTTTTTCAAGGTGTAAAGTTGACTGAAACGCTTCAGAAGACTTTTTCAAATGTGGCATATAAATTCATACTCTGAATTTTAATTTTTTTTCAATGTTTTCTATTGCAGATAACGCAATACCGATAAAATCTTGGTTTAGCGACGCAGGTGATACCGCACTGCTGAGTTTACTTCCAGTCTTGGATGCCCTACGATTCACGCAGGACGTTCGCTCTGTACTCTCCAGAAACTTACATTTACATCATACATGGTAGCATAGTCTCAGTGAATAAATCCCATAGAATAGATTAGAGTTCAAACCGCTAACAGTCTAGTGTGTCTAGCGTAGAATTATTATTAATAATTAATAATAGGAAAGTTCAAGCGCTACCCATGAGATAAGATGACAAGTCTTGCCTTCTACTACTTTTTCTTTATATATTCTCTTCCTCTTTTCTCTGTACTTATCATTAGTCAATAGTAAGTGCACGCTGCAGATATCAGTCGATCTTTACACCAAGTTATTCTGGGTAATTCTTTTTTCTGTTTATTATTTACCCAATTGGCTAATTAAATTCGAATTCGAATCTGACCTAATTGAGCCAGAAGTCAGGCTCTTCAAAAATAATACAGATTCTAATTTCTTTGGGATTTCCACTAGGTAGTTTACTTCTTTTTCTATTAATTCTTCTTTCAATTTCACACAGAAAACAGATATTTTTAAGTTACATTTTATAACAGTATAGACGTACGTAGTAGGCGATGGTGATTCGAACAATTTGAAAACAAATATAAAAAAATCAACAGACAATTTGATTACTGTACAAAAGAACTTTGAACCGCTCTAGAATGAACCTAGGAATTCTGTATGTACTATGAAGATATCTAGCTGTAAGCTCACTGTATCAGTGAGGCAGCAAGTGTATCCAAATTATACCTAAAAAATGATTATTAATAATTTGAAAAAAATAAAATAAAAAAAAAAAAACAAAAAGAAAAAAAAAGTACTGATAAACATAATTAAGCAAGAAACAGAAATAAAAATCTGTGTAGTCTAAAAAAAAAAAGAAAAAAAAGAAGTGAAAAAAAAACAACAAAAATTTGTTATAAAATTCATAAGAGAACGCCAAGTATGTTATATCTGACAGAACTCAGACGACCAGTTATTAAAACAGCCGGAAGAATCAATGTATATGTTATTTTCAAATTAACAAGACAAATATTGTGTGTGGTATATAGAAAGGAAATTATGCACATAGCTGTGTATTTTTTTTTCCCCCGCTTGTATTCTAATAATATAAACATAACTAATTATTATTATTATTATTATTATTATTATCATTATTAATATTATTATTGCATGGTTTGTACATATTAGAGCGCAAAGTGTGCATGTAAAAGAGTGACTGCGCATCTGACAAGTTTGCGAATGTGCCGTATGATTGTGTTATAAGTTGGGTAAACATAGTAATTATACACCGAGCTATAAATAAATATATAAATATATATATATATATAGTATATATAATTATTATTAATTATATATTATTATAATTAATAAACTCTTGATTATAGCAAAAAAAAATAACTGGATATCTGAAAATTTTAATGAAATAGATACATAACACAATCGTCGTGTGCGTCGGTTTGAGTGTCGGCTCTCTTTGTTATTTAATAAACAACATTGATCCGATAATTGTATTCTTTTTTTTATTATTATTATTAATATTTAATATATGTATATATTCGGGAATTTGTCTTTTAGACACTAATTGATTGTTTTTCTACTATTTTTTTTATTTATTATAATACCAGCAAACAAGCTTGTCTAAAAACGTAGGCTCTACTATCACAATAGTATGTACAAAATAAAAAATTTACTTTTTTTTAATACACATCCATGCAAATAAATGTTTAAAAAAAAAAAAAAATTATCTATGAAGGGAGAATGATAATCTTTAAATATTGATCTATTCGTGAAATTGAGAATTGTAATAATTTTCTATTATCTAATTGATTTTTTTTTTTTCTCGCACTTTAATATCGTTAATTATTTACTTTACTTTACTTTACTTTACTTTACTTATCATTATTATCAAACCGACAAATATCATTGCGCTTAAAAAGAAATATACAATAACATATGACTGGCATCAATACACTAGTCTACAAGTGAAATATTATTCTAACAAGTTGACTTAAGCCATTATTGCTTAATCAATTCTTCTGAGGATCTTCTCTTATCATTTCCAACGAACTATCAGAATTGTTGGTACTACTGCCGCTACCCGCATCATCAAGATCCTCTCTTTCGCTAGTTTTTTCTTGATTTACTGTCGATGTTGCTAACTGCCAGGTTGGAATGGATGCCGGTACACTTGGAAACTGTTTTCTATTGATCAAAAAAAAATAAACAATAAAATCAAGATATTGTAATCAATAACAAATCAATTTCTCATCTAAATTGCATTTTCTGTTATCAATGATCAATATTCAAGTTATACCTCGACAATAGCAGCCCTTTCAGGCTCGCTAAGTCTTGCTTGAGATCTTGTACAAGCTGTGGAACGCTAGGATCAATCGAATGTTTTTCAGTCAGTTTAGACACGTCAATTTCAACCTTTGAAATAGAATCCTTCATATCTTTCAAAGAAATTTTTATCGTCTTATCTAAATCTGTTACAGATTCTTCAACAGTCTTGCGGCCCTTTCGACCAAATAAATAAGGCTCTATGAATTTCTGTAAAAAAGAAGAAGAATGTAATAATTCAAAAAAAGACAAAAAAAAAAAAAACATCATTAATTTATAACAAAATTTAATCAACTTTAAATCTCACCTTGTAGAACCAATATATACAATAAGTTGTTGCACCTATTAGTGCGGCGGTGTTTAAAATTTCTTTAACTTTGTAAAATAAGGTAGGCTGGTAAGGCTGTAGTTGATAATACGGATAGTTTTGATCCTGATTGATCGGAACTACTGTAAAATCGCTTTGTTTTGGAGTAAAAGAGGCATCTGTTAAAATTTCGTTAATGCCTGCTATTTCACAGGCTTGGGTAACTTCGGTTTCTGATAAACCCTTTCTTCGAAGAAATTCTTGCTTTTGTTTTAAAGGACTTGGAGCGACCTTTGGATTTTTTAAAAACTTTACTGCCGTTCGGATCTGAAATGGAAAGAAATTTTTTTGTTTTTTTTACTTTCTTTTTTTTATTAGTTTTAAATACTAAAATCAGTTTTTTAGGCTATGTTAACCTAGATGGCGAGTGCTAGTTCGAACTTCAGAAAAGGAGAAGGACAGCTCAATTTATGCGCGGAATCCATTTTTAATTGATGGGAAAATTGTTATCTTCAATAGTTTGGAATAATCGTTTAACAGGGAATTTAATTGTATTTTAGCCCGAGGATTATGGGATTTAACTTACGAGTTCGTCCCTCGTTGGGAGGTTATCGTTGGCGTCTTGATTAGCCATCGTGACAATAATAATTCGCTAATAATATTTCATATCCGTAACTTCATTATAAATTATGCAACAAATCTAACTTTTAAATGATAATTATAATTGTCGTTGTATGTATACGATGATTTTAGTCGTGAAAAAATGAACACAACATAACCTGACGGAACTCAATGAGTGTTAACGAAAACGAAGTACGCGCGTGCGCGTAAAATCGGAAGTTACGACGACTTGTGATAAGGAGTCAAAGCATACAAATATGTAATTGAAGATACAATTGAAATAAGGAATAACAAAACCAAAGGCTTTGATGAAACAATGAAATGGAAATAACAAATCGCTTAGGAATAATGAGAATAAAAAGAACTGTATTATGTTTTAAGAACATCAACCTCTTCCACCCATAAATATATCAATTTTATTTCTGTTATCTCGCGAACCTCTAATCGTTTTAATTACAACGTTGAAGAAAAAAAAATACATTTCTTGTATAAAAATAAGACGCATATCATTCGGTGATGAAATTTTTTATTTATTTTTTTTACAATTTCTTTTCAATTATAACGTAAACAAATAATAAATGAGTAATGTTGAAGAACAGGCGCTTGAATCTTTATCAGGTTCGATGATATGCCAAAAGGCATTCATCGACTAGTCTTGAAGTAAGTCAAGCTGAGTACTGTATCGTTATTAGATTAAGGAGGAAAAATATAATAACATTAGCTCCGCATTTCATAAATAATAACGCTTAATTTACACAAGACATGAGAATTAAGAACTCGTAAAATGCCTGAATACATAAGTTCGCGAAGGTTAATCTACCCGCAGTATTATTTTGACATTCGTAGTTACGAAAAGTGGGTGTCGCGTTTCGCAGTCAACTGTACGCCCGCTGAATCGTCGGTTTAATTATTGCGGTTGCTTTGGTCTGTCTGAATGCGTAAGTTGAATAAAATAATCTGTGAAAAATATATGTACGATATTAGATCTGTTATTCGATTGTTTGTTGATATCAAATCAGCTAATATCTCGTTAAATATTTGACATTTAGTTAAATAAGCATCCACTTGTCAATCGATAATACCAACAGTTCGAAGAACATTCGCTCCCAGAGGCGGATACATATTAGATATGTCATATGACATTTGGAACAATTAGATAGTCCGCTAGCGTTTATCAATTTCTCGGTGATATTATGTGTCATTGTTATCTACCGTACTTAGTTTACGAATAATTTGAACTCTATATTCTCGGAACGAATATTCAGTGAAGTAAAAAAAAAAAAAGAAAAAAAAAGAAAGTTGAGGAAAAAATTATCTCAATACTATACCTACCTACCTACATCCGAGGATTCATTGATCGGTAACCATTTTCATTTGACAACGACTGTACAGGCTGATTAAACTAGTATAATACAATAAATTACACGTTCATAGACTGTTGACAATACCCTTAATAACACAATTGACATAAACACACGATATAGTCATACGAAAATTATTGGTTATTATATTTAGACAGGTTTTCAGTCACATATAATTACTTTTCGGGAAAAAAAAAAGAGAGAAAAAAAAAGAAACTGCTCGCACTACTATTTGATGACTCGAGAAGGTCAACACCTGTAAACCGCTCCGAATTTTCAACTTTTCGTATTCTTAACTCGAATAAATGAAATAATTGATTTTCTTTTTTTTCTTTTTTTCTTCTTCTACGTTGGAATAATTATGATCTATGAATATTGAAATACGAAAAGTTATGTAATTCTATTTTTGAATTTACAGACGCGTAACCATAAAGTTAATTAACAGCCTCCATCAAGATGATCGGGGGACTGTTTGTCTACAATCATAAAGGAGAGGTATTGATCTCTAGAGTTTACCGCGATGATATTGGCAGGAATGCTGTCGACGCTTTTCGTGTAAATGTTATTCATGCTCGTCAACAAGTCAGATCACCTGTGACAAACATAGCTAGAACATCGTTCTTCCATATTAAAAGAGCAAATATATGGCTGGCTGCTGTTACAAAGCAAAATGTCAACGCCGCTATGGTGTTCGAATTTTTATTGAAGATTATCGAGGTGATGCAGTCTTACTTTGGCAAAGTATCAGAGGAAAATATAAAGAACAACTTCGTCCTGATCTACGAATTACTCGATGGTAAGGATGAATGAATAAATAATCTTAAATTCTATTGTGTTTCTTTCTTTTTTTTTCCCCCTCAAACATTAATCATTCTTATAAATCGCGATATTATCTCTATTACAGAAATCCTTGACTTTGGTTATCCTCAAAACTGCGACACCGGGGTATTGAAGACATTCATTACTCAACAAGGTGTTAAAACAGCCACTAAAGAAGAACAGGCACAAATAACATCCCAAGTAACAGGTCAAATCGGATGGCGTAGGGAGGGGATAAAGTACAGGCGCAATGAACTCTTCCTTGATGTTCTTGAATATGTTAATTTGCTGATGAGCCCGCAGGGGCAAGTCCTTAGTGCTCATGTAGCCGGCAAGGTAACGCTTCTTCGTCATAGTTACGATGAAGATGAATTGTTTAATTAGTCGATTTTTAAATTAATTATAAAAAAAAATTATCAAATTTTGTCCCCCCTAACAGGTAGTCATGAAATCGTATCTATCAGGAATGCCGGAATGTAAGTTTGGCATAAACGACAAGATAGTAATGGATGCAAAGGGCGTAAAAGGAGGGAGTGGAAGCTTGGGAAATGCCAGTGATGATCCTGGCGCCAGGTCTGGAAAGCCTGTAGTAGTGATCGACGATTGTCAGTTTCACCAATGCGTCAAGCTCTCTAAATTTGAGACGGAACATTCCATCAGTTTCATCCCGCCTGATGGTGAATTTGAATTGATGAGGTAATTGGGATTATCTTTAGCAAGGAGGAGTAAGCTTGGAATCATGTGTATCATAAAAAAGTATATATACATGTACGTGTGATCATCATGAAAAAAAATTTGATAATTTCAGATACCGGACCACCAAGGACATTTCTTTACCATTCCGTGTGATACCATTAGTACGTGAAGTGGGTCGTACCAAGATGGAAGTAAAGGCTGTCCTTAAGTCTAATTTCAAGCCCTCTCTGTTAGGTCAAAAGATTGAAGTCCGTGTACCAACGCCGTTGAATACAGCCGGTGTTCAGTTGATATGTTTAAAAGGAAAGGCAAAGTATAAGGCATCTGAAAATGCGATTGTATGGAAGATAAAGCGAATGGCTGGTATGAAGGAGACGCAATTATCTGCTGAGATTGATCTGTTGGAAACTGACACTAAGAAGAAGTGGACAAGACCCCCTATTTCTATGAATTTTGAAGTCCCGTTTGCTCCTTCTGGATTCAAAGTTCGTTATTTGAAAGTATTTGAATCAAAATTGAACTATTCTGATCATGATGTTATTAAATGGGTCAGATACATAGGAAGAAGTGGCCTCTACGAAACACGATGTTAATCAGCGACATGTCTATGATAAAAATTGAAAAAAATTAAATAAAATAAAATAAAAAGTAATCTCATCTTTGAAGTATATTGAACAAAAGAAGAAAAAAGATAACAATACGAATGTAATAAGATATAGCTGCGTTTTGCACCTGGGACTTATGGTATAAAAAACAGACTAAAATCTTGCTGTTTATTTAGTCGCAGTTAATCAACGTTCAAACGTCCCTTGTAAGTTTGAAAAAGAAAAGAGAAAAGAGAAAAAAAAAAACAAAATGAATTTAAGTCGACTAGATACGTATTATTCGGGTGGTAATAAATATAGCAACTTTCGCAGTCTTTCGGTATATTCTCTAAGAATTCGCACAAAAGAATAACAAAGAAAAAAAAAACGAAAAAAGAAATATAAAAAATAAATGAAACATTCCACCTTGCGAACAGCGTTCAATATCATCCTGTTCTGATAAAAAGAAAAAAAACAAATTCAATGCTTTCCATAAATTGGTATTATTTGAATGAAAAATAGCGATTGAAATAATGCCAAAATATATTGTGAAAATATATTGTAAATGATGAATGACGATTTCTCTAGAGATGTGCCCGGCTGGTCCATGGTCACTTTGAAACGTAAGCGTGAAATGTAGCCTCTGTCTCTCTATGTTATATTCATATTATTGTATGTATCACAAAATGCATGATTAAACGTTAGTGCAGTGTATAAATTGGTTTTCAGTTATACACAACAATAATAATATAAGAGAAATAAAGCATAACATTCATTACTTAAATATTACTGTTTTTTTCTTCTTTTATTAAAAAATTGAGTACACGAAGCGTCGATAGATTGTAAAAAGTAGTTTGACCGTTGGTTTTTTTTTTTTTTTTTTTTAAACGCGTTTTTACTGATGGCTATTAAAAACCGATAGTTGACATTAATTGGACGAAATTCTTCTAGTCTTTTTTACATAATATGTTACTTCCAACTATCTTATTTCTTTCATTTTTGTTCTTGTGTTTCTTTTTTATTTACAAAATTCAACGTGTGCACATTTCTTATATTCAACTATGTAACTTACATAGTTTTGACAATCATTTAGTTCGCAGTATGTAATACAGTCTGTTTTAATTATTTTTTTTCTGAATTTTTTTTTCAAACATTTATCTTTTGAATACCACGCTGCATAAATTTAATATTGATTGATAACGTGCATCACATAAAGTGATAATGGTCCAAAACAGAATAATCGTTTCATTACGAAGAAGAAGAAGAAGTAAGTTGACAATAATAATATTCTTTGATGTGTAAAACTATATATTGCAGATTACTGCAAAAGTTTAAGTTTACAAAACGTATGGTACGCATATGTATTAGTTTTTAATTTTCACAACAGTAACGCAAGCCACATGATAAGTAAAACCATGTAAATCAACCATTGATAATAATTGAACATAATATAAAGTACACTTGCTAACTATCTGATGATTTATGAGATTGGGAATTGGCTTGTAGGTATTAAAAAAAATTTATACAAGTTACGTATATGTACAATACTTGTTACAAATAAATCATTCGATTTCTCTCTAAATGTATAACTATGTAAAAAAAGAACGCCAAAACCCAGTGATTAAATTTGTGATGATGGATACGCCTTGTAAAGTTATCATAATTTGAGAAAACCTTATAAGTATCTCACACTGGACAACTATACTGATTCTGTTTTTACAAATATTAAAGCTTACTAAACGTACGTAACTATAATTTACGTAAATATTTATTATTTATGGTATTAGTTAAGTTACTTGTTATCTCAATGCACGCGATTTAACAAATACGTATAATTTCTATTAACACCTCATAGCACTGAAATGTTTCTTTCTTTCTTTCTTGTTTTTTTTTCAATTTTCTTTTAATTTTTTGTTAAAATGCAGGCTGAAATTAAAACCAGTTATCACGTTTTGAAGAAGATACTCATACTCCAAATAAATGGCTATAATTAGTGACTAATTTTTCTGACCAAGAGATTATTTATGGATGGTTTAGTAAGTGATAGTAGGGAGGAGTAGTAGTAGTTTTATATATACAAAAGTTTATAAATAGATATACATATACATTAATCGTAAGCACACGTCGCTTTTATAGGCTTATTATAATTTCTTTAAACTTCTTGGCACTTTCCATACAAAAGAAAATAATAATAAAAAAAAAAAAAAAAAACATTTCATTGAATAATATTTCCACTTGGATTTATTCAGATCTATTGTAATATTCGATTACAAAAAAAAAAAAAAAAAAAAAATAAAATAAAATAAAATAAAATAAAATAAAATAAAAAAAAAAAATTAGGAAAGAAAAAAAATAATTAATAACACTGATAAGATTATGCTACTGAGATATAATATAATATATATATATTTTTTTTCTTTCTTTCTTTCTTTCTTTGCAATTTTAGTATGCTCTTTAGAAGGCCACAAATTTTGAGTACAGGAAGTGGGTTTGCTATTAGAATTTCTTTTTTTTTTTTTTTATCATCATTTCGAACGATTGATTCAAAGCGATTTATAAAAATACAGTCCTTCCGGGTGCAGAATAGGATACACATCTGCAAAAAATAACTATGATTAGATGAATTGGTTTTTTTTTTCTTTTCTCTTCTTCTCTTTCCTTTCATCAAAATCATATGATATAAATATACCTATAATTTGGTTGGTGGGTATAAATATCTCTATGTCACTTTTAACGCAATAAATTTTTTTTGTTCGTTTTTTTCCTTTCGGATACATCAAACTCGATTAAAATTTTAGCGCAGAAACTGGTTAGCTTTTTTTTGATGCAGAATTTTTATTTCTTGTTTCTCTACCACTGGTAAATGATGCATCGTAAAGATGTATTGTAAGAGAGGTATGAAGTACTAAAATTTCATGAAAATTAAGTATATCGACACAATTGCAGGTTCAAAGATTGTGCAAAGGTTTTCGAAATATCTGTTATTTTTTTTTCTTTTTTTTTTTCAGAGCCTAATGCAATATCTTTTCTTTTCTTTTTTTTGTAGATTGTCAGAATGCGTTTGAACGTTAAGACGTAAATAGTGAGAAATGATAAATTCGAAAATTATTCTACGCTATAACTAACTGTACTGATTATTTTAGAGAACCGTACTATATTTACCGAGCTATTATGATTCATGACCAATCCGAGGAGGAAATATACAACCATAACGTCATGAGTTATATTTACTATTTATATATAAATAAAATTCGTAAAATTACAAACTACGAAATAAGAGGCACGCATCAATGCCCTAAACGATAATAATTTTCAATTTGTTAAAATAAACAAAAACATTCAAAAGGAGATGTTTCAATGAAATTTTCCAAGATAAATAAATTGAATAAACGAATTTAAAAAAAATTCAAAATAGCTAAAAGAAATGATTTTTTCAAATCGTCAATTCAAATACTTTTGTCTTCATATTTATACTTGTTGGACAATGAAAAATTGTTTTTCTCTCAATTATTCATATATACTATATATACACATATACATATATATATATAATTATTAATTATATATGTATAGTATATATATATAATAATTATTTCTATATGTAGAATGAAATACATACATCAATGAATATGTACTCGATTGGCTAGTCTTGCGAGTCTTTGTATATAAAATACCTTGCGTTACTAGTTCGTTTGTTTCGTTATCCTAACTTTGACTTAATTCTAAAAGACAAATATTATTAGTAATGTATGTATCACAAGTTGGGACCATAATACTAATTTCGATATAACATATGCGCTAAGTCCCGCGTGTTAAAACCATCGTTTCAAACGACTGCTCTACACTTATGAACAGGATCTTCCAAAAGATATATATCTGTGAAATTATTTCACTAATAGGTATATCCGAGAGTCCAGGAATCTTTTCGTGGACTGTGATTAAATCTTCTATTCAAATAAGAATATTTTGGTCAATTGAATGTAGGATCAGAAATTTCACAGACAAATATGACGGAATATCCTGTTTTAAAGTTATATAAAATTGCATTTTTGCTTAATTTCTTATTAATTCACAATCACGCTACACCTAATCCTTGTCGACGTTATCTTTCATAATAATATCATCCTTGGTAATGTTCTGGTTCATCTGATCATTCTCATATTCAACAAAATCGTCGATCAAACTTGGCCAAGCTTCTGTATCGTCGTAAGCACTGAGATCATCGCCGATACTTTCAGCAAAATTAAGAAACATGTTCCAAGTATCCCTCGGTATACCTCGAACATGCTGATGGCATTCTAGGAATTTTAACCACCTGACAAGCAGGGGTGGTTCGCGAATGGTGAATACAAGCCTCCACAAAACAAGCGCCATATCAGCCGGTAAAATTCTCTGACCAGAAACAACGTCCAAACCAAATCTGAACGTAAATCTATATAAATCTTTGAACAATTCTCCATCCTCACTTAATTCTTGAACAATTTCTGGTAAACGTGATTGTATACCGCGTATACTATCAACGTGCATTCCCTTAAGGCCCGTAACAAACTCTTGCCTAGCAAACTGGCACATTTGTTCAGCGTTTAATTTCCACGCTAAAACCAGGACCTTAAATTCATCGGGAGATAATTGCAGGTCTTCACAGAGCCTCTCTATACCGTCGGCTAAAATGATGTCTTCGTGTGGGTCCTGAAAGAAAGAAAAAACCAAAAAAATGTATTAATCCTGATGAAAAAAAACAAAGGAGAAAACTTGAAAGATTCGCATGTTATGCTACCTTGTACATATCAAAGAGAGCATTTAGCTTGCTTTCAGAAGAATCCTTCTGCTGTTTGCAATCGACAGTTAAATTGAGCCCCGAACTTGTTCTAGATCTATCCAGAGGTGGTATTCTAGCATAAAACCCCCTGGATGACCGTTGGTTATTATGAGTCATCGGAAGTGATCCGCAGTTATCAGATCCGACTTTATTCAGATTAGACAACGCTGTGCCTAAGGTAGTTTTGCTGTTTCCGTTTGTATGAGTTTCTATGGATGTCAAAGCGCTTGTTTGGTGGCACGTTGTTGCTGGTGGAAAAAGACCCCGTAATGCCATTGCTTCTGAAAGATAATATACAAATAAATTAATTGACCATTCATTTTATCAGACTAATATAAATACTCTTTTTCGTTTCATTTTTTTTCTCTTTCATTTCATTTCATTTCAATTAACCAGAAATTTACCGTCTTTCTGATCCAAAGAAATTGGCTGATTGTGTGCGGACGGTGGGGATGGCACCTTGAAACACGAGAGACAGTTTCCCATTGATGCTGTCCGTACTTAACGTCAAGGTTTATTACCCCTTGCATCAGTGGTTCAGTCTTTGTTTGGCAGTCTTTATCATAAGCTATATCATACCAGGTAACACAATGCACCAATTATAGTTTTTTCAATTCATGTAAAATATATTATGAAATCATAGTGTCTATGCTATAAAATAATCAATCTATAGAAATTGATATGATAAACATCTACAAATGATAACAAATCGAAAAAAAATACGAGGCAAAATAAAATAAAATAAAAAATAAACACGATAATTGATCATTTTTTCTCAATTCATTGTGTCGTCGTCGTCGTATATCATGCATATAATATAGCTTGGTTTATAGAGTGGGGGTAAACATGTTCGTTCTTGTTTTGACAGAACGAGATTTAGGATAAAGGAATTTAAAGGAAGATTATAGAATAGATATTTATTGATTGTAGTATAATATCGGAGGGATTATTGAGGCTTTAAATTAAAGATAAAGAGTCGAAGCACGTTGTGACTTGTTCTATGATTGTAAAATAATATTCATTATATGTAATTTCGATCTATTTCTTTATTATACTTTATACTAACGGGGTAAGAGTTACCTGTGTACCTGGAATATTTTCAGCGTTCAATGTTCCGATTCCCATGGGCTCGGTAAACCTCGTCAAGGGTTTACGGGGAATATTGTTTATTATATTTGTATATTTAACGTGAATGAGTCCGCTTCATTTGGTTTATTGAAATTTTTTAACTATTGATGGTTTTTGATGATGAATTTTGGACCCGGACTCCATACGTAATCACACAACTACTAGATATACACGAACACGAATATGTAGTTTTCCTGACTCGATAAAAACCAGACGGCTTTAATACTTATCAAGTTTATTATTATTCATATTTCAGTTTAACCGATATCACAAGTAATGGTTCTATTCTACGTAAAATATAGTTTTCGAGGTATTGATATATTACACGGAAACACTAGAATTTACACAACTTTTTTTTTAACACGAAAACAGATACTTCCTTCTTTATTCTTTATAATGCATCGCAAAAAATCCCTACTCGATGTCAGTCACCCTGACTGGTTATTTCAGGATGACAACTTAACGGATTTTAAAATTTTAATCAATCACCACTATTAGGCTTGATTCACACGCGCATTAAATTGACGTTGCCGACAAAATTTTGCTGTAACGCTATTCGGTGTTGATCACGTGGTTGCGCGCAACCACGTGATCAACAACGAATAGCGTTACAGCAAAATTTTGTCGCAGCAATGAAAATCAAGCCTTATTCTATTACTAGGAAATTTTCGCTACCTAAATGGCGCGGGAAGATTCAAATCAACATCGTTTTTTTATCTTTATTTAAAAATATTGATTATGTTAATAATCACAAATGTATACGACAAAACTCACAATTTCATATGTATCACTGCATTAAAATGGCACATTGAATATATTTTAAACATTTTTTTTACCTACCCTCTCGTATTCATTTTCATCATCTAAATGCAATATCTCGATAAAATTTATTGTAATACTTTCCTTGAAACTTAGAAAAACTATTTATATTTATATTTATCACACAATATCATCGAGAGGCATAAAACTCTATACGAAATAATTATACTACGTATATTTATGTTCCCATAGAAACGCTCGCAGCCGCTTTCTTCATTGATCAAACAAGATGACAATAAACTTTTAACATAATATAGATATCCTATCAACCTATATACCTGTATCAGTTTCGATAACATATTTGCCTTTGACAGTGGCTAGATTTTAATTTTTAATACCTATACATAGAAATATTAACTTACTATAGTAACTTTTTAAAATGTGCGAAGCAAGCACAGGGGCTGTTACGTCGCCAACTAAAAAAGACTCGAAGATAGCTTTAGACTCTTTACAAGAATCGTCTTTAAGTCCTGAAACGAAATTATGGAAATACAAGCCGATCGTAGAACCGCCAACTATTTTAGACCCCGATGATCCGTTGATGAAAAGATTCCAACAGTCTCTAAAAGCCCATCTTTCACGCATTGATAATAAACTACAAGATGAAATTTTAGATCTTGTACGCATACTGGGAAATATATTTAACAATTAAAATTAGCATAAATTCTAAACACATAACGTTTCACATTTAGAAGTTTATTTTTACAGGAAGCAGCGATCAAAAAGGCAGACGAAGACCGTGAGGTAGAAGGTTTAAAGCTGTATAATGCACAGGAAGAAATAGCTAGGCAACAATCAGCGATTGAAAATTATCAGAGAACTTTAACAGATGTGATAAAAATGCGAGAGGAAAAAGAATCTCAAATAAGTAAATTGAAAGATGTGCATAAGGAGGCGTTCCAGAAGCTTATGGATGATAGAACTAAGGAGGATCATATCGTCCGAGAATTGGAGAGTTTTTCATCTATGGAGCGACAATTCAACGAATGGGAGAATGAAATATCCAGCAATTTAACTGTGTCTAAAAGAATGTCTGAGAAGGACGCGATGGTGCAGAGAGAATTGATTCGTAGAAAACAGCAGGAGGATTATATCCTGTTTAAAATAATGGCCGAAGTATGGAAGGTGGAATCCGAGATAAAGTCTTTGAACGAACAGACGGAGCTAAAGGAGAAGGAAAAAATTTCACTCGGTCAAACAATCGCAGATGCAAACGCTGACCTTGACTGTATACAACGAGAGTATAAGAGCCTTTTTAACACGTGGAACAGCGTAGTTGCTAATATCTCACAGAGAAATAAAATTTATAGTCAAATATCTGAGGAGAGACAGTGAGTAAGAGGGATGAGCGTTTTACATTGCGAATGAGGAATCCGTTCAGGCGTTTGGTCTCTATTTTTTTGTATTTACAGGCAAACACGAGAGTCGTTTAGAACGCTACAATCAGGCATAGAAAAATTGAAAAAAGAAACTAACGTAGAGATGGAGAATAACGAAAGACTGATGTCGGTGCAGTCAAGGATAGAGGAAGAGATTCAAATTAACACGAGAATGAACGTAGCTGAGAGGGACAAGATCACTCACTTGGAATCTCAGTTTTCTAAGATAGCTAAGCTGGTTGAACAGAGTAACGCAGAATTCACAGAAGTTCAAATCGTGAGGGAGATTGAAATTGAATAGTCAATACTACTGTGTGAAAATTTCTTGAATTTTTATGTTCATTCCAGGATTATCGGCACTATAGAAACATAGAGAAAATGATGGAAAAGGAGACCGAGAAACTGGCAAGCCAGAAGGTCCAAATAGAGGATCAGATATTGATTAAATTGGAGGAGAAAGTTACCCACGACAAAGCTGCTAGACATTTGAACAAACTGTTGCGTAATTTAAAGGACGTAACACGAGAGCAAGAGCTCGCCGTCGCACAGACCGAGAATAGTTACGGAAAAACTCTGCTCGATATTGAGAAATTGAATACTATTGTAGAAAATTGTAGATCGGAATTGGATGAACTCGTTAATACCAACAGCACTAAAGAGAAGGAAATAGACGCGACGCAATTGGAGATAAAGAAGTACGATATAATCATCAATAGAAAGCAAAGGGAGAATGAGATTGTGAATAAAAAGATTGAAGAAGCATTGAAGAATACTGGCGGAGAAGACGTCAGTCCATTGGACTTAAAAATTATATCGTTAGAAAAAAATATTGAAGAAACGGAGCAGAACAATCAAAAACTACAGTTTTATTGGCTGAGAGAAGAAGGGTATCTGGTGAATCTTAGTCAACAGAGAAATGTACAGTCGCAGGACATGAGCTTGCTGGCTAAACAGATAACGATTATGGAACAAAAGAATTTGAAATTAGAAACTGAACTTGAATCGCAAAGAAAAGACGAGATTATCATGAGCAGAGTGATAAATAACTATCAACAGAAATTAGTTCAACTTAATTCAAGGCTGGCTATGCAAAAGGATTACAAAGATCTGTTAGAAGACACGAATTTATTGACCAAAAATGAATGCCTCAAATCGCTCGAGCAGTTAGAAATGGATATTATAAGATTAAAAAACGAGATACAAAACTTAGAGGATGAAAAGATCAGCGCTAAGGAGCAACTGAATAATTTACAGAGGGAAAGCCTATCTTGGGAAAAGAAGGTAGAGCAATTACCAAGAAATACAGATATTCAGTTTATGTAAACGAGTTAAATTATCCAACATGATTTCTTAATCAAGGTACAACTGGCCCAAGAAACGAACAAAAACATCAGAGATGAACGAGGCTGCTTCGGGGATGTGGGTATAATGAAAAGCGAGATTCAAAGGATGCAGATCAGACTATCGCACCTGAGAAAGGCGCAAGAAAAATTGATCCAAGACATGGAACACTGCGTTTCACGCAGAGATGCAATTGTGGATGGAGCAATGGCGAAAGAGAAGCGAAATTCCAAGGGGCAACACAATCAGAGAACTGTTTTTCAGAAGCGTCTCAACGATCAGAGGATAAAAATAAAGCAAATAGCAAGAGTGAGATGTTAATCTTTTCTCCAACTCATTATACGTCGTTGCCGTTGTCTTCTTCTGCAAAAGGAGAGAAATTATTCCCATATTTCTGCACACAATTTTAGACACTAAGCGCAGTTTATTCATTCTAGGAGTCGAGGCAAATAGAAAATCAAATATCTGAACTGGAAGAACTGCAGAAAAATATGTTAGAGCGATTGAATAAGGAGCAAGAGAAGCTCAGGTCTATCGAAGATGCGATACCAGAAATTGAGAAGCAGATTACTGAAGCAGAAATCATAAAGCAGCACGTGAGTAATCTGCGCTATAAATAGTTTACGGTCCATTTTATTGGTGAATAAACAAGTCTAAGTAATTTCCATTCATCAAGTGATCAGACGTATTAATTATTTGAATTTTACAGAATTTAGAGCTTCTGATAAGAAAACAACACAAAGTAAAAATGTATCAAGATGTGCATAGCGGCAGGCACAAGATGCTCTACAAGTCGGAGTCAGTATTAAATGCAGAACTGTTAAAACAGCGTGTAATGAATGCAGATTTGAAAGAAATAATGGAACAAACACTGAGCGATTTTCCATTATTGAAAAACGCCACGCGCAAGATATTATTGACCCTAGAAACGCCGTAAAAAAATATTACGTGGAGTCTGTGAATATTATTGATTACAAATATCACATAATTTTGATAATATTTAATTATAAAACACCCAGGGCGTGATATTATTGCCAAGTCACCTGAAAACTATTAATACATTTTTAATATAATATATTGGTATAAAAATTTGTCTAAACTATAACAATAAATGGTGAACGAGAGAAGTTCTTTAATTCAAAAGGATCTAATTTATTATACAGACTTTGTACATCGATTAGCATACTTACAATGTACGAGTTAAGCAAGCCATTTTATAATGTGATAAGTTTTCTTTCCGACCCTCAAAACGGTCAAATTATTATCCATAATATGAACCCCAGGAGTTATTATCTCCTCCAAGTTTATAATCCTTTGATGATTGATGTAGAAACCACCGGCAGTTATGATTCTTATCGCATTTGTTTCGTCCGGAAAACATTTTGCTTTCAGACTCAATTGCAGTACAGTTAAACCTGGCTCGGGAAATATTTCAAGCATAGTTGCGCCTTGGAAGACACCGACCATCTCATCTGCGCTCAATTTAGACAAGGCTTGAATAGACTTGTCGTAAAGTACAGAAGTGGTGCGTAACGCTGCCTGTAACCCATACTCTGAAAAAATTTTCATCAAAAATTGATTAGAAACATTATCGATCATATTTTCAAACTAATAGTTGATTACCTCCGTGGACTAATCGAGTAACATGTTCTGCAAGAGTCTTCTGAGCCTCACGATCTTCAGGATTTTTTTTATGCTCTGTAACTATTTCATAAATTCTACCCGTAGGTAGGAAGGTGAATAGTTTGAGTAGTTTTTCAACGTCAGAATCTTTTGTTCGTATAAAGAATTGATATAGCTGAAAACTGGAGGATTTATTTTCAGACAACCAGACAGCGTTGCCAGCAGATTTGCCAAACTTTTCGCCGCTTTCTGTGGTTATTAATGGCAATGTGAGACCGAATACTCTCTGGTCAGTTACTCGGCCTATTAATTCATGCCCTGAATCTATATTCCCCATTTGATCACTGCCGCCTATTTGGAATCGGCAATTGTGAGTCTGTAACAAATGCAGCCAGTCGTAGGCCTGCAGCATCTGATAAGAAAATTCAGCAAAACTCATCCCGGTATCAGAATTGAGTCTAGTTTGTACGGAAGACTTAAGCAGCATTGTACCGAGCCTGAAATGCCTTCCAATTTTCCTTATAAAATCAAGGGAATTAAGGTCCTTGTACCAATCGATATTATTAACGATTTTAACGGGTTTCAGACTCTTTTTACCAGGCCAATAAAATTCCTCATGATTTCTGAATATATTTTTAATGTTCTCTGATATACCGGCTATATTATCTTCTAGCAATACTTGCTCCAGTTCTGTACGAGCAGTTTTTCGGTCCGTTGGATCTCCTATCTGACCCGTCGCTCCACCAACCAAAGCTATTACTTGATGACCCGATCTCTGCCAGTGTATAAGATTCAATAATACCAACAAGTTTCCTACATGCAGACTCTCCGCCGTCGGATCAAATCCGGCGTATACCGTCTGTGGAGATGAATTGAGCAAGTCGATGACTTCGCTTCTATTTAGAAATGATTAAAAATTAAAAATAGTTTCTCTTTTTCTACTTCTCTTTCGTTTTGGAAAGGATTGAATTTATACTCACGCTGATGTGTCGGGGAATATATCCTGGAACATTCCCCTTTCCCAAAGTCGTAAAACATTTCTGTTTTGGTACGATTTGTACGTTCTTATTATTCTCAAATTATGCCGCTTACCGGCTGTGTATAACCTCCATAAATGCTTCGTGATCATTTTTTTTTTTTCTTCTTTTTTTCTAGCGGTTATTAATAAACGTGATTTTACACCCAGGTTATTTATAGTTTATCAAAAATAACCGTCTGGTTAACTTTCGGCAATAATATATCGCCTCAAGAATATTCGAACATTATTACTACTATCAATGCCTATGCTGTTGACGAACTCGCATGTGTGCGTATTATATTGTATCTTTGTTACCACCGAACGATCATGATCTTTGTTACACTTGACATATTTTCATTTCTACAAAATTAATAAAGGGTTTTGAGCAGGGTCTCTGGTTCTGGTTTACAGAATTGTATATAAATATTCAACTTTTAGTTGAATATAAATAACAGATATGATTAAATATGCCAATGAAATTGTTGAGGTTATTATCTGAAAATAAATGTGATTGTAAAAGGGATTGAATAGATTATCATAGACAAGTAGCTCGTATTGTTATTGAATTTTATTCGCAATAATTAATACAATTTTAATTACATATTATGAGGAATGATAGAAATATGCATATATGTGACAGATATGCATGTCGGTCTAAGAGCGTAGAAAAGCTTAAGCTAAAATAGATCGACCGGTAAGAGTGTAATGTTATGTAACAGATTTGTTTTATAAAGTTTGATAAATTTGTAAATGTATTTTAATGTATAAATTAACGATGAATATACGATTTGTAACGACGAGAGAGATGTGAGGTTTTCTAAAATGGTAATAACTTGATATTCGCAGTTCCGTTAAGCCATAGACGTGAACAGACCGAATCACCGAACAGACCACGGGGGCTGCACGCGGATCGTGACTCGCGCGTGTAGAATACGATTAAAAACTATTTTTTAAGGCCCGTCCGATCGCGTTCGTGTTAATATAAACGATAATCGAAATAACGAGGAGTGTATTTAGTGAAAATTAGCCATAAACTAAGCTGGTAATTGTCTAAAGACTAAGAAATATGGCGAACAGCGTAGCACCAGACTCGTGGGAGCAGCAGGCGGACGGCGGAGATAATGCCAATGGCCAGGATAAATCTTTGGAGAGTAAATTTTCAACATTGAATGTAAACGCCGCCGAATTCGTGCCTTCATTCTGTATACCATCCTCGGAAACAAGCTCAGCAGGCGACAGCCCGAACGCAACCGTTCCTGACACCAGCCACGGTACGTAGTACATACATCATTTTCCAGCCCCCAGATCTTCTCCAAAAATAACAGTACTCTATATTCCGACAAAAACGTATCGATAATATTTCACCAAACAGTTTAATACCATTTTAAGGTTTGTTTAATCGCTATGTTATTCGAACAACTCGGCGTATTATATCGCGTGTCTGTATGTGTGTGTTTATCCATCGTTTCTAGATTGCGAAAACAATCGCGTAGATACGTTCACCACCAACCGAATAAACTGAACAATTTAATAATCCTTAAATCGCCGAATATTATATTATCAAATAAATTTCTCGTATTTATAATTCATAATAATTAAGAATAAACGCGAATGCCATGCGTACCGCGCATTTTACTGCATCCGCATTGACTACGGTCAACGGGCAACGTGGATTCCATTTACCTTGACATTCCAACCTACTTTTCGTACGTGATCGCAATCGCTTTTTTCCTCCTCACTTCGTTTTTTTCATCCAACGTACACGTACGCGTTTATTATATCTCCCCAGTTATTTTTGTTCAACAAATTCACTTTATTTACGAATATAGTTTCAACAATTATTTTATTTATATACACGCATATCAAAAAACGTTATTTAACCATATATATATTACATCACATTTGTTAAACTATTTCTAACAGCTGCAATGACAATACTAAAAGGTGATTAGAAAGCCATATATTTTTACTACCATATTTTAACCGATTTTATACCCAAAACTAAAACTAATACATTCATTTAAATAACAAACTCAATATTTATTGTTTTATCAACGATATAACCTGCTTTATCAATTTTATAACCGCATTAAAATTATCGAAAAAATAAAACTAAAGAAAATAATTCTAATCTCGTCGAAGCAATTCAATTTTATAAATTAGTTTTACATTTTATGCTATTATTTATCAAATATAACAAAGTATTCGTTCTCAGTTTCGTAATTTTAACCAGTTTTATTAATTGGAAATAATTTTTATCCGATTACATCGATCAATTTATCTTGATAGAACAAACATCGTCTCTTTACGGACACCCGTCGACATTTATTAATCAAATATCAACGTATACTCTCGATTTTGAAATGGTTTCACATATCTTTTTATCGCCTAGTTGACCCAGATCGTTTTTGACGCAATAATGAGCCGGATATTATTTCAGGAGGAAGCTCAGTCGCCGTTCCACCTGATCCGGCTGGTACTCTAGCGGAGGAACCGCCAGCTGGGGGAGGGGCACCTCCACCTAGTACGCAGAATGCAAAGAACGCCAGTCCCGAACACCAGCCAGCCGATTCTTGGGAAGAAGCGGCGGTCGACGGAGATCCTCTCTTAACTCCTGAGAATGAAGAGGTATGATCAATATTGAAACGTGTCGTTTTTTTTTTTTTTTTTTCCATGCGTTTCGCTGGTTTTCATCTCCACATATTTACGCCTTGTGAATTTTTTAAATTCTTTATATTTTTACAGGCTGAAATTGACGAGGATGAAGAAATGGTAGTGAAAGTACCCAAAAAGAAGCCAATCAAAGTAACGGAAGACACAAAAAGCAAAAAAGAACATGTTAACGTCGTTTTTATCGGACATGTCGGTAAGTTGGTTTATTTTATCCTTTGATTTATGTATGATTATTGCGTTTATACCTTATTTTTCTACATTTGTTGCTAAAAGTTGGCAACGACTAGTCTGCTGCATAATATTTTGTATATGTATACTAAACTGCAGAATAACGCTATTGTAGGTACTGCAGTATGGCGTATATATTTATCTTGATTTTATTCAGGTAGAACTTTTAGTTCATAGTCAGAACTAAAAACGAATACAAAGTCCTTTGTTTTATTGATAAACTTATTTTTCATGCACGAGAAAAATGATATTAGTCATTAGCGGATAAGAGAAAAAGTAAAAAAAACAAACTTAAACACCAACGCATCATGCCTGACAAAGAAATTGCCATAGTTCATTGGTCGGAGGAAATATAGCCAGTTATCTTTATTTACTTTTCTCCTTTTTTCACAAGACATTTGTCAATATCACAGGTAGTACAAGGTCCCTGAGTGATAAATAATACGAGTTTTTTATTTCTGTATTCATATTTATCTCCATACTTTATTGAAACATTGGTATTTAATTATTCTGTTTATACGATGAATGTATAAACGAACGACCATCATCTACACTCAAATTATATTGAAAAAAATTCATTCAGATGCGGGGAAGTCAACGATTGGTGGACAAATAATGGCGTTAACAGGTATGGTCGACAAAAGAACATTGGAAAAGTATGAAAGAGAAGCAAAAGAGAGAAGCAGAGAAACGTGGTATCTAAGTTGGGCGCTAGACACCAACCAGGAAGAACGAGAGAAAGGAAAGACGGTAGAAGTCGGTCGGGCATACTTTGAGACCGAAAGAAAGCACTTTACGATTCTCGATGCACCCGGTCACAAAAGTTTCGTGCCAAATATGATTGGCGGTGCTGCTCAGGCCGACTTAGCTGTCCTAGTTATCTCCGCGAGGAAAGGTGAATTTGAAACTGGATTCGACAGAGGGGGACAAACGAGAGAACATGCAATGCTAGCTAAAACAGCAGGCGTTAAACATCTCGTAGTATTAGTTAACAAAATGGATGATCCTACGGTGGAATGGGACGAAGGGAGATACAACGAATGCAGGTAAATATTTATTCCGAAATTATGTTGAAGAAAAGGAGAAGAAGAAGAATAAGAAGCAAATCTTATGCCAATTAGTTATTTCATACCATTTATAACTTTGACGATGAATTTTCAGAGACAAAATCTTACCCTACCTTCGTAAGCTCGGATTCAATCCCGCAAAAGACTTGACCTTTATGCCAGTATCTGGCCAACTAGGAATAGGACTAAAGGATCCAATTCCCGAGGATCTTTGTACTTGGTTCAAAGGCGATGCGTTCATAACATTCATCGACCAATTACCATCCTTAAATCGGAAGAATAACGGACCCTTCATTATGCCAATTGTTGATAAATACAAGGACATGGGTACGGTGGTAATGGGAAAAGTTGAGGCCGGAGAAGCCAAGAAGGGACATCCGCTGCTCGTAATGCCTAACAGAGTGAGTATATCCTATTTTTTTCTTTCAGATTTACAACATTTCAAATTGTTGTTTTGTATACATTGTTTGAAAATAATTTTCTATTAACAGACAGCAGTAACGGTAGACCAATTATGGTCAGATGACGAAGAAGTGACGTCGGTTGGTCCAGGTGAAAATGTAAAGATTAAACTAAAGGGTATTGAAGAGGAAGACGTTAGTCCTGGTTTCGTTCTGTGCGATAGTAATCTACCGATAAAAACAGGAAAAATATTTGACGCACAAGTTGTTATTCTCGAACACAAAAGCATCATTTGTGCCGGCTACAGTGCTGTTATGCACATTCATTGCGCAGCAGAAGAAGTTACAGTCAAAGCGCTCATATGTTTGGTAGACAAAAAATCTGGTGATAAAAGTAAAACGAGACCGAGGTTCGTCAAACAAGATCAAGTTGCCATCATGAGAATCGAGTGTGCAGGAGTTATTTGCCTTGAACAGTTCAAACTGTTTCCCCAAATGGGACGATTCACTCTTAGGGACGAAAGTGAGTTAATTATTTACATTATATTCATATTCATATTATATTTATGCATTGAAAAAGGTCGGAAAAAAAAAATTGTAGATCAACTTGTAAGATTGAGAAAATTGAAGATTTATTTATTTTTTTTTCAATTTAAATTTCATAGAGTATCTGCTGAGCATTAATTTTCTGTTTGTTTATTAATTTTCAGACAAAACGATTGCTATTGGCAAGGTGCTGAAGGTGGTTGAGTAAGTTTTGTTTCAAGTTAACTTCTATTGTGGAGAAGAAATAATATCTACGTAAAAAAAAAAAAAAACAAAAAAAAAAGTAATAATAATTAAAAACAACATCAGAAACACATTGAACAACGCAAACAATGTATACACGAACTATATATATATATATAAAAAAAAACAAAAAAAAAAAAACAACCATCTATATGATCTATATGCATTAAACATTTAGATGAAACAAAACGACACTCATTTTAAAGTGTTACTCGGTAATGGGCGAAGAGAGAGAAAGAGAGAGAGAAAGAGAGGGAGAGAGAGAGAAAAAGAGAGATATATATGCGAATTATATATATATATTATATATGAAGAATATATATATGACAAACTAAAAATAAAACCACTTTGATTACAAAAAAGAATAAAATAAAACAAACAAAAAAAACAAAAAAAATAGATAATAACGAATATGTTTTTAAAAAACATGGACCCCCCAACAAGAAAAAAAAAAACGAGAAAAAATTAAAATAAATTAAATGAATAACTTTTCAGGCTTTCATTGTCGTTAAAATAATTTAATGGCGCGAATGAGGGGGTGGGGGAGAACGCGTTGGAAGGAGGGAGGGGGGTATATAAAAAAGGGCTTTTTCAATATAAAATAAAAGCGATATTTTTGTTCTTCGGAGCTATGTGAAAAATAAAATGAAACAAAAAAAAATGAATACGGATAGAATTAACGCTGATTATTAATATTATTATTAATATTATTATTATTATTATTATTATTATTATTATTATTATTATTATTATTATTATTATTGAATTGATGGGTAATAGATGAAACATATTGAGTAAAGGAAATAGATAGCGTTACACAACAATTTATAATTATTAAAAAAATTATTATTGTACTGTTTCTTATTTTATTCTCATTAAAAACTAATTTACAACATAATAACTTGTTTTTTAATTTCTAGTAATTTTTCACTGTCTATTCTGTACTTTTGGAGCATATTATTATCTTTTTTTTTTTTTTTTTTTTTTTGCTAATACGAAAGTAAAGTAAAAAAAAATAAGAAATAAATAAATAAATTGAACAACTAAAAACTTACTGTGATAGCGCAGGGATACGAAGAGAGGGTGGATTTAATTATGTACATTTTTTCGACAAATTATTATTACATACATATTACATACTATAATATGGGATACGCGATATTGCTTTTACTTGTATATGTTAAATTTAATAGAAAACCGATTATCATCTTGTTTGTTTTTTTTTTTTTTTGTATTATCACTTATGCGATACTTGAAATACTGTACGCCAATAATTCATATCACAGATATAGTTCGTAAATAATTAATTAATTATCTAGACTCGATAGATCATAGACGTGAATAAAAAATAAGTTCGGATCACAAAATAAGCATTGAATTTTTGAAAATTAGGTATGTGGTAAACGGTTGAGGAACAAAAATAGGCGGTTGTACACTATTCTGATTACGGAACAATAGGTATTAAATTACTAATAATCATCATCTCGTATTTGAAAAAGTCTGTTATTATCATCATCTGCTCCTAAGTACAGAATTTTACAGTATTTAATATTACATTCAATGATAAAGATATTTCTTCTTTGTTTTGTCTTTTTTTTTTTAAATTTCGTTGTTTCTTTCATTATTACATTGTTTTTTTTTTTTTCTTAATGTATATTGATTTAATTAAAGAGCTTGTCACCATCGGCACACATGTAGCTAGGCAAATTGATGAGATCGTAACTTTTATAGCTCCAGTGAAATGAGAAAAAAAAAAAATAAAGTAAAAATAAATTAAAGGAAAAAAAAATTAAAAAAATAAAGAAGAAACACGAAGAAGGAAAAAGAATAATTGTAAAATATAAGGATCGGCAACGTCCGCATTGTTATTATTAAATATTATTATAAAATGAACTAATATTAATTATTATTAATATAAAAGAAAAGAAAAGAAAAAAAAAACTACCAATAATTATAAACACAAACGAAGTGTAAGGAAGTGAGCAGACTACAGAAGAATGAAAAATAAAAATAAAAAATAAAAAATAGATATTAAGAGGCTTAGCTCACGCTGTAGTACGGGATACATTGATATTTTTATATATTGCTGCGCCATCAATATTTACTTATTCAATCAAGTCAGCCGGTTTGGTTTTTACTAATAAGGTTTGGCTTTTATCAATCTTAAATCTATCTCTAGGAGGGCCTAAAAATAATAAAAGAAAAAAAAAGAAGAAAAAAAAAACAAACTATGGAAGAGTGATGAAAACTTGATTAAAAAATAATCAAAAATCAAAAATATTAAAAAATTAATTCAATGAAGTTCCAATTAGGTTTTCATATCATAGACTGTTTAACACTTTAGCAGATAGTATATTCTGCGACAGAAAAATTACCAAAAAATTCTGTTTTTTTTTATCTAGCAATTATTCGATTAACTCTACCAGAGACAATATCACCTAATTTTATCTAAATTTAACAATTCAAATTACGAATAACACTAACAGAAAAAAAAAACTAATAATAATAATAATAAAAAATAACTCAAGGAATAACAACTTAGATAGTTGGAGTGAAAAAATAAATAAATTATTTTTTATGTGTGTAAAACGATTAAAATTAAAATAAAATCGTAATGCTTATCAAAGCCTTTGAAGATCTTCATTGTTCTTACTGGTATTCAACACTCTCCCTATTCTACTACATTATATATTATATCCATATGATAAAATTTGCAAAATTATTATTGCAACAGATTGTGAGAGAAAAATTAACTTATTATTATTATTATTATTATTATTATTATTATTATTATTTTCTTGAATTGAATGCTGAACTTAATCAATGATAGAACAATATATAATTACCTATAATTCTTTCAATAGTAGAGGTTGAAATTATTTTTTTTTTTGTTTTTTTTGTTTATTTAAAATTCATAAAATTTTCATTTATTAATCAAAGTATAATATGAAGCATTGCCTAATAAAAAAAAAAAAATATTCTGTAATGAAGAATTATTTGAAATTATGTATGTATACATGGTTGCATATGGTTACATAGTTATATTACACATGTATATACACTGGATACGTAAGATTGTAAAATCTATAACGTGTCTAAACGTCCAAAATAAGTAATCAAGCGGTCGGTTTAATTTACAATTAGTCGCACTGTAAAGTTGAAAAAAGAACAAAACAAAAAAAAAAATTCACATTTGTATCTTTATGGGGAGAATGACTGACAATGGACCATATGTAATTTCACTATTAGTCTTAGAGATAAAAAAAAAAACAAAAAAAAAAAATCAACTGTAGCCTTTAAATACGAACTAAACCGGCTATTAGCTTCCTAATTATTATCTAAATATTAAATAATAATAATAATAATAATGAAGAGAAAAAAAATTTTAAATTGATCATTTGCTCGTAAATATTTGCATCGCGATTAAAACTTTAACGTGTAAGTTGTCTGGTTAATTCCTAAAACAAAAAGAAGAAAAAACAAAAAAGAAAAAAAAAAAAAGAAAAGAAAAGAAAAGCAAAGAAACCGTGCACAAGATTTTTATGAAATACAGCAAAACAAGAAGAAGAAAAAGAAAAAAAGAAAAGAAAAATAAAAATGAATTTAAAATAAATAAAAATGAGTCTTGGAAATATTTTAAAACGTTTAATTATTCTAAGATCTTAGTCATAAACGATGCAGGAATACAAAATTTTAGAACAGAAAAATAATTAATGAGATAGTATATTGCACAGACCAAGATTACTAGAGGCGAAAAAGGTTGTTTAATAATTTCTTGCTTATTAAACTTAATAAATTTAAAATATTATATTGCTGTGCTGAAAAAAAAAAGAAAAAAAAAAACTTTCGAAAGATATGAAATATATATGGGTAAATCGCTTTTGCAGACTGTTAGATATATTATATACGATGAGTTTTATACATATAGGTAAATAATATAAAATAAATAACGCGATTATATAGTATATTTCTTTTTCGATTGTGACAACCTTGTGCATTTAATAATCTTGAATTTGCACTATCTGCCTTTTTTTTATATAAAAGAAAAAGAAAAAAAAAAAAACAAAAAAAAAGCAAAAAAAAAAGCAAAAATGAATGAAAGAAAATCTAATCAGACTTAAACGTTGTAGTAAGATAAATGAAACTATATTATTATAAAATGTGCATAAAATGTTGATAAAAAAAACAAAAAAAAAATATGAAAAAAAAAACACAAAATACGCGGAGTTTCGTTAATTGAAACTACTACATACTACATAAAAAAAAAAAAAAAAAAATACGAAAATTTTGAAGACATTTTCATATTCCCAATAAATATTGTACATGGAGACAGACTCTTTGATTTTATAACTTTAATATCAAAACCCCTGCATTACGCTTATTTTACATTCATTCTCTAAACTCGTGTGATATACTATATGATACGTTATATATATATATGCCGATTATATTATACGCTAGTTTCAACTAGTTTTTACCGCGTATTGTCCTCGCTCTTTTCAGATCGTGCCCAATTATAATCAACTAGCCGATATTACAGAAAAAAGTAATACACACTACTAAAGAGAATATTAAATACTGGGTAAGTTATTTTAATTCATAATTAACGTGACCTAATATTTAATTATCATAAATTAACAAGTTTACAATTTCAAAATTATTACTACACGCTTCAATCATTCATCAGAAATATACATACTATATATCTATTCGTATTAATTCCGTATTATCTAATTCGCATTTACTATTATCGTAATGCGCTCTTCACGCGTTACCCATTCATCGAAAAACATTCATACGAAATTGTCATTCACGTCAAACGCAATAAATAAATAAAATAAATGAAATAAATTCAACAATGTCAAGTATTCGAGTAAGTAACTCGAACTTTTGTCACACAAAGCGCCATCATCTAAACCAACTGGTAACGTTATCTTGCAGAATTTGTATAAACTAAATTAATATCAACTATCAATGGGTTGCATATAGTAAGGCGCGTTAATTATTTTAAATAACTTCCTTCGCTTGCAATAGCTATACTTACATCTTATAATTCAGAGTTCTTATGTGAAGACATGTGAAACGCGTGAAGGCGTGATATTGTAGAACATTCAGAATTCGCCTCTTATTTCTAGTTTGTAAATATAGTCAAAGCGTTTAACTGAATGCTTTACGTCTAACATAACCTCTGCGTCTTAACGCACGTGCCTGTGATTCGACCTCTGCGTGACGTCACTTGTCACGAGGTATGAGTAAATCGAATAATGGTTGTCTGCGCACGCGCAGAGCCCGTTTTTTATAAACATAAATGGTGTTGACCCGGTGTGTTTCTTCAAGTCCCCCTTTAAGCAATGTCGGTGTTATTTAAAGTGTCTAGATTTTTGCAAAACACTAATAGACTGAACAAAAATGCGTACAAAACTATTAACGAGGTTAGGCTTTTTCAAACGGCGACGCAACAAGCTAAACCGCGAAGTATCGTAAAGATGAGTTTGATCGGTGCGTCTGTAGGCGCTTTGGTCGGTGCAGGTTATTCGGTAAATAAAATTAACAAGGAGAGAAAAAACATTTCAAACGAAGGTACGCAGACAGATATTGAAATCTTGGAATTTATGCCTCAGATAAAACCATCGAGAAAGGTATGACGCATATTATTACTTGAAATTCAAACACCAATCAATCAACATGCTTAAACATAACCTCTTCGGTAGCTTAAAGATAAGATTTTGCATACCTACGATCTACAACACGATTTAGGTTCAAATTTATCACCCCATTATCGCCTCGTAACTAGTGTCACTCAATATTTTCTTTCTCGTTCAAATATTTATCCGAACATAATTTGAAATAAGTTTTAAAAATTGTATTTCAGGTGATTTATCCTGGCGACAACTCTGGCCTGAAGCTGACCTTGTTTCAATACCAGACTTGCCCATTTTGTTGCAAGGTATACAAAATTAGTTGAAAAAATATTAACGAGTGTATCATTTCGCATAATTTTATCATTTTCATATTCCTTCTTTTGGATTATCAAAATTGAGGTGCTTATTACGTAACGGATGATCGCTTGCCGTTTGGTAAAGCTGAAATTTCGTATTATAGTGTGTTGCTAATAATAATTTCTAATTTAGTGTAGAATTATGATAAAATTGGCTCTTTCAGAAGGTATAATTGTATACTTTATACATATATACATATACATAGGTGCGAGTGTTCTTGGACTACCACGGAATATCATACAACGTTGTAGAAGTAGATCCGGTTCTTCGTGATCAAATAAAATGGTCACCTTACAGAAAGGTACCAATTCTTCTTGCCAAAGTTGACGGAGGATATCAACCCTTGATAGATAGTACAATGATTATATCAGTTATTGGATCAATTTTGGAAGATAAATACAAAAAAATTGAAGATGTCGTTAAGTATTATCCAAACATGTTTTATCGCGATGAAAAAGGAACATTTAAACAGGAGATTGTCAACAAATACTTTCTCATGTACCAAAATAATTTGCCACAAGGAAAGTCCATGGACTATATTGTGTACGTATATTTTATTAACAGAAAGATAAATATTTCAATGTTATAAAGGCTCGATCATCATTTCGTTTCTCTGTAGTAATATACTATCATCGTCTTCCAATAAACTGATTGTTTCATTGAATTACAGAGAGGAACGCAAGTGGAGAAAATGGGCTGACGATGTACTGGTTCATGTTCTGTCTCCAAATGTTTACAGAACTACCACAGAAGCACGTCAAGCTTTCAATTGGTTCTCAGAAGTGAGTTAAATAACGTATTGGAGTAGATTTTTATCCAAATACAATAGCATTGTTGATAGATCAAAGCTTGTCTTGCAATAAAAATTACCCTTTCATATTTGATTAATTATTTTGTGAATTATCAACAGATTGGTAGATGGGAGGAATACTTTCCTACATGGGAACGGCTGCTTATGGTGAATGTAGGCGCCTACGCGATGTGGCTGATATCGAAACGACTTAAGAAGAGACACAATCTTAAGGAAGATGTTCGACAATCCCTATATGATGAAGTAAACTGTTGGTTAGAAGGAATTAGAGTAAGAGGGGGTCAATATATGGGCGGAAAAGATCCAAATTTTTCAGACCTAGCTGTTTATGGTATTTTAAAAAGTATTGAGGGATGCGACGCGTTCAAAGATTTGTTAGACAACACTAAAGTTAGCGTATGGTTTAATGCTATGCAGGAAAAGGTTGATTCTTCTCACGGACAACAGTATGTAAAGTACTGATTTATTTCTAGAGATAAATAAGTGTATTTATTCAATAATTTGTTAATCAATAAATATTGATCATAGTATAAACATATTATGAGTTTAGTTTCATATTAAATAAATTAAATTAAATATCAAACTAAACAGAATTACTGGGAAGTTATAATATTTAGACATCTTATAATACGCTGCTCTAAACGTAAAGCTTTGAGTAAATTAACTCTAATCAATTCATTCGCAGCATTGAACTGTGTCCAGAGAAAATTATCACCATATTAATTTATCTATGAACACGGTCCAAATTTATTATATCAAGCGTTAGAGAATAACTCGGTCAATATCTATCCAACAGCCAGTGCAATGGGACAAGATATTTGTGTGTAGTCTAGGATGAATCCCCTGTTCAGAATTTCTTGATTTTCATCTCCGTCCGTTACAACGTACAGTACGAATGGTTTCAGAGCAGCTGAAACAAGGAATAAGTTCCAAAAAAAATTGTATTATATATCGTAGTCAGCAACACAGTCTCTGCTAATTGCTGCAGTGTGCATTATACATCGCTACTTCTTACGTTTTGAAATTCAAAATAATACTAAGCATTTGGAATATTTATTAGAGTTTGCAAAAGGCTTGTTTAAATAATTGAGGTAACATAATACCTGGTGTGCTTTTATATAATAAATTACAATACTCACAGGTGACGGTGACAAAACCATTTCCACAAAAACGATCCACAAATAAAGCTGTACCAGTTGTGTCGAATGGATTTGGTACTATAACAAAATCTTTCGTACATGCTGTTCCAGTAACTGCTGCTAAAGCCGTTCCTGTTGAATCAAAGAATATCTCATATTTAATTAATGAAACTAGAGAATCAGAACTGAGGAAAATTTTGTTCATACTGAATAATTAGATAACTAAACATTAGTTGAAAAAAAAAAAATAGATGTTTCCATTTTCTGGAATACTGAATGATACTTACCAATCACTGTTGTATCAAGACCTGTTGTGTCGCCAGAAACAGTAAATGATAAAGTATCCTGCTGTGCCCATTGAATCGAACAAAAACCAGTTGTCATTCTTACACAAACACCGTACATCAAATTTACCATTTGACGTGTACCGATCAGAGGAGCTGGAATAAAAGCAGCCGATATTACGATTGAGAATCACATAATTTATACGAGCTAGGATAAGCTTCACTTAACTTGAAGTCATAGCGAAGATGGGAATTCAATAATTTGGATATTTCGATACAAGAATTTAGCGTTATATTCGATTTGCAGTTTTACTTACCTCTCGGGTTGACTACTGTACCATAGTTGAAGCTTGTTACGGTACCAGTAGTATCAGTATAATATTGCAGACATCCATTAGGAGCTGAAGTATAATGTTTATAATAATTTAATAACATTATTTTTGTCAAGTTGAAAGAATTTTCTATTATATGTTATACACACCACGCCATAGGGAGTCGCAAGCTATCTGCTGTATCCTGATATTCCAACGACGATTAAAAATGAACGTTGCGGTAGTATCAATCGATATTGTTATAGCAGTCGATCCATCAAAATCCACGTAAACTAATAATTAACAAAAAATGAAAATTAAGGAATGCTTATTGAATAAAATTGGTGCACAATTTTTGATGATCAATCATACTATGCTGATTGGTGTTATCTCCACATATAACTGGAACAAGCGATGCTCCGCCAGTTACTGTTATGAAATCTAAGTCACATACTCCGTTCGTGTCTGGTTGGGCCAGAGTAAAATCCAAGAAATCTAAGCGCAACTGCACAAGATTCAAACATTCATCATTCAGATTCTTGGAAACAATGTGATACCTCTTTGTTTAGTTTCATATATGCTTACTTGACATATGTGGGAATTACACCGATTAACAGTTATTGTACAACGATCTCCTCCCGCATATGTTGTCGGGTAATTAGGATTTATGAAATATGTGTTATTCACATTTGTCGTACTACCGCATGTTCTCTGAACTGGAAACAAAAAAAAATCATACAGAGCTCAAAGTTATAAAATGGTATTGATTTCAATGTTATGAATTTCTGTTTGTTTTTTTTTTATACTTACAAACGCAACAGACCCCCAGAGAGTTTGCACAAGTTCCTGAAGCAGTACCAGCGTAATTGGTACACTCGCGTCGTGTGAAACACGTACCGTTTAGATTATTACTTCCTGTACATTGGGAATTCGCGAATCTGACAACACTGAAGAGTGGAAAAACTGCACAGAAAATGAGATACGAATTCGTTAATACACACGTCTCCAATGATATTTCTGTTAACGGGGATCCCTGAGAGATGAAACTGAATTAGAAAACTAACTTACACTTTCCTTGGCGCTCATATTGACCATTTTCAAGTGTTGTTTGCTGAGTTGCATCCCCCAGGGATCTATCCCAGGGAGCAATCTGACCAGATGCTATAGTTGCGACGGCACAAATCACTGCAAGGATTAAACCGAACATGTCTGCGGTTCTGTAGAACTGATGAAAGAGGTAGTTTACTGCAGTCCGCTATTCGAATACCGGTAACTGGTACTATTTACTTAGCTGTTAACGGAATTAACATATATTTCATAATTTCAAATATAATACTGTAACTGTATTGTCGATAACTGTGGTCAAACTTATTTTACCGCTATGTTTACTTAGCGTGTTATTATACACCTTCAGAAACTAGACAATACTGTTATATTGAAGATATCAGCTAGTTATATCCTAGTTTTGTAAAGACTGTCTCTTAATCCGTGATGATTTGTGATGATCATTAAGCTTTTCATATTAATGTGAAAACTATAGAGACTTTGCGAAGGAACTGAAATGATTTTTTGAACTGCTAAAGTGGACGGATTTATCATTTCTTTATTTATACGAGATTTATCATGTACATTTCTTTTCTTATACTCCATTTCGTATACTCTGTTTTACACTCGTAAGAGAACTTCTACAGAACGGACAGTGGCCGTGACGTAGTATTGCTAATTCGTAGTCATCGGAGAGGAATAGCTGAAACATAGTAAATAAAATCAATCATTTATTCATTTGGCTAGTTGAGGCTTGTTTGAATCATTTTTAGCGCTATCAGTTAAATCCTGAATTCATAGCGAGTAATTATTTTCGGTTATTACCTTCAAACAGGATTTACACAACGTTACTTGAAGATCTGGTAAAAGATTCCTGAAATATCTAGTCTTGAACGGTTTTGGCCAATGAGCTATTAGCACGCTGGATGGTTCCATACTTGCTAAGACACCACGTCCAACAGTTATTGTTGATCCACCGGTTTTATCCTGTAAGGAAATGAGGCTTTATCATATTACAAAATACATATAAAACGAAAAAGATATACACGAGCCAAATCTGGTGATTATATACCCGAGCAGACTTGGTTTAAAGTTTATCTAAAACTAAACAGACCATATAACGCTTTGAATAGGTGTTTGCTCAAGCTAGAATCTCTGTTAATAGATCTTAGAAGTACATATGAGTGAGTGAACTCTAAACACCTGCCTCGTATCGTATCAGACGAGCTGTAAATAGATCTGCAACAGCCGTAGATATGTTCAGCTGATTATCGCTGATGGATGAATTATCGGAGAGAGGCCTAGGCTCTTCGATTAACTTTTTAGCTTCTTCATCGGTGATTCCTTCTTCCAAGTCAAATTCAACTATGGGTAATATTTCTGTGAAGAAAATATGGGTTCTTTAAATAACAGAATTATTCAAACGCATACAGGCAATAGCGCGAAGATATTTCTTGGGAATCAGAAATTTTACCGAACGTAACGAACGAATGCTGGAACTGAAGTCCACACTGGACGCACTTATTCCCAAAAATGTTATTCGAGGGTAGAAGTGAATTGAAGGTAGAACATCTGTAGCAAAGAGGTAATAGTTCTTCGGGATCTCTGTAGGGATAGGCTCTCGCAGCTAAAGTTGATACTTCTACTTGCGATCGAAGACTTGCAGGAACTCTCATGCCCCTCAAACGCTCAAAGAGCTGTGTAACCAATTTATGAGCACCAAGAATACGGGCTTGTTTAATCAGGGTGTAAATTATAGTGAACTGGGAGATACCGTCGACTTGTATATCCTGAGTTTTCATTAGTAGAAACCGAGAGATATTGAATAAGGCTTCAGGCATCAATGAAGTGAAAGGTTCTTCCTGTAAAGAATATATCCATTTATTAATCTATGAGGGCATTTTTCAGCAATTTGAAATACCTAAGTTACATCATTGAAAAATCATCGTTTACCAAGTATTTATAGACTTCATTATAGGCGTAATAGATATCAGCTTTGTCATAGTATATTTGAAACGTCGCTATTATTTCCTCTGTTCGTTTGCTCAAATCAAGACTCAGCTGGGATAGAATCCAATAAAAGTATGAAGCGTCTCGAAATCTTTTTTCCGCAACAGCATTCTTAGCTAGTAATGTGAGAACTGATATCGATTCTTCGGGTTGACCGGCCATTTGAAATGCTGAATAGAAAATTATAATGTAAAAGAAAAAGTGTTATACAGTGTATGCATACTTATATTTAAATAATTAGTACTCCACCTTCTTGAGCTTCTGAAAAACGGCCTGTTTCAGCTAACCATCTAGCATAGGGTCCATAGACGCGTGATTTTAGCTTTGGGTTTCTTTCCGCTAGTTCAAAAGCCTCGGGCCATGCCTGAGCGTCAATTAAAACATCAGCTACATCTGGATCGTCTCCTAAACGACTGAATATTTCAGCAGCACCATGCGTAGCGCCAAGCTGTCTCAGTTTTTTAGCAATCATTGATAAACTATCTCTCTCAGCTTTATCTAATTGACGTCCAACTTTAATGAGCCTGTAATTGTAATGAGGAAATGTTTATCAAGCCTGATTATAGCAAGCGACGGTCTATTGAGCCTTCGATGATAAATCTATAGGAAAATATTGTTATTACTACACACATGTCTATCCAACCATATTCAGCTATGATATTAATAGCTCGTTGAACATCCCCAGCAGTAAGGAACATTTCAGCAGCTGCACGAGGCTCTCCCAGACTTTTAGCCCATTCCGCTCTTCGTCTCAGTAAAATCGTACGATCCTGAAATGCGTGGATATGTATGGGTGGTTCTAAGAACATTCCGTTCAAGAAATAGGGCACCGGGTAATAATTACCTGCGTATTGCCACCAGTTATAAATTCTTGGGCAATGTCAAACATTCTTAAATCTGAATACATGTTTAGCGCGTATTGTTGCAGTCCAGCTTTTTGATAGAGTCTTGCGGCTTCCCGAAGCTTTCCCATTGCTGCGGCAGCGGTAGCCATGCAAGCTTCTCTTCCCCATTCGCCAGAATTCAATTTCTCTTCGACTTCAGAGACTATATCGATGTATCGCAACTTTTTAATGCGAGAAAATGCTGCGTACGCAACATTCAACTCCAAATGGTCCAGGGCAGCTGTGCCTAAGGCAAGCCAATCCCCTTCGGCAACTCCTAGACAAGCTATTGCAAATGCTTCATCAAACATTCCAATTTCTAAGTACTGGTACATCGACGATGATAACGGCACCTGGAATTCGTTTTAATGTTCATTATTACTCATTGAATTTGAGAGATGAAGGCTGTCAGACTTTCAGGAACCTCCAGAAATGTTTTAAATAACGAAAGTAATTAAGTAAAAAGTTTATCTTTCAAACCAGACCTCTAAAGTAACAATCGCTGCTCCGTTTAAACAGTATAACTTCGATCCGTTATGCCCGACAACAAATCCAGAGAATTTTTGTCTGTATTCATTAAAATCTGCAACTTTTATTGCCAAGTAATCGTTCCCTGAGTAACACATCATATCTTCGAAAGACACGTTAAAGGCAACGCTGTTAACGTCCTGAACTTCCCTTATTATTTCTTCTGTATTTAGATCGAATACAGTAAGCGCACCTGTTTCGCTTACTACTGCTAATTTCTCTTTCAAAGGACTCATGTCTAAACAGCGTACCGCACCCTCAACTTTTGCTACGTGAGCAGGAAACGGATTGTCGAGATATATCTTAGCAACATATCCGGTTTTCAATCCTGAACAGAGAATATAAATGCGAGTTTACTCACAGGGACAAATAAATTTACTCAAAAATAATGCAAGAAGTGTTTGAACCTGCGATAAGGCACTCTTGACCAGAAGGACCACCGATCACTTTAATGTAGGTGATAGCACCATCCAGAATCCACTCCCTCTCAATGACTCCGGCAAACGTTAAGCTTTGTAATCGTTTGTCCAGGCATAAAACCAAGTGATTTGTAGTGACCACTAGTAGATTACAATTCAGGGAATGGGTGAGTTTTTCTCGAATGCGATAGTGCATTCCTTCACTAGTACCAGAAGGCTCGTACACAATTACTCTTTCGGGTAATTGTACAGCGAGTCTATCCCGATATACAGCGATTCTGCAAACCTGGTAGAGAATTGAATTCAAATAGATTTTGAGGAACGTTGTATGTTGAAATTTATTAAGGAAACGTAAAAAACTACTCGAAGGTAGCATAGCTTACTAAATCCTTGCATTTGATTCGAACTTTCTGGTTTGTTACCAGATGCTGGATTATAACATCAGTCATATTTTCTCTGTACGCGTATCTGTCTCCATATAAACCATGGACAGTGTTCCAAGACAACTGTGTATACGTTATCGTTCCGTCTTGGCAACCGATGGCCTGTAACGTGACGATATTAAGGTCTGAATAAAATGCTTGAGTTTCGTAGGAGATAGAAACGAGATATGTACAACATGTGAAGACCCTGGATGAACGGCGCAACTCCAAACCCACGACGAAAAATTATCACCAACAGTAGCTAACTGGATACCGTCATGAGTCATTAGTAGACATCGCTTGTTGCTACCAGCCACGAGAATGTATTGTCCATCAGGAAAGTACGAGACGTTTAATGGAATGAAACTTAGCGAACGATCTCTGCTCACTGTTTTACCAGCTAAAGTGTAGAAAGAAAGGCCGCCTCCCCAGTCAGCGACGCAAAGAACATCCACAGAGTCATCCCTAAATTATAAAAAGGAAAGGAATAATTTGTGATGTAATTATGCCAAGGAGAAGCATATTCACACTTTCCTCAATGGACTCCACGACAAACTCCAAATTGGTGTTCCTCCCGGGCGTTCAATTCGAGTTTTCTGTTCTCCATTCTGAAAAAGTAATAATAGAAATAAAGGCTTTGTTTCAAGGCTGAAAAAAGGTCGTCTAGAATCAACCTACCTTATTTCTTATAGATACATATCCAACTGCTAGTCCGATCGCTAAATACTGTCCATCTTTTGTCCAGGCGCAGCAATTCACCCTGCCTCCCGACTTCAACTTTTGAACAGCTTTCTGTTCGGCGGACCAAAACGCAATGTCCGAAAGTGCACAGCTGAGGAGTTGATGCGATACAGGATTGAATTGCATACACTGAACAGCTTCGTTATGTCTGAAAAAATTTCTCTGATATTACGTGTAATTGATCGTTGATAATAGTTGCGTAAAATTGTTGTATATTCTTACGAGTATTTCAATATTCCTTCAAGTTTTGACGTCCATATTATAACGCTTTTGTCTGCGCTACCCGAGGCAAATTTTTTACCGTCTCTAGCGTAACAAACACAATAAACTACGTCTTTGTGACCTGGAATGTTATTTTTTTTTTTCAATCGTAATAAAATTAGGAACAAAAATTATTTTAAGACTATGTATTAAGAAATGGGATGAAACACTCTTCATCAATTCTATACCTTTGAGTGGCTGCACAAGTGCACCGTCGTTAGTTTCATAAACAAGAACTTGATTACCGGCGGCAACAATTAACTGCGTTCCGTCAGGATTGAAACAAAGATCGTAAATGCTGAAATGACATTTTGAGATGGTAGAAATCTTCTTTGTTGTAATAAATGAGGTGAAATAACATGAGTATCATTCATTTTAGGATCGATTGTAAAACGGAATTTTAAAATCGTTCAATTAAGTTGGAATTTATATTTTTCTAAACATACCATTGCTCTAGTTTGTCCTGAACCTTATCGACCCAAGTAGGATGAGATCTCATGGTGATAACCTCAATAAAATGGGTAATTTTAACTTGTTGTAAAATGATGTATCTGTTAGCTCCACATCACAATTAAATACTGTTAGTTATTATAAGTAGGTATAAGTCCTGGGGGATGAGTAGTTTGTTTTGACTTTTGACATTTTTGTATAGTAAGTTCAGCCGGTTACCAGGGTAACGCGTCGTCAGCGAAGGCACATCACTACTTTTGCCGCAAAAATTGGTACGCCTTATTATATGCAATCTCAAGTTATGGAACACAGATAGGGCATACGGGTTGCACACATTGAGCGATACCGACGTTATCGGCACGGAATAGTTTGATAATGCGACCGCGAGATGGAGATACCATTTGTCACTCTGTTGGTATACAACTTACCAATAACAAGCACTGACCTAGTGTAATAGCACCTGTCACGGGGTGAGTGACTGCACTCATCACTGGCCCTCGTGGCATCAATGAGTACGGACGGGGTGCGTTAGCGAGACTCGTATTCCGAACGTAATGATATTATAACACGCGTCCTTTTAGGACGTAGTTTATTTTATGATAACTTCTATACCAAAAAGCAAATAAAGATACTCGAACAATTTATATTTGATATTTATTTTTAAGAATTCTACATAACTTGACCATGTATATGATTGTATCAATGTTGCAGCAATAAATTCTCAGATATATGAATAATCACTTGCTACGTTATTTTCCAGTTCCCCATCCCTGCGATTAGACATTACAAATAAGAATAGTAGAAAATTTTAGATTTAATGCATTTTCAGCTACTTGAAAATTTGCGGACACCTCCTCGGGTCAGATGTTCTCTTGATACTAGGAGCGATTTTCGACTTAAAATTTCTATAACTTTAAAAATTGCTAGGATAAACTAAATATGGGACGTGCATGAATACACGTATGCATGCCTATATCGATACACTACTACGTCCCCCCATCAAAAATTTTAGCACACCTCCTCGGGTCAGATGTTCTCCTGATACCAGGAGTAATTTCCGACTTAAAATCGTTTGACTTTCAGAGTTATCGAAATTTTAAGTCGAAAATTACTCCTGGTATCAGGAGAACATCTGACCCGAGGAGGTGTGCTGGAATTTTTGGTGCGACAGAGGAATAGTATAGAGATATAGGCATGCATACACTGCTTCGGAGTGATTTTTCTGGCAGTTGATACCTTTTTTCGGAGTGATTTTTCTGGCAGTTGATACCAGTCTTTTTTCGCTACGAAAAGAAGGTATCAACTGCCAGAAAAATCACTCCGAAAAAAAAGTATCAACTGCCAGAAAAATCACTCCGAAAAAAAGTATCAACTGCCAGAAAAATCACTCCGAAAAAAAAGTATCAACTGCCAGAAAAATCAGTCCGAAGCAGCGTATGCATGCCTATCAATATCTCTATACTATTCCTCTGTCCAACCAAAAATTTAAGCACACCTCCTCGGGTCAGATGTTCTTCTGATACCAGGAGCAATTTTCGAGTAAAAATTTCTGTAACTCTGAAAATCGCTAGTATAACTAAATATAAAGACGTGCATGAAGCAACGTATGTATGCATATATCGATGCACTACTCCTTTCCGCCTCCAAAAATTTTAGAACACCTCCTCGGGTCAGATGTTCTCCTGATACCAGGTGTATTTTTCGACTTAAAATTTCTATAACTCTGAAAATCGCTAGTATAAACTAAATATAGGACGTGCATGAATACACGTATGCATGCCTATATCGATACACTACTACGTCCCCCCATCAAAAATTTTAGCACACCTCCTCGGGTCAGATGTTCTCCTGATACCAGGAGTAATTTCCGACTTAAAATCGTTTGACTTTCAGAGTTATCGAAATTTTAAGTCGAAAATTACTCCTGGTATCAGGAGAACATCTGACCCGAGGAGGTGTGCTGGAATTTTTGGTGCGACAGAGGAATAGTATAGAGATATAGGCATGCATACACTGCTTCGGAGTGATTTTTCTGGCAGTTGATACCTTTTTTCGGAGTGATTTTTCTGGCAGTTGATACCTTTTTTCGGAGTGATTTTTCTGGCAGTTGATACCTTTTTTCGGAGTGATTTTTCTGGCAGTTGATACCAGTCTTTTTTCGCTACGAAAAGAAGGTATCAACTGCCAGAAAAATCACTCCGAAAAAAAAGTATCAACTGCCAGAAAAATCACTCCGAAAAAAAATATCAACTGCCAGAAAAATCACTCCGAAAAAAGGTATCAACTTCCAGAAAAATCACTCCGAAAAAAAAGTATCAACTGCCAGAAAAATCAGTCCGAAGCAGCGTATGCATGCCTATCAATATCTCTATACTATTCCTCTGTCCAACCAAAAATTTAAGCACACCTCCTCGGGTCAGATGTTCTTCTGATACCAGGAGCAATTTTCGAGTAAAAATTTCTGTAACTCTGAAAATCGCTAGTATAAACTATATATAGGACGTGCATGAATACACGTATGCATGCCTATATCGATACACTACTACGTCCCCCCATCAAAAATTTCAGCACACCTCCTCGGGTCAGATGTTCTCCTGATACCAGGAGTAATTTCCGACTTAAAATCGTTCGACTTTCAGAGTTATAGAAATTTTAAGTCGAAGAATACACCTGGTATCAGGAGAACATCTGACCCGAGGAGGTGTGCTGAAATTTTTGGTGCGACAGAGGAATAGCATAGAGATATAGGCATGCATACGCTGCTTCGGACTGATTTTTCTGGCAGTTGATACTTTTTTTTCGGAGTGATTTTTCTGGCAGTTGATACTTTTTTTCGGAGTGATTTTTCTGGCAGCTGATACTTTTTTTTCGGAGTGATTTTTCTGGCAGTTGATACTTTTTTTTCGGAGTGATTTTTCTGGCAGTTGATACTTTTTTTCGGAGTGATTTTTCTGGCAGCTGATACTTTTTTTTCGGAGTGATTTTTCTGGCAGTTGATACCTTCTTTTCGTAGCGAAAAAAGACTGGTATCAACTGCCAGAAAAATCACTCCGAAAAAAGGTATCAACTGCCAGAAAAATCACTCCGAAAAAAAGTATCAACTGCCAGAAAAATCACTCCGAAAAAAGGTATCAACTGCCAGAAAAATCACTCCGAAGCAGTGTATGCATGCCTATATCTCTATGCTATTCCTCTGTCGCACCAAAAATTTCAGCACACCTCCTCGGGTCAGATGTTGTCCTGATACCAGGAGTAATCTTCGACTCAAAATTTCGATAACTCTGAAAGTCGAACGATTTTAAGTCGGAATCACTCCTGGTATCAGGAGAACATCTGACCCGAGGAGGTGTGCTGAAATTTTTGGTGCGACAGAAGAATAGTATAGAGATATAGGCATGCATGCACTGCTTCGGAGTGATTTTTCTGGCAGTTCCCACACAGCACAGGACGTCCATCGAATGTCCTTTTTATGTTTTATACAGCCTATATATATATCCAGGATCATTCGGATATTCTATGGATATTCTGTATATGTCCAGGATCATCGAAACATCCATAGGATATTCCATCACATTACCAAGATATATCTGACGTCCTGGGGATATCCCCATTCGATCATACACAGAAAAAAAGGTTCACTTGGGCCAAGAAAATTATATTGAAGACCGAAAAATCTCCCGAGCCAAGTCAAAATTTTTTCAAACCAAGAGAATTGTCTTGGCTCAAGCAAATTTTTTTATTGACTGAAGAAAATTTCGGTTTACAATGCGAATTGCAGAAAATTTTATTGGAACAAAAATTTTTTTACCAATTTAATATTTTTTTCTGTGTATAGTGAAAATATTGATATTCAGAGTTTTTTTTCCGAAGATATGAATCATTATATAAATATTGAGTTGAGGATATAAATATGCGATATTATATATGATATGAATACTGAGTTGAGGATACAGATATCCTATATTATATATAATATAGATATTGAGTTGAGGATACAGAATCCTATATTATATATAATATAGATATTGAGTTGGGGATACAGATATCCTATATTATATATAATATAGATATTGAGTTAGGGATACAGATATTCTATATTATATATTATTGCGTTCGGAATATTCCTATCGAGTCTCGTTAACGCACCCCATGCGTACTCGTTGAGGCCGCGTGGGCCACTGAGGTCACTGACCCCGTGACAGGTGCTATTACCCTAGGTCAGTGCTACTTGTCAGTAAGTTGTACCAGCGCCATCTCACAGTCGCATTGTAGAACTATTTTCTGCCGATAACGTCGTGTGCCGATAACATCGTGTGCCGGTAACGTCAGTATCAGCCAATGTATGGCGTACCCATGTCGCGGCAAAATTAGTATTCAGAGATTTTTTCCGAAGATATGGATCATTATATAAATATTGAGTTCAGGATACAAATATGCTATATTATATATAATATAGGATATCGAGTTGGGGACGCAGATATCCTATATTATATATAATATATAATATAGGATATCGAGTAGGGGATACAGATATCCTATATTATATATAATATAGGGGGGGGGGGGGGGGGAGATAATGAAGCAATTGATTATTGACATATCTGGCAATTTATTGATGCAGAATCGATAAAACATTACTAATTGTCGAAGTTGTGTAGTATTCATAATGGTTTCTTAAAAATAAATATGCTACATATTGCAATTGGTCAAGTCTCTTTATTTGTTTGGTAGCATACATGCAATCATAATCTAAACCAATATAGTATACGTATTACAATTAATGATACTCTAGCTGATACAACTCATTTTACGAAGACCGAGTTACGTAAACGCAAGTTCGTTGCAATCGACGTTTGGACTAGATATGATAGAATTGTTTTCCAACAATGAGTATTGCTTATTCTATAACAATTCTTTTGCGTTCGGAGTATTTTCATGGGGATTTATTATATTTACGACCGTAGTAAAGAGTTAGTAGTTTTTTTTATACTGCTTTTCAGAATTTTTACAATGCGCCAATAGCCACGCCTCCACGAATATAATGAAAGGGTCGTAGTATTTTTTTTACCGCATATTTGTGCAGCACCACTATCTTTTCATTCACTCGGGGAGGACTTCTCAGAAAAGGTAGTAATTTTTTTATCCGCATATTTGTGCAGCACCACTATCCGTCTGTTTATTCATGCGCGCGCAGCGCTTTACAGTATTTATCAATGGAGGTGTAATTGAAACTGAAACCCCATTGGCTAGGCGGTATATTGAAACTAGCGATGTATACAAACGAACGAACAATTAAAAGAACAACTAAAACCAAAATTATCTAACGATTAATTCAGAATTAGGACAAGGAGCAGACGAAGAATAAAAGACACTGACTACAAACATATATAACTTTTATTTTTTCTCACTTCAATATTCTTATACCACAATATCACTAACTCATCATATTGAACTAAATGCGTATGCACTACGGCCCCTTGCCCCTACATTTGCAGCGAAAATCGGTACGCCTTGTTATATGCAATCTCAATTTATAAATTACAAGAATGCGATGCAAGTGCATTCGATAAGGCGCATCGTTATTGCGGCAAAGTAGTTCCTCAATAGTCCGCAAGATGACGATACCATTCGGCACCCCGTATGCCAATTGCCAAGTAAAAGCGACATGCAATTTCAATTTTCACAGCACGTGTTTGCGGTTTCAATTTATTGTTAGTCATATATTATCATTTTCACATTAAAAGTACGAATCGATTAATTAACAATGGGTAAAAAGGACAAGAGTAAGAAAAAGGTCAGTGGCATTGAAAAAACTGCTATGAAAACTGAGAAAAAACTTAGCGCAAAGCAGAAGAAAGAACTAGCCGCAATCGGAGAGGTTAGTAATACTAATAGCTAAACACACTGTCGAAATACTTTTTTCGAATGAAAGTTTTGAACAAGCACTAGCAATTGTAACAATACAAGAATTAAGAATGAATGATTATTCACCGTTTTTTAGGATGACATAGAAAAGGTAGTAGCCGAAATAGAAAAAGAAGAAGCAAAGAGGCAGCGAGTTGTCGAAGCGGTTGTTGCTCCCCCTTCACATCGTGTCAATTTTACAATTACCTCACACCCTCATAAAGAGGAACTAGTTATGCTAGGTGGAGAATTTTACAATGGACAAACTGTACGAGTACACATATGATCTGTATTTTTTACTTTTTTGTTACTTATACCTGAAGTCCGTTTCTGTTTAAACCTCGTTCATAATCCTATTCCGAATTTCTAAAAATTACAGACATTCGTATACGGAGATATGTTCTTTTATAATTTGAATAAAAACGAATGGTCAGTTGTAAAAGCACCTGGTGGTCCACCGCCGCGATGCGGTCATCAGGCAGTTGCTCTTCCAACTAATAAAGGTGAACTCTGGGTATTCGGAGGTGAATTCTCAAGCCCTTCACAGTCTCAGTTTTACCATTATAGAGATTTATGGGTTTATCACTTTGGAGATAAGAAATGGGAAAAAATAACGTAAGATTTGATACGGTATTCAATAATTTAGAGTCTTAGCTGATGTTATTCACCTCATTTCGTCTCTCTTATTTATTTTTTGGTTCTTTTAACGCAGAGCTACTGGTGGACCATCTGCGAGGAGCGGTCACAGAATGGTTCACTTGAAAAAACAGTTAATCATTTTTGGAGGCTTTCACGACAACATTAGAGACTATAAGTATTTCAACGACGTGCATATATTCAATCTGACTACTTACAAATGGAACAAAGTCGAGATCTCAGGTTTGTGGGAAACGCACTGAGCCAATGACTCAGAGATAATGCAGACTAGCTTTCCACATTTCTTATATTGTTTTTATTGTCTTAGGATCCCCACCAGCGCCGAGGTCTGGGTGTATAGTATTGCCGACACCAGATAATAAGGTTTTAGTATACGGTGGCTACAGTAAGGAAAGAATTAAGAAAGATGTGGACAAGGGTCTGGTTCACACTGATATGTTTTTACTTAGTCCAGAAAGTGAGTTTCGATCGAGAAGGTCTTTGACGAGAATGAATGGTTTAATTACTTAACTTTGATAAATGATTGTTATAGAAAATGATCAGACAGGGCTAAAGTGGAAATGGACACTTGTTAAACAGAGCGGAATAACAATTTCTCCTAGATGCAGTGCTACTGCAGTCCTGGCTAATCCTAATCTAGCGTATATGTTTGGCGGTGTTTTTGACGAAGAAGAAAATGAGGAAGATCTCAAAGGGACATTTTTTAACGATCTTGTTGCATTGGATCTTGAAAAGTACCAGTGGAGAACGGGTACATATGTTTCAAACAAGGAGAATGAACCGTAGAAGTATCGTGTGTTTTATATAACTAATATCCTGCTTCACCTTATTTATAGTATCATTGAGCGGAAAGAAAGATCCACAAGAAAAACGAAAACGAAGAAAACAGAAAGAGGATGGAGATACTAACGAGGGAAGTGGGGATGACAATGATGATGATGAAGTTACAAATGAAATGGAAGCTGTTCCTGAACCGAACACTATCACTGATGGAATTTTCACGGTTTCTAATAATTCATATAATAGAATGTTATACAGTTAATCTAAAATCAATTGTCTCGCTTGCAGCTATGAAATGAAATATTAGAAATGATTGAACGAATTTACAATCTGCTTATTTTATTGTTTATACACAGGTCACTGTCGGCCCATCGACTGTAACTAATACCACGAGTTCACAGCTTAAACGACTAGACGACGTCTTCTCTCCATCACCACGAATCAATCCTGGTCTTGTCGTCAAGCAAGGAGTGCTGTACTTGTTTGGTGGCATGTTTGAAGACGGGGATAGGCAGTACACTATGAATGACTTTTATAAATTAGGTAAACTAGATGATGAGCAGTGATTCGTAGTTTCTTTGAATATGTTATTGAAAATCAATAATGCGAGAAATAATCAAACTTTTACTTTTATTCGTAGATTTTCGTAAGTTGGATGAATGGAAAACAATAATTAAAAGCGATATGGCTTCGCAGACTTGGATCGATTCAGAAAGTTCGGAATCTGAAAGTGGAGATGAAGAATCTAGTAGCGGAGAAAGCAGCGAAGAAGAAATGGAGATCGATGAAAATTAAGTAATGATTTTATATCAGTTTTGAATCATATAAATTAACAAAATTATAAATTTACTTGATGACTGAAGATGAATGAAATTTGACTTGTTACAATAATTATTCAGGTCTTAAAGTTGAATCCTTTTCGATCATTCGTTCGCACGTTAAACACAGCGAAATAAATTTTGCTTACACTATGAATAAGAAGATCCTTGGTCAATATGAAAATTGAATACTCCTATTCTATTGAGTTATAGTTGGTCACGTTCTCTCCGCTCTCACTTGTCTAAGTTTGTTCAGCTCTTGTTGAATCGCATCCTTCTATAGAACACAGAGAATAGTTGGATGCAGATAGTTATTCTTCTAAGAAGATAAAGAATCTCAAGAATTAAGTTATACCTTTCGAGTATGTTTTTCTTTTACGTTAATCGGTGCGTTGGCTATGTATCTAGGTCTCGAAGATATTTCGATCAATTTGTTTAAGCTTTCTTCTAGGAGAAAAATTTTCTTACTAATCCTCTCTTCAACTTCTGCCGCTTTGTTCAGATCCTGAAAATATTTAAACTTCAATACTTCAAGTATTGATAAAAAAATTCACCAGTTTTTTATATTCAAAAGCATCACATTATTACCTCGAATATAAGATATATTGAACAGTTACTCCCAACTGTATCAAATATACAGTTGTCGACTTTAGCATAATTGCTTTCAAGTTCAATTCTGACTCCTTGAACTCTACTCAAAGCTTTAATAACGGTTGTATTCGGAAAATACAAGTCCAAATCTTCTTCCAAACCGACTACTACATGTGCTGTAATAAATTATATAAATAGATGCAATGGATAATGTCCTCAGTTTCTACCATTCATTATAATTCAATTCAATTTAATACCTTCGCATATCTTAGGACTGATTTTATTTGCAGAAATAAGACTTCTGATTGTCCATACGATTCTCCAAATCTTTTCAACGCTAATTTCTAGCTCTCTGTTTCTATAGTTCTGAAACTACGAACATTAAATGATTAATTTTGCAATCTCAGGATGTGAATGAACCATGTATAGACCGTTTTTACAAAAGAGAGTATCGTACTTCCTCAGTTCTTGGATAGGGAGCTTCCATGAGGGATTTGAAAGACTGGAGTGACGGTATTCGGTCAGATAATTGCGCGTATAATTCATCAGCTAGAAGAGGTGCTATCGGTGAAATCATCCTCAGAGAAACATCGAGACATTTGATCAAAGTATTAACATGCCCATAGGCTGTTTCTGATTCTGTATCGACCATGCCTGGCTTCGTAGCTTCCTTAATAAATGCGTTATGTTATGTTAGCTAATACGAATTTTACATCAGAAAGAATACGATTAGGTACTTTTGAAAACTGGTTCATACCAAATACCAATCGCAGAATTCTTTGTAAAAGAATTGTTTCACAGCAGCTGTTACTATATGTATATTCCGGTTATAGAATGCTTCATTTACTGTTGCTACCATAAACGATAGTCTGCTCAAGATCCATTTGTCAATGATGTTAAGATTTGCGTCTTTAATATCAGGATATTTGTTTGTTGCAATTAAGACGAACTTGCTTGCCTGCCAGACTTTATTACAGAATAGTTTATTCTTCACGCAATCTTTTACGTCGAAATTTACGTGATGACCTGTTGAAAAAAATAGGAATAAATTTAGTTAGCATTGAAATTATGGGACTAAAATTTAGTCGAAGATTTTTTTCAACTAACTTTTTACATCTAGAGAGGATAAGGTAATTCGCAATGCATCGGTACCACACTCAGGAATTCCATTAGGAAACATTTGATTATTTACATTAATAGTTCTTTGTAATTCGTCTTTAGATAAAATGCCAGATTTATAATTCTGCTTTGCTTGATCATTTAGATTCTGTAAAATTAAGATAAGAAATGTTCATAATCTGCTATTCAAAAAAGAAACTAGTTCTTCTCTTCGATAAATAAGAACTAATATGTATACTCACTTTCAAAGAAATACCTTGAGTAATATTTTCCGGACTTATAACATTGCCAAGGCTCTTAGACATTTTTTTACCCTGTTCTTTGTCGCACAAAACTCCATGCAATAATATTTCCTAGAAGTATAAAATTCTGTGTTAAATTATAATCGAAAATAAAAATCTCATAAGAATGAGATGAATAATGATCGATCAGCGTTGTGTTATACCTTGAAAGGTAATTGCCCAGTTAGTTCTGTCCCTAACATTACCATTCTTGCTACCCAGAAGAAAAGTATATCGTGACCAGTCTCAAGCATTGATAAAGGATAAAAGTTCCTATAATCGTCAGTCTGAAAATATAATGTTTTAACTCAATTGTATTAATTGTAGGACAATCAGCGTGAATAATAATTACGAATTGCAATAACTCGGTGAGGTTTAGGACGAGGGGGAAATAACTCAAACCTGGATTGACACATTAATCATTAGTTTGAATTAATTCGCATTAATCTTTGCAGTAATTCGCGTCAGTTTGCCTTAATATTTGCAGTTAATTCGCGTTAATTCGCCTTAATTTCGATTAATTTGTATTAATTCACCGAATATTGACACGTCAATTCAAAAAGTTATTTTCCCCTCGGTTTAGGAAAAGATTACTTGATCAGGCCAACCCATCGCAGAAAATGGTAAAAGAGCCGATGAGAACCAGGTGTCCAAGACATCTTCATCCTGTTTAATTCTCACTGAATTACCAAGTTTCTCTCTAGCTTTGAGTAAAGCTTCGTTTTCTGTTCTCGCAACGATCCAAGTAGATTCTGAATCGTTGCTGCATAGATATGCGGGAATGCGATGGCCCCACCACAGTTGTCTTGATACACACCAGTCTCTGAAATATATGAGATACAGATATAAGGGCCTTTGATATGTTGGAATAGATTTTTCCACAAGAAAAATGATTCTTTATGCATGATACAACGAGCTGAGAATATCTGGAATTTTACCTAATATTTTCAAGCCACATATACCAGGTATGCTCATGAGTAGACGGATCGATCTTAAGCGTACCATCTTTAACAGCTTGAACTGCAAGATCAGCCATATCTTTGCATTTAACAAACCACTGGTCTCTGAGTAGATATTCTATGATATCACCAGACCGATTACATTTTGGTACTATCATATCGTGATCTTTTATTATTCCCAATGCATTCCTGTTTGATAATTCAGTTAGAATTCTTTCTCGTGCAATAAATCTTGGAAGCCCCTATTAGACGTGATAAAAACAGATATAATGACGGTAGAGAACAACAGAGAGAATTACAACAGCTGGTTTATCTCTCTACCTGAAATGGTTCGGCCTTTGAAGTCATGTTACCATTCTCATCGATGATATCTATGATTTCTAAATCATGCCTTTTGGCAACTGCGAGGTCAGCGGAATCGTGTGCTGGAGTAATTTTCACAGCTCCTGGCAATACAATTTAATAAGAGAGTTAATCCCGTCGTCTTACTGGTCATAAATAGTTTTCACAGCTTATATTTTCCTCTGAGCTTTCTCACCGGTTCCAAAATTCATATCTACAAATGAATCTGCGATTACAGGTATAAAAGTTTCCCTGAAGGGATGCCAGACGTGAGAACCAACGTATCGAGAGTATCTTTCGTCTTCTGGATGCACGGCTATTGCCACATCGCCCAACATAGTCTCAGGTCTCGTGGTAGCAACGGTCAGAACTTGATCTGGAATAGAATTGAATGTAATGTTGATTTGTGAAAGATTGATGGAAGTAAATAGCATCGAAGCAGATATCGAGCCGAAACCAATTACCAGAGTCTCTCATCTGATAAGAGAATTCAGTAATTTGTCCGAAGCTGATCTTTCTCTCATATCCAGGAACTTCTATATCAGTTTTACCACTAACTGATAAGTGTTCGACTTCAATATCTGAAATAGCGCTGCAAAGACTGGGAGACCAATTGACTATAGCTCTATCTCTATAAATTAATTCCCGTTCAGCCAGTTGAACAAAAGCTTCTGTAACAGCGTTACTATGTTTCTATAAATGAAAAATCCGGACCAATAAAGCAAATTAAATTTTCCTTAATAATATCAGAAATTGGTTGATCCGATCTGATCTGATCTGATCTGATCTATACCTCATTCATCGTAAAGAATTCCCTAGACCAATCCAGACTTGACCCAAGTGATCTCAATTGTTTAAAAATTATATTCTCTTTATCTCTCTTCCAGTTTTTAACTTCTAAAAGAAAATCCTCTCTTCCAAGATCGTGTCGAGAAATTCCTTTCATTTTTTTCAAATGTTTTTCGACTACGACCTGCGTCGCTATACCCGCATGGTCTAATCCAGGTATCCAAACTACTTGATGACCTCTCATTCTGTACCTATTCAAGTATAACAAAAAATGTGATTCCATTTAAAATTTATTCCTTATATTATGTATTTTTGAACTTAAGTAACTACCATCTTGCCAGAGAATCTTGTATCACTGCGGTCAACGAATGTCCCAAGTGTAATATACCGGTAACATTAGGTGGTGGTAATATTATCGTGAAAGGTTTTTTTCCGTTATTATTTTTTCGTGTAAAATATTCATTCTTTTCCCACATATCGTACCACTTGTCTTGACCATCTTTCAAGTTATAGGTAGAAGGAAAATCTGTAAAAACACGAGTAGAGCTAACGTACGACACGTGACCTAGGTTAATTGTATACACACGGCCTTTATTATTATAAGGAATGAATGGCAGCAGTGTTCGATTCTTTCAATGATTTTAGGGAATTGAAATATGTGTGAAAGTAACATAAGCAATAAACGATACCATTGTTATGCCGCGTACAGTATCGACAACAATACTGTATGTCATAACCTCTTCTGAACGACACCTTCGTCAACCGTAGCACATTCATCACTAAACTTCTTTCTCACTAATTAATTACGGTATATATCCTGTGTTATTTTAATTCCAATTTATTAACGGGTTTTGAGGTTATTCAAAAAAATAAACTCATTGCTAACCTATAGTGCTTCATATTTAATTATAAAATATAAATATTATACTATTTTGAATGCCGGCTCGTGGTTCAGACTGACGTAATAATAACGCCGAATCAATCGCTACCAGCATTACAGATGTGTGACATTGGTTGCTCGGTTTCGGGCGCTAGCGATGTGTTATGTTGTCAATGATTTTATCTCTCGTATACTTACGTATTTAATTATAGGTACGCGATGAATTAAACCTGATTTAGTACATCGTGAAATATAGCACTATCATTGGGTTTGAAAATTTCAACGAATTATACAATTATCCGTTCAACTCATTTCCGGATTGCAAAGATTTGAAATGATCGAACTGCAATATTCCCAGGTCTTTCTACGATTCCTATGAATCACTTTTTCTACTCTTTTATTTATTTTTCAGGGCATTACCATAGATACTATTATTGCCTTTGGATATACTATTGCGAGATCTATTCCTCACTAGTGTTCCGCCTACGCGCCGGGTTTATAATCGTTATAATTAGAGCGCGATACGTTATTTCGATCATGTAACAAACATTGCGAAATAATATGTGAATGATCTAATTGACTTTGCGTTGATTATCAATTCGAAAGGATTCACTGACCATAAATGAAAAATTGCGATTATTACAGCTGCAGAAGCATTCAATCGCGTCCTGCTAAACGGCGAAACCAAATCGAATAAAAAATAAATAAATAAAAAAATAAATAAGTATAGGAAACTAAAAACACTAAAGGAAGATCTCGGAAATGAAAGTGTCGGCCTTACTGGGCCCGTCGACCAGCGTGGTCGGTTTATAATTTCAGTCTTTGACTATAAATTGTGCCCGTGAACACTCTGCGGTAGTATCAACGGATGTAGGCCACTTTCGACTGTTTTTAGTCAACAAGTAGATTCCGTTATATGATTTCGAGCCAGTATAGAGTAACGATTAAACATACGTAAATTCCGGATGTTCACAACAGAGATTTATACCTGTTTACAAATCCCCAATATGTATTATGATTGAAACGATGAAACCGTTATCGCAACGTATTTAGCAATCGATCATCGGATATTCCAGAATTTTTTTTTTTTTTAAATGAAGATCTATGCATGAAGTAGAAAAGAAAATAATTATAAGAGTATGGTATATCCATTTCTAGAAATTAAATTGATGAGTTAAAACGTAGATAAGAATTGAACGATATAGTTGCATGCATATACCATTTGCGAGCTAAAGCTCGACTGGTATGCATCCCGACTCTTCAAGTATTAGGCAACGCGTTAGTATAGATTACGAGTTGAATCACGTACCTACCGTCAATGTTATACACGTCCGCGATAGTTAATACGCAATAGTCACGCTAGATTAGTATTAGTCGTTTACTAAATAAACTTTTAATCTTATTCTTATATGGGTTTAGTAAAAAGCGATTTTAGTACGTGCAAGGTCCTTCGAGGCCATACTATACACGTATACTATATACTATATAAGGTATAAAATATAGTTTTTCTAGTTATAGACGTACCACTATTCTTATTCGCGAGTAAAAATACTATAATGTCTACCTAAAAACTGGGTACAGAACAAAGAGAGAGAGAGAAAAAAGAAAACACAAACCCATAATACGTTCACCTTCGAAACTTAATGCAGAAAATAGTGAAAGCTATAAGAATAGGTGAATAAAAAATCTATGTTAATCGTATCCTACGTAGCTATTTCCGTTAAAATTTAAACGTACTAATTTCCGCGCTCAAGATTAGCCGCGAAAGATATGTTATATAATATAATATGTATGTTTATACAGGCGCTCCTATATAGTAATGGGCACATATTACTTATCTAGTTTCTTGCGGTTTAGACCTAATTTGTTACAGTATGATAACAAGTATTGCGCCCAAGTTGCAGTAAATAAAAGTTAACAAAATAATATTTTAACAGTAGGTATACTAGAATAATGAATGGTATAAATCTTGAATGAACGAAATAACGAATGATGTTGATATTATATATGAATACGAGAAAATCATTATTTCGTTTTATTCAGGTATTTCTGGGTTCTGTATATATATAATATATATATATATATGTATATATATGTAAATATATAAATTAAATTTTCTAGTATGTATATGTGTATATATATATACTTATTACATAGTATATATGTATATATATAGAAATATATATATATATATATATATATATATATATGTATAATATGTATATGAATAACAATTAATTGTAAGAACTGTAAAAATAGACAACCTTATAATATATTGCGTTTCACATTATTTTTATATCGTATGTTATAATATAATATAATATAATATAATATAATATAATATATGCAAGCGTGTACAGCATTTCTTTTTTTGTGCTTTTTTCTTTTTGTTTTCTTTTCTTTACATAAACGTGTATATATAATAATTATATTAGCGTTCCTGGGCCAAGTTTTCTGTATTTTATAGGCATATTTTTATATAGTTATTGTATATTTTATATAGTATATATAGGACTGGCCCTGGTTTTGCTTTAAAACTACACGACGATGGCGATCGTTTAATACTTAGCAAAACTATAAATGAAAAGTGATCTTCAATGTCGATTTTTTATAATTGACCTAAAGAAGGACTAATCACTTGATAGAGAAAAAAAAATAAGAAAAAAAACACAGTTATCCTCTTCATTGTATAAGCCTGAAAAAAAAGTAGTTTTGCGAGCGTTAAAACAACGACGTAATACATCAATTTATTGATATAGTAGTTAAATACCAAGCTAACTGAACCACTATACTACACATACATTTATATAAAGTCGCAATATCGTTAGTATATAGGAATCTATTGCTATTTAAGCGTGAGTTTACAATTCCGTTAAACTACTATGCGCATTTAATGTGTGTGTGTGTGTGTGTGTTGGACCCCAGATATTCGCACAAGCTAATATATTATATACATATAGACTTGTATATCGGTACATAGGAGATAAAGATAGAATCTTTTCTTATTAGCTCATACAAAAAAAAAAAACCTATAGGTATATACACATGTATACCTAAGAACTGAATCAAGTTCAGTAAATCTGTTCGTATATAATATCAATTATACATAAAAATAAATATAATTTCAGCAGGCAAGAATGATGTATGATGTGTTAAAGATGAGCGAGTACTTCGACAGCAGTTACTGGTGGGGTTTGATCCCCGCTAAGAATTACAGGCTCAGATTCTGTCTGTACTATTCTGACCAAATTTGCGTCTTTTTTATTGTTAGATGGCACCTGCAGGGTTGCAGTTGGAGTTGCATTGGGTCGACCACAGTAACTAGGAGGTCTACTTTCTCGAGTTGTTCCTCCTGGCGCTGCTACACTACCAGCATTTGACCTGTATGTGGGTGGAGGAGATGATGTTGGTTGCAAACGATCGAGAAGAAGAAGCCTCAAACGATACTCTTGCATGCTGGCCTGTAATTGTTCAAATAATAATTATTATTCTTTCAGAAAGCGGCCTGATATTCCGAAGATTTTAATATTTTCATTGATATTGTGGGTAAAATGTTCCACAAAAACTTTCGACTCGATTGATTGATGTTTAGGGGTCGCTCATATCATTATGCAACAGTCGATTTAATTAAAAGATGAATAATCTATTCCAATTATTCTACATCGAATCTATCAAGTCGTTTGAACGTGATGACTACCGACTATCCAATTGTTAGAGTCTATAATTGAACGTCGTGTCTATAACTAGATAACAATCGAATACAACATCGTGACAAAATAATACACATGATATGAAACACAGGATGTCAAATGACTGCAATGTTCTTCTAAATGGTGTGATGATGAAAGGCTTGTGCGCAATATCGATAGAAAAAATAGATCGTGAGTCATAAGGAAAATAGCCTTCGTGATAGTTTTTTTTTTCGTTTTTTTTCTATTTTTTTTCTCTATTTTTTAGATAAATTTAGAATAATAAGTTTGTCTTGCAATTGGGAAACATTTTCACGATATATATTTTTTTTTTTTTACAACTCGAAGAAGTTACTGTACTGCTTTTGCGCCTCTAATCGTAAGTGATTGTAGATACGATACTACTAAATCGCGTTTTTTGAGAATGTCATGGATTAGATTTCATCGAAATTATATCACGCGATGAATCATATATGATTCGCCGGTAATAAAAATAAAAAATATGAAACATTCTTTGATCTGAGATCTTTGATCATTCTAGAGAATTCGAAAGAAATTGAAAGTCCGTAATTTCGGACCTAATGCAATGTAAAATCGAGGTTTTCTTGAATATGTATACAATAAGAGCCTGAAGATGTGGTCCAAAGATTTGTAGGGCATAGTGACTTCAGAACAACAACGAACAATGAGGTCGAGCCCGAAAATGGGCATCAATGTCTCGGGCCCGAAGTCTGTTCAACAAACAGCGCAACGAGAAATTGGAATTCTAAACTGACCCAGGATCAAGTAACACTTCCAAACCCATCAACGAATATACGTACTACATCGCGTCGTCGCGCCCAAATCTCCCGTGTCTCAAGAGACGCAAGAAACGCGAAAAAATGAGAAAAAAAAAATAAGAAAAAAAAACAAGTTTCGATTCAGAGTCCCGGCTCCAGCCCGGAAACTGTCATTAGATATAGTTATACACGCGGGTATACAGACCGTAAAATTACATGGTATAAAATTACGGGCAAATATCAAGGGTCAAGAGTCAAATATTAAAGAATTGACTCGCAAATTTTTTCCCATGGAATACCAAACGCAGAATTCCAAACGACTATAAGAATCGGATAATGATAATAAAAAATAATCATGGTACAAAAGAGTCGAAACTACGAATCCCCCGTTTTATGTTTGTAGAAATCGAATGAAGAATTTGTCCCAAATTCCGAGTCTCTCTCTCCCACTATATTACGTTTAAAAATTCGCGAATAAATAATTGTTAAAAAAAAAATAGCGCCAATACTTGCCTGATAACTTGGAGGAGGTGGCCTGAACTGAAATTCTGGATATATCATTGCGGCGTAGGGATGTATGGGTCTAGCCGGTGGCATTCTCCCCGATATACCAGTAAACCCAAAGAAACTGCCACAGTGTTCTCTGCTCGTAACACGCCATGCCACCGCGCTCACAGTTACTAATACAACACCGATACCTGTAACGGAATATGAGAATTCTAGTGATTGCTGCAAAGCAGGGTTCAAACAAACAATCAGCGAGAGATTTATCGCTCATCCTTTATCGTCGTTGAATAATCAATTATCATAAAATAAATGGAATACAACAATGATTAATCGGAGAATAAATTCGGAACATAATATCATGGTTCGAATTGAATAAGACTGAGATATAATGACGAAGAAATTGAACAAATTCTCTTATTATACTCTAAGCCATCGCTAGAGATGCGAGAAACTAGTATTTCGTGATATACCGAGAGTTTTCGGTGAGACTGCAGGTGACCCCCTCCTATGTGTTCGTTTCGCTGCAGGGAGGGAGTCACCAGTTTCACCGAAAACTCTCGGTAGGTATAATATACTTTGCGTTGTTATAGACGCGCTGAGTTGTGCGGGTGTAGCGATTCCGGATTTCTATAGACTCTAGTCGTAGCTATTGTTCGAGGGCATTATCCGCGGAAGGTGCAGGTTGTAACTTGTAACTATTGTAAAGGTTTGTGTTTAAGCTATAACGCGGGAGGAACGCGACGCGACGCGACTCGACTCGACGCGACGCGGACGTTTAGCTATATACTATACGGGTTAGAAAGTAAGCTATTCCTCCGCGTTGAGCTATAAGTTCGCTTGGTTTATTCAGTTCTTTAGAGTTAGCTTATACAATTTTTCATCACCAACTCCTCAACTTCTATAGATTATCCGTCTTGACTTACTTATCTCCCGCGTGATTTGGAATGAATCTTTCGCACACAAAGATATCCACTGCAGACACACTCTCTCTCAAATTTCATTCTACATGTAAATTTGCATTTTGCATTTCAACTTTCGGCCTGGGTACCTTCAGGCTTTTAGGCGTTCCAAGAGTACGCACTCGGTACTTTTAGAGCCTCCTAAGGAAGCGGATATGTCTGTCTTATATCGTGAACAGGAACCTGATACATATGCGGTCAGTAGAACCTGCGGAGGATCATTAACAACCGATGTTTGACCCTAATATAAACTGAATACATCGCATATCCTTTGGTTTAATTTCCTTATAGTTTTTCATTAGCGTGAATAAGAATAGATTTTTCATCTTTAACATAATGGCGAAATTTTGCACAAAACTTTCCCTAGCTGGTACACTGAGAAAGAGAATATACCTATAACCGAGTTTAAGAGTTGGCGTTCGTTCATCCAACACCGACTCGCTCTACTCCCACGCTAATTATCACGTCATCGGCGTGACTCCGTTTGTCTTTATTGAAACTTTTATATTATATATAAAGTGTGTATATATGTACTACATGCGTATATATTTAATGAGAATAAAGTATGAACGCAAATGAAAATTAGACACAATATTAACGCATTGAATCGTTCCAGTTCAGACTAGTTCTTATTACCTATAAAAATTTCGGTATAAGGCCCAGCGTATACCCATATACGTAATTAGTAATTACATTGCACACACGCAGCTAGTGCGTCAAGTCAAGTCAGTAAACGTAAGAGATAATATGACGTAATACTAACGCGAAGATCGGCAAAGGCTATAAGAAGCCGACAATTTTACATTGTTTATATCTAGGGCAATGTTTGATGTTAACTATACATATATATATATTTGTAGATATTATAATTTATAACGGTGTAATAATTAGTGTGAATAATGGTTATTTACATTTTGTGAAAAAGTGATTTCAAACCGTTATTTTATGGTCTCTATGCTTATCTATATCTATGGAAAAACCTGTAAAACCTATGGAATTTTTAGGGAATTTTGGTGATGACTAAGAAAATGAGGAATCATATCTCCGATACACCTTGAAAATAAAATTAAAAAAAAAAAAAAAAAATTGATTTCGGTTAAATTTGGTGAAAAACATAAGATTTCAACCTTATATGTGTTTGAATTTTAGGTAACATCTATTCCTCAGTTAAAATAATTGTCACTAGCTTAAACTGGTACGTATAAACGTGAAAGATTCACGTATAATAGACCATGTATATATAGAATATTATAGGCTATAGCATATAGAACCTTACGGTATATAATAATAATTTTGTACAATATAAGGTTTGTGGGTTGAAGGTCGAACAACTCGTCTGCGCAATTGTAACGAATAATTCTTCCCAATCAAAAGATATTTATAATTTGCATATATAAATGTTAACTCATTATTAACATACACGGTATACCTATATGTGTGTGAAAAATCGTTGATATAGGTATGCGGAATAAGCGCTGTTGCTTTTTATTGCTAATTAAACCTGACCTGGTTTTACAGTACCTATATTAGAGACGCATTGAGCAGATCGTCGATATTATAAATAAAAATTGAAAGTACATACATATAGTGAAAAGATTATTTCGTTCAATCCGCAACAATTTTCCGATTCTGAATTAGATAATTTACTTTCTCGCCACGTACAAGGTATATAGGATATACTAGGTATTTCGAAAAAAAAAAAAAAAATACCATTTCTAATAACATAGTCGCGCATAATTTATGATACGATTTTCGAAAGCGACTATATAAGGTGAAAATACGTGAAAAATAAAGGAAAAACATCATAAAAAAAAAAATGGAAAAACGGTGTCACGAATTATTCATTAGAGACAGGTGCTCGATAGCTACTGTAGTTCGTCATGCTTCGTCAGCGAGATCTATCTTTATATACAGAAAAGGAAACGCGCAGGATAACGGAAATCATTAAATCAATGATACCTGCAGCAGTAATATCGAGAAACTTGAATGAGAGATTCCCATATTCGCTTATTTTATGACATATGTGTATGTAGAGTAACTAAAAGAGAATTTCATTAAATGGGTTGCATACCGGAGAAAATAACGAGGTAAATATCATGAAATAATGATAAAAAGGTAAAGAATCTCACGGCCCGTAGAAGGGAATAATAATAATTATACGAGTTTAGTAACGATTATCGTTGTCCTTCTTTAAATGTCTCTGGAATAAATTTAGGATTTCATATAATTGTGAAATGTAACTATTGAGGTAAACCGAATAGTTGTTTACCGCACCAGCTGGGGGCAAAAGAAAATAAAAAAAAACCACGAAAATTTATCCATCCAATAAACGATTGTATTAATTACGTTATACCGAGCGTATAGTTTATCCTTGTCTTTTGACCGTATAATTACATAACGATCAGTCCGCGACTTCGAGAGAGAAAAAAAAAAAAAAAAAAAAAAAATGTACAATGCAATTTCTGAAACGCGACAGGGTACAGTGTAATATCTTAGAATTTACGAGTGCGGCAATAGTAGCGAACAGGATTTATTCGCAACTGTAATCGCTCACCGATGACAAAGCTATCTCGCACCTCAACGGGAATTTAGATAATTAAATCTACAATGGAGGGAACGACGCACGACTGTAATTAACATGCGTCTAAAGTTTGTCTAATTACACCTGCTCGCAGCTGCAGACGGCCTTGAAAGATAAAACAAAGGTGGAAAAATAAAGGAAAAGAAAAAGAGAAAAAAAGAAAAAAGCAAAAAACAAAAACGTTAAAAATATATTGCGTAAAGCCTTGTTTAGGATACGATCTCAGACTTTCATGCTAATTCAAGTTTTACCCTCAAAGTTTACACATGTAGTTATATCTCAATATGTAGGTACTACTCATAAGTTATTCACGGATATAACGACTATATATATTCGTGCATATATAGACCGTGAAATAATTAATATACCTGTATAACCGTAATATTTATATTATATTTTCTTATATTTTATAAAAATTTTCTATTATACCTATATACTGTATAATAATATTGAAAATAGAAAGTATACCATTAGGCAATGAAAGTTGGTTGAGTATTTTATAAAAATTTCCATACCTATTTCTAAATAAAAATTAAAAAAAATGATGAAAATCTGACGACAAATTATTATATCACGAGAAAAGTTTCTATACATCGCAGATTGCGATATAGTAGTGTGTAGTCGATTTGAAATTCATCTTTCATTTGTGGCTAAATATTTGCATATTTTTGATCTAAAACCTGCAGCAAGTATATTAATATACAGTTAATATGTGTAAACGTTCTGGAGCTGCTCTCAGTGCTCACTGTTCTGTGCAGGAGTTTTCATTCTTTATATCTAACTGCCTACTATATACAGCTGACCGTATGGTTACCTCACTCACCTCAGGTAACTGGACTTTACAGGTATAAACCACGGGATAAAACAAGATGCAACGCGACGTTGACTACTATATACGCGAGTATGTAGAGGTATGACAAATTTAGATCGTGTTTTTCTCGTTTACTTATAGTAATATATTAACCGGTTTAAAACAAATTTACATGATTATATAAAATACGCGAACTGTAATTTTACTACGAATGATTGTGATACACGGATGCAAGATTCGTGTAACTGTAAACTAGAGAACGTATAGCTGTATGGGTATATAATATGTATACATGAATATACTGCATATTATACACGGAAAGGGAAAACCCGTGTATACGCACTCATTATTAAATCGCATAATAATTAAACTCTTATCTTCTTAGTATATGATTCCTGAGAATGTATGTATCTCATTTTTCCTCTATTATCTTTGTTTGATATTGGGTAAATTAATCAGAAATATTAAGAGTGGAAAGTTACGCAGTCTTACTTTAATTGAAAGCAATTGTATTATACATGTAAATTATTTTTTTATTTTTTTTAATCTAAATAGGTTGACCTACTGTAGCCACCGTTACATCACTTGATAATCGAGACTCTTATTGAATTACAAATTTCGAAGACTGCAGCATATGTATAGGTGTATATGTATAATTGTATACCTATATACTATCGTAAATAATGATTGTTCTTCGAGACACGTTCTTTGGATTCGTTAAGCGATCTATAACAACGAACCTAGTTGTATTCCGTACCTAGGTACGTATATTTCGACCGTTTTATTCATTCCTTCATTTTTTTATACGACGAAATATTGCGGATTCTAATCAATATATCGAATCGCGTGTTTCGGCTGTAATCAGTGTAAAACTGTAAAATGGTATTCCGCTTCCTGGACACGAAAAATCGCGTTTATACCCATACGAGTATTTTTAACTACCTGTACTTCACGTATAGAAATCGTGTGTAGAATGTTTCCAGAATCTTTTTTTTTTTTTTTTTTGTTTATTTCTTTTCTTCAACGACGTGTCTCTGATGTATATTTTATTACGGTAAATAAATACGATAAAGAAACAAAAACAAAAAAAACAAAAAAGAAAAAGCGAAGAAAATAAAAGGACAAGCAATCAGAATACTAAAATATAAAAAATTAACCACTGCAGATACGAAAAATAATGAATAAATTTTAATTAATACCCTAATATACCAGAAAATCTTCGTTGGTGTATACTTAGTCTTATAATTGTAGCTTATACAGTAGAGAAATTTCTTTGATTGCAAATTACCTTTACCTGTAGCAGACAGCGGATAATCTAGGGCCTAAGCGAATGCCACATCGCGCGAGACAGAAGAATTCTATGGATATAGGTAGACAGACTAAAGTATAAAGCTGCAGCTGTATCTGCACCCATATAGACGTTATGTGTATGTGTGTAAATGAAAATCTAGGTATATAGATGTGATATATACATATATATACATTATATATACATTATATACACACCTCGTCCCTGACAGATCGCAGCAGCTACTTTTTTCATCAAGAGACTTACAAATGTCAGTTCGTTTATATTTCGCTCTATACATGCTTTGTAACAGGATGCGATATATAAGTGCAGCGACCATAATCTCTCAATGGGTAGTAGTACCGTGTGTATATTTGTGTAGATATTATTTAATTGGAACGCGTTTGGAGAAAATAAATTTATTTTCATTTAAGTTCTTTCTTTCTCAAATAAATTATAATTATGCAAGATATAACTCTTATCGTCACACTTAGAAACGGGATAATATTATGAAAAAAACCATTCCTTAACGGAGTTGTAATAAGACGTCGATGTTATTCGGCGATATACATACATTGAAGTCGAGAACAAAACGTCACCCTAATTTAATATGCGTTTCGAAATAATATATCTACATATTATAGGTATATGTCAGTATAACGCAGACGCATCGCAACTCGGAATATCAGCTGACTGCAGCGAAATTTCACATGGTATAATAGACTTATTTTGATTATTATCAAATTTAACGCAGTTCCAATGAAATATATACAATGAAAAATATAACGCCAATGAATATTAGCCGAGGATGAAAAAAGAAAAAGAAAAAGAAAAAGAAAATACGAAATTCTGAAACTTCGTCAATTTCAACGAGTTTCACATATTTTAACTATATCATCGAATAAAAAAACGAAAATCACATAGTACTTATCATCGTTACGGTTTTATCGGTCCGAATTTTAAAAGTCCTAAGCGGTAAAAAAAAAAATCCGAATTTCAATATTACCGACTCGCAGTTTTTAGAAAGGGTATTTCCCCGGAAGTCTATACAGCAGGTTTAAAGAACTTTCAAACGAAGAACACCAGAGGTGCAAAATTCCGAAAGCTGAAGATCCGAGAGGCTGAGCCTCAGAAACTTAAAATTTACGCATGTATTTATTATTTAGCTATCGATTGAAGTAAATAAGATAGGTTTCCGTAAAGAGGTTCTCGATTAGAATGAAATATTTTTTATCTTCACACTCTGAGCAGTAGATCGAAATTTTCGGAGTTTTGAGTTTATATCTGTATTCCGATCTTTCGGGATCTTAGTATTCCAAGTTCACAGTTTGTAAAATTTCGAAACGGTCTCAAACATTAATTCAGAATTCTGACCGATCGAAACTTTTGAAATTCGCAACTTTAACTCAAATTATTGTAATTATCGATAATTTATTCTCCGCATCTTTCTTGTCTGAACAATAAAACCCTTTCTATTTCCTGATTTATTCTCGGGATGATTTTCATAAGATTTTTTCGAATTTCGCATAATACACGCACATAATATGAGTATACATGAATAAACAAATAAATAAGACTATAAACAAAACAAAACAAAAAAACAAAAAAAAACAAAAAAATACAAGACACAAAAGACTCACCAATCATGAGTAGGGCGACGGCAATGTGGTCACGACCGGTGGCCCGTAAGGCCCCAAGTAGGGCCCCTGCACCGGCACAAACAAGGCCCACAACTCCCACTCCAAGAATGGACCAACGTACCGGTGGAGAACCAAGTCCGCAGCATTGCTTCGGTACGGAGTCCCTGGAAACGAGGAATCGTCGTCTATATCTATCTCTCTTTCTCTCTCTCTCTCTCTCTCTAATATCTCTATGTAGTAGTGGTTTAGTAGACTTAGTGATATATATCCTATACAGTGGGTATATATCCTCACATGTGTAATTATAAATGTAGGTATAACATATATGTAGTACCAAGTGCGTATATATCTAAGATCTCTGATCGTGTGTATAAAAGTTGTAAAGTCGTAGTCTCGTGCGCAAGGATTGACCCAGTGACACAGACTCTCTGGTGTTCGGGCGCCCCGACGCCCCGACGTCTCGACGACGCGAGGAGCACCAGCACCAGTGCTAGCACTATCACTAGCACTAGCACGGTCTTTACTCTTTAGTGTTCTATATAGATATGCCCAACTCTATGCATTCATAGGTATTATATATATGAGAGGAACTTTGCTCGGGGCCAAACGCTCGCTAAGGCGGCCCTGCTCCTGCTCCTGCTTGCCTGCCTTCCGCGATGAGAGTTCTCTCGACATAACGGGTTCACTTAACAGAACCCAGAGCCGTCAAAACGAATTATGTGCCTATACCTACTACGAGCGTCTTATTGATTTGACTTTATGCAACGCACCGTATTTTTACGTATAATATATAAATTAACATATCTTTCTTTCGATAAGAAATTTTTGGTTCATAATATCGATGTTCGGTTTCGGGTGATTCATGTATAAAATGTATATATGCAAGGAGCTTTACACCTACGTTGGTTTGGACGGTTTACAGAATCCCGTGATTGAGCTGTGCTCAGGAAACTCGAAATAAGCGAGACCAAAAATAAAACCGAGCTTCAGAGTTAGTTAGAATGTTGTACTATCTATCTCTAGATATTCTTATTTAGGCGGTTGTTATAGCGGAAAGAAAAGCCACTAATCATAACGAAACATAGCAGCGGTATACAAGTCGTAGTATATATAGGTATAAGACATACCCACGTATAGGTAGGTATATCTATATTCTAAACTAAAGAATATAATAGAAAATGGTAAAACTTCTCGTGGCTGCAGCAACCTACTTATTTGAAATATAGATATACCAGGTGTGTATGTACGTATACCTATTCGAGTCTGAAATTGTTTATTATATATTTACGCAATTAGTCCGATTTCTGATTAATCCTATGATATAGCCAAACATAGAAAGTTCGAACACGATCAAGAATTCATTATTCTTATGCATATAACTACTTTAATTAAATCATTTTATTGAACATCAAACAGCGCGATTATAAACCTGCAGGTCGATAGATTACTACATCGTGGAAACTCTAAAATCGAAATACAGAAGAGTGTTTTTCAATAATTTCTCTCATGGAGTCCTAATCAAGGAAAATCTGTTGAAAAAAATAGCAAGACAATATCTGGTACAGAGGAAAAAAAAATTGATAAAAAAAACTTCAGAGAAATCGACGAAAAAATTATTCAAAAGTGAAAAGTAAATCGAAATTTCTTTGCTCTACCGCTCGCCGAATAGAATACATCTGCATAAGTATAATCATAATCTCGAAATAATGAATTAGCATAAATATCTCCACTCACTCTATTCCTTCACACGCGGACACGTGAATAAATAAAAAAAAAATTGTACAAATATGTATATATGTAGGCCGAAACCCGCACCGCGTTTATGCGTTTATAATAAGTAAATAAATAAAAAATCGCAGCAAACTCACCTTCCAAATGCCGAAACACTAGTCGGTACAGGAAACGGCAATCCTAAGCTGAGCCCGCTGAGTCCGCCTAGTCCGCGAAGTCCGAGGTGCGGTGGAGGTGGATGAAGAAAACCACCGACCTGTGGAACGAGTGGAACTCCAGGCGCCCCTGTAGCCTGAGCGACGCACGGACCACCCGCATAACTTGGGGGTACAGAGCAGGTCCTCAAAGCGCGTCTATGCTGCCTTCTCACCCTCCGTTCGCGCCTTCTCGCGTCTCGTGTTTCCTCGTTGTTATTATCGCCGCGATTAACTTCCGGTTGCGGTCCTTCAAACCCGTTTGTATTCACAAGACTTTGGCTAGTTGCTTCAGTTTGCGCTTCTGTCGATATGAAAGATCTACCACAACCGTTTTGAGACGCCCGATTTATATGCTGTTCCTGTTCCTGTTGCTGTTGTTGTTGTTGTTGTTGTTGATGCTGTTGCTGCACTTCTGTGCCGTCGACCGCGATCACGCTTACGGGTAGCGGGCCGGTCTCGGCTATCGCCCCGGCCATTGCGCCCCCCTGGACATCGGTCACCAAGGCAACGCCGTCCCTCGCCTTTCCTTGGTCTTTATATTTTCCAAACCCTAGGCGTCGTGCTCCTATTGCTCTATGCGTTAAATCGGCTTAGATGGGTATTTCCTGTCTATTCAAGACGATAGAGAAAGATAGAAGTATTTCCTTTGTTCGTATGAGATCGCTGCAGTTTCCGAACCCTCGTGCAGCAGTGTGTAGTCGTATACATACAGTTAGTATAGCAGAGCTTTACACTATATCTTCGATGCGAAAAAAAAAAAGTAAAAAAAAAAAATCTTCGAGACTATTATTTATTTTTATCCGTTACGTTACTATGTTTTCGTCTTTGTACGAGTTTCCTTTTGTCATTTTTCTCGTTTTCTTTTTTATTTTCGAAAATCGTAGTGTACACTTTTCTGTAATAATGGAAAACGAAATATTTCAGAATTCACGAAAACATATAAGTCGTATATGATTTGAACACGGATGTGTATTCTACTTTCTCTTCTTTATAATAAAAATGACAAATATTGTATCGTTATTTTTTCTTTTAGCTTGAAATTGAATGCGAATTAGAAACAATTAATAATTATACTATTGCAACAGGTAACTCGCGCGTACTAAACAATAATTTACGCAGGCTTTGATGTTGCGGCTTAGAGAGTTATAGCCGAGTTGCGATAAAGTAATATAATCGGGTATTTAATAGTCGATAAATAACTATAGTAATTCGACTTTTGGCAATTATAAATACTGCACGGTGCGACATGTGATGTTAATTGCTGATTTAATCTGCGACTTCAAATTGCAGAATGTTAATAATCCGAGGGTCGCGCACCTTGCAACTATTCGTTATAGAATACACGTACGGCTTCTTCAGAGTAAGCAAAACTCGTTCTTTGTTCGCGGTATTTAAATTTGTTTAAACGCTCCCTATGCATGCGAGAGAAACAATGATGAATTATCAACATTCCTTCATCAATATTTATACATCTATATATGCCTATTCAACATTCGATCTATTTAAATTCAAACAGAAATATATCATGGACTGAGATATTAAAACGCATCCTTTTATCATCATCCTCATGCATGTGTACTTACGTTTATTACTTCGCTAAATAATCGCCGTATCCTGTGAACGTTCACCAAGCACTGCTCTATATGGCACTGAATTTCTATAATCCTAATGGCAAGGCGATATTTGTGCCATAGATTTGATTAGACATAGAATTTAGTATGGGATATTCATCTATTGCGGTGCACAATGTGAAATGATAAAATGCATTCACTCGTTAAAACTGTCGAGCAAGGATTGACCGTAGCACGAATAATAACCGATCGCACTATAAGTAACAGGTGGAGGAATGAGCCCAGTTTTCATCTAGATAAAATGATTAATATAACTTGTGTCACATGTATTATATGAATGAAATGCTTCCATAGGTATACGAAATAAACTATCAAACTTTTATTCACATAACTATAAAACGTTCACAATTTATTCACCAACATCACGGAACAGTAACAGACACTAGAATCATACTGAAAGTCTAGTTTTCTCTCCCACTGTTCGAGAAACGCGAATCGGGATATCGTCGCTCCCACGTATTATACCTCTCTCTATACAGAACCATAGACTGGTATAGACTGGCATATAGTTCTTTCTTAGAGCTAAGGCTATACGCTACATTTATCCCGTACTGCAGGCTCTGGCTTGCTCTGGCTTGCGTACATGTCACAGTGTGGCGGTACACTATAGTATAGTAAGATACTATGGTGTATACGGCCGCCGACCGTCTCCCTCCACATCATGTAGCTGCCCAGCCTCAGCCACTGGCATAGACGACGCATTCGGTGGAATATTGAGACTGTTCATTTTCCGCCTCCCACTTCGGTTCGAGTGCAATGGCGTCATCGGCGCAGAATTAAGTGCGAAAATAAAATTCTCCGAAATTCATCGTATCTTGTATTTTAATTTCCCCCTTTTTCACATTCACATACCTTACAGATAGAATTAATACTGAAGTATATCGCAATACATCGCGAATGCGAAAAGCGCGGATTCCGTATTCGCGTCTCTCTCACGCCTGCCGATATTACATACCTATGGCGTACTCGTACATTGGGTTGCCTACCGGTAGGCTCAACGCGACAATTTGCAAGTACGAAGAGCGAGTACAGAATGGGTTCTCTAAAGTTAAATTTAGTTTATTTACGACGCGTTAAAGTGTTGTAATAATCAATCGTGAAGTTTAAAATACAGAGCTTTAAAATTATCTATAACACTCTAACGAGCTCTTGATCTTGAGGTTATTTATCGTAAAAATGAAAGCAGGTATTCACCCTTTGACAGCTGACCCTACAGCGGCGTGGCGTGAGCTGTCACAGCAGCAAAAAGTCATTAAAATCAATGCAAAAATACCGAAAATACCTGCGCCAAATAATAAGGTAATATTCCGTCCGTACCAGTCGTTAGATAACTGAATAAATCACTATTATTGCGTGTCTTCATTCTTAACCTAACCTAACATAACCTAAAAACTTGTTTAGCTACGCGTCGTCTGCATGAGCGACACGCACTCTTTGACTCCATTTATTAAATTCGATATACCTGAGGGTGATATTTTCATTCATGCCGGAGATTTTACGAAATGCGGAAGCTTAGAGGAAGTGATAGAATTCAACAATTGGATAGGTAAGACCAGCGTTCATTTAGCCTATCTGTTATTTGGAGAAAAACTTCATTTGAGAAAAATTGGAAATTTGATGTGTGAAACTTTCTCATTTAGATATTTTTTATTTTTTATTTTTTTTTTTCAGGGAGTCTACCGCACAAGCACAAGCTAGTGATAGCAGGAAATCATGAATTGAGTTTCGATCCGACATTTACTCACCCATTTTCTACCCAGACAGCAGGAGATCGGCACATGCATACTGGGACTAGTGTGTTAGACGATATTCCAACTTTAGGAATGTCTAAGGATATTCTGGCCGAAGCAATAAAGACCACAAATATAAAAGAGAATTTAACAAATTGCATTTACTTGGAAGATTCTGAGATTATTATACATGGGATTAAGATATACGGAACACCTTGGTGAGATTTTCATTTATAAATTCTATCTCTAATCTGACTAGATGAGATGGAAACACATGTGAAAATGGAAATTTCATTCGTTATTTTTGAAAATTGATTTTCTACCTTACAGGCAACCAGAGTTCTGTAAATGGGCGTTTAATGTTCCTCGAGGAGAGCCATGCTTGTCAAAGTGGAAATTAATACCCACTGATACCGATATTTTGGTAACACACACACCTCCAGTTGGTCATGGAGATTTGTGTTGCAGTGGAGTTCGGGCTGGATGTGTAGAGCTATTGACAACTGTACAGAGCAGAGTTCAGCCTAAATACCATGTATTTGGTCATGTACATGAGGGTATATTAGTTTCTCTGCTTTTATACATTACTTGAAAATATTTGAAATTTTGTTCACTTTGGATCATTTCGTGATTGAGAAATGACGATACATTGCGAGATATTTAAAGTTTGACGTGATAATTGATTGGAGAATGTATTAGTCAATGAAATTTATCAATTTTCAGGGTACGGTATCTCATCGGATGGAAAAATAATATTCGTTAATGCATCGACGTGCGATTTAAACTATCTGCCTAATAATTTACCTATAGTATTTGATATTACTTTACCACCAGGTTCGAGTAAATCATAATTTACAATTATAGATATACCTAGGTCAGCAGATATTTTGAAAAGAAAAACCTGCTAGTTAATACTAAGTGAGGGCATAGCTATGGTAAATTAAATGTATGAGCTGTTGGAGCACAAAAGTCATAGGAGTGTTAACTCAAAATCTACAAATTTCGTTTACACTCATTCAATAAAATTAAAATATAGTAGATATTCTCATTGTTAATTTCTGCTTAAAGAGGAAGACCAAAAACTCAACGTTAGTCAAATTCTAATCTCTATAATGTCTGTAGAGCATAGCTACATTATTGCCCATATTGCCATTGCACTAGATGCGAATACAGTATTATTAAATGCAAACTAGCTAACGTCAGAAACATTTTACACAAAGATTAGTCGAATTGTGATTTTAATTAATTCGATAAAAATAGTCAGAATTCGCGATTAGTTGCATGTTTTTTTTTTTTTTCATTTTCGTTTTCTTTTTTACGTTTTTACCTTGATATTATAAGTTGTTTTTATTAGTTGTAATTATTGAATAATATATTAATTTAGATCGTAACAAGAAATAAAATAAACCATAGGACAATATAGATATGTACTGTCTATTTTTATTAGACTGTTATAAAGGTGTATTGGGTAGATAAACTTTTATACTCCAAAAACGTACAAAGAGTAATAAATTAATTTGCTATGGTTTGCCAAGTGTGGTCAGACGTGTATTGGGTCAACCGGTAGATGCCATGCGATAAACAAATTTGAAATATGGACAATTTAGTCGTAATTGGATTTAGAAATCCTGATAAATGTGCCGAGAATGATTTAGTTCAGATTGTCATGTTTCTATCTATTCTCACATTTCGATCAACAGAGTGTGAAGAGATATTTGAATTCTCTGATATTACATTTGTTTATCAATTAATTATACCTAAGATAAGTTCAATTTGAGGTATAATAAAATGTCGTTGGGATTTCGAAAAATAGCATTAGAAAGAAAGAAAGAAAGAAAGAAAAAAGTAAAATATTTGTTGTATTTGTAAAAATAAAAATTTTGCGGAAAAAGGGGAATAAGAATGATAGACTGGACTGTACTAAAATGATATATTTCGAATAACACGTGAAATATTCCATATCTTTTGACTTAGCAAAATGTAATAAAAAGAAAAAAAAAATAGAAAAAATGTAAATAATCAAAGGTGTATTATTTCGAATGAAAATTGCAACATCTTCACAATATGTTTGTACTACACAGATAATGTGTAATAAAATAGTATAAAATATAAACCCATGTCTCTGTTCTAATTTTACCGTTTAGTATTATTTTTGTTTTTCTTTTTTTGTTTTTATGTATTATGATAATTTCCGAATCGACTTAAATTTATTAATATCTTCAACAATGAAAAAAAAAATATATAAATAAAAAAATAAAGATACTATTTTTTTTTTGTATTTAAATTTATAGTCTAACATGATCGATATCAGTGATTATAGATAGTGCATCTAAACTTTGGAAATTGGATGTTTCTTTTTCTCGTTTGTAACAATAGTACAACAATATGTAACATGCATGAGATAGGAAAAAAAAATCAAATGACAACAAATTTGGGCTTATCAAATTGAATAATATGTACATCAAATATACATCGTATGCGTATCTGCCAAACGAAGTATTTTACCATACAACATAAATGTAGTATGATAGAAAATTGAATATCGAGTGTTTCTTTTTTGAACACAATTTATATATATATATAATATATATTTTTTTTTTTTTTTTGCGAAAGAATACTGATAGCGTTTTCTTTTTTTTCGTCTTCCAACATATTATAAACAATATACATATACCTTTATATTCTTGCTAAATTCAAGACGATATAATGTTTAAAATAAAGATATATTTTGAGACCGGTATAATATAGGTAATAATATCGTATAAAAATTGTTTGAAATGATTGTGTTGGAAAAATTTGATGTACAAATCGTATTTTCATCTGGTAATATTTTTTTTTTTTTTATAGTTAAAAAATGAAAAAATCTATCGGCAAAAATGTCTTCAGCATAATTGCTGAATATTGTTATACTAACAATTCTGATATCATTAATTAGCATAGTAATTGAAATCTATATGTATACAACGTCATTATATCAACACTGTTTCAATTCTAGAATTTGTATGGCAATTTTTTTTTTGTACGACAAAAAAAAGAGAAAAAAGAGAAAAAAAAAAGAAAAAAAAACCGTGATTATACACTAACGAAGAGAATTATTATTTATCACTAGGGTATAGTAGGTATATATGTTCTATAACTGTATAACTGTCATAGGCGAATAGGAATTTAATAACACTAACAACTAGACTCAACAGAAACCGTATACCGATGCGTAACAGTATTTCTTTGCATTCACTGAATATCCAAATAAAAGATTGATCCAAAAAAATGTATTTAAATTATCAACGGATTTATTCGAAAAGGAGAATCAAGAGGAGAAAGAAACAAAAGAAAAAAAAAAAATTAATTATAATAATATACGAACAAGAAAAACAAGTCTAGAGATTCCAGCGCATGATACATTTCTCTGTTTTTTCTAATTGTTATCGGATGATAGCAGATCTGCTTAGCATATGATAACAATAATCAACTAATGCGCAATCACACTTTCGCCGGTTTAGATACGCTAGATATTTTACATGCTTAGTACGGTACGTTAGAAAACAAATACGAGACTGACTCGCCGTTGTGGGTTCTCCTTACAGCCTCCGCAAACATCATTGAGACATCAATACACTGAAAATAATAAAATTGATATAATAAAACTGTAAAATAGTTAAAGCGAATAAAAAAAAAATGAGAATAAAAACTCTATTTCAATTCTCAAATTTAAATTACCTGAATTTTTGGACAATCCTTCATGTGACCATCCTGAGGGATCGTATTTGTTACAACAACAGCTTCAAAACAGGCGTTATTTATCCTTGATATAGCAGGACCGCTGAATATACCGTGTGTCAAAATTGCATATACTTTTGTCGCTCCAGCTTCCAAAAGTTTTTCTGCAGCGTGGCAAATTGTTCCACAAGTATCTGCCATATCATCGACCAATATGGCTACTCTATCCTTGACGTCTCCTACCAGGACCATACTGGCAACTTCATTGGCCTTCTTTCTCTCCTTGTGGATAAGTGCAAACTCGACGTTGAGTCGATCGGCAATTGAAGTTACCCTGAGGTTTGAAAAGAATAATTTATTTGCAAGGTGGACTGAAGAATTTCATTCAACACGATATTGTTGATTGAATCTCGTTCAACAAACTACCTTTTTGCACCACCGGCGTCAGGAGATACAATAATGCTGTTTCTCCATTCTACAATGTTTTCTTTGATCCATTTAAGCACCGCTGGTTCTGCGTATAGATTATCAACAGGAATGTCGAAGAACCCTTGAATCTGACTAGCGTGTAGATCCATGGTTATGATGTGGTCAGCTCCGGCCACGGACAGCATATTTGCCACTAATTTGGCAGAGATTGGAGCACGACTCTGAAATAGAAATAAAATGGGTAAATAGTTGTAGGATGAAGGAGCCGGGCTGTTCAAGTCCATTTGCAACTGAGAATTTCCTGCAACTTTAAACGAAAAATGTCTATTAAACTTCTGCCAAGTGTGTGGTATCCTAAATACTATCATAGCAGGATATCAAATGAATTTTGATAAAAATAAGAATTTTATTGAAATTCAAATTTGAGACACGAAGTATCTTATCTCGAAAATTTGAAAAAGATTTTTATCAATTAAAAAAAAAAAAAACGGATTCATTTGATTAATCGCTGCTATTTTATTTAATTTTAGTTCAGTTGATAGTATCGGTTATTATCCTTATACCGAAAATTGTCTTTTTCAACGAGGGGACAAAATATAAATACAATGGCAAAATGCCGAAGAAAAATAAGATGTATACACGTATACAAGTAAAAAATGTAAAAAAAATGTAAAAAAAAAGAAAAAAAAAAGAAAGAATATAGAGGAAAAAGATGTTGCAAATGCACCCCAGTTAGGCTCAACAGGATCGGTGAGTAAAGCAAAACCTGCAAGTTATTAACTACAAAAACCAACATAATGCACTTCACAAAAAATTGTTCAATTCAGATATCGTAACTTGATGAAATAATTTCTTTGTTATTTGAATAATATAAGTATGATAAATTTATTAAGAATCTAAGTTTATCTTGCTTCGATGTTAACGTAATTAATAAGATAAAATCTTATCAATAGTTTAATAATAGAAGATGATGTACGGTATAAGGTATACTAATGTTGTGTATAATATGTGCCAGGTAATATGTGATATCATGAAATGCATTAATGAAGAAAGAAAAGAAAAAAAAAAAACCTAATTAATATTAACAATAAACAATTCACAGCTTACAGTCTGAACGAAGCTTGAACTTCACAAAAGCTTTATACTTAGTATAGTTATTATTATTATTATAGGAACTTAATTAATTAGACTGAATAAATAAATAAATAGCTAAGGCGAATTGATATTAGTTATTTAAATGATAAAATATAAATAAAATATAAATAAAATGTAAAACATTCACATGTCGCGACGGCACATTGCTGTTGATAAAACTCATAAATGTTTATTTGTAATTAGCATTTGATTATTTATTCATTAAATAAAAGAAATAAAATGAAAATATCATGTTTAACAAGCGACATACCGATTAGTACCCAAAACAATGAACGTATGAATGCCCCAAAAAAGAAAGAAAGAAAAAAAAACAGATAACAATGATGAATAATCAACGTACACATAATGCTATTATATTAATATTTTGCCCTCTCATTCAGTTGTGAAAAAATGCTCATACCGAACATTTCATTCATTCATTAGGATGTCATTGCGCTGTGTAACAACAATTAAGGTATTTTTTTTGTTTTTTATTATATTTTTTTGTTAGTCCTACAAAAAAAGTGGCTGCTGGGTATAATTAAAGAATTAAATTCAAAAATTGAATAATCATCAAGTTATAAATACAAAACGCTCCACTCTACAATATCGTTCGTCTTGATACTCACTGTAGTCAGGTCGGGCACAAAATCCTGAAAATACCCAACTATTTATTCAGAATTTTATTACACGCCTACTTGGTTTTCTTACTTCTAAGAAAAACAATATATATAAACAATTAGCTGATAAATAATGTACTAATTCTATCTGCAAATTTGTTTTCTCATTATTCTGCGGATTATCATTATATATTTGCAAGTCATCATTATATTTACAATAAATAATATATTCTCTTTTAGACATGTGAAATGCAAGAGAAGACGAGTTTTACAGATAAAATAAAATGATACTGTTTCATTAAAGCAATTGTGATTACGAGAGCTGAAATTCTTTAATTCCCATTTAGAATCGGGACATCATACATACTGCAACTGGCTTTCTCGATAGATATTACATATCGAGTAGTTCATTCTTGATAACCCTAAGGTTGTTATTGAATGATACTACCGACGAAGTTTAAGACGAATATCTGTTGACGTAAATTTTCAGTAAAATTCTTAATAAACGAACGCTTCCAATTTTCCTGTTTAATAATTATAAATATTTACGTGTTCTGGATTTCTTTGCAGTTATGATAAAGGCTGAATAATACATGTCGACACTGAACTGCTGATCACAAGTCCTTGCTTCATTATTTTTTCTTTTTTTTTTTTCACTACGATAAGACAAATATCAAATGACATGTGCTTAGCGAGCAGAATAATATAAGAAACTCAGCACTAGCGTATGACAACAGCCTGCAAAATACGTTTAAATTAATTTACTTTCAGTACTATCCCTCAATGATTTTATACCTTATACTTATATTTTCGCTCGCATAGTCGTCACAAATAATATTCTTTACCATGAATGTCTTTACGAGTAATGAGTATGTGTATATAATGTGTTCTTTAATAAATTCCAACATAGTTTTACTCATACTAATTGAAACCTAGATCAAATTTATAGGCACTGGAAATGATTTCAATATCAAAGAACACATTGTTCATGTTAAAGCAGCCCAATTCCATCCACCTGCAAGCTTCTTTTGCTCAACTTGATTCAAGGCATTCCAACATTAGGTTCATTATTTAATAATAAAAAAAAAAAAAGTAATATCCCATAAAAGAATAAGCCTGTTTGAACAAGTGAATAAACGAATCACAGATACAGGTCTCTTAGCTTATAATTATACCAAAGCTGTACGCATTCTTTAGTCCACCCAAATAGTTAAACAAATATTTATGTAAGGTGTAAATTTAAAAAAATATGGATGAAATAATAGATGAGATTGTACGTATAAATGATATTGTGAATCCTTTGATCGGTATGAGAAATATTCTAAGATTGAATATATATGTTTTTCTTCGTATGACTTTTCCCAAAGAAGCTATGAATTTTTTTCGATATTTAAAATAATAAGTGTAAAGCCGAAGCGATGTTTACTTGATAAATGAGCAAATATTTGTATCCCCAAATGATCACAGTTCATTCTCCCATAAACACTGGCAAAGCTACAAAAAAATGAAATCAGCAGTAAGGACGCTGCTGTAAGTTACCCTGAACTTCCACTCGTTCGACTTCATGATGAAGCGAGTCTTAGTGGAGTCTGACTTGTCCCCACCATCACCACCCTGCGAAGACACCACACAAAACAATTTACATCTCGTCTAGAAGAATTCATTCCTTTTCAAGAATCGATGGCTTTTTCATTATTATATTGGTGTGCTTTAACAATTCAATAATCTCTATTATATTACAATCTAACTTCATCCCTCGACTCTTTATTCACAATGATGTAAAGAAAGAAAGAAGAAAAAAAGAAAAAAAAATTTCAATATTACGCGATAACATTATTTGCTTTTAAATTTAAATATTTAAAATATACATGATCGTTACCCAACGTTAATAAGCATAATTATTCTGTGAACTGTATTATATCTGTTCGATACTTTCACTCCCAGGCAATTTGAATAAACTTTCAAGTCGGTCCAGCCGAATTCTTTATCACATCAGTACAGAATGAAAATAAATGTTTTGTGCTCGGTCAGGTCAGCAGGGTTTAGGAATTTTACTTTTTTTTGTTTTTTTGTTTAATTGGTCTTTCTAATAGTGTGCATGGGAGTAAAAGTGTTCATTATCTTAAACATGGATCAAGTTAGTGAAAAATTGTACTATAAATCTAATAACAATGGATAGTGGTAACTAATCAGGTATAATCAGGCCAAAATTACTCTTCAGGAACGACGATGAGTTTGTTAGATAAATTTTCTAGCATTAGATAAATTCTTTTCTAATTATTTCAAAGTTTTATTAAATTGAAAACTTACAACTCGCTACTTTATACGATGTTTACCTAAACGTATTCACAAACGAATATATATATATTATCAAGTAAAATGGTCATCTAATAATCAATTAATAACAAGCATTGGATAATATGAACCAAGGAATACTATGCAAGTTATATTCATAAAAATACACTCAGATACAGGCAGGTGTAGTAAAATTATATAATAAAAGTAGTGCAGTCTAACATAAAAAAAAAAAAAGGAAAAAAAAGAGGATAATTTCACACAGTATGTAGGAAGCTACAGAGGTGTTTGTATAGTTGTATAAAATTGTAAGTGTGTATCACGAGGCTCGTTGCTTGTTCAAACTCTGTCTTAGAAATTTGGCCTTCAATTTAAGAGTGATTTTAGAGCGGGAAAATAAGAATGTGAAACTACCGTTTGAGCTGAATAGAAATATTGTCATCAATTTGCTTGCGTAGCCGCTTGCTGTGATAAAATTATGTACGCTGAGAATTTTGATTATGTATATATGGTGCTGAGTACAAGATTAAACGAATTGACCCATGTTTTCTTCTTCTTTTGAAAATTTTTTTTATTTATTTACTGATTAATTTTTTTTTTTTTACTCAAACGCGTATTTATAATTTTATGTATGTGAAAATAATGTTTGAAATTAAATTTATTAAATTAGCAACATCAAATCACACGTATATGTGCATATCGTTGTAATAGTTAATAACAATAATAGTATTAAATTTTCATACAAACATAAAGTAACGTAACATTTGATAAAAGATATTGAATTTCAATCGTACGCCGATAATAATTGTATATTTATCTTTAAGGATAAATATTTGATGCAAATTTCATTTAATTTATAAATATCTAACACTTTACACGCAATATTACCATCGCCAGTTATCTCACATGTGTTTTACAACGTTTGATAAAAATTTATTCAATAATTTTCATTCTGATGTATCAAAAAATGTTATTAGATATTGTGATGGCAATACAATACTACAAAGACCAAAAATTATCAGTCTTTGATATCGGGAAATAATTTATGCATTGCTAAGAAAGAAAAATAAAAAATATAAAATAAAAAAATGACGATAAGAAAAGAAAGAGGAAAGAAAAGAGAAACACAAGAATAAGAAATAAGAAAAATGAAAAGAAAAGGAACGGAAACAAAGTATGAAAGAAGAGTGATAAGGCAATACTGCAACAAATCACAAATTTGAACTCTTCTAAATTTTAAGTTTCTTTGATGATGAAAAAAAATTGTATTCAAGTATCAAGTCTCTGTATTAAATAATTAATTAATCAATTAATTGGTAATCAATTCATTGAGTTGTTACAGTAGTAGCGCATAAAAAATTATTATAAAAGACACATAATTTACGTAGATATATATATCCATAATAATTGTATAATATATCTAATAAATTACATGATTATATAATATAATTAATAATTTTTGATAAAATTGGTGCTCACATCTCCTACCTTATCCTTCTTGTCCTGCCTGGCATATGGGAAGCAAGGGATGACTGCTGTTACTCGCGATGCAGAGGCAATCTTGCATGCATTTATCATAATCAACAGCTCCATCAGATTATCATTTACCTCACCGCTTCCGCTTTGAATAATGTAAACATCTTCCCCACGCACAGATTCCCCAATTTCCACGCTATGGAATTACAATACTTACTCATTATCATTATTATTTTTATTTATTAGTGTGAAAAAAAAAAACAAAAAAAAACGAATAAATGTATTTTTCGGAATACATACTATATTGTTGATTATTTTACAAAGATAAGATGTAGATGGCGTAATAGATTACATACAAACATATACAGCTATATATATATATATGTATGTAGATACAGATTTATAGGGAATGATGCTGAATATATATAGTCGAGAGTGAAGCTGGTGTAGTTTATAAAATTTAATGGTCATTATAGAGTTGATTAAAAAAGATAAGACGGTAGGTAGGTACTATGCCTTCTAATAAGTTACAAGGTCGTTGTAATAATAATGTATTAGAATCAATTCGTCGACGACGATTACGTGGATATAGATAATGTAGGATGATGTGAAATGCGAAATTTTCTACACGCGAGTGGGGTCAATAGATCGAAAATCTGAGGCTTTTATTTGAAGCATTGGAAAAAGATGTATAAAATAAAAGAAGAAAGGGAAAAAAAGATGAAGAAATTAAACACGCGGCGTTGATGCGGAGGGTGACCCGGTGCATTGTGATTGGCGCGAAGGGCTCGCGTGTCTATTGATAATAATGCCGGAATAATGAACGTCCTAATTATTGAATCAGAGGCTTTTCATCTCACATGGGTTTGGTATGGCGATAATTTTGAATCCGTTTACTTATATTAACGCTCGTTGGATATATATTGCGGTCAATGAGGATCTTAGATGAAGCCGTATAGATAATAAAATGACAATAAATGCTGGTGGAGGTCAAGTTACCATGTCTCGAGGTTGCTGAATTTTTTCGTGACAACTTTGCCGATGTCAATTCCAAGTCTGTCGACTATTCGCTGTGCCAAGTCCGGGTGCGACGTGCCGCTGAAGACCTTGATGTTCGGCATCCTGCTCCGTAGTTCACCGCCACGAGGTTTCTCTAAGTTTGCGCGTAACAAACTCTTCGCACGCACTGGTTGCGATACGGGCATTACTGAAAACGCGGGGGACCAATCAGAGCTCCCCCGGATATTATCGGACATCGATATTCCCGCCATCTTTCGGCGGGATTACGAATCGTTTATAATTATATTTCGAACGCTATTCCCCTCAAATTTCGCACTCTATAATCTGCTAGTTGTTTACTAAGATCAACTATTACGTACGCGTAATTCTCTGACGTCAAATTAAGCAATCATACACTACTTCATTCATTTTTTTTCTTTCATTTTGAACGCCGTGTAATTGTTTACACTACAAAGTCAAGCAGCTATTTATATTATAGAATATATAGAGTCTTAATCTCAGAGTGTGATCATTCGACTATTCCTTATCCTTTCCCAACCTAATTACATTCGCTGTTATTATTTCAGCGATTTAAGTCAATACTCGTATTCGCATAATGGTAATGTTCATGACTCGATTCCCGCGAACAATTTATAATTGATTTAAGTTCGGTCAGGTTGAATAGAGTCAAAAAATGATAACGATATCGAAAAAATATTGCGATTAATTCAGCGAACGATGATCTTGACGCGTTTGATATTTTCAATAAATAAATGGCACGCGATTAATGATGAAATAAAATAAGATTTGAATTAGCGCCACTTATAAAGCGCGGCGTGACTTTAGCCGGAATTTAAAGAGACAGGCAAGTGACAGTCACTTTTCCTATCAATGTGGCGCTAGCGGTGATAGAAATGACAAATTGTATGTGACCGCAAGCGGTTATTTGGGCAAAAAATACAGGTTTAAACAATAGTATATCTTAAATTAATATAGGAAATAGGAAATCGAGGCAGTAAGCGAAAACCGGCCTCGATTATTACGCCGTTAAATTATGTTAGTTTATTGAGTCGCCGGGAGTGATAGTAGGGAGACATGGCGAACATTGCGGCGCAACGAATCAAACGGGAGTTTAAAGAGGTTATAAAAAGCGAAGAGGTGAGTGAATGACCGTAAACTTATGCGTGACCGCATGTCTTTCTTAGTATTTATACGAGCGCTTTAAATCCCAGGAGATTTGACTGATTACGCAACTCGAACATCTGATATATCTAGCTACCTTATCCGCAACCACTACTTACGAGCTTAACAAATCCTCATTATTTCTGTGTTACAATTACGACGAATTATTACTTTCACTCAATCCTAAAAATTTTTCATATTCTCAAAGTCATTCTCTAAGAGTCGGTTATTCACTCCAATATAATTCCTTAAATAAAACAAGGTTCATTTTTTAATCATCAACGGTTCACCAAAGTCCAAAGACTTTGACCTCTGTCTTAGCCTCAGCGTCATTACTCATTATCTATCATATTAGTGGTCAGATTAATATTCGACAGTTTAAAAAAAAAAAAAACAATCTTGTTCCAATTTTCAAAACTCTTCTTTTTTTCTAAGAAAGATCAATCTCCATACGTACCATTTTCTTCTATTTTTGTTACCTCCATATTGAGGCGTTGCGAATGAATTAAATGAATTTTCACCCTATGTATTAGCGGATCTTTGCCGTTTCCATTTACGATACTGAGCTCATTGTCAATCGCATTTTCTCGCTACAGCTTGCCGCATTACTTGATTTCAACATTTTGTTATTTAGCAGAAATCGTTGGGGTCGAGTTGATAAACTGTTAGACTCATTCTTTATCAAACTCATAAGATTAAAGGCTACAGGGGGTCGTCAACGGTCCAACAAGATATGAAGCTGATCATTAGCAATAACACATTTATTCATTGAGCAATAATTACGATTGAATAAATTTTCCCTCATCTAAAAACGAACACGCGACAAATAACATCATCCGACTTGAGTTCAGCTATCCCAACTCTTCTTTTTTTTTTTTTCTTAAATAAAGAAAGAGATTCGAGGGGCATTTCATCATCTCTATTCTATTTTTTGTTCTTCAGTAACGATGTTTATCGTATTCGCGGGGTTCCAGTCACGCGATCGATAACGTTGTTGCGTTATTTGTTTATCAAATGTATTCCCGATATCCAAAGTTATCAACAGCGTTAAAAATTGATAGATAAATTTTCCCTATCTTACTTATATGCTCAAAGTGACAATATTTTTGACCTAATAAATTCTATCTTTGATATTTCAGGTCGCTAAATGTGCGATTAAAGTAGAACTAGTTAATGATAGCTTCACAGAATTAAAAGGCGAAATTGCGGGGCCACCAGACACTCCGTACGAAGGAGGTAACTTCGTATTAGAGATCAAAGTACCTGAAACTTATCCTTTTAATCCACCCAAAGTAAGTGACAAACGTTTCTAGCATCATTATGATCAGTACGAATCATCTATTGATTAATTTTGAACTCCTTTTCTTCATTCTAGGTCCGATTTATCACAAAAATATGGCATCCAAACATATCGTCAGTAACGGGTGCGATATGTTTGGACATATTGAAAGACCAATGGTGAGTTGCAGCCTAGTAAGAGGAGGGGAAAGCTGTTTAGAATCTTGAAATCATCAAATGATTGAATTATAACAAACTTTCTTATTAATAGGGCCGCTGCGATGACCCTGAGAACGGTTTTGTTATCGTTACAAGCCTTATTATCCGCCGCTGAGCCGGACGACCCTCAGGATGCTGTAGTTGCTAAGCAATACAAAGAGCAGCCTGAAATGTTCCGTCAGACTGCAAGACATTGGACGTCTGTGTATGCTGGTGGTATAACAATTATTGATTAACAATTATGTTGAGTTAATTTGAGACGAACGTTAATACTGTTATTAGATACTTTATAACTCACTATGTTCACATCAATGATATAATTTTTCGTCGAAATGCATTAACGATCATTTTTATTGATGATATTTCTGATGAAATTTGTGATTTTGGTTTTTTCAGGACCAGCAAAGATGCCAGATCTAGATGATAAGATAAGAAGATTGACTGATATGGGTATTGAAGAACATAATGCACGAGTGGCCTTATCCTCGTACAATTGGGACTTAGAACGTGCCACTGAACAGCTCTTCAGTTAGTGACGACTGTGTACCTTTTATGTATGATAAAACTTGCAGCTACAAATTAGTAGTAGCAACCTCTTGGAACATAATGTTTGATCAAGTAAATTCCACAGTGGTTAGAAGATACAGAAAATTAAAATGAAAAAAAAAAAACAAAGAAAAAATAATAAAAAGAAATGCAAAGAAAAAAAATTTAGCACTCGTAATGACAATATATTATTGCAATCACGAGGTAACGTTCGGAAGTGATCCCGAATTGGATTTAATTATATTAGTCGTTTATTTAACTTGTAAAATAGGCACGAGAAACAATAATTAATAAAAATAAACGTAAAATAAAATAAAAACAAAACTAATGTTCAAGTAGAAAATTCTCATAAGATATGTATCTCAAGAAGAGGGCATTACTACGGCGTATTATTAACAAATTAAATAACAAAGTTGTTACAAAATCTACAAGACCAAGTAACACATAGATACATACATACATTCATTCATTCATTCATACATTCATTCATTCGTTCATAAATAGGAATTAATATTTTATAAATCTCAAAGTTCATTTAGAAACAGTATTCATACAATTTACATCATAACGTGTATCAAAAATTCACACAGAAAAGAATTTCTCTTAATTGAATGCAGATGGATGCAAAATGATTAAAAACAAATTACTATTATTATTATTATAATTATTATTTAGTATTCGATAAGTTTTTAGCTTTAATTCGAATCCGAGCCTCACTTCTGGAGCTGCGTATCTAGTTTATTTAGAAGTAATGGTTTTACTGATGAAGTATAATCAGATGTAATATCTAATTAGTATTACACACAACACACACACACGCGAACACTACACAAAGACACACAATTTCATCTATATAATTGTTGCTAGCCAATGATAAATGAACCATATTGCTTGAATTAAATAATATGTAGTAATTTGTGATGAAATGTGTGTCCCGGATTCTATTGATAAATAAGAAACTAGGTATCACTTGACTAAATCTGAAAATGTACATTGGTAAAAATTGACAATTTATTTAGTTCTAGTACACATATGTATAAAAATTCATGCACTTTAAACTTGTATTGTTAATATTTAAATTTTGTACATTTTTGGAGTTGGATTATTTCTGTCTGTCGATTAAAAGTTCACCTGTTCATTGTTACACCTAATAATATTTGTTTCGAGAAATTAGACTCAACCTTTAAGTTTGCATATTAATTATTGTTATCATCACAAGAGCAAACCACAAAGCTTTTCAATAATATCTGAATTTAAAAAAAAAAAAAAAATTGGAAAGGACTGCACACCTAAAATGTTGTATCATTCATATGAAGCTAGAGTTAATTCAGTTCTTCTAAGTCACTGTGATCTTTCTTGAAACTCATGATTTTTATCATATTCTGAGATAAAATGATATTCGCAGGTGTGGAAGTTGCTTCCTGAACTATACACCGCGATAATAATAAGTGAATGGCTAATTATGTTGCCTAATATTTTAATTATGCATTTTAAATAATTCACACAGGCTGTGTCTGGGGTGTTGCCAGCAGGAGTTAAGGTCTAACTAATCGCAAGCTCATTCGTTAATTTTGAGAATATGGTGAAGATCTGTAAATTTAAATTTCCCAAATGAAGGAAGCCTCTGCTTTGTCCATGTTGAGAAATTTAGGATCTTATATACTACCATTTAACAAGATCAATGTACATTAATATGTCTTCAATATTAATAAAGTAATTTTTTTTCAATCATCTTCTAACAGTATCATCCACCCGCCTTTATGCTTTTAAACGTTCTACGTAATAACGTAATATCTATAGCAATTGAAAAAAAAATTCTAAAAGATTTTCTAAATACCTATTTTATAAAGGACAGTTCAATTTTTTATTCAATACAAAATACTTATTCCTATGATAACTATGGTAATCTGTATCACATTAATTGTTACAAACGCATATGAGACGAAAAAAAAAAAACAAAAAACAAAAAAAAAATGCGACATAACAAGTGTTGCGATGAAAAGTTAAAGACAGCTCGTTTGCTAATAAAGACCCGTACACCCTCCCTCTTCTTGCGCATATGAACCATCAGGCGATTAAACACATACTATTACATATAAATATAAATATAAAGTCAGAGATGATAATTAAATAACATTTATACGATTAGAAAGCTATTTCATCAATTTTGGACAAGACATAACGTGATAGTTCATAAAAAAAATGTTATTCCTGTTGAAGAAAAATTATTTATACATACAAGACAGTTCAATCACACGGCAGTTTCGCTTCTGGTATTACCTAATCTTAACTTAATCAATTATTTTTTAATTTTTTTTTAATTGGATTGTATCATTTCATTATACCTAATACTAAAATATTTAAATCAATAGATAGAAATGGTCGATAAACTCTCTCGACATTTACCAAATTATTTCTAATTATTGCATTTCATAGAAAAATCTGGAATCATAATACCTAGTTCCTCAATTCCAAGTCTAGATCCGCATTCACTCAGTTACCATACTTATACGCTCTGAGTTTTTTCTCGGATAGAGTAGCTAGGAACAAATCATTGCTTTTTGTGTTAAAAGCGCAGAAATCTATCACCGGATCTGATACTGGAAGATTATAAACTTGTCTACCGGTCGATATGCTCCATATCGGTATAGAACTGGTAGCTTCTTGGTGCGCGGCAACAAGCGTATCATTTTCAGTTCTAATCTGACAAGGTCTAGAGAGTAATTTCTGCGAATTACCACCTTGAAATGAGTGAACTACATTACAAATTATTCCCCCTTCGTTACTTTTCTCAATTGTACAAACTCTGTGCCTGGCTTGAGGGTGCCTAGCGTTTGGTCTGGAGGATATAACGGCATGTTTGCTTTCAGAATCGTAACAAACTGACACAAAAGGACCCTCAAGAAACATTTGATTACCAACGTATCCCGCGTCTTTAGTTTCGTAAGCAAAACAAGTGTTTAATCGACAAGCTATGAACCCTCCGCCGGGCATTCCGCTGTTATGGGCTGGTGCTACCATAGCTAAGGAGACAACAGGCGATCTGTCTCCTGGCCCATCCATCTTATTAACCGGTCCGCTAGTTTGTCTGATGTCAAACTGAGTAACTGATCCGTTTTGAGCACCGGCCAAAAAAGTATTGTGATTATTTCCCGCCCAGCAACAGCTCCAGAGTTGTGATTCTGTCTGATAATTATGAACAACGGTGTTATTATGGATGTCCATCAGCTTAGCACATTTGTCAAAACCAACGCTGAGGAGTATTTCATTTATCGACGGGTTGAATGATACGTCTCTGATCGCCTGTGAGTGGAGAAATACGAATTGTCTTGACCTAAATTCTTTGGAATCGATTTTCTTTATTCCGTAACCAGAGAATAAAGTGTTTGTTGACTTCTGAGATATGACTAAAAGCTGGTACCACGAGTTGTAAGCCAGAACTCTACACCCTCCGTCTTTACAAATATCTATAGATCTTTCGAGGTGAAATTTTTTCGTCGAAGGCTGGGAACTGGACAATTGTAAATTCGGCGTATACTCTTTTCCCATTTGTAGCTGCTGGTTTTCCAATTCTAATATCCTCTGTTTCATACCAGACAATTGTTGGTCGAATAGCTTTTGCCTCATAGTAAATCTCGCCAGTTCCATTTCTAGTCTAGTTTTCTCCGTGCTAACTTTAGTCAATTCTTCCTTAAGTCTATCAGTTTCGCTTGTATCAACAGCCGACAATTTTCTCACATATAAAACCCGAATGTCTTTTACCGCAGCCTTGTGATTACATTGAGGACACCGACGTGCGCCCGCGTTGCACCCAGTTTGCAACCAACGTTGAATACAACTGTATCCAAAAAGGTGGCCGCAACGTAATGAACACAAACGATGTTCGCCAGAGTTGTTCCATAAGTCCATACAAATTGGACATGACTGGCCTGAGTCTTTGTCATCTTCTTCGTCCGAGCCTGGTTCCTTTCTTTTATTTGCTGCAAAGAGAGAGAAGGTCAAAATTTTCATCCTTAAGATCATGGGACTCGATTATTTCGAGATTGTGGATTTCTATTTGTAAATTGAATAGAGAGTCTAGGTTTTTTCAGTCTATGAAAAGCGACTCTCATTACGTCGTGGACAATCGCCTCATACTCAACTCCAGAGTCCTGAGGGATAATAAAACTGTGGATTCTGTTGAACCGAGTTTTCTGAATGGCGAATCAATCAGACACGATGAATTTTCTGATTTCATGAATGGCAACGGTTGATTCTTTGATAATAAATCGACTTACAACTTTCAAGAGGTTCTTCGTTATTGTCGCTCTCATTCCCCTCTACATTTCTGTCCTGTGAACCCTGCAGGTTTTCTAAATTTTCGTCGATATGTTCATTTTGAAAATTGGCAGGTTCAACAATTGGCTGTATGATCTGTTGTGCATTTTGGTCAACATTTGGTTCCCATATCAGAACGTCTCTTTGCAAAGGTTCATCGAGAGGGTTTAAATTTATGGGAACCTCTATCTCCAACACTTCCATTTCTTCTTCATCTGATCAAAGAACCCAATCATTCGCTGATATTATCGATAATAATGAATTAATAATACGTGATAAATTACGAAATAAATTACTGCGAGCGAAGCAGGGTGCGATAATATGTAGTATGTGATAAGCGAAAAATAACCGTTAATATGTATGAAGTAACTCACTGTTTTCCATTTTTAACGAATAGGTCAGACAACAGGAGGTTATACATTAAGGTTAAAATACGTGAAATAATATTGATGATGATAATGGTTGAATATTAATAGCCAAGCAATATATTATTGTCGAAAATTCATTCCGCCGTTACTGTTTTTAAATAAACATACAAGTTTTCAGTGAAAATATACAACGTTAAGTCAGTGCACAGACTTTTCGGGTTAGATCTAAACTCTCATAAAGACACATCAAGGCTCTAACGTCAAGTTGAGATAAGCCAATGACATATTATCAACAAGGTAAACGCGCTCTTTTGAATATACTATATCTTACCAGTAGATGGCAGTTGGGTAAATCTCCGGTTGAGTAGCTCGGGATCATATAGGTAGAAAAAAAATATGGCGTAACGTGATTGTTACACATGTGTCAGTGAGTTCGGTAAGTGATTATTTAACGCGTTATAATATCATGTATAAATGTGTAAATTCAATAATTGAATAGGTAATATCGCCGATGTGTTATCAGTGTCTATTAACGTTGAAGAATATACAAATATATTTTTTTTATCTTCTAAACAGTTACATAACATCGGTAATGAGTTTAATGGTACGCAAATTCTGACGTCGGGTCTTCAGCCATTTCAGATACATATAGTTTTTAATAAACACATTTTCCCTTTTTTCTCTCTCTATCTCTCTCTTTCTTTCTTTCTTTCCACATCATTAAATGTGTTAGAAACTCCGCTACTACCTTTAATATTATTTTCCTATTTTCGTTATACCGATTAAACGATATCATTCATCGAGTTATAACGACGTATGAAATTTAGCTAAACATAAATACCGGCGTCGTATCTTCTTACCAACGCGAATCTACTTTTACCTGCTGCCTTTCTTCTGGCACAGAAAACGCATTCCAATCTCCTGACTATTATGGCTTCAAATTTCATTCATCTTTTTATATATTTCTTTGCTCTATTTCTATACGTATACGTATAGACTAGAATTTATTTAATAACAAAAAAACTGACACTCATTACTCGTGTTACTTAAACGTAACCTCTTATTTTTTTTTTATTTTTTTTTAATTTTTTCATTTTTTTTTACAGGTTTCAATATTCACTAAGCATTCTGCTAGAACGTTGGTTGGATTAAATCTTTAAAATATCGCTGAGAAGGGATTAAGAGGTGAGAAAGAATCCAATTAAATTTTATAAGTAGTTAAACCCTTTAATCCATCAACTAAGTCGATGATAATCGATGAGTCGTGTTGTTTCCAAGTAGTCAAAAATAAAAAAAACAAAGAAAATAATGAATAGCAAAGCTAGTCAATGAAGAGATAGAAAAAATAAAAAATACAAAAATATTGTCAAAAGTCTGGCAACGTCGAGCGTCGCTGATCATACGAGATATGTATTTTGTCTGTATTTAATTTTAGACCAATTCTACGTTATGTAATCCTCATCTATGATGTCCTTTTTTTTCTTTTTCTTTTCTTTTCTTTTCTTTTCTCTCCCTCTTCTCTCCCTCTTTCTTATATACTGACAATGTTTAATGGCGTAAAAAAAAATATATGTATATTTATATATATGATATATATCTATTTGTTGTAGACGTATGACGTACTCATTAGATCACAAGGATGACCGTGGATTGTGAAGTAAGTATGAAAGCGCTGGCTTTCGATTGTTGGATTTCTTCTATGCTTTTTTAATTTTCTAAGTTGGATCATTCTTCAACTGATTATCTCTGCAATTCAGTATCCATGCTTGAAATTGCAGTAGATTTCAAAAGTTTTCTAAATTTGATATCGTCGATTATCTCTTTCCCAATTTTTATAGATTCTTAATTTTTCATCCTAAATTTGTGTAAATAATAGAAAATTAATATTATCGGTAAATAACGAGCCCCTATCTCAACCTGATCATCCAGAGATTAATATTTCTCATGACGTAATCCAATTTGATCAAAGTTTGATTATAGAAATGAAAAGAGAGAGAAAAAAAAAACAAATAAAAGAGTTGAAAAAAAAAATGCAAGTAAAAGCAACGCGCAACGTATACACCTATTCGTAGAGGGGGGAGAGGAGGCGGTGATCTCAGAGAAGAGAGCCATTTTCAAAGTCTTGGTTTAGATCGGCTAAATATAGCCGCAGGGTGTATAGGCTCGTGTAGTGTGCCTCGCTGTGCAGAGCAGTATCCCACTCCATCACACAGATCTCGCTGATTTTCTACCTTCACTATGGCGAGCTGCCAAATTTTGTCTGCCTGAAATCTGTTAATAAGCTCTTTTAATTAATCGTACGAATTTTTTACAATACATTATTACAATTTCTCTGATCCTGTGCGTTTCTTAGTTACATAGTCGTGTGAGTTTCGCTGTGATTTGATCAGAAATTCGATTCTTTATATACAGTGTGATAGTTCCGGCATGTTGTCCCAAGAATTTCTATATTTAAGTTGGGATTTATAATTCCGTTACGCTATTGGAAATAGTGATTTCACGCAATACATTGTACAAATTATTTAGATCGTATTATCCTCGAAGATTGCTTGCGGTGTTTAATTGATTCAGGTTTCAAACCGTCTGCAGTTTCAACAAACCGTTCTTACTCTCGCGCAAAGTACTGCTATAATTATCGCGCTAGTGAAATGCGTAGTTAAAATGCTTATTGATTTGAATCTAATATTGACCTGAGTGAATAGCCTGTTATAAAATATAATAAAAAGTTACGAAATGAATTTTAACTTGTTATTCAATAATGTGGACTAGCAATTTCTATTTTTATTTTCATATAAAAATACATGTTATAAAATTACTACGCGTAGATCACGTCTTAATATAACAAAATTGCAAATACATACAAAGATCCTAACTCACGTTTCCGAGCTCATTTCACCAAGTAACCCAGTAGCAGGTCCTGATACGAAGAACCAATATCCAGGATTAAATTCACCTTTCACTTACAGGCCATGGTGTGTGTGGCTGGAGAGGGCAGCGTGGTCTGCGTAGTTCGCGATTGTAGTTCTCGTGCCGCTCAGCCAAAGTCTCAGCTTCCAGTTCGTCCATCGACTACTGTTACTGATGTCTTCAACCATGTAGCTCATCATTATTCATATGATCCAGACAGCTTTGAGCTGGTGCTGCAAAATGCTCGTGGGGACGTGGTGAGTCTTATTATCCGATGATATCTTGTATCGCCGAGCTGCCTAATGAATGAACATCATGTCTCTATGTTTACAGATAGAATTGAATGAGGTGAAAGAAAAAACGCTAATGGATATTGGACTGGACTTTAGTAGCGACACAAGATACACGTTAGTCGTAACAGACATGGCTGGGCAACCGCCAAAGGATACGCAAGCCAATAAAGCGTTAGGGGGATCATTCATCAAGGCTCCGCTATTCAGTCCTTCAGCTGGACATTACAACCGGCCGGTTCCGCCATTCCAATCGCCGATCCAGGAGTATACTTTTAGTCAAAAAAGTCTTATAAAACCTGAGACTAGTAAGTTTTAGTTTGTTAAAATTATTTTTGGCCAAAATTTATCCTGTATTTAAATAGTTGCATTATTTATTTACTCTTTCGGATGATATCTGATTCTTATTGTGGTGTTTTATCAATAGAGCGGATGTTTCATTTCCTTGCTTCAGGGAAATAAAAGTTTATCACTGTCTGTTTCATTGAAGTGATACAAATATCATGAATTATCGACTCAAACTGCGATGAATTATTATTTGCATTTGGTAATTTTGAATTTTGATCATTCTTCTAGGACGTAGAAGGGGGCAAATTAATAATAAAGGTATCGATATTCAAATTTAGATCATTCATCACTTTGGGAAAAAACCTTCAACGCGATTGATCGCCCATCGTGTGACAATGTAGAGTTTTAACTATTCTGCAATTTTGTTATACGCGGAGAATCAGGACATCCGCTCAACCCCTGATATACAATCAATTCCAGCATGTCTTAACATCCCTAAAAATTAATCATTAAACAGGCTTTCGTTTATCGACATTCATTTAACACAGGAAACTATAATCATACAGTAAAACGCTGTTAGTAAAATACAGTAATAATCTGTAACTTTTCTTTACACAGTTATTCGTTACTGGAAAGTAAATCTATCCAACATAATATCAAAGACATGAAAACGCTACTTCAAATTCTAATTATGAGATATTGATTGAACTAATCAATGTAATTCAAACTCTTACAATCTTCCAGGCTACGTGGGTTTGGTGAACCAGGCGATGACGTGTTATCTCAACAGCCTTTTGCAGGCTCTTTATATGACCCCAGAGTTTAGGAATGCTCTGTATAATTGGGAGTACATAGATGGCTCAGAAAAAGACGAGGCCAAAAGTATCCCCTATCAATTGCAGAAGTTATTTCTAAATCTACAGGTTCGTTGCTACGATGTAAAACAAGTAATCTCTATGAATGTTCTCAGTTCGGGATATGATTTTATTCCATTATGCTGGTATTTGTGCCATCAAATTTTGGCTGTAATTAATCGGATACCTAATCCTCATGGAAATGTGACTTCTTTAAATACAGACATCAACAAAGTCTGCGGTGGAGACAACATCTTTAACAAAAAGCTTCGGTTGGGATTCGACAGAGGCATGGCAGCAGCACGATATCCAAGAACTGTGTCGAGTAATGTTTGACGCTCTTGAACAGAAATTCAAAAACACTCAACAGGCTGACCTGATTAACAGACTTTACGAAGGTATAATTTTCACCTTAACGATACAGGAATCTTTCACTGCATGTATTCATCTAACGTTGAATTTTTCCAACAGGAAAGATGATCGATTATGTAAAATGCCTGGAATGTAGTACAGAAAAGTCTAGGGAAGATACTTTCCTCGATATTCCTTTACCCGTTAGACCTTTCAGTAGCAATGTGGCTTACAACAGCGTGGTGAGAATCCTTTCTTCCTTCTCTTCAAAAATGTTTAAACTCTCGTGTTTTGAAGTAATCTATTTACTTATTATCGCCATTTTATCGTAAAGTTTAATTCTTCCTATAGGAAGAGGCATTAAGGGCGTTTGTGCAACCTGAGACGCTCGATGGAACGAATCAGTATCACTGTGACAAGTGCAATAAAAAATGTGACGCACATAAAGGGTTGAAATTCTCAAAATTTCCTTATCTTCTCACTTTACATCTGAAGCGATTTGACTTCGACTACAATACTCTGCACAGAATCAAGCTCAATGATAAGTGAGTCAAGCGAGCCGTTGTACCTGAATTGATCGTCAAATATTTCCCAAATCTAATGATTCTAAATTTTGAACAGGGTAACTTTTCCCGATGTACTAAATCTCAACTCATTTGTCGCTTCATCAACTGCTCAAGAGTCTCCGGGCGGAGAAGAGGACGCTGGAGTAGGCGTTAAGTGTGATGATAGTTCAACAACCGACAGTGGAACATTAGATGACGAATGTCCTCCTTGTGAAAACAGTATTACACACAGTAATCAATCTACGAATCACGACCAGGATGACGATGAAGGTATAAAACGAGAAAGGGAAACTGATTTTGTTGAAGAAATTGAGGAAAAATTGTACAAAACTATGTTCGAAATTTGAATTTCTTAACATTTAATAACATAATTAATAACATTGTTCAGGTATTGACGTCAGCAATGGTCCCTCGACATCAAGCTGCAGTAATCACAATCACGAGAATGAAAAGAACTTCGGAAATCGTGTAACTGATAAAGGCCCATACCAGTATGAACTCTTCTCGATAATGATTCACAGCGGTAGTGCGAGCGGGGGTCATTATTATGCATACATTAAGGATCTTATAACGCAAGAATGGTTCTGCTTCAACGATCAGAGTGTTACCAGGGTATGAAAGTTCTTTTCTCATCTCGATTGACGAAATACATAGAAAAAGCTGGCCGTTTATCATCTGTGAAATAGAAAAGGCTTTGAGTTTCTCTATTTTCATGTTTAGATAAAAATTGAATCGTTTCCAGATAACTTATGACGATATACAAAAGACGTACGGAGGTGGTCCGACGCGAGCTTATTACAGCGGAGCATACAGCAGTAGTACAAATGCTTACATGCTCATGTATAGACAGATTGATCCATCTCGTAACACTTTGCCCATGCAAGCGCAAAACTTTCCCAAACACATTCAGGTAGATTTAGAATTCGGAATATTCAATTGTACGCTTTTATGTAACTAAAACAGTTTGATATCATTCGGTTTATACCTTGCTTAGGATCTTTTGAAGAAAATGAAGGAAAGCGAAGAAAACGATAGAAAGAACAGAGAAAAACAGATGTCTATGTGCAAGCTTAAAGTCTACTGTCATCACCCGGCTGAAGGAAGATTAATAGATATAAAACTGTATTTATTGCAAGATGAAACGCTGCTAGAAACCACTGAGCAAGCTTATAGAAAATTGGGATTAGAAGGAGTAGTGAAACTGGATCAATGCCGATTAGTTAGCTACGATCATAACGAGGATTTGATAGAGCGTAGTTGGGAGGGAACAGAGCTGCTCGAACCAATTGGTGAAATTTGGCGGAATAATAATCGCTTTGATTTGTTGCTTGAGATACGCCGCAAAGATGAACAATTTGAAACGTTTCAACCTGGAGGTAAATTTGATGAGATTAAAGAGTTAAACGAACAGAATATCAATATATTGTTCAATTTTCAATAGAACTTTCATATACACAATGAATGATAAGAGTTTTTTCGATTCCAGGAGTAGCGACCAAGGTATTTGTCGTCGATATTGTTAAAGAAGAAGTTATAGATGGGCCGATAATTGTCAGAGGTTTATTAACGCAAACAGTTAAAGAGTATAAAGTCCAGTTATCAAAATTACTGAAGATCGATGCGAAGCAGATGAAATTGGTCCTTCAAAAATACCCGTCGGACAGCAGGCTTCTCGACAAAGATGATAATATGCTTCAATCTGAGGGCTTTTATGGGCCGAATAAAATATTCGTAGCCACCGCCTTGGATACCGATAACACCAAGCCTTTTCACGAGTCGAAACTTTATAAGATTATAGAAAACTTCGAGTACATTATTTCCCTGCGTGTAGTTTTACCTGATACAAGCAAAGGTGAGTAAAATTTTTCATCCTAATATACAAGATGATGAAAAAGTTTTTCGAATTTTCTGTTTTGTGAATAAAAAATTCGTTACAGAAACTTTGGACGATCTGAATATCCCATCTTTGGAAGAGAAAGCTGAAGAACAAGAAAAACCGATCACAAATGACCCGACGAAATTGGCTAACGACGAAACGCAGAAAGAAATACAATCAAAAGGCAATGAACAAACCAAAGTAAATCATGGAAATGAAGAAACACCAGCTAAAAATAATACCGTACAGTCTTCAGAGAATGAAGAATGGAATACACCTGAGCAAAGCAATAGTGAAGACAGCAGTCTCAGCGATAGTGACAGAACATTGATGGGCGATATTCCTGATCAAGAAAGCGCCAGGCCTTCTCAACTCCTCGATTCCGAACAAGTCTTCGATTATCAACCCTATAAGCCAAACATCCTTGAAAATTGGGATATTGAAGATGAATCTGATTACTATTTCAAGGCTGTTCCTCACTCAGAAGACTCACAAAAATGTTAGTGCAGACTCAGACTTTTTATAATACGTATTGTACTTTTCATTGTTAATATTTGTCTGAATTAGGCATATAATGTCAATGATTTTTTTTACAGTGCTCAGAGTACTGGTCGACAAGAGAATGCAGTTGAGTACATTGAAGAAAGACCTCGAGCCACTGGTGGGAGTTCCAGTTGAGTATTTCAAAGTCTTTAGGCACTCTTCAGACTCCGGTGAATCAGAGTGTAGCAGATTAACCGAACAGCTAAGTTGTTACCAAGATGGTGAGAGGCTCAGTCTGAAATTAGGACGCGCATTACGCAGTGGAGAGTTCAAAGTAAAGCTGTTCCAGCTGCTTATTCATTCCACTGAGGTTTGTTCTTATTTATACATATAAGAAAAAAAAAAAGCACGATTTTATCACGTTTTTAAACTAAAACTGTTCCTGCTTTCTTTTACAGCATTTCAAATTTTTATGCGATTGGATAGTATCGAAGGAGATGACCGTAGGCCAAGCGAAGAAGGAAATTTTAGCCGAAATAAAGAGAAAATACGACATTGATATACCCTATGAAAAATGCAGATTGAGGAGAAAGAATTACAAGACCGCATCGAAGGTGTTTTTGGACGAAGAAAAGTTTGAAGATTTGCGTTTATACACGCAATGCGAATTGATTGTACAAGAATTACCCGACAAGGAGACAGTCAAGGATTACGACCAAGTTGTACTATTTGTCAGGAAGTGGTCACCTTCTCAAATGCAGCTTGCTCCTCTCGAGGAGATCACTATGAACGGAAAGTCCATTGACGAACTAAAAGAAAAGGTGATAAGATAATATAAAATTTCAAGATACAGTAATAAAATACTAAACGAATATCATAATCTTATTTCAGTTATCTTCGATATCAGACATACCAGAACAATACGTAGAGATAGCAAAAGGCAGGAATTCATTTCCTTGCGATATATCCGTACTTCAAGTGCAGAGTGACCTGAATTGGAACCATCAAGCAACAACCATTCATGCTTGGCCATTGAATCTTGAGGATGGTTCGGTTCTTTATTTCAGGTATATTCGATGATCATTTTATAGTTTTATCAATATTAATCAATTGCTAAAAAATTATGATCCTTTATAATAATTATAATTTTGATTTTTCTTACAGAGATAGTAGAGAAGAAGCTAAGCAGATGACTGCGGACGAGTTCAAGGAGATAGCGAGTAAAGAGAATTCACGTTTGATGTCACTTACGTCAACTTCAAGCTATAGTCCGCGACGAGAAAGAGCGCTTAAAATTTATTTGGATACCAAATGATCCCCTAACTCTATTCGCTGTTAAGTATGCGCAGCATTAAACTAGATAACAAACGTGTTTGATAAGAATAACGTATTTTTGGTGCCCAGTTTAAGCACGATGTCTAGAGTCCGTTCAGTAGCTACCAAGGCCTGGAAAAATATGAACAAAAAAAAGCGAAACAAACAATAAAAATAAAATATTAAAGATAAAATATAGAAAATAATGTGAAATGTTCAACCCTTCCAGTCTGGAAATTGATTTGATATTAAAATCGTTAAATCAATACAATAATTATACTACAGCTTGGTATTTTGCATTTGTTATATAGACCATCATCGAGAAAGTTGTGCCGTACTAAAAGGGTTGATCTAATGATAAGTTTTCTTTTTTTCTCGTTGTTGGATCTTGGAACGGACTAAATGTATAAATATGCCTACCATATTGATGCAATCAATTCAATTTAATGAGTCAAAAAAATGCAAGACAAAAAAAAAAAAAAATAAGAATACAATAAAATACAATAAAAATGAAAAAATACAAAAAAAAATACAAAAAAACAAAAAAAACAATAAAAATTATAAAATATAATAAGTAATGTATCGATGCTGGTTTGGAAAGTTCTTTACGGTGATGAGCTATTAGTGAAAATGTTTTCTAATCTTTCATCTATCATTATTATAACTTTATATAAAAAAAAAAAAAAAAAGAAAAAGATAAAAAAAAAAATCCCCCCCCCCCCAGCCCCCTTACAAGTGATCATGTTTCAGATACCCACAATTGTTGTTAGTTATCGTTTATATTTATTACGTGTTTGTTGCTCTGACAGTAAATCCTAGTTCAGGTGATTATATATTTTTATTATATGATCCCAAATACCGATCCAAATTTATTCCTAATTACCTACCTACACTATTTCCAATTTCTTCCTTTTACTTACTCGATTATTTTCAGAGCTCTTTTAATTGTCAGAGTTTCGTTTAGCCCACGCAGATTAAATATACATAAATATCATTATAAATCTTAATTATAAATTATTATTATTATTATTATTATTAATATCAATATCATGTTGTTTGTTGTCTTTTTTTTTCTCTTTTTTTTATTTATTTTTTCTCCATTATTTCTTTTATCAAATTTATATACACACACATAATATATGTATATATTTTAATATAATTTCATTGAAAGAAGATGAAGAATAAGAAGAAGAAGAAAGAAGAACAAAAACACAAAAAAAAACTAAAAAAAACTAAAAAAATTAGATAAATCAAAATTAATTTTCAACTACATACATATATTTATATCCGCCCTCGTATTCACGTACAAATTACTACTACATACAGTGAGGCATGAGTATAGACAATATAATAATACAATTTGTTTGTGTGCGATCACCAAAAGACGAAATACCTACTTTCCTATAGGATCTTTGGTTCTTTATAGGGTAATATATAATAACTGTAAATATTAAATGGAATAAGTAAGCCCATATATAAGTATACCTTGTATTAATCATGGTTTGATATTATGGTATATAGGTATATAGCTTATGATTAACGGTAATACTGTTTCCAAAATAATTTATTATCTACAATTTGCCTTCATCTCTCCGTGTAATGTACAAAATTGAAAGAAAAAAGAAAAAAAGAAAAAAAAAAGAAGAAAAAGAAGAAAAAAAAAAAAGAACAGAATTTAAATTGATGTAACATGATCGTTACAATATATTATACAGCTCTCTGAATCCCTATACCATTGTAAATGTATTAAATATGTGATTCTCGGAATAGAGAGAGAGAGAGAGAAAAAAATAATAATAATATGTATACAATATATAGATGAAAAATGAAAAATGAAAAAAAAAAAAAAATATCTGGAAAGGACAGGCAAATTAATGGTAATATCTTCGATCGCTTTATTAATGGATAAAAATAATGGCTTGATCATATGAAATAGGCTTAAGATTTGGTTCTTCATCATTTGCAAGCTCACTTCTTATTATACTAATCAGATAAGATTATTTAATTAATTAATTAATTAATTGATCAGTGTTTTCGATAGTTGGGTAATTGGTAACCAGAGGAAGACCTTACTTATATATATCATTATGAAATTTATATACCTATGCGCATTATCGTCCATACGATTAAGAATTGTTATTACATACCTACATCTTTATTTTTTCTTCTCATTTTCTTTTCTTTCATTTCACCATCAGCGATCAAAATTTCTTTATGTATCATACACCGTATAGATCTGAGATGAATTATATTTATAGTTATATCAACATTCAATGGAATACTGATGGGAGTGGTTGAATTATAGTTCTCTTACAATATTATACTTAGAGCGTGTGTTTAACGTTACAAAAAATTTTTTTCTTATTTTCTTTTTTCTTTTTTCTTTTTATAACAACACAAATACGAATGCCTAGGCTCGATTCCATATTATTATGGTTTTGAATTGTCAGCCTCTAATGAATTAAATAAATACAGTATATGAAATTTATTTATTTTAACTTTTTTTTCTCGCATAATAATCATAAATTCACGGATTCACGGATAATATAGCTGTATCAGGGAAGTTTGTGTTTTTTTTTTCTTTTTTTTTTTACTAACAGAAAATTCATCCGAGCTCCTATACCTACGCACAATAACGTGCCTATGAATTTTTTTTTCTCTTTTAAATAGAATCAATTAGTTAAATTCACATTATCGATCCGTGTAGTTATATGTACATAATATATAGTATACAGACATACTATATATATATATATATACTTGATTCAATTATTACGAACTACTTTTTTAATTTTTATTTACTTACCTGCGTTTCTGCATCTAGAAGATATAATTATTTTTTGTTTTCAAATTATTATGCCAATTGAATGATCAGAACCAGAACATATTATAAAAAACTAGTAGAATTCCAGGGTGGAGTTTCTCAGATATTACATCAGTTTTTGCATAACGTATATGAATCATGATATCTGATAATTATTCGGGAAATGCAATAAGTTATGCCAAGCATTCGATTTCTGAATTTTTTATGATCGATATCGTATATGGCTTATATCATCCGTATAATATGTTCTTCAATTATGGAAGAGATTTAATTTAGTTTAAAGAATTTGGAAAAATAATTGTGAATTATCACTTCGGAATCTTACGATATTAGAATATAAATATTTCCAAATATCTATATATGAAAATAAATAATATATTCTAATTTCTAACACAGAGCAATAAAAAGTTCAAAATTAAAGGCTATATACGTATATATAAATGCGAGAGCTTATATATATATATTTAGATGAACCAGTCCGCATATTTTCTAAAATATTGAGAAAAAAATCATTTACCTGGTTTAGCTTGGATGAAAAAACCAAAACGAAAAAACCAAAAAAAAAAGAACAAAATAAAAACAGAATTTTGTTTTTATTAATGCTTATTTTATACCTGTATGTATTTTTTTTTCGTTCCTCTGGCTAGCAGCGGTGAAGAATTTTCGTTCCTCTACTTCGAAACCGATTTATATTTTCTTTTCTTTTATCAAATTTTAATTAGCGTTTACAAACCGCTTGAATAAATTGTATAAAAAAAAGAAAAAAAAAAAAACAAGATTGCGTTGTGCTATCCAAATATTTATTGTGACTGATTAAAGAAAAATAATAATGAAACTTAGACGAATGCAGTTTTATTATGTATGGCATATTATACCTATGTGTGTAATTTATATAGTTTGATTAACGATTTATGCAATCCCATTATCAGTGCCGTTGGTTGAAAAAAAATAAAAAATAAAAATATAATAAAAGACACTAAACTTTTTACCACAGCGAAATAACTTTCACTAATTTGATAACAAGAGTTGATTTGGCTTATTAAGGGTTTTGATGCGTTTGCTGGAAAAGAATGTAATGCATAATATAATCTCACACTATTTAGTGCAAAATTAGGTTTTTTTTCTTTTTTTCTTTATTGTTTCACGGTAATTTTTTAATAGAAAAAAAAAGATTGAAAAAAAAAAAAATTCTAATGAGAGAATACTATATAATATCTGTTGCTGCGTCAGTTGCAACATGACTTTTTGTCAACAGGTCGTTGTACACAATAGTATGTTTCTATATTACATATGTGCGCTGATAAGATGATCTCTATACCTGCCTACTTATCTATGTTATGTACATATAATTAAATCACATATTTTTACAGTTGGACATCTATGTACAATATGGAATGTTCGTAAATGAATTATTTATGAATACAATGAACCGTGTCATGCGCCAGGTGGGATACATATATAATATATATATACATTATTATATATGCCGTATAGTAGTTGAACACTTTTCAAACAAGTTAAACTAGGGCGTTGTTATAAGATGCTCTCATAATAATGTACAAACTGTATATTCAAAAATATATAATATAATATACCTACTATACTATATATTATACGTATATAGTATATAATTGAATAATAAATGTTCAGTAAGAAAAGTATTTCGGGAGCAGGACACCATTCGTTTTATAATATCAAATTTACGTATTCTAGTATACATACGTTACGTGTGAAAATAGTAAAAAAAAAAAACATTCATCTCTCTACGATTTACTATTAAATTTTTCTTTAGATATTTACAATAATTTTACTCATTTACATAATCATTTTATATACTAAGAAAAAAAAAAAGAACTATGTTATAATTGTTACACAACGTCACACCACACATAATACACATATGGCTGGCTATAATACGTGTATCTATAGGAAACAGTCATGCGTACAGCTTGTAAGGCTTTTGCAAATAACTTTAGGGCCATTCTCATTCAGTCAGCCTTATTTAACGTTAAAACTTCGAGTCTAGAACGTGATGAATATATGTGAAAGAAAGACGTTATAGGTATGTGGTACCGTAGTACGGATTGTATTGTATACCTTATAATGTCATTTTCTTTATCAATTCACTTATATAATCTCGACAATGTTGATTTCCCGCTTTTTAGTTAAAGGAAATCACAATTGTGCTTCCGGAAATGTTTTAGGTCGATGATTGCAATTCATACAATATATTGCTATATTCTAATCTTGCAAATAGCCACCTAAATAAATCCGGCGTTTTGGGATCTATAGATCGGATTTTTAAATTTCATAAAAATTCCCACCTACAGAACGCGTCGATTCTTACAGTACGATTATTTATTCAGAATGAAAATTGATCATTCCTGTCTGAAATATATCAGGGTCTTTTTTTTTCGGGCCTTCGATACAATACTTGGAATATACATTTTTACGAGTGAATTTACGTCGTAAAAATCGACGTTTATATTACAAATGGCAAGAAAACAGCTCATAGAAATAAAAATTGATAACTAATAGTGCGATTATCATTTGTAGAAGTGTAAAGAGTGAATCATGCGCGCCTCTCCACGCGTGTAATACTATTCCAAGTGGAGACAGCGCGTGGATGTCAGACGAACATCGGTTCAGTGATTATATTATCGATTGAAATTCAAAGCAGTTGTTTAAATCTGAATATTTTTGAATAATTTATTTTAAAATCGAGATTTGATCGATTGCGTAAATATATCTCCGAATACTGATAACAGCTTATGGGTGTATAAAAAGCGATGCGGGATTATGAAAATAATTGAAGGGAAAGAGACGGGGCAATACACCGCGACGCACCGCGTCGTTCGCGTTGTGGGCGCGTCTCTCCCCCTCGATTCGGCTTTTGGTTTACTTTAGAGTTTAGCTTTAGCTTTCTTCAGCCGCGTCTATACCTGGGCAGCGGTGAATCGTATGTGTTCACTGTTCCGCGCCCGAGCGCAGACCCTCGCGTGCATGTGTTCATATAGGTAAATACATACACACGATGTTTCGAGGGGCTGCGGAGACGTAGGGAGGTGGAGGAAAGGGACAGGGACAGGGACAGGGTCGCCAACACATATCTCGATATCTCTTGGTTCGATCTCTCAGCCGGCCGCCCGTATATTTACATGTATAATTTATATACCCTACCGCGAACACAGTCCAGGCGAGGCTCTCCGGTCTCTTCCTTTTCTACTGCAACTTTTGTACCTATATACCTTTTCCTCTCTAAGGGCACATCCTACTTTGAAATTTTTAACAAGGCCACCACTTTGGGGCTATATCTCTACCCGCCCCCTCGACACGGGTATCTTATTTTCGTCTTCTTTTTATCCCATGAGGACTAGAAGTTCCGTCAATGTTCATCCGCGAAATGATAAAAATGAAATTTTCGGAAAATACGATCATAGGTATACACGCTGATCTTCATTGACCAATTAGCCGAGGTTGAAATCTTCAATTATTCTAAAAGCGTTGATCATCGCCTTTGAATCGCGCGAAATATTTAACGCACTTGCAGCGGAGTAACAGATAATGACAAAAGTCGTAATTGAGTTAAGATTAAGAGAATCCTCGATTACAATGGATGCTGCATGTATCACATATACCTACGTATATTGTGTATAGAAATAAGCGGTGGTTTTGTCGCGGGTTGGTTTGATCTTGTTGGTTGCGTTCAAGACACGAGCAGCGGCGCGGAACTTTTCATTTTTTTGGCAAAAAATAACGCGGCATGCTTATAAGCCTGGGCTGTTGCATTGTGGTCATATGCTTTTGCTTCGCTTTGCTTTACTTTACTTTACTTTAGTTTCCTTTGCTTTACGTACTTCGTTCGTGCTACAGTATATATAGCAAGCTAAGGAAGTCACAGCGAAGGGCCACTCGAGTTTCATGCACCGGTTTACCGGATAGTATAGCTGCAAACGAGCAATTAATTATTGCGTATACAGGAACGGTAACTCGATATAAATAAAGCAACGAAACTAGTACACCTTCTCCCTGCACGCATTGTGCGTCTTTACCAAAGTGAATTTCTTCGCTCTTCCTCGCCCCTTTATGTCACCCTAATAAATTAAGTTACCCCGCAGCACTACCACCAGCTACTTTATACGTATAAGTATACATATACATATATACGCTTAAATACCTTTTCGTTTAAATTATTTATACGAAGAGGTATATTTTAAAGAGACGTAAAGTAACTAGGTAGTGTACTTAATTTTAAGTTAGAAAAATTTCAGCCCCTTCGGGCTTTGACTTCCGGTCTGCAATTGCAATATACGATTTGCAATCTTAAACACAAGGTCCAGTGAAATATGCGGCTAAGGTTGATATAGAATGAATACGAAAACTGCACCTGCAGTTCGTAAAATAACTTAATTTACCGAGTGGATATGGGAGGTTGGTGAGACGGGGAGGCAGATGATAGCTATATAGAAATGGTACGCGGAACTCTGGCTTCTGAGTATAAAAATAGATGCGTAGATCAGATTACGGATCATAGATTGAGCGAGAAAGTATAAAGTAAGGATAAAAGTAGGCCGTGACTATATTGAGGATCGCGTGACTGTTCTCATTTCTTGTTAATATACAGTAATTATCGCACGATTAAGGTGTACACCTAATGTTTAAAAGTTAGAAATTAATTTTTCCTTCGATTTTACGCTTTTCAATTTTAATATAGCAATACGGTGTGTAGTATAATAGCATGTTTCCCATTCTATAATTAAAAATTCGGTTTTATATCAAATCCCTATAATCTGATACTCGAATTTAATAATTATATGTATAGAAATTGTATGCATATGGTATTTTCATCGAAAGTTTATGAGTTTTCTGAAAAATCAGTCAAGCATATTTCATAGCTCCTAGAATCGCGATGATTAGAGATTTTCGGTAACAGATGAGTCTGTCGAAAATTTCACACATCATAAGAGTTAGTTATCTTGAAACTTCAAAGGGCGATATGTAGAGATGTAAAGTATGCCAAACTCTGTAATCTCTCGCGGTATTATCCGTCCAACTTTGATCTATGTTAAAAAAAATGGTCTTTTTTCTAAATCCCGAGATCGCGATCTTTCCCTATATATAATCCGACGGTACTGTAGTTTCGTTGATAGCTGCCAACCTGTACGTGGGGGCAGCTTCGACGGCCTGTTGACCCGTGTGAATATTCGTCGTCGAAGTAACGGCCTGCGTTTGTTGATTCGCTGAATTTGAGCTAAGATCACTGTAATATGCGCTACTTGGTGCACTACTCAGCGTTGGGCCATCAGGTTCAGCGTCACTTCCGGTATAGGCGGTATTTTGGTACGAGGGATGATCGGGGGCTCGAGCACCCTGGTGTTGAAGTTGACTTGGTGACCTGGGTGTGGCCGGACCATTTTCGTACATTTCATAGTCAGGCTCCTGTAACCTGATCAAAAATAAAAAAAGAACATTGTGTTCATTGAATTCCGCCAAAAACAATACCGCGATGCAGAGAGTATAATTACGATCAAATAACGCGAAAGAACTCGGTTCGCGATCAGGATGATCGAGCTAATTGACTCTGGCAGCACGTTGGTGCGGAAGCAAAAACCCCCCCGTTTTTTTTTGTTTTTTTTTTGTTCACCGACGTCAGCACGGAGCTGGAATCATATAATTGCTTCTGGTGCGGTTCGATGTTGGTGATTTTTTGTAACTATGTCATTGCCTGTCGCGTGGCAGAATTACTCCTTGTTAAAGTTAGTGACTCGATTTTTCGGGCTCAAAATAATACCTAGGTTCGCCCGATCGTTGCACAACGTGATCAAAGCACCTCGCTGTGTATAAGGTAGGTATACATGTAAAAACTTTTTATTGACTATAAAAAATGTTGAAACATCTTCTGATGTCATTTAATCGTAGTTCTGTTATCAATCTATCGAATTACGCAGAACCAGGATAGCGGATACCCCTGGAGCCGCGGTATGTAACGATTAAATACTAAGTGTAGATCGTTTGGATTACATAAACCAAAAGTATCAACCCTTGTCCGAACCCTCGACGACTTACCTCTGACTGTGTCTCGTCCTGTGTCCGTCTCTTCTAGGAGATCTGTCACTGCCGTCTCCACCAGCTCCATAGTGTCGATGTAACCTGGCCGCATCGAGTTCGTGATACTCGTCATCATGGCCAGCGGATGTAGTCCCGTAGGTAGAGCTGCCTCGCATTTGTAGCTGAAGATCACTGGCGTAACTTGCTGCTTGTGAGTCTAATTCGGCGTACAAAGCCTCGTCGGTTTGCATATGTGTGTAATGATTTTCAACTGGTAAATTCATTGCTCGCCTATGCTGGGGCAGGGACAGGGGCGTCGCGACGCCACCTGGGGCGCCGCCACCTCGACGAGATCCCAACCACGACCACACGTTGTGACCTGAAAGGATGTCCCCATGAGATTCGATTGTTATGCATAAACACACAGTACGTATGTACATCGAGGACGTACAGTGGCTAGAATCAACCACTTGTTGCAGGGCCGTTCAACTCGACGCCATGGGAGTAAATTCGTATATGAAATATCACTACATGGAGAAGAACAGCATTGCTGCATTTTTGTTACTTACAAATCAAGCTCTGATGTTATTTCCATTGAATTTTCATCAAACCGAAGGAAGAAGATGAACAAATATAATCAATTACCTGGACTAGGAGTAACGTCATGATATGGAGGTAGTTTGTCGAGTTCTAGAGGTGGTCTTTCGGGGATTACTGCGACCCCGCCAACCCCTGGGCCACTTCCAGCTCCGCCAACTCCTCCGCCAACTCCTGGTGGTCCAGATTCCTGGGTCGAAGGATCTTCGACGTTTGTACCACAGCAGCTTCCTATCAGACAAAAAAATTGATCGGTATAATATTAAGGGATGGTAATTGATAATCTGTTTGAATTCGAGGGGTAGGCGATAAAGATGTATTGTAACACAGGGCCGCAGGGGTGGTTTATAAATCCAGTCACCGCAGCTGGAGAGATTATAGAACTCAAGGTATAAGTGGGGATTCCCTGGTTTATGTTATGACGAGGGTAAATCGGTACCTAATTCCCTAGCTCAATCAAGCTCAATCCATTGTACTATTCCAGCAGCTGAAAATGAGCGAAGCGTTTATTCCACACATTGTGCTTAGCGCACGAGTCAATTCTGCTATATATCTATGTATACCCCAGTTTAGCCCATAATATACAGAAATGCATGGTACATGTACCAGGATTTGAAACTCATCCTGAATCCTGAATCGTACACCCAATTGTGTGCATATCATGGACCAGGTGTACGGGTCGGTCCAGCAATGATCAAGATCAATGGACGTGCGTAAGACTTATGGCATATGCATATAAAAATATGTACCCATGGTACCTATACTGCACGCACACGTATCACGGTATTACGTATGTGTATCTATATACGTATGGATATATCATATAGTGAGAAAGGGCAGCTTCGGGTATTATGAGAGTAAAGAGCCGTACATGAAAAGCTTATTTTCTGTGGAGTCCCCGCAGCCCTGCCAACCGCATTGTGCCCTCGTCATCGGAGCATCGTGCGTCCAGGTCTGAGTCCGGGAGATCAGAGGGACCGCCGTACTAGACGCGGTGTAAAAAAAAGGGGATTATGGGAATCTGATGGTTCCGGGGATCACCCCTGCAGGCGTAGGTAGGTATATACACATTTATATGTATATATACCTATATTTCTATACATATACAGAACCAGCGAGGAAAAAAAAAAGAAAAAAAAGAATCTTTCTCAATCCAAGCTGCTCTTGGTTCCCTTCGGATGCTGCTGGTTGGTATTTTTCTCTCGCTGATCACTTTTTGAATTCGAATTAACATTATTTTTCTTTTATTTGACAAACAATCGGCATAGACAGCGGTCGTACCTACTCGTTCTATTGCGTCTATACAACAGTTAGGTAGTTACATACATACATATGGAAGAGATGGAATATCTATGCTTTCACAAACTGAAGAAGAGATTATAGATCTCTGCAGCGTTTCATTCCGAGCCGTCACACCTCTCACGTATTCTCTCATTCTCGCATCTTCTCGCTTATGGGTATATATAATATACATGAGCAGTAGGTAGGTAGTAAGTTTTAGGTCAGATTTACGCAACAAATAATTTGAATATTAATTCCTGAAGAGCCGCTTGGTCACCGGGGGTCGAGAATCAGAATTGAAACGTTCCTCCACGATACCACGAATGAGATGAAGCAACCTGGTACTCGGTGCACCGTCGACAATTCTGGACCAGCGGGAGACGCCGGAGGACCGGATGGATCATCTGATACCAGGCCTCCGTTCCAAAGGCCTTATTCAGTCCTGTCTTTCTGTCCGTCTTTCTGTCCGTTTATTCGTCCCTATATCCATTCGTGAGTCGGAGAGAATGTCACTGACAGTTCAGCAGCTGATTTTAGATATCTTGTGGGCTATGGAGCGCGTGGTAAGCGGATTACCTGACTCGCAAGAGTCGACAGTTACTGCCGGACTGCGATCTATTCCACTCTTCTAACTGCCCTATCATCTAACAACGTTCTACGGTCCAGATGAGATCGACCACCGCTAAGGACATCCTCGACTTGTCGTCATTCACTCCTTTCCTGCGATATTCTAAATGCAAGCATACCTATGTGTGATAAGGGACTTTCATACGAGCAAGTTCGATGCCATATTTCATGGTGGTTTGAAAACGGCACATGATGATTTTAAAACGATGATTGAAGGGTCGAAGCGTTTAGGAAAAGGCTTCTTATGGAATTATTAAACCGTGTGTATTCGAGAGCATAACACACGTCTATGCACGATACATACGTGTACTGAGAAACCTTACAATATATCCGTTCAAGAACTACTCGCCAATGAACCGAAGGATCTTAAATTTAGCGAGAAGAGATAGTATTAGGTGCGCAAGGGCTTCGCGACATTTGATGCAGGGGTGAGAAACTGCAGCGAGTGACCAAGCCGACGCGATTTGTGATCCTTTGTCTTATGAAATGCGTCGAAAATCTCACGCAATATTTCACCGGAATGAAAAATCTGAGAAATCTTTATACGGCTATAGAAACCCGTCACTATAAGCTACGCCATCCGGAGTAGGGGAACACTGACAAATGTATATCTAAATGAAGTTTCCGGATACAATTAAGTGCTACGAGTATAAGAGGCGACGAAGGATACGTGTATCGGACCACCGGAGATGTCGTGGTGTTCCCGAGGGCGCGACCGATGAGGGAAAAGGAAGATGAAGAGGAAGAGGAAAAGGAAGAGGAAAAGGAAAATAAGTGGGTGTACAGTGAACGGTATCGTGGGGGAGACCGGAGAACCTGGACTCAAAGGCTCTGTGAGTGTCGAGTAATTAATTCGGGTGACCCGGTGGTGTCAGTTGGATCGATGCTATCGCTCTCACGCGGGTGATTTTAAATCAGAAAGTTAATTAGAAGCGACTGTCTGTCTCTTGTGTCGTGGTCTCGTTGTCGGAGTCCCTGCAGCAGGCCCTGCAAGAGCCTGCAAGTTTAACACTACCTGGACCGGGTTCTGGTCGTGCTACTAAGACCCCCATTCCTGTCGGGATCATCAGGAGCCCAAGACCCCCAAGACCTCTTTAATTACGCGAACTAATTAAATCTCGATGGATGTTGACTTGGCGTGAATAAAATTATCGTATCTGAATATATACATGACGTCACGATTTTGCGATTCATTTAAATTCAATAAGGGCTGCGGATACATCCGAGTGCCCGGAAATTTTTTCCCCCCCATTTTATATATTTGCCGAGGTAATAATTTACGCGGAAGTTAGGTAACTAACTACGTAGCCGGTGTATGTATATCAACGGAGAGGGTTAACCGGATAGAGGAGAGGGTATATATCGGCGAAGGGAAGGCGTTGCAATTAATCTTTTCGTTGGACGATGACGCGCGATACACCCTTGATTTTATCTCATTTGGTGTACCTAACTAAGGAGTTCGATCGCAAGATCTTCAGGACCGATAGAATCGGAAAGCCCTGCGGCATAATACTGCGCGGTATTAAGTTCCCGGAAGAGAAACGTACACGAACGGTAGGGCAGAACAAACTGCTGTCGATCCAACCTTCGTAATTAGTTTTCGCGAAACTTCTACCTCCTACCGATTACTTCGCACATTGTACAGATCGCAGTGATACGCCCCAATCTCGTCTCAAAGGGCTGATAGAATTTCTTTTTATTTATTTTGTTCTTTTTTCTTTTTTCTCTGACTGCAGGTAATCGAAAAACGAACTAATAGAATACCACCGAATTTCATTCCCTGCAGTTTCGATCATTTCCTATTTTTTTTATTTTCTTTTATTATTATCTTCGCACTTTCTGTATCTGTATGAGTATAAGAATGGGAAAATAAAGATTAGATAAAAAAACAAAAATATAAAAAAAATTACGCCACAGAAATACCTACACGCGATATCTGTCTACCAATTTAGATTAATATCGTCGACCCACACTTTCTCAGGTAAGGTTTTCAGAGTGATCCCATCACGACCGAGATCTGAACGTAGCTAGAATAACAATTGGGATAGGAGTCGGGCTTAGAATTCACTTGACACGAAAAATCCAAACATCCAAACAATCGTCATATCATTTTGAAATTTTTGAATCCAGAATGAAAGAAAAAAAAAAGGAATGAAAAAGCGATATTTAAATTGTCAATGGAGGTAGCCACCGCGATAGAGATAATTGGAGCGATGGGGCCCAATTTCCGAAGTTTTGGGGCCCAGTGGGGGCCCGTTCAGGTCCCAGTGGGAGCTCCGGGTAATTGGGATCGGGCCCTCGGATGCACGTACATATATAGTCGTATATGTACCCAGGGGACGTTAATTCGATGTAATTGGGGGCGCCGCGCCGTGCCGGCAGCAACGAACCTAGAGTCTGAAACCGAGTCGAGCGAGCATAGGATATCTAAGCCGGTTTGTATCGGGTACTTTTCTTCTAACCTGGGGTGCAACAGTTGGGATTCTCCACAAGCAACTTACGAGAGCAGGTAGTCTCACCTGGCATTCGGATGCCTATATCTATAAGCTACACATATACAAATACTTTACTTTTGTTACAGGACTGCATCCTATGCTGCAGGAACTGGTTCCTCTCTTAAAGCAGTCTGCATGGATTATAATCTATGTGCATGCACACATGCGTACACACATACATCGTTTATTAGATTCTTGCATGTCAATTGTCTTCAGCCACTCACGCAATGAGATCATACATATTATACTTTCCGAATTCGAGAACGACATTTTTATCTACAAGTGTATGTTTTCAGTTTATTTCAATACCAATTGATCTATAATTACCTCTGCCTGTTGCACTCTTCATTCTGTAACAAAGAGAATAGAAAAATAAATCGATTAGAATAAAAATGGGAGAAAACCGATCGGACGAAACAGTGAGATTTTGTATTTAACGAAAAGGGATTATGGAGGTGGGATCGTTCGAGATCGAGTCACCGATTACCCCACGGTTGCAGTTGTCGGTCTGACAATGAATGAGATTTTTTTTTTCAACCATAGTGGAAATCGGGTTTCTATACGGTTCTTTTTACCTCATATGAGTGGAAAAAACCTCTCGGCCGTGTATATATATCATAGCGAGGAAATATATAGAAGGGTAATGAATCTCTACCCTAAGATTGTAAAAAGGTGATATGAATCGAATCGAACCGTTGAGCGGTGTGTTTGTCTTAATAAGAAATGGTTAAATTCTCGAGTGCCTTTTACCCCGTATCAACTATTCTGTCCAATGGCTAACCGTATAATGTGCGATCTGATTGTACGCCCTGCTTTCTATACTTCTTTCTTGTTTTCCTGTCACAGATCGATTCGTCCCGGTTCGATCTAGTTAGCTTCTACAAAACCTGATCATCGATTAAGAGACTCCGACATGTAATCGAGTAGGTGATTTTTTACCGCACGTAGAACACGTTGATACCCTCCACCTTCGTGTATGGGAGATGCAAATCGATCGCAAATATTAACCGTTCAATTACGTACCTACACTTCAAGAATGTATGAAATATATATGAACGTGATTTATATGTGCGAATAGATATCGACGACGATCTTATCTTTTGCCTTTTCGAATCGTCGGTGCGATGGTATAGTGTCAAAGTGAGCCCGTATAGCCGGAATAAAAATGCTTGCACGAATGAGAAATAATCGAAGTTGTTACCGCAGGTATTTCGTAGTTTTTTAGTTACCCGACTCAAATCGATTTCAGTTTTTCTTAAGCGGGATGGCACACCGGTCAACTAGCTCCATTGTCCGAACTCAGGTTAGAGAATTCTGGCTAAGACTGGTCAAGCATGTAGCCAGAACTACCTTTTGGTTTAGTGGTTGTTCCGCTTCGAGGCATCGCAACTAGACGCTTTTCGGAGCTTGTATATATATACACACGCGGTTAATCGGACTATACGTAAAACCACCTGGACATCGACTATGTATATCTGTATGTGGTATATAACTTACTCCCCGATCGTTACGGTTTTTAAATAAATACATAAGATCCGTGGATGTACCAACCTTCGACAGTGCAGAAGAGTGACCATCACTACTGCGCCAATGCCAGCCGATACCAAGGAAACGATTACAAGCGTCAAGACCCATCCAAGTTCGCCTGGTGCTTCTGTAAAGATGAAGATAAAAGTGAAGATAAAGATAAGAATGAAAATGAAATATGCGAATGTTATTTATCTAGTGATTCTCGGCTCTGACTCATGAATATAATCGCATTGCTTAGGTCAGCTAGTAGGTCGTAGAGAATTTTCTAATTGTATAGGTGGTTAGATATAAGAATTTGTGCGCAATAATTAGCGATGTGGATATAAAACGCGCTGCAGGGATGCTGGAAGTTTATCACTGCAGTCAGCGAGCACTGACGGTATCTCGCAGTTCCTGGCATATACCACATAGCGAGTATAAGACGGATTAAGGAATCTGAAATGTTTTTTCCTTTCCTTCTTTTTCTTTTCTCTTATTCGCAAAAGATTGGTGGTGGGTATAGTAGTAGCATAAAGGCGGAAGTTTAATTAGGGTCCTAAACCACTCGCGCTGCAGTTGATCGTTATACGGGTATAGATATTAATTGGTATTTAGTATCACCTTCTATTTGCATTCGAGAATAAATATCTTATACCATCTCTTCCTGCTGCAGGTAGGTAGTGTTTTATTATTTCCTTAGATCGTTTCGTTAGTTAGTAGATATATCTACTAGACAGTTGTCTTTAATTAATTATCATTTCTCACCGCGAGAACGTTCACCATGTATGTTACCTATACGCCTATACCCACACCTATACCTAAACCTAAATCCTAACACTAATATAGGTCGAGGTCGACCCAGGTCTGTGCTGTGAAATAGAAAATTGATTTCTTTGATCACTATTTATGCACTCAATGTTAATAAATTATCATTTTACGTTGAAAGAACTGTCCACGGTCTGTGTTGTTACTTTTTCTTTTTTCTTGAAAAAAAAAAAACGAGTACAGGCCCGTATTTCTTCTGCACCCACGGGTGACTTCGATCTAATAGAAACCCGAAACCTATCCAGGATACAATTGACATAAGTCGAGAATGGGGGCGAGGAAGGAACTAGAAACTAGAAACATAAAGTAACCGAGAAATAAAATCCGAAAATAGAAGAACGTAGGTACCTACATGCCTACTATACGTAGGTATATCGATAAAGGTGCCTATCATCTCTGGGGGAGGATTGGACTTAGGAATGAAGTAAAAAGAGTGATGCCAAGGCGGAGAGAAACGCTCGACTAATTAGTTGCCTAAAGTTGGGACTATTAAGCCGGTAGGCAGGAGCTATTAGGCAGAAGCCAGCTAATAGCTCGATATTTTATTTATAAGCAACGGTATCTTGGAGCGTTCTTCTCGGTACATACATAAGAAACTCTGGGACTCCCTATAGGGACGAGGCTGTATAGGAAAAATGAAACAAAATCAAAGAAGTGAAATAGAAAAAAAAAGAAGAAAAAAAGAAAAAAACCAAAGAAAAGACCAAACTGATCGCTGTACCTATGGTAGGTATGCACCATACACATACGTGCACACGTCTGATGGATAGAAACAAAATACTATACCATACATCAGCGATTGGGCTACGTGTTGTAACTGCAGTCGATGGATGGGGAAGTGCTTGGTTCTCAGTCTCCTACCGAACTCACAGCTCCTAACTCTTCTAGTATATATTATGGCAACGACGAGCTTTATTTTACATCTCATGATGATGATGATCGTTATTATTATTATTATTATTCTTGTCGTTGTTGTTCTTCTTGTTGTTCGACTCTTGTTATGATTATAGAGGTGATGAAAAAAAGAAAAAAAAAAAAAATCAAGTTAACACGCCGACACGTAAGTTTGAATTAAGAGCTACAGCCCTATGCGCTTGTCCGTTCGATACGTCTGGCGATACGATGAGTTAAAGGATTATGAGTGAGATGCATCATAGACCGATCTATGAGCTCTTATATAGTTTTACGGGAACGAAATATCTTCGAAATTCTCTGCGTCTGTTGCAGCGTTTTATCAATTTTCAAATATACCTACTTTGATACAATTTTTCCTCGTAATAATTACGATAGCGTTATCAATAAAGCATATTATTTAATTGATTAAAAAATTATTGATACATTGAAGCATGGAATCGTTAAACACCGCGAGGTGTTCACCTCAAGGCTAGAAATATATATATAGTATATATATGGGGAAAAATTCTTGACCGCTTCGTATACCTATTCCTGGGGATCAGGATGGCCCCTGGAGCTGCGGCCAGTGGAAGATGATTACAAGTTGCGAGCGGCGATGAACAACCACCTCACGTGGGCTTTGAGAAATAACTAGTGGATATCGAGATGATCAGCTTCGCCTACACTCTATATGGTCAAGTAAAGAGTAGGCATACATATATCTACACTCATATACGTATATATGGTATATGTTGGAATATCGCACCTCCTTTTTGAAAGAAGAGAGAGAGAGAGAGAGAGATTCAAAAAATAGAGAAACTGATTGAGAGAAAAGAAAAGAAAAGAAAAGGAGGGAAAAAGGATCCTCCATCTCTTCGGCGAGGGAGTCTTATAGGCTCATAGTGGCCCCCCGTTGTCTGGACAAATGGTCCCGCAGTGATCGGGCCCCATATCGGAAACTCTGACTCTGTTATTCGGATCGGAGGTAATCACGACGCGTATAATTGGGGCTCAGAAATGAATGATGTAAATGGCGATTTATTTCGAAGATAAAATAAAAAGTACGATATAAGATGAGAGCGTTTTAAATATTGGTGAGATCCTCGGTCAATTAATCCCGTGTTAAATCAACATACTTTAAGAGATCTCAGCATTCTGAAGCGCGAGATTATAATGATAAACTCGGGAGTGATTTGTCCTCTAAAGTTGAATAATCACCGACTGAATTCCCGCGGGTTAATACCTCGAAACGGCAAATTGGTGGTCGATACTTCCTGGGATCAGTGGGTGAATAAATTAGCCATTAAAAATAATTTATCCTCAGCGAAAGCCGAGAATCTAAAACCGCACGATCCCCGCGCTATATAGAGAGTATAATTGAGCCATCTCGGAGCAAATATGTGGTTTAGCCGCTGACACCATCGGGGAAATATTATTACCCTTTATATCAAGAACTCGACGAAAACCATGGGTGAGTATACCGCGGAGATTCGAGCCTCTCAAATGACAGGGGGCCCGATTTAATTAGAGGAAACGCGAGCCAGTCAACTTACCTTGTGCGGTGGTGACCAGCACGGGTCGACTGCACGTTTGGTATAATATATTATGGTCAGCCAATTTATAAATTCAAACAACGATTGACATCAGGTTGGTTCGATCTCTACGCAGATTAAAGACGCCAGTTTAGTAGCCGATTGGTGTTAGCCGCGATATATTGGTATGCGAATTACGAACCGCGAGAGATCAATTAAACTTGAAATGGGAAAAAAAACTGATTCCATATTACACGCCGAGAGCTGTTAAGTTTTATCTAATTGACTATTGAGACAGGATGGTAGACAAGGTTGAATACTAACATCAAGTCTTTGAATAGCTGCGTCTAAATCCGACTTTAATTGATTGGCAGGGTTTATCCGAACTCTCGAAACGATTTTTTTCTCCGATGTTTTTGAATCGTTATAACGAAGTGCAGCGTTTTTTTTTAATTTTTTTTTCACCTTGAAAAAGGTTCGCTATTTTTGTACACTCGTATAATTCCGAGTAAAGTCAAGTCGTAGATATAATTCGTGTATCGAGAGTATGAAAGCCCGCAGGATGGCGACTGGCGATTGATTGAAAGTCCTTATCAACCGCGTAGGGTTCAAATGGCAATCAGATAAAGACGTCACTCGAATAAATTGATTGTCGTTTCTCACCTCGTGATTTGCACTTGCGAGAACGATGTTGAGAAGCGGTCAAAGGGCGATTGAGCATGATTTTTATTCAACCGGTAATTCCACGCGGGGTATAGGATTGGCGGATTGACGCATCGTAGATCGAGCCCGGGACATGAGATTACGTATGTCGCGCGGGATTTATGTTCTCCAAAGGAATGTTATGACCGCGGTAATTAACGCGTTATGACTTATGAAAAGACAGAGAATAGTCTTGTTGCTTCATATGCCCGAACAATACGGTTGTGTGTTAAAGGCGCCGTTTTAAGAACCGCGGAGGGGCGCCCCCCTGACCCTTTCGGCATCTTCAGCAGCTCCGAGCCCTTGGAGAATCGTAAAAAGCAAATAAAAGTGATTTGACGTGCGTTTGTTTGCGTTCAAGAGGGCACCCTTCACCCTTCGTCTGACCACTCGAAACAACGGGGCCTTGTACATCATCCGGCTCCGAAAGGGCCCGGATGACGGGCAGGTCGAAATGCCTACCTCCGTCTCTCCTCCATTGAGCAACTGAATAAGAAGTGAAGGAGACCTCTTCTGCCCTCTCTGTGCACTTTTTTTCTTCTCCTCTTTCCTATATCCAACGTTAACGTTGATAAGGTTCGAAACTGGTCGTAAAAAGACGCAAGATTCTTCATATTTCGAGGGCTTCTAGTGCCTATCTAATTCCGGTCGTGAGATAGAAGCCTCATTCACCGCGGGAATTGAAATCCGAATGTATCATCGCTATCATAATTCACTATATCTGAGGTAATTAATGGTCATGAATAGATAAAAAGGCGATTAAATCTCTTAATCGTTCTTTTGGGGCCTCGAGATCCGCCGATAGGTACTGCCTATTGCCTCGTTATGTAGAACGGTATAGGATGCTCGATTTTATTTTACAACCGAGAAAATGGGCCGCTTAAGAGACCCGATGTAATCTCTTGATCAAATGGAAGAAGAAATAACGCAGTAATATACCTGTATAAGCCATCTTAATGAAAATATTTTTCAGGCAGTTAGCTACTTCCCGCATGAGAGGAAAAAAAAACCTCTGTGTTAAAATGTAGCCACATATGTTTCAGCGTTTAACGTACGTTTTCTTCATCTCTCATTTAACACACGCTTTCTCTCTCTCTCTCTCTCTCTCTCTCTGTCTCTATATACTTCAACGGATGTGGGAGACCGACGTCGACGTTGTTCTAAGGAAGAGTGAAGAGTAGGATGAGGAGTGATAGAAGTAGGGGATATGTCGGGCTGTCAATCCGGCTGTCGATGGGGCCACACCTTGGCAGAGACAGACGAACAAACCGAAGCAAGAGTAGCGCGTGTACCTTGCGTAGTAGTACCTGGATACCAGAGGAAAGAAGAGAGCAGTGCGGGTACAGATTTCCTCTACGAGGTTTATACCCATCGCCGCATCATGTCTGTCGCTGTGCTGCGTGCCACGGAGTCGAGTCAACTCGCGCCTCTCGGTCTCAGATCGGATAGAAGATATAGCGAGAAGAGCCAATCGATCACTACGTGATGGATCTGTTGCTGGTTATCATTCGTCCCCGTCATTCGTCCCTTTCTAAATTCTCATCGAACAGGATGGCACTTTTTTTTCAATAGGAAAATGTACGTCAAGTATAATCGGTACGACAACGATGCCTAATTCCTTTCACGATCATACCATTGCGGAATGAGACTTTCGATTTCGAGAATATGATTCAGCGCGTAAGATATGGGAGGGAGAATCGCTGGATAAGGTGAACGACTCAATGAACCCCATGATGATTCGGCTCACAGAACTGAAATGAAACAGCTGCAGTGATTATTGTGATGGAGAAAGGAAATGAACCACAAATTGCCACTTGGAAGTATTGCGCACGGTTCGTTGCGTGCAGCCCTGGCAGCCATTTATACAATTTTATTATGCTTTAGCGGCGTCGATCGAAACTAAACGGTCTTCCATTTCCTGCGAGGAGACATATTCTTTTTTCAGCCCGATCACAGTTCGATATCACGCCATTGCCGATCGGATCTCTCGAAACTTTTTCCCGTTTCCCAAACCCGAAATCTCGGTTAATGAGGCGCCAGGTATTTCGTGGTAAAGAATTAAGGATATGATTTAGAGGCGAAGGAACGCGGATGTTTTTCAAACCTTTCCGCGCTTCTCACGAGATAAGACGAAGCTGTAGAAGAAGGCGATGATCATCCGCCTCGGCAAGGTTCCACAGGCGACCTTTTACTGCCACAAAAGTTTAATCTTAATTACCAGAAATACCTTAGAACGTGGGTGGGTCTCAAGCTGCCTAATCACCAGTCTAAACGAGGAAAACATCTTTCCACGAACGAGTGATTTTTCACCAAATTGATAACACACTACTCGTTACGAGGAATTTGTGCTTTTCAAAAAGTCATATCTCCGACTCTTCCTCTGCTGTTCTACCGACGAAAGCTGCCTTTGAATTTTTTCGTATACAGAAGATCGGTGGAAACGCGAACGGACAAAGTTTCGGAGATCTTTTGAGTCCGAGCGGCGCGGCGCGGCGTTATGCGGTTGCTGCAGCGGCTGCCGAAGTGAAGCTGATATTATCTTCCAGGATTCTCGAAGCGTCGGTTAATCTGGTGCACGCACACGGTGACATTTGGTATTTTGGTGTTTCCTGTATAATTTCTTCAAGAGCCCTCAGTAGTCCCGGTACGCATACACTTGTGTTATCCATGAAGCGAGCGATGCGCCCGCGGACTTTAGCCGTCCACCGATGTTCTTCGTCCAGGATATATTCGGTCCTGCCAATAAATCTAGGTGAGATCGTCGCTCGGATAAAAGGCGTGGGGGTTGAAAGAAGGAGACAACGGAGAAGTCTTCGGCACCACGGTTGTACGATTTCTAAAGGAGGTTTTACCGCCGCTCTAAAACACCTCGTTACGCATTTTCGGAGCATCTTTAGACTCGGTTCTCCGACCGCGGAGAAAAAGAACAAGAAGAAGAGGACGAAGAAGAAGAAGAAGTGGAGGACAGGGGCGTTATCCCCGCGATACGATCGTCGCACTCCGTATACACGCTCTCTCCCACGTGGCATTCCTTCATTCATGGCCAGGAGCTGTTTATCACTGTAAAAGGTCGCGACACATAGGAACTTGCAGCCAGTGCAGGATGAGAGACCAGCGTCCGTATTTCTGGCCCCAAGGGGTATTCAGTCAAGCAGAGGTAAAGCGAGGGACGAAGAGGAATCTTACATACACGGGCGAGAATTGCGACTATCATTTGTCACCGAGAGAACGGTCTTTAATTTTCACCGCTTAACATTCGGTCTTTTATTTTATATCACCGCTTCGGCTGCAGCGAGATATATCTGTGCATGATCATTGGTATCCCATGATGATACACCTACGTGCATATTTATCCTTTGGACCCCTGCCGAACGTCAAACCGGAATTTACAACACTGACGGCGAAAAATGACGAGATAGTTCGTGGGGTCAATGCGAGGCCAAATCTCGGACTGGGAAGAGAAATAAAACAAGACCGATACTCGCCTCAAGAAATCTCGAGGTCTGCAGCTCAAACCGCGATCCTGAATGCGAACCAACTCCAAGTCAGGTGCAATCTAGTAATTATTCCGTCAAGTAAGGCGTTGATTACCATGTATTACGAGCACAGCCGATCTCTCCTTACATCAGGTTGAAAAAATCGGTATAGAAGTACGCCGCTGAGTTACTATAGGTACCTGCATACGACCAGGTAACCAGTAACTGATCTATTCCATCAGTAATGGCAACAGTTATAGGTATCTACCAGAGTAATTTTCTTCAGGGAAATCTAGTACCGATTTTCTACACGATTGGTAATGTTCGTGTAATGAAAGACTGTGCTAAACAGTCGTAAAAGAAAAACCAAAAGAAATCAAAAAAAAAAAAAATTCTCGGTATAGCTACTATACACTGGAGTGTAGTGCAGTTCAGTGACAGTGATAAAGATGTACGATTGGAATGATTCATGCAGTATAAGTATACGTCACGTCCATATCGCAGAGAACCCATGAAGTCCTTGAGGCAATTTCATTCTTCGCACGGCATTCAAGTTCACTGTCCGCCATTTTGTCCGTAACGACTTCTGTATTCTTGGGGTATTCATGGTAATGGCGATAATGGGCTGAATGCGAAGGAAACAGAAGGTCTGCACGTAGATACCTACATGGTTTTATGTATGGGTGAAAGAGCTGCGAGGGTTTGGTCGAGGTGCGTGCAGCTTGCACGTGGCTTTTTCCATTGGTCGAAGGTACCGGATGTGGGCCCACATGTCCGTCCTCCTCGACTGTTGTACGATGAAATTATTACTTTTAATTTACTCCTCGAAGAACGCGACTTACGATGCCCCAAGGGCCGATTTGGGGCGGCTGAAACCAACGAACCATGTTCGAGGACCAAACGGTACATTCCGAGCCCTAGTTTAACCTGGCAAGATGGCCGCTGTCCGCCCTAATATCCGTTGAAATTACTTATGGCATTAAGTTTAATCGACGCTAATGTCGTTATGTATACTTTTAACTTACGAACGAGAAAATTACTTCGGACAGGTCTAAATGCCCCTTGCCTTCCATTACGCCTAGCCTGGGTACGTAGTTCATCTCTGTAAGGAATGTGAACTATTTCTCTTCGAACTATAATAGCCATATGCATTAGGGAATGAAGAGGAAGTTGATTTTGAGAGCGATAATTTCATCATAAAAGCAGCTCAATATCGATCGGGTCATTCGGATATGTATGGTGATTTTATTTCAGTATACCTGCAGCCATACGAATTATGATTGTTCGCACAGGCATACGAAGAATGAAGAGATTAATATCACCGAAGACGTCTGGATAAGCCGAGGTAATTATTTAAATTGACGGGGTCGAGGCTCTTTTCAATCGGTGAGGTTACTATGCAGGTTCATTCCCATCGATAAAGACGTTTACATATATTATTCATGCCGCGTAAGGCGTCTTTGGAAAATTTATGCGAAATCCTGTATAACATATTTCAAAGAGCCGTGCCTAATTACTCTTTTCGATTGTGGAGAAGCCGCGTTATCTCATGCTCACATAGAAGAACGATCAAGTATGTTCTTTCCTCGAGCGACCTGCATCAATCACACAATAATTTCTGCGAAATACGAATTCCCAGCATTCGACAACGCGGTGAAATCCAAAAGAGTAAACCGACGGCTCCGGGCTCAGGACTTCACTTTCATAACTCGCTTACCTAATGTACCATCCAAGGAAAAGGCATGCCGGTCATGCCTCCATGCCCAGGAGCATAGGTCACAAGTAGTAAGTCCGTCGGTGGCTATACCCTCCTCAGGAAGATACGGAGGTCGTGGTGGCGGAGGAACGAAGGTACCAATAGCTGCCCAGAGGGAATCCATATCATTTGCTGCACCCGTGTAATAGAGGAGTTCCTCTTCAGCCACCCCGGCCCACCAATCCATATCACTTGCTCCAGGACTTACGCTGCTCGTACTGGAACTGCTACCGGCCACTGTGACCTGCAGGGAAATGGGAAAATAAAGTTACAAAATTGGACTTCGTTGTGGTTGCTCAGTTTGTCAGGCCAATTATATTCTCTGTAACAAACCACCCGGTACTAGTTTGAAAAGTTGACAGTACTCGGCGATGGATGATGAATGGAGGCATTAATAAATCATGAGACCGCATTTTGGGCTCATGACCTTTTCGACTGGGGAATATTACCTCCACATAGTAAACGTCAGCTTGAACTTTGGGACTCGGTGTGTCAGAGGCGTCGATGTATCAGCGCTGACTATTACGGTGCGGATAATAAATATTTGTTCTTTGATCTGGTATGAGAACGTGATAAGGAATTATGTGCGGTGAATTCATCATAATTGATATTTCATTAATCAAGATAATTTCAACTGGCAATGATCCGCTGGGCCTCGGTGGAGGAGGATTGTGATTAACTGCTGCAGGTATATGTTAAGTTTGAAAAAAAAAATAAGAAAAAACAAGCAAACTGTACCCACACACTATGGAGCCGGTCTTTCATCGCTGTGCTTATACCTATCCAAGGAGATTTATTTGCTGAGAGAAACGTAATATTTCATGCGTCAGAAATGAACGTAGACAGTCCTAAGCAAACAAACCTAATGGACTTACAACCAGCGTAATCCGATACTGACGTCTAGTGAAGCGGCGCTAGCAGAAACCCGAGGCGCCTAAGGGCGTCGCGACATCCAAAGAAATGGCAAATGGTGCGACAAACAATGGTGAAAAAAAGGGCGGAAAAACGGTCTCCCCGAAGTTTACAAGGGACGATATTTTCCTTTTTCTCTTCTCCCCCCATTCTTCTTCTACTTATATTCTTTGTTTCACTAGGTAAAGAGAAAAGAAATTAAAAACGACCCCGTGGATGGGTATACAAGGGCGATGATGGCGCAGAGACTGCAGGTCGATAGGCGTTGGTGATGAACTGTTGTTCGAAAGATTGTTCTAACATCTCCGACAAACAAGAAGAACACCGGTACGGGCGGTCACAAACAAACCTTCATCCTCCCGTTCAGACGCCCCTTACTCTTCACCATGTTCACGCGTTCTACGTTCTCCAGTTAGAACCATCAACCAACCGTTTGGTAAACACCCCACGTACCTACACATACCCTACACATACCTCGAGAACAGCTCACTCCGGCTCACATTAGAACTATGACGTCGCTCCTTCTACCCACCCGATAATGCACATGGGATTATCTCACGTGTTACTTCTCAGTCTCATCCAGCCCACGCTTGACCTGTGCAGACTTTTCGAAGAATTTGCAAACGTCGATGCGTTTGGTCTAAAATGGTCATTTCAACTGACCAGTAGACCCATTCGTTGGGTAAAACTCCTTTTGGAGTGAATGAATCGAGTTCGAGATATGTTTTGCCCGATAGTTTTTGGTGTGCAGTAAAATTGTAGAGTAGGCGTAGCATATCGGGCCTTGGCAGTTCTTTGAAGCGTTTTTAAGCAGAAAAGTGCCTTCGCGTGCAACTCGTCAGTTCACTGACAATGAAATGTGGTTTTTTTTCATTTACTTTTCTTGTTTCCACGCCTTCGATAGCTCCAGGTCGACGATGAGTAGCGCAAGAGAAACGAAGAAGAGGGCAAGATATACGAGGACCCGTAGCCTGCCGCACAATGGCGTCCATTGATCGGCTTAATTACCGTGATATCAGCGTAATTAAAGGTCCGTTGTGAGGGCGACTCACTTCGCCTCGCCTTTTCTTCATGGATACCAGCGGATAACCCGAGGCTTCACCTCTTCTACTATAACTCAAACCTATTTTCTATATCGCGTGGGTGTAGACACGGTGTATAGTACTTGGGTACATCTAAAGAATCAATAAACCATTAGAACGTTCGTAGAGCGCCTTCTGCCGACAAAACGAAAGAAGTTAATCTACTCATTCAGATTTTTACAGCCGCTTATCCAACCCCGTTTCAAAACAATTTCAAGTTCGAATCGCAAACGACTATCGAAAAGATTTGATAAGCGTGATCCCCTTCAGACGGTGACATTTGTAAAATAAAATTTAGCGATCAGATTTTTGTCATCTTTGCAACACGGTTTGAAATTCTTCGTGAAAGCTCAACGCGTTTTTGCACCCCTTCTCGGATCTCTGATGGATAAAATCCTCGACTATTTCGGCATCTGATCACAATCTGAGAATACCGAGATTCATACCGTCGGCTTTTCACCAGGAATAACAAAGTCGATCATCCGTGGTACAAGGTAAGTGAGTTTTTCGAGTAGGTCTTTGCTGCCCGGTTATAGTTGGGCCAGAGAAGCGGGTTTTGATTTGCAACGTCTGGAATGGCGATGGGAATAAACGAGGTGGAGTTCTGCTCGTCATTATCTCGCGCAACCCTCATTATAATTATTACGTGTTACCGTCTGGTGTTTACGATCTCTCAACCCCATATCCCATTCCCAGCACCCTTTTAGTTCGCACCGAACAGCCAGTTGTGATGTCAGTTGGCCCGGCCTAGTAGTTCAGCCGGACAAAATGTTTTTGACGCATCGCATAATAGGCGTGTATTTCACTACGACGCGCATGGATGGCATTTTTATCCCTTTATTATATTCATTGTTTATATATTCTATGGGAAAACGTTCTTGTACGTCGATCGACCGCATGCATATAACACCGTTTATTCTCAACTATACATGGAAAGACCGGACATTCTAAGCCGTTTTAGACTCTCAAATCTACATATCGTCGTCTAGAATAAGGGATCTCGATTCTCCATTACCGTACCTTGTCGTCAAGTGGTCGAAGAGAGTGTGGAGAGGCTATTATCACGTGTTTAACAATAATAATGATAAATGTTTATACATTTTTTAGTGCATTTCTTTTTTGGGTGTAAAACTTCGTTTAGCTATGAATAAATTCCGGGTTTTAAGTAAGTTCCTACATTCCTTTTTTCTTTTTAATTTCTTGTCCGTGATTCAACCGGCACCAATTACCCACACCGTGCTTCTTTTGGTCCTTCGCGCGGTTCCTGCATGGACGAGAGTTGGACTGCAGCGAGGGGGCAGATTCCGAAAGTTCCAATACGCTATTTGGCCGCAGTGTCGCTAAGACACCGATTGGAAAATATTACCCGTCGAAAATACGGCGTGTATTTGTCGGGGACCAACGAGCCTCCGCAACAATTCACCCTGCATGCAGCCGCAGTCGATGTTAAGGAAAACATAGCGAATCCGGCAAACAGAAAACACGGTACTGCAGAATACCAGGCAATAAAAAAAAGGAGAAGAAAACAGAAAAGAAAGAAAAAATAAAAGAGAAACAAAGAGTTACATTCATAATTAATGACGGTGACGAAAAATCCCGCAGCTTATAAATGTGCTAAATCTTCACTCGACTAAGGTAAAACACCTTTCGCAGAAATATTCGAGTATTAAGACCCTGAAACTCGACACATCTTCGAGGACGAGGAGAACCGCCGGTATTAATCTTGTAGAAAATATATTTCGAGGCCGAAACCTGCCGCTCCCGATCCTGCGGGACTCCCACACTATAACCACCCACTAAATTCTCCAGGGCGTTTTCAGGAGGCGGTGGACTTGACACGCGGTAGTAACGGCGGGGTAGTTCTGACCGTATAAATATTTGCAATTCTGACACATTCGGCGGCGTCGTGTCGAGGAGCCATCGTTATTCCCAAATTCCGGCACGGCGCCGACGACGCGGCCGTCGAATACCAAGCGATTCCCGGAAACGCAAGGGCCGATCGTCAATGTCGGGATCCGAGACACTAAGAGGATTCGCTTGGCGGGCTCCGGTTTGAGGAGTTGCTAAGGACGGGCCGCGGGTTTGAGGGTCTGGGCCGTATATAACGGATAATTGACAGCCGCCGAGGCCGCCGTTTGCTTTGCATGGACATCGAATTGGCGAGGACGAAGGAGGCGGACGAGGAAGCACCGGACCCGGGGCGAAACGCATCGAGAAGATGCGCGTCGACGTCGAGATATATTCGCAGGCTTGAACTCAGCTCGTATATAACCGAAGGAATTTCACCGTCAACCCCAACCCTTACGTCCTCCAGCCCCTAGACGGACGATTGTTAAAATTTGTCGGATAGAAATTTCGAGGGAATAGTAAAAGTTTTCGAGATTTTTTTAACCGTTTTCTCACGATGAGTATACACTCTGCCTTCTACTGACCCGCACAAGGAGAGTCTAGATCTTAAAAAATGACCAAAATATGACTTTGCATGTTTCCCTATAATTTTTTCGAATTGTATATTGGGGTTTAGCTCATTGTTACCGCCGGGCTACTATACCTTTTTAGATACGTTGTCATTTTCTCTGTATACCTTGCCACGCCTGCTTCCACGTGCAGCGCGGTAGAGCTTTCGAAAATTTCTTTTTTTCTTCCTGATTCGAAAACTCGTTTGAGAGCCTTGACGAATATACAATAACGAAAAATATTGACAGTATTTTGCGATTTTTTTTCAACGATCCGTTTCCCAATTGCAAATAAATCTCGGCGATAATCCCCGTTCGCGAATGGTCGCGTGTTATAAATAAATAAATATAACGAACAATGAAAGTACCTATACCATCCTCGCATAATCTCTTTGATACATCGTCCTTTGATAGGAAATAACCGCGTGAGATATGGCATATGAGAATAAAAAAGCCGTAAGAGAAGATACGAAAATTACAGGCCTACGCGATTGAGACATGAAACAGATTTTGCATATCATTAGCCTTACTGCGCTTACCGCACTATAATTTTCTCGCGAGGAGCCTACTTCGAACGAATGTATTTCCTATATTTTATTTTTTCTCCCTCTGCTCCCCAATTGATGGCTTTATTACCGAATCTATATCCCACTCGTGCGTTCTGAAATCGTGAAAGAGATGGTGACCCATCATGCAATTACCTAAAACGTCCAAACACCGATACGATCTATAGAATGACGCAAAGATCTCGTTTCTTCTATATTCCTATATGGTTCCTTTATTCTTCTGCTCCAGGTATAAAAGGCCAAAGTTTACCTATCTTCATGTTTTAGATCTTTCCCCCCGTCGTCCACCATCCAACCACTCAAGAAATTCCTAAAACACTCTTGACTCTGTTAGACAAACGGGTCCTTTTCTCATTGGTTAAATAAACTATGAGAAATGAGACGTCAAAAATGTCTCGTGGTTTTGGGTAACAGGTAAGCGATTGGGGTTACCTGTTACCTGTTGCCTGTTGCCTGTTGCCTGTTGCCTGTTGCCTGTTGCCTGTTACCTGTTACCTCGGCCACTCTGAGAACCGAAAGATCTGGGACCACCGCGACCATATACATATAGTTCATTATCATATCGCGTTTGTTTTTTGTTCGCCACTGTCAGCTACCTGCAGCCGTAGTTCCAACACGTAGACAACTAGTTCGTAGTGAGAGTCCCAAGGTCTGTCTTCTATCAGCCAAAGGACGTGTCATCCTCTTAGCTGATGCGGCGCGGTCAGTTCTTTCCGAGATTAAAATCCTGCGGTGGCAGCCTAATCTCATATAATGGCGTCACTGCCCGTCAATGGTCCAGCGCGTGTCACAATATTGTATCACGGCTGTCCATCCCGCTGGCCATACGTTACTTCGTTCGTTCATTCGTCTGTCATTCGACTACAATGTCTCGAATTAGTCAAACCGGTACTCGGAGAAAGGACTTTGTCGAAGCGGGTTCCGCTTCTGCCGGACGTGACGACACAATATACGCCCTTATTCACGTTGTTAACGCCTCATCCCTGTCGCTAGTAGAACAGTCACGAAACTTCATGTTATCCTTGGCTTAGCCGGGAGCCCATAATCACGTCTACATGATGCGCTTCTGCAGGGAGTAGTTTAGACATCGAAAGATCGGGCCCCAGAACCAACGTCTCAACTCGTCTTCGAAATGTTAGCCCAGCTCTAAGGACGACCGCACGAAGTCGGTCGGGTCGGCGAGGCCTGTGGTCTCCTCTGCGTATAATGACTCAATCCGCGATCCCCGTTCCCTCTCAGATTCTCTCTCGAAGATTACACCCTTTCCTCTTTTCCCTCTTCTCTCTTCTCTCTTCCTTCTCTTCCCCCGAGTCACCATCCTCTTTCATCACTAAGAGGAAGCGGCTCGAGCTGGAAGACTTGCGGAAGGTTCTCCGGCCTCTATCCTTTCTTCTTCTTCTTCTTCTTCTTTCGTTCACCATCTTATCCTCCTTGAGGCAACTCGCGTTCGCGTTCGCGTGACGCAGTGCTGTTTGTACCGCGAAAAAAAGATTCCCCCTTTTCACCCTGTTTCATACCATCCACGACGTGCTTCATCGGAAACTTGAACGAACAAGCTGCCGCGATGAGGTACCCTGATTATGTCTTATAATCCCTTCCGACGACAAATCTATAGAACCGCCAACTATCCACCTATATATATATATTACATACACCTTCATCCGCATGTATACCTACTCAGCTCGCTCAACTTAAATAAGTATCGATTAAGTCGATCAGCTTTACGAGGAAACTCAAAGGAGAATATACGATCTACAACATCCTATCCCTGAATTAGTCCCCTGCTTAATTGGGCTCTGGTATTAACGCACCACTTATCAGCATATAAAAGATAGAGTATAGGTGCAGTACTTTCGACTATACGATCCTAATGGCATAGAGAGAAGTGTAAGGGGTGCTTTTTCTATTATATCATGAATCATGATTATTGTTAGAAGTGACCAGTTAGTATATATCACAGGTACTTCATCGAGAACGTTCTGATTGCCAATTAGGAGCTAAGTACTTCTTGGCTATGTATAAATTGTAACTTAAACGTAAATACGGCCGGTCGTTTCTCCGATTCGGAATATATATATTCAGTAGGTAGGTAGGTACCTATATAATTCCAGCGTAAGCGCGAAGATCGTAACAATCCTCGAACGTTCAATGAGGGCTGCAGAATTACACGAAGTGAAATGTTGAGCGACTGTGAGAGACTAAGCCAACCTACTAAAGATCGTTATCATCATGTATCAGTGCAGTTAATCCGAGGACTGAAACAGCTTTTACGTGTGAGCGCTCCCCTCGATTAGGTACTGCGCTTCCGAAGGACACTTTATTTATTTCCACCCGATCTTCAGATGCATCTCCACGCCGCATCTGATCATCGTATACAATTAGGCAAGTATTTAATAGTTCCGAGGTGCAGTAATCTAAGTAGGAAAATCTAGATGATCAGATATTCAAAAATACAATAGAGGAATTTAATTAACCGTACGATAGCATAACGTACGTCATGCAGTCGATAGTACTGGGCTTCTCTCTTTGCGCTGGCTACCATACGGTGGTTATCGACAACCGCGTGTCTGTGTGGCCGCAAGAAGATGCTCGCTGCAGACGTACGTTGACAGTGACTCCTTGGTAGTGACCAAGCAGTTTTTGACCAACAATGAATAGGTTCTCTACAGCCTCCTTCCTACTTCTTCGTGGCTCACGTGGCCTGGCCCTCCTTCAGATCTCTTGAATCCTCGCGACTCACCGGCTTGGAAGGTACATCGAAGTGGTGAGACATTATACTCGACTCCTTAACTCATAAGTGTGGGTATGTATATCTGTATCTAGGCCTGGGTGTATGCGTGTAAAAGCATGATGCTGCGTTAGGTTCTCGATCGCTGGCTAGACCCTGAAGACCTTAATAAGCGTCTAGTGCGAGTGTAGCGTGACAAGGTGCGGTACTTTATGGTGTAAGTTAGTGCTGGGAAGCGATACGTCGATGGACCACTTCGAGTAGAAGCCACTTTGTGAGATTACCGTGAGATGAAGACATCTCTATACCGATCCAAACTCAACCGGGAGAGAAAAAGGTATTATTATGATTTCAATAGTCGCGGTCCGTCCGATCGATCGGCATGACCGTGAGGCCCTACTATCGATACTTCGATCGGTAGTGATTGATTCCTCGGCATTTAACCGGTTCGTCTTGCCGCGCGATATCATCATTAGCGCGTGTCATTTCAATCCCTGATACTACACTCTCTTTGAACCCATATACACCATTCATTTTATCATTCGACTACGCCCTAGGCTCGTGTGTGTTTTTCCTCATCCGTAAATCGATATTCAATTACAAAAATCAAAAAAATGAAAAAAAAAACAAAAATGGAAGAGCAGAAATCTCGTCTTCGGCATCTCGCGAGCGTCTCTACGTCCCAAAGATGTAATAATCCGGCACGCGCTTTTAACGAAGTACCGGTGGTACTGGAAAAGGAGGAGGTATATGGTCGGGGCGAGTGGCGTCGGAGGAATCCTTTGAGGTTTGCGAGCTCGCTAAAGAAGGCGTGAGAGTGACAAGGACAGGCTGTTATTTCGCCGTCGCTTCGGAGATTACACGCTGTCACCCAGGCCTTGGTTTACCAGCGCTCAACGCCCTGCCCAAGACTTTCCTTCCATTCTCGATTCTCAATCTTTGCTTTACCCGAACCCATCAGCCAGTCAGTTCATCGTCAGAGTATCAGCGTATACTGCGCATTGTATAACTTGGCTGCAGGTAAAGAGAAGCGACATTCCGACGTCTTATTCACACGATTATTATCTGCTAACTAAAAAGGAAAAAAGAAGAAAGCAAAAAAAGTTATACATGCTCAATATGTCTCATGATCTTTCAACCGTCAATCGCCTTATTCAATATAGAAGAAGCCTCGCGTCTTGTGCCACCGTCGCGTCGTCAATCACCAAATCGTCAGCAGTCACTAAACTCTATTCGTCAAACGGCACGAGTCTTGGATACGTGTATATTCACATCTGGAAGATTTATCGCTACCACTTATTCATAAAAATATTAGAAACTCGGTAGGCGCCATCTTTTACACGAATACAATTCTCTATGGGTTGGTCCTACCGCGTAGACTTACTCCGAAACAAATTGATTACGTTATGGTTCTTTCGACGCTTGCAGGTAGTAGGGAGCCATGGTATGGTCAGCTGGATCAGCAGCCACCACCTCTTTCCTCTTCAGGAAAGTCTCATATTTTTGGTAGTAAATCGCGAGGATAATAGAAGTCCGTTGGACCGTGTAGGCATCCTGGACAGTTTCATCGCGGCTCCTTTTCCTCCCTGTTTCTTTATATATACCCTCAGGTTAAATCTGTTCTTATTCACCTGCAGCCGATCGCGGGCCGTCGATTAAGCCGGACGTCGTTCACGCCACGCTTATTCGCGGCTTCTTTCGTCGCTGGTGTATAGGCACACCATAGCATAAAACGTAATTTTCGACTGACACCCCATAGTGAGGAGAGAGGCTCATTATCGCATCGTGCATTCGCTCCGTATACAAGAACAGAAATTTTAATCACATACCAGCTGGGGTCAATTGTGATAATAACTGACACGTTGTTCGTCTCAAAGACGTTAAATCTGCTTTTGCTTCATCCAGCTGAAAGATGTACTGTATACTGCGTGTTTTTTCCTATTTTTTGATAACGAGATATTGTAGCGAGAGGATCAAAGACGTTTTATTGCATCCGGGAACCCCTACAGCGTTCACAGGCTTTCAAATATCGTATAATTCATTATTCTACATCCACTAGGTGAGGTAGGTAAAATGAATAACATGACGATAAATTAACGCAAGCGTCTACATTTGGCCGAATTAAAACGGAGGCACCCCCGGCTCTTACATGTAGTAAAACAAGCAGTTTTATACGGCATAAATCACAGACCCGTTGTAATTTACAGATTTGGGTACCAGCGCTGCACATGGCATTCGGCCATTCTAAAATCTCTCACCATACAATATATCCAATATCCCATGACTATTGGATTCGAAAATCATCTGTACCAACACATCGTAGATTATACTGTAACTCTATCACAGCCACTTCTTGGTCAATTATTTTCTACATTTTTTTTCCTAACATGACCATGAGAGTAAATGTTCGCCAGGTTACGCCTAGTTGGGAGTTTTGGTAATTGTCAAAGTCCCATAACGAGTCCCGATCGCGTTAGTTCGTATAGACATCGATTCCTCATACAGCTGGGTGACAGTCCCGCATATATAGCCTATCTCAGAATCTTAACCAAATAAGCACCCCGCTGTGAACGGCCATCCGTATTTCCATATCTATACATCTCCTTGTAGGAATTATCTGTACGAACGGTACGCGACGCGTATTGCTTGTTTGTGTTAGTGCATTGCGCGCGTTGTTAGCGGCCATGTTCACTTTCAGTGTAGGTTCCCCTGTGGCCCCATGCATATACGTGCCCCCCTTCTTTTATCTTTCCCTTTCTCACTGTGCAGCACACTGTCTCGTTATAACAAACACTTTGAACAAAACAAAATCCTTCGGGGATAGCTGCTCCTCGCTCCTATTGTTTCAAACAGTTTTTATACCATGTGGGTATAGGATTTCTACCCGCGATTCAGCTAACCCACCCCCGCTTCATCAATCGCCCCTTGCAGAACACCCATATCCGCTTTCCGCGCTGTTTATTCGCAACTCCCATAATTTTCAACTCCCACGCGAGAATCCCATGGGAATAAACCGCCCCACGTATATATGCATATACGTGAAGTTGTATAATGCTAAAAGAATACTTTTATATTACGCTCACACATGTACCCAAAGAACGTGCGTACACTGCAGACTGCGTTTCCATCTAAAGGTAATACCCGAAGAACCGTAACTTTTGCGTAGGTGTCGCAGTCATTTCCAACTTCTCAAGTTTTTCCGCTGCATATCCGATACCCATTTATATATCTATGGGTATAACACGACCCACCTCTCGTCTATACCTATTCGCATAATGGGAAAACGACGCTATTGAACTGGTTGCGGACAGTAGCACCTGCAGTCTGCACTCTTCGACAACTAAACGTTTACGCAGACTTGACCAAGACTTGGGGCGACTTTAGTCCAGTAAGGTATTGTTCGGCGAAACATTGCCGATCATTTACATATACCTGATAAATTTTATCGAGTAGGTGCCGGTCGGAGAGAAAACCCAACGCTAATTAGCCGCAATTACAGATCCCGGTGCCTGCGGAGTATCTCGTAAAATTCGGTTAACGTTTTTCCGAACTCCACATCCCCGACCATTTCAGTAAGACGGTTTTTTTCACTCTCCCGGCTACGGGCTATGTTTCAATTGCATCTGACCTTGTCTTGGTTTCTTTGACCGTACGTGGAGCGAGTCGAGGAGTTGGACGAGTTGTTCCACTCCTATAGGTATAGAGTGGCATTTATCGCGCGTGGGCGGGCGAAACAAGTTTCGTTTGTTACCCTGCAGAGGTTCAATTTCAATTCAATGGGAAGCCTGGCTAGTCTGTATCACAGTAGCACCTGTGTCTGTAAGGACAGGACTTCAGCGGAGTCATTCACAGTTCGAAACTTGTAATAAATCAGAAGAGTCGACACGCAGGCAGGTATAAGGCAAACACCTATTTACGTCGTGGATCAAAAATTTCCCAGATACTTTTCCCGGGTAGAAAACAAAAAGAAAAAAGAAACACGGGGTGAACACGAGCCGATTGATAATACGGCGTATTTCTCTACACCGCAAGACAGACTACCCCATCCTAACGAGAATTTCTAGGTGGTTGAAAGACGGGCGAAGGAGTTCCGTATGACGAGACACGAACACGGAGGCGAGATGATATCTGGTCCGAAAAGGCACCGTGATAAATCTGTGCCTCATGTCAGGTGGACCAGACCTGAAATCACCGACTGAAACGCTGACCGACCAACCAGAGAAGAACTCAAGTCTTTTCCTTTGTTAGCACCGCGCAGATCCAGTAAATCAATCAAGCCATCCACTGAACCTATTCAGCTATGTGAACTTGGCCCCCCAATATTTGATATTGTGAAATTTTTCAGGTGAAAACGATTGCGCATCGTTTGCGCTTGTTTGCGCACAATTTGCTATCGTTTGCGCCACCTCAGTTTTCGAGTCAAGAGAAAATCAAATTTAGGGGGGGTAGATTCACACTGCACCCCAACTATGAATATCTCTTCGCAAGATATTCTAATTTTGGGGGGCTAGCCCAAAATTTTCTTTGCAACATAACTGAAGAAGGGTGAGGGTGTGAACGAAAGTAATCGCGGCGCAAATATGCGCAAACGAAACGCAAGCGATTGTCAAAAAAGGACCCGAAAATTTTTATTCTGGGGGCCAGCCCGAAATTTTCTTTCTGACATAACTGGAAAACGGTGAGGGCGCAAATGACAGTAATAGGGGCGCAAACGTGCGCAAACGATGAGCAAACGATGGCCAAAAAGAAAAAAAGAGATATTCAAAGTTGGGGTGCATTGTGAATCTACCCCCCCCCCCCCCCCTAAATTTGATTTTCTCTTGACTCAAAAACTGAGGCGGCGCAAACGATAGCAAATTTTGCGTAAACAAGCGCAAACGATGCGCTATCGTTTTCACCTGACAAATTTCCCAATATCAAATATTGGGGGGCCAGGTTCACATAGCTCGTTCGCGTACGGTTTGTTCGATATACGTAATAAAAGAAACAAGTATAAAATCTGTATCCGGTTATTCGTTATCGCACCGTTTTGAGTTTTAGGCTTGTTAGAGCACATGTGCATGAAGAGAAGTTGGAATGTAGTTTTCAACCCTAAATAAATTATGGATATGTTATTCACGATCGTTGAAGTCGAAGAGTAGGAAGCCGAGGGTGAGGATGGGTTCGATGTGAGGTTGAATCGTCCTAATCCTTAAAGGGAGACCGCGTTGACGAGAGTGAATGGTCTAATCCGTAAACACGTCAATGTCCGAAGTCCGAGGAGGGGTCTTCTGCAGCATTTTAAACAGCTGTAATCCCGAGGACCGGACAGGCAGCCATCATCCTTAGTTATCCTACAGGATCGCTTTGGTCACGCTCCGTCTTCGGATTTCTCAAGTACACCTGACGACCTTCAAGAAATAATAAGGATATCGCTGCAGCAGCGTAAGTTTTAGCCCGTGCGTGAGATGAAACCAGACGCCTTAGTTGCGGTCACTATGAACCAGAATGAGTTTAAAAAATGAAGAAAAAAAAAAAAAAAAAAACGAAAGAAATATCGAACACCGCTCTTTTTCTTAACACTAAACAAAATGGCCTGACCACACCGCGTTCCCTTCTTCTTCTTCGTCTTCGTCTTCTCATTCTCTTTTTGCCCCACGAAACCTGCAAGCCGCGCCATACTTTCCCCACAAATTTCGCTCTCCCGCAAGGGATCAATGATTTATTGCAAAACCTACGCCGTCGTGTATAGTCATCTTAATTGGGTACCCTAGATCAAGGGTCTCGCAAGTATAACGAGCAGCTGAACCGCATACATCATAATTATTACCTTATGTTTTAAATTTGAGGGTTCTCCGCGCTGCTTGATAAATCCTATAGACGCATGGACGGATTTAAAATCGGCTAATCGCTCGATGACTGTGAATTTGTTTAAAGACTCCCGCTGTTTTTTTTCAACGAGCGACAATTATCCGCGGTTCACATGTCCGTACAATATACAATATATACATGTATATATGAACCATAATTCGCAAGATCGAATTTTTTCTTCTTTTTTTTTGACTTTTTTGTCTTTTTCTTTCACGTGTGGTAAATAAATACGTCGACGACGTCGGCGTTCCGGGCGTCGTCGTATGGGGCGGCGGCGGCGGCGGTTCTCGGACGTGCAGACCACTACGAATGGACGAAAAAAGATTGGTGGTACTCGCGGCTCGGCTCGGGTGTAAAGGTTAATGAGCGCAGAGGCGCAACCTATTATTTGAGCCTGTTCCTTTCCTCCACCTAGTCGAACTGAGCCCAGGTTATCCTCTCCTCCTCTTACTCTTGCTTCTCCACCTCTTTTTCCCTCCGTCTCTCTTTCCCTCATCCCCCTCTCCCCCTGCTACATCCCTGACCATCCTTCCTGCTCCCTCTCTCTCGTGCTATGTTCCCCGCATCACGTCGCTGCTGGACTCCAAGTGTAAAGGAAGGGAAAGACCGATCAAGGAAGCCAATCCAGCCCAGAGTGGGGAACTGGGAGACCTTGAGCTGCCATCGAACACCAGACGTCTTCATCCTGCGATTGCCTCAAAGAGGCCATGGAGAACGCGAAGCCGGCCAAAGATTTCTGCCTACTAGAGTATGGACGCTTGAATCCACGATCTCCTCTCCACTCGCCTCCCAAAATAAGGGATGTCTGGACGTATTTGTTCGCACCAATGACCAGGGCAAGGCTTCACACCTCCGGAGACGTAATTTGTTTGCGATGATCGATCAGGAGAGGTGGAAAAGAGATTCAACATCGATAGACATTCGTTTTGGTTCTGAATAAATGACCCAAGTATTTTCCTGATGAGTTTTTTTGATTTTCTACCCATTCCTTGCCAATTTCAAACCGAAGTAAGGTAGGTATATGGTGTAGATGTGATATAATTTCAGCGAATAGGCGCGTCGACAGTGATGAAAGAGCAGGATGTTCGCAACCGATCTAGCATGTATATTCACAATAAAAACACGTGTGTTTTAACGAGGATATTTCAATTTGACGAAACAGGAACGACAGACAGGGGGGCCGATCCGTTCGGTTCGTCCGGCTTGTGCCTCGCCGACAATGACGCGGATACGATGTGGGCAATTCGGCAAACCGTATCCGTTACCCGAGGGGTGAAGCACGTGTATCGTCGATTGTACGTTGTTGCCGCTTCGGCATCGGCATTGCCCTTGGTTAAATTCACAGGGTGAATTGTTGAACAATAGCAGCAGGCGGCGGGCGGCACTGCAGAAGGGTCATCCGCGGTTGGATGTTGGTTTTTTCTGTTTTTTGTTTCCCACTTTTTTCCGTTCTTCTTTTTCGGGGTAGGACGGGGTCGCAAATCATCGACCCTTTGTTACCCTGGAGCGGATTTTTTTTCCAAGCGTGTCGGCCAGGGCGCAACGAATAGGGGTGCGATTCCACGTGGTGACGTCTCACCCAAACCATTCGTTGCCCAACACTGACACTGACACTGGACCATTATGGATTTCACCCAGCTCGGTTCTAGGTATACAATTATACCTAGGTATACCTATAATACTAGTAGGTGTAGTGGGTATCCCCTGCATATAGGTAGGTGCGATATAGACATCGACCGTTCGAATTATCCCTGATCCGCTTTTGGGCAACCGTTAAATTGGTCCTTTGCGCCCGCATCTGCTAATCCTACACTCAAATTGTCTACCTCGCTGTTAGATATACTACCTTATACTCAGCTGCGGTATAAATTCTACGAAGCTAACTCTCACTCTAGCTGTCGTTCGTGCGATGATATACCGTCGATTTTGTTTTTTCGTTTTATTTTCTCACACGATAGTCAAAAGCAAATGTGATTTCTTATTTTTTTTTTCTACTACGGAATCGGAATTCTGCATACTCAGTAACGACAGTCACACATTGCATAAAGTCGACGCAAAAGCTGCATCTCCCTATCTGTTATGGAATTCATTTTATCACCCGGGTGTCGACTTGGCGGGGGAATAATCGTGTCGTCTCGCGGTAAGGAGATATTCGACTAGGTATATCCCACTAAGGAGTTATGAACCGTAAGAAATTCATCACAGGTTACAGAGTAGGCTGCATACCATATGAATATACGATTCGAATAATCATGGATTGCAGAAATGCTCGCGTATACCTATATCTGCACTCCATGACTGGCTGCAGTGACCCGGGAAATTAAACATGGGGTTTTATTTTCCGTGAATTTTTTTTTTTTGTCTCTGTCAAGCATCATCCGTGTATGATGTACTGAAAGGGTGAGGATTTCTCGGAAACTATACCTACCTATCGCATTTTACTCCGTCAGGGAGAAAAACGAGACCTTCGCAAGTTCTCTCTGTGTGTAATTATTATCTCCCTGGCAATTGGCAGCCGGTTAATGGTTCGTATTTCGAAGAGAATTAGATATCAGTATGAGACCTTGCGATATATTTTTTTCTTCTTACTTTTGTGTTATTATAGTAGACACGAGTGCAAACTACGTACGTACAATATAACAGTATTAAATAAAGACGGTGTAGTCACCTGAGGCGAGATATGCCAGACGGCAGAGTCTCGAGAAAGACGGGACGAATAATTAAGGTCGTGGTGGCCGCGACGGCACTGGCTTAATTACAGACGAACAAACAGAAGACGGAAGAAATTGCAGTAGAATGAGAAGAAGACCGTGTCTGAAGGGCCTCTGACCGCGTACCGGGCAACTAGTTATTGACCGGTTACGTGATTGACTAATAACGATCGATCCATTTAATCTCTTTATCTTATGCTGCCAGCTCTTATATTGCCCGGTGGTAGGTAGGTAGGTAGGTAGGTACTTCTTCGAGAATTGAGACCGTCGATCTTCTTCACGCGCCGTCATATGTATTTACCTCCCATACCATACCATACCATACCACGCGGTGCAAGCGTAATTACAGAAATCAGACCAGAATAGACAAGCTCAACTATTTCACTCCGACAATTTATAAGAGGCTGAAGGCTCAGGGTTTTGGGTCAGGGTTAAATTTTGGGTTAAGACAGCGTAGTAAGGAAACCGTCCGTCGATGATGGCTTCAGCATCTCATCAAGCTTGTAATTACAGTCTCTATTCCTTCGCGTCGCTGCTGCACCCTTGCTCAAGGCAAATTCTCCTTATGGATTACTCCTGACTTCCGTATAGGCTCCCTGTTTGCGTCTATACACGGATGATTGCTTCTTCAGTCATTTACCACGGTTTAAATGACAAGGAGCTATCAGCCCATTTCTGCCATTAGTTTTAACAGCGTATCGTGTCTCTTTTGCTCCTGAAGTTCTGTATCCAACCGATACCGCGAAACTACCGGTGGTCCGATGGTTTCAAGTTCCGCGTAAAAGATAGTCAAGGAATTTCCTGGATCCATTCCTGAACGGAAGCCTATACCAGGAACATCAGCACACTACTCCTGGTCGCGTTATCTGCAAACCGACACATTCCTGTGTGGATGAAAGACTACAAGATGCGGGACCAAAACCGAGGCCGCCAAAGTAGTCGAATTCGAATCATTACCTCCTACGTTCTACATTCTACATTCTATATGGTATACGTTCTCCGCGTATACCTACACCACACACACACACATTCATCCGTACAACATATACCTGTATGGTTTCGCTTGGTTCTATTTTATCTTGTATGGTCGCAGCCTTGCTCAGCTCGAACTCTCAAACTTGGATCTGGGGGTTCGGGTGGTCCGTCTGCTCTGCTGGTGGCCCGTCGCACTTACACACTCGATCGCACATTCGATCTCGGGTCGTGGGGCCGACGGTGAGGGAGTACGTGGGGCCGAACTGAGCAAAGGCTCGACGGGGCCTCACCCGAAGGCTGAATATACGTATAGGAAGAAGGAGGATTCGAATGTCGCTGAAACTTGACTCCGTTCGATCCGTTCGATCCTTATTCCTACTTGACGTTTACTACGACTTTTCAACATCCTTTTTTTTTTCTTAAAAGGATTAAACTCGTCCTGCTTATGCTAACCAGGAAGTAAATTTCAACGGTGAATTTCACCAATGACAAGCAAGTCCCGAGAAATTTCCGAATCATTTTAATTACTAAAAGGAAAAAATAGGGTCGAATTTATTCTGCGAATGTATTCAAAGTGTCGCTTCTTCTTTTATACTTCAATTCCATAAAACTGTGTGAGGTGCACACTTGGCCGCAGGAGGTAGTATATTTTTATTTGACTGGTCAGGGAGTCAACGTTTGTCCAGTTCTGTACATATACCTACACCTGTACGTGTGTGCCTACATTAGGTACATATTTATATATTTGTTCCTCGCTCGTATATTCCCCCAACCCCTTCACACCCAGTTTTTCTTTTCGTTTATGTTTATAGACAGGTAGGTAGGTTGTACTGGCGAGGGAATCGAATCGAAGAATCGTAAAAAAAACTTTGCGGACAGGTATATGTGTAATATAATCGAGGTAGAAGCCGAGAGCGTAAACGTTGCATTAACGTAATCATTTGAAACCCCTTCGTGGCAGAAGAAAAATAAATTGGCTAATTTGAACGCAAATTTTTTGGAAACCTGTAAGGAGCCTTATTCTTTCTCGACACCCGACACACTTGACCTCGCCCATTTTGCACGCGGAATTTCTATAAGGATAGAGAAAATATATATACCTACCTACGTATATTATGTCAACGTCTTCAGGGATCCTTGAGATCTCCTCTCGATTTTAGCGTTTGACCAGTTCCTAATTTATACCATCCCATTAAAGTTACTCTTCAAATTATATAACCGCTCCTTATCCAAACCTGAAATCTTTTACTCTCATCTATAATATGGTAACGGAGATATCTTTATTAGACAACGAGCCAAGATCCATAACGGAACGCAACGGATCCCAGGAAGGGAATAATTATCCAATAATTATCGCCCCGCGTGAGTGAACGGACGAACGAACGAACGAACGAACGAGACCTGCGAGGCTATACAGCTACTCGCCGTAAATTACTCGCTCTTTAATTTCGCCAAGAAATTTATGGAAATTTTGATGCGAACCAGGAGAGAAATTAAAAGGGTAAAAAAGAGAAGAAGAAGAAGAAAAACAAAAATAAAAAATGTAAAAAAAAGAACTCGCGTGTTTAAGAACGTGTTATCGAAATGATGATTTTTTTTCCCCCCCCCTCCCGAAATATACAGAAGGGGTTTCGCGACCAAATTCGGGCATATTAATTTGAATAAAAAATTTGGCTAATCTGAATTTACGGCTCGAATATTATTACTCCAATCCTGCAGAATTCTCTAACTATTCATTTATAACAGTGCAGCCGGGTGCACCGGATAATACGGTGCAATAATGTTGTAATGTTTATGCGTCTTCGAGTTATACGTGATAAAGCGCATATACAGAGGGACTTTTACGATCATTTTACTGGCGCGCCTCAGACCCAAAACTAGAAAACGAAGTGGCTCGAAGATTCGAGGGACGAGATCCCGGGGCTCGTTAGCTGGCCGAAAATAGGGTTAAATAAAAAGCTTCTCGCCTACTAGTTTCCAGCAATCTGCATCGCGTAATAAAGGCATTAAAAAAGAAAGAAGAAGAAAAAAAGAAAAAAAATAGTTAAAGATGCTCGTTAGCGTGTCTCGCAGGACGAGAATCTCTGTCGCCGTATTTCCTCTCTTTTTATCCCTTGTTTTTTAATTACCATAAAAAAGAAGAAAAAAAAAAAAAAAAATTACGTTTTGATTTTTTCGTTTTTGTCGTCCGCGGCTTCGATCTGTTTTCTAGAAAATCGGAATGACTCAATTTTACAGGGGACGACGCGAGCCCGTACATCGAACGGATTAAAAGTAGAAGAAACCTGTCGAGCGAAGTGCAGCAGGACGACAGTCAACGGAATCATGGTTGCCCGGGAGTGGGCAGTGAGCGCAAGTAGATACGGCTGTGAAAAGGAAACGGATTATCTACGAATGAAATCTTGCCGGAGTGAACGCGGCGGTCTCTTTCATGATCGTCCTGCACTCCTCCGCGTCTACCTCTAATTCTTCCTTCTCTTATTCCCTCGTCTTCGTACTCGTATTCGTCTTTAAAGACGTCTTTCGCCTTCTTCTATTTCATCGGTTAACGATTGAGGAGATTGTTGTTGCTCTGGTTATAAGAACACTGTACGCGTCCGCGTCCGCGTCCGCGTCGCGGCGCCTTGTCACTCGGCCGTCTCTCTCACAGCTGCGCTACTTTAAAACGTCTTCATTAGACGCCTGCACTACCGATATCACCTCATCTCAAATGTACCTACATTCATAAATAACATATATTCGTTCATTACTTAATCTTATAACCGATCCTGACGATCAACGCGTCTCTCCCATAATAGAATCGATTAGCTCTTATCGCCCCGACGATAAGGTTCTTTCCTTTTTCGATTTTTCGTAATAAATTTTCTCACAAACGACAACGAATTACAAACCGGGCCAAAGCTCTAAGCTTGAATGCAGGCATCGCACTTCGAGTCGACGGTGCGTTCAACCGATTGATGGATGTAGTAATGAAACCGGAAGTGAAGTTCAATGGTCTTACGGTCTTGAATTGGGTATTGATGATATGTTTCGCGGAGATTTTGTGAGTTATAATGATGAATGAATAAATTAACTTGAAACGTCGAGTCAGCTAGTACAGTATATGAATCTGTATTTAATCAGGGGTAAATTAGTCGCTTCGCTTCAGTATATGATTATTCGCTGTTTTATGTACGCTGCGCTGCAGTAGCTGCTGCAGCGTTTAAACTGCGCTGCGGTTTATAGCGTGTGGGAATAAAGTGCAAGGCACGTAGAAAACTCGAACCGATTCACTGCAACGCGAACGCGGTTATCCACGCCGACTCTTAACGGCGGCAAGTCGTTTGCTAAAGATTCTTTGGAATCCAAGGACTCGATACGATGTACTATATATACATATAGGTATCAGAAGAACGCGCTTCTTTCCGACCGGATCTTCTGCTAGACTGTAACCAAGGACCACGCGGTACACGCAATGTGTACAAGCGCCTAATTGCTTTCCGAACTATTTGCTGCCGCGATGTATGTATGCCTACTTGCCGGGTCCTCCTTTCTTAGAGAGCAGGAGTATTTTCATCGAGGATGCAATTATCGGGTATACCATAGGTACATAATACGATCCAGGCTCGAAAGCAATTCAGGAGTCGGATGAAATATATAAGAGTACGATTTTATCATAGCCAATTTCACCGCGCACTGTGATCTCAGCTACTATTAATTAGCGGAGCGGATCCCCACATGAATTCCCTATGTATACGACTATGTATGTGAAATCAAAAAATTTATTGGGTTTTGATGTCTACGATTAAAGTTTCATGCCTCGTGAGAATAGTTGCTGCAGTTTTCTGACGATTAGATGTCGATTGTTTGATTAACAACATTCAAACCAAAATTGATGAAACAATCGATTCTAGTTTATTTCGAATGAATATGGGATTTAATCCTGAATCTTGAATTCAATTCTTGATAATCTTTCGCATGGTGCGTATGCGTTTTGAACAGAAATCTGAAGCATGATGGATATTCTGAAACCATAATCGTGCACGATTAAGGAGTACTTTCAAATTCTCTGTTTTACACTATCTAATAATTGATCACTCCTGTATTTCTGCGATTTAATATACCTGAGACTAATTTCGAATTCTGAACAAGAAAATTTATTTTTCAAGTTTCATCGGAGTACTTGCACGAATGCAAATCGATTCTCGGTTTGAGAAGATCATTGAGGATATTATGTGCAAATATATTTATGACCCAAGTGCAAGGGTTACCGATAAAATTCGGATTGAAGCGATTGAGATAATCTAATTCCATTTTCCGCGAGTATTTCGGTGTTCTGATTTTCGAGAAATTGGGAATCGGTCTGATTCCAGTTTATGTCGTTTGATTTTGTGTCCAGGACGTCTTGATAATTTCATACTCGATAAAGCTAATGACGACCCTGGCTCTCGGTCGAAATTTTGCAAGGAAATACACTTAGGTACGAGGTGTGTCCTGCTTGCAGAAGCATCAAGGGCCAGGTTACTAAATCGGCAAAAAAACCGCGGTGCGGTGTAACCGAACGTCTTGGTCAATTGACGTTCAACCCTGCGTATCGGGGGTGTCGAGTTTCACGTGCTTTCGGAATACATATATCGCTTTAAATATTTCACTTTACTTCATTTCATTCAAATTTCATTTTATTTCATTTTAACCCTTCACGTACGTCGCATGCTTCTATATGTATACATAAGGTAGAGAGGTAGGTATATCTCCGTGTTTATTCGAAGCTAATTGACTCCACATATAGCGTCTAGCTTTGGCCCGCGATAATCCCTCGGCTATAAGGCCTTGTCGACGCTAAATGATTAATTATTCCTTAACGTTGAAGCAAACTGCTCGAGGAACTTGAATACGAATACGAATACGAATACGAATACGATGCGATGCAGAGGTTTTACGTCTCTCATTTTTATTTCTCTTCATTTCCTTTTTTTTTTTTTTTTTTTTTTTTCTTTTTTCACGGGTTAAGGGTTACCGCGATTGCCACATCACTCGACGATCAACTGCACGTATATGTAACATAACGTTGACCCTGTTGCCAAAAACTACTCTCAGCTGCACTTGTTTCCAAGGAAAAAACTAGATTCCAGATTACGTGTCGCAGACTGAATCCCGATTATTCAAGTTAACTTCAGTTATTCATTTTTCACCATTCTTTCACCTTCATATCCTAATACTGTGTCACAGATAATATGACCTGTGTGAAAATATGAATTCGACGTCATGGGATGATAAAATTTTCGAAAAAGCCAACGACTTCTATCTTCAACCGATTCAATTTTAAACAATTCAAATTTTTATCGGAAAATTTCTAATAGTAGGTAAACTTAGTTGACTTTTTCGTTCCCTTCTTTGGAACATCTTCAAACAAAAAAACCAAATTATCACACAATTAAATTAGGATCGAGTTGTTCGAATCTGTGAAACCGAGATAAGTCGAATTAGACAACTTATACATTTTTTTTTTATCCTAGACCCAATTTTCAGAGGTTCAAATAGAATTTTGTAATATTGGTAAATCAGTATAATTTTACCGTCTGCATTTGAGACGCGTATAATAGGTAGGTATCTGTTGACGCGTAAATTTGTCTGTAAAAAAAAGACAAAAAAGTATCACAAATATTACCTACCTATATTATATATGCATATATTTACCTTCGCGTATATGGAGCCGCGCGAGAGAAAACTAATTATCGCGAAGCTATATCATTAAACCGTTCTCCTTTAAATCAACACAATTTATATTTCTCCCTGAAAAATATATATGCCTACGTTTCTCTCATACTGGTTTTTTTATCGCATTAGCGGCTACCATCATCGAGATTATTCCATTATCATTATCATTACTATTATCATTATTATTTTTATTATTATCATCAAATTATGCTTTCAGTTTTTCTCTTGCCTATATAGTACTTATACCAGTATACTTTGGCTCATTTCAACAAAAAGCGTCCAATTATTACATAATTTTTCTCCCAGTACGTAGGTACGGTATAATACATAGATATATCCGTCAATGATGATGATGATGATTGCTTTATAAATTTCTACAATATTTAATACCTATTCGATAGATTAGGTACCTATATATTTTTATTCACTGCATATAAAGGCAGTTAGATAAACGCGAATGACGCATATATATTGAACTCAATATCGCACAAAGCGCGATTTGGTGTCACAGTTTTCATCCTATACAGGCATATATACCTACATCGATGTATGTATATGTGTGTACCTATACCTACGTTTATGTATGACTCATTGCCAGAGAGATCGGAGTAGGTAGGTATTACACTTTTTATCACTAGAGACAGACAGACAGACAGACAGACAGACAGCAGAGGGACTGCAGAGGGACGTACTACAATGCAACGTAGAATTATTCTCCTTCCATAGTCGATTTACGGTAGCCTAACAGCTGACGATACAATGATTTGATAATTGCGTCTCAACCCTTTCGGCCCGGCCGAGATGGCAGCCAAATTTTTTCCATATTTTTTCACTGCATATTACCTACTCTTCTATTTTCACGAACCTGTACGGTTCACCACCTGTCTTTCCAAATTGCATCAGGGTATCACAAACTCATGATGATGTGAGTATAAAATTCTTTGACCACATCAAGAAATCGACGAAATTATCTAATTCAATAAGAAAAGAATTTTCCGAGATTATGCATCGTCCTTGCATACCTACGTACCTACCTACATCATGTATATACGTACATGTGGAGAAGTATAAGCTATACCTGCAGAAGCATATGGAGGCGAGTAGATTTACGAATCCGCGTGAGATTCTTTGTGACCGGCGCAGCGAGCGCGCATAATCGTGCCCCGTTTTGGGGACAAAAGCTACAGAGATTATACGAGCGTGGTTCGTGCTCTGACTGTTGAACATTTTGGAACAGCTCTTGGCGGATCAGAGGGTATAACATGAGCGTGACTTTGATGCGTCGGGGGCGTTTGCGTTTCGCATGCGAAATCAGGGTTCCTGTTTCCTATATACCTATATATATATATATATATCCTATCCGTTGGTGTCAATTTCGTACGCGAATATCATGCAATATTAATGTCTTTCGCATCTCCATCTGGGGGGGGCGTAACTATTTTTGAATTTGATTCCCTTTTTTTTTAATCTCTTTATTTCTATTTCTGTCTCTCTCTCTCTCTCTCTCTCTGAATCTCTCTTTCCTTTCTTGTTAATTAATATGACAAACGAATATCGTGAGGGAATATGGTTGAAATAAAAAATTATGAGAATATACGAGAGTGAAGAAACTCGCGATTAACGAGATACTTTCATGACTTGCGGGGGCTCGAAAAGTCTTAATCTTTCTTGGTCTGGGAATAAGAGAGGATAAATCCAAAGTCTGTTTTATAGGATAATGATCCTCGGATCTCATTTACGGTACAAATTAGTTGCAGGGAGACCCTGGTCCTTTTAATGGCCAACCTGCACGCAAAGAAGAAACTTCGGGCTTAAGGTTTAATGAAGACGGTGCGTTATGCGTGACGAACCCAACCCGCGGAGGCATCCACGCTGAATGAGAGTTAAACGAGAATTTATGCCTCTGCTCTCTCTCTCTCTCTCTCTCTGCATTATCTCTTTTTCTTTTTATCATATCTCTCACACGGTGAATAATTCGAGATATAAAATGAATATGTAAACAACAATGCGCAATCTGGCCACATATTGTGCTCCGCAGCCATATTCGAAGCTATATCTTTCATGTTATTCCGATCCTCGCTAATATACCATCGTATGATGATCATATGCAGTAGGTAGGCACTACCTACTTACGATCATAGATGTATATCTCGCCGGTGAAAAATCACACATTATAATAAGATGTATCGGTGGTAATATTAATTGGACACTGTTAGGTAGTAGGTATAATAAGATAATATTAAGTTTGTACATATTTATCATTTATCTAACTAACCGCTGCAGGACGTGGGGATTACACATGCGACTCCGAAATATATGTCGCCGCTCATCACATGATCGTTAGCTATCTAAGCTTGTAATCAGATATTACAATTACAACGAATTTCTTATTCGTTTAATAACGGAAGGGTTTAATGGGTACCTATCGCTTGAGCTGGTGACGCTGTCGTATCTACCTTGTATACCTTATACTCGTGATTCTTATCATCGAATTGAAAAATCATATGCTGGATTAATGGGGGCCAGATTTTAAGTTCTGAACGTTCAAGTCTAGATGATATTGAAACTCCGAAAGTTGGAAAATCCACAAATTTTGGTACCTACCTACCTACATTTCTCAGGATGTTGAGGGGACCAGTACAGCAACTTTTCGAGAAATGATCATAGTCCGAAATGAATTTATTTCATCACCAAAGTTCATTTCACATAAAATTATTTTTCTTTTTCCAAATCATGTGGCGTAAGGATTTTAGAGCACCGTTGGACCGATTCAGGTCATCTTGGATTCATTTTCTTCAGAAAACAAATCCTCATCATGTGAATGTAGGAATTTTGAAAAATTTCCGTTTTGGCCAAGTTATTTAAGAAATGAGTGATAATAATTTTTGCAAATTTGGCGAATTGATCATAACTTATGACATTATTTCTTATTTTAAAATCCCTACGTTCACAAGATGAGGAATGGTTCGCCGGAGAAAATGAGACGTCAAGAGATTGAATCGGACCAACGGTGTGCCAAAATCCTTACGACACATGATTTAGAAGAAGAAAAATATTTTCATGTGAAATGAACATTGGGTATGAAATAAATTGATTTCGGACTATGACAATTTCTCGAAAAGTCGCTGTACTGGTCCCCTCGAGACGAAAAATTATAGTTACATTGATCGACAACTTCATGATGTCACAAATAACTGATAGCTATATTAAGCACTGAATGATCGCACTCGTGAATTTCGATTGTTTCGGATTTTTGTAGCTTTCGGAATTTCGAATTTCACCAATCATTTCGCATGATAATTTGATTTCAGTTTTTAATTCTGACCTATGACCAGGTATACCTATATACCTACACCTGCGGTTAAATCCTATGACTATAGACATAATATACAGCTATAAGACCACCTGAGAAGTAATACGTAACACGTTTATCCGTTTATTAAAATTTTTCATCAATAAATATATAGTGGCAGGAAACTCACACTTACGTCTTCCATATCGCGGTTGCAGTTTCTCCGCGACGTGCGTTTCAGCAGTACGAGCCGCAGGTAATATCCTTAGCCAGTAGGTAGTTTTTTTTTTTTTTTTTTCACCGGCAACAAATTACGGTGCATATAATATATATAAGTACTACGAGGGGTGGTACTTCATCCGTTTTATAACCACAACTGAATTCCCTAACTGAATTCATTATTTTATTAAATATACACAAAACAGAAAATTTCAAAAATTTCAAAAATTTCAAAAATTTCAAAAATTTCAAAAATTTCAAAAATTACAAAAATTACAAAAATTTCAAATGTCTATCCTCGTTTTTTACAACAACTTTCAACGTAGAATTATACACTGTACACTTTTTACACAATCAAACAACATTAATCCATGTTATTAGTTTTATACATCGTTCGCTGCGGAGTGAAGTGTTCATTGATATTTTTCAACGTAATCCTTCCATAACGCAAACTGCACTGTAAAATTTTTGATTAACATGAAATGATGATCTTTAAACAATTATTTTTTAACACTGGATAATTCCGATAGAACATATAGATATACCTATAATATATATATATATGTACTATATACCCACGTCTATATCACGATGCGATGTTGCAGGGTTTAAATTATAATGTACATCGCTCCTCCGCGCGTTAAAGTCTCTAGTTTTCAGGAACGACGCGCGAGCGAAGTAGTAATATAGGTAAAGGTAAGACAAGGCGCGAAGATATGGACCACACAAATGTATACGGACGAAAATTATTTTACTTTAAATATACCCATAGGTACTACAGGCATTGAAATCTGTACGTCAATTTTACTATATATGTATATATGTATGTATATGTATGTATGTATGTATATAGTGGCGAAAGGGTTCAGCTACTATCCTATTATGTGAGTTTAATTAGACACGCACCACACGCGCACATTAAACTGCACTACCAAGTCGGTTAGCTCGACGCTATTTTTTTTTATATCCTTCTAGCTTATCGCGTAATCGCATGTAGCTAAGCTCGACGCTATTCTCACCGGACAGCGGCTGAAACTCCACTGAACACTCCGGTCTTCGTGAGGCAGTTTCGTCCACAACACGCGCTCCCGGTTTCTCCTTAGTTCGAACGACGTCCACCGACGCTTAAACCGGCGTCGTCGCCATTGTAACATATCAACTGCAGGCGATTTTTATTTATTTTATTTAATTTTATATATACATTATATGTATATTATGTACCTATACATACATGTATACATATATACCTATTCATATATACCCACACTCGCGATTTGCTTCTGTAATTTATATTTCCGAGATAGAGAGAAGGTTATCATTCGGTATTGATTTCGAGCTGCTACCGAGCCCGATCCGGTTACACCGATTATTATAACGTTCGGTTAGATCTAAGACTAAACATTATGTTTCTACCTTATATTATTACGCGTTATCTTATGCTCCGAGGAAATTAAGGCGAAAAAAATTGTTTAATCAAATGCGCTGAAGGTGTAAGGGAAAACAAATTCGACGCCATATTATAACGTGATACGGTTACCACCTGTCCTCGATCGTCTCCCTCGTTGGGATAGGAAATCGATTTTTTTTTTCTCTCTTTCTCTCTTATATCAACCCATAGGTATATGAGGAGCTCTCTGCTGTTTTTTAAACTGAAAACTTAGCCAGGTATAATAATTTATTCTCTATCAGAAAGAATTATTATGTAGATGTATTCTTCGGGCTTTTGGCATATAATGGCCAGAATTGTTTCTTCATTTTTGTAGAGTGCAGATATTCATCTTTCTACGTCCAGAGTCTAGGCCGAATTATTATACCTACACACAGAAAAATCTAAACCTAAATCACGATTTTATGAGCGTAATTTACGTTTTCATAAGCGTAATCTACGTTTTTAGGGAAAACGTGAATTACGCTTTGCGTTGCCGTAAAATAGGATCAAATGTCCTTCACGTACGATTTCGTAGTCGTAGAATAAGATAATTTTTGCCTTATTTCACGTTTTCTACATTATGAATTGAAAAGACGTGAAATAAGGGAAAAATTGTCTTACTCTACGAATACGAAATCCTATTTTACGGCAACGGAAAGCGTGATTCACGTTTTCCCTAAAAACGTAGATTACGCTTATGAAAACGTAAATTACGCTTATGAAATCGTGATTCAGGTTTAGATTTTTCTGTGTGTATGCACATTATAGGAGTAAAAGTGAAAATAGAAGAAACAAGGAGAGAGGGAGAGAGAAAAAAACAGAACGAATAATTATTCATCTGAGCCCGAAGCACCGGAAGTAGATTCGATCGATCTGGGAATAAGTTTCTGATCCATAGTTCAAATACGATTAGAACTAGGCGCCCGTGAGGTTGTAGGTACTTGGAGTGAGGTGAGATTGAATCGACATCGAGAGTAAAGAGAAAGAACATGGCAGGGCCTGTACACCTTTACTCATACGTATATGTATGCACCTCCATATACCCTACCTGGGCGAAGAAACAACAACACGAAAGTCACGCGACGCAGGGTCGGGTTTTTTGCCGTCGTTTGCTGTTTGCACGAAGTAGTCCGACGGAATAAGAACAGAAACTGAAGGATTTACACGTGTACTTGCTAGAGCATCGCCGCCACCGCCGCTTGCACACCGTTGAATAGCCGGTATATAGGCACCTTATACATGTACGTGCAGAAACCGACGCCGACGCCGTCGACGAGAGTGTTTATGCTAATCCGGAGCCAGGGTGGCCTGAAGCAACAGCTATACCCACCTTTCTTGTACTTGCAGCCTGTAAGTCCCCCGCCTCCTCTTCGGGGGCAGAAAGTCATAGTGCGCAGAGTTACACGTTATTTGAAATTTTTATTTTCCGTTTTACTATGTATGGTATGGAATAGCGGGCGGCAATTTGTCCTGATCAGTTTTTCTTCTTATTTAGAAAAATCAACCACTCCGTGGTATTGCTTCGTTCTAAAACGCAATCTATGGTAACGTAACGTAACGCAACGCGGTCGCGATGCGGTTTCGAAACAATTTATACGTAAACGGTAACACGGTGAAGAACAATAAGAGCCGAAGACCGCAGGCTAGTGCGCGTACCTATGCCCATGCTGGCTACACGATCAGATATTCTTCGATAGATAAAAAAGCCGGAATCCTGTTATATACTAGAGCGTTTTTACCTCAGTATAAAAACGTAAAAACTTAAATTTTAGGCCTTTTCAGGTCTGAATGAACGATAATCTTCATAAAAGGTTCTTCCCCTCATTCTCATCTTTTCTTCTCGCCTTTTAGCCGAGAAACTTATAGCCTCTGGTCATTTTTACGGCAGGGTCCTTGAACGAGAGGTAGTCTTGTTACCTGAATTACTTCCCACGTGTCTTCGTAATTAGCCGTAGTGACGAGTTAATTAGGTTTGGGGCGAAGCTTTCGTCGCGTGACGCACACACACACACATATATAGATATATCATATATACTATACAGAGTGAATTCCTGATGGGTAGACAGGCGAATTCTTTTGAGCTTAGGTCTTTTTTCATGGTGGCCACACGTCGGAAATATGAAATTTATACACGACAGATAGCCGCGGTGTATCTAAACCCGAATATTGTGATTTGCAATTTTTCAAAATATACTATAACGTGCCAGAGACTTCATTCGTATTTAATTAACAACCTGCACGAATAATAAGTGATCGCGTCGAGCCGAAATGTCAAAATATTTGGTATTAGATACATCGCGCGATCTTTCGTGTGTAAATTTCATATTTTCGATGGTTGGCCGCCCCGAAAATCAACCTGCGCTTGGAAGTCCACCTGATCAGTCTATCCATTAGGAATTCACTCCTATATATGTATATAATATATGTATGTATGCTTTGGTCAGTCAGTCAGTCAGTCAGTCATCGAGGTTGTTATACTATAGGTAGAAAATGGTCTTCGACACTGCAACACCAGCAGGAGCATCATAAGATGCTGTGCAGCCTCAGTCGGTTCTCTTTCTCTCTCTCTCTCTCTCTCTCTCTCTCTCTTTCTCTTTCTCCGAGTTGTGTGTATTAAAAAAAGTTAACACCTTTTGCTTCGTGCGGTATTACATAGCAGGCGCGCACACGCCATCTCATTCGATCCGGTTCGCACGACGACCAAGACGACTAATACGAAGACGAAGATATACCTATACCTATACCTGCCTACCTACCTAAAGGCGAGCGTTGTTTCTTAACGCGTTAATATGCTTCAGGCTAGCGAAATCAAGTGTAATCAAGTTTTCGATCGATCAATCAATCTCTGGATCAGTTAGTTTCTGGAAAGTAGCTTTATGAGATTATATCTGGTTAAGATCATGGCTAAGATTCGATTAACAACAATTTTACGCTACACGAAATCCCCGATTGTTCAACGTTTTTAAACTTATATACGTATATCACGGATACGGAGAAAAAGAGACTCGAGGTTCAGAAATTTGACACACCGAATGTTTGATGGTTTCGCGGTACCCCCAATACCCAGAGATAGAGATCGGACGAAATCGATCTCACCGAATCGTTATATTCACGCGTTGCCCTTCTTTTTATCCTCCTTCGTTTATCTCGTTTTCATTTTTCGCCCACTCTTTACACCGAGCCTCGAATCGGAGCGTACGATTGTTACCACATCCAGAGCTGAGAGCGATAATATAATAATGAAGGTGCCGATCTTTGGACCGATCGAAAGTGAAAGTCGATAATCATTCGAAATAAGAAATAAAAAATGAGCAATAATAAGAGAAAATAATGGACGAAAAATAGATGTACACGAATATGTGGGCTGTTTGCAGCTGTGATCACTGGGCCTGTAGCGCCACGTAGAATAATGTCTCTATTCCCACTTACAGCACCACACCGCCAGCCATACCTAATAATTACACGTCACCGAGGCCGCGTAGTGGCATCCTCCAATTACCTGCAAACACCTGCTCCGACGAAGCGGAGAAAAATTCGACGGATTGAGAGAAGCGAAAAAAAAAAAAAATTAAAAAAAAAAAAAAAAAAATCAATCCAAAAACCAAAAAACGCTGGAAGAGCTTTGAACGGTCAATTTTCTTACCCCCGAATCATCGGGGCTGTACCACTAGCCCGCGTATACCTCCTACCTGTACCTATATATGTATGCGTCTTGGTCCCTTAGATCGGACAAAATCATGTCTAGTAATTGGTAGGTGGGGATAGAAAATTGGAAGAGGTTCCCTAGCGTCTGTAAATAGTAAGTCTATTTCTACATCTGTTATTCGTGTATGGGTTGGATCGGGTTCATTGATATTAGATCATAAGATAGGATGTAAACTGGTATAAGCTGGGCATTCTCACGTTGGTAAAAAGACGTAATATTGAGTGGTTATAATACGAGGTGTATAGGCAGTAGGCAGGACCGATTTCCAAGAAGCATAGATCGTTTCAAAAGTTATTAGTTAACGTCCGCCATATTTGTACGTACTTAACCCGGCGCTAATGACGATATTTCTTGCGTCATTCGCGTCAGCGTAAAAGACGGGAGTCAGACTCGGAGTTGAAGTTGAAGTTTAAGTTTAAGTTGAAGTCGAAGTCGATAAGGTTGCACCAGCGAGAACCTCGTATACCTCAACTAACAGGCTGAAATGGCCGCATCGGCCTCCTGCACAACGGAGTCGTTCAATTACGAGATTTAATATACGAGCCATTAAATATTATACCATCGTCTTTTGGTTGTCGCGTGCATTCCTTAGCCTTAATCATTTTAAAGAACGAGGATAGTCTCCCCTGCGCTTCGGTATACGGAACGTGATAATCAACTGCAAGCTGCGTATCAATGCCTTTAATTAGCTGTAAACTAATTTATCGTACAAATAAAAAGCGATTTCAACCAACGATGTACATACACGTACCTACCTATACGTCTGTGTAATTTATAAACGTTTATGTTTTCGGCGCTTTTTTCTATACAATGCAATGACGTCCAGCTGCATAGGTCATCCTCGCGCGATTTCTTCATTTCTGCTGCAGTTGTAAAAAAACTGACTTCAACAGATCTCTATATTATTTCACGCCGTTAAAGAAAAAGAAGAAAGAAAGAAAGAAAAAAAAAAAAAACTCTCATCTTATCATCAACAGTTATAAATTTTCACCCGAGGCAAGTTTGCAACTATTTCAAACAGTCTGTGCAGAAAAAAGGACAAAAACGGCTCCAAGTTTCTTTCGCTGATTTACTAAAGATCCTCAGGGTTTAGGAATCGCGATTTGTATTTTATAAATAAACCAAAAAAGTTTGAACACCTTTTAACACTGATACACGAAATTGACTCAAGTCAATCCTTTGTGTACCCAGGTCGTTAACGTCAGAAAATTCCTGTTTCTTCGAAGCGAATTTCTACCCGATGGCAGCGTCGAGGTGTACAGAACCGTTTGCTGACGGGGCAACCCTGGACAATATCGTACGATATGTTTTGCGGCACACACGTATGACGGAACCAAGCGCTCGACATGCTGTCCTCGAGGTTTTAAACCTTGGAGTTTCGATGGGAAGAATCGGCAAGACATCGGTTGGTACTTATATTCTTATGGTGACAAAACCTGCCGCTGTTACGCACAGGATTCGAGAACCTAATTTCTCCGATGACAGCAGCCCTGAATCTTCGATTGGAAGCAACAGCGATTGATATAATGATCTCATTGAATAATTAATAATTAAGCATAGGATATGAAGTGAAATTTGTACAAAGAAGATCGTCGATTAATAAAAATGGAGATGGTTCTTTTTTTTCATCCCAATTTTGAATATTTTTTTTTTTTTTTCAATTCCTTTTTTCACCAGATGGCTATACGTGTATGTGCATATGAAGTCCTTCTCTTAATGGTATATCCGAAAAAATTTCATCTCTCATACCCTCGAGCGTTATAATAAATCAGATTTAACCGCATATGGGTTAGTCATTTTTGGAAGGCGACGAGCTCGCGTTTACGTAACCAAATTTGCGGGTCTCGAGGCAAGAGCAAAGAACGAAGATCGAAGAATGATTTCGGAAGGATTATTTGATCGATCGGTTTGCAGAACGATCGGCTAAGATCGTCGATCGATCTTTTGTTATAAGTATATTATTATACACGGTGAAAAATTTACAAGTAAAAGAAGAAGAAGGGGAGATACCAAAAAATTAAAATAAAAAAAAACAGAATATATATATATATATATACGCGGGGACGACCGGCGTTCTTCAAGCCCGAGGAGCCAGTGCGTGGGATCTCTGGCAGCTCAGTGTCGCAAGAACAAGTTCTATAAACCTCGGTACCTCGGTACTTAATTACCGTTCACTGTTTTACCGCCTTGTACCTGCGGCCTCGCTTTACGCTATTGTAAGTGTTGAATGTTGATCTGCCAGCCCGCTATATCCAAGCCTAAAGCGTTTAGTCAGACCAAAGCACACCAACCTTTACCTGGAATGTCCGGTTTTCATAAAAAATGAATGATCATTCTTATTCGTCCGAGTTGAGACGCGGAAAGAGGAACTTGGATAATAATTGAGCTTGAAATGTTACTCATTCAATTATTACCATTCGGGATGTTCTTCTATCCGCAAAATAACTCTAAGGAAGGGACGACTTCCTTATATCTTCCTTATATCTCAGTTGTTATCGAAGTATCGATAATAATCATTTTGGTAGATGGGATCCGGAGGTTTCGAACCCCCGCTGACGTAGTACGGTCTGCGTAGAGAGAGAGAGAGAGAGAGTGAGGTAGTGTTAGCTCGCGGCTGTTTTTATCTAAATATTAATTGGACAGCCAATTATATTTTTGTAGTCAAACATAAATTTATAATTCTTAACTGCAATTAAAGCGAACCAATTATCCGCGCATGCTCCCCGATAGTCATTAACCGCGTCTTCTTCGGCCTGAGGGGGAGTGAGGAATATGCCACTCGAAAGTTCGACGGAGTAGGTGTATAGCCAAGTACACGATTTCCGAAACCAAAACGGCTCCCAAGGTTCGCGAGGGAGAATCTCACCTATCGATAAAACAAAGTCCTTTGTTCTACGCAAAAGGCAAGGCGTCGCGACGCCACGTAGGTATATAGCTGGCATATATATATATCTATACCCCCCTAAGTCCTAACTTTATAATATCTTCACAGAATCCTGCGCCATACTTGCACGTCTCTACCTCTCTATAGCGCAACTATTATCCACCCACAAGGGAGATTGCTGGGTGATTCACGCCCGACTCTATTCATGGTCTTTCGATATTCTAGAGAATTCTTCGGCTCCCAGTACAGGTACTATTTATAAGCCAAGTACCGTGAGTAACAATTTATAACTATGGTCATAAGGTGGCTTCTTATTTTTTCTTTCCCGTAGTTTTATACCCGCTATCGGTTCTATTCTCGGTCCTGCCGTGCGCGCACGCTACTACCGGTATACATATTCATTTTTCCTTATTCTTATGTCAGAGACTGCAGTGAATCGATAGTCACCGATATCCTTCACCTTATATAGAAAATACATACACGAGATGTTTAACCGGGCAAATTAGCGTTCGTCTCCGGTTCAATCGTGCCCGGAGTTTACCTAATCCGGCAAACAATGCCCGAAAATGAAAATCAACTCGCGGACTTAAACTGCATCTGTAGCTGGCTTTAATTCCGCGAGGTTTTAGTTTGCAAAAGGGCAACAGCTTCCACCACTGTGCAGTCTTTCAAGGCGACCTTTTCACCCCAATTTACCATAGCACACAGGGATTCTCATCCCATTATAAAATGTATGTGAATTGCTCCTTTTTTTTTTTAATACGTCGAGTGCGGAGGAGACGGAGAACAATGATAAACGTAAGATGAAAGAATGCTGTGTAAGAGAGCCTGCAGCGAGACCGGAGGTATAAGATTTAGAATCGACTTCTTGTACAAATTTATGCCTCCGGTTGGCTAAATGCCTAAGTCGGTGCATACATTTGCGGCTATAGTGGTCAGCTCTGAGATCCCGACGACGTCGTTGGTGTCGCCAAAGACCGTCGCTGGTAGACGTCTTCGCGCCGTTGTACCTTAGCTGCAGCTGTGCCAAACGTTCATCGGATATCTCGGCGCCCAGATCCGGCCTTCAGAACCAGTGATACATCTACAGGGTGTCCGATTGAATAATCTTTGGTTTAAGCGATGATTCGTCGGGCATAAAACTTAATCTCCGCTTAACAGACGGTCTTGATTTTCAAAGCACGTTCGAAGCGCACCGCGGTGTCCCGGTGTCTGAAAATTTAAATTGGGCCTCATTACGGAAGGCTTGTAATAAGCCGAGCCCATAAAGACCCGAAGGCCCGAGATGGTCTGCAGCGATGCGTTAAACCGTTTCATCAAACGCTGTATCATTACGAAATCCACTCATGATCCTCTCTATCCTCTGCGCACGCAGTGTTCAATCTCGGTTTACAATCATATTCGCGGTCCACCCTATAGACGCGAAAATCCGACCCTGTGTCCGAGTGCGGACTAACAGGCAGACATTCGTTTCTGTAGCTGGACTACATGCCGAAGGGCTCGATGCTGCATCTCGGTTCATTTAAATGGGTGGACCAGTAGATGAAGATAAATAGGTGTAAAGCAGGAAGCCTGTTCACTTTGTTAGTTGCGCGACAGTATCTGGTACTGGTAGCTGTCGCGAGTCGAGTTTAAACGTTAAAAGCTCGCGTTAAAAGTTAAAACGAGCTGGGGCGTAGAAGCTGACCTCAGCGGTTCAAGAGGGCTGAGGTACTGCCTTAGCTGGACTATAAAGTTTAATTAGGGCTCCTGTGGACCACCTGCCACCTGCAGGTAACACGGCCGCATTTCTAGTCCCCAAAGAGAGTCAACGGCGTATATCTCTGGCCTTTAACCCTAATCTACAACGTCATCGCCGAGGAAGGAAAGCCTGGAGTAGGTACCTTATACCTAGCTAAAAAAAGACATTTTGAACGGTAACGAACTGTTTATACAGCTATGGTGAAAATTTTTCGTTATACCTATACAAAACTTCCCGGAGGTCGACGTCGGGCGTACCGCCGCGACGCGCCGGTTTCACGATCGACCGATGATCAGGGCTACTGCTCAGTGGCCCGGGTGATGTCCGTGACGATTTTTAATATCGCTTAGCCGCTTTTTGCAGACTCATAGGTATATGTGTAGCCGCTGCACCAGCGCGACGTAATTTGATTCTCAACCTTTTATTCGGGGGCATTCACTGATCGGAACCATTCAACGGTGAAACGAGCATCAGTTGATCGAACCCTCGACCTGTTCGAAGATATTAAAATTTTTCTATTTCAAGTTTTTAGTCGGCGCTCGATTTCTCAAAGCGGCTAAATGCTCTGCAACCGAAAACTTAAAACCTCCAAAAATTAGGGTATCAAGATAGGACAGGTAAGATTATCTCTTTTTTTTTCTAAAAGTGTGGATTTCATCCCGGAAAGCCACGACGAATATTCGACAATGTTGATCAGAAGTTGAATTTTTTTGATTTGCGAAAAGTCTGGGATGCCGACATACGTGAATGTGTGAGCTACGGGAGCACGTGCGGTCACGGGTATGGGTATAATATATATGCTGAGAAAAGAATAAAGTAAGAGGTGGTGGAACTAACGAGATAAGCTAACAGCACTTCGAGCCAGAAATGCATTCGCTCACGTTTTTCAATTCTTGTCTACAAGCTAATTCCGGAGATAAGAGCTCTCTTATTAATCGCCTCGATAAGGCCCACCGTGTCGAGGGAGGCGGTGGAGTTAATTAGGTTGTGTGCGTTCCTTAGTCCCGGTTAAGGAGGAGGTCGGGAATTACGGTGAGGGGGAATGGGGAGCAGGGCGGGTCCATTTATCTACAGAGGTTAGATACGATCTGCGTCCGCGCGCGAGATCCTGCCAGTATTTGTCACGGAGATGCGGACCAAAGATTAGCCGTCACTTGGGGCCCTAGAGTCCGAGAGTCTCGAGCCCCGAGCCCCGAGCCGAGAAGAGCCCCAGGGTCCCTCACCTCACCGAAACTCGTCATCCTGGTTTGAGGGCCCAACAATAGGTACCTCTACACCCGGAAAACGTATCTCGAGATTTTTACGAGAAACGTGGTCCGACTTCAGAGGAGCAAAAATCCCCCATTCGTCCTTCGCGCCCATCGAAGGAATTATGGCTACTCAAGAGGGGAATTTAAGGACGATGTAAAAGAGTGACGAATGGGACGGTGAAAAAGTTTCGTATCCTTACAGGTATATATATATAGGTATTAAACGACTTTCGAGCAAAAAGGGAACCGCTTCGCCTTCATTCAGTTTATCATTACCCATCTTATCCTCTACTTCTATTATAATCTAGACACTTCAAGAAAGGTTTTGAATCGAGCCTCTAAACCAATCAAGTTTTTATTCTGACAGCAGTCGACTGCTCGTTACTTCTTAAGTAATAATAAATGGCCGTAGAGCGGGGTAAGACGGTCTTATTTAATAACCCAAGACGTAAAATGTGAGAAGCTATAGGTACCTGTATGTAAAAAAGGAGCCAGTTTGCACTATGTTGCAAATGGCCTAAGGGGGCAGAACGCGTCGAGTCGCGAGGCTTCGAAAGGCTGCAAGTTCAAGAATCAAGGAGTGAAGCAGTCACAAGTCCAAGAAAGAGAGAGAGAGAGAGAAAGAAAAAAAAAGAAAAACTCAAAAATACAAAATCGCCTCGTTTCCATTTCGGTTTACTACACCTTCTGTTCGACGATTTCAGCTGTTGAAAAAAATTTCAAAGAATGAAGGTCTTCGTCTAATTTATCCTCCACCTGTGTCCTCCTCTTATTCTCGCGGTTAAGCTCAAACCGCCTGGATATTTCGGATATTTTCGACGCCGAACGTACGAAATAAATTCCCTCGATGGTCGGGGAACGGGGATCGTTGGAGTAGGTACTAAAAGGAAAAGGAAAAGGAAAAAGAATAGGGAAAGGGAAAGGGAAAGGGAGTCAGAGAAAGGGAAAGAGGAGGAGAGACAGGCCAGGAATTACACCTGCACATTCAACTCCTCAGTATCTGTCAAGCCGACTCATAACCTTTACGGACTGGCAGTTTGAATTAAGGCAGACGAGGTGGAATCTTAATCGGCGCGGGAAATTAAGGGGACGTTGGGGCGTGGAGCTTATGGATCCAGAATGGGGCTTATTTTACATAGAAATGTATCACTCTAAGATATTACGAGCGAGGTTCTTCATACTTTTATTGTCTTCCAGTTCTGGGTCTCATAGACCTATAGTCCATATTTCGGGACCTTTGAAGATCGAATAACCGATCAGTGCCCGCGGGAGAAACTTGAATATATTGACTCGTTACCACCGATTTATAGACGCATATCTCATCGCGAGATATTCAAGAAAATCCAAGAAAATCTCAGAAAACGAATTTTTCTCCCAGCGGACGGTGTTGTTCCCGGGGTTCCCCTTTTGTTTCCTTCCTGTTATTTATTTTATTTTTCTTATATACTTTTTTCTCGTTCCTTGGACCCCACGAGCTTCGTTTGATTTTATTTTCTCCACACGTCCTCTCGAAAACGGCGGCGGCTCCCGAAACAAAGGTAGGACCTGCTCTCAAAACAAACATCACTTCACTATTATTCTTGCGGTGCAGCCAGGAGCAGAAGCCCGGGCGCGGTTTGCCATGGCATCAAGTCGGACAAGCTGGTTAGACTATTCACCAAAAAATCGTACCTACAGCTTCAGAATGACGAGTACATAGCACAGCATCAACAATATACCGGGATGGTTGGCTATGGTGCAGGACGGCTTTTAGCCGCTCCATTCACACGCCTATGAAAGGGAAACCCTCGCGCTCAATAGGAGTGCAGTACGATACCAGCAACACCTCCAACCGAGACAATACCTACGACCTAACGCGAACCAACGCCGTAATATTGTCGAGTTTATAGCACGCAGTGCGATGTTCCTCGCTCTTTCCATATAGGTATGTATCTGAGCACATACGAATAAGAAGAAAAAGAGGAAGAGGAAGGAGAAGAAGAGGGTACAGGCGACGCCGACTATATATGTTATGTGCCTAGCTGTAGGTGTGACATGCGAACGAAACGGCACTTGGATAACGTATTTTCACCGGAATCTTTCGAACGAACTATAAGGAGTTCGTGTGCATGTGTGTGTATAAAAGACCTTGCGATTTAGTGTCGTATCGTAAATCGTTGGAGAAGAAGTATCGATCGCTTTGTTATACTGTTAACTCTTCAAAACGCATAAACCCTGGCATTTATGGTCTCGTTTTGCGGTGCAAACACGTCTCAGAGGCTTGTTTGTTTAAGGGGATACATATACGCTCCTTAGGGTTCAATTGTTTATCAACTTTCTTCAACTTCTTTCTCTAATAGCCACCTATCCTCTCCAAACATTTCAAGACCTCGTATTTCAGCTCAGAAATTCTAATCATTACGTATTTGGCACCAAGAAATGTTCCCCCGGCTTCTTACCTTTGAGATGAAACTTTCACATACCTATCTCAATGCTTTGAATTATTGTGTCAAAAAATGAGCATGTATGTACCAGTAGACTCGGGGGGGTAATCGTAAGTTGGAATCATCCGACACACACGTAGATAAAGCGAGGCTCGTTTTTTCGATGGAATATCATCCTGCGTGTAGAATATCGATCTTAGAGTCTCGGTGGTCCGTGTGTAGAGTCGGACTAATTAATTAAGCAGAATCACCGATCGCGAGTCTCGTAACAGGGACATCCTTCCTTCCATCGTTGCAAGGTCTGAACCCGAGGTATAGACGAAGCTGTATCTTGAAAAGAAGATGAAAGTTGAGACACAGAAGCGGTTAGGACCCCAGGTCCCGGGCCCCAGGGCCTGCGGTAGCTGCAGCAACTATACTTCTCCGCCCCGAAGCTGAAGCTCTGACATGTTTGGTCCAGCGTCGATATCATCTTCTTAGCGTTCAGAAATCATTAGAGACGAAGAGGCGCATTCCGAGGTCCAAACGGACCTTATTTGAATGATCGGAAACCTCGGGGCCAACGCTCTGTCCCATAGGACTGTCTCTTATACATTTCCCCCATGCAGGTATATAGGTATACGATATTATACCTACGTGCAGGCACTAGGTATACCAGCAGAGATATATATACGTCGCTCAAGGACCCAAAGCCAGGCATTTATTATACCTTTATCAGATTTCAATTTCGATGCTCGTCACAATGGATACTATAATTATTTTTATTAGTGGGCATCAGCTATTCCCGTACCTGTAGATAGATTGCACAAAGGAGGAGCCGATGATGAGTCGATGAGCTTTAGGGGAGCTCGTAAGGCAGACATTGGGCTTTATAGAAGGACCGCGGCATGTCCACCACCGTGTTTCTTTATTTCTTCTTTTATTATTTTATTGTCAACAGCGTACGATGCACGCACGGTCGAAAATTCGACGGCCATGTCCGAGAGATCGTGCCTTATTTTATCAAGAGGTAGGTAGGTAGGTAGGTAGGTAGGTAGGTGGGTAGGACACCAGCCTTACCGTTCTTTTATTTATTTCATCTCTGGTTTAACTCCAAAAGTAACATACCGCACGAACAGACAAAATGAAGAATAATGATGGTGGCCGGCAGCAGCTAGTAACTACCTCATTCAAAGCAACCTGAAGATGATACGATGATAAGGGATGTAATTAACAAAACTGAAGCTTCCATTCTGCCAAATAATTCTGCCTCAAAAACTCTGCATCAAGACTCTAGAGGAAGAGCCGAGTCACAGCTGCTCTTTCCCAGAGTGACGCAGCACCGTTTTCTGGGGCCTTGTCGGGCCCCGTGACTTCTCGGATTGCACGGAATGGGAGCGCGTCTCCTCTGCCCACCCAACAACCTCCGCTCCGTTCCTTCTGGGTCCTTTTTTACTTTTCTTTTTCTCTTTTCATCTTTCCATCTTTCTCTTTCTCTTTCTCTTTCTCTCTGAATGGTTACCGCTGTAACTACATACCGCAAAACGTATTACGTACACGGTACACGATACACAGTCTGCCACTCGTACTTACACTCGTGTCCCACTGCACTGATACGTGTGTTACACACAACTTGCGCGTGCTGTTGCTGCTGCTGCTGCGGTTGCTGTTGCAACGGATAAGACGTCCACAGAGCAAAGGCTTGTTCAAGCAAATTGTACACGACAGGACCGCATGCTCGGAGGACCCGTGCTTGACAAACGCCTACGCAAAACAAACCTCTTTCGCGCGATCGCGAATATTAACGCGGTTCTTCATTGTTCATTTTTCAATACCTCGAATCCTCGTAGCATATGGGTATACAAAGTTCTTCAGGAAAGATTTCGCCGACTCCTTCGAGTCGTTCTGCAATGGCTAAAATATGAGCAGAATTTGAAGTCTTCGCATACTGCGTTCATTCACGTTCTTGGATTGATTATGCTTAAAATAGGCGCGGATTTCTATGGATAGGTAAAAACTATACGTATATCATATGGTAGTTTCTCGGCTTCCATAACCACCTGGTTCTGGTTATCCGAAGAGTTTAGCTTCGGATTATGATCGGCGGCAAGAGTTAGAGCTTGTAACTTGATAGTATAATTGGTACTAAGTTCGGTGATAGAATATATATAAAATGTGACACCGTATAACCAAGGTCGAAAGTCAGCGTAGAATAAGATTACAGAAAACGTTAGGTACGTACTAAGTTTACTATTAACGGCTCGTCGCCCATAATTTATGGGCCATTAATTAAGCCGCAATAAAAATGAACGCTGTAAAATTATGGAATAGACAGGGAGCGTCCTCTTTCGGTCTGGCTCGCTCTTTGCACGTTTTTAAACACACACATCGATATGCATATATAGGTATGAACGTACTTAGGTATATCGTACAGCATACAGACATTCGTGGATTTTTAATACGCACCTATGCCTCCAAGTATATACCGCGGCCTCGTCGAACCTATATAGGCACTACCACCGGCCCCACAGTCCTGAAAGTGATTTATAAGGAGATCGGGGTGGGCAGGGGATGCCGCATGCAAATTTAAACCACGTAGAACGCGCTGTTTCGCCCTCCTTCGCCTCGGCCCATCCATTGTCTTACGTCTATTTATCTTGGCCCCTTGCGAGCGTGTCGAGAATTCTACCATTCGTTATGCGTTTTCTACTTACGCGTATTTCTACACAGGCAGGTACCTATAGTAAAAGAACTCGAACTCTCTTTGGGATGAAAACTGCGGCTTTGAGCGCAAGAATATTCCCGTTATTAGCAAAAAAACAGGAAACGCCTGAAATTTGGCGAATCTATAATTAACACACCCATTGAGTTCATGCATACAAACCGTCGAGGCAAAAGGGGCACATAGGTACACAATGAAGGCAGAGAGAAGAGGATTGTTTCCTGGTGGTACAGCTCAGTTATTCGTTTTGTTTCGCGACTCGCGGAGGCGAGGAAGCCGGTTTGCATACGAAGCAAAAGTTCCATGAAGGAGAGCGCGGGGCCTCTTCAACGCGTACCCCGGGGGCCCTCGGGCTTCTGGCTGTGGCGTGATATAAGTACACGCGTAGAATAACAGGCCGAAGTATTTTTCTTGTCATCTGTAGCCAGCTATTCACTCCTGACTGCAGGTATACAACGCGTTACACTGTGTGACGACTTGGGTAAAATCAGGAAGACAGATATACGTGAAGGCATTGTCCTGTCCTGTCTTTGAGTGGTATGTAGTTATAACGCGTCATATTACAATCGGGGAAGTTCATTACCTCATGATTTTTTTATTATACTTCCTAATTATCCCCCTCGCGTAGGTATACGCTCGATTAATTACAACTCATCATCTGACACCTGAATAGACCCGGCGAATCGAATCCGTGGTAAATAAATATAGTATTTCTCAGCCTCGGAGAGAACTCGCCTACGAGTCTGTCGAATGACGGCTCAATTCGGACCGCGGATTGCGTGCTGACAGACGGATACGCCGACTGGGAGCCTCTCGCCTGACCGCAGACCACTCGGCTAGTGCAGGTATACCTATATCTAACAATCAGCCTTCCGTCGACGTACGTTCTGGTCGTGGCTGCTCGGCTGTTGCTCCGCTTTGTATAAGTGGATTAACCGAGCTACATCGAGGTATTGTTTTACGTGGTTCAGGACGGGGTTTCGAGTCCTGTGGTTTCCCGCAAGCAATTATTGCCGGGATGCAGTATCTTAGGGCGTAGGGTGTCAGCAGGGGGATAAACAATCTATAGGCAAAAATAATCTCTGTATAGATACGATTTTTAGGTGTTATGAAAAAGATCTCGTGCTGGGCGGTATAAAATAGCAAGGTGCGAACCCGCAACCATCCCCATCCCCATCCCCCCCCCCCCCCCGTGGAAATATTCACCTCTTATATGTTAACCGAAATACGGTCCTGTAGAACGGATGAATGCTGCGAGATTAATATCTCGGCGGGATGCTGAAGTTAAAGGGAGGTAATTCTGGCGGTGGCATAAATTATCACGTCGTGAAAAAAACAGGTTCACTTGAAAACTATCTAGAGCTTCTACTACCTGGCTTCTTCTTCTTCTTCTTCTTCTTCTTCTTCTTCCAACGCCCCTTACTTCCATTCCTCACTTCGCCTCGCCTCACCTTACCATTATCCTCCTTTCGCTTTAGCCCCTGACTTCTCCTGTTCCTCAGCGCATGGTAGCCGCGGACCGCGCTATCTTGATGCAGATAACTCTTTTCTCTTACCTTGGCTTCGCAGCGCGCGGTTAAGGCCCCGGGCCGTGTCGCAGAGTTGTATACTCCGATGTCTCTGCAGTGGCTAAGAGTGTGTGTATATCTCTGCGCCTATTCGAGTGTACGTATGTATGTATGTATGTATGTATGGGGTAGGGTGCGCGTGCATTTATACGTATATGGAATTTACCGAGTTGTATGGTAGATGTTGCGGTGTGTCTGTGCATGTTTTATTGCCCTGAACCGCGGCATTCTTTCTTTGCTCTACGGTTATTTCTACTCCTTTTGTCTATATAGCTTATTCCGCGGGGCGAACTGACCACACCGGGAGTGACGCGATACCCACCATCTCTTCTGCAGGATAGTAGGGACAATCCGAGTTGGATGAAAGTTTCAGATTTTATGTATATTATATAGCTAGGTACAAATATGAGAGTGAAAAATGATGGGGAATTAGAGGATGAAATATAAAGAGAAGGAATAAATTGTTCAAAGGCAAACACAATCGGTCAACGTTACGTCAGACGAATGAATGACCCCGCGAGAGTGCGTGACCCCGGCTCATCTATCAACGATAATTATACCGTATAACGATATTTTAATCGTCTTTAAAAACGAAAGAAACTTTTACCATAGTCCATAAGCTCCGAGGTGCAGGCGCGCGTGAGTTTTAAAGTGAAACGTAAGATGCAGGTAAGTGTATAAGGGCGTCGGAAGCGGAGGAGCGCGTCGCCGACGGGCAACAAAAGTCCAAGTAATTTTCACCGCCGGTGCAGATCGTTCTTTATACTTTCAGCGTTCTTGTTCAGGCTTGCCGGAGCGTATCACTTACCGCACACTATTTTGTTCACTTCGTACGATGTACGGCCATACGATGCACTCCAGACTGGATACAGGACCGGTAGTCCTCGATTCCAGAAGTACCAGCCAGCCAAATGCCATCCAAATCGTCCGAATGCTTGCCGAGATGTTGATATAGCTATTTGGAAACAGATTGTTCCTTCCAATCCGCAAGTTCGTCGATTATATTCACTCGAATCTAGTACCTGATCTGGGAATTGGTATCCAAGATATTTCTCTGGCAAATTTGTTTGAAATCGGTTGACTCGTTCGCAATTTATTTGCCGAATTTATATGAGTGTTCCACTTCCCTAGGACACTGCTGGTTTTCAATACAAGACAGTTCGGTAGTGCATATCAACGCGAAGAGCAACGCTGTTTAAATTGTATATTCGCGTGAGAGATATGAGGGAAGAAAAATTAAATTTAGCGTACATGTTTGATCGGTATAGACAAGAATTACGCCGAAGAGTTCGACAAGAAGAAGTCATGGTCCCTGGGCTGATCTTAGCCACAGGATTCCGTGCCGCAATCAACATTGTTGCGTAGCCATCGGTCAAGCATACACGTCGTCTGGTATAGCCGATGGTCGCTAACCGTGTTGCAGGTTTAACCGCGAGGTTTAACGAAGGCTCGTTGTAGTCTCGGTGAAATGCATACTTACTGCACTGCGCTGTATCGATATACTGACACGAGTATCTACCAACACTTTCTCATACATTTGTTCATCGTTCGACGATATACCTTTTTCCAACTTGAAGTAGCTGCATCAACGAAGCGGTTTGATTCCGCTCGGTTGTCGGCCAATTGTTTAGACTTCAGTTTTTTCCTGGTTCAGTAATGCCTGTAAAACAGCTTAAGACTACCGACGCGACGTCTGAGAGTCAGCATTGATCGGGATCGGGATCGGGATCGGTATCACCGGGAGTAGATATCGTCCGAGATCTCATGTCGCAAATTCTTCGATCGAATGGCGACTCGGGTTCTTAGTCAGTCACGTAGATCCGTTTGTCAGTCACCGAGGAATCAGGCACCGCTGCAGGCGCGTATATACGAAGAAAAGTGAAACGTAAATCAACTCCGAATCGCGAGCCAGGGTAATTGGAGATACTCTCTGATTCAAAGGATCGATTGACCGGGTTTAATTCCTCAGTGAATTCAAAATGGCCGAAGAAGCTGAAGAGGGAAGCTGGGGGATAACTGGGCTCAGTGAAGTGTGAAACCGTAAGACTTTGAACGACGACACTGCGCGTGGAACCCCATTAGCAAAATCAACGACCACCAGCTGTCACTAAGTCGTCGCTATTTACAACCTAAAGTCCGACTTCAATTTTGCTGGACTCTGTCATGAAGCATCGTTAAATTTATTCCTTTCAGTTTTGCTTCGGAGTCGAAGATTTCTTCTTATTTTTCTCCCGTTCTAGCTATGTACCTGCCTGACCAACTATGTATGCTGTAGGAGTTACGAGGCTCTTTCTTGAAGTCGTTGATTGGTGGTGAAGAAATTGTGATCATTAGGTGAAGAGGCGCCTCCATAGGCAGGTGTGGGAAATTTTTCACGCGCGTCGAAGGAACCTAGAGAATTTCGGTTTAGAATTCCATTACAAAAGACCGCGTTCCTACATCCAACGGTATATAGTATACACATATACTCGTATGTACGGCTCAATAGTAAATACTGAAAGGTAATCCCGCATAGGCTGCACTGTCCAAAGAAAGAATCGATTCCTCAGCTACAATTAACGCAAACTGTTCCCCAGCTCCCCAATTATTTTCTAGCTTCATCCAACTGTGTGCTGTGGTACTTTACGGTTGTAAAGTACGGCTCATCATCAGCTTCGCTCATTGTCAGCAGGAGAAAAACATCCTTACACAACTTACACCTTAGCGCGTGGGCACAAAGTGATCTTGCCGCTGGTGGTGCAACAAGAGCGTAAGGAACGGTGTGGAAGCTGAACTAAGTGGTTTGTCCACGTAGAGGATGGCCAGAAACAACTCTGTCCCGAGTTTCCTCGGCTCGGTCCTATACGGTCTTACGGCTCGAGCGTCCTCGTGTTAATACGTGTAAAAAGCCGTGCGATGTACATTGCAAAAACACAAGAACAGAAAAACCGTCAGGAAGAAAAGCAACCTGCCCGGCCGTGCGCTGACAGTCCATTGTCTCCAAATGCGCCCGCAGCCTAAGAATCCACACAATGGAATCCTATACCGCTGATACGGACGTACCTATAGAACACCCCGGCCTATTCCCAGGAGGAATAGGTGTATCATAGAACAAGGGAATACGTGCAGAGGATTCATTCCACCGATTCTGTTTCTCGCCAACATTACCTGTAGAATTTAGGTGTTTTTTGTGGTTCGATGCGACGTCGTGAAGACTTGGATTCAGATTTTCTGGTCTCCAATTATTCCGAAAGCAAAGTTTCGTTGAATGGACAGAAATATTTGGGTGCTGCATTAAATTTGAAATATATATTCCGATCGGACCATCGACATTTCCGATCCCCGAGCATTCCTGAAACCGTCGGAATTCTGTCGATTCAGTTTTCGCGAGCTGCAGGTGTCCATAACTCGATTCTAAGGCTTGTGGAATCGGGTAGTAGTCGACCAGTGTGGTACATCGATGCGGTGACGCGACGGGACGTCCGTCGCCCGGGGAGTGAAACGTCGAAATAATTGGTCTCTTCTGTACGGCATAGTGGTCGTCTTCGTAGCTGGGTATCCCCGATGGAGTCCTCGTTACGGCAAAGGCGTCGGTCGATGTCGGCGGGGCGTTCTTGATTACAGACGGAGACGGTCCCAAGGTTCGCTCTTCGAATCACCGCCACCTTTTCTTCGATTTAGTCTCCGTTCTTCAGTCGGCGAATGGCGGTTAAAAATTGTAAGATTTTTTAAGATTCCCCCCAATTTTTTTATTTTTTTCTTTACCCCTTTTGTCGATCACTTCGATCCTTTGGCGTGAGCAATTTCATAGCTCGTGCAGAAAGTGTCTTCGTCGTTTAGAAATCGGCGTGCAAAATCTCGTCCAACGCGTGATAATTAATTACCCTCGCCTCAGTCGAGGTGTAATTTTTAATTAGGCTCACCAACGCCTAGTGTGCTAATCAGTTAATAATACGGAGTCACACGCGGGGACTCTTCTGAGAAATGTAAAGTTTCATAATTAATTAGCTACTATAGATACGCACGTTTATAGGTACTGTATGTAGAGTGCTAGTAGCGGGGCTCGTTCTGTACTGAGTCAGACACGCGGACCCAGTTTGTGGGCCATATTGGGCCCCCTATTGCAAAAAATCAATCTTGGAATGCATAGCAAAGTCAAATACAGCCGGATGGAGTTCTGCAGGCGGTTATACAGCCGGACAACGTAAAGCTCGGGTCCGATGCGATATAGAGGGACAAGAAAGAACGATTTAATAAAATCAATATTAATTGCTCGCTGCCGGCAATGCTTCTGTCCCGACACTCGTTGAATATTCAACCGAGGATTGGTAAAAAGCTGTTTATGAGACCCGGCGCGACCGTGTAGCGGCCAGTTTTTTCCGCCGCCTAAAACGGGCGCGAGGATGTCTAAAAGGAGGTCTTGGGTACCAGATAGTCCCAGGAGAAGGTTTCGATGATCGGTGGCCGTTGGCAGAGCGTTGGCACCTCCCGCCACGGTATTCTTTCGCATCTTTTGCTCGGCTTAGTCAGAGTGGCTGTTCGGTGTTCACTACGGTGAGTTTGATTAATTAATGCTGCCCCGGCACGTTTTAATTCGACAAAAAATCACGAGGATCACGAACCTGCTCCGAGGAGACACGCCTATCAGCTGTGTTTGTTTTCTTTTACGATGAGAGACCCGCGCTGCACAACGAAACTAAATAATTTTTTATTAACCTTCATCGATTCTACCGCGGGTTTCGGTGTCGACGTGGAAACGTTCCGCGGTGGCTTAATGACATTCATTATAAAATCGTCTTTATCAATCCTCATTTATCTGTTCGAACAAACAAAACTCAAATACATCCTTCGAGGAATTCAGACTCTCTTTTCTGGACTCTAGATGCAGGCTATTGATGATACCGTTCGGTAGGGCATCGCGATCATGTGTCCAGAGAACAAGGAAGGTTCTTAACGACCCTTCGAGTGCTTCTCATCTTCGCCTTTCGCTCACACCACTGCACGAATTTGAGAGTTCCTATGAGAGGCTAACGATAAGCAAACGGTCTCGTCATCAGAGCTAAAAAATACAGAGATATTGTTCAGTGATGAAAAGAGGAGAAAAAAATTTAAAAAAAAAATTAAGAAAAGGATGAAGTGCAAAGAGGCAATGATACTCTCCGGTATTTCGAGCTGGCATTTTAGCCCGAGGCATTGCACTAAGCGCGAATGATACTTCACTTAATCCCTGAACGATAATCGGATCATAAAGATAAACCGAACTTTTACCGCTGCCAAGAGATGCTGGTTTCGAAACGAGTCCTTGCAGTAGCTGATTAAGTTGTAGAGTCCATATCTTCGCGATTAACAAGATATTTTAAACGACCTATTAAACTGGCGGCTGCTATCCTCCTGAGACTACTGAGAACCCGAGTCAGACTATAATTACCGGTTATGGTATCCGTTTTGTTTGGCAAAACGTTCTTACCACGACGTTGATACGATGATGGGTGCAAAAATTCATCGACTTCCGACCGGCAGTCAAATATATTAACTTGATTCTTCCGTAATTAGGAGTAAATTAGATTTGAAAATGGAAGAGTAGAGGAAAGGGGAAGAAGAATTTGGAAACTCAATGCATGGTTGAGATAATATCGGAATGGGAATCGATGCCAAGCTCGGTGATTATTTCGGCTTGTTTTGTGAGAATAACCGTTGAAATTATTTATGGGTAATGAATGATGATTCAGTAGAAGTTAACCAGCATTGTCACTTACCTTATACGAAGTCTTAATCCAAGTTGGGTAGAAGGGTAGACCTCTTCCTACCTGATAAAAAGAAGTTTGTCCACGGTCGTCTCTCTTCCACGGTGGTTTGTCATCGCATTGTCTATGCGCGTTACCGTGACGCGATGGAATTGTTTCGTCACAGGTCCTACCGAACTGAAAGCCTAGCCGTGGCTAAGCCACCACGACAGAATTGACTAAAATCTTCTTACGCAGTAGACTCGATTTTTAGATGTTTTTTTTTTCATCATAAAATACGAGCCAGTAGCCCCTTCGAAAATTGGGTAAGCTATATGCCCTCACTTATTTTCGACGACTCTAAAAGTCTGAAGTTCCTTACGTACATTTCTCCGTGTCTACCGAGCGACTCTTCAAATTTCTAGATATGTCACAGACTAATTTGACTTTTTCCGGTTTCCTCCACTCCTGCGGCCACTTAATGCATTCCATTTTATTTCCAACTCTGACATTCTCTCCAACGTTCTTTCCCCACACTTACACCGGTATTAAATGACAGCAAAAGGTGACACGAAATTATCCTCAGAAGGCTTTAGTCCGGGCTTTCGAAAAACCGGAAACATATATTAATATACCTACAATACATACGTAGGAAAAGAAACAAAAAGACATGTCCGTACACACGTACGTTTCGTAAGCCACAATTCTGGGCCCCATGGTATAGGTACTTAGTCATTGGTTGTCGACTGTCCGGTTTAATCTATTGAAGACGCTAGCATGGCATAGCTGCAGCGTGCGCTAGTCATGATCGAAGTATTTTGTGCCGTAGTTCAGCGACAGGTTCATACCGCGTCTTTTTGTCACCGTCATTCCGTATTGGGTCCGCTCCGTTGCTACTCCCAAGTTGAGGGGGTCTCGACTCGGTCAAGCTGTCCTAACTTTTTCTGAAAGCATCGCGTTACACAGATTGAGCTCCCCGTCGTTGTTCGAAAGTTTCGTATCGTTTCGTTTCGTTTCATTTCGTTTCGGTTCGTTTCATTTCCGTTCATTCTTAGCCATGAAGATTTCTTTCGATTGTTATGAAGCCACGATATTAGGAAGCCCATAATAACGGGCTTGTGTTACAATACAAATATTCACGAGATAAAAACTAACGGAAGCTGCAGAGTTATCACGGTCTCCGGTCAAACCTCAATGGCGACCATTGGATAAGAAAAAAAGTTCAAATTTATTCAAATTATTAAAAATAAGCACGGGAAATTACGGCGGAGTATACGAAGGCGTGTCAGTAGTGATCACCCGCGTTCACTGCCGTAGGAAAAGTCCTCCGGGATACTCCCCGGGATACACTCATTATCACCAGGGTCCAGGGCGTTTGTCAAGAACATACCCCCCGCTGACGTTGGGGCCCCAATGGACCCGGAGGACTGCGTAACTTACAATTATCATCCCTCCCAGGACTCTGGGGGCCCGAGCGTATTATTTATGGGAGGGTGTCTCGCGCCTTGGAGGGGTGTGACACGGGCCCAAACAGGCCCAAGACGCCCTGGGGCGATCTTCTGGCGCTGATTAAACACGCTCCTCCACGGTGACGTGTTAATCGCGCGAATGCATCACGCGCGATCCGCCGTGACGCGTTTGCTGGGGCCTGAAATTTACGCACGAGGCAGTCCCCCGCTCCTTCTCCGCTCACTCCCAATCCCCCATTCGCTTCGCGGTCTTTATTAAGTCTTTATTATTATCAGAGATGCACTGCGGCGCTCCGGCCTTAGTTTTGATCATTTTTTAACCGTCCCTCGCGCCGAGCTCGTACATACGTACCCATTACTCGAAGTAGTCGCTATTAACTGTAGGTATATGCATATGAGATGAGAGCGGAAATAGCCGTGGGCTTTAAAGAACCCGCGTCAAAACTGCCGCCTAACCCGATCCGCGGCTTTCCCACTCACTATACCCATACATAAGTTACGAAAATACCAGATGGTCGTGACTACGAGAGGAAATGACTGCGCGGCACCCTCGGCATTGTTTCCTGGGAATCTACCTCAACCACCCACATAGGCACATACTCCATCGGTCCAATAACTAATCGTTAATAAGTGCGTGGTGTTATGAGGTTCAGAGCTGCGTGGGTGAGCGCGATAAAGGTGCGGGGCCAACTTGCGGTCACAGCAGGGATCACCGATTCAGCTGATCCTCCGAGCCGATCCTAGTCAGATCTTATCGCCTCACGGTGTTCGATGTATTGTGCTTTACGCCCGGGAACGGAACACGGAAGGATGATAATTGCGGGTCGACAATCGATCCATGAATTCGCGTTTCGTATGCATACATGTACCTATAACACCGTGCGACACAGCAAGTATTTGCGGAGGTAGACAAATCTCCTAATGTATACCTAACTTCGAAGTTACCATACCATACGGTGTTATACAGCGTCGATTATACCCGGTATCTTGTATATGATGGTGCAAGTAGGTAGGTATGGTGTTCGGTAAGTATAAGGTATGTATAACATAAGGTATGCGTGAACGTATACCTCGACTCTTAAACCTGGCCATTCCATGAGTATAGATAGATCATCTTCGCCGCATCGGAGCCTCCCACCTAAGTATTCCCATTAAGATCCTATCGCCTGGCCAAAACTAATAACCAATCAGCGGGGCCAAGGGATATACACTCGATAGCTGGTTTATTATTATCCAATATACATCCGATCTTCGGTCTCGTAGACGCTTAGGGTGACTGGAGAAAGAGTTTACGGTGTAAATTGTTATAGTGTTGTTAAAATGACGGTGCTGTAAGGCCCTAGACACCTCGACTGTCGTCATTTAATTCCGATCCCTCTATACGAGTAGGTATAAGGTATACACGAGTCCCTACCTATATACCTTGGAATTTGCACTCACAAGGTAGATTTTATTGGGTTTATCGTTCGTCTGATGGCGCTCCCCCTTTACTCGTTAGTGAATTGCTCGTTAGCATCCTGGCGTACCTCTTATCGCGTGAAAAAATTAAAGGAGATCTCTTTGAAGTTGCAGGGTTGAAAATTTTCAAACAGTAAAAGAGTTATACGTGAATATTATACGGGGGAAACGGTCTTGTCTTATACTAGATAGGAGATACAGTAGTGTTAGATCTCTTCGATATCTACACGCTCGTCCTTCGGAATGGAAAATTTCAACTCCTATTCTCATCATCAAGCATTCTCACACCTACCTGTATACAGAATCTAGGACGAGAGATGAAAAACAGAGTATTAGGTGTTAACGAAAATTAACCGAGCCTTACTGGCCTTAATTGATTAATAATTAGTTATTAAATCGATAGTGACTCGGCATACCTCGTCCCCTCTTTCTACGATATTCCAATAAACTCCATTTGTTCTCCCTTCGACCGTGGGGGGTCGGGTGGACCCTGGAGGGTTTTGTGCCCTTCGATAACACAGAGTCACGAAGTTATTTTGTTCGGTGGTCTCATAGCTATACAGAGACTTAATGTATGCTTTACTCACACACACACACATATTTATATATAATGCGGTTACGATGCATAATATATTAAACGAGAGAATTATTTGCTTTGTTTTATATTATTATTTGTCGTCAGAATATGGAGCGATTTGATCGTTGAAGCTGGATGAATGAAGTCGAAACTCTACACCCGTTCGTTCAGGTAAAACATGAAAACGCTTTTTCTCACCTCCGGGCCGAAAGCGACAACTTTCGTCCCGCTGCGCGGAACGAAGTTCCCGTTTTTCGGCTTCGTCGATGCGAAAAATCGTATACACTCCTAGGGCAGTAAATAAGAAAGCCCCAGATCACATGTTTGTCGATCTCGGCTTCGCCTCGGACGACAATTACATGCGATCTGGGACCTTCCTTATTTTACTGCCCTAGGTATGTAATATACTATTCTAAAGCGTCTGAAAAAATGGCGATATGTCTTGATTTTATGGTAATGAGAGTGAAATCGTCTAACCATTTCCATTCCCATTCCCATTCCCATTCCTCTATTTCTCGTTCCCCACCTTCGTCGAGGCCAACGGCTCGTGCTTGTGAGAAACTACCGTTTAGATCCTTACCTGTCTTTTGTACCCATAAACTCACGCCCAATAGAGATTTTTGGTGGGAGGAGCGAGCGTTGAGGTTTCTGCTCACGTCTAAGTGAACCGGAAGAAGTGAGAGGTAAAAAAAGAATGATAAAAAAAAAGCATTATAAAAACCGAATACCGATCGGTAAGACGTCGCGACGCCGATCATTTCTCGTCATTCTATGGGCACAGATGATATTATCACCCTGAAGATATACAACGGTGCGTTTTACACCGCATTACGAGACACTATAAAAGTGTATAATACTTTTACGCATAGGAAGATGGGCCTCGCGCATAACTCAGGACTCTGAAGACTCTGAAGACTCTTTACGACCCGGTCAGCCAGCTCGTCGTCCACCTTGGAGTCTTATTTCAATAAAACTTATACCTAGGTACAGAGTGAGGTGGGGACCGAATTCTCTGAACGGTGCCGATGTATCACTAATGAACCGTTTAGATGTCGCTTCATTTCTCCTTATAGCTACGACATTTAGTGTACATAGCGTATCTATATAAGTATATAAAAAAAAAAGAAAAGAATCGGATATGGTACGTGGAAGGGAGTTCTATGAGCTGGTATTTTCACCGAATGAACGTTTTTCGAGAAAACTGATGTCCGAGGCACACCTCACCTCGGTTTGATGGATATCGTACCTTCCGAAGGCAACACGCGGTAACGACTCCAGGAGACGGTGTCAGGTTCCTCGGGACTCTGGGATAGCCTCCGTGTTTACAACGAGACTGGCTCGTTTAATTGTGGAATAATTGTTATTTATCAGCTGTATTAGTTGTCTCAGGTTTCTTATCTACGATCTGAATGACGTCGTGGATTTAAACCGACCGTAAATCGTGCCTGTCCGCAGTGGCGAAGGAAAATATTTTCAATTTACTTTATACAAGGTTCAGGATCGCGCCTATATCCTACCCTATACGTACCTCTTCGAACAAATACAATCCCATAGCAACGAAACGAAACGAAACGAAACGCAACGCGACGCGACGCCGAGATACGGGCACAAAATATCTCCCGTTCCTCAGCCTATTTGTCACGCGCTATACGTTACCGAAGAGACGCGACCAGATTCACCTCTTCGATGTTTACTTGAGACCGCAGGAATTAGGCATCGCGCGTCAAAGGGCCGCCTCTAATTACCGTCATTTCTATGCTAAAGTGTTGAAATATTAAGAAAATAAAAAGGCCGTTATAAATCCTGTAAAATTTTCTTTTTTTTAGATATTAATAATAACGACGATAACGTCGGGCTGTACTAGGCTCAATTTTCATCAGGCAACACAATGGCGAGTGCAGAGATGAATTCTATCTTCATACACTGCGAGTCCCCCGATCTGGGCTTGTCCGACGTACGACTGACGGCCAGACCTTATCCTTTGCCCTATCAGATACGGCGATAATAAATTACCGTGGTATTACGATTCAATCATCCCGGTCTTTCTCCTATGTGAATCTCCACCGATCTCAGGACACGCGGACATAATTCATCAGTCGTATCGCGAGGCCGTCTTATTATGCTGGAACTGTGTCTCGTCCACGAATACAATAAAGAAATTTTACACACCGTAGGCATTCGCCGGTTTGATTAAATTCCGCGAATATCATTGAACGTAAAATTTCACGACTTCTAATCGATTTTCGTATCGAAAAAGTCGCGCCGTTTCCGCCTGGTCATGAATACATCATAACTGTGATATGCGTGATAGAGGTGATAAAGGGTCAAGCCAAGTTATGGTCCGATCAATAGTTCATTACCAGAAACAAAAATGCATCCAACAATGCGCGCGATCCGTCGGTCACTCCGCGCCTCCAAACAATCACCTTAACTATACCGATGCGAAGGGTAGAGTGTACAGCGATCTTGAGGAGCCCATGATCAACGTTGTGTTCATGTGAAGAGAAGGACTGGGATCTTTATGGCGAGTCAGTTACTTGCGCAACGAACCCTATTCAGACGTAGCATTAACGCTATTATAGCCACCAGAGGCATTGGGCGGATCTGTGATTGGCTATTATCTATTCTTTGCCATTGTAGGTCCAACAGTATCTCTTCACTTAGCTCGCTTTACCGCGGCCTTGAATCGGAGGGATTACGCGCTACCGCATAGTGAATTATTCTCCGGGGATAAAATATTTTCACGTTTCTTTTTTTCACCCCCTCGAGAAACGTATTCCGCTTTTGAAAATGTTGTAATAACGTTTCGAAAGCCGTTTTATAACTTGTGTCGAATACCTCTACGTGTCGCCAATGTGTTTTCACCTTGCCCCTTGCACCTGTGTGTGAAATGAAAAATCCGACGCATATATACATGTATATACCTATACGCTATAGGAGCACGTTGGGGCTCCTTCGAGATGCTGGAGACGTCCACGCGGAAGCAGAGTTACGACGAGCGATAGGATCTCTGTTCTGTTCGTTCTCTCGTTGCAGTGTATATAGCGATGCTGCTACTAGCCGTTAGTGTTGCAAGGCTCCTACTATATTCGCGGATATTTTCTCAAGTTAACTATGTTCTTGGAATTAGCGTCGAGATAACCGCGTTCAATTAAACCCCAAGACGCACAGCGTCAGAAATTGAATTAATTATACAAGGTGAAGGTATAGTGCTGCAGAGCTCGGATACAGTACCTGCGAATGTTGAGGCCAGGTTATACGCGGTCAGATTTAAGATCAGAAAAACAAAACCGAAACAATGGGGTCCTTGAACTATGATCGAATCGCAAGAAGATGTTACGCTTCGAAGTGTTCGCGAGTCATTTTGCCTGACTAAAAAGTATAAATCGTCAGTATTCATCCATAACCATTAGGCAGCGACGATTTTACTTTAGCAAATAGTCGGACGACAAATTCCGTCCATAAATATCACCAAGTATGCGTAAGAATGGGTAAGAAAAGATAATGATATGCTGATTGGTTTTCTACATCTTTAAGCCTTTTGACTTTCGTTAAAAGATCGGCGGGTGTATAAAGTAGGAAAAAGTTCACACTGCGGATGCAAGAAAAGGCTCTTTTTCTGATGCTACTATGTGATACATGTGATAATGATCCCCGGGCACGAAATAATCTTCAAGAGTTTACCGTGATGCTCAATTTCTATCTTCTTTATGTCTTTTTCTGATACTGAGTGACCAATAAACAACCATTAAACGTGGTTCTCCTTGTGTACTACTGTATAGAACTGAGTTTTTTTATACTTGTATACACAACTCGTTTGAATGGTTGCACGTCGTGAGAAACCTGCGCGGTTGGTGCATCCCACTCGAAAATTTTGAGCCCTTGTTATACTCTCGCGATAATATCGTGAGTAAGCATATAACATTAGATACGAAATCAGAAAGTTTTCTCGACAATTTTAAAGGTGTAACACCCGACTTGTCACACGTCTCCAAGAATTCTTAATAGTACCTCCAGGCTGACTACGAGTTATCCAGTTCAATCTCACCTGGCCCGTTTTGTTCTTCTAACTATATACCTACCCAGTACCCGCTGGAGTCCCATGGCGTCCAGTTATACCAATGGATAGTCCTTTGCCACTGCAACTTCCCAATGGCTTCCTGTTTAGTTAATGGTCTCTCGCAGTGCTCCTTCTGCTGCAGTGACGGTGTGAAAAGGGCGTAAAAGAGGCGCACTGGATTGCGATCGGAATGTTATACAAATGAACCAGTTCCCTCTGACTACTCCTATCTTATCTTGAGAATTTAGTCGGTCACGCGGCAAACATCGTTACGACCACTGCCCCGGTCGACCACCCGGTCATCCAGCTCACCTTCTGATCATTAGACTGCAATCATCCCGTTTCTCCAAAAATTCTTCTTCCTTTGATGAAAATTTGATCAATCGGAGGCTTGTCGTATTGCATACGAATAGCAAGAGTCCTTACTGACGATTCCTCGACTTGACTCGCGAAGAGAATATCGAGGAGTGGCTTTCTCGTGGATGAGGTCAGTTATAGATTTGAACTCTGAGGAATGCTTCCCCGTCCTGCAGGTGCAGGGGTCTTGGTTCAAGGTGTCATAAAACTTCACCAGAGGCGTTCGGCGGGTTTCGAGTGGCACTAAAGCACCCAGATATGTATACCTAAAACAATGACGTTTCGAAAACGTAGTTTATCACCAACGTTGTGACGCGGCTTCACCAGGAGAATACTTTGTGTGTACACATACGATCATGTAAAGACTGGGGCGGGCGGGTTTCCAAGCTCTAGCACAGCACACGGTGGACAATAAAATAAACAACTTGGTTTTATGACTTATACGTAGGACACGAGCCCGCGGCCTCATGGGATACGGATAAACGCTGTGTACCGGAGACAGTCCGGTACAGTGCGCTCCTCCACGTATGGGCTATGATGTACTACGGCCGAACGCCATATACAACGATATATCGTACATAATATAATGTAATACAGCATTCAGCTATAGATATACAGTCTGTGGTTAAAGCATTTCCCTATATTACATACCTGTGCACTTTAGTCACGTTCTAAGCCATTTTCCCCACCATCAAACGCCAGGTAGGTACGTACATTACGCGTCTCGAGTTCTTTCAATAAGAGTTGTGAAAACGGCTTCAACTCATGGTTAACGAACACCGCGTTTCTCGTTATTCAAATTCAATCTCCTCAGCACTCGGCATTGAACCCTGTGCCATACTCCTGCACAAGTTTACTATCTGCTACGAGTAAAATGGGGAGAAACGCCATGGGGTTTATTGCAAGTAGGTATAGTTAGTTATTTATCTTCCAATTTGCCTTTACTCAGTCGCAAGTCGTGATTTTCCACCACCTTTTTTCGACTCAGCGCACGACTCGCAGCGCCCCATGGGTTTGCTAAATTTGCGAAATGAATCTGTATCGAGGTATACGCGGGAATATCATTTCATATTTGTCCTCTCTCACCTGGCGCATGTTCTACGTCAGCGAACCTGTTCCTTGAGGTCGAGACGACCAATGCATAGCATTGACCTTTGGAAAAGGCAATTTGTCACACCCCGAGGTTTCCAGGGAGTCAAGGTCGCCGTGCTCGACGAGAACCGTCTGCACAGTCATCTGGATGTACTGAACACCTTATAGGTATCATTTGAAACCATTATGGTGGAGTTACCTCACGCGAAATAATTGCAAGCCAGTAACAGCTTCCGACAATAATTTACTGGAAATTTAGCTGTCTCGTAATTTCATGGTGTAAATCATCAGCGCTGTTAGTTGCCACTCTTCCAGCTCAGAAAGTGTTCAGGCTTCTCACGCTGCGAAAGAAATCTGGCTAAAGAAATTCGAGGGAAACATTTTGTTCACAAATTTACTGTTCATTGCATAATCATGAGAATGGATTATGTATGTATATAACAATTTCAGCGGTAGCCAAAGGCTCCGTTAACATAATTGCTCCGTATTTCACCACGTCGACGGGTGGCCTGGTCTGCATCAACGCCCGGGTCTTATGAAGACGTCAGGCCATCAGCGCGCCTTCTTAACTCTTATATACACATTAATATATATTTGATATATCTTACAGCTTATAGGTATAATCACGTCGTAGTTTTGCTACGATTCGGCGTGGTCAACCACGCGTCGTACCGTGGACCGATAACCATCCGCGTGCTCCAGGAGGCAGTCGAGAGTTCCTCTCCTGGGAGTAAGTTTTGCTAAAGGGCGCCGGTCTCTACTAAATGTCACTCCATCTCGCCATAAAGCAAAACTATACGGTGAGCGGCAACAAGTCGCCGCCCTTAAACTGCACCTTACATTCTGACCGAAGCTCGCGATGGAACAAATCTCTTCGGTAGGTACCTGCCCGGAGCGAAGTAACCTTTACGGAATTATCCTGGACTAGGGACTAGGTATTGTTTTACGACGGTACTTCACACGAAATGAAGACCGCGAATAAAGCGATGTTTATCCAGTCTATGTACAAACAATTTTAATCCTATTCAAACTTTCGCCTCGATTTACTTAGGGTCAATATTTAAATAGGGTTTGTTCGACCACTCAGATCCCCGGCGCCAACTTTTAAAGGAAATTTTGCAGCCGGGAGACCTGGGGCGGTGGCGACCAAAGCTGGGGACGTCGAGCGTCGTCGTCGGCGTTCAATGAAGCGTTAAAAATGAAGACATTCAGATTGAGATATGATTCTGTATAAATCATTGACCGAACCAACCGCGCCGCGCATCGTTCCGGATGACCAAGCTTGCTCCCTGTGTATTTATCTTTGATTGTAAGTCGTCTGTGTTAAGATCTTCGTTAGTCTGATATCGAGAATCGGATTGAATAAATTTTCGTCGAGTTCGTTCGAGAACGTTATCATTCATTCCTTCGGAGAATGATGAAAATTCAGTATTTTTTGAAAATCTTTACGAATTATGGGTATTTTTATAACGAAGCTTACGAAGCTTATTATATACCATCGTAGACATCATAAATCATCGAGTCACACCAGGAACTGGAAGTGAGTGGTAAAAGCGATCCGTGGAGTATAAGTTAGTATAAAGTCTTTCATCGTCGATATTTCATCGCGTTCACGAGTTCGCGAGTTCGCAAGGTTCGTTGAAATCGCACTGAATCGTCCCGGCACCGAAGTCGGTCAGAAACAAGACCTCGCTAGTGCCTTGTCGGGTCATTCGCGAACCGATTCGACATAAATCGAAGAGATGAACGACACCGCGGTATCTTCTGACTCGGCAAACCAAACGCAGTATACCTCCATGCGATGTTGGGATGCAGACTCGCGCGGACGTCTGCACTACAGCCTTCGAACGTACATACATGCGTTTAACGTATTTAATGTACTATTTGAACAGGCGTTTAGCATTATTCATCTACTTGAATGAACAGCCATTACTCTCAAACTCCCCCTCGATTTTTAATTTCGTTTCTTACCCCCCTCGTTCTTTCGCATATTCGAAACGTTTTCGATTCGATATGATTTGCATATGATAAAAAATCCCAGCGTCTGACGGTCGAGTAACTCATTCGCGGAATCAAGTTGGTCTTATCATAATTTTCAATCCTGAATATCAAGGAGTGGAAAAGCGCCAACAGCGCGAATAAAGTTGATCATCCGAACAGATTTCGGTTGTCATCAATTCTTAGTTTTTATTTTTCCATAGCAGAGGATCGCTAAATTTACTACATCATATCTCGACTCTGGTGGTATGCACCACCTTGGCGCGTTGCGTTGCGGTGGTCTCGATGATGGCGATTAAGAATCGGTGTTACAGGGTCTATGCGTCGATGGAGCAAAGGGAGGAACAGCCACGGTCGGGGTGTCCGTATAACCCAGGCCTTGGATGCTGCAGCGCACGTCTGCGTAATTACCGCGTCGCAAGGAAGCTTTATGGCCGCGGTATTCTCGAGTATTAATTCTCTCGCGCGACCGCCTCGATCGGCGCTGTACTTCGAGGCGGCGATGCGATACACGTTGGCTGATAACATCGCACACGCCTCTCCCGCATCCTCGCTAGCTTACAAACGACGACAAAGACGACGAGCCAAAGTATTGTGTTTGAGACACAGTATTAATTATTGTTAGAGAGGGTGGTGCTCGCGCATGCAGTCAGGATCTACCTTCGCTTTCATACTACCATCGCGATTAGCTGTTCTAATTGACTATGCGAAATCCTGACAACGCGCACCGTCCACCGTTTAACTTCAAATTCAATTCAATTCTAAGCGAGGATCGTTTTATAGCGAGTAAATATCTCGGAGATATAATATGGTAAAGGTAATTGGATGAATCAAGAAATTGACAATGAACGTGTTTATATGGACCCCAGCATAGCTGCAGACGGGATTTTACTTTGAAGTCCAGAGTTATCTCAACGTTCTTAATAACATTAGCCCGGAGACATGCCATGCGAATGTCCAAAGTCCAAAGTCCCAATGGACAAGGCCGGTCGCTATTCGTTTGGCATTTCTTAGTCTCAGGAGCAAAGGGGCGAATCTTCAAGTCTGGAGGTTTGAAATATTTCTTTTCGATACACAAACAGCTCACGTCAAATCGAACCTTATGTCGTTTGTCTCACGCGATCTACGTGCGTTGAATTTCAACGAGATGTTATTTAATGAGAAATCTGATCAGCTGTACTCTAGGAGTATCTAGCCACTCGTTAGATTCTAATTTCACGTCGATGAACAGGCATAGAAAAATCGATCGGCAATATCATTTCGAATAATGGCTATCGGCTCTTTGTCGCAACTCGAAGGACATGAGCCCGTGGCAATCCGACGCGACGTACTCTGTGTGCCCGATGCGTTCGATAGGGCGGGACACGCACATAAACAATTGCGGATCGGCCTCGCCCCCTCTCGTACATACGTGAAACAAAAGGACTCGAACGTATCTTAGTCCGAGGTACGTACCCCGAAGGCAGAAATCAAAACGAGCCTCGGCGGTCCGCATCGTCGTGAATCTTTAGACTTTACATACACATTACACACACATATTACACATACATGCCGATGTAACATATGCAGGGATGCTGTGAGTTCCCGCGATCTTTTCAACCCCGCAGTGAAATGGGGCCCTGTTAAGGTATCCTGGAAACTAATTTGCGTACAGGGAACTTATCCCGACAACTATATCCTAATTAGGTTTAAAGTAAGCCACTTGATAGTGCGTAACTTTCTTAGTGAAAGACACTGATGGGTTGACTCTCGTGCGATCAGTGGTCTGTAAAGTTTAGAATAGTCTCTTCAGAATGTGCATTCAGTCCAGGGGTTTCGCAATAGCACATGCCAGCGAGAGTCGCACAATAGCTGGTAATACTGTGCAGCTGATACGAGTATCTTCGTTGTGCAGCTGGAACTTTAATTGGCTATTTGTTTGTCCGGTTTGCTGAATGGCGGTGGTATTGTACGAGCAGAAGAAGAGAAGAGAAGAGAAGAGACGAGGAGAGGAGAGCGTCGATTCGAGTCGAGTCGAGTGAGTGAGAATGGCCATTGAGTTCTTTAACATGAAGCCCAGAATTTTCGTCCAATATAAAAACAATGAGAGAAGGATATTTTTTTCCGGCATATTCAGGGATGAAAAGATCTTCCCACGCATGTGTATGCATATGGTGCGTCCCAAGTATCGTGTGAAGAGTTTAATACGTGATAATATAACGGAGGTTCTTTCGCGTTTATACATAGGTATAGAATTTATTGTGAATTGAGTTCAAGGCCGGGGATGCTGGTTCCTGAAGATTACTATCGTATTACTGCACCGTACAAGTGCATATATGGGGGATAAAATCTAGCCTCTGCGCGGCATTCCGTCTCGGGTTACCAAGAAATCAGGACTGTCGGATCGAATGACGTGTTTGATTGAGAGCGCGATCGGGACGAAGTTGAACCCTAGTGACCCTTATACTCTCTCACGCACGTATAAACACGTCGGCGACGACATGACGGAAGGGATATATGTTTATCCTTATAGCCATATTATACGTGTTACATACATGTGTGAGTGTGTGTGTGTGCATATAGAAGTAATAAATTTCAGGCGTCGTTTCAATTCCACTCCACAATTAGTGATTAATCGTTAACCTTTAATCCTCCGCTCCAGCCCTAGATAGAATCAGAGGTTCCTGCAGCAAAGGTTCGACGTAGGACTCGCACAAAACACTGGCTCGAAATATTCTCATATATTATTTGGCGATATTCAATAACTTCGAACGTGACGGCTGATGCTATCGCTTCGGTGGCCAACCGCTGTACAATATCGTGACGAATGAGAGTAGTTAGGCTTCTTTTTATTCCTTCGTTAGCTTCTTCAAATTATTAACGGCCTCGTCTGTTAAGCCAGTCGGAAATTTTGCGCGGCTATGAATTTATCAACAAGTTTAATTGTTTTAAAATAAGAACAAAAAAAAATGTGATTGACAATATTTTTTGGTAAATGGATCGCCCGCTGTCGACGGTAAAATTTGTAATTCATAAATCTCAGTTTATCTCATGGATCGAACACCAAAACTGACCTCATTTCTCAACCAAAGACCAGATGAATCTGGAAAGATTGAAATCTGGCTGAAAGGTTCTTTGACAGATTGTCAAAGCTCTCGGATTCGAGTCATTCGCAAAGAAAATCGTAGATCAAGAGAATGCCAGAAATTTCTTTAGCCACACAACAAAGTTTCATAGCTGTGATGTGAAAATTTGATAGAGTTTTCTCTATGCCCATTCGTATCGTAGAAAAATCTTCCGAATTAAGAGAAAAATCTGAAGTTCTGAGGCAAGTGAGGAAATATCAGTTGCGCACCGTTGGATCTGTGGCCTGTTGTCTCTGTTCTACCAAAGAGTCAGACGGACAGACTACCTGCAACTAATTTACAACGCAGCAAGGAGATAAGGGACGAGTGTTAAGGTGCGAGTAGGACGCCCAAACACGAGGCAGAGTATATCTCGAAGCTCGTAGCAACAACGTAGCCGTGGTCAGCGCGTAGGCCGAACGGATCTGCATACTCCCCCACTGCAGTAAGAACCTCTGCGCGTGGACCACCACGGGAGGGCATCTCTTCTTCGTCTTATCTTTCGCCGCTTGATCGAACGAGCGTTTTGTCTCACAGGTGCTTTTTGCTTGTGCGAAGGATTTCCTCGTAGCAAAACAAGTTGATTGCATTTTGTATTTATAAAATGTGTTATTTGCTTGATCTATGAACGAAAAAAGCTGCGAGTTTAAGTCAGATAAATAAGAAATATGATAGATGGTCAAATTGCCGTGAATCCCACCTTATGAGCTTCGGATCTTTGGTCTTTCGAGATCTGAGGACAAGGGGAAACGGGGGAAAGGGAAAGACGAGAAAAGGGGAAAGGGGGAAGGGGGAAGGGAGAAGGGAGAAGACGCTAACGTCTTGATTACTGAGGCCCCGTGGCGTCCACATACATATATAGCATACGTATAACCATGTATAACCGACGCCTTGACCAGCGGGCTATCGCACCTGCTCTCATTTAGCTTTCTTCACGGCTTGTCTACAGCTCTGACTGTAAATCTCGCAGCGTTCACTATGGCAAAAAATTAACGGTGATATTTAGGATGGAAAATACAGGCAATCATCGTCGTCTCGGAGTACGATGCTTTCCTCAAGCTTAATACAGACATGTTCCGATCTGCGGGATGCTTTTTCTGCTCCTAATTACGCCTGGTATACCTTATAATCTCCTATCGGTGCATCTCCTAGCCTCCCATGCACCGTTCTTTTTATCTACTAATGCATACGGTAATCAGCGACTGTGTTCAACATTGTGTACCATTGTTGCAGGTGGTGATAAGCGGGCTGTTTGGAATGGCAGATGACTCGGTGAAAAAGGAAGAAAATGATTGTGACGTTAGTTCAATGGTTTTATACAGCTAGTTTTATCTACGGAGGATTGATCCTGCGGGAGATAAAGGAACTCATGTGTGTATTTTTCGTTCCTTTCTTTTTTTCTTTCTTTCAACCTTTTTAGGATAATAGGATTCTGGTCACTACAACCACCACGAGGAACGCCTTGATCACTACGCAGGTGGGCCCGTGTGAGAACTATCCTCATCGTGTGAAGGTCTCGATTGTTGGTACTGGGAAAGTCGGAATGGCGTGCGCCGTCGCAATCCTGATGAGGGTAGGCATGAGGATTCCGAAACCTTATCAGAATTTCGACCGTTCAATAATGAGTCGTTTTCTATTTTTTTTTTTTTTTTTTTTTTTTTTTCTTTTTTGCAGAGAATGGCCAGCGAAGTATGTCTGGTCGATAAGGATGCCGAAAGAGCGATGGCTGAGGCCGCTGATATTCAGCACGGTGGTGTTTTCATAGGAAATCCACTTGTCACCGGGACTGGAGGTTAATTTATTTAAAAATAAATGTGAGAAAGGCATTAGCATATAAGCAGGGGATTTTTTTTTGTTGTCCCCGGCAATACGACAGACGCGTTTTGTCTTCATCTCACGAAGTTCGGGGATCCAAAATTGATACATCGTGACACTGGCGTCCATCCTACATCCCCCATTTCATCCATTTACCAAGATCTTAGAGCCCATCGGTTCCCTTAAAGAATCACCTGTCAACCGGAGTACCAGCGCGACCCGACAACCCTTACCTGAAGCCGGGAGAGACACTCAAATATATTTAATCTGATGCCACATCTTTTCTCTTCTTTCTATGGCGTGCCTCCACGGTCCACCGGACAATTCCGTTGTTTTCACTCGCACGGTCGTAAATATTACGTATTTATTTATCTGCCCGCAGATCGCGAGCCATGCGTTAGAGGGCTGGTAGCCAGGGTTAGGGTTTAAAACAGTTATTTCCTTCGAACCAGGCAGAAACTGGCAACTCTATTCAACCGGGAAGCAATATCCAGCCTTTAGATCGGCATTTCGAACCTTTAGCCCCGCTATGCTACGCGATATACGATAGTCATAATTTCAAAGAGATATCCATCGCCATACGTCCATGAGACTTCAAACTACTGTAATATCAATATGGCAAATTCTGTCCTAGATATCACCTCCGTAAAGGATTCAGCAGTGATCATAATTGCTATCGATCCAAAGCCTGGCCAGCCTCCAGAAGTCGCTCGGAATTTGAGTCTATTCAGGAAGATCATACCAGCGATTGCAAAACACGCATGCAAGTCGGTTATGGTCGTGGTAACTCAGCCGGTCGACGTAATGTCCTACATTACATGGAAGTTGTCTAAGTTCCCATCGAGCCGTGTCCTCGGTAGTGGGACCCTCGTTGACAGTATGAGGTTTCAGTATTACCTCGGACAAAAATTGGGACTAGCAAACACCTCCGTCAGCTGCATGAGCATAGGCGCGCAAGGCGACACCTCGGGTAAGAGAGCTCGTTGCACAGAGAATTGACGGGCTTCATATACGAGCCTCGAGACTTGCGCCAATTAGCCACCTCCAGGCATCATATATTGGCTCTTCATGATATGCACTATGTTATACAAACACAAGCGTCCATAGCTATACGTGATCGTCGGAGATCGCTCAAGTCATCACTGGAATTGCGGTAGGTAATTATCTGTTCAATCTTGTCCACAGTACCTGTGTGGTCCGGCGTTCACGTGGCTGGGATGAAACTCCGCGATATTAATCCCAGAATGGGAGAAGCTGATGACCCAGAAAAATGGGATGATGTGGCTCAAGCCGTGAACGATTGGTGAGTGTGTGTGGTTTTTTCTTTTTTTTTGCAATTGAAATCTTTGCAGGACATTGAACTGATGATTTCATGACTCAGTGATGAAAATCTGAACCGTAAGAAGGGCGAAAGAGGTCCAGCCTGTTGGGCGATCGGCTTCTCCACTGCCGAAATAGTCGACGCCGTGCTTAGGAACACTAAAGTCGTTCTGCCGACATCGACTTACATACATGTGAGTGATTGATTAGTTGGGCGACGACGTTGGCAGAGTGAGTCAAATGTTGAGGTTCGCGACTACGACGATCGGCGCCTTTTGTCTCTTTCAGAGTTGTTCCCACGGAATGGACAAGGACGTGTATATGTCTATTCCGTGTGTTCTGGGAAAAGAAGGTGTCCACCACACAGTGCGACAGAAACTAACTGAATCTGAAAAGATGGCGGTACAGAAATGCGCCGACAACATAAGAAATGAACTCAGAGCTTGTGGAATACTTCAGGAACCACGGGACGACGTGGAGGAGTAAAAAGCTGTGAAAGGAACGTTCCCGACCTTTTTTGAATTTTTTTTGTTTCCACTTGTGACGACTTGGTCATTTTGCTATTTGTAATATCTCCGATACATGTGTTCTTGTCGAATAAAATTACGCACACTTTTACTATAATCTTTAGAAGTTCATTTTCTTCCATCATACAGTTTGAACTGATAGCAAAGAAAAAAAAGATGCAACTAACAACTTACCACGCTATCTAGAAAAAAAAAGGTAGCGTGGTGTGACAAGCATTTCATTTGTTGACGTCAGTAGAAATATGTTGCGACGAGGTGGCGGGTGTTAAATTCACAGAGAAATTAGACAAATTTTAGATTTTGGGTTAAGATTCAAGTGTGATTCTGAATAATTCCATAAACTAATGGTTGAATTTCGTGAAAATTGGATAGACTAATTTATTACAAGAAGATGACTGATCCGAATAAGAAGAACATCGAGTCTAGGGGAAATACGGCTACCTATTTGCTGACCAGACATGCCGAATATCTTGCAGATGGTCATCGGGTTAAAATCGTCATCGTTGGCAGTGGCTACACAGGGGTAGCAACTGCTATTGCAATACTCTTCAAGGTGACAGCGTGCGTTTTTATTTCGTAATTTAATTAGTCTGGTATTATTAGCCTCGAATCAGATGTCGAAGATCGGAAGAAATCATAGAGTTAGGAAATGTGTGTTGTATGAGACTACAGGCAGATATTAAACGCCGGTTCGATGTTCTGATAAATGATTTATAAAGCAGTGCTGGGAGGGTTCGTTGGATGAATTATAATTACCCAGACTTCGTAATAATTTCAAGTCGTTAAGAATCGCGTGTTTTATAATCTAATCGTGAGTTGAAAACATTAAGTACCCTATGAATGTATTTTAAATGGAATATACGGAATACTTGATTGCATTTTAAACACGTTTCATAACCCTTGTATGTACCTAAGATTTACTGTCTAACTCAGATAGCGCGTAACTCCTACACAAAATCCTCGCGCCCAGGGAGGGCAGACTAGGAATTTCTTATTGCTTCCACATCTGTTTGAATTTTCTTTAGTCATTATACTAGCGTAAACTTCTATGTAGTAGATGCCTCCACGACGAATGTAGGAATCGTAATTAGACCTCATGGTATTTATAACGCGCGGTATAGTTGTCTTACGCAACTGCTTACGAATCGATATTTACGGATAACCTGTCTATAAACCAGTTTCAAATTATAATAACTATCTATCGTAGGTATATTTGCGTTCGTAGTTTCGGGAATGTTAAAACCATGTTTACATCGATGCATTCAGAATGGGCCGAATGGTATTGTGACAATTAATTCACAACGCGTACGACTAATGCAGGATTTATTTCAATACAAATCATTGAATCGGTATACCGCCCTCCGAAGTTTATCCCTTTTTCAATTTTGAGCCAGTGAAAATCCCTCAGTGATACTTGTTCCCGAAATTCGAATTCTCCAAACTAGAGGAAGAATCTGTCTCACAACAGCAGGGATCTAATCGAATAAATCTGCTGCTGAATTCCCTCTCCAATGAATTCGACGTATATGGAGGATCGTCAAAAACCGTAAGCCTTTTCCTTGCCGGATGAGTGCAGCAGGTGCCAGACGTCGGAGAGGACAATTCCGACGATGTTGTGCCGGAGTAACAGCACGGGGTCGTACACGGTGATCGCATAGTTTCCAAATTGTACGAATAACAGCAGGCACTGCAGGGTGTGCATCTCGGTGGAGAACTTCGTCGACAAATACGTTCACGTATTAGACAGGAGTTCTCAGACCACGGGCAGCACGATGTAGAAATTGACTTTGGGCAAGATGAACACTGTGGACATTTCACACATGGTTTACACTCAGCGCAATAGCTGTCCAAAAAGGATGAACCTCCTCCCTTAGACTTGGTACTCAGCAGAGGCCGAGAATTTGGCATAAAAATAGCACAGCTTGGCCTGGACTTGGGGCAGCTGATTGAAGGATTGCACCGTGGGGCTGGTGGACATGGCTGAAAAGTAGCTGGACCAGCCCGAGCTGCAGATGGACGTTTGTAGAGGGAAAGACAGCCTTTTAGAGCAGGGCAGATATTCCTTCTGGAAATGTATCGGCAAAGTCCTGGTCCAGGAGCGGGTTGGGGTTTGATCATTGGCTTGGGGCAGCAAGGAGGCGATGTGATCGCTGGGCAGGGGAGACAGGGAGAACAAGGAGAGCAAGGTATAGGATTGCAGAATGATCCCCGAAGACAGGGACTGCTGAAGATTTTTGGTACAGAAGATCTACATGTTTGTCGATGAGGTTTTGGGCTTGGGCACGTCTCGTATTTCGAAATTATTGCATTTATGCGTTCCGCGAGGGTCTGACGTGGCTGGCAGGTACAAGAGTGCATTCCCCCTCCTTGTGCGAAATTTACTTCATTTCAGGGTGGATTGAGTACGAGAATTTTTGGATTTTGGTTAACCTGAAAGTCCTTTCTTTGCGCGTTGTGGTTAGGGGTTGAAGCTGTCACTAAAGGTGCGGATATTATAGGGAAGCGTAATAGCTATTCATTGGAAAAAAAAAGAGAAAAGAAGACGAATCTAAGAGGGAAACGCATAAACAAACAAACCAGCTACTCAAGGGTGAAGGGACCATGCGACCATAGACGTTAATATTTCGGCACTTGAAAGTTATGGGCAGAAAAAGGAAGGGTCTTTCTTTGCCGAATTCTTTAGGCCTGGGGACGCGCGTTCGCCATAAACCTCTCGTGTAATAATCCTGTTAACGAGATGTCCCGGCGCTCGGAGATGAGGTTTATGAGGTCGCTGAACAAACCGGCTGACCTGAGCCCATCGTCAGTTGGCTAGTGAACGCGAGCCTTTTGACATTACGTAATTAGTATCGCCTTACAGTGATGAAACGTTTTATGGTAAGGTAATAGCTTTTGTGGGATAATCCCGTGTTTGTTTTCGTAATCATTTGCGGAAACTGAACCCGAAATTATCTATAGCTAAGGACAGGATCCTTCAGGACGAAAAGACTCTTAGTTTTCAGTTCCGTTTTTGTACCTGAAATTCTGTTCTTAGATTATTTTCGAATTATAAAGAAGTAGGTAGTAGTACCGCGAACGTATACTCGAAAGCTAACAATTAGTTACTCGGCATCATTTGGCTCACGTCATAGCCGAAGCTGCTTTCGACAAATTGTACCAATCAAGACGTCTATTAATCACTCAAGGCGACGTTCGAAAAGTCGTTAATCCAAGAGGGCAGACGGCGAATTGGAAAGAATAATAGAACGAGAAGGGAATCGTTCCACGTGATTAGGAAGGTGGGACACCCAATTCTAGTATAACAAGGGTATTATGGTAATAACACACCGAGAGGATGTCGACTGGAAACCCTTCGACGCGTAGGAGTCTGCTACAAGGGAAAATGCTCACGATCAGAGAAAGATGAACGGGATAATAGGCAGGAGCAGCCTCTTACAAGAGCCGCTGCGAGATCGAAATAGAAGCACTTAGAATCAAGCAGTCCTGGTCCAAGGCACAGTTCGTACTGGGCATCAAATCGTTCGAAAGATAAAAACTACCGAAACGAATACGGTGTTTAATTAGCATTCATATTCATGAAGCGGTTAATGACATGTCCTTCATTTTTCATGCTTTCAGCGCCTGGCCTCCGAGTTAGTTTTGATAGACACGAACGAGGACCTGGCCAAGGCAGAAGCCGAGGATATTGGTCACGCGGCTGCTTTTTTGGGTAACCCAAAGATCATCGGAACTAAGGGTTAGTCGTTAGGGGGTTGACGGAATCTCCGAACCTGCAACACAGAAGAGAGCACTTACGGATTATTTTTTCAGACTACAGTTCAGCTAGGGATGCTGCCGTCTGTGTCTTCACTGCAGGTTGTCCCGTAGACAAGAACCAAGACCAAAATTCAATGCTCGAGGCAAATCTTGATATCTTTAAGTCAGCAGTTGCAAATGTCTGCAAATACGCGCCGAACAGTGTCCTAGTAATCGTCACAAGTCCTGGTGAGCATGGGGCTGGATTTTTCTATGATATGAAGACATCTTATTCCCTCGTTAATTCCCGGAAGGAGTTGATCAGAGTAAAGGCATGCGTTCGCATTTTGCAGTTGACATAATGTCTTACGCGGCGATGAAGTTTTCCGGATTTCCACCAAACCGGGTTATAGGTCTCGGAACATTTCTGGACAGTAGTCGTTTCCAGTATTTCATCGCTCAGAAGCTAGGGCTGTCGGCGAATTCCGTACAGGCTTTGGTGATCGGTGAAAATGGAGAAAACTCCGGTAAAGAAATAATTTCGAAAATAATTTTCATCAACCGGTAAATTAATTCGGGAATATTTAATAGTTCCTGTCTGGTCGGCCGTAGCTGTAATGGGTATGAAACTGAGGGATATCAACAAGGAGATCGGGCAGAAAACTGACCCGGAGGGCTGGGGCGAACTCCACGAAAAGGTGGTCAACACCAACAACGATCTAATCGTAAAAAAAGGCTACTGCAACTGGGGGGCCGGCATTTGTGTCGGTGAAATTGTCGATGCTATAGTTAGAAACACCTGCGCTTGTCTCACCGTTTCAACCTTCGTCAAGGTTTGCCTTTGCGGAAAAAAATGCATAAATAACGGTAGATCTTCCCTCAAACAGAAGAAGAAAAGAAAAAAAAAAGAAAAGAAAAGAAAAAATCTCTGTAATAACTTCAATGACTTTTGTTCTCCTCTCATATCATTTTTCGAAATCTTTAGGGCTGCAGACACGGACTCGAAAAAGACGTCTTCATGTCTCTACCTTGCGTTGTAGGTAGAAACGGCGTACAGTCTTACATACGCCACTTATACACTGTCGAAGAACAGGATCTCACCACCAGATCTTGCCGCGCTATCTACGACAGTCAGAAACCGTTTCTGGACAGACTAGAATGACATTTTTATTCCAGAAATTCTGTAGTGCAGGTAAAAATGTGACTGTGATCGTCTCAACATTCACTTACAAATATTTTTCCGTTATTAATTACAAAATAAAAAAAACACACACGCACACTCGCAATGGAACTAGTAAAAGATTTCTATACAGTTTTGGTTTACATAATTGATATCAAGTCCCCGCAGCGGGCGGTTGAAGTTCTCGAATCGTTATCTCGATCAAGTTAATCAATTACTCAACGCACTCTCACTTCTCAGAACTACGATAAATAGTTGCTGGTCAGTTCCTGGCATGATAAAGAAAGAATTATATCTTCAGGCAAGATCACGTAGGTGTAATGACCTGCACAGAGTCTGCAAATAGTAATCCGATGATATATATGCTGGGTTATCCTAAAGCTGGTGATGATCACGACAAGACGTGTAGATTGATAAGCGATAGCCGCATTTGTGAGCGAATTTTAATCAAACTATTTGCGCAATTGAATTCCTCCGAAGTGTTTAAATCCCGGGGTAGTAATAAGCAGCGTTCGGATCGTTTCCCGACGCTGAGCGACGCGACGGAACGTAGTAGAGAATAGCACCGACCCACGTCGCGTAATCCGACGGTTACCGTGAAAGACATTAATCAGTCTTACAAGACCGACACGCGTTGCGGTCAGGAGGTAAAAGTAAGACGTATCGGGTAAGCCGTCGTGATCCGGTGAATTGGATTCCTGGACACCTGGGAGGCTGCTGCAGGGCGCCTGCAGCGGACGGCATTTTCGAGTTTGGATTCGAGTGCAGCAGGCATACTCGGGTTATTAACTACTCCAAGACGCCGGTACGGCGTGGGCGGCATATTCCTGGGCGACGACGCGGTATACGACGAGGAAGAAGAGCACCGAGCCAAGCCAAGCCAAGCCAAGCCGAATGCCGAATGCCGAAATGGTTGCGGCACAGAGGCCTCCTCGCCGTCGACAGCCGCGAGCTCCAAGTCTCCAAGTGATTCATTACGCGAGCTAACGAATAACCGCGTCCTGCACGTCTACAAGCCTGAAGGCCCGGCTATATGCCGACGTTATACACTGGCTTCTTGGTCTTATACGTTAGGTGAACGTCTTTGCTCTGAACGAAGTGACCAACGAAATGACCGACCTGGTCCACCCGGGACCGGCTTCCGAGCTGCTCCGGCAATTTCTTGGTATTATCTCGATGACGTGTCTAGCCTCAGTAATTTATTAACCACGGAGCGAGATTATGCCTTCTGACTTAATTCCCGTACCCCCTCTTATCACCTCTGCCCCGTAAGCTACCGACTCCCGGACACTTTCGAGATGGAAATTGAGACTGTTATTTAGAGAGGTGTTTCGAGGCTGTCATCTCAGGCTGCGCGAACCGTGATTCGGATGCAACGAGGGAGGGATGGGTGCTTTTTTGTCCATGTCGATTACAATTTCGGAAAATATGATACAGGAGACGGTTACGAAGAGATGAATACTTACTTTGACTGACGAGAAATTCTAAATGAATTTCTACGAAGATTCAAGAATCTTACACGAGAATGGGATAATCGTAAGCTTAAGTACGGTGAGGTCTTGCCAGGCCTGATTGAGTTACGATTTAATTAGGCCGCCGAACCAATCAGTAATTAAGATATCCGCTAATCAACGGCTTCCCTTTTCGCTCACGTATTGCTTTTCGATACCGTCCTTCGAGTGTCGCTTCGTTCGGATCGCCTAGAGGCCTACCGACTAGCTGTCGCCTCGTTATCCAAAGGTGTTTCAATTAAGAACCAGGTATCAGAGATCCGAGAACCACCTCGACAGAACACCGCCAAGACTGGCTCCAAAATGCAACTCACACTCGTTCACAATCGTCTTATACATCAATAGTAGCCAAATGATTTTTCATCATCTAGGCGCAGCTGTGGCTAGAAAATTTGTAATAATATCAGAGTATTTCCCTATCACAATCATTTCCTCATATGATTGGAATACGCGTTCCAAAGAATTGAGTATTATCACTCGGTTTATCACTCGGTATGTGGAAGATGTTATCGCCGTCCGGCGGATCCTTACAGCTATAGTAATGCTATCGAATGAACAAAGATGTAATAAATATTTCCTCTACCTCTCGGCGAAGGGCTGACCTTCAGCCTCCGTCAAACAAACAACATAATCCTAAATAATCGGTGTAATTAATATCACAGCGTACGATAGTAAGCAGACATCGTCTTGGCTCTATCTGTGTGAAGATTAATCTTCAGCTTTGCTCTCTACGGACTGAGTCTGGTGAATGGTTTCCGTTCTGACCCTCGGCACGCTCACTCGGTCACGAATCGATTACGCGATCTTCGACGTATTCATTTTCGCAACTCTTTTTGCTTTTGCCCGAAGAATTATACGGACATGTAATGGGGTATTCAAGCTTATCCGGGAGGCTTTTCTGTACATGGTTCCCCGATTTTGATATAGACTGGTTCAGAAGTTATTCGACTAGCAAAGCATCAGAAACACCCTCCATAAAATTGCAGGGTCTTTTTATAATTCTTATCGGATACAAATTATGCCCTAGATTCTGAAACACTCGTTAAAAAGATTTTTCGGATCCCTGAATCCGAAGAAACTGATTCTTTCATATTTTGCATATCGAATAACTTCTGAACCAGGTGATATTAACGTGTATGACTCTAGATTTGTTGTTGGGGTTTGGCCAAGAACAAAAATCTCTCGCGGCACCAAAATCGGTGACCCATGGGCAGAGAAGTGTCCCGGATAAGCGAGAATACCCAAACGAAAAACAGCGCTCTCCGCGCTCTCAGTCGCGTTTTTATTCCGCTTCTATGAACCCAGGATGAAATATCTCACCCTGGACAACAAGCTCGCATAGATTTAAGCTTCTGACGGCGTTTAATGGTCAGGGTGCAGAGTATACACCAGTTTCTACCGAGGAATATTACCATACCAGCCTTGCCCGCGCCTCTGCGCCCAGCCTCTCCGCTTGTCTCTTCTCGAGCATCTTAGAAGCATCTCGGCAGCATCTTCGCAGCCACTGCGTTACACGTTACGTTGTTCTCTATTTGTACTCTTTTCTGCTCTTCTTAAGCTTTTATTTTCATTCTCCTCCTCTCCTTTCATCTACTACGTGTGTGAGCAAGCATACTATGTGTATAAAGGTTCGAGTATGCGAGCAACTCTTTCATTCAATTTTTGCTACTGCAGTATGACATCTTCGCTGACTTTGAAATGGAAATAAAAAAATGTATACACGAGGAATAAGAAGAAGGAGTCAGCACTAATTGAGTCCTCAAATGTTTCTCACCTTCTCAACGAATTCTAAATACTATATTCGTGAGGAAGGGAATGATGGATTTTGTGAGGCAGGTGATTTGATAGTTCACACCACACTCTCGGCAGCATCGGTTACCGAAGTAGGCAGGAATACATATGGTGAGAATCTATCATGAAGAGGGATTAGGATTAGGCTTGAAGCGTAAATTAAAAATTTAGGAAGATGAGATGGGATGTAAGATGGATTAAGGAATTAAAATAATTGACTATGCCCGGTGGTGCATAAGCTTGAAAAATTTGTTACATCAAGCCAGGGTATAGTGGCGAGACCTGGTGGTCCTCGTATGAACCGTATACACGGACAACGGCTTTGTTGAGAAGAACGGAGTCTGTATTGAGAAAGTGGTGATGCCACGTGCGCGGACTGATGCGTCAATCCAAATCAAAAAGCAGAAAATATCTTTTGGTCAAAAGCTTGAGTGAAATATCGGAACAGCCTCTGCTCAGGATAGCGTTGATTGTAATTAATAGCCGCCGATTGCGTCAAACCGGCCGGTTAATTGTCGAGGGAAGACAAACGACGAAGAAGCACGCCACCGTTGCATTAGCCGGTCTTACTGAGGCCAAGTTACACAGCCATAACACTACCACAACTACAACCACAACTACAACTACTGCTTCGTCTTCTTCGTCTTCTTCTTGGCCCGCGGCCCCTTCGGGTGTCGATTGCCGGGTATATGGTGTACCTATACGGTACAGGGTACAGGATCCAATCGAATACTGACCATGCGAAAGGGTTGGGCGCTATAAAAATCAATTTATTACCCACCAAGACCGAGTCGTTAAGTTTCGTGTAAACTATAACTTACAAATTGCACCTTCCAACCATCTTATGTGTTTAATCGAACCCCGTGATTCCATCTGAATCGATGTACTCCTTGATTACATATTCCCAAGCTTTATTACAAACGAAAAATTACTATTCTATTCGAGTAATCGGGATCAAAGATCACGGCTAGCCCCCTTCGATGATAATCTGCAATCGATCCTGAAATTTTATACTCTCATTCGAGGAACCGGATGATCTGATATCGCAAATTCTTAAACTAATTCTCCAATAAGAGCTGGCATAGTTTAGCAATGATTATGCTACTGTTAAACTGATAATACTATATCGTATCACTCATGTCATAATCTGCTAGTTATTTTTTATACAGATACTACAATGCTTCAAAAGATAACATGACTTGATAATTGTAAGCAAATTTCAGCCTTTTGTACTTGTAGAATAGCTCACTTGGACTCATGGCCTGTGGGTCGACTGGTTTTGCGAATTTGTCGCCTAATTTGATACTGCGAATCGTGATAATGGATGCATTTTTTCGGAACTTGGATCAAATTTGTGTATCACTGTAATCTAATCAACGATTAGTCTGTCTATACGGCGGGATGATAAATTGGTGCTGATAATGCTGACGTGCATTGTAGTATATTATACAATTTTCAAGTGCCACGTGTCGAAATATACATAGATAATGAAATTTACAAGTTGATAATGCGTTCGAACAACAAATTGTAAATACGAAACCGGATAATTCCGTTCCTTATCTTGAGATGAAAGCGCCTTGACACCGACCGGTCCTAAGGTCACGGTTTCTTTGCGGGATGGATTTTATATATAGAGTTTGATGAACACTATAGCTGTAATTGCGACCGAGATAATTTCCGCACCTTCGGGCACCTCTTCGAGGTCAGAGGCTCTGATTTATAGTGCGATTCTGTATTACCGATAAATACACCAAGATCCCGCATTAGCGGCTGAGATCCGCCTCGATCCGCGCAAGATTTCAGATCACCGACGATTATGCCAGATTCGAGATTTACCGAGGTGAACGCAGAAACGACCAGGCGGCGATCACTACTTATTTATAGTCGAGAATCACTTTGTATCCTGACTCTTAAGTTCTTCTGGTTAAAGCTGCTCCTCAGCATCGATGCTGGTCTGCAGGTACCTGTATCGACGGGTACCTGTCTCATGACGATACTATCGGTACCAAACCATCTTGAGTTGTGTTGGTGATCAGGCACACGAAAATACTCGAAAAAGAAAACTACAAAATAAGGTAACAAACTCGTGGCGAAAAATGGTGCGCGAAAATTGGTTGAACACGTCTTATACCCTTATACTATACAGTCGATGTTCGTTATTGTAGAATAAAAGATCAGTCGATGAAGATCTTTTTTCAAGTATCTGCAAGTATTGGTCATTTATTTTTTGTTTTTTAAAAAATTTTATCAGGTTTGAGAACGCGAGTATCGAAATCCAATGAATTTTTTTTTCTTCTCAAGGGCTTCGTCGTAACTTACAATCATGTAGTTCCACTCGTGGAAGCTCTCGGCCTGTACGATGCGATGTCTTGTTGGGGCCCGCGGATGGACCCGGAGGAGTCGAGTCGAGTTGCGAGTCGCTAACGAATGCGCATGCATTAGCCAGCAGTAATTACGATATCAAAGACTCGTTGGTAATACTTAGCAGCGTCCTAATTGCTACGCTCGACAATTTATTAAATTGCTCTATTACAGGTATATAAGTTTTTCGAGTTATTAGCTTCGCATTACGTGAGACATCGGTATAGACATTGTTTATGGAAAGTGGTTCTGCTCTTCGATCCAGGGTATATTTTAACGGATGATAACTAACCCGCCGAAAAAAATACTGCATCTGTTTTCGAATATCACACACAATTTTAGGGGGGTCCTTAATTCGGTCATATTCGAATTTCAATGCTCTCATGGGCCAGAACGTCTCCAAATATATACGAAAATAATTAGTCAGAATCCCAGGTGCTTATCTTAACTCTAAGTACTGCCCCAAAGTCTTTGAACTTTCCCATTTAGATAACCAACGATTTTCAGTATTTCGGAATTATTTTTGACTTCCTATCGTATTATTGCCTCGAATAATCCGAAACTCCGCACAATTCTTATCTACACCAGTAGGTATCCGTGAGAAATTTACAGATTTTCAACGACAAAATGTTTATCTATCACAATTTGGTGATAAGAAATTTTTTTTGTGCGTTGCAGCTTCGAAAATTACATCGTTGAGAATTTACCGAATTTTCGTGAGATACCTACTGCTACAGGTAAAGAGTCTACCGAGTTTGAGATTTTTCGGAGCTATAATGCAATTGCAAGAAAAAAAATTAACCGCGAAATATCGCAAAACGTATTTCATGCAAATGGGAAAATTAGACGGATTTGGAGCGATACTTGGAGTTGAGAGAGAAATTTTTTTACATATTTCATATTATTTGTATAATATCTCTGACATTCGACTACGCGTGACAGCATCAGGTTCAAAAGCATCTCGACATTTTGATTTCCATGAATTTCCTCACATTATCTGAAGACGTAACTTGATCACTTCCGGGTATAGAAGATCTTGGGTAATTCACTAGCTACATGTATAATTCCTTTTCCTCGTTTCTACAGATTACAATCTCGATGCCAGATATCGAAATTTCTTTCCTCATTTCCCCGTTTTTCCATTCCGCATTCTCTGAACTATGTTATAATTGCGGATTATAATAAGTGCGGTAATATCGAAAAAAGAAAAACCACACATTTTTCCCCACAATCAGGAAAATTTTTGTTCCATTTTATATCTTACGAACTGAGTTCAACACTCAAAGCGCGATGAACCTGACGGGGCGGACCGCAGCACGTGCTTTCTAACACGTCCACGTTCACCTCACCTAGACTGCACACACTAATAAAGAACGAGTGAGTAAGAGACGGAGAGAAGTATCGAGAATCGGGGCTTGGCAGGAACTGGCGAATGACGTATTGCACGTATTCACTTTTGGACTGATGAAATCTACGAATATAGTATGCAACTAGTTGCACTATGTTGGACAATCCGGACGTCCACGTGCAATGGCAGATGATTTTTGACAAACGAGATCATGCTAAAGAAAAATTTGAGAATATGATTAGTCGGTAATCCGAATTGTGATTAATAAATTCATCATTTGAAAGCATGATGCATGATTAGGTGAAATAATTTCAGTTAACCATCCCGTCAAACACATTGATATACGCCAATCTAACCAGACGATGAATACTCATGACGTATCAGTATACCTGTTGACGTATTTAAACATATAAAATCAACTTTAAACCAGTAATCATTCGGATGTAATATCCAAGACTATCAAATGTGTCCACGAATGAATTCGTGAGATTACTATGCTTTGATGAGCTCATACACAGTAAAAATTTTTTTGTAAAATTTAACACAAAAGCTTGTGTTAACCACTTTTTTAACACAAAATTAGTGTTATTTCAACACAATCAGTTTATGTCAAAAAAGTAACACAGCTTTATGTTAATACTAACACAAAACTATGTTGAAATTTTGTGTTGATTTGAGAGTAACATTTGGAAAGTGTTACTTTTGTGTTAGTTTTAACATAAAGCTGTGTTACTTTTTTGACATAAACTGATTGTGTTGAAATAACACAAATTTTGTGTTAAAAGCGTGGTTAACACAAGATTTTGTGTTAAATTTTACAAAAAATTTTTTACTGTGTAGACGTATGTTACCAGTTATAACTGGTCTAATGGTTATCGCAACTAGAGGTAGTATAATCTGTTTCTATTTTTCAAATATAATTTCATGTACACGTAGTACATATCAGACTGCGATACTGTACGATGATATTGAGCAGCAAATGGCAATCTAAAACTGGAAGCTGAATGGTCGGACGGCCGGATCCAGGAGACTGTCAGCATTTCCTCGAGGACGATCGATGGAAGTATAGCTGGTAGGGCTTCGCGAAGTGATTCAAAGATTGCGTCATATTGCGCATGCGTGGACATGCGTGACTCCATAAAATTTCAAATAATACGTATCAGACATACACTCGCGCCATTACTTCGCCTACTACTGGAGTCGAAATAATATTTATAATTCTTCTAATCTCTTGATGACAGCTAGACTTGCGGTTTTGCAATTCACCGAATGATTTTCGATTCTCAATTCGCGCCGCGATATCCCGTGGTGGGGATCGCGATTTCCTCGTGTAATCGAAAATAGAAACGTATAAAAGAAGGAGGTAAGGTCACCTTGGGTAACATAATCCTTCGAGTTGTCAAACGGTCGACGTGTGTGGCGATACCGGCGTTGTGTTACTACCAAAATTGCACTTCTGCATTACGGATTTTTCGCATTTATAACTGCAGCTGTTACTACTGGTGAGTATTATAGCATTTTCTTCCAATTTGGTACGATCATTTTTTTACCAAGTGCAAATTTCGTTCTGTACCTGTCACGAGGATGTGTTTGACGTTTGCTCAAATAATGAACACATAGTACCTATAACGCGTCCATTCCATTCATCAACGTTATGGCCAAGCAGAATTCCGCGATAATCATCAATGTTAGACATTTATTTTATTTTACAGATAATCGTAACATTTACGATAAGGGAAGATTAACGTTTTAGATTAAAATAAGTCATCTCGATATTCTCAGATTGCGCAAGTTCTTCTAACGTCTTTAGCGATAAATTCTTACCTTATAATATACAAGAATATTTTCAAACCACGCGATTAGGGGTATCAGTTCGATTGATTGATAATTGAAAACGTGTCATAAAACGAGAATGAACGTTGTCTATCTATTTTTCACTATCAGTTATGTAGTTTCCCGGCAATTTTACAACTTCGAGAAAATCGTAACCGACCTGACATCTGTTAGCGAAGCCAAAAATCTCGCCCTTCAGTACAGAATTCCTTTTACCAGCAGCTGTTCCTCGAGCTCAAATTAAAGAATAAAATGAGCTCTAAAAATATATGCACACTTGAATTTATTCGTTTTTATCTATTTTTAAATCCGGGCAGTACGGGCACTCGCGTTAAAAAAATACTTAAATTATTTCAATCGTTTATCGCTTCGTCCGAGGTCGTTGTACTACCTACCTAATTATATATAGTCATGACTTTACGCTCGTCTGTGGACGTCCGTATAGCTTCGGATGAAAAATTTTCTAAAGAAAATTATTTACGGATCTTCTAACGGGTCCATAAAATGTTTATTTCACTATAGGAACTTATTTCTCTTATAGCAATGGTCGTCACTATACATGTACGTATGTATGCGCGAATTTGAATTGCGGAAGCTTTAACTCAGGTCGCAAAATTTGCATGCAAATTTCCTAATCCAAAATCTGCGTAGATCCTAAAAAAGAAAAGAAAAGGAAAATAATTGCTAGTCTAGTTCTCTCGTACTTATCTATTAGTTTTTCAGATCCTCTCCGATCTCAGAACTGCACAGCTTCGTAGTTTTTCTTCAACTAAAGTTTCAGCCAAGGTGACTTCGCCTGAAGATATTACTTCTGCTAGTCACCTGTGCTATTCATGCTAGTAAATATACTCGTTTGTGTAAACTGCGTACACATATAGACATTATCTCATACAGTACAGCGAAGCATGTCACATGTGCAGGCCCTCACTTCCTTATAGTAAAACGTACCTAGCGAGATTTCCCACCGCTTGAAGTAGGGGAAATTACGTAATACTAATAATCGCATAATTTTCCCGTGGACCACGCGTGAGTGGGATATTTACGTCTCGCGATTGAGTGCGATCGCGAAGAAGGGTGAAATTAAAAGAAGAAAAAAACCGAAATTCTCGAAGATGGAACTCAGTTGATTGACTTTGGAATTCAGAGCTCTATAATACTCAGCTATGCCATTGATGCTAATGTAGTACTAGCATCTGAATTATGATTATGATTATTAATTGTTATTACTCGCACGAAACTTGCGTGTATAATTTCTCCCGGTCGTTCAACCTCCGGGTATTCCGAGAAGGTCAATAGAGTCAAAGTCACCAAAGGACGCCAAGGGCATTTTGAGGTCAAAGTCAGACTTGCGCCGTGATTCCATAGCATAGCGAAACCAGAACCCCATCGTATCTTGAATTCGTTCGAAACAGAGTCACGCAAGTTCCTCGGACAATTCGAACAAATCCTCAATTCAAACTTTTGTTTTCGAGTCGCAGCTGTGACATCGATCATAATCGCTCGAATTCTCGCCTCTTTTGTGTTCATTCATTCGGCGAGTCGAGAGCTTGTGATAAATACATCGTCTCTTCAAGAGATTATTCTCTCCTGGTTACTGCTACATAATTATTGTGTCATTTTGTCGTTTTGTTAGTCCCATTCGTAACTGTTCCTGTCTCCGTATGTCGGATCAATAGAGACATTATTTGTGTAAAGATACCCAAGAGTTTTCCGAGACTGTCATAGAAACGCACCAAAAAGCCAATTTCCTAGGAACTGAAGGACTTATGCACATTTTACTTGCAGAAAAATGAGCACCATAAAGGAAAGGCTTTTGGAGACGGTCGTCGAGCCTGTGGCGGCTGGAAAGAACAAGATCACCATCGTTGGGGTTGGCCAAGTGGGAATGGCGTGTGCCTTCAGCATCCTGACCAACGTAAGTGGGAAATATATCTGATCTCGTTGAACGGGATAAACTGGGAAGAGATTTCTGCGGTGTCGTCTACTTCCGTTGGGGAAATAACGTTTTTTCTATGTTTTTTCCTCGGTGTAGCACGTCTCGAGTGATGTAGTGCTGGTAGACGTTATGGCTGACAAGCTAAAAGGAGAGATGATGGATCTGCAGCATGGGAGTTCTTTCCTTAAAAACGCTAGGATAAACGCGAGCACTGATTACGCGGCCACCGCAAATTCTACGATTTGTATTGTGACCGCAGGAGCCCGGCAACGCGAGGGAGAAACCCGGCTAGATCTTGTGCAAAGGAACACAGATATATTCAAAGGCATAATTCCACAGCTAGTGAAGTACAGCCCGGACACAATCCTCCTTATCGTATCAAATCCCGTCGATATTCTCACCTACGTTGCATGGAAGCTATCAGGACTTCCGAAAAACCACGTTATCGGAAGTGGCACAAACCTCGATTCTGCACGGTTCCGGTTCCTCATGTCGCAGAGGCTCAACATTGCTCCAACATCGTGTCACGGATGGGTGATTGGCGAGCACGGAGACACAAGTGGTACGTAAAAATTGACGAAAACTTAACCCGTGCAGAAATTCAATCTTGGCGCTGCCCAGGCCCTGGCTAGTTATCCACGAAACTAGACTGGCTATGGCCAGGAGGGCTGTCCAGTGCCAACCCTGGCGTGTAACATATTTCTATTCAGCACCTAGCCAGACAAACTGATCAGGGTCTAGCCAGTAAACAGACCAGGCTCTAGCCAGCAGTCTTATGAGTGCCCGGGAAAAAAAAATTTTGAGAAAAAAAAAAAAAAACTGGTTCCGGCCGGGGATCGATCCGTGAACCGTGCGCTCGCCAACTCTGTCCGCTACCGACTCACCCAAGATCTGTTATTGACATTATGAGCTTAAACGAATATGAAATATACAAATTTCATATATTCCAATTCTTATGGAACAAAATTTTACATCTGACTTATTAATTATCAATTTTATGGTAATTAAATGCAACAAACACGCAGTTATCATTAAATGATATTCTATGTGAAATATAAATTGAGTTAGCGAAATTAAATTTATTAAATAAGCATTTAAGTAATTTGATGAATTCAGAGTTAATTTACATAAATGCTAACTATCAATTATGTTAATAAAAAAAACAAACATGACAAAAAATGCACCAGTAATTTGTTTAATCTCCTGGAAGTGCATTTCATCAAGGAAAAATTTTCTGTAACAATTATCAATTAAAACAATGTCAAAATTATTCAATATTTGGTAACTTCGATTTCCTTCATTAGAACCTGGAAATTAATCAAGTAATAAAAACAATCATGGAGAAACGTTCTTCTATGATTTAATTTTCAAATTATATATTTACTTTTTCTATGATAATACATATAAAGTATACCTTCAATGATCAACGCGTGACTTTTCATTTTGTTAGAAATTTTGTAAAAATGTATAAAAGTTAAGTTTTAAAATCGATCAAATTTACTTAATATTTCCGAATTGTAATATTTATTGAATGCATTTATTTACAAAGTGCACATTTTTGCGTCAAAATTAGAGAAAGAATATACACTTAAGTAAAAGATGACTTAACAATCATCGATTATCTGTCACCATTCACGTTTATATACTATAAATATTTATATGTAATGACAAAATATCATGTGAGTATATGACATTAATCATTATATATTTTTATGTATAACAATATATAGTTTTATACAGTATAATATAAAGCCTTGCGATACGCTATTATATAAAATTTGATATAGTTTTATATAATTGTATCGGACATATAATTCAAATTCAAATCCGAATTCAAATTTTACTTATCCGTTTCAAATCTGGCTAAATATTCTAAATATCCGATTCAAATTCGAGTTTAATCGAAAAAGTTGACTACATTCGAATTTGAATCAGATATATCAAATATTTAGAAAAATTCAAAACGTATAAGTAAAAATTGAATTTGGATGTTATTGAAGTCGAATTGCAATAACGAAAAATTAAATGCAATTAGTGTATTGTCTGACAATCCTGATCATTGCTGACCAGTTCCTGGAGAGTTTTGCCAGGAATTATGCTGTTATACGAGGCATCTTGTCAGTCTGGCCAGTGCCAAGCCAGAGCCTGTCTAGGCAACGCTAGCCAGTAAAATCCTATCAGGCTCTGGACAGTAGCCTGGCATGCCAGTACAAATTTCTGCACGGGAATAAGTACACATCCAACACCCAGCGGCGCCGACTCCGTGGGTGCTCGGGGGCTCCAGCACCCATGAGAGGTATATAGTGGGTGCGGAGCACCCATGCCCATAGACATCAAAAGTGATCAGCAATCGGTTTTGAGCGTGATTTTTTTTTTCGCGCTCCGGCAGTACTTTTGAACCAGTCAGCAAATGAACATGAGGAGATAAGCACTAGACCTGTCCTTATAAGAAAGGTAAAATCGAGTTTTGATGGGGCCGCCCTTGAAGTGGTTCGAAATGATTTGTAAAAATTTCATATTTTTTTCAATTTTTTTCATCCATATTTACCCAGCCCTAGAAAGCCTTACTTTTTCCCATAAGAAAAGCATTGATTTTCCGAGGTTTTTGATGAAAAATGCGTACTTGGTCTGAAAATAGTCGTAACAAAATTTCTAAAGCAGCAGAATGGAGGTGAATTCGTCCACTTCAAACCGACGCTTGGAAAATTGGGCTATCTCTGTTTTTGACTTCGCTATCTAACTTTTAGTGCGGCAAGAAATTTCGACTAGTGAATGCAAGCCTTTGGGATTGGTCTTGGAGAAAAGAATTTTCTATTTTCTATACGACCACTCCAAATTAATTCTGCCGATATCTAGCTCTCCAAATAACGTTTTTCGACATTTCTGAAATCTTTTTTCAGTGGTTTCCAAAATACTAAGAAGGAAGATGAGGTGATTGGAATTTTTGATTTTTTATTTGTTATTTTCAACGAAGACTTTCTTTTTTCTTCGACACCAATCCCAAGAGCTTGTGTTCACTAGTCGAAATTTATTGCCGCACTAAAATCCCGGGTAGAAATTATTCCAGGGGACATTCACGGCCCATGCTAGATTGCCACGTCTGTTTTCCCGGGCCTTCCAGGGCAGTCTAGCAAGAGCCGTTCCCGAATGTAACGCTCCTGCACGCATGGCCCCCGTTCTGGGGGCCTTTCGAGGCCCTCGTGCGTTTCTCCTGATAAGACCAGAAAAACCTGCCAAGGCCCACACACGGCTTTGGAATGTATTATTATTACTCATTTTTGTAGTAGTCCCTAATTTATATTAAAAGAAAAAAAAAAATAGAAATTGACATATTTAATCGTCAGTTGAGCCTACCTACGCATGATATCGATGAAATGGAAATATTCACCCACTGAAAAAACCGCCGCATTTTTCATCCCCGCCGGGACTTGAACCTACGTCCGTTCGGTTACTAGTCGCACGCCCTAACCACTACGCTAAACTATCGCATGGCATATGACTCAATACTCCCCAACTTGTTCAGAGCCCATCAAAGTGTCAAGTTATTATTCGAAAAATTTCAATGTCATCAAAATTTGGTATTTGCAGGACTAGATTGTCCTTGCATATAGTATTACGATTAATGACTAAATATTATATCATATTAGGGTGGTCCTTAAAAATAAAATTTTTTGATTCACCACCTAGAAAGTTTCCTTTTTGTGTGAAAACATGAGGGACATGTGTCACAAAATATGCAAATTTGCCAACAAACTGAAGAAAATTTTTTTTTTTTTTAATTTTGAAAAAACATTTGTGAAAAATCAAAATTTAAAAAATTTTTTTTCAAAAAATCAAAATTTAAAAAAAAAAATTTTTAAAGATGAAAAATTTTTTTTTTCAGTTTTTTGTTAAATCTGCATATGTTGTCACACATTTCCAAAAAACTGAAGATTCATTGAAAAAAAACTTTGATGGTCTACCGGCACGTGTTCTTTTCATTTTTTTTTTTACAAAAAACAAATCTACCTCATGTTTTTACACAAAATGAAAACTTTTTATGGGGTGAATCAAAAAAAATTATTTTCAAGGACCACCCTAATATCATATGCATCACGATTAAGGATAATTTTTGTCTGGACCGGGTGGGAAATCCCCGTTCAAGTGGAACTTGAATTCTCAATAAGTTTACTGCCTGGACAGGGCTTGACAGGGCCCTTCCGTGAAGGCCTGGAATCTAAAAATTTTCAGGTCAGACGTGAATGGGCCATGAAAGGGCATTTCCCGCTAGACAGATTCCCGACCGACGGGAATTGCCAGTTAAGGGCCTTGCAATTATTCAGGGCAGCCTGGAATAATTTCTACCCGGAAGTTATAAAACGGAGTGAAAAATAGAGATACGCCAATTTTCCAAGCGGCGGTTTGAAGTGGACAAATTCACCTCCATTTTGCTTCTCTATAAAAAATTTTACGACTATTTTCAGACCCAGCACGCATTTTTGATTAAAAACCTCGAAAGGTCAATGCTTTTCTTATGGAAAGAAGTAAGGCTTTCTAGGGGTGGGTAAATAAGGAGAGAATTTTTTTTTCAAATTTGACCTTTTTTTCAAATTATTTCGAACCACTTTGAGGGGTGGCCCATCGAAATTCGATTTTACCATTCTTAAGGACAGGTCTCATGAGCACCCACGGGATTTTCTAAAAGCCGGCGCCGCTGCCAACACCTGTGTTTAAAACTTACACCTTGAAACACATATCCGTTTGAATTTTACTATTAGTAAAATCTTTCGGTGTAGTTCCTGTTTGGTCAGGGGTAAACATTGCCGGAGTACGACTTCGCGATTTGAACGAGGATGTGGGTACTGATAAGGATCCGGAAAATTGGGGCGAAATTCACAAGCAGGTTGTGCAAAGTGCTTACGAAGTCATTAAACTCAAGGGTTACACCTCGTGGGCTATTGGTCTCAGCATTTCAAATCTGGCTCAGTCCATCCTTCGCAATACGAGTTCAGTCCACGCGGTTTCCACCCTCGTCAATGTGAGTATATCAATCGAAAATGTGTTAGCCGATTTCAGCAGCGATCGACATCTCCGTATATTTACTTGAAATCGTATCCTCAGGGAATGCACGGCATCGCTAAGGACGTCTTCCTATCTCTACCCTGCGTCCTAGGTGAGAATGGAGTCACTCGTATAGTCCAGCAAAAATTAACCGACAACGAACGTTCTCTGTTGCAATCATCTGCAGAAACGATGCACGGCGTTCAGTCTAGCCTTAAGTTCTAAGCGTTGATGGATTTCATCTTATACTCGATTGCATTACGTGGCACTCAAAACTATCTGTTTAGTATTTAATCCGGGAATAAAAATTTCTGCATACATTCTTTATTTCGCAAGCTATGGTCATTGCCGCATTTTCGTTATCAACTTGATGTTATTTATTACTATTATTTCTTTCTTTCATCACCTTTTCATGCATACCTACATGTTTAGATAGTGCATACGTCAATCGATGGCATAAGTTAATATCACCTGTTAAGGTTTACGATACTACTTACTACATAATGCCAGTATTGAATGATTTTAAGTTTTATTCATATTCTCGTCCTATATCCTATTTCACTTATAATAAAGATATATTTTTTGTATTTTCGTTATTCTCCATTTCTTAATGTCATAATCGTTTATATTCGTAATAAAACAATATGATATAAAATTTTGTGCCAAAATTTACCAAAGTAATAAAACACCTATCATTTATCACGTGATTAAAGTTACAATCACACCCTGTGCATGCTATTATCACGCACCTATATAATTGGTCAAATGTCTATTAGCTATCTCGCACGACACTTTTCATTATAAGCTTTATTGCCTTTATTTCTGTCATTTATTTTATCGCATTATTAACTTCCGAAGTTACGAAGCCGATTTCTTATTCAGGAAAAGCGGAATTCGGAAAGACACGATTACCTCAAGTCTTATTACATTATACTTTAGGATCGAAACTTGTCGATGTATGCAAAGTACAATTGAATAAAGCTTTAATATTGATCGACTCTATATAATTAAATTAAAGTAATCAATGTTGTGACCAAATGTATATTCTCATATGCATAAGGATATTTGTGTATCTGCTTATCGTATATTGAATGTTTAATGTATATGTTAGAACATAAAGAACGTCAAGAATAAAATAAATATTTTTGATTGATAACTATGTAATCTCCTTGTATTATCTAAATGGATTTCATTTCGAACCGACTTCGACGATATATGTATACGCGATTAGAGAGGATAATTTCAACAACGATCTACCACCATGGAGATTACAGAATATTTTAATTTACTGATAACATAATATAAACTTGTATCAGGGATAAACAATTTTTTCAAGAGGTCACTAGAAGTCTTGCAGTAGGTTAATTAAGAACTAATGACGAGCATGGCCTTCAACGACCCAAGAACTCGATTGACTATCGTGATTTTTTTATTTTGCAACATTTTCGAACCAAACAAATGAAGAATAATCCATTTCGTTATCTAATACTCTCAGCTAATTTTTTTACCGTAATCTTTTACGACTGGATTTACTAATTAGAGATATTTTAAAACTGGATTGACTAATCCAATCCAGTTTTCATCGGATTAAATTTAGATAAACTCGAGTCTGACCTCGGTGTTGATCACTGATAAATAGAGTATATTTAGCGTAAAAGATGTTATGAAATCGAGTGACAGTAACCAAGGATTCGCTTGATGACAATTGCAGTTTACGTGAATGTCGTAATGATAGAAATGTCACTGGAGCATCTTTCGAAATCCGTTTCGCAATGCGACTAATAATCAACGGCAAATATAATTACCAAATCGCAAGTGATTTGTCATCAGCGTGATGCTGAGACACCTCGTTATTAGAGTGGTCAAATCTCCCACCCAGCCGAAGAAATATCTTTTGACAGCGCACCGGTTATGTGAGAATTATTCCTCGAATTATTCCTCGTGGATAAAGGATGCAGTCGTCCTTAAAAATCCCGAAAAAATCATCGAACCAGGACCGCGCAGGCCCACGAGCTGCGGGTTAGTCGAACCCCCAGATTTTCATTGACTTACTCATCAATCTTCGTCCCTGATTACCTCGATCATTCGAGTCCTGAAATGCTACCAATTATTTTAGACCACCTTTATGCCTGCGGGATGAACTTCTGTGTAATGTGTCTGATCCGATAAGGGACAGTTCGTCAAAAGTGACGGTCGTCGGTGCCGGAATGGTCGGCGTAGCCTGCATCAGCGCTATACTGTGTCAGGTACTTTAGATCTACCTGGTTGTGATCATTCACTGTGCAGCAAAGCTCCTGGACCTTCTGCCGTGACTTTTTGACGTTTATCAAAAACGAATTTTCGCCTCATTTTATCATTGGCAGAAAATTAGCGGCCATATAGCGATGGTCGACGCCGTTCCGAAGAGGATGGAAGGTGAGGCTATGGATTTTCAGCACGGTTGTGTCTTCGTAGGAGATCCCCGGGTCGAATTTGACACAGGTAAAACTCTGAACTAGCGAATAATTCGGCTTTACGAAGGCACGAATGATACCTTCAAGGTTTTTCCCAGATTTTTGCGCGTCAAGCAATTCTAAGGTCGTCGTAGTAACGGCGGGTGCTCGACAATTGGAGGACGAAAGTCGGCTGGACCTTTTGCAGAGAAATGTAGATATTTTTAAAACCATAATACCACCGCTAGTGCAGTACAGCCCGGATGCAGTTTTTGTGATCGCGACTAACCCAGGTGAAAATTTATTCGATAAAAGACAACTGGTATAAATTAGTGACTGAGAATTTCTGCACTACTTAAGTGGACGTCATGACTTGGGTTGCCTGGAAACTGAGCAATCTTCCATTCCACAAAGTCATTGGAACCGGCACCCAATTAGACTCCTCGAGATTTCGATTTCTGCTCTCCGAACGCCTCGGCATTAGCCCCAGCTCTGTTGCAGCGTGGATAATTGGCGAACACGGGGATTCTCAGGGCAAGTTATCAAATACTCGAAGGACATAGTTAACGAACATTTTAAAGGGGTATTTGCAGGACTGGTTAGTCCCAGATGATTTTTTTCGTGATATGACGAAGCTGCAGGTTGATCAAAAAATTCTTATATGACACACTGTTCCTCCAGAAACCGCTAATTAAGATCAGCTCATGCAATTTCACGTGCAATTCCTTCGTTTCATTATCAGTTCCTCTATGGTCGGGTGTGAGTGTTGCCGGTGTCCAGTTGCGCGATATTGTGCCAAATATCGGTCTCACGACTGACTGTGAAAAATGGGACGAAGTATCGAAAGAAGTGGTTCGCGTGTGAGTCTTTCCTCCTGATGATCCAGTCTCTAGCTACAAACGTATCATTAATTTTCACATTTATGATAGATCATCGACCGTCCGATGCCTGAAGGGATACACTAGCACAGCAATAGGGCTTTGCATTGCTGACTTGGTAGATTCAATTCTGCGAAATGTGAACGATGTAAAATCAATTTCAACATTGGTCCAGGTGAGCTGTGTACCTAAATAACTATACCTCGAACTTGCGGGTTCAAGAACTAGAACACTCGGTGTAATCCATTTCACAGGGTCATCACGACATTTCCAATGAAGTATTTTTGTCTCTCCCCGCGGCACTGGGCGAGGGAGGTATCTCGAAGATCATTAGAATGCGGATGACTGAGTATGAAAAAAAGCTGTTAATGATGTCAGCGGATACTTTGGCCAAAGCACAGAAGGATGTGAAAGTTTGAGGGTTCCTAGATCTCAAATTGTGATGCAAGACTTCTCGTATATTGTTTTCCTGTTTCTATTTGCTTGTGATAAAATCATATGTTTGTTAATATCGAACTTGATGATATCGTTTCTTATCAAATCAAAGTATAAATCAATTCCACATACGACGTGATTCAGTTTGGCGATCAGTCAGTCATGATGAACAGCCCCATAGTTTGCATTCACAAAAACCAAGGATGGATGACATTTGGTCTCATATTTTCATAGAAAATCTATTTTTGAAATATGGCCGGGCAAGTTGAATCACCCTGTATATGTTAACGTGACTCGTTGCGCCTGCAATATGCAATTTGACGACCCAAATGACGGAGAAGAAACCTTATTACGGGCGTTGAACCTGATGAAGATGTTAAGTCAGTCATTAGGCGTTTGACATTCTAAACTGGTTGATTTACATCTTTTTAAGTGTTCGACATTACTTAGTTCCGAGAATATGCTGCGTAGAGTAGTAGGTAGTAGATACATCTGTCTTCAAGATTCTATAACATCAGCTGTGTGATTCCTCACATTAGGTAATTCACACAGTGTACATATGGTAGCTAATTGGCATGTTGAGTTTTGTTTATGGCATTACCGAAGGATAAAAGACCGTTTCGCTTCATGACCATCGACACACAAAGGTGTTTTAAAAGTCAGTGTGTCTTTGAATACATTGATTAATTATCCCCGCGGTCGGACAATACTTCCAGCGTTATTTTCATTCTTGATATTCCTCGAACCCGAAGGCTTATCGAGTTTGAAAAATTCGCGAATCAAGATTTTCAAAAAGTCAATAACCATCAGTCAAGGGACGATGAGTATTCACTCTCACTACAACCTTACCCTTAACTTTTACAGTTTTCGGCTAATTTGAGCCTATGGGAAATAAATGTGTGCGTCGATCCTAAATCCTCAATTATTACATACAATGCATTGGCAAGAGTATAGCTGCATCGAAAATACCTGCAGGTCATATTCCAGGAATATACTTATACATTTTCAGTAGAAAAACAAAACTGTCAGGTATAACATATCGATGCATTATTGTCAGTGGAAAAACATGTTATCTTATAAAGCGTATTCTTCTACCGAATTTTAGACATCATGTTCTTTATTAGCGATTCGACGTATGGAATACATATTCGCGAGCTACATTGACTAGTTGCCGCCTTGATTCAACATTGATCAATTACGTTGAAGTAGGTTTTCATTCTGGGGATCAATGAAACGTTTGAATATCACCAGCTGAGGTGTGTGGTAGAGGGTTTACATACATACAGGAAGCGCTAATGAAACTAATATTTTTGGATAAGTAACACATCATTTTGTCATATAATTCAATAAAAGTAGATTACATAAGTTTGAGACTAGAATGAAAAGAGTTAAGTTCGATCTAGTGATCTGAAGTACTTACATACCGTCACCTCGTCAATTAATTCAATAAGACTAAATTGCATAAGTTTCAAACTATCACCGAAGGAATTAAGTTTCATCGAGTGGTGACATAAACCTATCGTATAAGTTTAGCAATAAGTATTGTGGCAATAGCGAGTAGCCCGAAATTGGATGTCGTTTTTTGATTTCGTTTTTTTTTTTGTCTTCATTTTGATTTTTTCCTTTCATAGCAGTTTATCTTCCTTGAAGCAGTATAGCCATGGATTTGTGAAAATTTATAGCCATACAGCCGTTCTAAGTGTATATAGATATAAGAATAAAACCCGGAGTAGAACGGAGCAGGTAATTCCTCGGGCAGGAATATCGCTCGAGGCTAGGCCACGGCAAGGTGAGCGGACGATGCAAGCAGCAGCCACAACTGTTCGTGTAGCGTTGCGTTGCGTCGTTGCAATCGCGAGTATGATCGCGACTCCGTACTCGTACTCGGGCTCGCTCGGGCCTCGCCTACCTTTAAACAAGCACCCGCGTTGCGCTTGCTATTGCCAGGTACGTAGCTGAGCGAGAAACTAACGGGGGAAAGACCGAAACTCAGAAAAAAAAAAAAAAAAAAAAAATGCTGCAATTTCTTCCCTGCAGTTTTCACCTAGGAGAATATTTCCTCGATGAAGAACTGACTGCCATTTCAGAACTCGTTGGAATTCTGAGAGGGATGAGAGTAAAAAAAAATCTTAAGTCGTCAGTCGTGCGAAAAATCGATTTAAAATTCGAATGAACAGGGAAAGGAAAATCCCTGTTGGATGAAAACAGAAAAACGAACAGGTATTCTTCGGACGCGCGAAGGGGGCGAGTAGCGAATGGCTCGTACCTGGGCCAAGTGAAGTGGAGGTGGAGTTGGGGCCCGTTCACGTTGTTCTCGTTGGTCTCGTTCGTCAGGTAAGTCCAGTCGGTAGACACCCGGTGGTTCGTACGGTACGGTTCTTTCTTTGGTAGATCGTTTGATTACCAATTATCATCGTATCGCAGTGTCAAACCGATGATAAACGCGCCGCGAAACCCTTGGACGCGTATTTCCACCAGAATCGCGACCGGCACGCGGTCTTTCACGGGACGTTTAATGCGCGTGTGAATATAATACCGCAAACGTCACCGCGCCGGTATCGGTTTAACAAAATTTGCATTAAACCGTTCGAAATTCTAACTGAGCGGAAATGACGGTTTCATACGCCAGCGAGGTGCCAAATGGCTCAAGTTTTGGCTGTTTCTGGAGAATCCTTTGCAAGTAAGTCACACGTTTCTTCATCCATCGATAATCGCCGATTTTGTTTCGTCACGTTCATCCGTCTGCCTGGTTCTTACGTCTTTCGTTACAAACTAGATACCCTTGGTCAGGTAGCAGTGGACATTTTCAATTTTGACACCTGTCACCACCTCTTCGACCTTTTCAAGGTTTTCAGAAATGACCGAGTAACGGAATATGTTGGAAACTACTTAGCAGCGGCCTGAATTCTGGAAACTAATTTGCGGCAAATTTTAGGGTAATCGATCAGTGGAATCGTTCTTTTTTTTTCTGTTTTTCTCGGTTTTCGTACTATAACTGAATTCAAATGAACCGGATTAGTCGAATACGACTGTAAAATCAATTTGAAAAAACGAAAACGAAAAGAGAAAAAAAATGTATCAACGACGAAATAAAATGGTTACCAAGAGTCTCTGAAGCCGAGGCTACGATCGTGAGGTAAGGCTGCTTCGTGGTTGCCGTTAGCTCGCTTGTTTAGAAAGTGTTCGGTGGCATTTATCTTGTGTTTGGAACCTGCTGTTTGCGGCGGGACACCGTGCCGTCGTTACCTTTCGGTACACATAGAGATCCATTGGAAATTACGCGCGGTTTAGCCGCGGTATACCAACGCGAATTTCGACTGAGCTGATGCCGTATTTCCAACTTCCGATTCGCTCCGAATCGAAGAATTCGATTGACTCTGTAGCGAATGCAGTATGAAAGTAACGAAATTCGGCTGAGCCTCTGTTTTTAGAAAAGATTCCGATCACATTAGCAATAGCAATCGGTAACGACGGCTTAACAAGTTTTGGAATAATCTCATAGCCAGGGCTGATGAAGCTCTATATCGTACGGATCCTGAAGTAGAAAGGTATAAAATAAGTGATGAATAGCAAGATTTGTCCAATTTTCTTGAGTCGGTAAACCATACGAGATTGAAAAAAAAATCGTATTAATTCGAAACGGATCAAAATCCGATCGTTTCGCGTGCAGAATAATTGCACTGTGATCTTAGATTTGTCCAATTTTCTTGAGTCGGTAAACCATACGAGATTGAAAAAAAAATCGTATTAATTCGAAACGGATTAAAATCCGATCGTTTCGCGTGCAGAATAATTGCACTGTGATCTTAGATGGTGCAAATAGTTACGTAGCGGGTGTTGATTCTGCAGTCATTACCAGAAGTAATTGAGAATGTCGATAATCTTGGTAATAGTGTTACGACTGTCATTGTAATCTTCAATATAGGCGCGACTCGAGGTCATCAGATCGCGGTATCCTTTAAGGATTCGGGCCACGTCAAATCGAGTAATCGAATGAAATTTCGCCGATTGGTTTTCTTCGAAAATCTCCGTCTTTCGAAGTTCTGGAAATTATTGCACGAAAATTTCCGTTACGGTGAGCAGTTCGGTACGGTACGTGTTCAAATGTGTACCTAGTACAGTCGTAGTTGATTATAGACTGAAATTCGTGTGTGTATATTACGCCTTCTCTATCCTACCTACATACGTGTGTATATACTGTAGGAGGTAGTAGTTAGACTCGATTAAACACATAGATTAACATTCAAATATGTGTGTTGATTTTTTGCTGTGAGGAAGCATTGGACATCGTCTGGACTCTAGACTTCGGTAGACGGTCGTTACATAAGCTATGTATCGACTATTGAAAAGCTAAACTCGGTGCGCGGACTCATTGCCAATTTGCGAATTTCTATAGTTTGAAAATTAGCGTATTTTTAATCTGCGAATTTGCTCAGTCGTTTACTCCTATTGATAGATACTACGTTCTACGCTTTTTTTAAACGTTACTCGCCTCTGTTTGAGATCGTGCAATGCGCGGTAAGCTTCTTTATTACTTACTGTTTGAGATAAGATGACACATAAATTTTACCTTGGCTGTTTTTTTTGTTCATATTTTTACCGACATACTACATACAAGCTACGAAGTTCTCTGGACTTTATGGGTATGGACTAAAAATCGTTAACATGTAATCAACGAAACTAGGAAACCTGTGTATAATTTAACATGAACGGAAAAAAATAAAAAAATCAAATAAAAAAAATCTTCGACTTGAATCTTGCCCGGCGAATTGTATAACTCGTTATAATCTGCCTATGTATGCAGATATTCCCACATCGCTAAGTACGTGATTAAATATTAAAAACACCTCACCTCTCCTTATAAAATCGCTGATTTACAATCACAAAACCGATTGCGATTCTGACTAACGAACAATGCGATACTCGCTGCAGACCCACGATTAACCGCGGCTGTATATACATATATACCCACCATGTGAGCTAAAACGTGCGACGATATTTTCTAACTTAAACTTAATCATGGCTAGAAGTGTCATTGTCATGGTCATCGCGACGTGGGCCGTTGTACCACACTTCTTTTTTTTTTGTTTTAAAATTCAAGATAATGAATGAATGAATGAACTCCAAGTTCCCACAATAAATTTGACAGATCTGTACAATATCCATAAATGACTAAGGGGGTTCGGGGTCTGTGCGAGAAGTCGAGCGTAAAATGAAGAAATAAAATAAAAAAAAAATGACATAAAGAAGAACGTTCGTCTATGTACAGAACTCGCAATGTATTTATGTATTTAGAGTAAATAGACATAGGGTAAACACTCGGGATCTGTTTGGATAAACGTGGGTTGACTCATTTTTCGTGATTTTTTTTGATACCTGAACAGCGAGGGTGATCGTTTCTCTCGGTTGATTAGACCGGATTCTGTGTGAAACGTATAATACGTGTACGTAGAGTGGGTAGGGTGTACCATGCATGTATTTGTAACGTCCGGGATCTGGTATAGTTGAGGAAGTTGCTTCCTATAGAAGGGAAAGACGTGCAAGTCTATAAATACGACGCGTTAGCCAAGAATAGAAAATCTCACTGCTTCGTATCTCATCTATGTATGTATCTATCCATCTATCTATCTAGCTAGCTAGCTGCCTGCCTACCTGTTGCAGTAGGTAAGCAGCTACTCTCGGCAAAGAAAGTGCTGAAACCGGACCGTATAACCAGCTGGTTGAGAATACCCCACCTCATCTTCTTCCTCTATGGAATATATGCTGTACATACATGTTTATGTACAACGTGTACCTACTCACCTACGTATACGTATGTTTTAATGTTTAGCACAACGCGTCATAACATAGCTACATACCTGGGTATGACACATCGCGTAACGTACTCAATATTAATTCATGATATAAGGCATACCATATGTATGATATGCCGCGTGGAGAAGTGAATGAGTATAATACGTACCCAGGTATAGGCACATGTCTTGTTCCTAGCTGTTTCCTTGTATCGGTATAATTACACCGTTTCTTTCGTTCCGTTTTGTTTAAAATAAGAAAATTTAGATTACGAGAACGTGCATTCATGTTACAAGCTGCGCGAATAACTCGAGCCGATGACGCAGCGCTTGCAACTTGGTATTGCACACCACTTTGTCATATGGCACACTTGAGTCGTGGGCGGTGAAGTACAACGCTCCTATATCTACTATACGGCATACGTATTCAGTAGGACCGCTATAACACGCGTTGTTGAACCACATTTAAACCCACAGTGACCCAGTCGGCTGGTTGCGATTCTTAAGACCGGGGATATGCATACGTGGGCAGAAAATACGCGTGCCTACTTAAGTTTTTGAAAATATTTATAATGCTCAGATATTTTTTGGTCCGTCAAAAATTGGGTCCTCCGCTTTTTGCGGATGAAATTTTCTGCGCAAATTTAACCGAAGCTTATATATAGACGGAGTAAATGTTGGTTTTTCCAGAAACAAACATGCAATACGTGTTTTTCTCGGATTGAAAATTAGGGGGCGTAAATTTCCTTCCATATGCATTGAGAATAATTGTCGGTCTTACTTTATTGCCGGTTTGCCGACTATCATATATCAAGCTTCAACTCACGATCACTGACTGCGTTTATTAAACCACGATTTGATCTTATCGTAAGCCAGGGACGTGGATATCGTTAAAAAATGAAAAACTACAGGTTTTACGAGCGTTTTAAAACCGCTTAGATTTATCGGTTCCTTGAAGGCACCGAGAAATTTTAAATCTTAATAGAACATTTTTATTATCTCACCTTGAATGAGACGATTTTTTAGTCGTCTTCGATTCCGGGCCGATTCGGATCCACATTTAACGCGATGTCGATCGCACTTGGCCTATTTAATCGTCTTTTGTATTCGAGAATAGCGACTCGACTCGCTGTTCGCCTACTATTCGCAATATTCTCTTATTCATAGGTCAAGCTGTAGGCAAGCCGGAAATTTATTTCTTCAAAGATTTATTCTGGGCTTTTTCACACATAGACGAAACCTTCGAAGGCATTCTGGATTGATTATAATACCTGAGTACAAACAAATATGGCGAAGGATATGAATCGGGGTTATAATTGTAATGCGCAGTGCGCGTGTCAATGAATTAAACGTAATTAACTACCTACCTACTCGGAGAGGATGTTTCGAGTTAAACCGTGACCGACACACCTGTGCAACTTCCCTTCTCTCTAGATACTTTCTGTTTCCTATTTTTACTATTTTACCTGTTCATCGGATCATTGCCAAGGATGAAGGATCAAGGATAGCCCAGATGAACGTTTTTGTCTTATACTTACATATACCCAGATGCTGTGCGGTCTATGAAAAAAAAAATAAAGTAAAAAAAGTAAAATTACCAATTTTTTATCGGACTCGGTTCTCGCGCACGGCTTTCAATCGGAACGGTAAACACGACGACACGTACATCTGTATAATTAGTGCGAAATTTATCTGCACACTCATACGTCCGAAAATAAATTCTGAGGCAACTTCGATCACCAAATTGGATGGAATATACTCATACGTGTACGAAATCGTATACTATCCCAAAATTAGCCACCTGTTTTTTCCACGGGACAAACAAACAAAAAAAACAAAAAAATCAAAAACTATGCAATCTTATCCGCGTGCCAATTGCCTGTCGGCTACGGGCTGTCCTGCGAAGCGTGACCGTTGTTTGTTATGCAACAACTCGCTTCTTCGCGACCTTGTTATTTAAGAGGCGTTATTTTGCATCGATGCGATGGAAATGCCATGTCGATCCTTGCGATCTAATCTACAAAAACGGATTTTTCAGGGTCAGAATGAACCTACTCCTTCATACACGTTTATGCCAGATTTCCGAAGAACAGAATATGTCGCTAGATCAAGAACGACTCCAAAAATTTTCAGCGCTATAAGTTGAATGAATTTTATTCGCGGAGCTCGGGCTCGGGCTCTTGTTCTTCGCAACTTTGCAACGTTCAATTACCAATCGAAGCCTTGAAGGTACGGCGATTATTTATTCCGCAAAGGTGAAGGATATGGTATATGCGGCCTTCCGATTTGTATGCGAAGACAGTTTTAGGAAATGTCCTGGAGCACGCCTACCAGTTTCTGAAGGTGATCGGGTAACATCTGCCCTTCCAATCGATCTGCGTTTTATTATGCACCGAATTGTACAAGCCAACAAATCAAAGTACACATTATATTTCATAAAAATCATACCCATGAGTCTTACGCGCCTCTCATATTTTTGGCGAGTTTTGAAGGAAGTGCGCATCATGCTCTGCACTGTCACGATGAGACAGAATCGATTCACCTGTTCGTTTCCATTATAGGCGAGGACATAACTCATGAGTCGATGAACATGATTTACCAAGTGAAGAGAAATGTCCTAAAAGCGGTCGCAGGACGTGTTTTAATTGATCGATAAATCACGAGGCAGGATATTTTTCATGTATTCAAATGTAATTATACATAGAAACGTCTACGCTCTATAGACTTGTTAGCATGCTGGATGGAGAGTCTCAGCGTGTGGAGGAAGAAGTTCGTGCATGCGTGGCGTCGTGTTAGATACGACGTACGTACGAGGGAATGAATGATCGGCAAAATATAATTCTATCAATATCTGCAACACCAGGAACGTGAGGCAAGGCTAATCGTAACTGTGTCACTGTCAATCAAACTCATTAATATGTATACCACTCGCCTAAACTCTAATCATTATTCTGCGTTAATGATTCGGTATTTTCATCGCTCGAGGCTGCAGACGAATAGGAAAAAGAAGAAGAAGAAAAAGAAAAAGACGAAGGAGACTGTACGCTACGTATAGTGAAATGCGAGAAATTTAAACGCGGGTATACATATATTTCATACAAATATTTATTTCCATATTCAGACTTGTTAGTCCGCATTAATTCCCATAATTTGAAGAATTTGCATTCTCATTCTAATTGGCTTGGGACTGTTGATTGATGAGAACACCGTGTACGTATGTACGTGTTATGTAAAGACAGGAAATTGCTTTTTAATGCGCATCGCTAGTTTCGTAATCCGCATACATTAAAGTTGCACTTTTCCGAACCTTATAATGGACCAATGAATCCGCCTTATTGATAATAATAATTCATTATGGTGCAGTCTGCTGCTGCAGCTGCGAAGATGCAGCAGAATTTCAAATCGACGTCTCGTTTCTGCCCGCGTTTCACAGCTCGAAGGCCGAAGGTTAACCTGTTGCACGTATCTCGTCCTTAGTTAAATAACGCCATGCCGTTTAACTTTCATTCACTTATATTAACCGGGAATTTATTCCCATCGATTACGAAGCCAGCTGATGCGATGACGATACAGCCTCGTATAATAGTTTCGGCTCCAACCTTTTGACGGTCTCTTTCACACCTGAGATTTTTACCAATTCCTAAAATCCTAAATGCCGAAACTCCTACACTATATAAATTATATAAAAAAAAATAAAAAATGAGGAGTTCAGATTTACTGTTTCATCGGTATAATGAACCGGGAGCGGATCAGAGACTAAAAACTTGATCTATAAATTTCGCTATTCAAAAATTACACCGACACCACAAGAAACGGTGCATACAGGTAAACCGATTTGAAGTTAGAGAGTCGCCAGGTGAGTAGTGACACTCTCACGGGAATCCAGTTTTGGTACGAATAAGAGGAGCAGATTCTTCCGCGTCATTATTATCAGAATTATTATTCCGCAGTAATTATTTTTTACGTATAGGTAAATCCCCCTATTGAATTTTTTCGCAATAGGGTAAGCACCTATTTTTCGAGGCTAAAGCGTCGCTGGATTAGCCGAACGTTTAGTGCACCTCGTGTATATCGTCGCGTCGTGGGTAATGTGGAGTGAGTTGGAGTAAAACGTGGTTAGTCCAAAACTTTCCTTTTCTTGTTCTTAGTTTTTTTTTTTTTTTTGCTTTTTTTTTTTGTCTTCTATGAATTTTTCCACTCTCATTATTTTCCAGTTTCTCATACGCACGCGTGTTCAGAATTTTAACACGATACTGTGAAAGACGGAAAGAAGTAATCTCTCAGGTTGAAGAACGTGCGCGTTTTGCGATTAGACGTCGCGGAATATATTTCGACACCGATTTCTGACTTGTGTTTAGAGTCCGAGGCACGCTGTGCTGTGGCTTCTCAAATAAATAGAGAATGATTAGGACTTTTGCCATTATGCGAATAATGATGTTTCAGCTGAAATACACGTGCGATGACGTGCAACGTTGGCTTATCTTCTTCATTTAGCTTCGGAAGTATTCATCTACACTGTAATTCCTCAGATCTATCTACCTACGAGTATAACGATTCCTGAATCGCTAACGAACCGATCTAAAAATTTACTCGACTGTTCATAGATTCGTTTCAAAAGATTTTAGTTTTGGAATAATTAGTGATTCCGAAAAACTGAAAGTAGCAAGAGTGAAACAAACTGACCCGCGGTCTGCATCGATACAACGTAGTTCTGCGTATCTAGATACTCTCTGCACTTTACGCGGAGAATTGATTACGTTCGAGTTTAACGTATATGTGACTTTAACGAGTTCTGCTTATCTGGCGTAACTAACTAACAAATAACAAATTTACTTACGAAGATAATGGCTTTGGGTGGGTACAACTTCACCGAGAAATAATTAACCGTTGATATTCTCTCATTATTCCAATAAGTATTGCCGTTCTTGGGATGGCGTCGTCGCTCGTGGAGTAGGCATATAGTTCTTGGAAGACTTAGTGTACGTACGTCTTGCCAAGATTCTTAGTATCGCAAAAAGCCGTATTAAAGATATTTTTCGCAAATAAAATATACCCTGTTTCCCTGCAAGGCTGCTAGTAAGTGGTACGCCATTTATATCCGCGTCAAAAGCGGCAAAGCCGACTGTAACGAGGACTCGAAGAGACAAAGAGAATTGATTTCAACTCTTCGTATCGATTGCAGAAAATTGACACCACGCAGAACCTATCCTATACAGCTTCGTCGATTATACGCAAAAAATAACGAATAAACAAATGAATATATTTCTCACTTTCTAACGGTATTAGAAAAAAGTCATTTTCTCTTATGCTCACGTTGACAACCATTGATGACCATTGATATCTAATGGTCAAAAATAGAAAACCGTCTAATCGACTCGGTCAGGACGAAGACGTGCCCTTTTAGAGATCTGAGAGTCTAGAATGCCCGTGGGTGACCGGGGACCACCAAAGAAAGGCCTAACGGATCCTGTGCCCCGTAGAAGGCATTCTTTACGCCTAAGCTACCCGCGTGCTCCACTAAGCCCTTACAGTAGTCGTCGTCGCCATCTAGGGCTGAAATTTTTCATTCGGATATCTTTGAGTGGAAACAACAAGTCTGATACCTACCGTATGAATGAGCCGAAAATTTTCAAAGATTACCATTCTTTCGTGAAAGTCGTTCGAATGTTTCAAATTAGACGAAAGAAGAATGACTACAGTCGATGTGATTCTCTGTACCGTTTTTTTTACTCGAAATTTCGTTCCAAGTATTCGACAATAAATTTTAGTTCTACTGGTACTAATCCTTTCTCCCAGTGTCAGTACTACATAGGCGATTGCACGCCTACTGGTTATCCATTTGGAATATGACTTTTCGATTTATCAAAATCGCCCTCGGGAGAGTAATTTTTGAAAGTAATTCTTTTTTTTCATGTCCCCTTTCACTTTGTGTGCTAATATTTCATTGTTCTCAAATGTCAGCTTGTCGGTCAGCCCGGGATTAATGTATCGCTTTGTTGGTCAGCTCAGATACGAAAATATATCTTCGGCCAACTAGTTATCACATATTTAATTGCACACTTAGATATATATTGAATTCTCTGGTACTGACTGATACATGCAATTCCAATGTAGGTACTCGATCTCTGCAGGATCGTATAGAAATCAGAGACTCTCTCATCCCACATTTCTAAGTAATTCTAGATCGCATTACATCATCGGGGAAGTCCCAGCTCGTGAAATTTTTCAATTTCTCTCTATGAACTTAGATACTAATTCCCACATGACGCGAAGGGAGATCAAATGCGTACCTCATTCGCTCTAGAAGTTGCAGAACGGTCAACGGGTAACGGTGTGCCGGTCAAGGCTTGCCAAGGCCTTACTCCCCGCTTTATGGCTTATCCCCTTCTCTCATTTCCATTGCAAAGAGAAGTGTACATAGGTACATACGTGCGACGCCGTATTTTGTTAGGGTCTTATTTATTGCTGATCGTGATTCGTGGTTTCCTTCTTTCTTTGTTTTCTGTTTTCTTGCTTTTTCATCTCGTATAGTTATTATAATCGATACATTTTTCGTCTCATAATCACGATCATATAATCGTGTCTGTAACTTACAAAAAAGAACGGCGAATGCACGAGGAAAGTAGGTATCTCCGTAAATGCGTGGGGAGATAAAAGCAATATCTACTCTATACCGCGCTGGGAGTAGATGCGATAAACAGTAAAATTTCCAAGCGACATAACGCAGCTATTGCATAAATGATAAACATCTGCATTTGCTCTGCATGACACGTGGCACTCACACATACTTATGGCAGCAGCCTCGAGCTGCCATTCACTTTGACTTACTTCAATTAGCTTCATGATCAAGTGAACTTTGATCCTGTGGCTTGGGCTTCGAGACTCTATTAGTTTTTGCTGATTTCGTGGATGAAATTTGTTTTCAATTTTATTCAATCAGTTCTGTCCTTTCTTCGATCGAAGTGTACAAACGGCATTTTACCGATCAGCCTTCAAATCGTATTGACGAACGTTAAATCGTCGTCAAATACGTGTTCAAATTTTTTTAGCGAGACTCAGCCATCTCCGTTTTTGATTCAGGTACTGGTCATCCTCATTTCGCTGAGCACTGAGACCTTGGCCTTTGGCTACAAGGAAATGGAGCCGATCATACCCACTTTCTCGCACATATTTGGAGATTATTTATTTTCAAGACTAAAAATTCACCGGTGCAGGGGTCGTTGACGCGAAGAAGACGAGGAATTATCCAACCCGATCATATTGTGATCTTGCGTAATCGCCATCGATGAAATAAATCGATTCCCCAACGCCGACAAAGCCGAGGCTATATAATACTTCTTCTCTGTCTTTTTATTAGACATTACGATATGTAAATAGGTATATAATAACGGTAATAAAGGCTACTCGATTTTTATCTCACATCCAAACTCGGCGATCGCTTCAAGACCATCTTGAGATCAAATACTCCAACGTGTGTGTACATCGAGCTGAGATCGATTGTTACAGTTATGTTAATTTCACGCCTCTCTAAGTCTCGGCGTTGTTATTCAAGCAAATTGGAAAAAACAAAGTCGCCTAGTGATCAGAGTATCAGATACGTGTAATTAGGATACCATTATTATTCAAAAAACATATTCGTACGGTTGTCAGCAGTTCGTATCCGCAAATTTCAAGAATTAAGTTAGAAAAAAATTGATATTCTTGTTTCTTTCGACTAATTTACTCGAAATACCTAAATACCCGAATTGTGAAGCGAATCTTATTGTCAGCTTGACATATGGCCCCGACTGTCTGCACGGGGCCAACGATAAGGGGGCGTCAGATATTGTGTGGTAATACGTTTAGTGCGTAAGTGAATACGAAGGATGTACCCACTGTGCAAATGTGTGCAGGAATATATTCACGAGTGTTTGTGTTAAGGAATAAAAGGCGTGGGCGATGGGTCTTTGTTGTTTGCTGAATGCTGAACGAATTTCTGAAAACATGTTAATACAACGATGATGATTCTGACGAGTATCGAAAGGTGGGAAAGACCCGAGCCAAGGACCACTCGAGGTGTCTTTCGTATTCCATCAACAAGTGTAACGAATTATTAATAATTAGTCGATTTGTCGTCTGGGACAAAAGGTGGATTCGAAGAAGCATATGAACGGAAGACAAAAGCGTAATTTCGATTGTTGAAACCGCGACTATCAGTCACTAAGCCCGTTTCAATTTCACTGGCTTTCTTCTTCTGAATCGAGAAGAGAGCCGATAAAAGGAAGAAAAAAAAGAAATAACGAAAAACCGCTATACGATTATGCGCTCGATAAAAGTGTTAGCGATTTCTTCAACCGTGTCGAATCGGTCTACCAGTTTCATTGTAAAAGAAAAGAGATTCATATTCCTCAAGGTTACCAGCTGATGGAGCACCGAGAATTACTGGGAAATCACCAGGCGAAATCGACACCCTGAGTCAAGCACTTAGTAATTTTTTTTAACCGGACCTTTTCGCGACTTGGACCAACAAACTGACCTCATCTTTACGTCAATTCTATGGAAGTTGTTATCAAGTTTCATGATTTTCATATGAAATGGTCTCTGGGCTTACGGCATGACCTCGTTTTTCGGTTTCCCGGGAGTTTCATCCTGCTGCTAATATAATAATCTCGACGATTGGTACACAGACTCGTGACTTACGCGTCAGGTAATTACGTGGCTGCGAAAAATTTATTTGCACTATTTTTATCACAGCAGGAATAATCGGTCGTTTTTGTCTTTTTATAAATCTTAATGCAGTTTTAATCATTTAAATATTCCAGTCCATAACGGTGCTATAAATTACTCAAGGTCAGCCAGCCAGGTAATGGTGATATCGTATGAAACTAAATGTATGGTGACAATGCCTCCCATGACCCACTAACATACAAACACTTCGATGCGTGCGAAATGATCACCTGTAGTAATTCAGACTGAGCATCCGACTTTCGTGTAAAAACTTTTCAACCATTTCGCGTTTTCAACTTTTTACTTCAAAAATCCGATGATTATTGTCCGGTTTCATCCGCTTCGGATTTACTAGAAAACAGGAATAAAAAAAAATGACAAAAATTCATAGGGAAAGTAGTCGGCACTTTCGTTCTTCGACAATAATTCGATCCGTCATCTGCTTACACGAAAATTCTGATCCAGACATGTGTAGTACATACCGCGCGTAACCCCGACGACGTTAAGGACGCATTTCTCCGAGGTAAGGCCGAGGCCTCGACGCCGACGCTATTTTGAACAATGAAAGCCTGAAATATTTTCATTTTTTATTGCGTTTTCATGATCCCAGATTCGAAGAATCAGTTAAAAATGCATTAAGTTTAGCGTTAATTTAACACTAATCGATATTTCGAACGGTGCTTATAATCACCGTAAAAGTTGTACACGAATAATTTTTTTGAAAAATTCTTGAATAAATCACTTTCTCAAGGCATACACCTAGTATGCATCTAGCTCCGTATGCAACGAATATAAATTCGTTTGGTCAATGAATAACAAATGTCTCGATTATAATTTTGCAAGCGACTCGACGAAGGCTCAAGTGAAATTGGAGCCGTTCATTACCGTAAATTTTCACTCGCCTGAACTCGCGATGGAATAGCTGTCGATATCTATATTCTTTGATTTATTAACAATTACTCAGACGAGTATGTCCCTAATTTGTTATCTCACATCTGGAATCAGGCGAGTGATTTATAAACTCGTCGATACGATTTGTTGGAAATGTTTTTTGGACCCATTGCTGATAATCTTCCGTACCTACTGTTACGTATCGATAGGTGTACCTACGTGTCGTTTAGCATATCGATGCCAAAACCTTGTAAAAATATAGATGACAGATGTTTTAGTGGATAAAATTAGTTTTAAATAGACGAAAATGATTAGCTCGTTTATTTCAGTCAGCAGTGAATGGGGGAAAAAAAACGGAACTAAAAATGGTCATGCAGTATTCTTCGAAAGTCTGATCTTTTTTTTTCCTTTTTCCTTCTTCTATGAATTTTTGTCGAAACCGCCTACGCTGACGTAACAATTTCCACGATATGTTACGTGATTTCGATTTCAATGAACCCCTCACTCAAGAGGTGTTGCAAAAGTCGTATATATATCCATAACAACTCGTCGGCGTCAATGGTTTTTCCTGGTACCGTAATAACCATGTAGATTGATGCCTGTGCAGATTGCTTTGGGATATCATATCCATTTATAAATGGCAGGTGAACAGATCATGAAATATCTATTCAAAACATGAAAAGAAAGAGGAACTGCTTTGAGATCAAAATTCTATTTACAACTATAAAACCAAGGATTCATTCACCCTTTCATCACGTTCTATCAGTCTTTCGCAATAAAGTTTGACGTATGTTGTACTACATACGTAGGTATACTAGCTATACGAGTTTGACAATGGCTGTTTGTGCGCTGTGAACTCTTGTATCTCGGCTTTTTGTTCGATCGATATTTGTGATTAAACATTTTTGCATACCGAATCATCAATAAATCGTGCAGATAACGTAGATTCAGCATTTTCAAACCCATGAGGTTGGTTTTGTATGCAAATTAAATTATTAGCGAAATATCTGGCTCGTGGATATTGTTTCATCCCCTTTTTGAAATAATCTCGAGTCTACCTTCGTCGATATTCATCTGAATCGATGATAAATATGAGATTCGAATTTCCTAAGCCTTGACCCTTCGTATCTTATAGAGATTGGTTACTTTTATTTCCGAAGAGATATTCATCGCTTATTAGTATTTTCTGCGGGAGTTTAAGCCCTGCTAGATATCACATACGCGAGTCTCTTGCCACGTGCATCTCGTGGTCTGTCTGGCATTACGTAGTCGTGGTATAAACTTAACCCAAGTGAAAGTGACCAGAGCTGAATTAGCCAGCTCCTGTGCATGGGCTGGAAACAGGCTGAATTATTGTCCTTTAAATCATCTATCAAGACCATTTAATTTGTTAAGTATTAAATGCGACATTGCTTCGAGTATTTAGACTGGTTTATCAAAATTAATGAATAATTGCGAAAGTTTTTGAAGCAACGGCGAGTTGATTTCATCCCGAATCCGTGTAACATCGACAGAGTTCTTAAAACCGAACGAATAAATAAATTTCAAGCAAAAACAAAGTTCGGTATTTCATGCAGTGATTCGCATTTCGCTATTCAATAACAATTTAATTACTAGCCAGGCTCGACTTTCTATTAATTACAATATCGTCTATAGGTACGCCTTGCGAATGGCGCCGCCGGATGTTTTCTTATTTTTAATATTATTTTTCGCAATTTAAAAAGTGAATGTTGCGAAAAATTTCCCATCGAATTTAGAGGTGTAATATACCCTACTTCGATCTCCAAATTACTCCAGCGTTACGGTTTACTGCGCTCTCGTCGTCGTGTCAGCTGGTCAATTCACCGGATGTCCGCTGGTTCTCGTATCTAGCCGGTGCTTGTGCACATATACATATGTGGTATTTTTTTTCCACCATATACCCATAGCTTTACGTCCCACAACCATAATGTTCGATTTTTGGCCCAATCATAAACCGAAATGTAGTTCGCTGACTCCGAATTGAATTAGGCAAGTCACTTGTTTGCGCAGATTATTTAATTGCATGTTATTCGCGAAATTGTATTTCTACCAAGTTCGTTCATCAGTCTATACGTTGGGTCGTTAAAACATGTAATCAAACTTTTTCAGTCGAAATAATCGGCGAATGGATCTCTCGGAATAGCTAATTTACCGTGAGTGTTACTTTGGTGGAACTCCAAAGTGCGAATACCCGATTCCGTACCTTTGGAAAGAAGCCACGTTTGACCTAGCAATTGACGGATGGTCTCGATCGATCGAATTTCAATCATATTGATTAGAAGTTACGAATAGAAGGTCATGTTCGATTGGCAACAGGGAATTATTCTGTTGGCACGAAGCCTTTCAGAATCCGTTAACGGCATTGCTTTCCAGCTGAACCTAGGTTACACGTATTTACCGCACGTACTATATAGAGCTGCAGGGACTATCCACCTATGTGAATAGCTAATAGATAGATATGTGTGTATTTTGTAAATCGAAACGCTCAAGTTTGAAAAAAGATTAAAAAAAAAACCTGATCTAAAGTGTCGATCCCTAAAAATTTGCAACGTGCAGGATATGATATTTTTGTCGATAGTGCATTTTTCTATACGCATAAAATACGAGTCAGCATTTGAGTAATATGAAGTTCGAAGAACTGGCATATGCATGGGAAAAAGAACGCAATGTGCTAAATGTATATACCTAATTTGTTTTATCGTTTATTTTCAGATGGCGTGGATCAGTGTACAAATTAATATGGAGGGAACTAATCGCTTATCTCGTAGTTTACTACATCATCAATATAACATACAGATGCGCGCTGAGCGAACACCAACAGAAGTAAGTCGATAAAAGTTCTCTCATTTATTCCTAAATATTTCGTAAAATACCAGCTCCTATGGAGTGTTTCGAAATAAAATTCTTTCGGAATTTAATACTGAGCTGACACCGTATGCAATCGAATGGTTATAACGCATGATATTAGTGAAAACGGGTATTCGAGACTCCCGGACAGCTGACAAGTAGAATTTTCTTGATTCCTAATCGACGGATGTGATCATTCAAGCGCTCTTTTGCCCAATTGAAGAGTGAAGATCCTTGTGATTTCAAAAAACTTTCATGTAGTCAAATTTTGAACAGAAATTTAAACGAATATGCGAAAAAAGGTGAGTGAAGATATGAAAATGCAGCTCGGACTTAATGAGGCTCTTTTCTTCGATACGATGCATATGACTCTTTGGTCACGCGTTCAATTTCAAAATTTGAAGAACTGGTTGCGGCTATTGACTTATCATTGACGCACCACCTCTTGCAATACCGTCGAAGTATATTACAGTAATATGAAATAATAATGTGACAGGTTGTTGACCTTCGCCAGACATTGACTTATAATATTTCTGTTAACTAAGCTGGATAGATTGAATAAACGAAGCGAATTTCTTTGAAAAAAAATTTCGAGACAAGCCCATGACACACTTTTTTTGAAAGATTTGAGTCAGGCTTTTTTTGACGCTTCACGGTGTACGTCTCGCTCGCTAATTTAATTAACGTTATACTAACGGCACTCTATGTCAGTGAAGATTTTAGGTTGATGGTGAAAATCAAATTTTTACCATACTTGGGAAAAAAATTTTTTAAATAAAAAAATCTATTTCATTACTTTTAATCGGAATTTGAAAAGAAAATTTCATTCTGACCTTGCGGTGTGAAAAACTGACAATGAGTGCAGCCAGGCTGACTGCAAGGTTCGCCATCTAGGGAGATATCGCATTTGCAATTAGCTCTGATTTTTAATGAAAGATTTTAATAACGTGGTGTAGACAATTTCCTGTACATATATTCTTGAACGCTTTGTGATCAGAACGTGATTCTATAGCTTGATCGTTGAGTGTTGAAAGAAGATAGGTATAGATAGGAGGTGAGACACTCCCTCGGACCTCTTCGCGAGATGAATAAGAGGAAGATAAAATTGAGACTGAAAAAAAAAATGGAAAATAAAAAAAAACTAAGGCCGAAATGAAGAGAAAATAAAAGAAAGCGAAGCCAGGTTAAAAATAGACTTGGGGTATCCGAGGGGTGATCGAACTGCCGACTAATAATTGCTTCTGCTTGAAGAGCCTTCGTGGTTATAGGAAAAAACTAGAAAAAAAAAATTAAGAAAACAAAAAAGAAATGGAAAGAACTGACTCGTTATTCATCCCGGCGTAAATTGGAATGAGAAATAAGGAAAAAGGTAAAATTGAAGAAAACTTAATAGGCTCTTGGTGCTATGCTGGTGAAGGGATCGCTCGAACCGTTCTTAAGTTGCATCAGAATCTAAAGAGATGAAGAAGAAAAAAAGAAAAGAAAAAAAACGAAACGAAACGAAACGAAAAACGTATCTTGATTTTTATTTTTTTCTTCCGCTGAATTTAAAACCCGAGAGCTTTGGCTCTGCCCTGCAATCTTCTTCTGATTTCTTCTCGTCCTCCTTATTCTCTCTTCCCTTTGCAAGTCTCGAATTTGCTGCAGGGTATTTTTGGTGCATCGATTAGTGAACGGATTCATCTCACCTCGGTGAAAGGCCTAAGCTTGGACATACATGCATAGTGTATGTTCAATGTTATACACGTGCCTAATGCCGCGGTATACTATAGATATATTAAGTCTGTCGTTAATGAGGGATAAAATATTCTGTCGAGTCTGTGGGCCTCGGTCAAAAATCTGAAAATTGGAAGAAACATAAAAATGAAGAAACAGAAGATCGAGATGATGAATTTAGGATAATATTACCATTTGAGAGTCGAGTTTTTTGTCTAAAATATGAGGGTAACGTATACGTATGTCGCGTGATTGCAATCGCGAATGGAGTTCCAAATTTCTAGTTCTCGACCGTAAACTGTGAACACAGTACATTAATGTTGGAACTAGGCTTTACTCGTTAAGCGATGAGGTAGAATGAATAATGTAAGGTAATTCGGTGGCGACAGGTGCGTAGAAGAAATAATGAAAAATAAAAAAATGAAAAGGAAGAAACAAATGCACACAATATACATATAGTGCGAAATGAAGAGAAAGAAGTATCCATTCAGCTGGCGCGAAAGGAAAACTGGCGATATTAACATAGCTCAGCACACACATGTGTGTCTGTATGACTAACGCAGAATCCGTCGCAGACATTGTTCGACTTACTACGTGCAGGATGAATGTTCCGAAAGAATAATCCAACACGAGTGATGTATATTGCGTCTAAATAACGGATTCAATACTCGCCGATAGCTGGTATTTACGTGTTTCATATGCTAAACCGAAGTGGCACGTATTGCACTAACTGTAATCGCGATAGAATTACTAATGGTTTCAATTTTCTGATATTTCGTGCTCGATCATTCTCAGGTTGATAAATTAACAGCGATAGACTCATACGAGGAATGATTTACACTCGATATAGAACATCAATTAAATCTATCCATATATCAGGCCAAGTAGCTATAAACAATTAACAACTGAATGGCAGATCACCTGAATTTATTTACTTCTTTGTTACCGCACTCTGCATATATTCTTTCAAACAAAAATTTGCAATGAATGAGAATTCACGAGTCACAAATTAAGTAAATTGTCTAAAAATCTGGTATTCAAATGAGTTATAGATATTCATTGAATCATTGCGTACGGGTTTTACCACGATGTGCATATAAATGTCAAGGACGTATTCACAGTTTATCCGCTGTGCCATTAATTCATGAATTTTTGCAATCTCTCAACAAATCGAATGAACTTTTTGTTTTTTTTTGCTTCTTTCTTTCACCATTGATCATAAAAATTCGCTGCTGTAATCAGCTATTTACAAAGCTACGGTATAGCTACTGAATCCAGCTTTGCAAACTCGTTGTAAAATCTGCAAACGGAAAATTATGACGTCGTATGACTCACCTGGAAGGAGTTTGACAAAACTGTAATAAACGGCAGGTGTATGTACCTACATCATACTCACATGTATGTACTACATACAATTTTGTGCATATGTACACAGATTTGCGATCGAATTAGGAAAGTCGTTTATCTTCCTTTTCCTACATCGTCATACAATCCGATTTCCGCGATTGTTAAACGCACGCTTTTCACCAAATAAAAACCGATCTATTGCAGGAAACAAAATTAGAGCTTGTTAGTATCACATTTCATCATATCAACGACGTATACTTGTAGTAATATGTGCGAAGAAAAGGGTACAGTCAATAAGCTGCCTTACTGCCTCGACCTTGCTCTACTTGTTCAGCTAGGCTAGTTCTGCAGTAAAAGAGGCTGCATCTAACAAAGGACATGATACATTTCCACGTCTGCGTAATACATGTATATAATAAATAATATATAATGTGCCAATTACATGCCACGATTAAAACGTTCATTATTTTTGTCAACAGGATTTTTCAAAGGATTCGAAACTATTTTGGAAATTCTAGTGAATCAATACCAATGTCCTTCGTCCTGGGCTTCTACGTGAGTCTGGTAGTGAAGAGGTGGTGGGAGCAGTACAAACTTTTACCATGGCCAGACAATCTGGCTCTTTTTATCAGTGCTGCTATTCCCGGAAATGTGAGTATAATAATAAAAAATAAATAAAATCGAAATAAATTTGCGAGACTAATTAGCCGAATCAATGAATTTTTGAACTCATGCACGTCTAGTCCCGGGAGTTTAATTCCTTCATTAGAGACGGTGTCTTGCGCTATAAAGCGCAATAAAAAAAAATCTATGCCAAGGTGGAAGTTCCATCTCGGAGAAGAGAGGATCAGCTGCTTTGTATGGAGATCGGTGTCTATTGTCAACTGGTATTACGACGGCGGATTTGCTCGTTAGGTGTGGCACCTAGTCACGCGTCAACGTGACATCGCGCGCGGCCCGTGTGGCACTTGACACTTGTCACATGGGTTAACGACATCGAAAGGTGTCATGGCGATTTATCTATCCCAACGAAATATGCAATACGTATTAAACCAGCCACCAGCTGTGTATCTAGGAGCATTGCACAAGGCCGAAATCGTCGAGACTAAGGTTTCAGCCTTTTGGATGATCGTGTTCTGAGCGGTTTCATTCCGGAAGGAAAAACCTCGGTTACATAGTTACATGGTTTTCATTAGTTCATACGTTCGCACTGTTCAGTGATTTACCTAATAAAAGAGAGCCAGGAAATCTGAGAAATCTGATTTTCTAAATTCTATTAGCTAGCTGCAAAGGCAAAGGCACGATTGCGTGCAGTACTTATACAGTGAGAGTTATACGTACAACGTAATCGTTCAATATTATTACGAAAGACGTTATGGCTAGTTGTTATTATCGTTGTCCGTCATTTACTTTCGCACTCTTTCTGGGCGCCCATTTACTCCTCAATTTAATTCACCAACTGTTCATTAGACCCAAGTGGGACCGGATGCAGAGCTGAGAGCTACCGGTGTTTTTCAGGCACTATTTACAAGATCTGTGCCACGCGGTGCCTTCTACTTCTCGTTTTTGAGTCCCACTTCTTATGAATTGAATTGTCAATTTGTAAGAATTTGATTATTTTAATTGTCCGGATCGACGTGGATCGACGTGAATCTTGGCATTCGAATCCCCGATGATTGAATAAATGTATTTCTAATTTGTGAATGGACGTTGGCGTGCTCTGGCATTCCTTTCATTGGAAACTAATTGTGATGCTGCAGGGTCGTAACGCGCGGGATGTTGACTCCCACCCGTTGATTGCCAAGCCGGGAATTTTTACATGTGCGTATACCGAGGCTATGGAATAGTATATGCAGTCATTGACTGGGATTGATTCCGAGAGAATATTAGTTGCAGAAATTAGGCAGAACACAAATTTCGAGTTTCACAAAAATCATCGTTTTTCACTCTGGAGTTTGAGGGTCGACCTTCATCGTCTAATCAATTTCCACTACTATTTTCTCCATTGGCTACAACTTACAAATCGGAACGAACAATGTCAGCCCACGCAGCATTTACATTCGTATGCCCGGATGTTAATAATACAATAATTTCAGCTCTTATCTAAATTGGCATCGAATAGGATTTAACTCGTAACTTTTAATGGCCCATCTTACACCTGGTCTTTGCTCCGCGTTGAATGATGTCTCACCAATAAGCTAATCGCGAAAAAAATACGGATGAAAAATTTCATTCAACTTTTAGTTGACATTATTTCTTACGGATTGATTAAATATCTGCTGATGTAATTTTTTCATACATGTATACCTCCGACCAATTAATATTCAATAAAGTGATTTTGGCGTTACCTCATAACGATCTAGACCCCATAATCGCAGGCCAGTATAACTGCACGTTGTACAGTCTCGTTGAAAGTCCGTCTAATATCCTCTTCTTGCTCGTGGTCGATTTCGGCCACCTCGAGGTTGTCGCGGGTGTTGCGTCGTGACGCACGAATCGACGTCGTGGGGAAAGTGCAAAAGTCGAGACCAGGAAACGTGCTTTGCATCATACTCGACTCGAAAATTAGTTTTGACACGCGACCAGCCCACTTTGCTTGCAAGCCCTTGGAGCCACGTGGCATGCCAGTCTGGAGTCTCGCCTATTTCTTTCCTCCATTTATCTCTTTGCTAATAATCCGCTTATGGATTTTTCCTCATTCATTGCTCGATTCAATTGTTAGTCAAGTCGTACCGAACTTTGAATCTGTCTTTCATCCTTGGAGAGCCGACCATCGTCAAAGTCTTTTCCTGGTTCCTTTTTCGCGACAAATTCCTCCAAGTGGTCATTTACCGCCTGGTCATTTCGTCCACGTTAGTTTTACCACAGGCTTATAAATTCACGGCCACGTGTTCGGGCATTAGACACGGCGGACCTTATGGCCCCCAAAAGTCAACCGAATCTCTCTTTCTGTTTCCAATTCCTTTCCTTCCTAATTCGAGCTGCGAAAGAGAAATCGATATCTTCAAGCCTTCGGTTCTTAGGAAATTTAACATCGCGACAAAGGCGAGGGAGCTCGGACTCTCAGAGGCCATGAACCCAAGGCAGTAAAGATTTGTTCCAACTTTACAGCATGTCTGCCGGAGAACGGAATTCACCCGGTTCTTTGTGCCCGTGCAGACGGTGCAAAGCTCCGTTTTTTAGGCGGAGATAAAATGAGGCCGTAAACCTGTCATCTTAAATAAAATTTCAGATATTTTTAGGCCTTATTTCAGCCGTCTGTTACCATCAGAAAATGAAAAGACTACCGTTTCCACTCTCATCGACACGGTGATTTACAGCGAAAATTTTTCGCTTCCAAATCTTCCTTTGTTAGCCATTCGCTGAAGCCGTTCACCTCTCATCTGTACGAATCGCCTGTACGGTAACGTGTGCTCAAAGTGTCGCTCAGAGTCAATTATTCGAAGCCTACTTTTGAGCCGCAACTAAAATACAAAATTCACTTCGAGTATAACTGGAGGCCCTTTTTTTTTATCCAAAAACAAGATGTCTAAGAATTATAAACTCTTGCAGAAATGTATATAAGATATTTCACTCGAATCAATCACCGTCAATCGATAAATTTCTGTATCTAAATGTATAAGGATTCGAAAAAGGAAATAGGAAATTTTATTATCTAATGGGACAATTTGATTTGATGCATTAAATCGCAGGGTTACGTAGAGTCGAGGATTAATCGGCGGGTTTCAAGAGTTCGTCGATCCTCGTGTATATTGTATGGTCCGGTATTTACATAAGAGAAATGCTCTCTCATCCGAAACTGGAGGTCAATGTTAGTCTGCTTCTTGGTATTTCAAAAAATGCTGACCAGGTCAACATATTCCGCGGTTTCGCAGTCACTCATTCTCAAAACGTTTTCTATTCCTGAATCCACTTTCATTATAGCTTCGAGAGCAAGGATGACACTGTGTTCCTCGATCTTTTTTTCCCCATTTCATTTCAATGAATATCTATACGTTTTCGGGCCTTCGTCATCCGAGAAGCAGAATTCCACGTAGACGTCGGTCTGTCTGTTCGACATAATCGCCTAATCATCTCGATGAAAATATCTGAGATTTACAGGACTTTACGAAATGTTGGAAGTGTTAATTCGTGAATGTCAACCTTCATTCTGATCATGTAATATGAAATCTGTGATAAATTTAGATGATTTTTTTGTATCTTGGTTCTGAAATTAATCGATTCTATCATTATTTTCGCAATGTTTCAGGACGAAAGAGGCCGACTGATGCGTCGAAACATCGTGAGGTACGCAGTACTCGCGTACGTGATAACGTTGCAGCGAATCTCGTTGAGAGTAAAGCGTCGTTTTCCTACGCTACAGCACATCGTTGATGTCGGTCAGTGAGTTGAAAATATAATTTTCAAAATTTTGTTAATTGAAAAACGAATAAATGAATAAATAAATAAATAAATAAATAAACCACCCGCAAACCGTGGAAAATTAATTTTTATGGAAAAAAAATTGGAGTAACTCGCGCATTGATCAAAGGTGTCGGACTCGAGTTTTTTTTACGAAACGCTGCAAGGTGATCGGGACTAAAGTAGATAGGTATAATAAGTAGCATAAGATGACCGTGACGTCAAACCTACGTCCGGGTCGATCTCACGGACAAAGAGAAATTATCCAGCATTCTCTTTTCTTGATGAAAACAAAGTTCTGACTGAGATTACAACCGGCCGAAGGCCGCCGATTTTTATTCTCGTAGAATTTAAGAGACTAGATTTGTTCCGTTCAGTTTCAGGGATTTCTCGGAAACTTGACAAACTCCAACTTCTAGTGTCGCAACGGTATAGCTAATAGATTATGAGGCATATGTTTCAGCGTCGAAGTGCTCCTACCGATGATTGCAGTTATCTAGGTTTCAGACCATAGCAATCTAGCCTCGCACTTAATCGAAGATAATTCTCGCAGGATATAGTAATTCGCGTAATTGCCTATGGTTAGCATACGATTCTGATCATCACAGTACGTGCCTTTGAAGAAAGTCAGACAATCCGTATTACAGATTGATAAAATACAGAGCGCAAGAGATCAATGATCCAGATTCCTGTTATGAAAACTCGCGATAATCCACGCGCCAGGAAGTATACGGAATGATAAACTGTTCGTTGATCCATACGTAGTATCAAGCATCGTAAATCGACAAACGTGAGCAGAACGTGTGAGGAAATTAATAAAGCATTGCCTCAGGGAGACAAAGATCAGTCATACTATAAGAAGCTACTTATAGATACTCAAGTACCCACTTCTTTTTTTGATAGATGATCGAATGCCTCAAATGAGATGATGGAAATTTATCACCGTCTATTTTTCTTTCTGATCATAATAAATTAATTTCCAATATTAATGGAGGCTGTGAGAAATCACGATCTCCATATTGATACAGAGGATTCAATCTAAATTCTTCGATTCTGCAGTGAAGCATGTGCAAAGTTCTGAAGCTATAAGATGTGGGGAATGAGAATCGTCAAGCTCTCAAGCACAGGTTAATAATACAGATCAGGGAATACGGTGGAGTAATCTTTGACGAGAATAACACTGTATATGTATAGAGAAAAAAACGAGGCAAAAGAGATAAAAGGAGTAAAAAATTGCAGTAAATAGCGTACAGAAATAGACCATCTCAATTGGCAAGTTGCTCTGGATAGAAAGAGTAATTTTCTCATATCCTAGCCGTTTCAACTGGCGCCTGAAGTCCGAGGAAACGCCCGAGGAACGCATTGCGGGGCGGCGTCCGCGTCGGCGTCGGCGCCGGCGCCGCAGCTTCTTCGTTTTCTTCGTCCTTTTGGCAAACACGCGCACGCCAATCTATATATACCCCAAGATGCGGACGCAGAATGTGCAAAGGCTACCAATCGGATGCATTCCTCTAAAGTCGATAAGGTAATGGGGACTCGGACCAAACTACTAATTTTTCGAAGTAGCTACATACCTGTGATTAGCTATGATAATTGCTGCATTCGTATGATAAGCTGTATTCGTGAATTTCGTTAGACGCATAGACTAAGAATTATTCCTCCTTCGTTTTGTTTTATTTCATTTTTTCTTCTCGCCCAGTTTATTAATCCTTTCTTTCTATATTTTGCCCGCATTTATAAATGACAAGATTTCGAACCGATTGCCGCGAACGTTACGTGGTCAGACAGATTTCCTTGTATCGCAATATTTTTTGTTTCTTGTTTTGAGAACGTTTTTAAATCATTTATTGTTGAATAAGAATTCATGACTCCTCATGACGCTGACGCGTGTGGTTAGAAACAGGTTTATTTTACAACTTATTCATATTTATCGGTAACCGAGGCGAGGGGCAAGAATTAAAAAATTTCTGCAAAAACTGGTCCGACTTCGCGGAAGATGCCATTTTCGCTGGTATGAATCTACCTTGCTTCTCGCGATTACCATGGATCCAGGACTCTATAAACTTCATACCTTGTTAGAATTTTTCTCGCAAAAATGGGCAAAAATCTGCTCCTGCCACGCGAGATATATTCCGGGATCTAGTTATTTATAACTCGTATACTAAACCAGGGATATAATTTCGCGGTGAAAACGCGCGTTGTCTTAGCCACAGAAACCTGCCTCACTGTAAAATCCGCAACATAAAAATTGTTGCGTTCCCTGGAATAGAAGTCCTGACGCAGGTGCGTCGCGGATGCTGCACGCAGCGCTAGGTCGCGTTATAAATATAGAGCCTAGGTAATGAGAGTCGTATAATCTATCTCCGGCTGTAAATGGTAATTGCCGAGTCTTATCGATCCCTCTATACTCTTAGTTGGGTAAAGAATTGCGAACTGAATAGTTAGGCTGGTTATTTTGTGTTTGTAATATGTGCGAAATGGATTTCTCTATCAATTTGTATTTTTTTAAATTATTTTCTCGGTTTTTGCTCCGTTCTTAATTAATCAATTTAACTCACAATAAAGTAATAGAGTTAAGCTATTATAGAGCTATGGATATTATGGAGTGGATGCCACAGCTCGTGGGTATATTTAGATAAAATTATTGGAGCTGAGTTTCTCTTTGATTATTCGAAATAGTTGGCCTGAGGAGCCGGTCTCGGGCGCCTCCTCGTAAGAAAGTAATTACCTGGATCTATTTCCACCTCGTCTCTTTCCAGCTCGCGTGATCGAATACTTATATGAACAGTTAGATAGGCGTCTTCCGGATCGGCGCCCAGAGAGATTCTGGGTCACATATTTCGGCTCGATTTTTTATCAGACGTCGAGAATAAATCGTTGGCACATTAGAAAAAAAAATAATAAAATAAGTAAAGATATCACCCAAAGAAGAGTAAAATATCTGCAACGAAAAATTTTGTGCGATTTGTCGAAGCCTATGGAAGCGCAATGGTGCGAGACCGTGGTTTCTATCCTGCCAACGAAGAATCGTAATGTTCCTAATTACGATTTTCTGTCGATCCGCAATTCTATGACACGTAAGAAATTCCTATCGACTGCGAAAGTCGCGGTTGATCCATTTAATTTGTAATTTTTAAACGTATCGATGTAATTTGACCCGCTTAAGTATGCTGGACAAGCACTCAAACGATTAGCCCACAATCTCCGTCCTCCTCCTACGCTAAAACTATTTAAAATCAAATCATGATTTCGGTTAGGGACTGGAATAGCGTTAAGTAAGAGCATATGCGAACCATCGATGATCGCTTTTGATAGATGTTTAATCGAATTTTTCGTACAGGTATCCTCAGAGCTGTGATTTGAGGAGTCGTAAGCATGTATGGCTTACGTTTGAAATTATTCGGTGGAATTTCCTCGTGGAGAAACCGCTGCTTGGTTGATCAGGAAATATCATCGCGTAATTAGATAAGCGATTGATTTTAAATCGCTCAGTGCGTGTCGCGTGCGGATCGGGTACAAATCGCGTCTATCGCGACGAAGGAGAAAATGGGCAAATTCCGTCTGTCTACGATTTGTGATCACATGTGAAGATTGTCTGGCTCGTTTGAGACCGACGCTACGCGTTTCACCAGATCGCGTCGCCATAATGTCAAAATATATAGAAAATTATTTTTTCCGCCCAATCGCATTGGAAAAACTTGAAATGGATATTCTGATACAAAATAAAAATAATTCATACCAAAAAGGCCTAAACCTAATCATACATCAGCCGTTTTGGTTTTTAGAAAAATGATTTTCCTTCCTTTTCTCCTCACTCACTTTTTATGCTACTTTCATGTTTCCAAAGTGATAGGTAAACTTTGGGACAACTATATGCCTTCCGTTCGTCTTGGTATTAGAGACGCGATATGTTATACGCAATTACCGAAAGTCTCGGGACTGCAGCAAGGCCGCGAAAGGAACGGTTCGTTAAAGACCGCAAAATTAACTCCAGACGAGTGATATTCCGCGAAAAATAGTTGTGCAGGTACTATGAAAACAGTATTTCATTTCGGGATAAAAACGACAGACAAGATATACAGGTATAATGTATATAGGTGCGGTATAATAAGAACGCGTTTCTTTTCAACTGTTGTGGGCGGATCGGCCTGGTTTCCGGAACTTTGCAGACTAACAATACTCAGAATTATGCAAATATGTATTTGACTTATGATATAATTTGCATACTAGTATTTTCTTACGTATTTGGGAATTCCCACTTATATGCGTGAAACAAGAAACAAGAAACGAAAAAGAACACCAAAATCTAACTCCACATCTGAAAACCAGTCCTTGTATAATGTCATCTTTAAACCTTAATTCGGTTCAGGTAGACAAGAGTAACTTCTTGTTGTATAAAATATGTAATGTTCACTATGAGATAGGTAAAGCCAACATCTGATATAGGTACGACGATAAAATGGATGCCATCCGCATTCCAATAAAAAAATCGATAAAAATTTCAATCAAGTATCTCGAGCGATGATCTCGAGAAGAAAAAAAATTGCGGTGTTATTTCGTCGAGCCATTATTTAAAACTATGTTAATATAAGCGAGTAGTAAATTATCCGAAATTCCAGTTTATCTATAAAATTTCGAATGTGGTTTTCCCCTCGATTATCATAGTAATCAGAGACTATAATCATATATAAAAAAGAGAGAGAGAAAGAGCGAGAGAGAAAAAAAGAAAAAAAAAAATGTACGAAAAAAATTCTCTCTCAATTATTATACCGCGCGGTGAAACCTGATTTTCGTTTTCGCGAATTTAAATCATCGCGAGAATCGCCTCCCGTCACGCAACTTGTTCGTCAGACCACTCGATCGCGGTCTGTTTTATCTCTTTTTTTCTTGTTTTATCTCTTTTTTTTTTTTTTCTGGCCCAGGATCTCGCGACCTTGCCGAGAGCACCGTAGCACCAATTTTCAAGATATACCTACGTACCTTAGCAGAATGTGTGACGTACGGTTTCAGGGAGCGTAAACGACCACTCCCTATATACTATAGCTTCAGGAGGCGCATACCAGCTCCGTTTCTTCCACCTCTCCGAAAAAAGATCTCGCTCCAAGATCTCCAGCGCCTTGGTCAAGCCCGAGACGTGTCCATCTCGCGTCTACCCCTACCCCTACCCCTACCCCTACCCCTGCCTCGGAGGACTGGTTCTCTTCGAAACACTTTTCGATACCTACGTAGCGGGAGGTAAAGTTTATTTTTAACTCAGAGACGACCTTGCCACGCGGGCAAGGATCCCTCCGTCTATTGACCCAGGAGAACCACGTTTGACCGGCCCATGCACAGATAACATCGTATAGGGATTATATGCGCTCACCTACGTGCATCGCTCGTTCCTCTCTCTATCAGCCGCGGCGCAAACGACGCAAGTAAACGGGAAGGTGGATATGGTTTAGGGACTTTCCTTTCTATCCTTTTTGGAAAATTTTTACACATCTTCTATTCCTAGACAAATGCCGATTTTTTTTTTCTCCTTTCTATAGGTATTCAAGAAAAATTAGGCACGCCATTAGCAAGGTTGGGCGACGTATGTGTCAACGACTTTTGAGCATTATTCTATCGTTTAGAACCGGAAACTAGGATCTAATTACCTCTAATTGTATTGAACTACACGTGGTATGTGCAGTGCTAATAGAAAAGAGCTAGACTTAGGAGGTGTGATTGTAGGGGGGGTTCACGCACTGTAAAGTGTAAACGATACGACAACGCAGTTTACCTACTCGTTAATAAAAAATAATTTGAAAAGAAAAAAAGAAATAAAAAAATCGGCAAGTTAGGTAAAGCGAATAAATGAATGAATATGAGTAATTAGAATGATGAACGTAAAACTCTGTGTTGTAGAATGTGAAAAAATTTGAGCCTTTGAATAGTTATAGATATTTAATATGGATTTGCGAGAGTGGGATCGTGTCTATTAAAAATGTATAAAATTTAGTTTAATCGTATTCCGTCACGCCTTAGGACCGATATTCTGGCTCCTAATTGCGGACGTGACCATTATAGAAAAGTTGAGAAAAAAAAAAAAATGAAAAGTATTGCGAAGAGGCGCGTAGACGCGGCGCCTGGTCGCCGATCTCCTGGTGAGCACTCGCCTCCTACTGATCTCGATCTTGAATCGAGTTAGTCGGAAAAAAGAAACCAGTCAGGAATCTTATATCAGATATAAAAAGGTTGTTTATGGGAAAATGATAAAACCCATGACGATCTTCTGCAGGACTCATTGGGTTTTGAAAAGATACCAAACTCATATCTATAGTCGTTATCTAGATTCTAGGCTCTACAAGATTATACGATAATTAAACTACGCTAATTTCATACTACGAAAATGATTAGCAGCTTTTAGAAACGTGAATTTTCCGTTATATTAGGTATACACGTACATACCTTCCGAGAATAGTTTGCGTCAAACGTGTCAAAAACTAGTCGAGGTAAAATAATTACATGTGCAGTTCGAAAGCTCGGAGAGTATTATTGTCTAAGAATAGGAAAGTCATATATATATATAGTATATTCTCGTTCTACGGTTATTAGTTTACCGCAAGTTCGCAAGATTTTTATTCACCGGTCATATTCAAAGTAGGTAGTACCTATACATACGTAGAAGAACAATTATCATATTCGCCTAGTATTTCCTCGTTGTATCTCATTTCTGAAATGCGTCTTCAAATTTGAGGATAAAACGTACTTCCTTGTACAGTTCTTCGCAGTTTTAATTTTCCCGATTCATTTATGGGTGCGAGACGTTGAGTGATGGATATATAATTCCTGCAATCAAAGTTAACCAGGAGTTTGTACCTACGAATGTATTCATATATATATATATATATAAGCGCATGTAGCGCTTAGAAATATACTAATTGAAAAATTCTTGTGGCGTTAAAGTTGAATGGTAGTTAGTTAGGTGAATATAGGCTCGTAATACCATCACTTTACATGGTCTCTGACCAGAAACCACAACCATTTGATACGGGCTCGACATTGACATTGAAATTGTAGACAGTAATAAATATTCATAAACATATGCCCACGTATGATGTCCACCTATGACCTGCAGAACGCAGCTACTCAAATCTCTTACATATTGCTTTGGTCAACATTAAAAAGGAAAAGAAAGAATACGATGAGAAATAAAAAATAAAAAGTTTCTTTCCTCTTACTCACAGACGGTGATGTATTACGATGAATTATTAATACCACGTAGATAAATAATTTATTGGCAATGGAAATGGTAAATAAGTTTTAAAAGTGAAAAAAAATAAAAAAAAGATGAGGAGGAATTTGGCCGAAAATAATTGAACACATGTTAAACGCATAGTCAAGATTCATCATTTGACAAGAATAGGTATAGATTATTCGGAGAAAGTATGATGATTATTTTTATTGACATTTTTTTGAAATTTTTTTATCGTATAAACGTTGCAGCGTTGCGGTTACACGTAGGTACCCGTTTTATCGCGATTCGATACGTTAAATTATTATTATTACTTATACGATGAAATGAAACTCTCGGTGAACTCTGACATTCGTATAGAACCTGCGAAGCTATACCTAGATATATACCTGGTATAGGTATACACAAATTTATACTGTCGATGTTAGACCTTTTACTTTCTTCGATAGACAATCTTTTGCCAAATAAGGAACGCGCTTTCGCGAATACCTTGTCTTGTATTATATGCTATATAGTATATACCTATACATAGGCGATAATGACAAGCGGACAAATCAATTAACTCTTAGAATATCGCCTTCAATGAAAGCCTCTAGCTGTCGTCGCTAACATATCATATATATATATATATATATATGTATTTGCAAACGGTAGACTATCTCATACCACTTTGATCATTCGCGAGCTCTCGTGGTTGTTAATTATTTTCTTTACGCTAATGAAAATACAGAGATATAATAATTTATTGGCAATTGTTTAGAATCTAGGTGTTACTCACTGCACATATTATGTAGTGATATAGATTCGTTCATTACGTTAGTTTCATGCCTATTCATACGAGTCATGTTCAAAATTGAAATAAATTCTCATATAAAAAATGAAAAGACAAAAACGCCAACGAATGATTTATATGAAAAATTTGTTATTTCTATCACTGCATGCCATAGGAGAATATCGATGATTACCAAAGCCCGAATTATTTCGCAAGATGACGAGGTCAGAAAATCAGTGAAATTTATACGACTGATGGTCGAAGGGCTTCGCTAAGGTCGACATTGAAGGGAAACAATTTGGTAACACACGATGTACTGTACGAAAAGCAGCCAACCTCAAACAACACTTACTACATATTACCCGACGATCGATTACGCAATTTTTTATTCAGGACAAATCCGGCTGGTCATATTCTATCCGTATCTATTACTCATATCTCAACTAGTCGAGACGTCACCACCGTATTCGCAAATATACAGTTCAAATGTCAAATCTTTGTATGCGTTTGCATTTTATTCGAACATCTTGTCTCGTCATTTCTTTAACAATTTTCTCCCATTCTCCGCGTGCCTAACGACAGAAACCAAGAAAAGAAAAGAAAAGAAAAGAAAAGAAAAGAAAAGGAAGAAAAAAACCATTTACATTGAGGCAGATATTTGCAAAACTGTTTTTAGAACGTCGGTGCGAAATGTGGCATAAAAATTTTGCGCAGTATTAATCGACGTCTATCTTCAAGCACTAGGTATGGTAATGTCCGATTCGATTAGCGAAATTATAGTATGGAATTATCAAACATTATTTTATATCTATGTCAAATTTTTCTTCATTCGCAATATTCGCAACGAAATAAAGTTTTTATTTATAAAGATTAGAAAAACGTATGGCAAATAAAAGAAAGAAAGAAAGAAAGAAAGAAAGAAAGAAGAAAAAAAAGTACACTTCATGCCAACAGGTTGAATTCACGGGCTTATAGATAATTACAAAAGTCTAAAACCTCGAAGTCCTTGACATTTGTTTAAAATTTTTAGAGCTATGCGTGTTAAATGATAATTTCGATTACATCTATATATGGCTGCGATTCTCTCAAGTCTCGGATGTCTATCTATAATTGTCGGTCCGAGGCTGCTGCATAGACCATAGTAGCATTTTAGATTCTCAGTAAAACGTCGAAGAATTTACTGTCCGCTTTGGACGTCGAGTACAGCCGAGTTCTATCTGCGGTGGTTTTATGTAAAGAAAAATTTTCAATATATCTCGCGAGAAGACTCGTAGGTACCTACCTACCTACCTACCTACCTACCTACTCGCGATGTATCGTCGTCACGGTAAACGGTAGAGGTGCAGCTGAAGAGCCACGGAGAGGCTCAACTTGCAGCAAAGTTGAGCCGGTCAAACCTGTACGCGATCCTGTGGAAATCAATTAAATCTTTGTCACAGTAGTTATATGTAGTTGTCGGCAGCTTGTATAAAAAGTGACGTAAATCCATCCATGAAGGAGATATTTTTACGCGGCCGAAGAGCTAGCCGCGCAACTTTTAAAAACGATTCTAACGAGTATCATAAGATACATACTAGAGCGAGATAACGGTGAATTGCGCAGTCTTCCTTTGCGGTTTCAAACTAAGAATCGAACGATTTTTTTGTTCATTTTTTTTATTGTTTTTTAAGATTCGATTTGGAAGAAGCGAAATCGCGATCTGCCCCCTACACGCGTTTACCTGACGTAAATTTCAAGGACTTCCTGTAAGAACCGATTGAAAGATTGCCAATCGATAAACGAAACTGCGGAAATGTCTTTCCTTGACTCCGTTGACTAGCTATTGCACGTCAGATTTCACGAGAGTTTACTCATTATTACGCGACAACTCGAGAAACGAAAAACTTTCTACCTATCTCAATGTAGCGCCGAAAATTTTGATTACGAATTTTTTTTTTTTTTTTTACTAAACATGCGATAGTGTGACGTGATATCAGATGAGAATATTTTACCATTTTTACACAGTTTCGTGAGCTTCTCGATTCACCGTCTCTGCGATCGTTTCCAATTCCTTAAGTAGGCAAATTTGAATGTAAATGGCTGATCTAGTTTCTTGCCGGTTATTGCACAATTGATTGCTGTGTAGAGAATTAAATACTACCTTGCCGGTTTTGGAGGACTCCGCGGAGAATCGCCGCGAGCTTAGTTATCACTGAATTGAAGAAGGAAGAAAAAAAGGAAAGAACATAATTATTGATCGTGCAAAAAAAAATAATTCAATGCTACGTAATAATTTGCGGATAGTCATAAACATGCTGGATCTATACACAATTTAGGGAATAAATTAAAACCGATATATGCAGAATGAGAAAGCCGCATAATCGAAGCAATTTTTTTTCGTCATATAACAATCAACCCACTATGTATATGTGAAAATTTTTATAAATGATAAAGAAGAAGAACAAAAACGTTGTGGGGACTTGCGAGTAGAAAAAACGACCCGAGGCGTCGCGACGCCAAAAAATAACCGCGAAATAAGAAGGTCCCGTTATTATAGGACGTCGATCGACGCCGGGTGCTTGTATCTAATAGTAAATTAGTTTTTGCACAACTATCAGCTACGATGTAAATACGAGGTACAGTTTCGCACTCCCTGCTGTTTTTTGATTTTGATTTTTATTTTTTATACAATTTTTAAACTCCGATGTATGAATATCTGTACATGTATACTTATCTCATAGTGAAATGCGCGTTCGTCCTATACACGTGAATAATTCATATCGAATATCTCACCGCTGTAACAAACGACTAGAACTACAATTACTTCATTCATTTGCATCGCATATCTGCTTCGTGAAAACGCTATCGACAAATCTCAGCCCGATGTTTGCGCAGTATCTAATTGCGAGTGTAATCGTACATCTCCTCATTATTCCGGGCAACAAATATCCACGCCTACACCTAGGCAGTAGGTACATCTCAATCTATCGGAAAATTGCTGTTATCGGTTCGCAGTAATTGACGTAAGATAACTACTAAACAGAAACAGGATAAACTATTGTTTGAAAAACGGGCCACCACCTCTCGTACTATAATTATAGAGAATTAAGACTTTCTGTCGACGGCTTATTAGAATATAGTAATTATCAGACAAAGGACGTTACGTACGTATATTTTCGTTCTTGAATAACAATTTCGCATGTATCTATCGCGTAGTTTTATACGAACGTATAGGTTCAGGTATATATCTTTATACGTGTGCTCGATACGCCGTTGAGGATTAACGAAGAAAATTTCGTTTTTAGAATTGGATAGAAATCAAGAGTTTAGGCGCAACGGCGGAACCCCAGTGGCGCATAATATATAATGCATGAAGTTAACATAAATTCAGAAACTTTCTAAACGCGATAGTTTGGCTCGTGTTGTACCTACCCACGTTGCCGCAAAGTCTAGACGTTTAAAGGCAGACCGTGATCAGTGAAATCCATCTTTTGCAGAAAATGATATCCAGAGAAGAAGCCCATTCAATAATACGTAAAATTTAAGAATAGAGCGTCTTCTGACTCATGAATTAATTTTTCTCATTTTCCAGGTCTGATGATGGAATCAGAAAAGAAGATTTTCGAAATGATGAACAAAAAGGCAGCTATGTCAAAATACTGGATGCCGTTGGTATGGGCGACAAACATCATCAACAGAGCTAGAAAAGAAGCATTGATAACGAGTGACCAGGTCGTGCAAACTCTCCTAGTCGAACTCAGTGACATTCGTAAACGACTTGGTGCCCTTATCGGATACGACACCGTCTGCGTTCCCCTGGTTTACACTCAGGTAATTATACAGATCTGAAAAGTCATTCACTCATAATATTATAGGCGTGACATGTCGTATACGAATACAAATAGGTATGAGTATATCTATATGTACGATTTTTGAAGCGAGAAACTCCTAGTAGGTATATAGTACCGATATATTCAAATGACTGCAGGAAGATTGCGTATAAATTTGCATATTTCGCTCGGATTCATATTGCAAAAATAAAAAAACAAAAAGAAATAAAAAAAAAAACCTGCCTGACTCCAAGGCGGTTCGGAAAAGATGAATCGATTGCGTAAGTTTTATATGAATATGAGAATATCTGCATGCAATAATCGGTTTGCATACCAGCTGTGTGACCGGGGTGGGTACATACGTGTAGTCAATGACGTTGCGTCAATTTGCACCTTTCAATAAAGAGAAAAAGAAAAAAGTTTCGTTAAAAAAAACTGCGTTTAGAAAAAAATTAAAAAAAAAACGACGAAAAAAGAAATGCCCAAGATTTGTGGAATAAATACGAGGTTCATGCAACTCGGAAAGTTGTGCCGAGGCCCGTGCAGCATATATAGTCCGTCCCGGAAAGATGTTTTGTATTTATAATTAGGATTACGCAACTACGTAATTGCTCATCAGCCAACGCCGTATTACAGAGATTTTCTAATTAGCACTAGTGATTATTTTTATGCACCTCGGCAGGTATAATAATCGGCGTTCTCTTACGTGTATAGCTGAATTTTTATTAGTTATATAAATTTTCAAAATATTCCCCGTTCTTTGATCATTAATACGAATAAGCCTCGCCGCATTTTTTACGTTTCCCTGGAATTTTTGGAAAATTTAAATTCAATCTTCGGGTAAATTAACACATGTATGATATGTTATATGCATGTGAGTACTACATGTAAAGATCGTTTACGCGATTAAAATATATTATATTTCATTCAACCCGTCGTCGTTACTTGGCGTGAAACAAGTGTCCAAGCCCGCAGGAAGTCACGCGCAAATTCTATCTAGACGCGTGATCGTGTCGCCCTGATACACGCGGGGTTCTTATTTCTTTCTACGATTTTTCTTCGCGGTATACGGCCGAACCTACGATAGTCTTGCGAGCTTGAGGGCCAGGATTCCTCAAGATCCTAAGATTCTATTGGCTCGTCGTCAAGCCAGTCAATGGATAAAATAATAAACAGAGTCCGATAGAAAAGGGGGAAAAAAAGTAAAGAGAAACAGCTCGATTTACAGTAATTGTACAAATTCATAGACTGCTTGACATGTGCATACATCTGCGTATTCTAACTAAGTAATAGGCACGAAGTAATTCGAAATACTCTTTTTCCAAGTACGTATGGTACATATACCTACCTGGTATTTTAAAATGTTCAAATACGAACGGATCATGCAATAGTTCAAACATTAGGTAAACTCAAGGTGAATAGATTTACCGAGTAAAATTAATGCCTGCACATATGATTCTTCGCCTTAAGGTTAATGATAACAATTTGATCGACTGCGAGAAAGGCGGTTACCGTGTATATATAACGATACCAATATCCTTGTTTCGCACGAAAATTATAAATCACTTTAATTCATACATCAATCTACGACGCATGAAGTTTACTGCCAACTATGCGACAGTAGCTTATAACATTGTCTATGGCTTTCCGAAGTCCTCTTATAGACGACCAAATGGTCTATTAACTCCATAAAATTGACATCAGGGAAGTTATAACAATGGTAATCAAGGCTCTTATAGATAGAGTAGTATGTACGCCGGTAGGAAGTTCAGGGTAACTTCATGGGCGAACTCGGATTTTTAGCAGGATGCAAAATTAATTTAATTGATTAATTTGATTTATTCGATGTAGGAAACTGAAAATTGTGGTATGGAAGGACCATTTGGAGTAGAATAGAAATAGAGAGAAGAGAAAGAAGGAGCCGCGTCAGATTAACTTATACACCGCGCTGTAGCGCCCTCCTTATTGTCTTCCTGGATCGTTCGAGAAGTTCTTTGCAATGTCTGTTTCATCGCGCTTCCGCGATCCTTGCGTTTTACCAAGAACTTATTACACCGAGGATAGTTTCTCACTAACGAGCTCTGGAAACCTTCGAGTCTTTGAAATGATTCAAACGCACGTTGTAACGCACGATACAGATACGTTACGCTGTGGTAGCTGTAACCCTCGCAGTTATTGGCACATAGTAGATTCTGATCGATGTGAAAAATGCGGAGTAATGGAAACGGCGAGCAAAGAAGGAAAGAAAGAAGGAAAAATGAAGAAGAAGAAGAGGAGAAAAAAAAATCAAACGCACTTCTATTCGCACCTCGCGATAATGATCAACCTTCGTTCCAGGTTACCGTAACGGCTGTTGCGCTGTAGCGTAACGACATCGCGAATACGTACATGCACATACGTACGTAAATGTGCGTACATGGCACGCGTCGTACCTCGGTATGCTATAATAAGACGCGATCGGGAGCCAACGACCAGACCATTGATTGGATCCCGTATTCCTTTGTGTGATCGTTAAGAATTAATTAACGATTAACGAATAGATCGCGTATTGATGATCGATTTGTTATTTTGCAATTTGATATTCGCGATGCAAATTAATAAGAATAGAAGCGATGAAACGAAATACGAAGAAACCCATGTTATTACTTTCGTTTATTTACGAACAGATTTGGAATGAAATATGCCAACGAAATAATATGCCAGTGATATCGATACCGATCAGAAGCAAGAAAAGTCGTACGATAAATGAATACTAGCTTTGAAACATATTCTAATGATCTATAACATAATTGCAAAGTAGCAGGTATATGGATCTTATAGATCGACTATTTCTGAAAGAGAAAAACACTATTTTACATAAGATTCGATCCCGCGTATACGACCGCTTACATTAGTATAACGTGGCAACTATCTACCGGTTCCTGGTGCCCTTGAACACTGCTTCAACGCTGATCGGGTCCTTGATACATATAATTGAAGCTGTATACCTGTAAACACTGCTCGACTTGGTACATCGAGTATTACCTGAATCGTGAGATTGGAACTCGTCGGTCGATCTGTGAGTCTGAATTGACTCGCCGTTGGCAAGTGTGAATTTTTTTTATTCATTCGTGAATAACGTCGCGATCGATCGAAGTATCGATGAAGTACGTATTACCGATTGTCAGAGGTATTATGGTATACCAAGCAAGAGAGAATATCGGTGTTAGTTGTACCCGGGGGCGCTTAGCGGACGCTCGACTAGCAACCGATATTTTTTTTCTTTTCTTTTTTCTTTTTCAATTATTTGTTTTTTATATTCGGTTAGGTAGAGATTCCTGGAACACCATCTTGTCCAAGGCGTGAGTACCGCATGTATGAAGTTCCCAGGAAATTCTCGAGTCTTTGCTTGGCAGACAAATATTTGACGTCGTCAAAGCAGGATGACGAGCGAGCCGAGCCCACGCGTCTACTAACATAGTATATAAGGACAGGAGCTTATCTCATCCCTCATCCATGGGTCAAGGCGATTAGTTAATCCGCGATAATTCATTTAATAATTATGCGAGGCCTTTGGCCTGGGGAATTGGAACTCTTTAGATTTTAGAATTAAATTGGAAAATAATATTTTCCGATGATGTGCGTGCGACCATGCTCTACGTCCATGTGGAAGAAACCAGGAGTCAATTAACCAAAAGCTACTTGCGCCAGACCACACGGAACTTCCGTGTCAGTCAATATTGAAGAAAAAGAGAGAAAAAAAACAAAAAAAAAAACGAACACTCCATGTTCCGTTAAAAATCGATCGGAGAATTTAAATTACTTTGCTATATATAGGATATACCTAGGTATAGGAACGCGTGGATGACCGAATTTGAATAACCGTATAAACCATAAAGTCGGTATCAAAATAAGATTAATTACTTAATCTAAATCCATCCTCTAGCTTTCACGCGTACTGCAGCAAGTAGGTAGGTGTACCAACTATAATTAGCCTAGAGCTCGCATATCGCGGAATGCTACTCCACCATGTCAAGTTGGTTTAATAGCCGCTTTTCCCTCACCATCCTTTACCCGCACTGGGACAAACTCTTTATACGTAGGTACTGCGATATATCATCATATGAAACTCGATGAATGGATTGCGGAGATTCTCAATTCTCGCCATTCGATCATTAAATGATATTCTCGCTTTTCTAGGTGGTGACGTTATCGCTCTATGCCTACTTCTTCGCAGCACTTTTGGGTCGCCAATTTATACCCACTGCTGAGGCTGGCAGTGGTAAATACGAGGAGCCGGACATGTATTTCCCTTTCTTCACAGCTTTGCAGGTAATTGAGTTAAAAGAATCTTAGAAAAAAAGAAAATATGACGAAACGTCATCGATCAAATCTGTGAGAAAATAAGCGTATGAACGAAAAAAACCTCTCAACTAATTTCGCGAAAAATTTCTTAGTTCTGTTTCTACGTAGGGTGGTTGAAGGTGGCCGAAGTCCTGATAAATCCTTTCGGCGAGGATGACGATGATATAGAATTAAACTGGCTCATAGATCGACACATCAAGGTATTTATTAATCTATAAATACTATATAATATAATGAGTTAATTATGCAGTGAAATAAAGAGAGAACAGATATGATATCTAATGGCTGCATATATCTAGAACTGCAGCATGAAAGGATCTAAGTATAGATTACATGGTTACGTATAGGGCAAATGATTAGTCAAGCGTGTTCGAGAACCGGAAGTAATAATATCTGATTCTTAGACGGTAATTGGTGATTAATTATCATCGGTACATTATGTCGATAACTTGTACTCGGCGTGATCGCAGCATGATCATCTTCACTTTCTGCGTCGCAAAAAAAAAAAAAAAAAAAAATTGGCAAAAGCCATCGATGATGATATTGAGTTGATGATATTGTTTGTACTTTGTTAGCGCGCCGATATAATATGACGATAAATGGAAATAAAGTCGGGATTATAAATGATCTAAGGATCAGGTAGGAATAGGTAATCATAGAGAAGATCGTTAACGGACGTTTGATAGGTAGTATGTAAAGGCAATTTATAATCCATTTTTTGTTTTCTCTTCTCGCAATATATTCAATATATTATTATACCAACGAAACATACGCGGGCGTCCTTCGTTTCCGGCGACCTTGTCGACCATCTTTCACGTCTTGAAAATGCGCAAACACGTTATATTATGCCTATAAGCATTTATATATATATTATATACGAGGAGCCAATATTTTAGCGGCATAAATCACACGACAAGGAAGGAATGTTGAAAAACGTGGAATACGCGAATGATAGATAAAATGCGGGTAATTTATCGTCAGAAACGTGTCAAAGCTCGGTAAAACATCGTTACACGTATATTTCAATTATATTAATTAAACGAATGGGTATGACGACTGATCTGTCATCAATTTATTGCCACCGTCGATAAATAGTACAAGCAACTTTCAGTTCATCAAGATTCACCCGTTTGAACGTGTAATAATTACTCGAAAGACTTTTTGGAAGAACATGAATAACATCTAGCATAAGAGAGAAGCGGGAGTTCGTGATTTTTTGATTTTTTTTTTTTTTTAATTTACGTTCAGTTGCGGAAGGGATTTTCGTTCTAATTATAACGATTAATAATAATTAATAATGACGACTTCTATTCTTAGGCGGGTTACATGATCGTCGACGAAATGCACGAGGAACACCCTGAGCTTTTGAAAGATCAATATTGGGATGATGTGGTGCCGAAGGATCTACCTTATACCGTTGCTAGCGAGCAATATAGACGCGAAGAGCCGAAAGGTTCCGCTGAACATTATAAAGTCAAGGAAAGTGACGCGCTTTATGCAAACGTACTTCTGGGTACACAGGTCCACAATCATAGTCAACATCGCAAAAGTCATCAGGACGATATGTACGCCGACTATGTGAGTATGATATTAATATTTATGGAAGTAGAGATCGAAAATTTTTCTCAACCAGACTGAAAAGTAAGAAATTATTCAAATTTATACCTAGTAGTTCGAAATTCGTTTAAACCAGATGCCGGAATTTCACTTTTGGCAGAGAAGTTTGCAGGAAAAAAAAAAAGGAAAATGGCAAAATCTAATCAAATTCGTTTCTAATTAACAGGAAAGTGTAGACACGCCGCTGGTTGAGAGGAGAAAAAATTGGCTACAACGTCAAATAACGAGAATGGGATCCGTCAGGAGTTCATCGACGACGTATAGCAGTGGGGGAGGTTTTTTCTCCAGAAACAGGCACAACAGCGTATACAGCAGCCCAGAAGCGGGTGGTCTCCCACAGGCCACCAATCCTAATCATAAAATGTCATTGTACGATCGCATCGTCGGTCGAAAAAGCGTGAGAAGTCAACGAATGGGACGTCAAGGTAAATATAATCTCCCGATTCGATTATCATTCACCCCCAAAGATTGGAGACGTATGCCTTCAAGAGCCACAACTTCCGGAACCCTTGAATAGCCATAAAAAAGCCATACGATGCACTGAATTGATCAAACGTATAGGATTCATCGTTTGTGTGCCCTTTTCGAAAGAGGGATTCGCATCCCTCAAATTCTTCTCCTTTTTTATTCGCGGAATCCCCCGATCATTGGGACTCGATTAAAACTTAGAGAACCGGGTATCCTTTGGGCTTGCAGGAACGCTGACGAAATTGAACTCGATTCCAGTGTCGCTGAAGAACCGACCTCGAATTCCAACCCCCGACGTTACCAAGGAGGTGGTGGACCGAGAACAGCGTCTGGCGCTATCAGCCAGCAATGCTGCGAACATAGGAGCCGGCGTAGTGGGTGTGATGCACCAGCTACCAGCCAACGGCCACTATCCAGCGGATTTACCAGTAGTCCAGGTGGTCCTTTCCCCGATTCAAGAAACCGAGGGAAGTCCGACCGGCGGAAAACCCGGAACTGCAGCCCTGGCTCAGGCTGTTCTTTCGCCGACGTTAACCAGCGCTGGTCTAGTCGCCCCAGTGACTTTGGCCCCCGTTACAGTCGGTCAATTAACGCAACTAGGCTTCGTCACGACGACGTCATCCCCGATGCGGGGAGCTAACGGCCAACCACACATCCAGGCGACTTTAACGGAGGTGAATACGAGCGAGGAGGAATCTGGGAGCAGCAGAAGCGGGAGTATAAACGGCCAAGAAGATCGGTCAACGCCGTTGATCGGAGAACGGAGAAGTCCACCCACGAGTCATGGGAGTTCACCGGTCTTCGATTGCTACTCGGATCGTTCGCCGATACTAATGAGCCCCGAAAAACTTAGCGGATATATAGTAACGGAGGTTGTAGACGGTCGTGGGCGACGCTCAGCGTCACTTCCTGGACCTCCGGTTCCTCAGCCTCGCGAAGACCGGAGTATGTCATTGCCCCATTCCCCCGGATCACATCGTAGAGATAACAGAGTTTCGCACTCTTACGGTAGCCAGGTGAGCCCAGTCGCGGCCGATAGGCTCTTACCTGTCCAACCGGAAGTCCGTCATAGAACCTCAAGCTTTAACAGAGAACCGGCGAAACCTCCGACAGAATTACCAAGGAAGACCAGCACCGGGTCTAACTCAAATTCTAATAGTTCAACGACCGCGTCTGCAGGGACTACGGCCAACGTGCCGGGCAGCAAAAGAGGCGAAGTTTATGTCTGATATTGATTGCGAACGTGTGAATGAGTGCCTAACAAATTGAACGTATTTATAATTAGATTACGATTTTTGTCATATTTTTATTTTTTATTTTTCATTTTAGGATTTAGAGAAAGGTTGGAGGTTCGAGATTCGCGGATATGTATGATCAATTTTTTGTATAAGGTATAAGCGTAAGTATAGGCAGTTTCGGTTAACTGATTCTGACTTTTTGACACCGCCTAAGTTTTGTAAATATCAAAATCATAATTTATATCAATATTAATTGGCGCGTGAAGCTGAGTATATATACATATGTGTGTTTGATATTATTATGTGATATGAATTTTATATACTACCTACATTTACTTACGTCTATTTCTTTCGTATTTAATACAAGTTACACACCTTTTTAGAGAGATATATATACTATAATACGAACGAGATAGTCATCACTCATTATGGATCACAGACGGCGTGGAATATTGCGTCTAACAAGCCCTAAATGAATAATCCATAATTTAGTCAGGAGTCTTTGATACATTAATCTGTAAATATTTTCTAAGACCGCGAAAAGGGGAACTATTCGAGGTACGATTTCATTATTGAAAATTTTGCCATATACTACATATTTATATTCAGGACGCTGCAGCAGTATAGTTAGGGAGATTTCCGCCGCGATAAAACTGATTGTAAAATGTTTGAATAAGAAAAATCAATTGCAGGGAAAAGTCGAAGAGCGTTAGATGGTTTTATGTTATTTTTATTCCTAAACCCCTTTGATATTATACCATATAATACAAAATGAAATTATTTGGTCATATAGGTATATAAATACATATATATGATTTATGAACTTGGAATTTTAAAGAAAATTCACTTATTCGTTGCTGTTTTATTATTAGTTAGAGAAAATTTGATTATTATACTATAATATTATTATCATACACCTGTTGATTAAATGGAGAGAAATTAAGTGTGCGACTAAAGCTGGTAATGTTATAATATCATATATGATAGCGTTGAGCCGGGAGAAAATTGATAAATTTAATAGTTAGGGTTAATAAATTCTTCTTTATTTTCTCTTTATTTGATTTTGATTTTTTTTTTTCTTTTCTTTCTTTCTTTTTACGTATAGTTAGAAGTGAGAGAGGTATTATAATCTTATGACACGTTCTCTTAAGCAATTTTGTATATAAAATAGTGAATTAAGTAGGAGATGTATACGAATTGCATGCTAAGTTTTTTATTTCATTTTTTTTTTTCTCTTCTTTTTGTAAACACCATTGTTAATATTAAGAAAATACACCGATTATTTAATTGTTGTTTATATCCAAGGAAACATATCCGCTAGAGATTATATACCGTGCGAAATGACGCGGAGTCTCTAATTGTAGATATTTAACCATAGTACTTGTTGCAATTTATTGTACTTGTACTTGTATATATTAAATTAACGCAGAGCTTATGATACGGCGGTGGGATAGTGTGGAATTAAGTAAAGTTCCATTTTAGTGGAAAGATAGAAAAACAAAATGTTGTTATTTTAGTTTGTTTTATTTTTTATTATTATTATTATTATTATTATTATTATTTTATTGATATACAACTGCAGATAGCCCATCGTCGAATTATAATAAATATTACTTGAATATTGAATACTATTGAATTAATATGAATGATTTTTGATTGATTGAATGCGATTTAATTATCTGTGGGGACACTGGTCAACTACATTTAGAATACACTTATTATTAATTATGTGCTCTGAAGATGAAAAAAAAAAAAAAAAACGGAAGATACGAGACGATATTATTCCAGGAATAATATTAGGAATGTTTTACGTTATATCCTATATATTATAATCCTGTATTTGAATAAATATTCCAAAAAATACACGTATACAATCCAGCTTGTTCGAACCTTATTCCTTATCCCAATAATCCAGATTTATTAAAATCAAAATTAATCACATCCCAGGTAATGTTATGTTATAGATATAGCTTTTTTACGGAACCTTGTGCGATTTTCAAAAATCATCAAAAAATCGTTAACAAAATTATTGTTCAATTTTAGATTTATTATGTCTATTCGCATTCCGATTTGATTTTCCGAATCGAGTATTGTGGTAACTCATGCGAAATTTCTCAGAGTCAATTCACGAAAAGTATTATTTTTTTTTATAAAATTGCGGAAACCCAAACATACAATTATTGTGAAAAAAAAAAGTAATAATTAGATCGATACGTTAAACGATCACTGTCATTAGATCGATCCTCTTCTTTACTTCGAATAGTGAAAGTATAAAAGAAAATTCAGTTACCAACTGATGTCATCTGGTTGTTTATCGACGCGGTAACGATCTATAGTGAAGAAAAAAAACCGAGAAGATCGCGCTGCAGGTAATTCGGATCGTGTTATAAAGGTGTAGTATCGGTATTACCGTTGAAGATCGGCAACAGAAATCGGCATCAAGTTACCAACAGATTCGTGCGAGTAAAAAACTGAAAATTCTACCTACATCGTAGAAAAGAGATCGTAAGATATTTGAGAAATGCTTTGATTTTGGAATCAATTTTATCCCATCATCAACATTCTGTAAAAAAAAAACCTGAATCTTACTACATATCAATAATCGGTCTAAAAAATGACCCATAACCGATACGGTCTTAATTATTATAAAATCATGAGCTCGTCTATATTATCCCGATTTTCCGCCCGTTCACTGCAGGGCAGGATTAAGGCGTTTATATTCGGGTTTATTAAGATCTAAATCGGGTTTGGATTTTGGTCGGTTGTTCCAAGGAGCCGAGCCGGTACCACGCCCAGATTTCTTCAACCTAAAGGATCTGTCTTCACCCGATCGACCATCTCTTAATTTCCCTAAATAGTAGCGATGGTCTATCTCACATGCAGTTGCGCGATAAATTTGATCCCTTGGTCCTAAAATTAGACGGATAGTATCATTGCTATCTCTCATATATGCCTGTGTATGAGATATTAATATTAACTAGATTGATACCGATCTAACCCGATATGACAATGTCACTGTAGTACACAACGCCGTCAATGATCCCGTCCGATAACTCAGTAATTTGATACTAATTTTAGAAACGGAGTAGACGAATATTCAATCCCATTATAGGTAACCCACCGGATTATACGCTCTGGGTTTCTGATCTACCGCAGAGATTCTTCGTCATTTACTAATTAGACGCTAGTCTTTTGTAAAGTCAAATTTTCGGGTCTTTTCGTATGCAATATTCAGCATGGAAGGAAAGTTTGAAGATAATTCGAGTGGGATGGGTTTCTGGATTTATGAGGGCAACCGCAATCTCGAACTCTTGTTCACAGATATACTATATATAACAGAGTAGTGATCTGCGTGATGTAAGGTATTATCCGCGAGTTTCCTCCTTTCGTTTAATGCCTATTTTACTTTCAGTTCATGATCGCGGTTATAGGCATGGGTATGTATATAGCCACTCGGAAATCGCTCTTGTTTCCAAGAAGAAGAGAGCCATTAACGAAACCGCAATGATTCAATACTGAACTCTGACACGCGACTGTGCCAATAGTAATTAATAACGAATTTCACGGCTCGATAATTTCCAGTGCAAAAAAAAAAACGAAAAAATAAAGATCCTGCGATTCTGAAGAAACGCTTATCAGCAAAAGCATGCCTTTGCACTCAGGACGTCGAGAGGTGGGTATGGAAGGCAAACTCTCGGTCTGTTTATCTTTTCTCACTTTTTACCTGAACTCTATAATCCAAGTTCTGGGTTTTTAGCGCCTTGTGGTTTCCTTAAAGATCATCTCAGGATAGACTCCTTCGACAACGTCACTCAGTAACCATATATAGTCACATAGTTAAGTGTACATACTACATATATGTACATTGTACACCTATAGATAAATAAATTTACCCGTAGGCGCGGAGGTGTTTCGTAGAAAGTTGCACGGTCTCTGATCTGGGTTCTGACCTTACCTAACCAGCTCTGCTTAACCCGACCTATGTGCGGTTGCTGAATCGTACATATGCACGTAACATAAATAAATTTAATTATATTCGCATATGTGTGGATCATTCGGTAGCTCAGTTGAAAGGATTCAGTCGTCGATTACATATGCCGAGCTTCCTTTGCGTAACAAAGAGGAATAAGAATAAGAAGAAGAAGAAGAAGAAGAAGAAGGGCCACCAGAAACGCAGTAGCGGTTCGATCAACTGAACTGTGACTAGGCATGAGGAGTTGTGACGTGTTCGTGGGTTGATTCTTGGGTCGGGTTAGGTTCGAAAGAGTTGGAAGCTATCCCAGTAAGCCTTAGGCAGCCTTAGGAGGTTCGTTGCGGTTGGTGGGCGTGGGAATTGTGGAAACTACAACTTGGCGTCCCTCTGCACAATCAGCGCGATAGTAGCTAACGTAAGCAGCTATGACGCGTGCTATAGACGCGGAAATCTTTCGCCGTTCAATTGAACCACTTGCACTAGCAGGAATTGCGTTAGACTGATAAGGCAATTATGATGAATCGCTAGATCTCCGAAAGAGGAGTGGAGGATAGAGACTTGATTCGCGCAGAATTAACCGTTTCTATTTGCACGATATTTTGCAAGGCGTACCGGGACAATAAATTTTCGATAAATTAAGACCATCGCGTTACATCCACGATCTTATTGTAATGTATTATGGTCTATGAGATCCCAGAACATAACTTCGATGAAATCTTGACCTCTCGACTGCCTGGGTGGCCCCAGGACTCCCTGGATCCTCCGCCTCGTTCGGCGGACGGTTCTTTTGGTGTAGGTCGTACGTATGTAAGTATTATACAACCCACGCACAGTCAAGTTTCCATTTTCAGCTCAGTTCCCAGATCTCGAGTAGCAGCGTGAGATGGGTTGGAGTACCGCAAATGCAGTCCTTTTCTTTTATCTCAATTTATTTTTCTTCGAATACGACATAACGAAATCCTCGCGAATGTAGGTAGGTACCCATGTAGCTGGATGATATTGCGAATCTAGTAATTGACGTGGCTAAAATAAACTAACTTTATCACTTCATCTCGCTCCGGGTTCACGGACCAAAGTAAACAGCAATTCTCTATAATTTAGAAAGCATAGCTACGATCGTTATAGATCGGTATGGAAATACAGCGGCGTGTAAGTAGTCACGTTATGTTTCTCATGGAATCGGAAAAGGCGAGGGTAGGTATGTACCTATATAGGTAATAGCCACCAGAAATAACCAAGTCTACTCGATCTATGCAGAGATCGGTATAGTTAGTTACAGGTATGTAAATTGAAAGTTAGATTAGTTATTTTTACCCGCGACGATAGGTACAATCGACTTGAAAGATTCATCGACTGATCATTGCCGGTCTAACGCGTTATAGCCCGTGCAAAAACATCCAGTTGCGAATATTCGTTTTTGCGAGCGATCGGTATTACGCCAGCAGAGATCTAAGGGGAGGTGATCACGATCGTCCTTGAACCGCGTAGATCAGGTGCGTGAGACCGACGTCTAAGTTAGATCAAAATTACAGATAACAATAACTAGAAAATAATCAGATCAGATCAGAATTATAAGAGAGAAAAAAAGAAAAAAACAGAAAAAAAAAAAAAAAAAAGGAAAGAAAAAGGAGAAGAATTTATCGAGTTAGAGAACGAACAGTATAGGTATCAAATATTCCATGGTATAAAAAATTAAGGGTGACTGACGTCTCGTTACCCAAACTGCCCCTTAACATAATCCTAATCTATAATTAGGCTCGAAAGAAGCCATAGGTTTTTTAAAGGTGGGGACCACCTCTTCCTCTTCGCTCGAGGTAACCCGATTACGTAACATTTACCCAGGTCTATGTATACCATCAAAATGAATACATATATGTATTTATATCTTAAAGTAGTAAACAACCGCTTATTGGACGGACTGTATATAGTATACGACGCGATGACTCTCGCTGTCCGAATCTGCTTCCTGTTACTGCCTTTCTCCGTAGGCGAGGCTGGTCGTTTCGGGTTTTTTCTTTCTTTTTACTAGTCGTAGCTCTTCTGACTAAATAGTTTAATACTATACACGGTATTATGTTATCTATAGTATATATTTATTTATTTATTTACTTATTCATTCATTTTTTCAAACCAAAGCCGAGCTCTGTACGAGCGAATGATTTGCGAAACGAAATACTAATATAATATCTATAAGACTATAATTCTAGAGTCTAGGTATAGACATAAGTGTTCTATAATATAGTGAAGCAATCGAAAATCTCTCGGAGACAATCGTCGCGCGATATATAAGTATTCGGTTAATATTGGGAGTGGCCATTACATATAGGTGATTATTGTCGTTGTCGTTGTCGTAGCGATTGGTACAGAAGTCTCGAGAGTTGTTACATACATGTATTATACCTATATAGGTGAATGTATGTATATTGTATATGTCCGAGCTTGCCGAATCGCGGTACAACAATAATCGTCGTAATGATATAGCGTATCGATAGTATGGTATATAAGGTATATGATTTGGTAACAGGTCAAATGGTAATTTTTCCGTCAACGAGATACCCGAACGATGACAAAGTACACCCCCTAAATCATCTCTCCTTTATATGATGGTAATATCTTCGTGTAGTTGCATACGCCAATTATGCAGATTTCATTTTCGAATGGTATAATTGCGATGTTGGGCCGGCTGCGATCGAGAGATTCAATTTTTCTTTACAGCTTCTTTTGTCACGTCACCCCTTTGGGTTTGGCACCCAGGTAATCTTCCAATCGGCAAGTACACACACATGAATATGAACCTACATGTATTTCGTTAAAGTTACTATATCTGCATGAGCGTTTCGATCCCCGATATTTTCCCGTAACATTTTTACCCCGATTTTTAAACTGACCTTTCGTCATCCGGTTGTTTTACGTAAATTGAGATATCGCTTAGGAACGGTTTATTTTTTCGCTTGTTCGAGTGATTATATGCTCTAAGGCTAGAATTTAAATCGCGAGTAACGAAATCGCTAAATTATTCTACTCACGTATTACTCGGACTGCGGCATGGGCAGCGCCCCTTACGAGTACAACGGCTCGTGTTTCCTTGCGTAAAAATTCGGTGCCTTTGTGTTCCGTAACAAGATCTATATTCCGCTGTCCCCAAACCGTATTGTATCACACATACACACACAATCATACACAGTCTGCATTTAAACTCGGTTCTTGAGCTTTTCGAGGCAGCTTTTATACGCATTCTCTTAATCGATCCATCTCAGCGATAACTTAGTTCCTCTTAAGAGACCTCAATTTTCGCATATACACATACAAGAGGTGGTGAAAGAAAAGAGAAATAATTCTTCCTGTTGCATAATAGAACGTAATAATATGCGATGTCATGCCTAGACTCGGAAGAATTTCGCAACCAAAAATTCTATCTACAAAAGCGGAGAAAAAAATGTAAAAAAAAATAAATAAAAAAAAAAATAAAATACTGTCGTTCCCCGAATTTGTTTCCGCAATCTTCAACGCTTTCTTCTGCACGTGACCGGTGTTGAAATTAGTATTAAATTTGCGTTAAATTCAAAGCGAAGAAAGTCTGTTTTACCCCGTTGTGAATAAAAATTTAGCAATATTTTAACTTTGAACTCTTCGGTTGAATACTTTTGGTTTAGACCTTGTAGAGAAATGTGAAAAAAAAGTTCCCGTCTCCTAAAGCGTCGGTTTGATTAACGCGCCCGGAAACAAAGCCGTTGTTCAAAAGATCATAAAACAGTGTGAGAATAAAGACTGCATAAATCTTTTGCAACAAAACGAGTACTACACTCGAGCATTAAACGTAGAAACGTGTCACGCAGCATGTTATACGTCTATCTATCTATCGGGGTGCTAGCAACATCCATTTTCCGCCTTCGTGTTGCAGCCAAATCTATGTATATGTTATATATGTATGCACGTTGCATCTTGCGGAGGCTATGACCTGAGTGTATGTGTTAATATATGTTTGTATTTATTTATATGTACGCTGGCCTCGAGGAAGGCGACATATGTCAGCCGGGCAGACCTGTCAGCCCGATAAACTAGTTGAGCGATGGACTTGACTCGCATTATGTAACCGATAGAGGATTATTTTTACCCCATTTTTGTTGGTTCCTTTTTTTTCTCTCTCTCTCTCTCTCTGTCTCTCTCTCTCTCTCTCGTTTTCTTTATGCAGCATCGATGTGCCCTTTGTTCGGCTCCTTGCACTTGAGATTTTATTTTATTTTCAATCTGGTCGATCGATTCGGAGATCGTTGCGCTTGAGGTCATCGACCGTTTTCGCTCGCGGATGCAAAAGAAAAATAAACAACAAACTCGGAAGTTTAAAGAAATTTGGACATTTTATTTTTACCAATTAATCATATGATTCAACACTGCAGGGTTCGATATCTGGCGTTTACCCGCGTAAGGATAACGCGGCGTTATAATTGTTCGATCAAACTCGAAGGGTGTCAAATTACTCGTATGAAGGATAAAGAGAAAAGCTAGTTTATAAAGGCTCCTGGGAGCTCGTGTGGTACGAGAATGTCAGTCCTGAGTCTTGATACAACAGCTGGTTCGTAAACTTGGTTAAGCTTAACCTTTCTGTTCGTAATAGGATCCTGCCACGCATAAAAGACTAGAGCAAACAAACGTGAAATCGTATTATCGCGGTCGAATCTATCCGCTTCTCGTCTTGCCGCGTTTAATCCAGTATTTTAACTCCTAGCCGTAGACGTAGGGCAGCTTATAGGCATAGGTATTTTTACCGGTCACTTTTCACATAATTTCATTCAAAAAACTACTACAATGCAAGATATCCTCAAAGGAAATGTCATTCTTCAATATTATCAACATCCCGATTCACACGTCCTGCTATAACGTCTCAACCTCAACCCTTTCTCACACCTACATGGACAACTCCACTTTGTCGCAGGGCTCATGGTCTCTTGTGCAAAGGCACGGTGTTGCAGGTGCGTCGACGAACGCTGCACTCATTCGTATATGTACGCACAAATTCGCGCGTACACAAACATATAGGTACAGAATTATTCTACCGAGTGTTTCTCGGAGTAGGCATGAGCTCGAATCGGAAAGAAGAAACACCAAACACACGAAAATGGACCAAAAAGAGGGAGAAATTTGTGAAATTTTTTTCTTTCACCTACGAACGAGACAGAGGCACGCAAATGAGATTTTTTTCCGAATTTCATACGTTCTCAGAGTCAAGAAGTGTCCGTTTTCTGACCACGAGGTAGGCACTCGGCGATGCTTTGACGCGGCCGAGACCAGGTTCTCTGCGACTTGGGAACCTGGACCACTGGGGGTGGCTGCGGAGTCAGAGTATGCATACTCAGGTGAATCTTGAGCCGGCAACACCGCCAATGACGTCAACATCCATTCAACTTAGCCTGTTTTACCTTGGTTTTAGTGTGTACAAACACACGTTGATTCTCTCCACGAGATGATCATTTGGTCTAATTGCCTTTTACCAACGCTAATAGCTCGAGTCAATTTCGGCAGACTTTAGCGTGTGGTTCTTTCTCTGTTTGCCAATTTTCACTTCCGTGCCCTTAAGTATATAGCACTCGCGAAATTTGGTGCGATTTTTAACCCTTTTAACGAAATTAGTTACATATAACGCCTGCTAACAAGAATAGTTTAAGTTATACAGCAAATCGCGAGCGATTAGGGTCGTGATGATCGTTGATTAGAAATTCGTGCAAGTTAGATAGGCGGTGAGAGATGAAGGAAGATATTGAATTAGTAATTTGTTCCAGTGGCATCCGTGACCCCACGGTCTTAGTAAATCAATTATTATCGGTTTGCGAGATCAGTTCACGTGCCAAATCAATTTGCGTGCATTACCCGCGAGTCTGTAATTTTCATCCCTGCAGATGAACGAACGTGAGATATGTTACCGTTTATATAAGTATTACCGAATACCCCGACGACGTGTGATAATGATAACCGCCAATCACATTTCACTCTCACTTTTCCAGCTCGGACAATAATTACGGTCACTTAAACTATGAATAAATAAACGCCCGATTAGCTATCTAATTAACATAACACAGCTAGGAGTTGTGCGTGCCCAAGCCTCATCCATCAACCCAGCAGGGACCCAGCGTCGCGTTGAACTATTAATACCATTACCACCGTGATGCGAGTGTTACATACTAAAACGGTGTTACATACCTTAGTAGCTTACGTTCCTATGTATATGCATGTAATGCGTACCTACACAACGAGATTATGGTAAAATTATAAAACGAGGCTCGTGTAACAAACCGATCAACGTTATATGTTTTGAAAGATTCTGTCAATGACGAACTGACAGAGTGACGAGTGACGAGTGACTCTCTTAGGATCGCTAAGCCCCCGTCAAAACGATCGTATTGAATTTTTCCGGACACTATAGCTGCCGAACGATGATCTTGAAGAGTACTTGTACGTGTCGAAATGAGAAGAGATTAGAAAAGCTGGGACGCAAAATGTGATAGAGACACTTGGGCTGGATCGGGTTAGGTAAGTTGATAAACGAGCCGAGCCTAGATCCTTGTTTCTCTTTCTCTGTATATCTAGATTTTTCCTGAATTACATAGAGCAAAAAGCATAAAGGAAGCGAGAGGAGAGAGGAGAGAGAAGAGAAGGTTACCGCCATACCGCCTCCCACGATCCTTGCCGTATTGTGAGTGCCGTAGTAACCGCCCGGGCATCAAGGAAGTCGATTTACTGATCTGAGATAAAAACCTGTTAAAGACCGTTCATCGATTTTCAGATCTCAGATTACGTAAACAGCGTTAGTTTACCTAATGGGATTAATTATTGCTCGGGTCTAATTCCCATCTTCGATGTTTTATCTGATTAAACCCCTTACATGCGTCCGAGTATAGAGAAATATGTGCAGATGCACTTTACACTCACAGAAACACTGCACCCGCGATTTTCACTCCACTAAATTTCAACTCCAATCTCTTTGACTAAATTTATATAGTTCATTCAATTGAAGAGGATATCAATTCACATCAGCTGCAGATTTCAAAGGATAGAACCTGGCGCTGCAATGTGGGTATACCTACTAGCTATGTTATATCCAGGTAATAGTATAAGCTTCGTGACTCTCGTATCTCGCTTCAGTTCAGGCTGTCAATTAGTTGAACAAATCGTGTTCGCACGATGGAAACCTAATCCAAACTCTCGCTGAACTCGCGGAACGCGTTATAATTGAGGTCTCAATTTAGGTTTTAGAACCTATTTCAGATATCTTCGAATACTTTTAACGATTCTGACCTTACACCTCGATACCAAATCATCATCCGCTGAACACGGGATTCATTCGCACTGCAGCTGAAATAAAACTATCCAAGATTATACCCAATATGAAGTAGTTTAGGGTCTCTAAATCGCCGAAACACTTACGATCAAATTACGCATTACCCATACGAAAACCGTTACGACTCGACGTTTCACCGATTCACAAATGTGTATTTCGATTCTTCTGGTTTCTCTCTATGGATCGAGTCTGCGATCGGTGACTTTTCATTTTCCCGATTGACTAGAAATATGGAGTAGGCAGGTAGGCAGGAGGAAACCTCCGAGACAATAATGACACCTGATCCGAATGTCACTTAAGTAAAATAATTACCTGTATACGAAACCCCTCGAAGAATTTACAGCGAAAAAGGCTTCCGCTCGTAAAATTCATTCATTAATTCCCCCCCGATGCAGACGGTGAGAATTAATGATTTTCCGAATCTTCGAACGGCTGCAGTGTAACAGTAAAGCTATACTTCTCTGAATCCTCGAATTTCTCAACGCGAAAGAGAGACGGAAGTCGACTCGGTCCCCAGACCCTCCATGCTCTGGAGGGGAACGGTCGTAAGAAGTTGAGAGAGGGAATGTGCTGGGGGGCAACAGCAGCACCAGCACTGGCACCAGCACCGGCAGCAAGCAGCAAGGCAAGCAATCTACTTGTTGCATTGTATCCACGGTATGGTGGGCAACGTGGCTTGGGCTATACGGTCGGACCATTGGAAGGAAGGCAGAGTCACGGTGTACGTATAACCCAAGCCAACAAGCTGGAGAAGCGAGCGAGCGGGCAGCGACGCAACGGGTCCCAGAGTCCGGGCACGCCAGATCCTCCGCGCCTCCGGTCCTCCGCCGGTTCTCCTCCGGTTCTCCTCCGGTCCTCCAGTCCTCCTCGGCCCGTCGCGCTCGCCCTACGTACGCCCACGTTTGTTTACGAGTCGCGGCTGTCTTCCTCCTCAGTGTTTTCTGCCCTGGTTATCGCCGCGAGTTCAGAGGAGTTCAGAGGGGTTCGGGGGTCGCGAAGAAATCGATGAAATCGGTCATTTTTAACAGTGCGAATCAGCGTCGTCGAGAAAAATCGGCAAACCTGGTCCCCATCGTAGTTTCTTGTACCGATAATTCCGTTTCGAACCAGTGCCGAAGAACTAGAGTGAAATTTTCACGGATTCTAAACGCAGAAGAACTTGCTCTGCGATGAGTGTTGTTTGTCTCGATATTAATCAGTTGCACGACATCATCATCCGTCAGAGATATCAAGAGGAGTAGGATCGGTGGCGATGGATGAAACCCACCACTCATCGTGAATAACGATGAAACTTTGAGTTCAGTCAAAAAATGACGAAGGTATCAAACGAGTTTGACGATTAAAGATGGAATATAGATATTCGGGAAACGCCGTACTTCCAGGTCGCGCGTAACCTCCGACGAAGTCAAGTGTTTGCGTTCGAAATACCCCTCGAGGGTTTAGCATACGTGTGCGGTATATGGCTACCTGTGTAGCTGGATGAGAGAAGGCAGCCTAAGAGTCGGGACTCAAAGACCGGTCCGCGAGCAAGCCTCGTGCGTTGACTGGCCGGTGGGCCAGCCGCCGTTACATAATCGGGTGCATCAGGCCCCGCGGTTCGAAGCTCGGAGCTTTTTGGACCTCGAAAATCCAGATAAGGTTTCCTCGCAGCATCGGTGGGCCTCGACTCCGAGCCGACGTTCCCGTAGAGGCAGCGGCAGCGGCAGCGGCATCGGCTTCACTTCGCATTGGGCTACGGAAAAGTGCCGTGGTCCAGCGTCACCACCCGCTGTATCCAGAGACCGATGCAATAGCAGAAATGGCGGAGGAGGGACCCGGTCAGAGCGGTCCTCCAAGACCCGAGCAGTGGTTGCCAGTGCAACTCAGATCGGGGCATGAAAAGGGAGAAAAAAGACCAACTGCGCTGGGCAGCGGTGCTCTACACTTTATTAGGACCAGGAGCAGCATACGCCGAGAATTGAAACGCCACTCCAATCAGTAAGTCCACGTAGCAACTCTCTTCTATTAACATATGGGTACATATAATATTCTTCGACTTCCATTCGTAAACATTGCCTCATATAGCATGGGCGTTGAATTACGTTGCGCACACACATGTAAGTGCATATGCGCACATAAATGCATGCTATCGATGGATCCTAAACAGCTATATGTGGGCACTCTTCATTAACAGTATCACTGTGGAGAAAGAAAAAGGCTTGCATATTGAGCACCAAAGCTCAAGAAGATCTCGTCCTAGAATATGTTCGAGCTGATTGAAACGAGTTTCCTAAGGGTGAATAATCACGGTAATTATGAGGAGCGAGGGAACGACCAGTAACGGGGATCGGTAAATCATATCTCCGCACATTTATTCGGTGCGTTCGCTGCAGCGACGCGAGTATTTCAATGGTTTTATAGCGTATGGTGGTGGCATTCTTCAATTAGACCTCGATGGTGGAGCAGGGTTGTACTTTACACGTTCAGTCGAACCGCAAAGCTAAATGCAAAATTTGATTTCCGTCATGATTCGGTAAATATGTTTTTTACCGATTGCCTTAAGCTGCGTTTGCGTGCGTGCCGTGGTAATGTATGCGTGTACCGAGTTTACGAAGGAGGAATGGACCGGGCTTGATCACAGCTTCCGAGAAACGAGCCAGGGGGCCGCCGCTGTGCCGTGCCCTGCCCGAATTTTAATCGTCGCAACTGTATTTTACTTTGTGCTGCAAGCTTCCCGCCGGGTTCACATAATATATGAATATTGGACCTGCTGCTGGTACCTCACTTATATACCTATATATATATATATATACTATATATATATAATGTATATCACAGGTACGTTGGCCCTGCAGGGAATATCGGCGGAAGAAATTACCTCAATAACCGCGTATCGGTTCGTGGTAACAATTCGATTAAGCTCTCGACTTTATATACGTAGAGTACATTGTGCCTATATATAGGTATATTATAGGTATACGCGTATAGACGACAAAAGTTTCTAAGAATTTGACCAAAAGTTAATAAGGTGAGATAAAAGGGGATGAGTAATGAGGCTGGCGCAGGACAGATTCGTTTAGAATGAAATGCCAGGTGCCAATAATTGATGATGCTCTGGTATAGAACGATGTCAGATTACCATCTAGATGATTTGAACAAAGTAAAAATTGATCTCGAGCGGCGATAATGCGTAATTAGACACGTACAGCCTTAGGCGAGTATAGTGGTACCTAGACAAAAATCAGTGACAATGAGCGGTTCATTAGAGGTATGTTCCGTTGAAACCTGGGTCGTTAAAACGCCGGAGAGAACCAGGAAAGACGAGTAGGTATTACAGCGGAAGTTGGGAATTTTCATTATTTGCAGCAGAAGCAACACCAGAAGACGACGAGACGGTGGAGTTTCTTGGGAAATAACTGTCACCCAAGATTGCGGTGAAATTGACAACCGCTCGAGGTTGTGGAAGTGAGAAACACCTCAAGGTTGAAGTAATTTTCCGCAATGCCAGATGAATTTTATTGATATTCCGTTAACGAGAAAAGGAGTCATTAGAAATAATACCTATCAAAGCAACGGTGATGATTGCGGTCTTCTTTTTTATTCTTTCTTTTTTACTCGGTCTACTTCAAATCGATGGGAATTAATTCTCCGGTGCTGTTTTCCTGTCACTATCTATACCAGACGTTTTTCACAAAGGCGAATTTCGCGATAACATTCTCGCCTGCACTCGTGATACGCCTCGACTTGAGGCTGCACCACTTTGAGAATAATCTACACCGACTGCAGGCTGTTTTCAGAACGTAGGAAACGTTCTCGTCACTTTGGGTGTCAGGGTCGGAGATAAGATCGTAAAAGCATCGATAAATATACGTGCGAGAAATCGTTAGTGGCGAATTGTCTCAGCCTTCGCTGACAAGAATTATAGAGCCTGTAGATAAACTCGCACAAATGACTCCACTTTCCATATTGAGCGTACACCGACGTCACCGTGCACTACTCACATTACCCATATCCACTGCGACCAGCCATACCTATATCACGCATTTGCACAAGTATCGAATTTTCGTTAGGCTATTGCTTCTTAAAACGGCCATGCCGCTATTTGCGAACCGTGGTCATGTATAACATCGTCAGAACTTCTCCACGTGAATCCATGCTGCTTTTGCGGGATCAAAAACCCGTGATTCGCGCTTTGGATGCAGTTGGGCTTGAAATGATAGACTATGGCGATTGTCGGGGATCAGTTTGATCGTAATTTTTTGTCCAGCGCAAGAAGCACTCGTCAATAATTAGGGATTGCATTATTGTATGATAAGAAATGCAATTGTTGTGAATTCGTCTTGTGCGTTGTTGTTGATTACGGTTAATTCAAATTGCAATTACCATTACCACCAGTCTAGGATAATAAAATTTGACCATAAAGTGTAATGGGCCGTTTCTTGTAAATCTTTCAGCTCCATTTCCAGCAATAATCATATCAGATTGTACCGCCAATTCCAGCAAAGTGCAGAGCTCATTTTACGACAAACTGCTCTAACTACAAATTGTAAAGCTATCACATAATACCGCGGAGTTACTAACACTTTACATCCTAGGTTGGGTATAACCAACAGCAATTGTTACCACAAATACCAAGCCATATCCTAATTACTATATCTTCAGTCGTTGTCATTTTTCTCTACCATTTTTTATTCTAAATTTATCTAAATTGCATCTCAGATAATCGAAGGATAAAGCCAATTACACTCACAGTTTGATAACCATGTTCACTTGACCGTTAATTATCATTACTTTCTTAATTGTTATCACATCGCGTGATACCTCAGCGCCAGAGTTCCAACTTATACCTCATGGCAACATTTCATGAAAGGTGAAGGAAAAAAAGACCACCTTAGGTATACACGCCTGTATGTGTACACGTAATGCGATGCCTACGTACGTAGGTCGTTAAAAACAGTAAAAAGAATAAGAAATACAGAGAGAAAAAACGGAAAAAAGAAATGTTAAAAAGTAATTGAAAAACGAGAATTATTGTTCCCACCTATGTTTAATGTGGCTTGTCGAGTAAAAGGACGAAGAGGGAGGGCATGATCAGCATGAAAACCGGCCACCACAAGAGTTACTTCGTGCTGGTCCCTTTCGCGGGTGGGATGAGAGGGTAGAGGGTACAGGGGGATATACCGCGAGGTACACAAACACTTCCGTGTTGTTCGACTAATGAATCGCCTTCTGCAGCTAGCGGCTAGCTGCCCTTCCTTTTTCCACCCTTTGCATTCCCTCTCTGAACCCTACAATACCTGGTCCTCTGCAGTTGAACGGTGAGCTTATATTTAACACAGCACACGGTGCCGGAGCTATCGAATCATTGCGCTTCTTCTCATACTCACATATTTATGAGCCTCCTAGCTGTACCTTGGCAAGGGTCAGATCTTATCGATGGGATTGTGTCAGGCGTTTCGTAAAAATACCGTCTGAACTAGAACTTCATTTCCCTATTCCACTCATTTCCATCTTATATTCGTTGAAGATATGATACCTACGAGGCAAGAATCTCAATGTCCCCATTCAATTTCACTCGCGTTCATCATTTACTTGGTATTACTCATTGTCAGACCGCTAATGTAATGAGGAAGTGTCATTTAATCTGACACTCATATACTCTCGACGCCAGAACTTGAAGTTGAGTTTTTAAACCGGTATAGTACTATAGAGATACGTTAAAACGTGCATGTGGAGCTAGTAGGGTGAATAATTATCTGGAAATGTTTTCTAAAGTGCATAAAGTGGATGTTATACTTAATCCAGTCGAAAGGAAAGTAAGAAATCTATATGCTTTCGAGGCATAATTCGTTTGTCAGTAAAACTTCTGACAGAGAGACGACGCGACGCGACGCGACGCGACGCGGATCTGTCCAGATATGTGTGGATGCATATGTGGGTGCTGAATAATGTTTTCGGTGCTCAATCCTCAGCCGAGATAGGATACACCCATACGTTATGTATTTCGCGACACGTTTTGCAGCTGATTTACCTTCGAGATCCGCTCGAAGCTCGCTTTCCATTTTCTTGCCTTTTCTTTTTATCCTCCGCGAAAGACACACATGTATACATTATAGTATGGGATATATGCGATGTTCATCGAGGCTATTATAATTCGTACTTGTTAGGGCAAGGCTAGGTGTGGATAAGCGCGTCTCTCCGCGTTTAATATTCCGTTCGTCGATGGTTCAAGATTTCAAACGGAACTCTAAGACAGGATCCTGAGGCTCGCCGCGTTGGTAAGGAGTCTGGTACCACGCAGCATTTCCAACGGTTTATCAAACTTACCAGATACAATCGGAGGCAGAACCTGAGCGCGTATGAGTAATGGTTCCAGAACCAGGCTTCGGGGTTCTCCCGGAGGTCTACCGAACTATTCATAGCGAGTTGACCGCGCTGTTCAAAGGCTTAGAATTTATTCAAAGTTTATTTAACTGGACCACGGATACTTATACAACCTGTTATAGCTACCGTCTGGAATTCAAATTCTCCAGAACTGCAGGTCACTGATCGTGGCCAGTTCGATACTATACGACCGATAAGAATGACCGAGCTTTTATTTTCCTTCCACAAAAAAAGAGGAACGAAAAAGCCAAATAACTGAATGGAAAAAGTTTCCTCTATCCGATTGCCGCGACATTTGACGTAATCATCCCTTACGCACTTGGCAATGAGCGTTCCAACGCATCCACAAAGTCTTCTTTGTACACCACAGTGTCATTCTATGTCGCAATCCTTGAACGGTGAACGGAGATCGAAGGTGAGTTAAGGTCCCATTCGAAACGCGGGGGTATAAAAGTGGCTTGCGTTGTCTTGTAGTATGTGAGTCTGATGGAAGGTATACATACTCCAGAGAAATTGACGAGATGATATTTCGGCTGAGATGTCTTCGGATTTAACGTCACTGAAGATGACTAGATGACAGTCATATCAGAGGCAGAAAAAAAGGAATGAAAATTCAGCTAGCTGGTTTGAAGGCCGCAACCTTCCCGGATAGTGACGCTAGTTAAGGGGCAGAAAGATGCCCTGAGGGATTGTCGGAAGGTATAAGCATAAGAGAAGCACCCCTGCGTTGGCCCGTGCAGAGGTCACGGACATTCCCTGCTGTTGCAGCCTTATAAATCTCCCCTCGTGTCTACCAACACTGTATAACTATAGTTTTGTATGTGTGCGTAAGTGTTAGGTATGTATACAGGTACAGGCACATATTGCAGTCGAGTCGCGAATCCTGGCGAATAACCGCCTACGTTTTATTCTTTGGTTGGCACCACACGGCACTAAGAATGAGAAAATAATCGCTTGGCACTCGCGGTGCGACGATGCAGCTAAATTTTATCTCCTCAATACGCCACGGGCTGCATTCGGTCTTCGATACATACATAGGGTACATGGATACGCGTAGATCTTGCCGTATGCATTTATCGACGATTATTTATCGATCCCTTGGGCATATGCAGTTCATATTTCTCGGCTATAGGGTAATTACTAAAAAACATCTCGCCCATAAGGTGGGCAGGTAAGGTATCGGAGAAAAAGTGAAAAACAAGGAACCGACAAGGTCTATGAGGTGAAATTCAACTCTATTTATAGATCGAACCGTAAAGCCACACAGACACACACACGTGTATACATGTATACCATATACCATATAGTATAATATATGTACATGTATACCTAAACGGATTGAAAGTAGGCCGGTAATAACGTCATCGTCACATCGCAACACGTTACAACCAACAAAAATGCATTACTCGATTACGCAATATTGGTACCATCATCAAGGGCAGAAGATGAGTTTTGACAGCGAATGAATTTGGACAGCGTCATAGTGCAGCAGCATAGCTACTCGAAAGAGACAAACTTTCTATTCGCCTCACACCCGCCCAGGTAAAGACGGTGTTTAGGGCCTTAGGCCCCTTCCTTAGTCGCATTTCTATCCGTCCTTCGCTGGTTCGGTACCGCGGAGAACGTCTGTGGTAAGCGAGAGCGTTTTTAGCCTCGGCCGCACAGCCACAGCCACAGCCACAGCCACGGCCACAGCCATAGCCATAGCCATAGCGGCGAAACGGGTATCCTCGATAAGGCCCAACGAGTCTTGGAGACTTTCCTATGGGATGTGTCTCGCCGTTGCGCAACACGGTCCTCTAATCACGTGGTCGACTTACTTCGGGACTTTCCTCGACCCGGACAAGAGCCAGTCGAGCGTCAAGGCCGTTCCTTTCGTCAGGGATGTACAGCTCCGATACCTTGCTGTAGTAATTAATTGGAAGTTGTCACGAGGCGTAATCTCATCTTGGAAAGGACGACTGGTCTTATCGATTCCGGGTCATAAGCGTCTGATAATTTCCATTTAAAACCATTTCTTCAACTTCATATTCAGCCAAGGTGAAAAATTCAGTATCGCACGTTGCCCAATCGCTGCGATATATAATAACCGACAATCATCCTCCTGGATTCAAAGAATGGCAAATTTTTATGAACTTCGTGTTTCCCAACGCGACAATTTTCGCCATATTCTGCTATCATTGCGCGATCCTCGCTCACGTTTGCGATAAAATTTGGCTTTTTACGATTCCTTATACAGTAGACTTTCGTGGATATATATATATACCATTATGCAACGCTCTGCAACTTTAGGCGCTTCTGTACAGTACGCACGCAAAACATTCTCGCCGTTTAAATGAAATTACATCCTTTCGACAACCCGGAACACATTTTTCCCTTCCCTTCAAAAAATCCTCGTACCAATGTGGCTGAAATTGAATATCCGATCTGAAGGATGTTTGCGTAAAAAATTTCGTCAGAATCGCGTTCGCCTCGTTGTAAAGTATCATTCGACGAATACATAAGTGTGCCGGTTTCTTTGAACCCTGAATACCAGCTGTAATCGTATAGTGGGTAAAGATTATTTACTAAACTAGACTAAACTAAAGAGCGATTGATGTTAGAATGAACGGTATCTAAATCGATGGTTGGGCTAAGCCGTTCGTGAGTATCTTCGTCGGGTGTGTCAGGGAGTTTGACCCGACCGCATGACCCAAGTGATGCGGGGCGAGGGATCGCCACAGTCTTCGCGGGAAATGGAGCGGACTGATTACTTACAGTTCGTGGCAGCGTAAACGAGCTGTGGGTTATAGTAGAGTATGGAACGTGATACAGTGTAACAGCGTGATGTCGGTAGATACGATTTTATGGCGAACTCTATTGCGTAGGACCCTAAGCCTAAGAAAAAAAGAAAGAAAAAAAAAAAGAATTAGAAGAACTAAACATGAAAAAAACGGGACAGAAAATAACCGCCGACATCTTCGCGAGGCCCTATAAAAAATGATGGTCGTTTGCCGTTCTTCCTACATGGAATCGCTCTTTAATGGCTAACCGAAGGATTCCGGTCAGAGGCGATCTCATTCCATCCCACACCTTTTTGAAGGGTCTTTAAAGGCCAAGGGACGAAAAGGGGCCTTGTATTCCTTTAAGTATGGCAATAAAGGAGACAAGCAATTTTAAAGAGTTAGTAGCCTCGGAATTACCTCGGCTCTAGTTTCGCTGAAAAAAATAAAAAAAATAATAAAAAAATAACGATCGCCGATGTACTACACGAGGGTTTATAGTATATCTATACATGTATAATGTAGCCGGAAATGGTGATGAGAGAAAAGGCGATCGATCGTGAACACTGGGCCATAAGACCCAGCCCGGGCGTAGGCATAAGCTTAATATCGTTCGCGGAGATTGCGATGCAGTCATTTGTTTAGCTCGCATTACGTGGTGACCCTTAGAGCCTGCGGGGTCAGACCGGAAATGCTGTATGCCCTCCATTGCCGACAGATTACTGCACCGCGGTTCAGCTCAAACTAATATCCTTCAAATTTCCTGCTTCGGTTCTATACAAAACGCAGCGCGGCTCGGCGGTAGGCACTCGTGCTTCTTATTACCATTGTTTCTTCTCGGTATCATTATTGTCGCTATTAGCTAGTAATTGCGAAGAGTTTCGCCAGCTACGTATACGGTAGCGGCACGCCATCTTCGCGAGTATTTTCTTCTTCGAAAATACATACCTGCATTAATCCTCGGCTATCGAGGCTGGCCTTGAAATCGCTCAAACTAAAGAACAAGGAGCCAATTATACCCAGAGCTGTCTTTCATCCGGAACAAACCTCTGCGAGGTTTAATAAGCCGCGATGTACCATAAAGGTCAACTCGAATGGAGTCCGAGCCCTGGACAATTCGTTCAAAGTTATCGCACTATTCAACCATCCCCGTAGGCTAGATTCTGCAATCAGGAGTGCGAAGCGAACCCTCATCCTGGGTGGGATCCTTCCCATTCAAAGCGACAGCTTGACAGCTACAACGACAATCCGCGCTGCGATGGGGGACCTGGGTGTAGGTATAGAATGTACATATTGCACTACACACAGCCATCAAGTTTGCCTATTTTATTCTGTCTTGGATTCCGTAGTAGGAGTACACTGCACCGGGATGTACGTATGTACCTACACACCTACTGATTGCGAAGTCCTGGCACATGCCTGGGGCTACGAGTACTCGTTACGAGAGCCTGTTGCCGGCGGGGTTTGATATCGTCCGATTGGTACAACCCGCTCGTAAAGTTCCCGCGTGAAATATGGAGCTCTGAATAGAGACTTCGTAGGAACAGGCATCTAGCCAGCCAGCCAGCCAGCCAGCCTCTTTCTTACGACCCTCAATTAACCTGGACCGGGTCAATGACACGTTAGGTAAACAATCACCTGGAGGTTAGTGTAGCCGAGACGGGGGAATCGTTAACGGATTAATTTCGCATCGCTTATTACGGCTGAGGCATGCAGGAGAAACATGATATCTCTTGGCCAGTCTATCGTGAAAATTTCGATCTTGTAAATGGAGGTAGAGAAATTTTTTCGATACAGTAGGTATACTGATGGTTTTCAGGATAGAATCACCCAAACTTTAAGGCATGAAGGATCGATGATCCGTGAATATGACCTACTTTTAACTATTCGTTAAATCTATATCGGAGAAGCCCGGTCTAAGAATGTGGGACTTGCATGATCGAAACAACTTTCTCAATAAGGATCCAGCGATAAATGTATACGCAGATTTACGCCTGCTTTAAGTCTTGGGCAAGGGCCCACACGCGGGAGGATCAGATGACACTGATTTTGCATTACGGAGTTGAGTACAAAGCGAGAGAATGATAGAGATGGGGAAAAAGTAGAGGCGAAGGTATAACGAGAGGAAGAAGAAGAAGACGAAGAAATGAAGAGGGAACGAAGAATGAAGAAGGCGTACAATGCAGATTGCCAAGGACATGCGGTATTCAAATGCTCTCGCTGCCGCCAGTCCTACAATTTTTGCAGACTGTGGCTGCTACAGAAGTTGCTGCACAACTTGGACTTTTTCAAGTCAAGCACAGGAGCCAGGAGAGACAAGGGGAACCTATAAGATACACCATAATATAACGTGAATAGTATCCTTGCACCACAAATCTGCGTATCCCTTGATCATTTCATTGTTACGAAACAAACTTGACGTTTGTTTCCTTTTGTCAGTTTGTTCTATTTTGTTCCTTGATTTAAAACTGTTCAACGGTTCCTCAATGATCAGCAATTCAACTATGGACTCTTATTGTTAAGTACAACTCCGAGTATCTTGAGGCAACGGATATTAGCATTGCCAACGATACCCAGATACCGTTAAGCAAAGCGTTGGAGGCCTGGTCACCTCTCGACCTCTGCTCTCTGGAGGAACTGATCGGCCAGTATTCTCGGCGCAGCGAGTTTTGCTCCAGATTCTTGTCCTTCCGTCTCTTAGTCAGCCAGCTCAAGGAGGAAGAGAAGAAGAAGGAAGAGATGAAAAGAAGGAGAAGAACGGACGCGTCGGACTCTCTCTTCAAGTCACGTGACTTATTTCGTGCGATTATCTAAATGGATCTTAATGCGTGCAGGATACACAGTCGCACGGCATAGATCCTCACCGTGCGTCTGTAGAATGCATATACCCTACCCACATACGCGTGTGTATTATACTCTCGCGAGATGACGACGGCGCTGCACAGCATCCATTAAAGCGGTTCGCACGCAAAGTTCCTGATTCTTACGTAATTACTCTCGGTGAACCACCGCCGGCACCGCGAGATACAACAAAACCAGTCCATCGCTCCCGCAATAAGAAGCTCTTGCGTCGTGACGAACTTAACGTTATTTCTTTTTTCTCTCATTACCTTACGCTCTACTCTTTTGTTTCATGACGAGATTGAGAGATAAAGAGAAAGATGGACGCAAGTAGGGATTCATCTCACGTTAGTCTCTTTTTCAGATCCGTTTGAAATATGACCTAGGCTTATTTCACAGATCTGCAAAGACAGGCGTCTGGTACGTAATCATCTAATCGGTTATTACGTTGTATATCATGTATATTGTGAACTGGACGGGTCGATCGGTTCTCGGTGATCCTAAGGCGAATGGTCGTGTAGGTAAACTCTCCGCACAAAAGGCTGACCGACGTCCTTTCAGGAATCAAAAGTGCCGCCAGTTAGACCGGTAAATTTAGCCAATATATGCTCGCACAATATGAGCATTGTGCCACGGGACAATGGAGAGTGTTGGAAATTTTTTCATCCTTATTTGTTTTACTTGACCATCGTCTGTAGTCTGTGTAGACGCGAAAACACCTCCGAGCAAGAATCCCCATTATACATCTCACAAGATTCACGTTTTATTATTTCCTATCTCTCGCACTATTCATGGACAATCTTTACACCTCTGGATCATTCGCTCGAGACAAATCTTCAAATAGACATAGCTTGACGCGCGTCAAACCATTCGCAAGGTAATTGAGTTCACGGTAAGGTCGGACCATGAATGCAGTCAGTCTTGCGCGAGGGTTATGACGCCCTTTGTAAGGACGAGTTGGGTTCAGAGGAACGGGATGCTCAGCGACTATAATATGAGAGCAATAAAAGAGGAAGAGAACAAGAAGAAAAAAGAAGAGGAAATAAAAAAGGAGACTATAAGCAGCGAAATTCCATAGTGGGTAGAGTGCATGTTCTTAAACTGTCTGAAACAGTGATGAAGTTTGTGTCTGAGAGAAGCTAATTCCCAAAAAAATGTTTCAAATTCTGTTTTTCTTTTTAACTACATTCTCAAAAGTCACGGTGTTCGACGGTATGAAACAGAAAATAATAAAGAGAAAGAGAAAGGGAAAGGGAAGATAAAAAGAAGTCTCAAAAACAGACTCTGATCCAGACGAGTTTCCAGTCCGAGATGCAGAAGAGGAGGAGAACCGGTGGCAAAGGGACCAATGCGAGATTCAGAAGAGAGACGAAGTGCCACAAGGACGAAGAACAAGAAGAAGAGGCCAGCGGCGTAGCCGAAAAACTCTGCAGGACTGATTATCAGTTTGATTTACCTACTTTCTTCGTGCAAACGATGTACCTTGATAAGTTTCTTTTATATGCATCTTCCATAATCTGCAGCTCGCCAGGATCTGATTTTTCCCATTTTTCAAACCATTTGAACTTTCGAAATCGCGACCAGAGATTTTGGGTCTCATTAAACTCGAACGACACTCTAAGCTACGCCAATGCCGAGGAACAATACTCTTCATCACCAGACTGCGCGGGGTCTGGAGTCGGACGGTGCCCCAAGCCCCAAGTCCGGTGCCTGGAGGGGCCCGAGGCCCACGACGAAATAAAAGTAATCCTGGCAAAAAAAGAATTGGACGTGGTAGAGCGAGCAGAGCGGGCTGCAGAGCGCATACAAATGTGTGAGCATTGGGGACGAAATAAAAGCTGTATAGGTACTCAACACTGCAGGGAGTGGGCAAACATATCGAACGGTTATACAGGGCTGAATATCAGCCTATCTCCACGCCACATTATAATTGAACGGAGGAATCTGCCCGTTCTGCATTTGCGATAAAATGGCGATTAAATTAAACGAGAGTTAAAAATCATCAAAATGAATTCCATGCGCTTATGTAGCCGTAGAAATTGTTCGGAATATTCAGAATCTTATTCAAAGAGTCGAAGAAGATGAGGTTCCACTGTTGAGATGAGGACAACGCTGATCGGGTATAGAAGTAAGTATAATACCTAGCCACTGGCTGGAGATGAACTCTGCTAGAAGCGTTTGAAATGGGACTTCGACGTGAATAAAATTCGGCTATAAAATCCATCCTGATATCAGGATGACGTTGCTTTATAGAGCGGCTAGAAAAACAGCAAAGAGACACTAGTTTCGTATATGACAATAAATTGAGACGCTGTGTCACGATGAAAAGTATCGCCGATTCATTAATCGAGGGATCAAATAGGGTCCGAAATCCGCGATGTGTTCAGGAGATACATAAACGCATGTGTGCACGTATGTGTGTTTGCGTGAGTATCTTCGAGTACGGGTTTGTATACTTGGTTCAACCAAGTATGTACATCGACTTGTTAGCGAGCACGATCGCTTCTACGGGGTGATTGCAAAAGAGAAAAATACGAAAAGTTTAAAAGATAACAGTGAGAGAGCCTCGCCGTTCTTGGGGTTGCAGAACCGGAATTTTATGCATTTGTGCAGTGCAGTGCAGAGCAGTGCAATGCAGTGCAATGGCGTGACACCTGCTCAACTTCAATGGGCCCAAAATCGAGAATTTGCTATTACTCACTGCTTCGCGTTGAAAAATACAATTATAATCAAATTAACCACGGAATAACATTATGGAAATATACACATCGACAGATATACCCTATACCTGCATACCGGGATAACAATTCTCTATGTTATGATGACCAAATTCCATTCCATCATTCCTGGCGCAAATAGCGTAATGGAAAATGTCTGGGATCCCAGTTCCTTCGCACGGCTAGATGTAGAAACGTAATTACGTCGCGTATAGTCTAGCTATAGGAGTATACCAAGTAGAATTATGTGTGTTCATTGAACTCGAGTAAAGTTTCGGTTTATTTGTTAACAAGTTGAAAAGAATGAGGTAAATAGCGTTTGGTTATAACTTTTTAGATTCGGTCTTATTGCTCGTTTTAACATCGGTAGGTACAACTCTTTTTATTATTATTCTTGCATAGGGTTTTTGCTTTGAAAATTTCTTAGAAAATATCACCCGGCTTCGCACGTTTATAAGTGAAAAAAATCAATTTCACGTTTAGTACCGATAGCTAATTACCTCGGGAAAAGAAGTTTTAATTGAACGTTAAAAAGTCCGGGACCCATCGCGGTAAAGACTCTCCGCAACCGCGCGCAACCGGACGCGACTCTCTGCGGCAATGACCAGAACCATCAATGCCCTTGCCAAGGTCACAAGGTGCCCTGACCAACCTCCTTAGGTCCCCCGAGACTCTTTTTTCGGAACCCTTTTACACGGACCGCGATCTGATCATTTTCTTTCATTTATTCATTTATATAGACAAGATTAATTAACAGGTAACTCGAATTATTCATCACGGTGATCTGGTCGCCAAAGTCATCGATCAAATGATTTGTGTCAAAATCCTACTGTTCCTTTAAATTTACAGAAGCAAAGCAGCCGACAACCTGATCGTATCGAATGAAAATTGCGGAAGTGGTGGTGGCGGTTTGGGAAAATGGCTTCGCGAGCATCTGGGTGGATCCAGAGGAAACCACGAAGTTAATTCTTCTTCGGTAAAGCGAAACGTTGACAGAAACGGCGATGGTAGCGTGGAAAAATCTGTGCCCAGGTTAACGTACGCGTCGCAAAACCTTTACTGCAGTCTTCCTCGCGAGCATGGAAGACCGTTTGGCAATATGACGGGCCAGAAAGTGAGCCAAATAGAAATACAAGGACAGAATAGACCGCGGTCAAACAGTGCTAATTTTTGTGTCAAAAATACACCCCCGACGCCGGTTCCACCTGTGATACGACGTGGAGGACCGGTCTACAGCAGCGACGGAAAAAGCATGCGTCGACGCAACCGGGACCGACGTAGACACTCGCTTAACGAGGCCCAAGAAGCTCAGGAAAAACGGTAAGGCTTTATGATATCATCAATGTATTAGAAAATATTTTTCCTCGATAAAACTCGAATAGTTGTACTGAACAGTCGATATAGGTTTACCTGCGTAGGTACATACCTCCCCAACGTAGTGGCGTTACGAGATCTCGTAATTAAATACGACTAATTAACGGTCAACGCAGGTGGAGGTATTCTTACGATACTAGAACTAGACTTCCGAGTTCCATGGGTCTCGGCAACAGCTTTTTGCCAACCTACGTGTAAACCGATCGCAAAGATGGCACTAATGGCCATCGAAGACGAGGGTATCACCAACAGCTGCAGTAGCTGCAGCAGCTCGTCGATTCGCGATCGATGTTCAAACTGATCAAGTTGTTCAAGTGATTGACGATTCAAATTACTTTTATACTCACTTGTTTCTACATAAGAACCGTTGAAAGTTTTTTTTTCTCTCTCTCTCTTCTTCTTCTACTAAATCGTTTTTTTCTTACCGTTAACGCTCGCGCACTTTTACCCCTTTACCTCGACTGCCGCATTTACAATATTATGTTGTTACAATGTACCCCCACCGTTTACCAACTACCAAGTATAGAATTTAACTTCGCTTTTTATACTCGGACGCGTTTTATCGCTACAATAAAATCATTTCACCTTTATGTCACACGCGTTACGACTACTAACTATGTATTTCATTTTATTTTACACCGCGATACCGATCCTCGTATACCTACGTATATATATCTGCGTCTTTATTCGCGACGTTAAAACGCATATTAAATAGATACTAGATAGGAAGTCTCAGGTCATTCGAAGGATCAGTTTACTTTATGATTCGCATTTTTTTTTTTTTTTTAATTTTTTTTTAATTTATTTTTGCACAGTTTTTACGATCGAGTGACGCCATGTTAGCGGATATTATTACACCTATATATCGCCTATAGTTGAATACGTGTTATGGAAAATTAGGGACGTGTGAATTAGTGCAAAAAATGTTATTGGAAATTTTTAAACCACTGACGAAGTTAGTAGAGCAAATTTCGTCCTTCGGTATACATATAATGTACAATAATAGTTGTATACTTGCAAGCGATAAAAACAAAAGAAATTCTATACCAAATATAGGCTCAGAGGCACGTGCAGAAGAAGTTTTGTCGATCGTGCATGCAGAGCTGGCTACCTGGGTAGGTATAATATAACGTCCGAAGGTCGCCCGGTCTAGAGTCCCGTCGTTCTATAATACTTTCATGCGCCGAAATGAAAGTGCATACCTCTAATCTCCATATATTAATACGTCAAACTGAAAATTAGGGAGCGTGGCCCTCGTCGTTTTATCCCTCTCGTATCCCCCTCGGATCGAAATTCGTCAGTTTAAATTCTCCCCGAGAGTTAAAAGGCCGAAATAAAGGCACTAAACGCTAAATCCCCCAATAAAATAAAGATCTTAAACAGAAAGGGAAGAGGAAACGGAAATGAAGCGAGGAGGGAGTCGGGAGTCACGCCCAAGGCACCCTGCAAGGGTTAACAACTTCGACGACCATCACGAACCACACGTCATTGAAATGATTTAACGCAGTCATCGTCGACAAGCGTGCTCCAGGTCGGTTCTGGTATGCGACGATTGTGTAGGTCCTTGCAATTCCGCGAAGACGTCCTACGAGTAGGCGAATTATCGGCTTTACTGCGTCCTCCTCCGGCGCACTCTTCGACTTTACGATCAGAAAGGGTAGAGCTTCGAGTGCGGTTCGAGTTTCTTTTAAGCTGCAGCTTCCCTCAATGACACACTTTTCGTTTTTCTTCTCATTCTTGGTCTGCTTCTTCACTTCTTTTGTGTGGAAGCGGAATACATATCTCTTCGGCGAGGTTCGTCCTATTTAACGCGACTTATGTACGAGAGGAATTCTCGGGCTTCGATCACTCTATGGTATACATGTGGCCCTTTTTCTCCACACTCTATGAATGCAGGTATTAGATGCACACGTATATCGCCGTATAAATGCGTGACTACGTATTGAGGACGAAGGTGTAGGACCCGGCTACAGTGGGTTGTGCGGGCAAGAGGCACGACATACCGCCGCAGCCTCGCCGGACTCGAGGCGGTAATGTATTCATCGGGCAGTTAGTGATATCTTCGGGCACCATCACCTTGGCCACGGAGCTGGATTCTCGGCCCTAGACCTCCGCCCCCTCTGGAATCCCCCTATTCGGCCCTACACTTACTTTCCTGTAGGGCTTACCGGGCTAAATATAGACGGGACGTTGATATAAATAGAATAACCCTGCGGGACCAGGTACCGGGGTCATTCCTGGACTGGATATTTTTTTCTCGCTTTCCCTTCGCTTCTTAAAAAAATAAGAAAAAAAAACAAAGAAATAGAAAGAATACTCTCTCCCTTTCTATTGCTACATTACTTTCGGAGCATATGTACATATCTCGCGTTCGAAACCTCAGATGTGTCGTATTCATTTTCTTCAGGTAAACGGAATAACTGTAGAGTATTGCAAATCAATCCACGTGAATTATTATACAAAAAACTTATCGAGAATTCCCATAACTTATACATACTCTTCTGAGGAGCCCCAGATTTTTATCTCCAATGAAATAGCGAGGAATTTATCGATGGTGAAAAAATACCAGAGTCTGGTACGGCCCTGTTGACGAGGTATCGGAGGATTACCGTCGGTGACATCTTGGACCCGGTTAGATCAGATGATATCCTTGGCCCCGGACAGTCGCGGCTCGCGGTCCGCGGTCCGCGGCTCGTGGCACAGCCTCCCGACCCCCCTTTATTTTTCTTTCTCTTTCTCTTTCTCTTTCGTTTCTTTTTCATCATCATCATCTTCTTCTTCTTCGCCTTCGTCTTCTTCTTGTTATTTTTCTCTCTCCTGCAGGGCTCTATCGGATCTCCCGCGCCGAGGGGCATTGACCCTTCGGATTGGCCCCAGGGTCCTTGGAGACGTCGATGCAACCCGACGCCATGGTCAACCCAGGAGGGCAGAACGGTCGTAGCCGTAGCTCGTAATCGCGTCGGGAAATCGACCCTCCGAGGTCGTGACCCCGGCGTAAAATGGGACTCGGCTTCACGCGCACTTGCACCTTATCCTTAGGCTCGATCTACACGAGAAATAAGAGTTTCGACTTTAGCTCAAGTGATGCGATGAATTCTATAAATAAACATCGAAGATAATATTAATATGAGAGGGAAACCTTGAAACTTATAAGCCGAGCCTTACATACCTACCTACTTCAAATTGTTTATGCATATGGTCTATTGGACTGAGACTCTGCATCGACGAGATAGTACCAATGCCTATCTTCTTGTATAATAATTAAAAATCGTTATAACATGATGATTTTCAATGCGGTATACATATAAGACGAAATATTGACAGCGGGACACAGCATAGGCGGTACTAAGGGCCGAGACACGAGTCAGACTTGATAGTGTGCATCGTCAGCGATCCTTGAACCTCATCATGGAATGCAGTGGCGACGTCCCACGCCGCTCAATCCCGGTGTACATAATCCTCGGATGAGAGTGGACCTGGACTCGACCAGGAATGGGCACCGTACGACAACGACTACGACGACGACGACGACGAGAACGCTCTTGTCCGCGATAAAATATCCACACTAACAACGAGACTCGAGATATTGTAGAGGAAGCCAGAGAATTTCGGGGTTCAGACTTTCGCGTGGGTGGAAAGAAACTGCGTTATAGTCTTTCTGAATGCTTCGTATTCGAGGTCTGGACCAGCTGCACTTTGGCACGTCAAGAAATGAGATTGATTTTCATGATGATGAAATCAAATCCTTAAATGTAGAAACTACGGACGCCGTGTGATTTTTTTGGAAATTTAAGTACTATACGACTGTCTTCACTTTGATGTGAGTTCGATGAATCGATTGGTCCCGTCGTTCGCTAGTTTGACAGTTTAGTTTTTCTTCGAATATCCCAGTGATTTGCATTTTGCAATTAATTGATAGTTTCAATCGTTTACTGTAGTTCCCATGTCGTATATTTGACTCTTGACTCGAGACTGGGGTCTGATGGAATGGAGAGTCTTCCCGAAACACAACTGGACGAGCCTGATCCTCTACAGAATGTTGATTTTCAAATGGCAGCGTCGAACACGGGTTTGGAGTCTCGGGAATCGAAAAGCTTGATGAATATGCTCACCTTTGCCTCGGATACCGCTGCTACGACACCTAGTAATGAAGACTTTACCGTAGCCGAAGAATCGTCGACTGATAACGTGAATGACAATTTGGATGAAGCGGGTGAAGAGGATGGAGAAGAAGAGAAAGAAGAGGAGAAAATCAATGGAAACGAAGAGGACGATGAGGAGGCGGAGGAAGAAATTGAAATCGAGGAAGAGGAGGAGGAAGAAGAGGAGGCAGAAGAAGAAGAAGAAGAAGAAGAAGAAGAAGAGAAAGACCATGACGAGGAAGAAAAAGTACTGCTGGACTACCCGTTTCAAATCGCCAAAGAAATCAAGGTTAAATCTGACAATGACCTATCGAAGATTCCCTCAGAGGTATATGCTCATATTTTGGTCCGATCGATTCACAGCTCTTCATTTTTCGAAAACTCGCTTCTTTCTCTTCGCACAGGTCTATTACGACAGAAATGGGATGTTGCAGATGCTTAGAGATTTGTTAATCGAGCGACCAAGTTTGACTCTTCGAAACAGATACCTCGAGTACAAGTGTTTCAAGCATCTCCAAACGGTCAGACTCGGTTTATCATCGAATCACTTCGTTCCTTCTTCGCTCAGCCTAAACCTTGACTCTATCCCAGATCCAGGTGACGGGAAGCCCGCCAATAAACGACGGCTCGAGCCTCGAAGATGAGACAGAAAAAGACCGTTACATGCATTTCCTTGGAAATTACAAAAGGGAATCAGAGATTCTTCGCGGACGAGAGAACGATATAAAACTATCGCTCGATAATATCAGAGAGAGACTCAAAGACCGTTTGTCAAACGACGCTGAAACTTTCCTAGAATTAACATCGAGAGAACTTGCGCTCGCAGTTGATCTCGTATTTGCTACGACGGGTAGAAGACTTACCCAGAAACGTGTCGAGGAGATGATACGCCGTCAGACTTCACGTCGAAGACAGGTAGCCCACGAAAGGTACACGTTCATACGACAGTGGTACATGTTCGAAGAAATCGACGCCCGAATTCATAAACTAGAGACTCTGGGGCCTGGGATGAAGATCAGCGACTACGAGGCAAACTTTTCTTCCAAACTTACAGCGAAGACAAAAATTGACGAACGAAATAAGGAGCTACAGAAATCACGGTCTAGGTGAGTTTCAAAGACGAAGAGGAAACTAACGTTGTCAGTCTTGGTTCCATGCGTAACGCATAAATTTTCCCAGAGTCTGCGGTATGATGGCAGCGATTACCCATGGCAATGTGAAGCTGGCTTTTTTGAGGGATGAAATCGAGTGCAAGAAAAATCGGTACGGTCAGATAGTAGAATCGGTTCACAAACGGCGTGAAGAATTGTCAACAATGCGTAGTCGGTTATCAATCACGCGTAATCGGTATATAAAAAAGCGTGAAACCGCCGGTTTGATGTTGGCATTGTGAGTTCCACCGACATCCTATGAAGTGACAGTTTTCCAAAGTTATTCGAGAATTTTTTCCTAAGGCCGACACTGCGGGAAATGGAACGAGTGAAGGAGCTCCGTGACTTGTGGAAGCAGGAGATCGACCACTTGCGTTCCTTAATTTCTAAATCGCGAGGAACCAGGAGGAAGAGAGATATACCGGATCGAGTAGGGGGAGACGTCGATGAAAAAAAAGATACATACAATTTCTGACCAGCTCTGATCGGCCATTCTTGATAACTCGATGAAGATGATACCCGGACATTAAGACATCGACGATCTCACCGGGGTCATATATGTATGTATAATGTACATGTGAAAAAAGCGCGAGTATCTGAAGGCAGTAAAAATGTCGTTGTAAGAGGGAATCGCGTCGGCTGTCGTCATTGTGTTACTAAAATCTACCGAACGATTATTTTCGGTGTCCGTACATGCACAGTGAAAGAATAAACTAAATAAAGTAAAAGTCTGTTCAAACGCTCCATTCTATAAATTTCAATGATCGCTGTATCAAGCTGTGAAGATCTCGACTTATTCCACTACGTTCGTTGACGCTGTATCGCAGAGTCCTGATGTAGTTAACTTATTACATACACGGTACTTTCTTAGCTGTTACGATCATCATCGAATACACCTACTCTCTATTACATGGGAGGTGAGAATGGGTTGATTTTGCACACGTGTAAGATAACGTGCCCATATGCTCAGGGCGGACAACTTAATGTAATACCATCATGGAGTTAGTGAGGTACTGGCATGCCAGGGTTCCGAATAATCAAAAAAGTTATCAGGGATCAAGAGGAGCATGTATGGATATGTAGGTACTACACATGAGCCACGTATGGTATACGTATGTATATTGTGCCGTGTTCGCGAATGTAAGTAATAAATTAGCTGCATATACAGTCGGTTGCAAAAGTGATAAGCAGGTACTACCTACAGAAATTTTCTCCAATGCTGTACGATAGTTGTTCGTATTCAAAAAGTCGTCGACTATAACGTTGTCTATAAAAGACTCGATTAACCGTTACAAGGATGCGATCAACGACAGTCTCGAACAACAACTCATCTAATATTGAACGTCAAAACTGACAAGTTATAACGAAGATCAAGGTGCAGGTCAAGAAACTTTGATCAAATTCATCCAGCCATTCCCACGAGTGATTTTTGGCCTGCAATGAAATTCTTCATACGAGAAGTCAGAAGAGCGAAGGGGTAATTAACGGATGACAATATAAGGCTAGGATACATATTATGCCAGCCAAGCTGATCTCTCAGAGCTCTGCATTGTTAGATGCCAGAAGAGAATGTCGGGCTGTTAAGTAACCCGCTTTATTTGGTTGATCGAGATTTATCGAGAGTGTTTAACAGATTCCAAGTAATCAATCCGATCCATGTGATAAGAATTAATCAATCCCATAACCTGTTGATTACTTTTTACCTCCCGAAAACAGCTATGTGTTAAATCGTTTTAAAAAAACGAAAATATATATCGTACGCCAGCTAATTTTAGATTACAGAACTCTATGGCTAAACGAATTTCAATCACAGCACCAATCGTGTATAATTCACAATCGGATAAATTGTTTCAGTAGTAATACCACACAGATTTGCTTCCGGGCAAAGTAGCTGGTACACACACCTGAATGCTCACATATGTGGCCGAAAATTCTTGTATACACCGAGAACTTACTGAGAAACGTAAACGTCAAATATTGACAAAACCCTTTCTTCTATACACGGGATAAGAAAAGCCTCTTATTCCTTTGCGCACCCGTTACGGTTTAGCTGCATTAACAATACGTTGCACCTGCGTCTAGGTAGATGCAAGAAGCACATTTCTGGCACTTGTAGCTCTAGTTTCACTTATACTTCGGAGGCCCTAAATAGAAAAGTGCTGATTACGGTAACCGAGAATAGGTGTGCTCTGAAATGTGTGGAATAAGTAATAATAATATGGTTCTCCGAAAAATACCTGAGACACGGGTGAGCGAACATATTATACAGTATATATATATATTATATACCAGAGTCATTGGTTGATTGGTTAATAATTTTTCAACAGCGTTTTCAAAACTGAAGATCGGTTAACTATTGGTGATAATTTGAATTTTATACCCTATGTTTTACAGACGCTATAGGTGTGTCTAATGCCAACATCTAATACCAAGAAATTCGCCCACGTGTTTGTTACGCACGAGTTAGGTCACACTCTGCACTGTCTAATTGTAGAATTTCTTTTTACCCAAATAATGAAAAGTTGTAAACACGCGATGTGTATTACACACACACACACACACACACTTCTTGCCCACACACGCTCTTCTATTATTATTTCAATAACTTCAGATTTGTACCAATAGAATCGCGCCGCGGTTTGCTATTCTAATTTTTTTCTATTATTTTCAACCCGTTCTTTATTTTTTTTCTTCTCTTTTCTTTTTCCTTTACTTGACACGCAAACGATTAATCGAGTGTTAACGGTTGGATAATCGGACAGATCTTGCTCCGCCATTTGACCAGCGACAGGCATTGTTCCGTTTTGTTTTTTCTTTAAATTTCGGTTAGCTATTTCCTTTTGCACCGTGTCTTAGATCATCTGAAGAATTATTTCAACGCTCGTTCAATAACCGTTCAGATATTCGCGGCGGACTTTTGCGAGTCGATATTTCTGTATTTCTGTAATGTAAGAGAGGAAAAAGAGAAACAGAATGAAGCAACCACTCCTTCAATCTCGTCACTAATAACAAAAATCTCATTCATAAGATCAGACGATTTTCTAACAGAAAACAACGCTTCTTATACGATCATTGATCATATACGAATATCTATACGTGACATATATCTATAACTACACAATTGTACGGGAGTAAATCATTTAGCCTGGAGGCAGCCAAGGCCACGGGTAATAGTTGGTTACGAGGAATGGCGCGTTAGAGGCATTTATTAATTATAACATTGAGCAAAAAATGATAAATCTGTGTATAATAAAAGGTAATAAGAAAAACGAAGAGGAAGAAGAAGAAGAAGAAGAAAAAAAATATGTTCAAGGCTCTCGTATAGAGAATTCGATGAACCTTTATTGACGAGTATAAGATAGGTGTACAAGTAAAGTCGGTGATCCCAGATGTTATACAACACCTCAGCTGCTCTTCGTACATATATTATAGACGACGTTGTACAAGAACTACCGGACTTTGTTGTATACCTAACATTTTTCTAACGATTCTTTGAACGATTTCTTTCGTACGTACGTTAGACTCGCATGATCTAAACGCCTCGAGGTCTGATCAAATATCTTTACCCGCAACAATGTGACTCCGAGAATTCCACCGATCATTACCATATATATATTCAATATTCATTTATTCACATGTATGTATAATATACGTAAAAATTATTGTGGGGAATAGGCGATGGCGTAGATTTTTGGCAATTTTATGAAAATCGAGAATTTCTCTTGTGTCAAATGAAATTTCACCCCTTGCGCGATTACTCTCGTAAGTATTCTAAAACCACGAGCTTTCCCGATCCAAGGAGTTCGTCCACTTTGTGCTCTTGTCAAGGGAAGTGCTTGGGGCACTAGTAGACGCCAAGGTCGTGGACATTCTGCTTCAAGGAAGGTACAGTCTTTCAAGAAAGTTTGCACGCTGTTATTTACACTAGAATTTTCACCTTATCGTGTGAAAAAAAAAAATGAGAGAAAACAGAAAAGTCGAACGTCGAAAGCTACTTGCGAGAATGGTCAATTCATTGAAAACAGTCCCATCGATGATAGTGGCATTCATCATTCACCATTCAGTTCAGCGATGGATGCATGAATAAATTTTCTTTCCTTAAAAAAATCTTTCACATATATGTATATGTATCCATGGGTGTGTATTTATTCATAGACAATATGTTATTTTTCAACTGGTCAGCGCATACTGGGCATCCAAGATGTACGGCAACGTCTAATAGGTTTCGTAACACCATAAATTTGGCTTTATTTCAGAGCCGGTTCTTCGGCTCGTTTCCAGTAGGTAAAAAACGTTTTACGCCATCGCTGTATAGGTACTACCTACTACCGGCTAGCTGTGTGTTTCAAATTAGGTATTAAAACTTTCCGAAGATAAGCGTTAGATCATCGCTAATATTTAACGTTACAGTTCCCTGACCGGCGATCAGCAATCGTAAAACACAGATATAATCATGGTGATTACAGGGGTCAATGGCACCCTTTATTTTTTATTTTATTTATTCATCATCTCTGAAAGATCAGCCAACATATTTCATAAACTTAAGTATTGACGTATAATATGGAACATGGCGACGCTTCTGCGACCCTTCAGGACGATCTGGTTAGAGGGCTTCCACTCGAGTACGTTCTTCAGGATACGAGGATCTCGAGGATCCTCTTTGTGAGTTTATGCGTCTGCAGACCACATGCTGATGTTTGGTTCATCTCTTCGAACAAACAGCTAAACAAACCGTAAATTCATCCCGTTGCACTCGTTGAATACGAGGAGATGGTTTTCGCATCTTGTACTAGTATGTATTTTATCTGGATCTAATTATCGGACATTAAAAATATCCCGGGTTGATATAGTTGTTAGCTTTCGCTCGACGATATTCAATAAGATGAATTGATTCGGCTGAGACTTCGTTATGCCAGATATAGGTACTGGTCTGCTGTAGTCTTCCATTGTAAAACGATTAAATCTATCGCAAGTTAGACCCAAGTAGACAGGAACGAAGTCGGAGACGAGTTAAGAAGAGAATCAGGACTAAGATCTTTCGTTAGACCGAGCGACGACTTGCTATACCTCCAATTATTTTTCCGGCGTAGAACCATTAATCTATTATCTGCAATACATCTGACTAAATTAATTTACACCGTTGGTAGGGAATAGGAAAATAAAAAGAACGAGAACAAGAAGAAGGAGACGCCCGTGGGGCTAAAACTCTAGAAGGGCAGGTCGGTAGCGGATAGGAAAGAAATGACGTGTCTATATTACAAACCGGCCAGACCACTTCCTCGACGTATTTTACCCTATACGCCTTCGATCTAAAGTCTAAACTAAACTCTATTAGCCCTTCAGGGTAGGGGCGTAGAATCACTTAGAAAATTGTTATTCCGGCACGAATACACTCTTCTCAGAGCCAGGACAGAGAAAAGCGTGAAAAAAATTCTCAGACAAATTAATTGAATGGAATGAATGGTCATTGACACAAGATTGCTTATTAAAATTTTACGGGATTATTTTATCCCGCACGATCTCTGCGAATGAATTATTGCGTTGAGATAGTTTTTGAGTTTCAGGTAGTTTTGCATTGTCCTCCTTTTTTTTTCGTCTGGTATACCCTGTGGGTGTTAGGATCTAGAAGCCGGGAATTTTTATGGTTTTTATGGTTTTTGGAAATATTTTCGAGCGTCACAGGTTCCCGGGAGTACCTGAGGTCGTTAATTAATAACTCCGACACGTAACGAACTGACCTGTGCCCGAGGTGGTCGGAATATTAAGCGTCACTCCAAAGGGAGGTTTTTGACACCTTTGGGCTTTGGGTCCCGGGGCTTTTCCTCAGTCTGTGATGCTTTCGATGGGAATTTAGAACCGTGGTTATGGTTAAACATTCATATCGACTCTGAATCGTGTCGATCAATTCGCGAACGGGGTATCGGAAGCTGAGTATAGGTAGTAGTACGTCTGCGACTACTTTATGAGAAAATTTCGAGATGAGGAAAGAGCGTGACGTTATTATACCGCGGGGTTTGTCAAAAGGAAAAAGGAACCCGCAATAAGACAGCAAAGTAAAATAAATGAGACGCGAAGGGACCTGCGCACAAAAGATAGAAACACTAGCGAATTATGCAAATCTAGAGCATTAACATTCACATTTACATTTGCTTAGCATAGATATAGGTTACAGCTTCAACGAAGTGGACTTTCATCTGCTTACCATAAAAAAAATAGTAAAATAGTAATGCCCAACCAAACCGCATCTCTCACCCACCGTTTGCTCTCACGCTAACGAAACACCCTTCCTTCCTTTGTCCGGTCCATTAATCTAATGAGCCCAACTCTTACACCGATTCGAATATTTTTATCAAAATAATTCGCATTTTTACAAGAAAAATATATTATAGGTACATAATTTTTCTATATTCATTTCAAACAATAGAATCACCAAGAATTCCTTTCGCCTTTTATTCATTAGACTCCCTATTCAAGTCAGAACGACACGCGAAGCGCGAAGAAAGGGTCGCACGGACGCACGTGCTCCAGGTGACGCCCAAAGCATTAGCTAGTCTGAACCACGTCGTTGTGCTGTCATATATATATGAATTCTTCATTCTTGAAGAATGAAGAAAAGTTCGCGAGTCTGGTGGAAAAAAATGTCGGTTTTCCTATTTGTAATACATTTTTATTTTATTTTTTTGAATGGAGTGTTGAGGCCGCGAAATGACCTATTTATCAATTATTTTCAAGGGATACATAAATATTTAATATACGTATATATTTATATCTAGGGTTGGGCTGCAGCCGGAAGTCTTAGGGCTTTATGGTGGCCGCGTTAACTCAGTCGGTTTCTTCGAAGAATTTCCATTTTCCGCCCACTCCTGCAGCATCACTACTCATCGGTTCGGGAAGTTGAGTTCTTTTTTTTTTCTCAACTGATCATCTCCTCGCAGACTAGAGATTTATATGTATAGATGTGTGTGTGTGTATATATATGCGCGTTGAACGTACGTCGCACCGCATTCCTCTTATTATCTAATTCGAAAATTATTCAGTACGTTGCACTCCGATGCCATCGATGACCCGAAGCTCATTTAACTCGCTTTCGTCGAATGTGGGAGACGGAATTCTCAAAATTACTATACAGATACTAAGAAGTTGCGAAAGTTTGGATTTTATTGAACGGTGCAACGTGTCTTCTTCTTTATCATAATTTTTATTTCATTCAAACGCGGAATTCCTCTTTTCAATTCAATTGAAAATCTGAAAATTTCAATCAAAAGCGACTAATCCCTGACCCTCGATCGATCTAGGATAGAAATTTTTCCACCAAAACCCAGCTACGACTTGCTAAATTTGTTCTTATCGAATTTGAGTGGGTATACGTGTGGTATTTGTCGAACCTCATATACTCGAACTTCTGCACAGCTATTACCTGTTAATTTACTGCCAAGCACTTTCTCGGTATTATAATAAATGAACAAAAAATAGAAAATAAAAAAAATAAAAAATAAGCGAGAAAAGGGCGAAAGGAACCAAGAAATTCTTTCAACTTTACTTCGAGCAGATTGCGAGTTTCGTCGAAAGGCGTTCGCTGTTCTCTTATACAGTAAAATATAAATCAAATCGTTATCGCGGTATAGTAAGGTAGGTACGGTGCGGTGGGCTGGTCGGAATATTTTGACGAGGGTGTGTTTCTCGTCGATCGTTTCAGACCGTCTCTCTATAGACTGAACAAAATTTACAGTGTAAAAGTCACGCGTTGCAGCTGTCGAATTTTAAGTTCTTCATCCTTCGCGCAAGACGCGCGTCGTTCCCAAAATTCTAAACTTCTTATTGTTAACAGAAAAGTGACCTGTATCAGATAATACATGATATAGGAAGCCGGGGCAAAACGGGCACCTCAGCCAAAAATTGATAAAAACAAAAAAAAAAATGTCCTCAAAAATTTTTTTGGGGAAATTTTTTTTCGAACTTTTTTTTATTTTTTTTTCATCAATTTTCATCTGAGGTGCTAACTTTGCCCCGGTGCACTTCGATACGCTCGCCGCGTATTAGAGTCGCGAGTATACTAGAGAGATGCCTGCCTCCTCGGCGTCGCGACGCCGTACCAGAGGGACCCCTCAGCTACCGTTTTCCAATCCCAAGGTCACTGTCACTGCATAACCTGTTTCTCCACCGGATAGGTGATTGTGTTATGTTGTGTTATGCTATGTTATGTTATGTTATGCTATGCTATGCTATGTTATGTACATACAGTAATAATAATTACCTATCCGATTTAATTAATCGGTAAGTCGTGCGTTCCCTGCGAACTTTCCCATAAAAATCTACATATATTTATATCTATATTATATTCGTTTAAATATTTTCGACTCAATTTGAAAAAAAATTTTTTTTTTTTTTTCTTTCTCGCAATGTTTTTCTATAATATATTCTCAATCGTGTGTGGAGGGAAAATCATATCCTTCTTCTTCATTTTTGGTGATAAAGACTTTCACTTTGATGAAAATGTGGCGAATTCGATTGCTTGCAACAAATACATGATTTTCTTGTGGTAAACATCGCAGAGTATACACATATTCGGTAATGTTTTAATTACGACTATAATTGGGATCTACCTCCGCACAGCAACTCCGCGAACAAAGTTGTCGGCCTTGGGAGTTGGGTGCATGGGGCAGATGGCTGCAGCAGAAAGAAAATAGCCGTGTTTCAAGGCGCGGCTAACGTCGGGCAAGACGAAACGAGGAGAAGCGAACTGCAGTGTTTAAAAATCTGCATTGCACCCTTACTCCGAATTTAAAGACCAAAATACATCAAAAAACATATCAACGAATAATTTCGTGAAATATTTCGTGGCGAAAAAAATTTTCGGCACGTATACGATCGGCAAACAATTATAATTAAGCTATAAATAGCTTATAGAATTAGATAATGTCATCGCGGGTGATATCTCCACGGTTATAAATCACCGCGATTCGAAGCAGCTCGAATTTACTCTCAAAACGAATTGATACTCTTATCATAATTCCATTCTAAATTTAATAGGAACGACGACGACTAGGTACTCCGTACTGCATACATGTGATCATATAAGAAAGTCAAGCCGAAAGTCAGAGCCGGAAAAACCTGCGATGACTCATTACTTACTATTCCCTGTTTTATATTTCGCATGAAAAGTAAGTTTGTACTCTCCAAAGCTAGCGTAGCGCGCATACAGAACGACTTAAAGTATAAGGATTGGCCTATGCACACGCGGTTATCTCGCGGTCTTTTCACCGGCTATTGTCAGAGAGCAAACTTAGGGGTTCGATGTGACAACGCAACCGGTCGCATAAGCTCTGCATTAAGTGACGATAGAATGAACAAAAAAGTCTAATGATCGCTTTCCTCGACTCCTTTTCTTCTTCCTCTTCTTAATTCCTCGTATTCATATAACCGGCAGATTTGATCGGATCTAAATACATACGAGTCGCGCGGTTAGGCTGGTTCGTTGGTTGGTTGGCTGGTTGGTTGGTAGGTAGGTAGGTAGGTAGGTATAGATCTGGACGATTGCAATACACCGTATAGTTGTACAGTCTATATATTTCTTCTATAGACCCGTACCCGTGTAAAACCGGGTATATACGTAGAGAGCGGTCGTTTGCCTTGGGTTACCACCAAACAGTCTCTCTACTATATTATATCCCCGTGTTAAACCAAGCTCGAGCGATCTCGAAGACCTTAGAGCAAAGGAGAGACACTACCTACTGACTACAAGCCGATACGAAGAGACGCGATACTATATCCCGCCCGGTTTCCGCCGCGCGCATTCCTCTCGTCGGTGGCGCTCGACGCAGTTACTCGGCCAAGATCGGCAACAGTCGTGCTTCGGCGCCTGCTCGATGCACCTCGCGCGTCTCTAGCCAGTTAATATCGTATACGCAAGGTGGTCGCAGAGTTGGAGTCGTCGTGTGTGTCGCGCGTAGTTAAAAATTGACGTTTAACAATATCGGCGTAAACATTAATCAAATCTAACCGTCAAAACTTCTATCATCGATGATAAATCTGTTCGAATATTGCATTACATCGATTGATTGATTAATTTATCAAAACGAGAAATTATTCGTTTTAAACTATCCAGTGAGTATGATGTGTGATTTAGAGTGGGTGAATTACTATCAGTTTTATTTCAAAGTGAAAATTTCACCGTAATTTAATAAAACTGTGATTAAACTGAAAAAAGAAAAAAAAGAAAAAAGGAAAGAACCGCACCTACATTACCTACTGGATAATTATTTTCGTTCCTTTTACCGGCTCGAAGAAATTTCTACGAGGAACTAACGCGGCGGCAGACGTCCTGGAAGAATCAACAGGTAGGAAAGAGGAGCGCCGCACGCTGCCTCGAAACATTTCGTTGTATGCATTGTAAGATTTTAACGAAACGAATCTGGCTTTGCCCCTGCAAGGGCTTGAAGCCCGATATTTCTGAGCGTTAATATCTCGATGTTTGAGATCGAGCTTTTTTCATCCTGATTTATATTATAAGAGAATATAATATTACGACGCTCGTGGTTATAATAGCTGCAGGTTCTCGATATTTCGCAAGAAAGTTAATACACTTACATACACGTAAGTTCCAACCGGCAAGTGGCAACCGGCAGTCTACCATATCGCGTAACAATGCCTCTTAAATAATCTCTGTAATACTGTTTGGTGCATTCTATTTATTCCATGTTTAGAAGCCACACTAACAACTGGCGAAAGAATACGTATCATACGTACGTACGTACGTCCAACCGCACATTGTTAATCGAGTTTGTTTCGCTTACGCTTTTAACGTTTCCCTATAATACGCTAACCTTTGACCGCTAAACTTTTTAGTTAAAACTTATTTACGCGACACGTTTGCGAATAACTACGCGATCCTTCTTATGTTAGTCGGAATAAATTTAAAGATACATAATTAAACAACTTTTTACGTTCTGTTTATTTTCCGAATAGAAGATTTCTTCCTTTCTCACTTCGCGTATTTTAATAATCGCGAGTTATAAACTAAACTAAACTCCAACCATGAGGCTAAATATTGTTTTAGAATTGTAGAGAAGGAGAAGTAGGAGAAGAAGACGGAGGATGAGGAACGGGGTTTTCGTACCGTTAACAATCCGGTCTTCTCTTATACATTCTCTAGCGATTTTCTCACATCCTCGTCTCGTCTCGTCTCGTCTCGTCTCGTTTCGTCTCGTTTCGTTTCGTCTCGTCTCGTCTCGTCGTCGTCCCCCGCGCTCTAGGTACTCGGTATATATGTATATATGCATATATATATATATACAGACCGCCTTGAGATTAATCGCATTTTCCGGCACACAATTCATTGTCTCATGAATGAGGTGCGTTACTTTCTATTAAAAAAATTCCCGCACGGTTATGTGACCCGGAGTAACAAACTACAACGTAGTATTATTACGCGATTATACATATACCTATATATATATATATATATATATTTTACATCGTACTTACAACTAGAGATATAAATAAAATTATTAAATCATATGGTATAAACGTATCTCCCTATAGTTTTGGTGAAAAAAAAAAAGAAAAATGATTATAGATTTCCAAAATCTGTTTATTAGGCGTTATTATAGCGTATACATCGATTCAACTTCGTAGTAGATGAGGAGAAGATGAGAAAAGAGAAGAGAAGAGAAGAGAAGAGATTAGTATTTCGCGTTGTCCCTAAGGCATCATTTTTTTTTTTACCTCGACACTTGATTGCATAATAAGCTTCACTGCCTTCCCACGTAACGGTGGTATGCCTCGAATATCTTTGAAACGTTTATAACGTTTCGCTGTTACTGCTGCTGCAGCCAGCCAGCAAGCAACCGGGCGGCGATAATCGCGCTCGTTCATTTGTCCCGCTTGCCGCGCCGCGCGCTGGACTGCTTACGATTACATAGTTAGAAAATTATACTGATCCGATATAGTGGTTGTAAATTTATATTTAAAGCCAGCTCCCATTAAGCTTACCTATATAAATTTAACTATTATTTATCAAACCATTCGCATGGGTAGTATGTAGCCGTAAAGAGAATAATTAATACTACGTCTATTTAGTTAGAGATAATTAGTTTTACTTTTTTTTTCATTCTTTCTCAACGTTCTTTGTACCTTCGATATTAAATAAAAACCGAGATAAAAACTAGCGATGAAACTTTCAGAAGATTTTCTATCCTACAGTTTTAGCTCGGAATTATTTTTAAAAGGAAGATGTTGAAAGAAAAATGAAGAAAATTTGCCGCGGAGGACACCCGCGTAATGAACGACTATAGTTTGTTTAATCATATTTTAAGTTCGTAGATATTTTCGCCGTGTAGAGATCAAGACTGAAATACCGTATCTATACGTAGGTTTGATTTTATCACCAAATATAATACGACACTCGCTCGCGACTGCGGCGGCAGCTGACGAATCAGAGTCGCGTTATATTACGCGCGAGAGTGCAGAGCTAGTTGAGTGAATGAGTTCGTACGGAAACAACGGGGTGATATTTGTGCAGTCGCGCCGTTATGCAGTTTCTATTATGTTTATCTCTTTCTATATCGTTGCTATATTATACTAGCGAATATATGCGTATTTCCTACGTATAGTTTATACATATATATATATATATAGATATAATATGTACGCGTTGAAACGTGCGAGTTAGTTTTACGATTAGGTATTATATTCTCACGCTTTAAATTACGCGTACCTACCTTTCCAGAGATTTAAAATGATCTTAGGCGTCCGGGAATTTATACGTAAATCTAGGACATTTGCGATACTGAATATACGCATTCCAGTATATGGTTCTCGAATTGGGATCGTATGCTGCAGTTAGATATTTATACTAGTCAATTTTTTCGAAATACATACGTGATTCGATTTATTTTATATTATACCTATTTATTATTCGTTTATTATACTTGCCATGTGTATACTTAATATATTATTATGACGAAAGGAGAAGTATTTCAAAATCGTTGAATAAGGAGAAGATCGAATATTCTCATTCAGAAGGAAGAACAAACAAAAAAAATAAAAAATCGATATTGGGAAACAAATTTATTGTATACATTTTTTTTTTTTTTTTTTATGTCATTTAATATGAATATAGTTGCGGGTTGTGATATCTGCGGTCTGTGTCACAATGTTTCTCAGTTTCTGTAATACGCGTATAGTGCGTCGTTTATATGTATGTTACGACTTGAACTTTCATTTTCGATGTAGAGAAGATCGTACGTTTATAGATTAAAAATGATCGTCTGCAATTCTATTTATATTTATGAAAATTTAATCCCATCAACGAAAGAGAATTACAAGAAATTTGTAGTAAATCGTCGAGCCGATAAAGAAAAAAAAATGACAAAGAAAAGAAAAAAACAGAAATTGGCAATGAAAAACGTTGAGGTAAATATTTGTTCATATACCTACATATAATTCAGTTTAATCAATTTTTTTTCATACCGTGCAATACACGTCGGATCGATTTACGCAGCGGGAATCACAGTAGAGAGAAATGAATAAACAATTACCTGAAAAGATATATGTAGGTATATAATATGATGATAAAAAATAAGAAATAAAAAATGAAGATGTATACAAGAAGAAAAATAGAGAAATATATAAATTGAAGCAGAAGAGAGAGAAAGAGAGAGAAATATAAATGAATAAATAAATAAATGATTAAATAAATAAAAATAAAATCCACCAATATAACTTCTTCTTATTCATATTCGGAATTGCCTACCCCGTTACCAGTTTCCGACCACTAACTCGCCGAGAATGAATTCTATCCGCGAGTCGATTTACGGCCAGATAATCGATTTATTGATTTGCTTATGCATATACTTATTTATCTCTTCTTTTTTTTTGTTCAAAACAGTTTCACTTCCAACTCACCGCGCTTCTTAATCATCTGTTCAATTTTACCAAACTTTAACATATCATATAATGTGTACAGGTATTATAAATAAATAATAAATAATAACATTTACCGGGTAAACGTAAAATCGTATTATTCATTATCATTATCATTACTGTGGACTGATTACCTACTAATTACAAAATCATGATATACATACGTATGTATTATATACACGAAACATCAATGCGTATGGAAATTATAATATCATCTCTTTCTGGCTTGATCTATATGTGTACGCTACTACATGTATCAGACTCCGTAGATCAAGACTCGAGGCGGTATTATTACGAAGACAATTTGTATACTGGTACCTATATCTGGACGAATTGTGGCTGTAAACGATCAAGAGAGTAACGGTACGGTAGTCAGTATACAAAATGATCCACTTCGATCATCCATTCGCGACCGTTTTCTGCCGTTTTCACACTCGCTCGATTCTACACCCGGAAATTTTCCCTACTCTGTAATCGATGATGCACTCGCATCCACCGTGTGCTTTATATACCTCGATATAACTCAACGTGTACGTACCTAGTTATATGTACCTACACACCGATTCGTTCAGATCTCGTTCATACCTAGATCATATATATTCATACGTATTATACCTACCTATATATGTACGCGGAAAGAGATCTTCTTTTATAACGGAGAATACGCGGAGAATACGCGGAGTTAAACCGGGACAGGGATAATAAGAGTTCATATAAAATATCATTCGTGTGTATAACACACAGGTCAGACCGTGGCAAAGTAGGGATCTTGACTAAGAATTGATAAAATTGATGAAATCTAATTTTTTTTTACATTATAGAACATCATAGAATTATTATGGAGGTTTAAGGTTGAAGTTATACATCGGAATATAACTAACAAGTAGACTTTCTATGGTTGCACCACGATCCTGTAGAATAGAACATACGGCGTTATATGTATAGCAGTACAATTTATAACATAGGTACCTAGGTATATAATATATTATCTGTATAAGCAAGTCGTCGTAGTTGTTCTAAACTCGCTATGTATATAGTATAGATGCAATAAAATTTTCTACAACTATATATAGGCAATATATTTAACCGAACGACTGCATACACCGGCTAGTGTCAGAGGTGCTCGACTAATTTCATGGGATTAAACCAGTCTGAGTATTGGCGCCGAGTATAAATGCTTAGGCGTGTCCTTTGTGTACTCATACATAAACGTGCGTTAAATATATGCAAATCTTTACAGATTTCTATGTACTTATATAGTTACAGGTTTAAAAAAAAAATAATAATAATAAGAAGAAGAAAATTGAAATTAGAAAACAAAAAACAAAAAAAAAACTGCTAAAACAATATGAATAAATGAATCTATTGTCATAAACGCCTTGTCGCATGTCAAATCAATAATTGAAAATAAGAGAGAAGAGAAAGAAAGAAAAAACGAAAGAGACAATCGCAATTACTGATCAAAATTTGATTAAAAATTCATTCAAAGACATTAACATGTTAGATGCAAGGTGGCTTCGGGCCTGAGGCATATATCGAGCGCGTGGTATGGAGAAAGCAAGAGTTATCAGCTTCGTCGTCGTCGTATGCTCGTATAGTTCGATAAATAGCTAAGATAGTTGCGAACGCACACACACACACGCACGCATACATGAGCGTATAATTATAAACGGTTTTGATTATTCGTATAAGATAGAGATTCAATTGTATTTATCTTTCTGTCAATTAAGTATTATCGTTATTTAATATATTGATTTAAAAGTTTATAATATCGATTTGAAATTAATCGAACGAAAATATCAAATTTTTTTCCATTTTATTTTGGTTTTTCACCCCAATCGCAAACTTGGTTTAGAAAAGCGAGAAAAAATAGAGAGAGAGAAAAAACGTGAAGGCACGCGAATGTTTTCGCTTAATTGCACGTACGTCTTGCTTCTGTTGTAAGGTGCACCCCGAATGGCGGTTTCTTCTCTTGCGTCAACTTCTCTTGAGCCTCTCTGCGATTCCATATTTGGAGGCGAGAATACCTCTAGATTCTTCCGACAATCAGTTCGCATATCGAGAACCTCGAATTCCATATTGTTTCTTGTGTTATACCTGTGTTGGCTGTGTTGTCGAAAATACGCAACCAATCATCAGAATCAATCTGTGAACTATATGAATTTCAAAGAAATAATTATTAGGCATGATGGGAAGATGGCGATTTCGAACTTTCAATTATTAAATTAGAATTAAAATGAATCCCGATCTTGTCTGTAGAACGTATAGCATATAATCGAGTCGATCGAAAGTGACAGCTGGCTTTTGCTGAATGTGACGCTAAGAGAAGAGAAGAAAAGATGAGAGGAGAGAAGAGTGGAGGAGGAAAGGCAGTAGACCATGTAGCTTTGTTGGTGACGCGAGAGTTTGATCGACCGGATATAAGGATCCAGTCAACCAAGAGAGATTTTTTTGTAGAATGGTCACATTCAGGGCCAAGAATAAGAATAAGAATAAGAATAAGAATAAGAATAAGAATAATGAGAAGAAGAAGACGAAGAAGAAGACGAGCGGAGGAACAAAGTTCTCTTTGAATTTCGCTCCACTCGTTCGTTCGCTCGCAGCGCTTTGTTTCTGATTAGTTTTGTTAATTTTTTTTCTCTCTCCTTTTTTTTCTTTTTTCTTTTCCTAAAACCGTTTTTCCATCTCAAAGAACACGCGACCTTGTCCCGTCCGCGTATTCTATTATTTTCTTTCAAAGAACACATAAAGTCATTTACCTGAACGTGATAAATTTTTCTATACCTGCTTGTATGGATTTCATTGAAATAGGCTTTATATACTCTATACCTGCTTCTACCTTGTGATAAAATTTTTTATTTTATTTAAACAAGATAGAAAGAGAGAGAGGGATAATCGCAAAAAGAAGAAAAACAAACCGAGATTTTTTCTTCTGAAAATGTTGGAGATTTTATTGGGCCGTAAGTTTGTCTCATATGATATGTCAGGGTTAATGATATTCATGTATATTGTATATACAGTCAAATATAATTAGTTAAAAAATCTAGCGAAATTAAAAGAAGCGGGTATATTTCCCACAGGCCGTTTGTCAATTCGAGTCATTTTAGAGCTGCGCGAATTTTGTCGCGGGTCAGTGGTCAGTATAAGTCGGAGTAGGTAGGTATACATAGGTATAATGTGTCATGCGAACACACGTGTACCTCATATTCGCGTCTTTTATATCAGCAAAACAAGGAGACAGCTAAAGAAAGATTTCGCAATATACTAGCGGCTTTACCAAGTCCAAACCTGCTGTTCGACCTCGAGAAACTCCTACTGGTTCTTAACCCGCAATTTAATTAGCATCGCGTTTATTAATGGTTTGTGAATAAGCCACGGCGCGCGGTGCTCGGATTTATTGTAACCATACTATAATCATTGTGGGTTTACACGGCGAAGACTAACCCAGCTTGATGAAACATGAAAGCTTGATAATTTCAGGAGAAAATTTCCTAAACCCTGATGCAGTCATTTTGGCTAGGCGAATAAAGATTCGTTCTTATTCGTTCGATTTTTACGAAACATGTGCAAAAATTGAACAAGGATTTATCAAGATTTTGGCTCTTTTTTTATCCTTTCTCTTTCCAATTCCTGTGAAATTTTCCATTATGACCGTATGGCTAAAAAATAAAGGAAAACATTGTTTCAAATTATCAAAGCGTTTATAATAATTATCTGTACCCACGCTAATACGTGCACTGTAACCTTTTCTGATTTCTGTACTACATAGAGCAATGAAGAAAAAAAGAAAAAAAGAAAAAAATACCAAAAACGAAACCAATATTGAAAGAAAATAAAGTTGCGGTGTTAAGCTGCTCGAATTCATTAAACGCGTTGCTTTCTTTATTCCTTTCTCACTTCTTTGGGAAGATTTTGTGTTTTTTTTTTTTTGTTTTTTCTCTCTTAGATTCTCGACGTCTCTTTCTTTCACACAAGCTTCCGTATATACCTGCAGTCTATACATAATTAACTCGATGAAAGATAATGTGTCTTATGTAACAAAAGAAAAAGATAGATACTAGCAGGTAGTAGCAGTAGTAGTTTTTTCGTGTCTTTTTTTCTGTTTTTTTTTTCTTCCTCTTATAGTTTCGTTCAATTCGTTAACAGGCACTGCTTTCTTTCAGTTTTTTTTTTTTTTTTTTTTTTATCTTCATTCATACTCGAGCTTTCGATTCCATCACTTTCGATTTCCGTATTTTCCTTTCTAATCTTTGTTCAAAAACTTGACCAAAATCTTTGGTGCCGTATATATTTTTTTAAAACGTCATTCTATTAATTAAGCTAATTGTTTCTCAAACTCATAACCAACGTATCCGTCTAATCAAATTTTGTGATGATATAATTTGAAATTAGAAATTTTCTGCTTTTTATCAATTTTTTGTATTCGATTTTTTTTCTTTTTCACGTCGTTTCACGTCTCTTCAGCCCCGTAGGTTTACGATCGTGGTTGTTATAGACGCGATGTATTATGGGATTGACGATGAGAAATCTAACAGTTCCGTGATCTGACAAGACGCGATTTACAACATATTGCGTTGGCGGACGACGTCGCGTCGTGTCGGACGATCTGACCAACGCAGGCAGATGGACACGCGCGCTATAGTCTTGTACCTATACACCACACCGTATTACTTTACCTAGTAAGTTAGAGACTGACTGACTGACTGACTAACTGACATATGACGTACCTACGCCGAGTAGGATAACTTTACGAAGATACATTAATCATACATTAGAAGCGGTGTGAATATTTCTACGGGTGACGCCAGCCAAGTCCTCCTACTCTTACTCCTTTTTTTTTTCTCGTCTTACTATACTTGACCCCTCGTCTTCGTGTACAACAATATTCATCGGTATACCTTGCCTCGTACTTGACGCACGCGTCATTAACGTATCCCATATCCCTCGACGAAAATAAAAAATAAAATAAAAAAGTTAAACAAACATTTGAATCACACATCATACATAGGTATAAAAAAATAGAAATTCTCTTTGATTAATTAATTGAATTTTTATCTTCCATTATTTCATCAAATTACATATGGCTTTGATCGCAAATTATTGATTCAGCTATACGTCTCGTATGACAGAATGCGATCGCAACGGAACCGAAACTGTATAAGGCGTCATGTAGTTGAAAGAGTACCTTATTATACCCACCTGGGTGAATTGTTTTCGAAAATTACTAAATATATTCACGCAGGTGCAGGGTACCTTATACCTACCTCTCGACTTATATTATACAGGCGTTATAAGAACCGTATACCGTATATACCTCTATGTATCAACGCATTGTATAGAATGTGAAAATGGCTTCACTAATTATTTTTCGCTCGGTTGAACCGCGATACGGAAAGGGTTGAAAAAAATAAAGAACCACAAATATAAGAAGAACTCCAAAAGTTGCATCTATTCATTCCTGTTTGTTTAATCTTCAATCCGAATTCCATTTCTGTTGAATTTTCTTCTTTATTTCTTGTTGAACAGTAGATACATAACTCCAATTTTCATATGGATTAGCTTAGTGCTGCAGTCTCGGCGTAATGAGTGACAGTGACCCTAGCGAGGCCGTTTCCGTTACGGCTTGTTTCTTATCGATTGCATTCCCTGCAGCTTCGAGTATATAATTATAATTATTAAAATACCAGTTGTCATTGCGGTGTATAACTGAAAATGTAAGGTTTCCGAGAAACACTGACATACTGATGTCCGAACGCACACGCGATACAGCAGCGGGTTACATATCTACCTGTATACGCTATTCCCTTGAACCGTCTCGTCGCGTCACTAGGTCCAGAAGCCCTGCAGCAACGAAAGCGAACGCCACCTCTTCACGTAAAATATGAACCTATTAGGTGATATTATCTTCTTCTTTTTCTTCTTCTTCTGAAAAAAAAAATGAAAGAAAGAAAGACATTTAAAAAAAATAAATAAAAAAAATTGATTACCTATGAATAGTTGATTGAAAAAAATGAATAGATTTTTTGTTTTTTTTTTTGTTTCTTTCCGGTTGATTAATGAATAATTAACATTCGTAACCAGTTTCTGTTGGAAAAATAGAATGAATAAAAAAAATGAATAAAAAAAAAAAGAACAACTCAGCTTCACTTTGAAAATATTTAAATGTGTTAATACCTCGCGCGGGAATAAAATCCGGTAGGTATGAGTTACATCGTTGGATTGTGAGGTGAGAGAGCGTTTGCCCAGGTTCTCAGCCTTGTCACTGCTCCATAAAAATATTAATGACTCTAGGTGTACCTACCTAGTAGTATAAGCCGCGTCGGGTCACGCGGGTGAATATAAATACCTTTACCACTTAACAGAGAGAGATTTTCTGTGAATAGTTGAATTTTGACAAATTCAATTCCATTCTTTTTCCAAATAAATATTATTCATAACCAGATCAACCCTTAATCTCATCATTTCAACATCTGGATATAATTTTGGTAAAATTTAATAAAACTGGTAAAAAAATAAAAGAAAAATGAAAGAAAAATTTGGTAATCTTATCTCATAACTATATTGACATAACTAATACCGTCACGCGTCTCTGATCGGAAGACGTAAGGTTCCGCGAGACATTCAAGACGCGCGCTGCCACGAAGTCCAGCATCATATCACCGAACTGTTTATAGCTGCGCGCTTCTGTTTCTGTTCGTATCTATATGTTCATACATAGCACGTTGTCCCGTTCGTCTAGCATTCCGTTTCATAGATACGAGATGACGAGACAGCATCATCACGGTCAAATGACTAAAGGAATGTTCTATAGAAGCGCATCTGAATTCGTCAGACTAATACATAAATGAAATACCTATACGTGGATGAATAAAACAAACTTCTGTTCGATTAGGTGCAGAAGATTTCTAATCGTCAATTAGATTTTATCCCATGTAACTAATACACATCTCAAATACATACCATAGTCCCGAATTCATTTCTTCGTTTCTAATTAGCTGTCAATTAGTATGGAATTACTACTAAAGATACCTACGTGATTCGACGTCTATATACATAATATATAAATATATTATATATAAAGTGATAATAAACGCGTATATATTAAATCTGGGTAAATATAGCTTCAACCCAAGGAATTTTATATTCAATTTATGAAGCTATTTACGATCTCATGATTCCATTAGCACTCCGAGTGAAACTCGGGCAATTTGGGTTAGTCATTGATGCAGATGGAACGGATTTTTTTTATTATACCACAGTCGTCAGATATTACGAAAGTCTCATAATTCTCTCGCGATGCAGATCTATGCGACTGCATTTTTTCACGATTCTCTTTACAGATATACTGAATTTTTTACTTCATCTTCTTCTTCTTTCGGGCGGATGAATTCTCGAGCTCGAAGCCGATCGTTACGCTATACATATAAAGACGGAGAGAAATTGATCAAGACTATAAGAAAAATGATCCTCTGAAGATTTATTATTTCTCATTTCTTGTAGGTAGGTAGGTAGGTTATAGGCATACGTACCTACCTCCAACAACCTTATTCCCACTCACCTTATACCCTTTACCAACGATCCTTACCAAGGCTCAAGGTCGGCGTTGATTCTACCCGGGTTTTATAAAAAATAAGAATAAAAATAACGAGATCGTTAAGGACCTTCGATACTTGCCTGTTTCAAAGCCCGTAATTGCTTTATACAATACATACCCATACCTATGCCTACGTAGGTATAATAAAAAATATTTAGTTTAGCTGCAGGGACGGGATTGTCTATAGGTAAATTTCTTAGGGTAAAAATTTGGACGAAATATTAAAAAAATTACGGAATTGAGTAGTTTTAGGTTTCCTTGTACAACTTTGTGTAAAACGTTGATGAAAACAGATTTTTAGTAGAGAAAAACAGGGGGAAAGAAAAAAAATTGTACACAGGGAAGCCACTTTAGTTCGAGATGGTTTGTATGTATTACAGAGTTTTGATACGCCCCTGAAAGTATTCCTGCCCGTGATATTAGTAAGAATGCGAATGTTGGTACAAGATTTATAGCGCGTAATTGTAACTCTTTGCGCTTGGTAGGTATACATATATATACTTACTAGGGAATTGAAATGCCGTTGGCAATTACGCCTGCAGCAGCTCAAGCCAAAGAATACTTAAATTATAACAGTATGGGTGTGCATAGATTCGCATACCCTATATCATACACCTACGTATATATCTTGACTTTTTTTGAGCGTTTATTAAGCTCCTCATCGAGTAAATTCGTCGATTTCGATTAAAATCTATGTGAGAAATATCCCGAAGGAATAGACCGGAATTTTCGGATTTTTGAACTTTCGGAGTTTTTTAGCTTGCTGTATTCCGACTTTTCGGAATTCGAAAGTCCTAAACAGCTTAACTTCAACGTTTCTATAAAACTTTGAAATCGTCTCAAAAAAAAAAAAAAATTCGAAACTTCGTCCGTACAGAACTCGAAGAATTCGGAACCCCAACTCGTCGACCCCTTTCGTTCGTTCGTTAGTTAAGCAATCAGCTTAACTTTCGTTGCGCAAGTAGGTAACCTACGTTGGATATATGTGTATATGTTTTTTATTCGAGACCGTGAAATGGGACTTGTTAGGTGTGACATCGCGTTCTGCGGCATAATAGCGCTGCATAGGTACGCATGTACGTATGTGTGAATAATTTACACGCATGACATATGTATGGATATTAAAATATTCCACGTAGAATCATGACTGAGTATATGTAACCATATACATGCAGTCCAACCACGGTTCGCTTGGTATCCCCTTAGGTATGTTGGAATGCCACGACATAACATGGACCAACACGTGTATGCTCCAAGTTGAAGAAGTTAAAGTTAAAATTAAGGTCGAAGTAAAACTTGAAGTCAAAGTCCAAGCTATATGAGGTTTGAGTGCAGCTTGTTATTTCGAGGTCGATCTTATCGCCGAGTCTAATTTTTTCGGCGTTATTTAAACCTCTTTTGTTGTCGTACCCCCATGGACGGACTATACGCGCGGCTGCTGCTTGAGTCCGAGTCTCGACACGGTTTGTAAAAGGAAGAAAAACCACAGAAATTAAGAAAAATAAAAAATGAGAAAAGAACGGATATGAACCTTTCGAAAGATCAAGGGCGTGCGAACGCCTGATTATTAAGAAATGAGAAACATCCATATACATACGTCTATGTAGGTGGTATATGCGATTTGTCCCGGTAGAAGACAAAACGTGACGTAATCCTTTCCCACGATTATTCATATAATACTAATATTACGCGGCTCGATATTTCGACAGCTTTTTACCTCTTACAGGCTTAAGAAATCCGTTTTAAACAGCCGCGTATAATAACGATCTTTTTTCTCGTCGTCCTCCTCTTCTTTTTGCATTACTTTTATTTTCATTTTTTGCAAAGCTGATGTCTTCACTATTTTACTAACTTATCCTATACAAAATCGTTTCCTAAAATCGTGAAAACTTTTCACCAGCTATAATAAATTATAGATATACACTTATAAGTATGTTGGCGGATTTTATATATAGAAACTGATACTTCGCGATCATCTTTACCCTTTTCCTTATTTAACCACTAACTACATACACCACGACATTCCTTCGCGTAGAAACAATTTATTGAATGATAGGAAACAAGTGGAAGGTTTAGTTAGCGATCCTGGGGTCCTCAGGCGTGGAAACATACCTCGCGTATGCAACAGTGCACAGAGTGCTACAAGGATACCAGACGTAGAACGAATGGTGCAGCAAAAATTAATTGCTAATTATTTTTTGGCAAATTTCTTCGTAATTTCGAGTAAATGTTTTTCTGTCGTTTTCGGTTTTTTTTTTGTTTTTTTACATTGAAGAATAGTAACGCTAGGTTTTGGCCAAACGACTGGGATTGGGTAAAAATTATGAATTCGTTTGAGAATATTGTAAATTTTCAGAAACGATGAAGTTTCAAAAGTCTCGAACCCCGAGATTCCTGATAAATCTGAAAATTTCGGTATACTTCTCAGGAAGTGGAGACAAAAAATAGTTCATTCTAATCGAGACCCTCTTGATGGAAACCCATTTCATGTACTTCAATCGATAACTTCATGATTTCATAAATAATTGATGGGATTTTTAAATTCCGGTGTTCTTAGTTTGAACGGTTTTTGAATCGACTATTTAGACTTCCGGGGAAATACCCTTTCTAAACACTGTGAGTCGGAATTTCGACTATTCGAGATTTTTAAAATTCGCAACTTCAACTCGGCCCCCAACAATTTAATGGCGAATTGCAGGTGGGATTTCAAGTAGATAGAATAGAACGCTTTGATCGTCCCTCCGAAACACCTCCATATAAAGTTAAGTCCCGAGAGTGTTTTACCGGTGACACGTATCCACGCACGTGCTTCAAGCAAGTCTACAGCCTAGTCACGCGTTTGATTCGGAAGTAGGTAGTGGGTAGTGAGAATGATCGTAAAAACTAACGGAGTACTAGACCGAGAAATACGGCGAAAAATCGCGTCTTCACTCCGTAGTTTTATCTGCAATTTTCAGTTTTCCGGATTTTAGTACCAACAAACGAAGTTGAAGTACAATAAGTTGTCCATGATACGAAGTACGCGAATTTTGGCAGAGGCTTTCCCACTCTTTTCTCTCCCACGATTTAAAATGTACCAAAATCGATGAAAAATTATTATATCGAAAAAACTAAAATTAAACTAAATTCTACGACTTTTATTCAAAACCTGCTACATGCTCATTAGCTAAGCCCTAAGCCCGAAATTAGTGCAGTTTTCGTATTTTCACTTCCGTATCAAAAAGCGAAAAATGGTTTTCCAGTCTATACCAATATACGAATCGCTCGCCCCTATAGTGTACCAAGTCGTAGTTTGCACTGCCCTGTTTTCACCACGAACTAAATTTCTATTTCAAGCGTGAAGCACGCGAACGTGAAGAGTACCGAGGTAGGTAGGTATATCTTAATTAGTTTTAATTGCATCGTGTCGTACCACGGTCTTCGCGAACGATTGAGTTTGTAATTGAAAACGCCCTGCTGCTGCTTGGTGTTGCTGTTGCTGCTGCTGTACGAGGTGAAGTGAACAAAACTTTATGCTACATGGTACATAATAAATATATGTATAAAAAAAAAGAAAAAAAAAAAAAAGAAAAGAGAAAGAAAATGAAGAAGGAAAAATTTCTTGGGATCCTTATAGCACCGAGAAACGCAAAATATGAGGATGCAGCGACTTCCGCGGTGGAGTATAATTATTGTGTGATTTCGATTTGCCACGTTTTCCATGCACGCGAGACAGCATTATCTTCCGGATACTAGCTATAGGTATGTATTACACCTATATTGTATATACATATAATACAACGATCAACGTCCGAGAGTTTTCTTAATGAAAGAACAAGACACGCCATGCCATGCCGTGCCGATGAATGAGAGGAGTTGGTCGGAGCTGTTCTCTCCTCTTCATCCGTCCGTGAATAAGAACGCAGTAAATTCTCTCGCAAGACGCGTGAGCTGACTTCAGACTCTTCATTATATCCTCAAACCTTCGACACCGGATTATTTTTAGCCTTTTAGAACTCCTTATACGGAACTCTTCAACTACTAACACGTATCAAGGCCCTTTGAGGTCCTACAAGCCAAATACCAAGAGCATTGAAGAAAGGAACGAAATCCGGATTCTGGAATGAACATCGATTGCAAAATTTATCATTGTGGTCGTAAGATTTTTTAAAAAGTCATCTAAATCACACGAAAAGGCTAAGAGCACGTCGAAATATGATGCTGTTGGGAAAATTTTGCTTAGCACCTCTTTTCATTGCGAAAAACTGAATCGCACGAATTTTATAATGAAAGTTTCTGCATATTATATATGGGTACACCGAATTTCTGCCCCTTGATAATATCTACTTTGATTCTTCCCAAATTACTTACATAACTAATTCCTGAATGGTCCTACGTAACTGTTCGTAGAGTGAATAATGAAGAGGGCTTCGAAAGGGCTGGTCTGAGTATCTAAAAATCTTTCGTAATGTTGAGCCGGGTCAATTTTAAAACATCGCTGAAACCGAAGACCCGAAATCACTTTCTAAACCAGTGTAGTATACGTATTATAAAGCTACACTATTCGTCTTCTGATATTTTCGCGGTTTCTGGTCTAGTAAAAATAATGAAACGATAAAACTGTCGTATAACAAAACATACTGCGGAAGCTTGGAATTACTCACCAGTTACTTTATGCTCACTAGACCGACCGCAATGCAGCTATACCTATGTATATGATCGTGCCACATTGCACTGGCTAGAAACGAGTCTGACTAACAAAGTCCATCGGCAACTCGCGAAGAATTTTATCGCCGTGATTCACCGCCGAAATATTTTACTCTCGGAAGTTGATCAAGTCCAGGCGTTCCCGACTGACCCCAAATCATCGATCCCTTCGTTGGACGGGACCCAGGTTCTGAGTCAGATCCCAGATCTTAACCGCACTGGCCCTGCACCCGCGGTCAACGCGGTGTTAACTTCTTCGGGAGCCATGCCTGGTGGCTGACTCATTTCTTGATCGAGGGCTTGGCTCGGCTCGCCTTTTACTTATTGCGGTTTACCGGGACTTCGGGGATGTGCAAAACGCGGAGTTCGCATATACCGCGGTGATTAATTGATGTTTTGGAAAATCCGCGTCCGCACATTATGGATGAGTTTGTCGATCAGATTTTATGCTTGATTGGAACGAACTTGATGTACCAAAGATTCAGCGAAATGTTCATCCCGCGATTAGCAACTCGACGATGCGGTCTCTCCCGGAATGGAATACAGAAGACTGCGGGTCCCGATGACGTAAGGCTACAAATATTATCCTATAATAGCTCAGTCGATAGGTGCGTGCTTAATTAGATGACATTCCTTCGACCCACGGGAGAGGATTCGAGTTTGAAACTGGTCACACAGCTCTCTTATATACAGAAAAAGGAAAAAAGGAGTAAAATGTAAATTATAAAGACACTGCGCCAAGATCGTGATCGTCGTCACGGTTGATGCCGGTAATCGGGTGTAAAAACACATAAATCAAGATCGGAATTGATCGATCATAAGCTATCCCATTGACAGGATCAAAAAGAGGTAAGAGACGTTGAGGATGATAGAAGAGCGGAGAATCTCTGACTGGGAAAAGCTGTTTTCATTGCGAAAATAAAATTTCTATATGGACATGTTGAGGTTTTTTTTTTTTATTTCATGATCGAGGGGATTGAGTTCCAAAGTTTCTATTAATTGATTTTCATTTTATTCGAAACTTATTGAATACAAATGTAAGCATATAATGGTTCGAAATCGTCTTTCGGGTGACGTAACTACCAATCTGAAATTATAAACGCTGGCATAGGTGGATGCCTAAATGTTTGTTCGATGTGAGGAGGAGGAGGCATAATCTAGGTGCGTGGGTTCTTCTTCTTTAAAAATTCTCTAAATTTCTCCGAAAGTTGGATTTTTCAACAAGCGATTACCGCACTCGTATTAGTTATCGCGGTTCACTGCCGCGTGTGTGTGTCTATGAATAGACTCTTGGTGGAATGTGATTCAGAACTTTCACTGTCACCTCTCTCGAGCCAGAAGCTGCCTCGTATACGTGTCTGTCCGCATGCATACACGAGAACTTCTGTCTATGTATATCTTCGTAAATGTCGTTAGGTCTTATGTATACGCACGTGTTTTCATCACGCAACACGTGGGCGAGTTGGTACACAACACGCGTGAACTCCTCCTTCTTCTTTACACCGGCTATTCATGCTGCAGTATCTTTCTGCTTCTGCTTCTTCTTCTTCCTCCTTACTTCGACTTTATAACGCTCCAAGAGACACAAATTCCCTATAATCCCGACTGCCTCGTCGTCGTCCTCTTCCCCTGTTTCCGTTCCCTCAATATATTGCGTGCAGAGACCTTATGTCACGCATTCTGAATAGCGATATTATATATCTCCGACTCGTGCACCACTCCATTCCGTTTCTCATTAAGACATGTTCTGCATTCTGCCATATGAATAATGCAATTAATTAAGAACCCGAATTGCAAGTAGACGTTGATAAGAGAAGGAGTCTCCAGTAATTAACGCAGATGTCAGTTACGCATTACGATTCTTTCCCATTTTTTAATCTCAAAAGTTCTACTGGTCATTAAAGGGCCGAAAGGGCCTGAAAGTCTACATAGTCGTTTGAAAAAACTTTCAAACGAAGAACACCAGAGGTTCAAAATTCCGAAAGGGCAAACCTCCGGAACTTGAAATTCACACATGTATTCATTCAGTGTTTAATAACTCGGTTTGTATCGATCGTATCGAAGCCAATAAGTGGTCAAATTATTCGTCTTAAGATGTACTTTTTAGGAAAAAGGTTTCAAAATCCTACCAACTATTTATGACATCATGAGGTCGTCGATTGAAGTAGATGAAATGAATTTCCGTAAAGAGGGTCTTGATTAGAATGAACTATTTTTCGTCTTAACATCCCGAGAAATAGATCGAAATTTTCGGATTCTTGGGCTTTCGGAGTTTCAAACTTCAACGTTTCGGAAAATTTGAAACCGTCGCGAACAAATTTTGTAATTTTTATCGTATGCAGGAACTTAAAAAATTCTGAACCTCAACACTACGGCCTCGTCGTCGTCAAGACTGATCCCTAACTCACGTTTCATACACGCAACAAAAAAAAAAAACGAAAAAAAAAAACAAAGGGTTCAGTCAGTTGTGAATAAGGCTCGGATGAAATGTCTTCGAGGTGGTATAGGTGTGCAATTATTATAAAGCGATTCCTTTCAGGCGAGATTCTCACTTGAGGTGACAGACTATAACACGTAAGCTGGTATGTATTTATTACCCTGCACCTTTAGCGTGTGGTTATGCGATTCGAGCTGTCTTTAACCCGATGAATATATATCTGGTGAGTGGTTAGTCATAGTGATGTTAATCGTTAATCATTGGTCATTAGGCATCAATCATTTAGAAAGACTATAAGATACATGGTGCGACAACGTCAATTAGTCAAGATTACGGTCTATTCTTGATAGCCATACGTAGTACATGTGACAACCAGCTCATGCTGACAATATCTTATTCGAGCAAAATCTTTCTATCTGACAATTATACATTCGCGGGGGAACAACGAGAGAGAGGTACACATGTTTATTATCGACTCGTTTCAATCCATTCGAGAAGAATCTTGCTAATTTATTTACCAAGGAACTACAATTGCGACGAAAAGAAAGAAAAAGAAAAGAAAAACTATACACACACTGCTGACCGTCTCGTTAGCAAACCCAGAACTCTGACTACCCACGCAAGATATTCAAACGCGTTTTATACGCAGACGAATAGTATACCTAGTTGGATACGTGAGAATAATTGGCTCAAGAAATTGAGCAATAGAAACAAATCGGTCGTAGATCATACGCATATAATCTGATCAGGGCAGATTTAGCTCTTTGTTCCAGGATTTGCGTAATTGCCGATAATATAAAGAGGGAGAAAAACAATATAGGTAAGCCATTTGCGAAGAGATTGAAATTTTTCAGCTTTTCTTTTTTACCTAAGATGATGTTGCGACGTCTGTTCTACCAGATAATTTAATTATCACAATGAAAAGTTACGAAGACTGAGAGGTATTTCTTAGATTTCTTCCTTTTTTACGCCTCCTTTGAGACTCTAATCTCAATGTTTCTTATAATTTAGTCATGAGTTGCACAAGCCAACGGCTAGTGCACCTTTCGTCTGGTGACTTGTCTGGAGTCAGTCCTTAGCTACTACGAGCAGACAATTGACAGTTAGCCCCGCAGCAGCAGCAGCAGCAGCAGCAAGACGAGATTGGCAAACCGAGAGTAAATGGAATTTAGAGTGGTCCATTGTCTCTCGCCTCAGGTGGGGTTGCAGTTGATTAATCATTCATGCAACGCCCACAATTTCGTAATCTATTCTAGCGCACTGCACCACCCCCATTACGATATTAAAAATCGGTTAACGATCGCTCCATCTCTCTTTATTTCTCTATCCTAATTCGTCTTGTTCTCATTTGCACAATGAGTCAATTGAATTCATTGCCAGCCATACTGCAGCTACTGGACAACATTATTTCTTACCATACAATTGTCGACGACGAAAAACCACTATGTTGTCGCGTGATCACGCACGTGAGTGACTCACCATACGGTTTAATCTGCGATCTTTTTCACTGAATCACCACCATCCTTGCAACCATATAGCCCGCTAACAGCACCAGACTTTGGGATGAGATAATGTCTCGAGTGGTCGGTGCAGCTGTTTAGTCCTCTATTTTAACTCGGGATTGGCCACCATAAGTTGCTTCCTGCTCCCACCATACCAACAGGGATCCTACCTCTGTTTATTAATATTACTAAAAACCGTTTCAGACATTTTCCGACTCATTAACTCCGATGATAGTCCCTTTCGAAAGAGAGGGACTCTGGCTCTCAGCGATGCGGAATCCTGACCTGAGGCTAGGCATACATACCACCAACAACATTTTCAAATTAGAAGTCCTTCCTTCCTTTTTCTTCTTCATGTCAAATTCCTCCTCAGGCAGATCAGCTCCGGAGACTTTCGCGAGTCTAGCTAAAGCCGGTCTAGCTCAGGCCTAGCTGCTAGCTAGACGCGCCTCTTGTCGAAGGAGGCGTTCCTGGTGTCCGGCATTACTCGTTCACCGGACCAAGCTGGCGCCCTTGGCAGCGAGCTTTGCCCCGGCGAGGTATCCCCCTTGTCCCCCCTATGCTGGGCACTAGCTGGACGTGATCCTGGCTAGCTGAGAGCCACTCGTGTAATATATATCAAGCTTGTGTGTACGGTATTTCTGTGCTGGAACAAATTTTTGCGAATTGTTTTCCAACTCAGAAATTTTTGGCCGAAAGAATGGTTTTTTTCCGATAGCTTGAGGAACGGGTTAAACTTTCACTGATATTCGACCTCACGGCTGGCACGGAATTTCGTGGAATATGAGACGTTTGCCAATTTTTTTCTTCCTTCTTCTTGTCGTCGTCTTCTTCTTTCGCGATCAAAGCGCGTCTCCCAATATGCGCATATATTCATTGTCGGAGGAGGAAGAGCGACGGAGTGCAGGTGCTGCACTTCGAAATTGACAACATATACGAACGAACGCATCGACGCGTGTCAAAGACGATTTGACATTTTACCATCGACTCAAATGCCGCCTGACTGCAGCTCGCTTATACTTTACCATCTCGTAATACCGTGCTAGCCTTACGGCCGTTTAATACAACAACGTGCTTGCGGTGATGAGACGAGACAAGATGATGTAGCCTCACTCATGGTATGAAAGATCTATGAATAACGTGAGATCCGAATATGTTAACGTGTCTATAAAATATGCATTATTTTTAGACAGACTCGCACCACTCGATCTCTCGATCTGCTAAATTGATATTGTAAATGAAGTTCGAAATTCTACCGAGTGCCGGTGCTCAGTGCACAGTGCACAGTGCACATTGCACAGTGATCAGTACTCGGCGATTTGAAAGCGTTGAATTTATTTGCCAATAGGACAATATGTTACATTTGAAACGGGCATTGTTCGTATCAGCGAATGTAAAATGAAATTTAATATTCGACCTCGATAGGGTAAGCCTTGAACAGCACATTTGACGTCAGAGACAGTCTAGGGCGCAGTCTAGTTGGCGAGGTTGAAAATTCACCGTCATTTAACTTGTATAGAAAATTGTTAAGATACTTTTCTCTTTAGTGCTACCTACCTATTCTTCGAAATTCTAGTATCGTAAAACTGAATATAATTATTGGTTATAGTTTTTATTAACAAAAACGTGGTATTTGTACGAAGAGTGAACCCCGATATGGGTGTGAAATCTTGTCCTTGAATGATGCAGGCGTGGTTTGTTGTCCAGATCGTGTAGGTACAGCTATAATATCGATGATTGACAGCTGTCTGGTTTCAGACTAGGGTAGGAAATATCTAAGGATTAAAAAGCCCATACCTTATATCGATAAGCTACGTGTACGTACTGTGAATGTACGTGTAAGTGTTGGAATGCCGTCTCATCCTATATCCATCCGTGGATTCTTGATAACCAAACCCGTCCAAGATCTATAAGATACTTGTGGCGTCATCGCGAGCCATTGCCTACTGGATGCATGAAAATATCGGCTCTATCGTTTTGATTACAATAAATTGTGTTTTGTAAATTGGTTAATTTACTGAATGGGCAAATGACAGATTCCCGAAGTCCCCAAAGTCCCAAATTTGAATATTGCCGATTCACGGTTTTTGGAAAGGGTATATTTCCCCGAAAGTCTACATAGTCGATTTGAAAAACTTCCAAACGAAGAACACCATAGGTTGAAAATCCGAAAGACCAAACCTCCGAAACTTGAAATTCACGCGTGTATTAATTCAGCGTTTAATGACTCGGGCTGTATCGATCACATCGAAACCAATAAGAAGTCAAATTATTAATCGTCTTGCGAGACGTACTTTTTGAAAACAAAAAATGCATCAAAAACCTATCAGTTATTTACGACGTAACGAAATCCGGAACTTCAACCCAGCTCCCAAAAGAAGAAAAAGACGGTCATAATTTGTGCTTTGAGAACGATGCACGATATTTTATACCGACTGGCTTTTGCATCGGTAACTATAAGACAAGGAATATCCTTAACTATAAGACGATAAAACCTTTCTCGGAATAATTTATAGCCAACGAAAAGGAGGAAGGGTACGTATGTATACATACACATACACAGCTTGAGGAGAGATACAATTGCTTGGGTTATTTATCGCGCTAAAAGTGTGTCAAAGTTAACGATGAAAGGTGTAACGCCAACGCTATATAGACATATTGTAGCATAACGTATGTCAAAAGTTAGATGTGTGTACCTAAATCATGCAAATCTCTACGTGCATACATAAATTCATTGTCTACTCATGTGTACGATAAATATAACATAAGGGAACCTCCATGGTTTAATATTCATCGATGAACACGCAACCATCTCTGGCCAACTAGCTCGAGTCTAATTAGTTATTTCACGTCAATATATCCGGCTTTGTGGTCCGGGTTAACGGTATCATTATTACATTACATTTCATCTCAAAAAACTTCGCTACAGACTTGAACAACCGCGGGATTAGTGTAACAATACACTCTTCCTATCTTGCAAAATATGGGTGTGGATGTATGTAACGCGGATTTTGTATTGATCAGAGACGTATTTGGGGAATGAGTCGTGAACCGAGGATCATGAAATGTGTTATACAAGTGCTCTGTATTGATTCCCTTTCCCTTAATCCTGAATTGGCTCCAGGCTCTGGCCTCAAATCGTGTGTAAGGCAACGTCTAACCCGGCCAGATTTAGCCTAACCCGACTCAAACGAAGGCCTCTCGATTCCTTGCGATCAGCAATAACGGGTTTGCGTGCAGATTGCGCAAGATGACCCATAAATCGGTAAACAAATGATCGCCATTTATCAAACCGATGATCTCATAGATCTCGATCTATCTCGGTAACTAAAATGAAATCCCAGACCCCTGGGTCTCTCTTAATTCTCAAGTCTGGAGTCTTGGTCCCATTGTAAGTAACGAACGGAAACGTTCGCTCTCACGGTCTCACATGGGTTAGACGTTTAGTTCTATTGGTTAGAACCTCCAGGAGCGAACGGCGGCTGACTTGGCTGTGGTTGTTGGCACCAGACTTAAGTTTGCTTAAACTATATACACATGAGCTCGTGTATGTATCTATCGTATACGTATGTATGCACGTATTATCTGTGTATATAAACCGGGCATAGAAAGAAATAAAGAAATGAAGAAAGAAAGAAAGAACCCCGGAGTTTATTGTTTGACGCTTTCAGACGTGCTCTGGCTTCTTCACCAGGACTTTACTCTCCGTCTATAGTGATTCAACGCATGGCTTTTACCTCATTTATTCTTATTCATAGTTACAAAATGTTTTTATGGTAACATAGCTATATTTAATTGTGTAAGAAGAAGCGTTATTACGACGGTGCTTTTAGACTCTAGTTTAATTAACTTTATGTCCTACATATACCATGCATGTTGCCATATTCTTACGCTCTTTTTTATCGCTTATATTATTTTTTTCTTTCCATTCCGCAAAATTTAGTTTCTGTATTAATTAAACGATGTTATTTCGGCGGTCTATATGCTAGTCGTTAATTGGTTGACACTTCACACCTCATATACCTACCTGACGCACTTTTAATTCAACGGCAAATTAGCTCGGTTCACTGGCGGCTCTCATAGTCGTTAAGTCAAACCACGTACGACGTGCTGTGGACTGGGAAGGCCATGGCCAAGTTGGTCATCGGTTAGCCAACTACGAATCAGTTACGTCATAGCTAACATTGTCTGAGACACTAAAAGGCGAAAATTGAAATCCGAGGCAAACAAGGGGATGAATCACTGGCTGCACATCACTTTCGCTTGATTTGACATTCGCCGTACCTACTCATTGGGAAAAGTTTTTCCATCGTTTTTTGTTTTCTTCTCCCCATTTGTCTCTGTTTCTAAGCACCTGCAAATTTCTATACGAGTTCGACAGACTGCAGGGTGAACGTAGAGTATACTTATGCACGTGCCTACGTATGTGGGCGATGAAGTTTGTTGTAGGCGTGAATCAGGAAACAACTACGATGGAAACTTTACATGGGAATTAAGAACTAAGAACCATCGAGATTAGATTTTAAGATGAGATTCACCGCGGGATACTCGTGTTTAAAACTCAAGGAATAAGTACCTGATAGTCAAGTTGTCAACGGTGTTATTTTACAACAGATTAGCCTTTTCACTTTCGTGTGGAAACATAGAAGCGTGGAATTCTCGAATAGGGTACCTACTTGGTATTACGGCGGTTTTTCATACCCCAGAATCCACATGGTTTCGAATTCTGCATCACGCCGTGATCTTGTTGAAGTTACTCGTCCTCGTGGGCGAGATCAGTGCGAAAATAATCTCATCTCGGCAAAGGTTTACCGTAGGCGGAAATCAGGAAGCAACGGAACATTTACACGGATGATAGTGGGCAGAAACGATCCCTGCGACAATCAACATGTGGAAAGATATGGAAATCTACACCATATCCTTTGTTTCTATACTAGTGAATCGTTTCATTATAACAATCGGAGAAAGGAAGAAACAGCACAGATTCACAGATTCACTGATTCACAGATTCGGCAATCGGCGGACAAAAATTTTCTCCTTTTTTTACACTACATACATTGATTGTCGAAAGTAGGAACCTTGTTCCTGCGGTATAACGGAACGTCGGCTTGTCCCTGCAGTGGGTCCAGTTCGGATTTCCTGTTCCCTTGCTCAGCCAGCCTACATAATTTCATAAAACATTTAACCATGACCTCGAAAGGCGGAGAAATATTAGCTCAGATTAAGTAGTTCCTTACATCTCGACTCTGCAAGGAGCGATGATTGTGTGCCCGGAGAGATACTGCGATAATACACTGCGAGTCCGGGTTCAGATTACCGGTCACGATATCCCCAGGTAAACTGGAGTATCGCTCGCCTTACCGTTTGAGACTAGAACGTTTTCCAAATCTCTGAACATCGCGGCGAATAAATCACTCTCCATAAAATTCATCACAAATTGACAAGTAATCGTTCGGACGTCTTTAAATATCCAGAGTTTCTTTGAATTTCACAATCTTCACGATGTGCAAAATAATTCATGTAATTACCAAAATATATATATGTATATATAATCATGAAGTGCAAGGCTATATAACAAGAGTGATTAACACCGACAACAGACTGCCTTGCGAATCTCGTTTGTCTAAAAACTCTGAAATCTGATTCTCATGGTTCTGTTTTTGCAGTTCTTAGCGATGATTCCTACCTTGAAGTGTATCTATGAATAATTCTGCGAGATGATGATCGTAAATGGCGTGAATACGCGATGATTATAGGCCTTTGCTACTCGAAAAAAAAGAAAAGAAAAAAAGAAAAAAAAATACCACAGTCGTTTTACACACATATACCACAATCCAAGATGAACTGTAACGAAAGCATAAAGTGTCTCTTGCATTACGGTTGCAGTCGCTGGATCCTTTACAGTTATATCTCGACTGTATGGTCAGCGCAGATTAAGGTTAGGTCAAGTCTTGGTCGCGTGAATCAATTATGACGCCCAGGCGACGTTGCAGAGACGCCATTAAAGTCATAGAGTACATACGGCCATACCTAATACGTGCCTTGTACCAAGATGGACATTGTATGGTGGAGGCGCCCGCGCCGCGATCTCATCAACTGGATCACACATCGAAAAGACTCGACGCTTGCATTTGCTGGATTCCAGCTTCTTCGAGGTTCAACTGACTAATTACTACACAGAAGATCCTTGCTTCTATATCTCATTCCGCGTGCTGATGAGCGTATCATCATTCTCGACGTTATTTGCAAAGCAGTAGCGGTTCCCACCTTGACCTCACGCTCGCTCGAGGCTAATTTAGCTAATTGATGAGTAACCTTTGTTGGGACTCGACGGTGCCATAGGTCATCCACGGTCTGACCTAAGCGAGCAATGAGTTCGAGGAACTGAAGGAGAGACGAGGGTAGTTAGTTTCGTACGAAGTTGCGGAAGTTAATGAAAGAACGAGATAGCGAGGTGATTCAGATCTTGTTCTTTTTTTTAGATCACCTCGACGAATCGTTTGATTGAAAATGCTCATTGGTTCGCTGTATTTGCGTGTATGTTGAAATATTTGGGCTTCCATCCGTCAATAAGTAAAAATAAAAATGAAGTGTGACATTTGTTCTTCACGCATAGACTTATAGACACATGGATAGAGTTTTTAGTCGAATATATACACACAGTCTTTTCTTCTCTGGATTCTCGTACACCGAATTTCTGCTCTCGCATTCCTTATATATATACCTACCTTGTGCAAAAAAATGCGTGAAATATTATAAGAGATTATAAGTCAAGACTAGGGATTTGAAAGTCTACGTGAAGAGAATTAAGCACCGTTTTAATCTCAGCCTCTCGGAACGACCTTGTCGTCTGATTTCTACAAATTTCTTTGATACACGTGTAGTAAAAACCATCCCATTAGCTGCACCTCTCAGCTTGTTCGAAATTTGAATTCATTCGTAGGAAAGAAAAAAAAAAGTATAATCGTTCATCCTTCGTCGTATAAGTTCTGTTATAGTGATCAGTGCCAGTTCAAGCACCTGTAGATAGATGGGTATAGAGCGAATACAAAGACACTAAATCCTTCTAACCGAGAAACGGATAAACAGAGAAGAAAGATGCAAATGTATATCGCACAGTTGGGTACCTATTTCAACTCCGTTAGGATAGGATCGATGCCTCTAGCTTTTAGGCACAATAGAATGAATTAACCTGTTTGCCGTTAGCTGGAAACTCCGAGGTCAGCAATTACAACGAGGTATAACTTTACTCAGACTTCAGAGAAACGTCAATCTTTAAAGAATCCTAGCTAGAATTTCGTTACACAAAAATCTAGAGTTGATTCGGTTTACCTGGAAACTTAGACGCTCGTTTCATAACGAAGAGTTGTGTTTGTGGTGGTTATGCTGTTTTCTTAATTATATAATCAAATACAATCCATGGGACTCGAACAGTTTTTCAAATCGTTTTTCTCATAAATCGACGATCTTCGGGTTATGGGATAAAAATTCATGTTCAAAGATCGAGGGATCATCCTATCCCATACCAATAACCATATTCTAGTCGCATTAATTGAGTGGCGCCTCGGCTTGGCGTCAGGCGTGTCGAAATCCATCGTTTAATCGTTTAATCGGGAGATATAAAGTCGACAAATATATTGCTGCAGTTGGACGTAAGTTTCCACTATATAGTAAAATCGGCTAGCACGTTGTATCGGTACCTACCTAATGTGATAATATTTTTTTTATAAATTTGACGAAACGAAGAAGAAAAAGAAAACCGGATTTTTCGTCGTCGCGTTTTGTATCACGAATTCTTCTTCCTCAATCACAGCACACCTTGATCTTTACGCTGTCTCGACGTCCTGTCGCTGATATGCAGTGACGATATATGTATGTATGTACATTGCATCAGTCATGATCAGTCCGCAAACGGACATGAATATGGATAATAAAGAGGCTTAAGTCTATCGAGCGGATTGCGCCGATTATTTAGAGCTGAATTTTTTTTTTTTTCTGTTTTGCGACCTCGTTTTGCCAATGCAGGAAATAAATCCCGAAGTATCTACGACCGCGGTATTACACACGCGGTAAATTTGCTGCTCTAGTATTATGCCACGTTTGTGAGGAAAAAATTCGACGCTTGTTTCAAAAATTGTTTATGAAACCGTGACGAAGGTCCCGAAATATTATATCAGAAATTTAATTTCCTGGCTCTAATCTTCCTTTTCATATTTTCTGTTCCAGGTACGTTAATTGCGGAGCGGTGATCGACAACTTCTTCCTCTTACTAGAATCTTTTAGTCATTTTATTGGCTTTTTTTTCTGTGAAATTAAAGCCACGGTCTTATCGCGTTTAACGTTATAAGAGAGTGTAAATTGCCCTGCAGTTCACTCATGCAGGATATTGTCATTGCCGTTGGGGTTTTTTCCTTTTATTTCTTTTTTCATCTGGGATTGAAACCGACAGCTTTTAAAGAGCCCGGTGAACTACGGCGATTGTCAATATATACCCTAGTGCGGGAACGGTAACGTACAGATATACGCTCGGTGGGATAATACACAATTGGAGAAGGTATATGTACATCAAATGAGAAAAAGAAATTCTACAAAGGATTGCAGAGATGCTGCGCGAGAGATTAGCGGAGATATTCGATCGCCTATTAAATCAGGTCGACTCAATCTCCAGTTTCGAATACTCGGCTAATTCCACGATATCGAGAATCTAGTGCCCCCTGATGCGGCACTGAGAATCTTAAAGACGAAAAAAAAAGGAACACCAACTCTTTCGCATATCTAATTTTGTACAAAAAATCACCCGCTCCAATTACTCCGGAGTAATCTACCTCATCATCGTCGACTATCGGTAAAAAATATAGCAGAATTCGAATCGATATTATTCGCCGTAATCACCTCAGCCCCGATATATCTTTACGTCACTTAGACTTAGCACATCGAAAAAGAAGACAATGGCTGGCATAACGGGAGCAAATTCTTAGTTCTAGCTTACCGTACCTACATTGCGTATTATTCTTCATCTATTCTATACCTGATGATGGTGTATAGGTATAGGTATAGGTATAGGTACATTTAACAATGAACACGAGTCTCCTAACGCGTGTATAAGAAGCTGGTTAATATAATGTAGTAGGTACACGATGCTGCAGTGATTACATCGCATGAAGATCAATCGTCGACCTGATCAAGCTGCAACAGCTTGAACTCTTTTTCCAGAAATTATGCCACTTGGTTCATGCGCGAATCGTGAAAAGCGAAGGCCAATATAAATTTCCACGATAACTGAGGCATGGTGACGTAAATTCAATCGCTTGGTCCCGATAAGGTAGCACCTTTCTGGAGTTGGGAGTCGTTTTTATGTCGTCCGCGTGTTCCAGGTACTGGGTAGGGATTCCTGTAATAAATCTCATCCGCTGTCGAAGTCGGGGATAAAGGTATACCTAACTTGTAGCTCTGCGAAGCCTCGAGGAACGATGTCTTCTTTTTAGTGATGTTTATTAAACGGGTTGTGCCTATTTCGAGTTATACCTAGCGGTTCTTCTTCTTCTTCTCATCTGCTGCAGCGATGTCGTCGTCGTACTATTTGGTATTATATGCGCGGGTTTTGCTCGAAGTTGAAAAGGCAGGCGAACCGAACCTTCTGGCCGAATGACGCTTATGAAATTAGACTCTGACCGCAAAGGTTGCCGCAATCACGGTCGTGACACATTCATTTGCCTCCCATGAAACTTCTATCGTATTACCTGCCTTCATCTGCCTTCCTACCTTCCTACCTTACTACTACCTCGCGCCGAATGAAATATAACGCTGACTAAAATCACCTCAGGGCTTAAGAGTTACCGTTCTCATCGTACGACCCAGCCCAACCTTAAGGGCCGAGATCTTTCAAGCCTCGAGATTTTTTCTTCATTTTTTCTCTTCTTTTTTCTTTTTATTGTCTCTTTTTCTTCTTCCTGATGCGGCATGTTATAATTGTAGGTGTATCTCTCGCGTACGTAAGCCGTAAATCGCAATCTGCGTAGCATACCCTTACATAAAAGGTAGAATAAAAAAAGGAACTTGAATCCAGGAAATACGGTTTGAAAATAAAAATAAAATGAAAAGAGGATTTCTGTGCCGCAATAGTTTTAGTCTTACAGTAAAACGCGACTTTATTGGTATACCTAATAAAAAAATATCCGATTTTTCGAAGTAAAATCAAAAGTTATTTAAATAATTATATACCCGATCTGATATACAGCTGCTTGAATGTATTATGTGATTTATTCCCTTCTCTTCTGAACCTATAGAACGAAAATCGACGTAATTACGTCGGACTGATAATGTAGAACGAAAGTTTAGTAGTCTAAATCGTTTCCTCACCCTTCTTGCATAATATAGTAGGTATACCTATCGATTACAGAATCACGCAGACTACAAGAAAGTGCTGTTGATTCGTTTACTCTAACGATAAGATAAGGGTGTTAAAACGAAGATTACCGATCGTGAATTGAATAATATAGGTATCGATTATATTGCCCAGGACGAATTCATTCTCGAATCAATCACTCGGCTCAAGTTCGATTAGACCGTTTTACCGAATCGATTCCAGGACGGTAGATGTACGTACGTACCTTGATTAGTGATAATTATCACTCGGGAAAAGGATTCAATTGATTATAAACCTATTGGACAATCGAATATTTCCCATGAGCTAATTTTCACCAGAAATTTTAGACAAATTGTTATTCTTCAATCATTTATCATAAATCTCGAAATCAGTGGAGGATAACTTTTAATTCTTCATTTACTTGTGTGTTTTTTTTTTTTTTTTTTTTTTTTTTTTTTTCTATTTCGGACCGTCTATCTCTTCAGCGTTAAACAAATTTGGTCAACTGATCGTCGTAACGGGGACCACTCATGCAGCTAACAAGCGCACGCGTGCGTAAGGAAAGGAAAGGTTCTGTTCTCTTCAGTTCAGTTCGGTTCTGTTCTGTTCGATTCAGTTTGGTTACTGCCGCGATATATATCCCGCCTGTACGCCCACGCACGGTTGCACGCACTTGAAAACCAACTGGTTTTATCTGGTCCGTGTGAGGTGGACCAACAATACACGATTCGTCGATTGCCCAACGATATTTCGAAGCGATTTTTTCTCTTATAATAATACTTGGAGTCTACTATACATATATAACGCTAACCAAATATATATTCGTCCTTTTCTACCAGCTATTGCTACATGTTAATTCATTGTTCGCGCACTTTAGGTACTCACTCACCTATACAGGTACATACATGATAAAACATACGTAAAACCGTAACTGTAACCACCCACCGATACACGTTGATTTTTTTTTCTTTTTTCATTATTATTATTTTTCTGAACGTAATCTGTGTCTGCATTGTGTGTAGCTTATCCCCTCGATCGCTGCAGACGCTAGTCAGATTATCTCTTACGTCTCTCTCTCCTCGTTCTCCTCCTTTTTCTCTGTCTTAAGATTCTAATCATTTAACGGCCAAAAAGGGCATACCGCATAATGCCAGGAGGAGAGAGAGAAAGATAGAGGGAGGTATATATATGTATAAAGAGGAAAAAAATTTATACTAAATTTGACAGCTGTCAGAGGCAGATTTCGACGCGCGGTGGGTCGAAAAGCTCTCGCGGTTCGATTCGCCGAATTGATTTCACGGTGATGGAAGAAATTCTGATCTTCAGTGTGCGATAGAGCCGAGGTGCTACACACTCCGCGGGATTTATATATCAAAAGGGATGAATCGCCGTGCGTAATTAGTGTGAATACGTACTACGTCGTATATATATCTATATATATATATATATGCGTAGGTATATATGATGCCGCAGGATTAAAACCAGACGAGTATTATAAATCGTGTGTATACGCAATATGCGCATGTACGCGTAAACATACACCTACATACCTGCCATATATTATACGTAAAAGATTAATTAATTGTAAGTCGTACGGAAATGCGTGTAAATTCATCATATAGGTAGTACCTACCTATATAACCGTAGGATTCTTTCCTCAATTAACAAAGTAAAAAGAAGATTCTTAAGACTTAATTAAACTCGGTGCGATTATTGTTATTAAACTAAGGTAACTAAATGATAAAACCACAGAGGCGAGTAAAATAGTGTAAAAGTCATGGCGTCCCTGTAACGTAGTACCTATATACATGTAGGTAGGTATACAATTCTTGTGAGAACTATTCCACACGTATACACATTTTACATGCATACCAGCATTTGTTAGAATCAGTCCGTTTTTTTTTTTTTCATTTTTTTTTTCTTCACTCCCATAGCTGTTTAAAGTAGCTCTATATTTTACGCTGTTAGTTGAGGTGGAGGTAAATAGTATATGGGCGATTAGCAGTTCCAGCAGAAGTGTTTTGCTACAAAAACTATCGTACACACAATGAGACACGATGGACTTCAGTAATGGGTAGCTTCCTTTCTCCTCGTTTTCTTCGTCTTATATTCTTATTATTCTCTTATTTTTCTTATATTCTTGGCGAAGGGATATATAGGACTCCGGTATATGTGTTATACCCTATACGTAAGTTCCTCTGTCCCTCATCTCGTCCGAGTTGAGGGGTACCCACCTACCTACGTAGTGAGTACGTTGCGATCTCTTCGCCAAGATGCAACGAAGAAGAATCCAAGAATACGCTATACGCCGCCAATCAACGTCCGGCAAAAACAAAAGTACGCCGTAGGATTAATTGAAATCAGCATAACTCAGTATCTACCTACCTACCTACCCGCTCACTTCTTATTCGAGGAACTTGCGCGCATATTCACGTACTCTCGAATGACGGACTGATGCAATGCCCTCGTCTCATTCTCATTTTATTCCATTTAGTTAACCTCTTCTCTCTATACTCACTCCACGTCAGCTTTTTACCAACTTTGCGGCAGGCTTGTGGATTTTATAACGTACAGGTATATGCCTGCCTACGTTCGAATTATATTTCACTTCTCAAAGGTATGGGATTACCCGAAATAATAAAATAAAAATAAATGACAATGATAATGATAATGATAATGAAAGAGTAACAGTTAGTCCGATGATGAGGAATACGTGGTCAAGTACACCGGCGTTCAATCTTATATAGATATATATAGATGTACAGGGTATCCACCGTTTCCACGGATTTAATCAATTTAATCCGGTTTATCTTATCCGTAAATATCATTGTAGAAGTTGTTGCTAGTAGGCAGGAACGATCGAATGAAATTAACTCCAACGATTTCAACACGGTCTATTCCGTAGGTACGAGTGCCATTATCCTTTTCCGTGTACTAACTACTATAACTTGAGCGCAATGCACAGTGAGTGCACTTTGGACGGAACGCGGAACGACCTGTGCCCAAGAGCAGATGTCATTCCTTAGAAAATATATGATACGAGATCTTCGGAGAGCTCAGACGTTGAACCAACCTGCAGCCTGGAACTTCCTCGAAGGCCTTCATCCACCAAGACTCGACTTCGATATCGTTTTTCCACTCTGACTTTAATTCAGGTTGACCAGTTCGCGGTAGGCTCACTTCGCATTGCCGACAATTTACAACTGTTGGACAATGACGAATTGCACTTGGCGGAATGTTTCTTTTTTCTTCTTTTCTGCCACGTTTAAGGAAGTCTTTATCTCTTTTATTTCAATCGCTGTTACAGAATATAAGTTCAAATTAATTTTTTTTTCGATTTGTTTTGTTCAATTGTTATTAGGCATCGTTTTACTTTTAATAGGTATTCAGCGACGTATGTATATTAGGCGATATTAGAAATGTTTACAAGCATCTTGAGGCGCAAAGATTCTCGATAATGCAGCTGCACACCGATTTAATCTTCACCCGTAAATCATCACGACTGGATGTAGTAGGTAGCACATCGTCGTCCTAGCTCGACACTGAATCAGAGATCTGAGATACACCGCTTTCCTTGGACCTTGAAGCCGCGGCCGACATCCGCTGCAGGTTCATTGTCATGGAAAGGATGTAGGAAACAGCCGATTAATTGCAGGCTATTACGGGAGCGATAAATGCTCTCGTATACCTACCTATATGTATGAAATACGTCTGCAGCTCGAACGTTCAACCACGTTCCACGTTCCACGTTTCACGAGACGTGCGGACCCGTTCATCTCCCTGGTACCTACCAGCATCATATTCCATCTTTGTCATTCATCAAGCGAATACCGTATACATTACATTCTCTCATCGTCGCCAGTTACTAGCCCGAGGAGTGTTGAGGATAGGATGAACCATAAAAGTATAAAACTAACTATATCGACTTACGCCCATTCCCTCTCGCCGTTAACTCCATACATACATACATACATCCATCCATCCATCCATCCATCAATCCATATGCAGTATCTACACGTGGATGTAGATGTATAGATGTACATTTCTCGCAAAGTATCATAGCCGCATACCTTTACGTGCGAAAGGGAATCGATGGAATAACTATGTATATACCTATCTACGTGATTAGAAAAGACCACGTAATCCTTTACCTCTTCGTCTTCAACGACTTCTTCTTCCTTCTTGTCCAGAACAAACCCTCAGGGGTATTACGGTAACTCTTCTACGAAGTCTTGGATCACGCCTCGTTGGAAACTCTCCTCTCCTCTTCTCTTCTCTCCTCTTCTCGCTTCTCTTCTCGTAAGGTAGTGTCGTTAATTTGCATACGATTAGCTCACGATCAGCCACCTACCTTCACCACTCCAGCAACGTTTTGACGTGTACTAGGCTGCAGTTGTCAATGGACGAGAATATCGCGTCTCACGGGAGGCGAGGTGCATCATAGAGATTAAAACTGGGTTATGGAAACAGACTCGATGACTTCGAGCGTTCTTTTTTATTCATCGTTCTCTTCTTCATCAAAATGTTTTTGTAATCGTTGGTCATGACTTTGGCCGCTCTACACTTACCGTGTGCAATACTCGGAACAACGAATAGACAAGTCCAAGGTGTTCGTCCCGGCGTTGTAGGTACTGGCAAAGGACCGCTTCTTGCTCTTGCAACAGCCTTACAAGGTGTTGAAGTCTTGCACCGACAACGCCGACATCGAGATAGTCGGCGTTCGTGACGCCCCGCATTCCGTAAGTGTCGCAAAACCCCCGTAACCTACTTGGTACGTACTGACATCGTATCGATTCCAGACTCGAATGGTCTCGAGAATTAACAATAAAATAATAAAAACTATCATCTAAACGTGAAAGAAAAGCGTACAATTAATTAGCCGGAACTTTTATCTGCTTATTATATTCTCATCTCATATGGTCGCATGTTACGAGAAAAATAGATGTCGCGGATGATTAACCGCGATGTAACATATTCGCGCACAATGTTACGCGGATGTAGGGTTGGGGAGAGCTGTACTATAAGGTAGGTATCCATATATTCATAAGTATACATGGTTCTATGTATAAAGTCACCACGTGATATATAACGAGACCGGTTGCTCCTGCTCGGCATTCCTGGCCGTCGTCCAGATGTCATCGGCCAACTTGAGACTATAAAACTTACCACCAGAAGAATACACCACGTTGAATAATATATCTGACATTCGGTAAGACAGCTTAATAGTATAGAGCGAAGAATACGATATCAGTTGCAGCACCAGCCCCAGCACCAGCATGTCTTGGTGTCCGAGAAGAAAGAAAAATGAGAAAAGATTAGCGGTTTATGTTTCGGGGCGTCGATATATCGCGGGCAAAAAATCGCGACAAGGAGACGTGGGGGAGGTCAGATTGACCTGAGGGTTATCATCCGATCGATACCAGAGCAAGCAATCTTGAATTTTCACCGATTGCGATCGGGTTTAATTGATTCGTTGATCATCGACGAGGAGGTGGGTACTTAATTAAACCCTCGTGCCCAGATTAAGGTGCTCTTAATTATCATTGAACCTTCCGTATCGCGTCGTAATCGCGTAACTGTTATTAAATAATGAGTTTCAAGAGAGACGAGATATATACCGTCGAGTGAAACACATTCACCTTATGAGAAAAGTGAGGAAATTTATTCCCCCGGGAATATAAATAGGGAATGAAAACGCGATGGAGGAGTACGTATGCACCAGGCATTTGGTAGATAACGCTGGTATTTTGATCGGCAGGAAACATCGTTGAGCCTCTGCTTGAGGACGAGAGAGAATAAGGAAGCTACTTAACCCGCTGCAGGGGCAAAGATATACAAGAGAAAAATTTCTCGGTGTATACTTACGGCTGCATACTGCAGTGCAGTTCAAGATCCCTTGAGCTTCTGCTTGTGAAGCTTCTGTTATCCTACGAAATTTATTCTCGAATCGCTGCAGTTACTCTCGACATATCTTACGGATGTATAACACGACTTTCGGCCCTCATCGGGAAGTCCCAGTTTCTATTTCGTATGAATTTTAACAGCGTAAAAATATGTTCGTTATATTCTAAACGCCTCTTTCTTCTTCGCATCCCACTAGACAGTAATTCGAATGCTAAACGGCTACTTGCATTCGCTAGAAGGTATAGCGTCCCGGCAATTATATTATCGGCAAAAACTATCCGCTCGCACTTTCGTTTAAGCTACGTTACGAAGAAACACATCTTTCCCATCCATATTACCACTAATTTTTTTCTTTTGAAAAAAAAAATTTTCCACCATCCTGCCAAGGGCACGTCTACAGCCTTCTTAGTCTACTTCTTCAGCTGCTGATCCTGCAGGTGCAACAGAAAGGCGCTTTTATTCTTGAGGCGTGAAAAGCACTCGTTTAACTAATTGGTTGAAAGAAAAAACTACACCAATCTGCTATGTAATTCATAGTAGTTTAAAATTGTGCTACATTATTTTCGAAAATCATTAAATGGTTCAGATATATTATCGCAAAAATATCGACGCCGATATCCGCGAGGAACAAACACATTGCAAAAACTTGCAGAACTCTTACTTATGAATAGTTAGTCGGTAGCTAGGCGGGTAGGAAGACAGTATGTTTCAGGGATTATGGTAATATATTGTCGGGTTTGTCGGAAGGAATCTACAGTTACCCTGGTGCACGAAGGAAGGCAAAGACCCTGGGTAAGATCTAGATACACTTATCGGCTTCTCTCCTGCTCATTATTCTCTCAATTGAACCAAGGGGCCTGCCGGGCCTGCTGGGCCTCCTGGGCCTCATGGGCCTCATGTCTGTCAGCAACTGACGGCGGCTAACAGTTCCTGTCCCCACTTTATCCTCTCTCACGCACACGACACGCAATAACGCCGTTGGCCCCGCAATCATCAACGTTATACTGCAGTATGCCCACCTACCTTACTTCTGAATGGCCTCTACGTTGAAGGGTCGATTTTTTTATACCTTAATTAATTTCATATCAATCAAGAAAATCGCCTTGAGAAACGGGCGCGCTATTCTGTCAATTAATACCGAATATCTCTCTCTCTCTCTCTCTCTCTAAGCTCTAGATGAAAATTAACATGCAATCTATAATTTACAAACATTTATTCGAACCAGATGCTCCTTTTTATTTTTCATTATCATTAATTTTATTTTTTTTATTTTTTTAAGAGTTAAGAAATTTTCCCGAAGAGTCCTGCGCGCACCCACGCGAACAGATTCTACGCCAATGGCTCGTTGCTCGCAAAGATCAGCCTCCACTAAGGACCGGTTTTCTCACCGGGTCCAGATCTCCAGCTACGGTGGACGAAGAAGTCCTTTACCGCGTGCGCACGTTTGCCTTAACTCTGCCAAGCGTTGAATTTAATTTAGCTAATTTTAGCTTGTCAAATTAACATCGGCGAAAATTAAAGATCTTTCGGAAAATTGTTTGGGTATTAATTATCGACTTGTTAGAGACCGGAAATCTTATGCACCTTCTAATCTGGGCATAAGCAAACCGTGAACAAGCTTCGTCTTCTTCCTTTTTCTCCTTCTTCTTCTTCTTCTTCGTCTTCGTCTTCTCGACCTCGCGGTACTCGTGGCTAACAGTGTAAATTGACCGTGAATACGCGCGGATCAACGTTCTTCGACGTCTTCAAGCCGGGAATAAGGAGCCTCACTTATATGGTCGATTATACACGAGACACGTGCGAGAAATCAAACGATTTGTGATTCAGGATACGGGGGATTCTCCCAGGGGTAATTAAGGGATACGGGATATTGGACTGAATTTAATCACTAGGTGAAAACTTAGGAACTGGCATACTCGCCAATGAAAGAAATCGACAAAAATAAGGAGAGATCGGTAGCTGAAACTATCAAAACGACTGTCATATGATTCGTTCAAAAAATTCTTCCAGTGGTTTTTCATGGGGATGATTCTGCCAGATTGAGTTTCTCCCCGGGAGGCATGACCCGCGTCTTTTCGGCCTCTCCTCATCGTTTAATTCGGCTTTTATGGCTAACAAAAAGCCGATCATCGTTAAGAAAGAGAGAATTTTCTCAGTCTATACTAGTGATGGATGACGAGTGATGATTCGTACAAAAGTCGGGAAATATATGATCGCGAGGTATTTTCTCACGTTTGAATATTATACCTACTATGTAAAAAAGCCGGTAATCCGATTTGTATTTCTTCAACCTCACCTCGGCGGACTGCGATCGGTTTTATTTCGTAGAACTTTGTGGTCTATAACACGTCTACGACGCATCTTCTTAACCAAATCGATTTCTGATCTAAATTCAAAGAGTAACGAGACTGACTGGCGAGTAACGGTGATCGTTTATTACCATTCGAAGAAACCAGTTCTCTTTTGTAACACATATCTATATCTGCCAGTTACTCGGTGGTGATGAAGAGGCCTCAGCTTATATACCTACGCTTCTTATACGATATTAATTTAGACTTTTTTACCAGTCGAATCGAAACGCTTTATGATATGAATAAAGAAACTGATCGGGTCATGCTACCTCGATTCGATTAAACGAACGATCTAATAAGTCGGAACGTTTTCAGAAGCAAAAACCGTTTGAACATTATGAAATTTGGATAATGATTATGATTCTGTGAAACAATTTCCGTGTGTAGTTGAACACGTGTGACACGTTCCTTCGCAGGAAGTACCTAGTACATAGATAATGATGAGGAACAAATCGAGTCGATTGATTTGAGTGCAGTCGATAAAACGAGCTTCAATATGAGGCTGCGGATACATTACGTAACTAATATACGTGTACGTCGGTGCAACGGGAGAAGAGACGTAATTTAATAACTCATAATGAGTAAGAAACCGGGACTATTAAGGCCTTCCGTTTTCCTGGCTAGTCGTGAACGAACGTGATAAATAAGAACTATCGATTTTCCTTTTATTTTAGTTTCAAGTATAAAGCGTGGATGATGATCGAATTCGAAGTGCTCTCCGCAATCAAAGCGTCGTATCAAACGTTGGCTTCTTAAGACTTCGTAGCGTAGAGAAGTTCATCGAGTTAATAGAATTATTCGTTTTTTCATCCTTTTCATTTTTCTCGTTCTGTCAAGTAGTCAAAAAATTTGACCGTTCGAACAATGACCGAGCTTGTAACGTCTGTAAACGTCGAATAAATTGATATCTGAAGAGGTCAATGGTACATTCATTTAAATAGATGAGATTGCGCTATGCGCGTTAGTACCTTCTTCTGCAGGCAATTTAATTCCTGCAAGCTCACCAATCAACAAATAGTTATTCCAACAACGGGGTATTGTTTAGTTACATTTCGAATCGCGAATCGATGTTAATACAAATTAGACAATATGTTATATGGGACGACGGTCGCGGATAGGTAAAAATTTGAAAAATTACATCCCTTACGGGAATTCTCTTCCGGATTTTATTGCCTAGGCCCTAGAATAAATTGCGAACGAGAATTTTAACCGTACTGAACTTCCTTTAGATCGTTCGAAGTCGTTAGCCACACGATCGAACGAAGTTCTACTCTTCATCTATTTTTCTTTCTTTCTTTCTTCCTTTCTTTCTTTCTTTCTTGAGATATAAATCATCTTCGATCTTCGATGTAGTATAGGTCGATATACCCTATGTTTGTAAAAATTAACAATCAGTCGAACGAGTTTAATTGGAAGATTAAAAACCTGCAGCGCAGAGGCAAAGGCACATCCTGAAACTAGACGAAGCGCGGATGATATAATCATTCGCGAACGCACGCCCCTCGCCATACCGTATCATATTATGTGCCTACCTACCTCTATATACGTACCTACCATACAAATAAACAGATAATTATTAAATAAGAAATCGATGAAATATCGACTGTAATAATTATCTCCCGTAACGGTACAAGACTTACGCACGTTGTATGCCTTATATGACGATAAAGACTAGACAAACACAGAAAGCCAGCGATATTAAACGGCCGTATAATCAATCTTATGAGAATCGTTTTTTTTTTTTTTCATTTTTTTTTTGTCTACTCAAGTATAATCGTTTAGAAAAATTTTCATGATTTTTAGTAACGACTAGAATTCGTACGTTTTTTTTTTATTATTGCCATTATTACAGGGGAAGGCAATCGCGTACGCGATCTTTGATCTCGGATGAAAATTGTGAGAACCGGGCGGTTAAGCCTCGGAAATCGGTTAATCGATTTCTTTCGCAACTAATTGTTTCCAATCGCAGCCAATTCATCGCATGCGTAATTAGACCGGGTTATTATTCCGAGCGTTAATAAGAGGCTAGCTTTAATGAGTTCAGGACAAATCTCCCGTTTTATTACAAAAAAATAAAATGTACATATATGTATAGATTTAGGTATGTATTCAATAGACGAAAAAATCAATCACTAAGACAGCCACTCGTTTCCGGGGCGTTCAGCCATTAGACACGTTTTGTTTGCCTTGTACTTTTCGAACTTTCCAACTCCGTTTTAACCCGGCTCTATTAGTATTAACAAAAATCTTACTCCCCATGGGAATTATCCAATTTTTTTTACCCCGTCGTACCTTAAGAACTATATATTTAAAAAAGAGAATCCCACGTTAACGCGCTACCGTCCTAACTAAACAACTCATCTTCTAACTCGTGGGAAAATATCAGTTCGAAGTTGAAAGAAAAAAAAAGAAAGAAAAAAAGAAAAAGACAAAAAAAGATTCAAATTCAAAGACGTGGTCAATTTCAGCGATTTTTTGGTCCACAGAAGAAGAGACGTGCAGAGTCTGCAGTCTTGTCTTAAAAATTTTACCGAATTGATACCGGAGGAAATATAACTCCGCCTAGGACGTGGGGTAATACCAGATTTAACTTCTAGGCTATTCTCCGAGTCTATAGGCATAGAGAACTTTTGTACGAAACCAAACCGAAACCTAATCCATATCATGCGGTTTTATGACCCGGAATTCTTCTCGGTGTTTTTTATTTTCCGTCAAGGTTATCTGAGACAATCGGCTACAGTGAAGGCCGACTTCGAATCAAATCTGGTCCAATTCGAGCTGGAGAGATATTCGAAGAGTTTCATAATTCATACGAGTTTTTTTTTTTTTTTTCTCCCTTTTTTTCACAATTTATTTTATTGTTTAGTAAAAGTTTAATGAACGTTTCAAACAACGCAACGCACGAGGCGATTAGGCGCCTAAGTCTTGAAAATAAATTTGAATAGTCAACCAATCTAAATTTCATTTGGCAAAAGCGCTGCTGCATAAGTTTAACTGACAATGAGCCAAGAGTTGAAATCCTCGTAATTGGAAATACGAATAAGGTTTAGTGGTAAATGGTAACTAAGACCGTGAGGCAATCTTCCCTAATTGGGTCGCGTTGTGCAAAACTAAGATCAGCTGCCTGGAGGCATTAAGAGAGCAGCAGTAGGCATAGTAGTAGGTATTGTTGTTCCAGTCAATTATACAAGCGGAAAATAATTGGACTCTGAGAGACGTGACCAGGTAGAATTTAGGATGGTCATTAACTCATTACCGTAGTACCGAGTCTTTTTTTTTTTTTTCGTTTTTTTTTCGTTTTTCTTTTTCGTTTTTTATTATCCTCGACTTTTTTCACCATCGCAACTCGACTCAGAGTTTGAATTTTAAATTTAAAAATTCCAAACGCTGCAATATACTATCTATATGTATATAAGGTATATACATGTGTATATGCGCACTTTCTTCTTTTCGCATAACTTAAACGGATTTACGAACTTGATGAAAAATAACATCAGCCGAACGTTTACGATCCGAGGTGCCCACCAGTGCCTTCTTCTTACTCTTACTCCTACGCTGCGTTATGGACGTTCATTCGTTACTCTCAGAGTCGTATAGTCGTATTGCCGCGTATAAACCTCGGCACAAAACTCCATGCCGAGTCATTCCTCCATATACATTCCACTCATTCTCCCCACTACTACTACTACTACGACTAATACTACTACTGGCCATTACAATGCGCAGTCAATGAACCCTTGCGCATTAATTACGCGATGTAATCTCCCGCCAGGTAGGACATATAGCCGTGAAATATTCTCTCGGACCAGCCAGATATAACAACCAGCGTGGACGTACATCTACGTCGATTAGTTGTCTTCTCCGATCAGCTATATGGGAGATCAACTCGACAGGATATGTCTACATATGTATATACTTCGATATACAAGCTTTACGGAGGCGTAGAGAATAATCTATTTATACTATAGGAAAGGGGCTATGAATTTTTCTCTAATTAATCTCTTAAGACAATCCATTACTTGTCGTATAGCAAACTCGTTGATTCAATGTGAACGCCTAGTATGTTGCTCTCGGAATTATTTTTTCAAATTGCCACGATATCTTTTCATGCTGGAGGAAGGAGTCTGTGAATCTTTCCTCGATCAATCTGTTACGACTATAATGCATTGTTTGTCGTCTGATAAAATCGTTGATTTAAGGTGGACGCCAAGTATGTAGCTTTTTTATGAGATTTTTAAAAAATGACTCAACAAGATAGGTGGTTCGGAGGAGTTGTGGCTTATTTCCTTCTTTCGCGTATTGTAATGTTACCTTAGCAGCTAGGTATATATCTCGACGATCATTAATAGCAATCAAAGCTTCACGTACTACGTCTCTGAGACCATTTATTCTCAACGTATTATAAGAGCTGAGAAAATTAACACCCGGCGAGTTTCTACTCATTGCGCAATAATGTTTAAAATATTTTCATATCCTTCACTCTCGTATATCAAGACAGATTGTAATATCTATATATATACATTTTCGTATCCGCGTAGATAAATCAAAAGTCTTTTACTAAATTGCAGCAGGAGTTATTCCTCCGATGATTTTTTGATGCGGTTCAAATTTATGCGCGCCTAACCAGCTTCTGCCCATTTTTTTCGTTTTTCTCTCTTTACCTCTTTCTTCCTTATTCTTTTTCATTCTTTGCCGAGGTCAGAGGTCGTTTTTACTCATAAATACACGCGGAGAGACTCGGCTGCGTTTCTTAATCGCAATAAACAAAAGGGTTTATTGCGGGGTGTAGGAAACTGTTTGGCATTAATTTATCCCAGTGAAATCCGATTCTATGTCTGCCACTTCTACTGCGGCAATTAAAATCGTGATTTAGAAGCTTGTTGGCTTAGTTTTAATGCTCTAACACTCGAGCTGTATATCCGAGGGTCCGAGTGTCGGACTCTCCGCCTCCGGGTTTTCTGTTATGACAAGAGACACGGGGACCAAAGTTTCAAACATGCTAGAAACACTTTTTTTTATTCATATTTTTCGATTAATAATTTGAGAACATCCATGCGGAACAAGTTCCATTACTTAGAATTTCGATAGATATTGAATTGTAAAACTCTTCAATAATTTTATCGATCTCGATAATCATTGCTTTATAATATATTATACCTATACCGGTCGTGTATAGGTACAGACGATCGTTTTTAGTCGATAAAAAGTAAAACTAAAAACTAATCCCATTGTGCGAACGTCGAGTGGTAAAGGGTCATGAGGTCACGGCCTCTGCAGATGCCGGCACCGATATAAGGGGATTCCTCCATAAGTCTCGAGTGCATTTACTCGTCCTCTTAAAATTCCTGAGGCGGTACATAAGAGACGAATTACTGAGACCAGTGTTCACCGCCGGGCTTACCCTCACCTTCTCACTAAACGAAGAAGACAGAGATTTTTGGGAATCGAATTGGAATTTACTAATCAAATCCATATGAAACGTCATTCTGCTGCAGTATAAGTGGTATTCGAATTAAGCAATAATTTTACAGATATTAATTCTACGACGTCATTCAACAGAATTTATCCAGTCACGTGGCTTGAGGCTCTCGAGATTTTTACGGGTGGATGACCCCATAGATCTCTACAGATCTGCGAGTATATTCGTATAGAATTCTCACTGCAGTTTTAAAACCGGCGAAATTCGCAGATTTACCCAAATCTTTGCCAATGTCACTTTTTATCGAAAATCAAAATTAGGTCAATTTTGGATCCCGAAACTATGCTTCCTCCTGCCTCGAAATATAGCAATCAATCTTTGGGGGTCAATTCGGAAACTAATTTCATAATCATGGAAAGGAATGAAGTAAACGAAGTTTTTCTCTCTTCTTTCCCAGTTGTATCCCGGATGGCGGGGACGTCGTACGCACGATGACGGACCTGCAGCCGTCACCGCCAGGATATCGTGGCCAGGATGAACCCCCGGGTCCCGCACGTTCGCCGTCTACCTTCCCGTACGCGAGCCACGCTCATCTCGGCACCGAGGTTACCCCTTACAAAAACCCTGCGTCGTACTCTTCGGAGAGTTACACCAAGCAGTCATCTTCGCCTCGTGGGCAATCCGAATTTTATCATATCCACAAGAATGACGGAAACCGGACTGAAATCGGTACCAAAAAAGCTTCGCTTACCGGTTACAACGACGGTTACAAAAAAAATACTCCAGGGTACAAAAACGATAGCGGGTAAGTTTCCCCGATTATCCGAATTTCACCTAATCTCATTCAATTTTCACTCTCTAGTAGGCGAAAATCTGTAAAATCTGTATCTAGCGAAAAATTTTATTTTCGATTTCTCGAAGATTTTCTCTCTTTTGTGCGTTTCAAGTCAACTCACGGATATCTTGACTCTTCTTTTCTTTTTTTTTTTCTTTTTTTTTTCTGCATCATTCCTTTCCGCAGCTACAGCGAAAGCTCAGGCTTCGGTAGCTACAGCTTACCACTCAGCGAAAGAGACGAAGCTTCTCCACCACCAACGCCTCCGGTCCGAGACGCGTCGAGTCTTAAAGGAGTCTGCTACGGACCTGGTCACGAGAAGTATCCCTCCTGGCCAAGCGCACCAGAGCATCATAACACCGAGGACGAGGTCCACGCAGCATCTTCATTACACGGTGGTTCACACAGGTCGAAATCTTGGACAGACCACACTAGCTACCCTAAGGAGAAACCGGCACAGTATACAAGGCCTCATACCAAAAGGCCAAACCCAGTCTTTACCCAGCAGGTAATCATTCATATTATCTATCATATAGGTACACGTACATGTACACGTATATTTGCCGGTTTTTAACTAACGGTGTGTGTATGTGAGTCTCGTTTTTGACCACACCCAAAAAAAACCTCTTCTTGTAACCAATTTATATGATATAATATAACGCGGACCAGTCCTCGAACTAATGCTATTCTATACCTCGAATCGTATAGACTAGAAATTATTATCTCTATTCCGAGAGACGTACTACTAGTACATAATATAATATACATAACACTTCTCTAACCCACGCGCGTAGATATATATTATTGTTGTATCATGGGTGGTTCAATTTATCAAAATATATGGATACCTACATATGTTCAGTTACGTTTTAGAATTCGTCTATTCCGAAGCTCAATCCAATCTAATTAATATTTCTATGTATTTTATTTTCTTAATCGCTCATATCAAATATTAAAATAAGGTATATTAATGATCGAAAGCGAGGTGATTTATGATCCGGTTGTTAATTTTTGTTTAGATATTTATTTATTTATCTATCCATCATTCTCATTTTCATTTCATTTCATTTCATTTCGAATGGCACGAGGCCCGTGAATTAAAGACATTGATGAATGACGGTATGGTTATTGAACCTGTATATATATATGTATACATGTAGTACATATATACAATGATCGATCTTCACAATACAAGAGGTTTAAATTTTGCTTTCGAAAGGAACTAGCTGCAGCCTATCATTTGAAACCAGTTGAAATTAGCACACGGTTTTATCCGACAGACCTTCTCAAGGTAATTAATATCTAGTTACGGATTACGCCCACACATTATGTACCTACATACGTACAAACTTACATATATACGTAAATCCACGTTCACCAATTGCGAATTCAAGGTCGAGGATTAGATAAATGTCGCGAACCCCGACCATTCGATTCTATTCTATCCTATTCCAGACGATTACGCGGACCCGTTAATATTCGCGGCGTATTATACCGATTCATACACACGCATCAATGATCGCCTAGAGATCAAAATAGTTACCGATCATTTGTTCCCATTAGTCAATAACCAGCATCATCATTCTTATTATTATCATCATTATTATTCAACTCGCTTATAAATATGTAAACCAAGTACATATCGTTTGATCATCGGCATAGTACCCTACGTCATTTTTTAGTATTCGTATTATTTTACGAAGTCTGTAATTATTATTACCGATTTTATCGACAATCGTATATATTTCTTTCATCAAAGCTGAAAACCGTAATGGAAAGGTGCGAGAAAATTCCTGCTGAAACATACGAGGCTCGTAATCGTAGCACCGTTGAAACAGGGGAATCGAGACTTTGGCCACGCGTTGATCGCGAGGGTAAATCCCTCGGTGATCTTGAATACGTTGCTCCTTCGCCACCTGAACGTGAACAACAGCCTCCTCAGACCCTCAGTCACGCTGACCTCGAAGCCTATGTCAGAAGTTATCAAGATCCACAAGTTGGCCAGGTGAGTTGATGCGGAATAACATCAAGAAAAATTAAAAAAAAAAGAATGCCTCAAATCAATGCGAAATAAAAGAATATGGATTCAATCATGTGGAATACAGCATATATATGAAATTCTATCTGATCGTACCAATGTATGTGTTTATTCATGCAATTTCAGGTGGATTTGTACCAAGAAAGCACCTTGACGCAAGCTGGTCTTGAGGAATATGCGAGAGTACAACATTCGCAGCAGGCTAGTTACGCTCAATCCGAGGGATACCACAGCTACGTTTCCAGCGTTGATTCTACAACAAATACTCCGTTTTTGGACAGGTGAATAATTCGACAATATTTTTTGATGGAAAATTGGTAACTTTCGTTTTAGGAGAAAAATAGACGCGGAAATGCTAATTTCTTTCATAGACTAATGATGAAACTTTCAATTTCTTAGATCTCTGATCGAAAGAATCTACCCTCATTTTTCTCCTCGTATTTTCAGACTAAGAAGAGACAGTGAGGCGGTAGCTCAAAGGCCTCCATCATCCTGGGACGATATGAGAGAAGGGAGAGACAGCGTGGTGACAACATCAAGCGGAAGTGCATCGAGCAGTGAGACTTTGAAATGGCACGGTTCAATGTCCGATGTGAGTGTAGCGAGCGGTCTTCCAGCCCGACAAAATGTGCCTGAAAAATGGCACCATGGTTCTATGTCGGATGTCAGTATCACGGGTCTTCCTCAAAAGCAGTCAAATTCACACGACAAGTGGCAGGGGTCTCTCAGCGACGTTAGTTCGGCTGGTATATCACCGGGAAAGAGTAAAACTATCAGCAGCAGACAACACGGAGACAACAATACATGGAAGCAGGAAAAGTGGCAGAACTCAATGAACGATCGTAACAAACGGGCTGGAAGATCCAGCCTCCCTTCTGTCGGGCATGGATCGACTGGGGAAGTTTGCGCCACTCCGATAAGCTGTGATAACAACTGGCAGGAGTCTAACATCGACGAAGAACACCCTAATGATAGACAATTATCGGGGAACGAGATGTGGCCTGATTCTGTAAGGACGGAACAGTACAGTTCCCATCCTCAACCGATGCCTCAAAGTCCTACGCATCCTCATAGCATCGGTATCCCTGCCTCTCCGCAAACTCCTGATAATTGGAACCCTCATCATGGTTCTATGTCCGATCTTAGCACCACCGGCACCGCTCAGGGCAGCAAACAACTCATAGCTCATAGCGCGAGGGTGCAAACTCCTCAGAGACATCATTCCGAGAGCGTTTTATACCTAGACAGAGAACGTAATCAGCGGAAGTTATATCCTGGTGGAAATTCCCCGGGTCAAGAGGCTGGGCAGTCGTCGAGGTGAGTTTTGATTCTTTTGGGACAAACGGTTCCAAAAAATGCTTCTCTTCTTTTATCCCCTTCAATTCTTATCTTTATTTCACAGAATGCCAGCGACGTCCCCTCAGCAGCCCCAACTTTCTGTAGCAGAGCGTATAAGCGAGTTGGAAAAACAGCAGCAGCAGCAACAGATGCGATACACGTATCTAGACCCAGACAAACGCCACAGAGTCTCAGACCCGACTCTCAAAGCAATTCAAAAAAAGGCTTTGCTATCTTTCTACGAAAGACACCATCACCAAGCTTCGTGGAGATCGGAACCTCAGCTTGCCCAAGGAGCGGGAACCCCGGCTCCTCAAAGTCCACCACCTCAACCACCGCCTAGACCAAGACCCCCGTCTTCTAGACGCGCTAGTTCTGCGTCCGATTACGCGAGCGGAGGAACCTGGAGGGATAAATCAAGCCGTAATTCTAACGTCGCGGATCTTCCGAGCCCAAAACATCAGCACAGTAACAGCTGCGGAAGTTTATCGACGGATTTACTAGGCCCGGTTATCGTTGGGCCCGCGATATCCATCGACGATTGGGTCCCTGAAAGACCGCCTAAGAAACCACACCTGAGAAATGTTTACAACGACAGAGTTCCTAGTCCAGATTTACCTCCGCCTTCGCCTCCCACTGTTACTGAACACGAAGTACTCAATTGCGATGATCCTCTGCCTCCGCCTCCAAGCGATCTTCAAAGCGAGGGAATATACAGTCAGGAAAATAAAGAGAATTCCCATTCCTTATCGCAAGATGATAAGCGGAGAGAACACGCAATTGAAAGACACAAGTCTCAACAGCCTGAGAGACAGTCTACGAGGCGATCGGTAAAACATAATCATAATCACAGCCAGAAGCGGGAACATGATAAATTGGCGAAGCAGAATTCCCCCGACTTTCCTAATCCTAGCAAAAACCACTTCGTAAGAGCCTCGACGAGTATGCAGAAGCATGTAGAGTCTGGAATGGTCGTTGAGAATGGGGTTTCGGCAGGTTTTGCAACACATCGTATGGTCGCCACTGGAAGATCGAGTCTCAGGTATCCGGCGACTCAGAAACTCATGGTAAACGGAAGAGTGGCTCCTGCGGCGCGGAGGATATCAGAGGAGAGACTCTTGTTCCCTGCTAGACCCCCTGCGCAATTGCCTGACCTCATTTCCCAGAGGTACAGCGACTCGGGGAACCAGAGGCCGGCACCACAGGTTCCTGTAGAGCCGAGAATAATTCGTCAAGAATCAATGAGGGTCGAAAGTACAAGAATCGACGCTTCTGGGTTGCTGCGCAACGATAGTCAGAGGCTTGAGTCTTCCTCGGGGCAAAGACCACAGCCTCAAGTGCCAAAAAATGAGGGTAAAAGCCCGGCCCAGCCTCCTAGACCGAACTATTTACCTTTGGGACAAGAGGCAGGCGGGAAGAACTCTAAGTACCCGGAGAATAGTCATAACTTTACTCTGAGCAGTCCGATTAAGACGAGCTATGAAGCTAGCTCGAAACTATTCGCTGAGGGAAGTCCTCAGAAGTATCATGAACCGCCTAAGTACGTCCCCAACTCTCAGAGACTTGTGGAAAACGGACAGAGGAATTACTACGCTCTTCCACCCAAGTATATCGACGCACCTAACATGCAGAAACCTCAACCGCAGGCTCCGGTTGATAGATACGCTACAGGATCGCCCAGCTCTCCACCCCCTCCTTTAGCTCCAAGACAGAATACTCCGGGGCGGAAGTCTCTACCTCCTCCACCAAGGCCTGCTCCTCCGAATGCTCAGCAAGGGTGAGTGATTGATTTTTTTTTAAAACATTTTTGTGATCTTTGATCGTTCAATTTTGACGCTGTATGATTGTTTTGGAAACTGGATAGAGAAATGTGATCAGTTTTCAATGTTTTGTGAATGGAGAAGCGATATATACTTTGATGAATGGTATTTTGAGTTGCAAGTCAATATGTTTCGCGATTTTAGTCGCATAACATATTTTTTTCATCTTTACGAATCGATCGATCTACCCGCAAATTTTGCGTACGTAAGTAAAGCAGGGAGTAGATAGATCGTGAAAATTATTTCGCTTTACATAGTTTGATTAGAAACAGAAGGGAATAGTAGATCACCAGTGATCGATAGATCATTTTGATAATTTTACCGAACTCCACTGCAAGCCTAGGATTTTCGGCAAATGAAAATGCGGATTTAATTGTAAAGACTCAACATATTTCGGATAAAAAAATTTGAAAAAAATTCTATTATGGATTTGGCTTTTGAAAGCCGCGAAAGAATATTTTATAGCGAAAGCTGATATTCTCGGCGACAAAATTTGACATCGAAATCTTTAGCTAAATCAATTTTCGAACGAGACTAAAATCTGTGGTATTCTAATACTCGAATTGTAGAGGTAGAATAGATCTGATATGTGATTCGAGCTACCTAACATTTTTAAATACATACTTTACAACCGGACGTACGGGTTTTTAGATACGATCTACGTTAATAATAATCAGAGAGCCGTAAAACACGATCATAAAAATAGTTCAGGTAGGATAAATTTTGTGGGAAAATTGTTTGCGCGAAAATTTCATAGAGAAAAAGATACAGGTGTGACTTTTTTATTATTATTTTTTCTTTCTTCCTTTTTTACACGTCTCATCTCACGTCTGTATTTCTAATGGCAAAGCTGACCAGTTAGATGAAAATAAATTAGCATATATTTATAAAAATTTGAGAAATAAGTATATTCGACAGATTTCTCTTATCTCTATTGATACGCGTCCTTCGATCGGGTTTGAAATCGACAGTTTCATTAGAATGGAAATCACAATCGTTACGATAAAGTGACAAAAAACAAAGTAAAATAAAAAATTGATCATTATGTATTTTTGAGGACTTAGAAAGGAGCTGAAATCATTTTAGCGAACGGATCACTGCATCTGACCCCGTCGATTTTATTTTATTTATGCGATTAGCGAAATCGCCGAGTTTTACATTGATTCTATATCTAATTTTCTTTCGGCGTTTTGTACAGAAATCAATTCACTCTTCGCGCTGACCGTCTCATTGTTAGTTGCTGGAATCTACTATCGTCCCTGTAACCTTTTCAGAGACCCTAATCCCTGACCCTAAAATGTCGCGTGAATAATTTCACCGCTAAATAAATCGCGTGCAGCTGACCCTCGCGGATCTCGAAACTTTTTCTTTGTATTCTTACTTAGCGGGTCTCTTGGATTCTCCTACATCATGTTTCTCTTTCGACAACAAACGACCGGAAACGAATTGACCAACCGTATCGCGTTCTCTTACCACATATATATACGTGATAAAACTCCGACTTTGGGTCATCGTGATCCGTGAAATTTCACGCTTAATAATTAAGAATGAAGAAAGCAAAAAATAAAAATAAAAAAATCCCCGTGAACTTGCCGTTTCTCCGGTTCATTATTCAAAAATTTGTCCAATGTTTTTCCTCAAGCCTGAAAAGATCGAACTATACTTTTCACTTAGTCTCGCCTTCTCGCATATTTATCAGAATTTCAAAATTCTCCGAGTTTTTACCGATCGATTGACATTGGCTAACGGTTTTTAATCTTGATTTATTTCTCATTCATCGGTCGATATGCAGCGCGGATTATTATAGGTACCTAATTCATCATTACGTCGTATAAATTAAATTACTACGTAATTAAAATGACTGGGAAACATGTTTTTCTACCATATATATAAATATATGGTAGATAGTTCGATGCGGTTACGGTCTAATTTCTGCATTAATAACTTTCCCCAAACCAGATTTTATCCACCATCATATCTACCTGTATCTATCAGGTCAATCGCGAGTACAGTTTATGCGATACTATTCAATGTACTACGTTTTAACGCTATACGATTCTGATACATACATATACGTTTCATACATACGAGAACAATACCTACCACAATTTTTATTCAAAGTTCTTGACCTTCCTTGACCGTCTCTAAGGTCGCATAACGAACTCGAAATATCAAAAATTTATTCTACTAGACTAGGCCGAAGGAAAAAGTAGAAAGTGTGTCGTCTTCTCGAGTAAAAGTATTTTTCCTAGGGCTAGGGCATTCCGTCGTCTTCACATAAATCAATTAATTATCCACGATGATTTGTTATTAATTATCATATATGACCCTAATACCTTTAGTCAGTCATATTTTTTCATACGACAAATATTATCGGCCCATATAACGTTTATTTGCACACCTTTTGGAAAATACCTGTTGAAATTCGCATATTATTCCTATTCGCCGATTGTGATATTTAATTTGTTTTTGCAACGTGGATGAATTCCGAAGGAGCCACATAAGTGGCAGAGTATAACAATCGGTAACGAATGATGTTATTTCGGACTCGATTGTTAGCGCGAGTTTATATAGTTGATAAGAAAATGTTACTGAACGAATTTTATTTCGGAAATTTTAACTGAGAATTCCTTAAGATTAATCAAAGGGCGAAAATAGTGAAAGAGCGAAAGTGATATAAAGATCGTAAAATGAAATTCACGATTTCGTTAACGACGTAGTAAAATTCATCAGGACATTAGAGTCAAGACATTTTAAAGCCGAATCTATTTTATTCAAACTTTCTACGCCAACGTAGAATTCCGATAAAAATTTAAGAAATCTTAAACTACTATCGACGATCTTGACGCAGGAGAGTCAAATTTATTAGATTTATCAGATAAAACGGCGCAACTTGTACTTCCATGTAAAGAAAAAAAAAAAAAAATCGGTTTCTAGATTTAAATAAATTCCGAAATTTTATAATTCTCTCTTTTTTTTTCGTTTTCTTTGTCTTTTTCTTATTCTTCTTCTTCTTATTATCATTCGTATTAAGTGGCGATCTTTCCTCTCCTCCAAACCGTAACGGGCCAACGAGGGCGTCCTCGACTTCCGGTCTTCACCGATCTCTCCGGCTACCGTTGGGCCGTGGTACCTATACCTACCTACCTACCTACTCGCGAATAGAAACGCAAATTTTGTCACGCTAACGTGCAGCGGAGATTAGTTCACCTCGGTTATACGTATATCCAACCTGGAGGACGGGTATGTCTAGAATCGCCAGAGACCGGATGAACATTGAACAGACAGGCCATAGAACAATGGAGCGTTTTACTCGATGTCTGCTATACATGCATATCTATATATATATGTAACCAGGAAGAGTCGGCGGAACGTTTCTCCTACTGCCTATGAATTACGGGTTCATCATCGAATCATCAGGGGTGCGAAAAACTGTTTTAATCGTCGGGTCCATATCCATCGATTCACTTCACTAACTCCAGAAAAAGGAAAAAAAAATAAAAATTAACTAATCTCATCCAGTTTCGTTTCCTTGCCGCGCAAGGTTTTGCAAAATTTCACGATACGGAGTTGTACGTCGCTACCATAGTCGTTGGTAATAATTTCGATTGGCTTTTTCCGGTCTACTTGAAATGGTGCAGCTGCAGCAATATATAAGCAGGAACGGTTTATACCGCAGCCTAATTTCAACTCATTGTCTGGAGTTTTGCAGTTCTACAGTTCTGCAACGTTACATATCTATATAGGTATATAATGTGTCTATCTGCAGTCGTATTTGATCAGGCGTGAAAATTTTTGATCAACTGCAGACATGGGGGGATAATCTTATCTGCAATCGTATATATCAGCGAAGATTAATTGGTTTTATTTTTTCTAACACGTCATTTCTTCATTCAAAGCGGCTGCTTATTTTTAATTAAAATGACGTATGTATCTATTCTACCTGCGTCAATCGAGAGACGATAATACCTATAACGAAAATATTTTTCCTGATCGATTTCAATCGCGTAACAAAAATATCGCCATTTGGGTGAAAATCTTCCGTCGTATATTCTTTTCAGACGTACAGGTAGGTATGTACCTCGTTTTGAAACCTAACAGACTACAGACCTTGGAAGGACGTTCCAATGACCGGTAAATCGTCACCAAAATACTAAAGTACATATAGTTGGCTATTTAAAGCACGGGTTGTTCTTCGAGCTGTTCATCAGTCTAAATCGCCTATTTACTCACTGGTCCATGAATATTCGGCCCATAAAGCAGCCCAGAGTCCCACGACGCGACGTTTCCGTTTTACTAAAAACTCGACTATTTATTGGAATTTCATTGCTACTGGGGTATAAGCACGCCTTTTGTTTCCGAATTGGCGTTCGTTTGGATTACGGAATTCGTAAAATTAATAGATTCGTAATATGACGATTTTGCATCCGATAGAATTATTGTACCAGCCTTTTTCTCTCACTGTATTTCCTAGTCTTTTATACCTGCCAGGATGCAGCAGGATGTTCACTCGATCTCACAAGGCGATAAATATTTTCACCTTTCTTTGTTTTCTCCTCGCTCTGATTGGGTGTATATACCTGTGCGATGGATCAACGATTTGCGGAAGCTGAGGGTGGCTCGAATTTTTCAATCATTATATCTTCTGGTTTAAAAATATATTTCCAATGATTTTATCGCCAAGGAGAAAAATGAAACTTCTAATTGAATGAGTGACACGGCTGTAATATGAGCTTGAATTTATTCCGCGTTTGTGTTATACCTATTGAAGATAATTTCATGAATTACGAGAAATTCAATACCGTGATTATAATTATCTTAGTGCGAACTTATATGCACTGAGTATTTCTGTATAATAGCAAATTGCATATAAATATGCACAGCGCCAATTATTCATCCGCAGAAGGCGATTTGCTCACGCATCATCTCATCGTCGCGCATACTAGTAAGTAACTTATACCGATCGCTGTATATTATAGTTTTTCATTTTTTATCTAACGGTCATTAGGTTCGCCGTTAACGGCCGTTAATCCCAGTGATGAACTCTATTACTATCCTATTTTCATCAAAACTTGATTCTCCGAATGACCGCGTTCGCAGATTTTATTCAAGATTTTTCAAAGTCGCAGAGTAAACGCGTTTACGGTCTATATACTAAACACATGTACGTATGATCCCTATCGAATATAGTTGAATTTCACCCGATTCCATGACATCAGATTCCGAACGGAGATCGCTTAGGGACTTTTATCCGCGACTCTCGACGATCTTGGATCTCATCAAGCAGGCCAAAAGTAAAGAAACAGAAAAAGAATCAAATAAAGAAACGAAAAAGGAAATTATCTAAATGACTTTGCGTCGCGAAGTCGTTAACCCTGCAGCGCTGAACGGAAGCTTGAGATTTTATACTACCTGGTTTTGTCGTCAGGGTCTGACGACTGGACGTAATTTGCTTAGAAAAAATAAACCCGTTAAAAATTCATGGGATTAAAAAATAATTTTTCACAAATCGAAAATTAAAAAATTATACCGATATGCATATAGCAGGTACAGATGCATAAGTTTGTCTCACCAATATTATAGGTACCTGTTATATTATGCATTTCGTAACAGCGATGGCCAGTAGTTCGACAGATGGTCTGGTATTACTGCATATATATTTATGTAGAAGAGTTCAGGGCACCTGCCGTAGTTTCAGACATTCGGATAAAGTTCTACTTCACTTTTATATACGTATATATAGAATTGACTTTCAATACTATAGGTATAAATATTTTCACAATTTTCGTGCGAATTTTCAACAGGTGAGAAATAAACTGATGTTCATAAGAGTTTTCTTTTTTCGCCCGAATATAAAAATTCGCGATTTATTTTCCACGAACTATATATGCAGACGAGTTTCTGCATGTCATTTAAAATATTTTATATTTTGTAAGAATTTTAACCTTCCCGTTTCGCAACCGGCCTTGAATGTCATGTACTTTTTGGCTCAGAATTACAGCAAAGAAATATAGCTGGTGCTGCAGGTATGACGTTTTTATATTCGGTTATATGGCCGCCAAGATGCTAACACAGCTGTCTTATACCCCGTCTACTTATCTCATTACTTTTTTCCTTTTTTTTTTTTTCTTACATTACGAATCGGTCAAATCATCATACAAGACACGATTTTCATAATGTACGACCTTCGCTTTACCTGCTTAATTTTATATGATAAAATAGATTTTATATACCGCACCTGTATTTTAATCTTGCGGTTTCTTTGACGACACATCTTCATCTCTAATCTCATATATATCTGCGTTTATTATTCGGTCACGTTCGCGATACGGACCATTTCGTTTTTTATTTTATTTGTTTCATTCCCTCATTTTTTACTTTTTTCAAACAACGTGACTTGGCTTTAGATACCAATCTGAATGACGATTATACGATGGGGTGAGTGTGGAGGCGTGTATCCACGTAGTGGTGAAAAATCATTCCACTGCAGAACCTAAATGAGATCATTTTCCATCCTGGAAATATCGAGAGCAAATTTTCCGCCATGAATCGATTTTCTGCAGATCAAGAAATTCGTACATAATATACAGTCTTGTCACTTGTCTTTGTAATTCCATGTTGAATAGGTGTAAGTGACAGCGGATCGAGTACAATGGTCATTTAGTTTTGAAAATTTTCTCGAGGTAGTATTAGACCATCAGAAGTGGACACCGGACACGTAATCACGAAGCGTCGCGTCGCGTCGCGTTGCGTCGCGTCGCGTCGTTTCAAACGGGATTTCGTTTCGCGGTCTTGCAGAAAATTGTATGAGATTACACGTTGTCGTTTCTATAACCATGAGCCATACCGGAATAACGATTACCAACAATCACGCAAACTCTTACGTTCATTTTCTCATAATACAAGTATAACCACGTGTATATACATGCATACGATTATCCTAGACCTACTAAGAATACAGTTTGTCAAAGTTTGACGTTGCGTGTAGTCTTTTACCTTCACAATCAACTATTCCGACAAACCCACCCTATTCCATCCTATCCTATCCTATCCTATCCTATATCCTATCCCATCCTAGTGGCAAACAAGTCGTATCCGAACCCTGACGTATCTCTTCTTTCGATAATCAGGAAAACTCCCAAGCCCGAGATTTCGGGTATATACCTGATTTTTTTTTACCTGCGGCAGGTATATCGTTGAAAAACCATACCTAAGGGTGTCCAAGGCACGCGTACCACGTCAGCTTTATACTTGACGAGGATTGCCTTTGACACAGAACTGTACTTGGCCATTGTAAAGCGCGTGGTATTCATAAAGAATCACGCTTTATACTTCGCGCGGTTTTTTTTTTCGTTTTTTTTTCGTTTTTTTTTTTTGTCCCTCTTCCTAAAGCCTCATCATTCCTAAGGGCCGCCAGGCTCTATTGTAAGACATATCTAGCAGCTGTTCAGATGAGAGAGAGATAGATTGTACTTAGTTATGCGTGGGTAATCTTACCCTTAATAATACTTCAAGATTATCATAAGAGAAAAAAGAAAAGAAATAAAAAGAAGAGACATAATAAAATACGAACTTTGCTCAACGCTCCATGCATCTGTGGGTGTTACTAATAAACGGTTTACACAAGTATAGGTACTACAGGGATTAGCGCGTGACGATCGTTATTGAAGAACGCGAAAAATCGGCACGTGCTTTTTCAACGAAAAACAAATATCGTTCGATGCGGAATTGATTTTTTGAGAGACTCGTAGGTACCTATACCTGTTTCAAATATAGGTATACGTGTATATTTTCAAATGGCTTACGACGTAGTATACGCGAAAGTTTCTTTACAGTATAATGACACGTCAGTGGCTAAGAATAAAGAAGTTTTATTCAAATCTTATATTCGAGATCGACTGTGTTATACGTCGAGTCAGTACTTTCTGGATGTAATATAGACACATTCTTCATACATGCAGAGTTCGGAAATGAAGATGAAATACGGAGAAAAAGAAGATGGAATAGGTACAGATATTATAACGATTGAAGTTTGGAGTAACGGAATTTGACCAGTTCTTATTAAGTCTTGTTAGATAATTTACCAATCCTATTACGTAAATGGTCTTACGAAATATATAAGTACGATACTGTAAATACAGAGAAGCCAGTGTACCACTAACTCGATTATCGTTGTAAATTTTCTCGTCTGTTTCATTATTTTGCAGGTTTTTATTTTTATTTTTTATTTCGTTTATTTCGTTTATTTCGTTTATTTCCACCGCTACCACAGCGCAGCTTTTATAGGCCTAACGTAATCCCAACATTTCTGCATCGTTTAATCAACCGCTAATAAAATTCGATTTTATACAAGTCTTTTGTAATAAATAGAAAAAGTAAAAAAATTAAACCGCGTATCGTGTGCGCCCGCGGCCTAGGATTGTCATTGGGCAAGTTTTAGGCCGACCGGAATAGCAAATCGAGTTTCGGAACTACTATACTACAACCTATACGAACTCCTAAATTCTATAATAAACTAGTTACGTCATCGCGTAATTTTCGACAGTCGTATTTTCGCCAGGTTGATAAGCGCCTCGTGTTCCCCGCTTATTCATCGGTTAAGTTTTTTTTTTTTTTTTTTCTCATTTTATTTTTTATTATTATCTTCGGCTATCCATATCTATCGAACTCGTCGCGATCGATTGATTAAAAAATAAAAAAAATGACTCATTTTATTCTAGACTCGCGAAGCAAAACGGCTACGCTACTGTTCAGTAGACTGCAGCAGCTATTAACAATTCATTACCAGGTGAAACAGTGATTCAATTAAAATTCGCCATTTATATCTGCTATGAAACGCGCTGCTGATCCTAAAAGTTGTAAATGGTCGGACACGAGTACCGATTAATAAATCCGAGGACGCGATCATGCGCCAGCGAAATGGATCTCATTAATTGCTGCACCAGGTACGATCGCAGGATCAAATTACGTCCTGAACTTTTTATATTCTATTTACTTTTCTTCTTCCTTACTTCTTCATTTCTTACGCGGCGATTTATTTCGGCTTATGGCCTTCGCGTTTTTCGCAACACTTTGCAGTGATCCGATGCTAAACCACGTGCGAAAATAAACTTGTTTTATTAATAAAACACCGCTTCTCTATATACCAGAATCGTCACTATATTCGCAGCTGGTGGCAAAATGATTTACCGCGTCTGCGATATTTCCCACGATGTAAAACCGAAAAATCACCTCGACCACTTTTACGCTATTTTACACTTACTTAATTAGGTGTGCGGATAAGTGCATCTATAACACTACCTTACCTCGGAGATAAATAATCTGCGAATGTCGTTGACCCCGCGATTTATAGCAGAGAGAATAATCCTATACGCATGCGATTCGCGCTCTAATACCGCATCTGGTTCAATAAATTATACAGATTTTTTTCAAGCCGAATTATAATATCCAACCAAGAGAATCCCCGCAAGAAATTTATCACCCAGGAAAGACATTAAAATATCAGTTAACACTCGCAATTATTATCTGGAGCATGTAGCCGGTACGATTTATTAATTGCTATTAGTTAGGTGAAGAGCGAGAGAGAATGATGTGTGATTAGAATGTTTAGAAGAAAAAAATCTATACCATTTTTCTGCCTCTCAGACCACCTTGATTACCTCTTCAGTTAAATTCTGATTTACCTGGAAAACTTATAAAATAAAATTAACTCGTGACAAATCAGAGTCGTCTGTAATCAATCGAACCTAGGTAATAAGTGATAATCATCCGTCTCCTTGTCGCCGATTTTTTGAATTTTATTCATTTTTTCTAACGATGTAATGAAAAGCGCAAAAATTTCACCGCCAAGTCGACGACTCCCTTACCTAGGACAATTGCCCGAGGCTGAACTGGTTCTCTGCATCGTCAGACAAGCGATCAGCCGTTGCCTGGGCCGGGGCCTGTTATTATCCAAGAATTTGAAAAAAGAAATACGAAAAACTGTGAAGAGCTATAGCTGATCGAGCTACTGTGCGTAGAGTTTTAAAAACAGCTTCTGTTTAGCCTCGAGTCATTTAGATCTGAAATTTTAATACCCGCAGTTTTAATTATACCTATACCTATATAGATACAGATCTCTGCAGACGATCGTAGACACGAGACACTCGCGACTTCCGTATCGATGTATAGGTACCTTATGCAGTAGTATTATAGCGGAGCATCGTATTGTCAGAGATCGCCTTCGCGATCTCAGCGATATATTATTATTCATCTTAAAGCCGCGGGATTGTTATACGGGCGCGAATATCTGACAACGAGAAAGCATTTCTGTCCCTGGGGGCATTATATTTAAGATTGTAAGATCTCTTTTTCTGGTTAGTCAGTCTTTTCACTCTCGAAAAGAAAGGTTTTCAGCTAGCCGATAATCTATCGGAGTTATACGTCTATACATCGCGTCGGTGTCGCTGTGATAAAATAACCGATTCTTTGATTATCACCGACGAATCTGAACATATATCGTGAAGAATGAAATAAGATAAAAATCGAAGGTGCATAAGGCGACTGCACTTGTATAAAATCGATATTTTTTCGAAAATTGACAGCATTGACCTCCCACAACTGACCAATACCCTCGGAGATGGTCAGTCTCGGTATTATTCGTGAAACTTCGTCCACCTCCGCACTCTGGGCATCTGCGGGCTTTATGCAAGGATGGTAGTACATATACATACCCAGCTCTATATACACGTATATACGTACTCTGGCTTGAGGGGCCTCGTTGAACCTCAGGCGACTTACCGCTCACCATTCCGTTGACAGCAGTCGTACGGTTAACGCCGCAGTCCCGCGTCTCGATCTTAAAAGATCGAGATTCTGACGTACCGATATTGGATTTCAGATAAAACATTATCGAGTCGATGTTTACGCGGAAAAAGTGCAGACCCCATGTCTTCGTAGCAGATTTTGGATTACCGTGACGTGTGACTCCAAAAAAAAAAAAAAAAAAAAAATCGAAAAAAATCGAAAAAAAAAAGGGAAGATTCTTGCAATTTTTTTTCGAGTTGTACGAGCAACAGACAATGTGGAAATTTCGTAATTTCACAAGTGATGAGTGATCTTGATCAGTGTGTTGGGTGGTTAACGGTGATAAATACGTTGGAAATGACTTGATCAACGATTACCGATGGATTATATTTATATATATAAATCCGTCATTTAACTGCAGATGCTCAATTTTAGTGTATACAATCTGGTCTCCAGCTTAAACACCATGGTTTTTGGGAGTAACAAATTTCGTATCAGAAGGTACGTTATGGTTCGATGTCCGAAAATCTGTCCCAAAAAAAAAAAAAAAAAAAAAAAAGAAAAAAAAAATTATTGCAAAAGTTATACAGTTGAACTTCTTTTATTTTTTCTTTTTTTTGTTCCGATTCATTAACTTCTACAAGAAATAGAACGCTTCGTAATAATTACTGTACGAATATAGGTACAGTTCGATTGCAGTTTACAGCCTCGAAATCTATTATACCGATTTCACTTGATTGGCAGACTCCAAACTTACATATATATCATATATACTGTACATATAGATATACTACATATATACTGTTCTCAAGAGCGATTGCGAAACTGCCACAAGATTAACCGGATTTATTACTTCCACTTACGATTAATACCGAACACATTACTCTCCGGAGGTTCTTACGTCACGATCTCCTTTTTTCTTTCAATTTTTTTCTTTTCTCCAAATAATCAATCCAAGATGATATTATATCCTGTTACACTATTATCCGATATGTGTAGGTATAGTCTCGTTATATCGACTCGTGAGTAACGAATGAGAAAATTTACGTTACTACTCGATTATTGTACGAACCGGAGTACATATATCAATATACATATGTATAAAAGCCTGGGAATCTCTGAAGTGGAGTATGTATGTACCAGCAGCAAGTTTGCTAATGCACAAGTAAGAAGAACGAAAAAAATATCTACCCAGTTTCTCGTATCCAAAGCAGGGCAGTTTATCCGCTCTCTTTCTCTCTCTCTCTCTCTCATCTCGGTTAACTCTATAAGCTGCAAGGACGATTTATTTATCGTATTCGAATTGGTATCCGTTTACCTCGTAATTCCAGAACCTTTACTAACATGGATAGTGGATTCTCATCTCTCGCTCGCTGTGTTCAGTAATGCGAATCTTAAACGCCTGCTGTTCGTGAGCCAAAGCTATGCCTTTACTACTTCGACAATAAATCGATCCAATTTTCGTCCTTTCAGCTATTCTAAATCTGAGCTTTATGTACGTTACTTCACTTATGAAGAAGAAAAAGAAAAAAAGAAAAAAACCATCATTCTCGTTCAGCCGCAGGCAATCAAAAGGCAGATTATGACAAATACTTTTATTGTTAGCCGTTTTACGAACCTGACTAGACCTCGGATCTTAACTTGAAAGTTACGCCCGCGTTCCTCTCACCGTTTCAAACAGAAACGGCATTCACGTGCTCACGCATACAGGTATATGTATGCGTATTACATCTTATATGCTGCAGGGTCACGATAAGCATATGGCAAAGGAGAAGAAAAAAATTCAGCTTTTTATACAGCATAGAATTAAAATCCAGATTCTTTAGCCGTTCAATAATTGGGACTAATTATATAGTGACGTGGCATTAAAAATGAAAAAAAAAAAAAAAAAATTAACGAACTTTAACTGCGAATTTTATGTTTTAATTATTTCAAAATTATACGTCACGTGACAGCGGTTCGTTTTTACATTTTCATTCAGGTTGAAAATGGAGATTTTAATATTACTTGTATGACGTATACCCGGTAGGTACTAGTGAGATTCGAAGTTTGAAAAAAAAAAAAAAAAAAAAAACCCACCGAAGAAAGTCGAAGCCGGAATATATCGGCTATTAGAATTTCTCGCTGGCACATTATATCGTCACATGATCAATGGCAGAGTTATATATGGTATGTTATGGTCAAAAGCTGTTTCGTTTTCACTCGAAGATTTCTTGGACTTTTAATTCAACGACATTTGGTCAATTAACAATTTGACTAGTATATAGCCAAGCCGGTTAAAACGAAATTAAATATGATGTACGGAATCGAGGAATAAAAAATCCTACGATCTCGGTGGGGTAATTAAAATCAAGGCAACAGCTGCGCCACGTGACGTTTATGAAAACTCCATAATGTCGATAATTACCTCGAAGAAAATTATGAACGAGTTAACAATAAGCATTATTATATGCTGCATATGCTGCATATATCAATTTTTTTCTTCTTCTATACCCATACCTATGTAGTACGTTTAAAATAAGCTAAATGAACAATAGGTTTAAGGAATTATTATACCTATGCGAGGATGGTAATCAAGGATTGGCGGTTTTATACGCTAGTATTGTAAGCTAGAGTTGGGTACCTACGTAGGTAAGTTACCCGTACGTTGAGAAAATTAAACGGAAGTTCATGAATAAACCTTGTAATATCATTCCTTCTATGAAATAGCTTCACTTTAATACAATGGCCCTTTGCTCTCGGCCGCGTTTTACACATTCAAAGATTGAGAAGACGTGGCTTGGAGGAGCATTACAGTAGTTCTCGAGCTTGTCATTAAACCTAGGAATGCCGTTGAATATCATACTGCAGACCTATTCCAGCTGGTTTATAATTGCGGAGGTAAATTGAGACTCAAAACTGTGCTGGCAAAGAAATTAGCAATTTTAATTATCCACATTTTTTTTTTCTTTTTTTCAATTTTTTTTTTTTTCAAATTCTCTTGAATCTACAACGGACGTTATCTTGGCTAAAAACCCACGAACTTTGAACAGAATACATAATCAAATATTCCGTCATATTGGCCGTGATTAGTTATATCTAATCATAAATATTTGATCGTTGTTGCTGTTTGCGGAAACTTCGATCAATAAATTGTACGATGATAAAAAAAAACGTAGGTTTATAATTGGATCCCGCACACGTTGTTAAAAACAACACTCTTGTATTTCATAAGACCTGTTTTTTCATTAAATATTTTCTAACGTCATTTCAAATAATGATCAATGATTGATAATAATTTACACGGCGAATAACTGCGCTGTCAGATCCGCGAAGTGGAGAATTTTTCAGAAATTCTTCAAACATACCATTTAGAAGACGAATATTATTGGATTGAAACTCGTCGGGCGATAATCAATGATAAGAAATATTAGATCGTATGAATGGTAACTTATCCATGCTGCAGCGATCCTTGATCCGAATATTCGTACATACGAGAGCACGAAAAATAATAAACTGTACTAATTACCACTCTGCCATTCCTTCAGGCATTTAATTACATCATATTTAATCCCTAATGTTTATTATCCCTCTCTACATTTCTAGCCAGACTAATTACAATCTCGCGTGTAACTTCGCGCTGTAATTAATAATTATACTTTTTTTTTTCCTAATTTCTTTTGTGTGATTTTCTTTTTCCTCTTCTTCTTCTTCTTCTTTTAGTCGCATGTGCTGCGTGGGCGTCGAGATACTTTTTTAACCAGAATTTATAAGGAATTAATAATGAGTTGATTTGCTGCCGATTCATATGGGGATCAATACATAGCTCATTGATTGAACATGTACCACCATATACTATATGTTATATATGTATATGCGCATGTAACTTGACGTAATCGATTGCATAATACATCTGCAACAGACGTTCAGAGTACCACTTATATATTGGCACAGTCTTCGGCGACGCGAAAGATTCGCGCTTCCTCGCAAACTATATACAAGTATAATACCTGACGACGCCTCGTTCTGCGAGCTCCGTTCCCATTCTTATTTCAAGGACTATCGTTTCATACCGTTCTCGTCCTTAGATGGAATACTTGACTCTGATCGACCTGTAGCCATGGATCATTGCAGCTAATACAAGATACGATAATTACGATTGCTCGATTAAAAAGGGGGGATTGCGTCTAGTTAATCGTATCCTAATATCGTTATGGGTAAATCGAGTGTATAAAATAATTCTAATATGTCTTAATAACGAATTCATAACTTTTCGTTTTCATTTTTTTTTTTTTTTTTTTTTATTTCGATAAGCTTTATCTCCTTTGATTATAAGGGAAGTATTAACGCCGTCGTTGCGTCACACTGTCATGTACCCATCAAGGACTACTGTCTACGATACGCGAATAACATGTTCGTAAAATTCCACGAACATCGAACGACGAGTAGGAGGAGCGATAGACTTATACATTAAAAGAACTCGTTTATACCTCACGCATTGTCTACTCATAACACTTATTTAACACGAGACAATGCCTCGTGCCCGATATTCAAATAATACGAGTAGGTACAGCTAAAGTTACGCAACGCATACAGTATGAATATAGGTATACCCATGTGTATGCAGAAAAGACGCGACGTCTATCCACCTCGATCGATCTGTCGTCTTGTCACAATTATATTTCGAGTGGGTATAGACCGATTTTTTTTTTCTTTTTCTCTTATTCTCTCCTACTGATTAATCATCGGATTTTATTTCCGAAGGACTCGTCTTCGAAACGAACGAGAAACGAATACCTTAATACAGTGATTTGTTTAAAATCTAGTCCAGTCTATATCCGATTATCGTCCGCGTCTATATAAGTATATAGATATAGAATTTGTTTAGTGCCTCTATATTCAGCTCTATGTATAATATACACGCGTGTGTATTCACAGTAGTTTATAAGTTTGAGGTCAGTTCGGTGAGTCAGAGACACACGTACATATATATATATATATATAGGTATACACGTCACTATTGATGATCAATAACATGTTTGACCAACTTACGTTACTTAAGTACGCCTAATTCCAAAATATTATCTGGAATAAACTAATTGTCAAGTGTTGTATACGTGCTAAGCGCGAAATATTGCGATTTTCAATATTTCTTCTCGGTTACGTAGATTTTTTAGCGCGATTACTCAACCGGGTCGACCGGTTGACGACTGTTCTATTATCTTTGTTAATTAATATTCAAGACGAAATATCATCCCGTACGTATATACATATGTGTATGCATGTATTCGTACATCAGACTGTTTTTCAAGTTAAAGAGAAAAGAATGAGGAAAAAGGATTCATTTTTTTTAAATTCGCAAAAATTATCGAATTAAGGACTACCTGCCCTAATGTTCACACCAAAATTGTACTCGACTTATCATTAGTTTATCAATAACAAACGACAATATACACACATGCGAGATAAATGATGAACGATCACTTTCAACGGTTGAATTATAGTCGGGATCAAATTGCACCTTGCCCCATGCAACTACAGTTTATTTACTGATTGCCGCTTTGTGGCATTTGATTGGCCCATTTGTCTGGGCCTTAGTGACAATCATTCGTGAAATAGTACGCAAGTGGTTATTCGAGCGTTGAATTAATTTATTACCAGTCAAATTCGCGCTATATTATTTATAGAATTTTTCGTTCAACATCATATCGGCATAATTTTTTCGTTAAATTTCCGATCGTTTGTCCTATATATGAACAGCTAGAAAAAAAATGTTCTTTCTTTTTTTTTTCACTTTGTCTGAATTTTTGTCAAAAACTAAAACTTGCATAACTATAACCGGCCTCGGGTTTAACTTAGCGTAATTCATCGTCTAATCCACGTCTCATCTCCGTATTACATAACTTTTCATATTGTTGCATTCTACCTCCGCTTATTCATTACCTGGCAGGCTTAAAAATGTTGCTTCAAAAATTCCTAAATGAAAATAGAAACCAAAGGTGCGGCGACAGAAGTTTAAGTGTAGATGTGCGAATTTGTGTATCTATACCTACGCTGACTGCGACAAAGCCACAACGTTTTGCTAAAGATATCCTAGTTTATCAACGCGGCGGTATGTCTACATCGATAGGTACATTCATACGAGGATCGCGTTGTCTACTATATTACCCGGTTTGCAGAAAAGAGAAGAAAGAAAAAATCAACGAACAATAATGATAATATAGATAATCGCGAAACTATATGGGGCTGGATTTGTTCATTTTTTATGTTTTTTTTTGTTTTTTTTTTGTTTTTACCTCAAGCTGTAAAATAATAAATCGCGAAACGTTTACCTGCACACAATGCAAACATGCGGAGTCGCGAGTATATGCGTGCTGGTAAAAGCATATGCGGGCTGATAAACTGATAAAAAGAACAACGCTCTTCCCACGCTACCGCTCGGTCGTCTCTTCCTCACCGCATTCACGAGGGAGCTTATTGCTGCGCCACCACCAGCACCATCACCATCACCATCACCATTCTCGTATGGAAACTACACAAGGAACTATGCATACAGGCTACACCGTAAATTGATTGTAATAACAACGTTACTATATTATTGAACGCGTATAGACAACCGCGCGAAATTATTTGTAGCTTTTGTACAGGCGTTGGTACCATAGACTCGATTTTGAAATGTGAAAATAAAAAACAGAAATTAGACTTTTTGTTTTTTGTTTTTTTGTTGCGGGCGGAAATATTTAACATTCAGTTTTTTTTTTTTTTTTAAATTTCTACCGCTCGAATTGAGCACCTTTCTACCTAGATTACGATCCGAAGCTTTGCAGGTTGAACTACTACCTGTTCTATGAAACCTCTCGTTATTCATTGTTCCATCGTAAAACGATGTAGCTACTCCTTTTAACCGAGGGATTTGAATCCTTACTTTAAAGTCTGCGTTTATGTCGAAGGCCGTGTGGTCACCGATGCATTCAGTTTCAGCCTTCTACTATCTACAGGATAGAGTTACAGCAAGGTGTAATTATACGATGAAGGAGACACGAGTCGACGTCGAGAGAATAGGATGCACTTTTCCAATGCTATAAAAGTGTTATTTATTTATTTATTGCTTTTTTTTTCTTTACTTTTTTCTACTCATTTTTCTTATCCAAGTTTAACATCTTTCCCTCTTTACCTATATACCTCTTATATAATCTAGTATACGAGCATCGAACTAAATAATACGAACAAGTGTGTTAGTTACACCTATCATCGGGTTTTGTAAGGTACGGGTTTACACGGGGGGAATAAAACCTGTATATAAGAATATTAGTACACCACCGCGGTGCGCTGGTCGTCGCGGTCTCCGCGGTATCGCGTTACAACTTTGTTCGCGGTGAATAGTAATTGCGAGAGTTTTACCCGTATGACCCAGTATAACACGTACATAGTATATAATTTACGCAAGATATCATTCTACGGAGACAATTTAATATAATATATGCAAATAAAACTTAGTACATAGTATAGTATGCACGCGTTTATATAATTCATCATTCTGATGATTCGTATTACATCGCGATCTTACGTGAAAAAAAAATTGTTAGATTCTGAGATTTTTTTTTTCTTAACTTTTAATTTTTTAATTTTTTTTTAATTGAGTATTACGAGTACAATAATTGATTTTTTCACGTTTTCAAAAACTACGAAACATCAAATGCATCTTGTATCACGAACCGAACTCTCTTCTTCATTCCTGGATTACAGTAATTATTGTCAACGCGACAGTCGTATATTATCTACCCATATACTTCGCGTTATAATTATTTCAAGAATGATATTTCTCGATTTTCATTCTTCTCCAAGCATTATTTCCGCGAATTGGTAACTGCTCCTGGCTATATGCCGAGCATCACGACCTCCGTACGACCTGGGAAAACTGTTTCTCCTTCTGCACAATTCCTAGGTAGTTTGTAACTGTATTTCTAGTCGGTAAAACTTGTCTCTTGATATATATATATATATACTATACATATATATATATAATGTCTAGATAGATATAGAATTCTGCGAGAAACTGACAAACTATGACAGACATGCTGTACTAACTTCATACGTAGTTGTTAGTAGTATCATTCATCGGAAATTATGGCGTGATAGAATAGGCAGTAATAAGGAACTGTCCGTAAACTTCTGCAGAGAGAGAAAGAAGAAAGAAAGAAAAAAAAAGAAAAATTAATATCAATTATATATGAATGTAGAGTAGCTTATAATTATATTTATTATTGCCATACATATAACAGTTACTAGATAGATTGAGGTAGAATTTTTATTCTTATAACGACCAGCAATAGTAATAAATAATGAATAAGAGGGACGTTGAAACACATATCAATATAGGTTTATTTACCATAATATTTAGCCAGTTGCAAATTGCAATATCCCTAATTAAAATATACCGTTATTGAATATTGAATATTAAATCCGAAAGCTGTACCTATATGTATACATATAGGTACCTACTATATCTATAAGTTATTTGTAAAAGTCGTGCTTTACTAGCAAAACTAATGTACAGAGTTGAGTAATAGTATATAGAAGAATTTTTGCTAGCAGATAAGAGAATGCACTTAGTGTGTACCAGCTACACTATACGTGTTATAATAAGACTCTAAAATCTTTCACCTAATTGATGTTCGGTGTAAATGATGAATCTTTGTGAAAAGGTTATTAACGTATGCTCTCAAAGTGAAAAGCAAAAATCCAAACGCCTACTAATATCCCGTCAATTTTTACCTCACCAATATCCGTATGGGTATTAAATTATATGTGTATGGTGGTGGTCGACATTTTAGACGATGACCTTTCGCTAATTTATAACCACATCTTACACTCGCGTCACCAGTTCACTCAGGTGGAGGGACCTGTTTCACTCGAACGACTGGCACCTATATACCTATCTACCTATTTTTATAAGACACCAGATCGTGTATGTACATACGTGGTTCACTTTAAATTATAATCTTGTTAAATTTATAACTACGATCATGAGACGCGGTCGAAACGACAGACGAGACGACACCCTATAGTTTACCTGGTGATTTCTTTTGGAGTTCCTGAAACTAGGACGCCGCCACCGCGGCTATCGTGGATTCGAAAGTGCGTGTCTAACGCGATGTAGAGGGTACCTGCTATAGAGCAAACTATCATTAAACAAAAATTATATGCTTTAATATCACGACGATAATTACTTCATTTCGTACGATTTGCAAATACCATTTTTTAGTTTTTTTTAGTTTTTTTTTAGTTTTTTTTCTCATTTTCGCGTATATTTTGCGTATTCTATTTCTAAATTTGAACTAAAAGATAGACACGACGAATTATACCAGCGCCGGAAATGTACACTAGGAATAACAAATGTTGAACGAAAGTGAAAATTCGAGTATCTCGTTAACGGAACATCGAGATTTCCAAGGCCTGATTCAACCGAGTATTATAAACGGCCTTAGTTCCTTTCTTTTCGCGTTAGTTTTAGAAGAAAAATTCTTCTCTCTGGGTTTCGACTTGTTATATAAATATTTTAAACTATTAGAAATAGAAATAGGAATAGAGATTTGAAAGAAGATTGTAATCTTTGATGTATCTGCGGAACTAATTCCTATGCTAATAAATTTTACTATTTTACATTAAAATTTGGCGATTTATTACGAACGATAGGAGGTAGGTATATGAATAATATAAACTAGGAAGTTTTCGCAACTTTATACCAATCACCAAAAATTATTGACAGTTCGATGAATTCGGGTACAAATTTATCGACATCTATCGTCGTCGGTTTAGGATACAACTTCTCTTATAGCGATGAAAAATAATTGAAGTTTAAAGAAAAAAGAAATGAGATTACGTAAGATTAGCACGTTGAACTATACGAGGTTTTGTGACGATATATCGTTGTCGCAGATATAATATCTAATATATTAGAAACATAAAACTACTTTCGGATTCGCACTCTGGTCGATAGAATTCTATCGAATCTTCGTTTCCGGTCCTTGAAATTTTCTGTCAGATATTAATTCATCAGCTGTTAGTTACATCACTAGGTGTTTACCTACCTTGTTGCTAAAATCATCGCGTTGTAGATTATTGCAAATATAAATGAAGGCAAAAACTAAAAAGCATAACTACTAGTAACCACACTATTCTTCTCGGTGATTTAGATCAAATTCGATTCGTATTGTCCAAGGTCTGTATTACTAACGATTGAATCGTTACAGCCCGTAAAATAATTATCCTCGCCCAGATACCGATTCGTTATGCAGCTTACCTAATTGTACAATTAATCTATCCGATAAATCGGTATATCTGCGATAGACGCAGAAACAGATTTTGATACCTCGCTATTTTATACTGATTTCGATTTCAACCGCACCGCGTCTGCAATAAGTAAAGTTAATAATGATCTTCAGATATCGATTCTTGTTGTTACGAAATCGTCCAATCCTCTCACTTCGTTCCATATTTTCTGCAATAATTATTCGCCAAAAGAGGAAGAAGAAAGAAGAAAAAACGTACAAATGTAAAAGAATAGTGAGGCTTAGTTTCATTAGCAAATTTGAACGATAAACCGAGTTCATTTTTTCGATTTTTCCAACTTGTGCTTTTCTCATTCGGCAATTCCAGTTCAATTCTCGGTCTTCTTTTTTTCACAGTTAATGTAAACGAATTTTTTTAAATCGACTGACTAACCATTATTGCGACTCGCGATGTGATATGTATTCGCAAGTTCTGCCCCTGCTGCTGCAGGTAGCAGGAAACGAAGAGCCGCAAAAGGAGTTGCAGCTCCGACGAATGCAAGCGGCTTATTGTTTCTTTTATAGATTTTTTTTGCCTCCCGCTTCTTTTTTCATCTTTCTTTCTTTCTCTTCTTGTTTTTTTAATCTTGTTTTGCCTTTTTTTTCTATCTTTCTCTCTCTTTTTCTTACCATTTTTATTCGACGACCGACGAATCGCTCCTCGGACAATGAAATCGCCAAGAGACGTGTCCAGAATTGAACTTCCAAACCTGTCGTGTACATACATACATACATACATACATACATACATACATGTATCCTACCTCTCCGTCTTTTAAACAATCACCGCGATACGACCGCTGCTCGTTCTTAACAGACGAGGTTTCACGCTGGTCAAGACACGCGTGGAATCTAAATCGATCTCGAACGATTCCCCCGGGAGGATCAAGGCGTGGATTTTTCAAGGAGGTAGAAAAAAAATAAAAATAAAAATCAAATATCCATCCCGGAAGTCATACGAACTATGGCAATTCGATCAAATTCATTTCGATCATTGCAAATGGAAAGAAAAACCTTCCTTTTCATTTTCACTTGCATTTCTCCACGCATTCATTATTCGATAATTTGCAAATTTGCAAATTTATGTGCAGATATTCAGATGATATGATTCTCACTTCCACTAGCTGTTTAATAAATCCATTGCGCGTATCTATTTTCTCGACAAAGTGCCGCTATAGATTACAGACTCTCGTTTCAAAAACGTTTCCCTTTTGTCGGCTCGTCTATACGTATACTAGCATAGCATGTACACCTATAACCGCATCTGTTTTAATTACAGATTTTAAAGCCGAACACGTGTGCGCTATAATTTGCGGTAAATAAAATAAAAGGAAACGTTATATCGATCCGATGTACCTGGATAGGTAGTCCAACGCCGCACTTGGACTTCATAAATGTCGAGCACATTACGTCGTGCTATTAGGAGCAAAACCGTCTATTAACGATACAGTTTTCTTTTTTTCTATATCTATAGACATCGCCGCTTGATTACAGAATATAATATAACGTTATATTAGGTACATACATGGTTTGTGTATACGAAATCTTGTATACCTATATTTATTCGATTTGTCGGCTCAGTGGTGCTTCTCGAATGTGAAATCGGTTGTCGTATTATACGAATAGAGATTATTGCAAAATCTATATATGACGAGCGATAACATCGCGAGGTTCGCGTTGATATAGGAATTAGTATACTATCGCTTCCGACACGCGATCGTCGAAATTATACAACGAACCCGGAATTTCAATTAACAGCCTAGATCTTAATGGCAAAGAAAATTTGACACGGATCTAGAACCGCGGTGCGTGTTTCAAATCTAAAAAACCTCACAGAGTGTTAGGTATATTAATATTTATAACAATCCCCCGGTAAATTTGATGGTCATTTCCTTTCAACCGGCATGAATAACGTTCGGTCAAACTGTAACGACGCTATAATATATCGATTCTACTCGTGTGAACTTAATTTTTGACCTCATAAATACACTTTCGTAATCATCGAATATAATTCAGATCAATGCCGATCTGCGGTTGAACAATAAATGGTAAAACTAGTGTCAAAGCAAACGGCGATGATCTTATGACCCAATTGTCGTCACATTTTAAAGTTCGTAAGAAATTGAACCACGAATTACGGTCAGCTGCCTGTTAGCACGATTTAATGAGAGAAATATTTGACCCTTAAAAACGACCAAGTGTTGATTCGGCAACGCCTAATTAATAATACGAGACTTACGGAGTCTGAAATCGTCACGAAGGGCTGCGGAGTGAATTATATCGTCTGCTTTTTTTGATAGAGAAACGTACGACGAACGGCTGTACAGATTCAGAGATAATATAGAATCTGATCGCGGTTTGTTAGAGCGATCGGAAGGCACCTACCTACTCGGTGAAAAGAATCTTGTCAATCATGGGAGCTGCGCGATCCAAGTCAAGCAATAAGTACTCCTTTGTCAATCTCTCTGAAACAAACACGATTAGCATCGCAGAAAACCTTTCTCTCCTCGCTCTAGATCCATTTACGAAACCGTCGTTGGGTATAACGTATACCGACTCGCTGCGATGCGATACTCGAAGAGGATACATACTTCCAAGAAATCTTTATACTTCAGGTCACGCGTGTCTACGACCTCCTTTTTTAACTATACGTTTATGATTTGCCCGGGAATTGAACTCTGGCGTTGATGATGAAACCGAAATTCAAGTTCTACCCATCCGAGGAACCCTGAATTTTATTCCTTCATTTTTGTTTTCTGTTTTCAGGAGCCAGTCCAAGGCGTCATACCTGGCGTATCGCAGGGAACGTGGTGCACCGGACAGCGAAGGTAGCTACAAACGCACCATGTCACCTACGGCACGTCTTGACGATTGGCCGCCACTACGAGACCACGATGACCCGGTTTTGCTTCGTGTCACACCGAGGCATCCCCATCCTTTGCACAATACCGAATTACCAAAATCTCAGAGTGTCGATGCCCTCCACAATCGTCTCGAAGAAAGAACCGCCCATTCGGTGGAAGTTATAGGAAAGCTGTCGTACGATCTTAGCAAAAAACTTCAAGCCAGTGAGGTCCGCGCTGCCAGAAGTGAGAACAACAATAATCTTGACTCTGGTCAAGTACTCGTTGATACTGACCGTAAGGAGAGGATCTCGCCGCAAAGTATCGAGGTTTTGAACGATAGAAATCGACAGTTGGAAAGAGAACGACGAAAACTTGCCGCGAACTGCGAACCCACGGCGAATTCTTTGCTCATGCAGAGACGATCTAACGAAAGGGAGATCCAACTATTGACCTCGGACAATTTCCAGAGAGAACGTTCGGCGACTATAGAAATGACCTCGAGGAACGTCGAGCTACTAAACCGGAGAAATGCTAACGAAAAACGATCTGTTGAGCCAGAAGTCGTTCCAGACACTCGGCCACCACCGGTTATCGAAAAACCACCACCACCAACGACCTCGCCACCCAGGACACCGGAAGTTGATAGAAGACAGAGAGCAGGGGCAGTTCCTAGGCGGTCTGGAAGCTGTTCAAGCTCGAGTTCCTCCTCTTTGAAATCACTCGACGTTAGAAACTTGTCGAATACTCTTCCCGCCAGATCGTCACCTTCGAAGATATCGACTTCGCCGTTGGAATCCCAGACGCGGGTTGATTCCTCGGCATCGACGTCGCCCTGCGAGTCGTGCAACTTTGTCGAACACATCAGCATATCGACAAGACGAAAAGTATCGAGTCCTACGCAGACGGACGACACGGGTCTTTCGCAGGAAAGAAATCCTTCGCCGTCTGCAGGAGGAGAGGTGACGTCGAATTACACGAAGTCTAGTCAGACTTGTGCCGTTAATTCGTTGGATTCCGGGCCGTTAAGATCGCCGACGTCTTCGCCTACGTCAACGGCGGTGAATAATTTGTCCACGTCGCCCACGCTCAGGACAAAATCGTCGGCTTCATCTTCGCCTTGCGTTTCGCCGCAGCCTGGCATCGAAGGACTTACTTTGGTCCAGAGAACCGAAATCGTATTGCGTGTTAACGCTGCGACTAGCGACGCCGCTTCCCAAACCGAGGTACTGGCTGGTGAGGATCAAGAGAGGGCGAAAAATTCTGCTGACGATGTACAACCGGTACCGAGGAAAAAATTACCCGAAGAAATTGAATGCGAAGAACTTAGCAGGGATCTTGCTAGTCAACTTAGCCCTAACGACAAGCTACTACCAATCCTAGGTAAGTTGATGAATTTTTCAAATGTCATTTCCGCGATGAAAGTTTTACACCGGTTTTTTTCAATACCGTTAAACCGATTCATGCACGAACGATTGCCATAAGCCTTTCGCAAACGGTTAAAAATCGTTACTTAACAGACGCAATGAGTCGAGATGGACGGACGTTAATTTTCTATAAATTAGACGGTGATGAATTTTCGAATATTAAATTTCCTTTTGTGTCGATATCATTTCTTATCCTACTGTATCCTATTTCTATGTCACGTAATACGCTTTTCATTTTCTTCTTTCGTTTTCATTGATAAATCTTCTAAATCTCTCGTTTCTTTTTTTTTTTGCGCAATGTGAAATTTTCCCAGCTCCCGATTTTCCTTCCTAATCGATTAACTACCGTGTCAAGTTTCCAATTAGTTTATGCGTCATCAGTCGTGTCTGACGACTTCGAAGTAACTTTGATAGAATAACTGTAGATTACGGAATTCAAAACGAGGAAGAGAGAAAAAAAAAAGAACAAGCGGTTTTGGGCTGACCATAGGCCAGCCTTTGAACTTCTCGTTTTTAAACTCGTTTCGAGCTGAAATAATAATACCTAGTCATGTCATTAGCTTAGTCGAACTTTGGAAGCACAATGTCAAATTCATGTCGTGTCAAATCCGTTCATATATTCCCGAGAAATCATGACTTTTATTTTATTTTCTAGAACTTAGTTATTCAAATAATTCAAAACCCACTGAACCGATCAGAGCTAGAATCTAATCAGTTCTCAGTTTGGAACAATAACTTCCTTTTTTCTCTGTAAACTGCAGAGATACGGGAAGTTGAAAAAAAAAGCGAAAATAAAAAGAAGGAGTTAATCACCTTTCGCAGTACTGGATTGATTTCGATTCAATTTTTAAATCACATTGAAGATAATGCTATACTGATATGGCTCTGTACGAACTGCAGAGATATCAAACGTACATAACATTGCGCAAACAAGCTACTCACATACGTATAGCATTACATGAGGTGTAACACATCACTGCAAGTACTACCGCATTCGTCTCGGACTCTTTGTGTGTAGTTTCAATTATAATTTGATAAACTCAAAGCCCGCGAGTGCAGCGTGAGTGAGTTATATCCAGTTAAGCATATGAGTCCAAGGGCTTCCTGTCTGGAACCCGCATCAACCACCGATCTCCATTAACATATAAAGGAGGTACTTGTAGTACTGTAGATCGGATCGACAATTTTTATCCGCGTAAATAAATGTATATATATATGTACGTTTATTCAAAAATCATTTATTCCTCATCTCGTAATTTATTCATTTGATCGATTAGCTGCGGTAATTATTAATCAATAATAGTGACACGATTTTAACTGATTATAATAATAATAATTAGTCATTGTTGTACGCTTACGACGATCCATAATAGCGTTTCAAAATTTCCGAGGTCACACATTACATACAGCCAAAATGCTGTCATTGATATTTACCGTTACGGTAACTTATTTAAGTACCGGTTGATACATTGGATCAGTAATACCCCGTACGTGAAGTAATCGACGTGACAGCCTTAGGTACGACGACCTTTTGTTTAATAAGCGTTAAGCTGATCACCCGCGGCTTCAAATTATTCAATTAAACTTTACCAGCTTAACAAGGCTTCTTCGCTATACCTATAACTCCCAGTTCTCGTCTGTCGGCTAAAAAGTAAAGAAACTCCCAAAGGAATATCAGAATTTTCCGTAGTATAGCTGGCTTGTCCCTTCAGGCGAAATCGTTGCTCCTATAATATCTTCGAAAAAATCCAAAAAACGGTATCCCAGATTCTCAACGTCCAAACGACCCTTGCGGTTCTTATAATCTCCTTCTTTCCCTATATAAACATAATTGAATGGTGAAACTCATATTCTTCGATCAATTTGACTTCCAGTCCCAGTGCCTGAGCACAAAAGGCCAACCGACTACGTAACTGGACTCTTCAGGGTTGAGGCGACGCTACAGCCTCGACCAAGAAGACGCCTCTCGCTTTCCCTGGATGAGATGCCCCCAAATCCAGGATCGAATATCAACAGATCTGAGGGCAATAAGTGAGTGCTATTTTTTTTTTCTTTTGGTTTTTATGAAATTTTGACAATGCGGATTAACATTTGTGTAATCAAAGGTAGGAGTTGATAAAAACGTGAAACATGCAGAATAGCTACTTATACAATCGCCTTATATATATATGCAAATCGTTGGTGGCTTAGCCGTTTCGCAAGTCGCGTATTATTATTTTTTTTGGATTAACATTGGAGTCGGGATCTGAGAGTGAGTGACAAGTGAGTGAGGAAAGGTCAAGAGTCTTGAATTCGGATCGGTTTTGATCTCGATAAGACACGGTTCTCGGTATGTTATACAATGGGAAAAATAAAGAATAATAATGATAATGTATGGAAAAAAAAAAAATGGACTATGAGACGGGGATCTGAAACAAACCGCGTACAAAAAACGTCGGAGGTAAAGCTTGTACCTTGTTATACAAGGAAAAGGATCCCCTACTTATTACGGACCTCTCCGACCAGGTCACGACGCCCACGAAACACTCCACCTTAGCGCGCGAGCCGACCTTCGCTTTGAAATATTGTTCGCTGTTAAAACTTGAACGAATATATACCACGATGACGACCTTCGGATCATTTAAGATAACGTATCCAGGCTCCGTTCTTCCGTGATGCGCGAAACCTCGAAACTTTACATCCGTGTTTCGAAAATTTGCGATGTATATGTAAATTCGAGTATAACACATTATAAATTTTTGAGGAATTTCGTTTTTCTGATATTTCATTATCTATCGTCAGAGTTTTTCGTAAACGTCAATTTACGCTATAATTCTTCGATTTTTTTTTTCACAAAAATTATGAAACCTCCGTATGTTAGGTACTCGGGTAAAAACTGATCTGCAATTCAAAATTCGACTTTGAGTATGAAAGTAAGAAACCTCTTCATCTTTGCACAGTCTTGCGAATTTCAAAGTCTTCGTTATAGCCTTGAGTCTCGACAGTTCACCAAGATAAATTAGGGATTCTGAGGTTTGAGTTATATACGTTCGTTAAAATCGCTGTTTTTTTTTTTGTTTTTTTTTATCTTCAAATTAAATCGAGAGGCTTGAATATTTGTGTATATGTTCCTACGATATGTGTGTGTCTCGGAGAAATACATGATTTTACATCGTTAACGAGGTTCGTTACGACAAACACACAAATTGGCTAGGCGTTAATTAGGGTACGAATGAGATACGTCGGTATAAAGTTTGTAGGGTCAACGATCAACGACGATAAAAAAAAAAAATTGAAAAAATGAAAAATTTTCACGAATAATTTCAATTATTATTCGTATGTAACATACGTAGTTCCTTATACATCTTTGAGAAGTTGGTTTATTCTCGATTATGGCTCAATCGTAAAATTCCAAGATATTCTTTGTTCTCGTATCTCTTTTTCCCCTCGCTGCTGTTTTATTTTTTCTTTTTAATTTATTTTTTTTCTTCATTTCATTTTTCATCCTGTTGTTACAAGATGAGTTCAACTGTATCACCCTTTGTTGCTTTATCCAAGCCCCCGCGAACCGGTGAACTCGAAAATAAATAATGATAATGATAATAATAATAATAATAATAATAATGAAAAGAAGATGAATAAATCTCGTCGCAATACCTACTCGCGAACTCCCCACGCGTTTCTGACGCATGCACATTGTTATTTTGCAAAGAAAAAAAATACCGACGTAATTCAACTGTCCCTTTACCTACGGTAATCGATTATCCACCCTTCCCACGTGTCATGGATCGCCTACGTTTTGAAAACTGTGGAATTATGGTACCGTTACAAATTCTAATTGACTATCGATAAATTCGATCTATATAAATCGCTAGCGTTTCTATATTTAAACTCAATTTTAATAATATGTATCCGCAATTATTATTCCTTGCCGTCTACAACCTTGGATACTACTCGACCTTGGCTGATTATTTACTAGCATTTTAATTGGAGCCAATTAACGCCGCTCGCGATTCACTGCTAGATATATTATATCAGACCCATAACGAAACCGATCGGAGTTTGTCTTGAAAATGAAATTAGAAGATAATTAATAACCGACTATGAAGTACGGAAGGGTATTTATTGTATAACGAACAGCGAGATGAATCTTGGAGCTTGAAATCGCGGCTATTCGTTATTTGCGTATCGATTTACGTCACGTTTTTAATTACCTATATACCCACTGGACAATAGTTACGAAGCTGACTGCATCCTCCGCGCAAGGAGAAAGTCCAGGACAGAAGGAGGCAGCGAGCATTACGCAATCCATAAATGATACTGTCCCATCAAATTATCGCCGTTTATATTATACATATATGAAGGAATATACGTACCTACATGCTCAACGACGAGCTAAGATCGCGTCAGATTTATCTTAGTCGCGAACTCGACGTTGGCTTGTTTAGTTTAACTGCAGTTTAGACTCTGCATCTTCGGATTCGGAAGATTTTTAATCCGACATGGAACTACGGTATAATATAATCGCTACGAAATGTGTCTGATAGTTTATACGATTTTATTTATTTTTTTTTCTAAGATTTGAGTGTTCCTTCGTTTCCTCATTCGTTTCTCGAAATTTTCTTTTCCAGAAACGAAACGTCGTCCTCGACGCTTTCAACCCCGGATATATCTTCAACGCCGGATCCAAGCAGCCCCTTATCTCCCACATCCGCTTACTTTACTACCTCCGAAGGCAAGGCTAGATTTTTGACCAGATATTCACGCGACGTTACCGAGGAATCGATTCCAACATGCGTTGCTAATGATGGATCAAGCATCACGCCGCCGGTTCTCGTTGCTGACAATCAGGATCTAAAACAGAAAAAGGTGAGTTTGAACACATCGATTTTTATTTTTTTTCATTGAAATCGTGATTTTAAGTCTAACGCAGCTATCGCGGAAATGAAATTTCTTTCGCGAAAAAAATCAGCGAGAGAATCACTTATGTTTCCACTCTGCATTCGAAGGATGAGTAGCTAGTTCTGTGTCATTTAAACCTATAGGTACGGTGTGGATATATCGCGATAAATAATCCACTCCCGCAACTTTACCTCAATGCAAATCAATCATTATTATAAATTTTAATTATTCATTGCCGCGTGACTAACAGCGGGATTACATGCTGCAGTGACTAACCATTTGATTTAACTTATCGTATGCAATCAGGATAGTGCCAAGGGCTTACCAACTCATAAACCAACTCCAAATTGCGGGATAAAATTTTCCATATACTTATAACATACCTAATCATCGTATAATATGATGTTTGAAATTCACAAATATTATAAAATGTTCAATTTTATATGGGTAGAGTCGAAAAAATACAAATATAAAAAACACGTACGTGAGTGAACTTCCGATTTTCAAATACCAAAAATTCACGTAGACCGTATATAATATTTTAGTTCAATTTTACACGAATTATATTCTGTTTCTTAATTCTGTACCTGTTTCTCAAAGCGTATATTATTTATCTGCTCATGAATGCGCGAAGATGCAGCATTAATTGATAGACGAATTCTTAGACTCTATGAAAGCTCTTCGCACACATACTTCTACATGTATATTGTATATGTATATGCGACAAGTTGTTAAACGATTCTTCTACCTTCACTTGATAAAACCTAGATCTTTGATGTTAGATAGGTACATCTAACTAATTGATTTAATTGATCGTGACTATTCGGTGCGAGTGAACAAGCCTAGTCGCGCGCAATAGATCCGTGAGAACTCCGCGAGCTGTAGAACGATGAAATTATTCTTAAATATAGAATTAGTTCTCACGATATTGGATTGGATAGAATGCCAAAATTCCTCTTCTCATATGCATTTGAACATTTTTATTTTTCTACCCCCGATATGTGTAAACGAATTTTTAGGTGTTTAAGAAACGCTCTTATTTCAGGAGGAACTAGTCGTTCGTCTGGATAGAAAACTCGTAGTTCTTAGAGCCGAACAAGAAGCAGTCAGAGAAGAAGGTGACATCAATGATTCCCTCGGTGCTCGAGTAACTTCGCGAGTATCGGCTGTTGCAAGACCAGCCGAAGCTTCAAAGTACCGACTACACGTCGAAGAAGTTGGAAAAATTACCAGCCTCCTTCTCGGTCTTAGCGGAAGACTTGCCAGGGCGGAAAACGCGCTTTACGGAATGCCAGCTGACCATGTCGAGCGGGTGAGAAAAAAGTTTATTTACCTACCTCATCGAATGTCAGGGTTCTGCATTTTTTTCAAATTTTTTATTTAGTTAGAAGCGATCGTTTGGAAGAAAATAGAAAAGAAAAGACAATTTTTTTCACATCGTCTTTGTATTTTATTTTAGAAAATCTTGGAAAGCAAAAGGGACAAGCTTTTGGATCAACTCGAAGAGGCGAAAGTTTTGAAGAGTAACATAGACAAGCGGAGTATCAACGTTTCTGCAATCCTTTCGAAATACCTTGACGAAGAGGAGTACGCAGATTATCAGCACTTCATTAATATGAAAGCAAAATTGATAATGGACGGTCGTGAAATTCAGGATAAAGTTAAACTAGGAGAAGAGCAATTAACAGCGTTGAAAGAAGCCATCGATTAAATTTAATACATTATTTTAATTGTCGTTTATCAATTTCCTTCGGGATTTTAGAGAATACATACGTGCGAACGGTGAATTTTTTTTCTTTTTTCTATTAAGACGAAAAAAAAAACAAAAATTACGAATAAAAAAAAACAATTTAAACGTCTGTGTACCAGTGACGAGAATAACTTGTGAAAGACAATGAGAGAGAAATATTTCAAATGAATTAGGGAACGAAAAATCTAATCATTATTTTCCAGCTTATATTATAATAATAAAGAAATGTGAGACTCGAGCGTAGCTACTTAATTAAAATTATAAATTATAATAGCTTGTTTTGTCATAGTGTCAGATGTCGGAATCCATGAACCAAGTCCCTCGCTTTAGACCTGGATATTATGGGCTGAGAAACTATTGTGTCTCATTCTAGTGGCACCGGTGAAATTTTAGATTTGTTCTACATGTAAATTTAGAATAATAAAACCTGAATGGTTTTATTTTACTTTTTAAGAAGAGTACGAATTTATATGTAAAGATAACGAATTCATATGTGAAAAAAAAAAAGACAATGTCACAAGGTAAAATATATTTTTGAAAATTGTCACACAGTTGACACAAAGCTATAGGAAAAAAAACTGAATATTGACATTCAAGCTGAATGTGTGTTCCAGTCGATCTGATTTCATTGTTTCTAGAAGTTTAAATATTCTAGATAAAAAATTTTGATTAAATATGTTATTTATTATACATGAAATACCACGTATTCGTAACTTAGGTAAATAGCCTGTTGAAATTTGAAATACATTTTTTTTTTTTTTTTTTTTTTTTTTTTTAATAACAATCAAGGAGAATCAAAATTCTAATATATTTTATCGAATATATTATTCATTTCTAATCTCTAAACATATATTTGTGTCACAGGCCGAAATTTGTGAATTGGCGGGGGGGGGGGGGGGGGGGGGGAAGTCAGATCGCATTCATTGTATAAAATATTTTTAGTTAAATATAGTTAAAGGCAATTTGTTTTATTTCTTTTAATATATATATTTTTTTTCACTTTTGTTAAATTTTTTTTTTTTACTCAATTTCTTTTCAAAATTAATATGCCACTTACCTACACCGCGATCACTAGCCCAGTTTCATATAGTATAAATATATATAGTAAATAATAATCGCTGACTTATTGGGATGTATGCATAACGTCGTAAATATGTATAAATAATGTGATATGTATATTCTATCCCGATACGTTTCGTGACGTGTTAAAATAAAAAAAAAAGAATTAAAGAAAGAAAGAAAGAAAGAATTACACATAATATACATATAAGTATATATATACATATACATATATATTATATAGCAGTGATGAAGTACACAACATTAATTAAACAACGACCGATTATAAATAGTTTTTCATTATCATAGTTTCTCTTCATCGTCAATTTTCATTTTCTTGTTCTTTTTTCTTTCCTTTTTTTTTTGTCTTTTCTTTTTTCTTAGGTAATAGTGTTTAAGAATGAGCCTGCCTTTAACTGTGGTGCCTTCTCATATATAAAAACATGTGATATAAGGCTAAGAATAACATTTCTATACATACTATATTATTATTATTATTACCTATTATTATATACCTAATTATGGCAATAAGAAATATTTATAGGAATATGATTAGCTGATTAATAAATAAATATTGTAAATACTAATTAGTTTTGTCAAGTATACATACACATATTATATAAAGCTTTCTTTGCTGAAACAACGAAATATATTTCCATTACTTGTTTCGATCTAACCCGGCTGTCCTCTTGGGCATTTTTGGACCTCGTTTTTTTTTATTTTTTTTTTCATTCTTTATTTTTTCCATATAGACCCATACCGCTTGTGATCTTTGTTGTTCGGGTCTTTAGTTGCAGTACTCTGCTTCGTGAGCCCCTTTCGACTTTTTCTATAAAATTCTATGCCTCAGTCGGCCGTACTGTTAGTAAATTGGACGTAAATCTCATAATCATCGCGTATGTGTTATTTTAATGTGATTCTTTTTCACATATCAACTATTATTCGTATCGTCTCAATAATAATCGAGTTTTATTCATCATGACTGTAACACTCGAACTTGCTAATTATCAGAGTCTCACTCAATAATCGAGTTTATCTTTACAATATTATCGGCAATTATTCTCTTCAAGTGACAACCTTGAAGACGGAGATTCAAAAATTAATTATTTATTCAAAATTCATTAAAATATAGTACTTCATGACTTCTCCCGATTTTTGAGCTTTAGTAATGGAATATTTACTCTAGTTTCAAACATTGTGAGACGAAGTTTGTAGACGGCGATTTTTATATTCGATTTTCAAAACATAAAATACAAATAAATAAAACATGAAATAGATGATGTATAAGTACTACCTAGATATAGAAAAAAAAATTAATAAATTTAACAGATTCAACAATACACATTACATTTAGAAAAAAGAAAATACGCGCTTAAAGACTGAACTTAAGGCATAAAATTTTTAAAATAGTCAATTTTTGTTCCTTTGTTATTGTTTTTCTTTCTTTCCCTCTTTCTTTCTTTTTTTTCCCCCTTCTTTTTTGACGTTTCTATAAATTATGATAATGGAACAAATAATTACCCTAATAATTACCACATATTATAATTGTTATTATATTATAGTTATGTAGAATCAACGAACGTCAATATGTCATAATATCTAAGATATATATATATTTATAGTATATCATTTGAATAAATGTGACCGCAACTAGCAGCTAGTAATTGTAAATATCGAATTAATTATTATTCGAACATGGTGCTCTGGATTTCACTTTTCATGTCAGAATGTTCCATTATATATATATTATAGAAGATTAATCATAAGATTATTAATATTTAATACCCTTGTATATATTATATACACAAATATTCACGTTACGTGAAACCGAATTGTTATTGTCATTAACTTACACTTTGACACTTAAGGCTATACCAGAGTTCTTAGCCTGACAATATTATTATTATTATTATTATTATCATTATTAATATTATTACTATCATTATTATTATTATTATTATTATTATTATTATTATTATTATTATTATTATTATAATGTATCATGGAATATTACGATAGCTACCTTCTGAAGCTCGCTTGCAATAAATAACATGTTAAAAATTATTATTTTCTATTTATATTTCATTCTGTTCATTCAGTATCTTTGAGATCACATCTCATCACACACGTACGTAATTATGTAGATGCGTATAAATTCATACATCATATATCGAAATGAATAATAATTCACGATTATAATTCAATGATCTGCAATTGATATAGATGTGGTGCAGTTTGTGTGAACAAAAAATTACCGCAGTTTTCTAAAAAATAAAAAAATATTAAAACGAAAATCATATAAACTACTAAAGTTGCCTTAGAAAATTTTTATCGGTAGTAATTTTCATTGTAAACTCTATAAAATCCATTCAGATAGTGAAAATAATGGGGAAGTCCTATTTTTAAGGATTTTGGATCTAAAAAAGTTCCAAATAGGCCTTAAAATTTATGTAATTTGCATCATGTTTCTTTGCTAGGTGAAATAACTCGTCGTACTATCGTATTATTGTATAGAGATCAGTTTTGTCCTAACTACGGCTGTTACTACTTATCGACGCGTCTGGCACGTATACGGCTCATGCACTTCGCTACCACTACTACTGGCTGATGTCTGATTATAGTCGGCCGTATCTACCTATTACCACTTATCGACACGTCTGACATACGTTCGAACATTTGCTACTTTTACTACTTACTAGTCCGTATGTCTGATTCAACCGAAGATCTCTACCTATTACCACTTATCGACGCGTCTGGCATACGTCTCATGCATTTCGCTAACGCTATTACTACTCGTTGATGTCTGATTATGGTCGGCGGTCTCTACCTATTACCACTTATCGACACGTCTGACATACGTTCGATGCATTTGCTACTTTTACTACTAGCTAGTAGTATACATGTCCTCTACCTTTTACCACTTATCGATACATCTGACGTACGTTTAATCATTAATGTATCTCGCTACTACGAGTTACGACTACTAATTGTTGTCTGATTATAACCGGCTGTCTCTACTTAATTGCGCCGGTATAATTCATGCCATTTTATACATTCGTCTTGCTACTTGCTCGGCAATACTATAACGATTAATTAACAGCTAAACTTCGTTGTGACAAAAAAAATAATTTTAAAATCGTATAATTCGAGTACCGCGAGCTAACGCTGTCTATACGGACATTGTGCGAGCAGATCCTTAACTTTTTCTGTCGATAAATACGAGCCTTGATATTACCGTTTCTGAATCTATTCACTGAAAATATCAGCAAAAGAATTGAGAAAGGCTGATGAACGGAAAAATAAAAATTGGCTATCAACTAAAATCGTCTTCAAGGTTTTCCGAGTAGTTGAACACCTGGAATTCAGGTTTCGAATATTATTTCCGAAATCGGATAGTGCGAAACTAGTTCTTACACTTTCGCTCATATAACATTCGCACCTTAAGATGCGATTCGCTGAATACACATCTTCGAAGCAGTTATACTCGGAAGTAAATTGCCTGACTTAATTTTCCTGCCATAGAACCATTATAGCTTTAAACTATAAAGAAATACGAAACGGCTGCAGCGTAGTATAGTGCTCTGGCTTTCACCTAAGCAAGCCATAGCTCGCGGCAACAATCATCTCGATCTCTGGACTTCTTCTTCTTCTTCTTATTCCCCCCTAAAAAGGCAAGGCAGCGTCTTCGCGAGGACAGACATCTTCAATATGAGCATTGAGCATCGATTACCTGACCAATAGCTTAAGCTTGGGTCCGAAATTGATCTATGCATGTATGTATTCGCGGGGTCGGTGTCGTCGGACAACTTTCGAAAATATATAGTTAATCGTAACTTGGATATTTTCTTATCTGGTCAGCAAACTCCGAATTAGTATAGATCTGCACATTGCAGTACTTTTCGCGTTGCTTCTATTGAGACAGAGATATGATAAATCATATCATGGATTCGTTGTATCATAACATTCTCTTTCATATTAGATATATATCTGTATTTCGATGCGATATTTCGATTGGTAGATCGCAATCGTTCTGCGGTGAAGCAATATGGTGTAGAACGTTAAATTCTATTCAAATTAAAAATAAAACTAGTTATTTCACAGTTTCAAGTTTCTATCCATGAATTAGAGGGAACACGAACACACGTTGTGTCATAATCATTTAGCTTCGTTCTAATTATTTCGAAATAAATTCAAGACCGAATTTGAATGATGATCTTAGAAAAAAATAAAAATAAAGAAAAACAAAAAAAAAAACCAGAATCACGTAAAGTAACAAGTCCAATCGGATCTTAGCTGACATTATAGCTATTGCAACACCAACCAGTAAGTGTTCATCGTGTAAGGTAATTAATACTAAGCCGCGAGGGCAGCTCGACGAGAGGGGCCTTAAGTGAGGGAAAATATGGAGGAGGAACTAGCGGCGGGGCCCAGGCCAGAAGTCCCTCGGACAGTCCCCCGCCGAACTCGATCGCGAGAGGACTTCCTCGGAGACTAAAAACTCGAAGAATACCCGTCACGATAATTCAGTTGAGTCGAGGGACCGACGAAGACCTCGAAAGCGTCGCCAGGTAGTCGCGACACGCGTCGACTACATAACAAGAGGAAGTAGTAATAATATATTGTGCAGTGACCTATCCTCCGAAAAAATATTACACATAGATTGATAGAGTTGAAAGTTTTTGATGAACGTGAATGAGAAGAAGCAAGAGCTTCCGCGTATTGTGCAGAGTGACGTTGGGAGGATCACTGCGCGTACTACGCGCCTCTAATTTGTAGTAACTGTCTTGACCCCTCGATAAAGTGATAAGAAATAGTAGGATCTGGTAGTAAACTGTGTGGAGAGATCGAGTGAAGTGATTTCATTGAAATAGTGCCGTTCAAATTACGATAGGAAACCCCTCCGAATGGTGAACGTAAGTGCATTTTCCTGGTCTACGTGCATGTTGCTAATCTTTTCAATTGTATTGTGATGATTGTGCAAGGGATCCTGGGCCTCCGAGGGTGGAAAAAGAAAGCAAAGATACTTGCCATATTTTGGCAAGCGTTTTACCGAATCATCGGCGATCCGAATCCGAATATCACGCGATAACCGGATGTTTACTTGATCCACGTGATTTCTCTAATGAATAAAATCCGAGGCAAATTATTTCCGCTTTTCAAACTCACCGCAGATCACTACGCTCGGTGCCGAAAGTTATTTACCGCGTGAAATAATACGGCTTATAGCTCTGCGCTGTTGTACCTTTAATTACCCCTCGATCTTGCAATTATCCCCGTATAAGTCTCGAAAGAATGAAATTCCTCGCCTAGTCGAGTGCGAGAGATATGGGCACGGCTCAGCTTCGAAGACTAATGCCCCTTTCTTTGATGGACAAAGAAATTCCTTGAAATTCATTGGTCCCATATTTTGGATTCGATAAACCGAAGTCTTGCTCAATTCGATTCGACGGGTTTTCGTTAGCCGAAATGATCACGCGAAGAACCTGCGTGAATGAAAAAAAAAAAACAAAAAAACTTCTTCATCGTGAACATCTATAGCTTACGAAATACGAGAACCGTCATCCTAGCTGCTGACGCGACTCAGTTTGGTAACAATTTGTGGGCTGCTGCAGGTTGTGGGCGTTGGGTACAGCCGACCGCGTTCACTGTTGGTTATTTTTACTTTCAATAAATCGCCCACGAGGCCAGTCTAAGCCGAGGGTCGGCTAAGTGTCGGAGAGAGAACCGTTTGAGCCAATCCAAATGATTGCGTCGTTGATCCTGCACCGAGTAGATAATAGCGAGCGAGAGCATAGCTATCATGATGCTCAACGGTGCTTCTCGATCAAGCGAGCTAAAGCTTCGCAGCTTACCGAACGGCTGAGGGATCAGGCTGCGAGAATTAGAAACATGGGCTAGTCGCGAGGGAGATTTAATATCGAGATAAAATCTACGAGACCGGTGCAAACGGAGCCTAAAGGACGTAGGAGGATGATGCGATGAACCCAGAGCGCTGTCAAGGCCACAGAGAGCCCTCGGCGCTGCAGCCGCCTCTCCATCCTTCCAAGTCTCTTGTCGGACCTTACCGGATCTTGGCAAGTAACGCTGCAAGCAGAGGAACGTCGAGACACATCTATGGTCAGCGTTTCAGATGAAGAGACAGGGTTTTTCAAGAGTCTTCAAAATCCGTCTTCAACGTGAAAAATTAACAATCTTGAAAGACGAGTTCATAGAGTCAGAAGAGATTGTACTCTAGGAAGGATCTTAATAATCAACAAGATGTTGAGCAATATATTTCTCGGCTCGTTTTTATCTTTTTTTTTCTTCATATTTATATTCATTGGCATTTATGACCCGAGACTTCAAGGCGATCTTAAAGTTCACGGTGAAGAATTCTGATACCTAATACTTTAGGTAATCTGTAATTAATCATTATGGCAAACGTAGACGTTCATCTTTCGTTAAACTTTGAGCATAATTTAATTTATGATTCAGGGAAGTGACCCTTGCCTGACTATATAAAGACAGGATTACGAGACCGCTTCAGTCCTCGTTTATTTTCGTCTTCCTGAACGTAACAATTTGCATCTAGATGCACCGACGCACCGCAACGCAATGCTCCTGCATCCCCTTCGACTCGAGGAACGAGAGCGCCGAGTGCTTGAGGCTCTCTCAATCCAGAATACTGAATACTGAATACTGAATACTGAATACTGAATTGCTGAGTAGGTACTGAATACTGCATACTTAATACGGAATACTTAATACGCATTCACGTACAGCTCGACATAATACGTGGAGGTATTTAAATAGCACGTATGTATAGCCGTTCCCTGGCTCCTCATATAGTAATCACAGGGTATAGACACATATGTGCGGTTACAGCGTTATTTTATAGTTGAAAGAACAAATCTTGTGTACAAAAAAATTCCTATACATATTATACATACCTATATGTATATACGTATGGATGTTTACTGGTACGATATAAGCAAAGAAATTTGCTAATTGCTATATTAAATATAAAATAGAAAGCGTGATGAAGATGGGGCTCGGTCTTGCGTGTACACATACCTAATGTGTAAATATTGAAATACCTACCTACTCTGCAGTGAGCTCATGCACATGGACGGTTCTAATAATATTATATAAAAATTACCTAGTAGCAGTAATAATTTAAGTACTTAATCGCTGCTGCTGCTGCTGTGCAACGTAACGGCGATGAGTATACCTTGGTGCGTTTTGTAACGAGAAGACAAGTACGTCGAAACAATATGAATTCTAGAGGAAGTGAAAGTAAGAAACTTCAGATCGTTAGCCCATTATTACTCCGGAAATCACATGCTAACAAAGTACAAGTACCAACGCGGTGGTTGTGGTCTTGGTGCGAGACACCATAAAGCAAAATTTAACAGAAAAAAATTTATAAGTATCGCAGCGAGGACCCATTTCCGGTTTTTCTAACATTCTCGCTATCGCTACTATATCCGTATTCAAGACGTTAACTGAGAAACTGTATACATATATAAGAAATTTGAACGAGAAATTAATTTATCCAGATCGCTTTAGCCACGGTTAGTATATACATTGTGCCAGCAACCCGACCTGTTGAACTCCATTACCACAACGGTAAGACGAGAAGCAGCGGTCAGGTGATGTCATTTTGGAATAAACTAGCGTGCTTCTTAGTAAATTCTGCTAATGATAATCTTCTAACAACGTTCAATAGCCTCTAATGAGTATCAGCTAAAAATCGCTGGATAGTTGAATCGAAAAATCGGCGAATCTTTTGGCAGAGATTTTGAGTGTGCTAAACTATGATCTGAGAATGAGACCTTGATGTACCATAGACATTGCGTAATATCTCAGAAGCATAGTAAAATAAAGAAAAGTTGTTCCGATCGGTCTCTGATTTCCGATTACTGCGAGGAATCGGTCAGACACTGTTTTTTTGAAAGATTTGAGATTGAAACGCTTTTCGAACCCCACGAGTCCGGAATGAAACAGTATAATATTAGAAATATACAAAAACGAACGGGAGAGTTGAGCCACACGATATCAAGACTTTTTCCTCTAAACACACTGACGATTGATTATAGTAGTATAATAAAAATTAAAAGATCAACCGTGTTCGCGGCTGTATAAATGTCGCTAACAATATAATGGGGATGTTGAAAAAAAAATAATAACCGATAATAATTTTCGATGATTACTGTTTTATTAGCACCACGTAACTTTACAATCACATAAGTAATAATGAAAGTTATATTAAAAATGAAGAATATTTGCGTCGGGACGGGTAGGTAAAGTTTCATCGTTAGATAACTCGACATCGGGGCTCACAGCATCTCTGACTCAAATGTTGAGACTTAAAGTAATTCAAAAAAGTATGTACTTGAATTCTAGTATCATTCCAGGATTCTCTGACTGATAGTGAAAATTTAGGTGATTTTAATGAGTTTAGAATTGTTCAGGTCGTAGTAATAAATTACGATCGATAATGGTATGTACCTATTAAAAACATATCTTTTTATATATCGTTTTGATGCGGAGTAACTGTTAGATAAATATATACATACGAAGATTGAGAAAATTGTATTTCATATCTCAATAAACGTATTAACTATATAAGGTAGGGAGTGTGCAGCTGACTCTTTCCAATCACGCCTGGCAAATATATGTATGGGTAATCAATTCCTGTTCGATGAAGCGTAAATTTTGCTCATCTAATCTTAGTTGTTGGTATATAGGATTCTGCCGTCTACGGTTATTTCAATTGATTATAGATTGATCAATTCCTCACATTACAACCTGATTAGGTTTATACACGGAAATTTAACGCCGAGTATCCTCATTTTCTGAAAGCAACTATACATTCCCATTTACTCAGCTTATTGATTGAGAAATATAAAAAAAAACATGTACCCTGTCGCTACTCCCACGGTCAGCATTTATCAGTCTATTACGATCGCCAGCGACAAATGGTGGAAAAACAATAATTCGATTATCGAATAAGGAATATGATTATAGATAAAAACAGATCGTGAAGCGTACGTTTCATTTATAGTTTTGCATTAGCGAAAATATTCTCGTTGAACTGATGTAAAAATTGATTTCAAACAAGGCTCAATGGAAAATGCAAACGCACTGCTTCGTTAACTGCAGCAAAAAATAAAAATAAAACTATTTGATCGCGTAGTTTTTCTTTTCAATTCCTTCAAGAAGCTGATAAAATTTTGTGAAATTAAGATATAACGTAACTTGTTCGTATTCTACTTCTTCTTACCTTCACACGTATAATAAATAATAATAATTAATTGGGCGTAATAATTACGCAATCGATAAAGCCCCAGATTTATTGGTCAAGTATCGCAAGGTATTCGAAACATTGTTGTTCCCCGAATTCTGTGGCTGGTATAATCATAGTTATAATAATAAAAACAGTAATTAAGCTACTGCCAACGCGCAAATGTAATCTGCACAAGTAGATATATGTATGTACCGCGAGTGTAGGTAGATTATTCCAAGGCCGGAGACAGTCGCGCATTAAACTAACTGTATACATCCATGTATAATGTTTAACCACATAAATTTGTTTTATTTTTATAATTATATAATTAGAGCAATCCCCGCGGAGATAACCATGGTTATAGCAATTTCATCTTGGATTATTTATTTCAGGTATTTTTCATCCTCGAAATTTCACAAGAAATTTATTTATAGTTTCTAAAATCGAATGAGGATTAGCGTTTCGTAAATAATTGCGAAGTCAAAGATTATGCAAAGAAGTAAAATGACGGTGCGCGGGTCGATATCGTCAAAAAACGAGACCTTTCGAAATGAACGTTAATTGTGAAATAATTACCGTTCCGATTATGAAATAACTGATTATGAACTACCTGATCACTGATTACCCATATCGAGGTAAACCTTGACGAGAATAGAACTAATCTGGAGGAAATGGAAGCAGGATTGAACTCTTTACCCTTTCTCTATGATAAATGAAGAAGAAAAAAAAGAGAGAAAATGAGTGTCGTGAAAATACTCGACACTTTCATTACACGAATACGAACAAATCACCAGAAACAAGATGTTCGAAGGTGTTACCCTGCTGCAGCGAAGGGGATTATAGCATTTTTATTACCTTGAAGATAAAGTGTGGTAACAGCTTGTAACGAGAACTTGGTCAACGATAAACCGAAGAATATGCTTGTAGTACATTGCTACCGTGTGGGAAGACTCGCAATAGATATAGTCAGGGGTCTTACAGAAAGGCGAGAACAACTGCTAATTTGCATGGAATGGATCGTTGCTCAAGTTTAGATACACCAATGATTTACATTTTCAAGTATGAATTCCATAAATTCCATACAACGTTTACCGTCAACAGATTGCTATGCTAGTTGTATTTTTTTTTTTCTCTCTCTCTTTTTTACAAACCAATTAAAAACTTCCTTCTGAATGGCGTTGAAAAACCGAGTAGGTATCGTGACGCCGTATAATGTCGGCTAACGAGAAATCGCTTCTTCCTTTATTCGCTTCTGCCTTTTCTTCCTTTTTGGCATCTCTTATACTTAGCAGGATGAACGGGTACATAACCGGGCGTTACTAACGGTCGAGTTAACGAGGGATCGCATTTTTTTTTTTTTTTTTTTTTTTCTTTGCCACCATCATTTTTACTCCATTTTTTCTTTCCCCCTATAAATTAGGCGTGAAAATAAAAGCCACCCCTGCTAATATATCGGCTGACGAGAGTAAAAAATATGTCCCTTTTATTTTTCAGGACGTGATGAGCGAGTACGAGCGCATCAAGCGAGCGTGCTTGAAGAGCGGAGAACTATGGGAAGATCCTGAATTCCCGGCTACTCAAGCCTCGGTTTTCTATCACCAAACTCCACCGTTTCAATTCCAATGGAAGAGACCTAAGGTGAGTAAAATCGACTCGGTATACTATAATACGTATCTCTGATCTGCACATGCGGAGAGAAGCGAGACCCATTCCCACGCCTGGACCAAGACGTTCTCCTTCGCGTCTACATAATATACTGCAGAATAGTTGCTTTTCTACCCACAATTATCGATATATAGCGCATGTATCCATCGCTACTAGCTTATATGTATATCCTACGTGGGCTAGGCAATCACGTGTTCATGATGCACAGGGTCAATGGTCAGAACAAGCTCCATAGGTACTTCGCGGGTTGGGGGCCAGGGGAAAACGTGGGACTTTTCAACTTGGTATACCTATCAGTCCTGATCTTTAGACGGGAAGAACCGCGCGATTATAGCAACGGGATGTATGCATGTATGTATGTTACATGTAGATACGTTGGGCTTAGTTATATCTTTGAGATAGCTGGGCCAAGTGTTTGAATTGGAACTGTATGTATTACGGTTTCTTCTTCCTCGGCAACTACGTGGGTACCAACGTCCTCTTGTTCGACGAGGAATTGGAGCAAGCAGAGAGCAGACGCCGTGACTTTGCAGTTGTCGTTTGGGTTTACCAATATAAGTACACTGCAGTCAAAAGGATTTCAACCCTTTGTTATACAATACCTGTATCACATTATTCACTTTCTTTAATATGATGATGAGAAGTAGTACGAATCGGTAAATCGAATAGAGAAATGTCGAGTTATTTGAAGAAATTGAAACCCTGCCGATTTTCTGAGTACACAGGTAGGTATAAAGTTATGACGAAACTTGTGCTATAGTAGGTTGAAATTTTAATTAAAATTCGTAGACAGACAGCTTCGGGCGTGTGTCTAATCGCGCATCTATTTGATACAGCTTTGTCTGCGTTTTAGACGAGTTAACGAATACGTCGGGATGGTTAATTCCAATTTATAACCATCTCCTATATAGTACAACCAGATAGATCTAATCTGATGTTCCGATTTCTAAAGCAACTACTTTAGACTCGTAGATTCTATACAAGCAATTAAAACTCATTTTGATTGAACTCTATCTCGCAGACCATGCGACCTGTTTATCATTCATATGTAATATAGTTTCTGCAATAAAATCAATGCCAAATTTCCTGCACGAATTCTGGATGAAACTGTTGCAAAAGAAAAAGAAGAAGGAAAATTCTTTTATAGCTCATTCTAATCTTGTTTTTAGAATCTTCAAGAGCAGAGTGTAAGAAGCGTAATAATGTGCGGCAAGGCCGCAGCTCGCCCACAGAAAGTACTTACGGGCACGCACGAGACAGTTCATGGTGCGTGGAGGAGGCTAGGTTCATATTATATTAATTTCAGGTTGAAACCGCATAGCGAGAAATTGTGCGGGCAGTTTGCGAATCTACGACGTCTTGTTTCGCGTGAAGGACAAATTTGAGTGGCAAAAAGTACGGAGATACGTGCCAGCAGAAGTTTCGTATATAGGTATAACAACAAGGTTCCACTATAGTGGCTTCGAATTTCTGTAAATCCTGGCTTACGACTTACGTGACTATCGAATTACCAGGAAACTTTGCTAAAAGAGAAAATCAACTGGAGAGTTATCCAATGGACCGTATCAGGGATTAAATAATATATATTCTGTGCATTTGAACGCGTGATTGATCCGCTCTATGGAATACTTGCTTTCGATCTTAAGTTTTGATCTTAAGTTTTGACAAACGGTGAAATTTTAGCCTTGGGGATTCGGTATATGTTTTTGATAATAATTGCATATACATAAGCGTGTGAATCGAGGAATATGAGATTGAAGGTCGGAAGCTTGGGGATAATCACCTATTATTAAATTATCAATTTCATTGGGTAACTCATGTACAGTCATATACCTACTCGTGTATGTACTTTTCTAGGTGAACGGAAGTCTTGAGTCAGCGAAGACCTCGCGTTGGTACTATAACGCGTTTACGAAATCTTTATGATTTCAGTTTATTTCGCGTTAGACTCACTCGGTTTCACTTCATTCCGATTGACTGGCTATATTATACACTCCAAGTAAATTGAGCAGAATTTAAATGACGATTATGGAAACAACGAGCGATACTCAATTCAATCATGATGCATACAACGATTGATCGTTTCCGGTCCCGAAGGAAGTGGCAAACGCGTGCCTTGAATAATATCATATAGTGTACCGAACGTGGTCAGATATAGACGTCATATTTTTCACTCCAGGCTCGAGTTGAGTCAGTAATTTTTTCTTTTTTCTGGGGTCTGGGATTATATCGGTAAAAAAATCTAATCGTCGATTTACATTCGTTCATGCATCATGCATGAGTCTTCCTGATCTGGGATCAAACGTTCTTTCAGAAAAATTATAACCCCGGATAGTTTAAAGACGCGATTACGAACGCTCGTGCATTTTTTTTATCTGTAAATCAACAATCGATACTATACCGTTTTCCTACTGTCAATATAATTATAAACGACTTTGAAGCAACTCGCGTGACTGTCGCGGATGGATAGACAGCTCGTCACCAAGTCGTGAAGTATCTCGATGCACAGGGACGAAATCAGCCATAAAGAAGGAAAACCGCAGCCTATGCTTTACCGTTGAAATAATATCACTTTTTATTTATACACAAATATGATTTTTCGATTTAGAAACCGTCTTGACTTTCAAAAATAATTCCAAACCATTGCTGCTTTCTTTCTTGTGTTCGTATAGATATTTGTTTTTTTTTTCAATTTTTTTCGCTAATGAGAAAGGGTTTGACGACATGGCTTTTTGACAACTGTAAAACCTTGTCGTACGTTTATAAAGTGCGAAAAGAACTCTGATAGTAATTTACATGCGAGAATAATTAAAAATGAAAATAAAATTGTGTTTTTAGATAAAATCGCGTGACTAAATTACTTTTATTTTCCTTCTAGATCTCCTTTTTTGTTTTTCTTGGATACGTAAAGGCAATTAACAACGTTGACACCGTTTTCTATCGGGTAAAAGCTATACGATTTCAGGTTGAAAATAAAACCGCCAATATAAAAGTTGTTTATTAATGAGATAATATGTCAAACATGACCCATGACTTCGTTAGCACCAATTCGTATGGTTAGTGCTAGTATCTCGGATCGTAAAACTATGTTAAATGCGGTTTAATTTTTTTAATATTTTCCCATACCAAAGTTCTTTAACTTCGTTGTCAAGTTTCCTAACCGGATAATTAATCACGAAATACTGAGTCGCCGACCTTCTTCCGAGACGAAGATTCGCATTCATCCCAAGAAGTGAATTCCCTAAAAATATTTGTATTAGAGACAATAAATGATTGAAGAAACAAGTTTCGTCTGCTTCCGCTTATATTTGCATTTTATGTATAAAATTTTCTTATCCTAAAAGTATTTCGTCTAATAGATAGAAATCTGTATGAATAGCTAGTACAGAATGTAAAAGGGGTTGGAAATTCGGAGAGTGTAAATTTGTTAAATTTCCAATAAATTTTCTTACTCCCGGAATCACGGGGCTAGAGCTGCTCGATGGATTGGAATCAGTGTTATTTTCTGAGTATCGTCATCAGTGCGTGAAATCCGTGAGTCAATCTATTGGAATTTTGTCAAGCATGGAGCCGCGGGACGACCGCGAGACGTGAGAAGCGAGAGGCTCGTAAAACGTCATTGACAACGTTGTTGGTCGGGATGTCGATCCGCGAGATCTCACGTGCCGAGAATTAGCCTTAGGCTCAAATATACCATGTATATAAGCTGCGGTACGTCTGTGTCGGCATGTAACCGGAGTTATATGTTCCATTTTTTTGTTATATTCTCTCCTTCTTCTTATCAGCTCTCTGTGCCTCCGGCGTATCCAGTATGACGTTAATCAGATGGAAAAAATGAAATAGAAATGAACTATACCTATATACCTCCCCAATATATACACATATCAAAAAATACAGCAACGAATTGTGAAAATGATGTTCAACTTCGTTTTCAGGAACTCTGCAACAGGCCCATCTTCGTAAACGATGCACCAACACAGTTCGACGTCATACCTGGTAAAATGGGTAAGTGATCGATACTCGATTTAATTCATTTGAAATTTTCACTAAACCTGCGATGAGGAAAAAAATTGAACGGGGGGAAAAAAATGGACACATAGGTCAGTATATGAAGTCGAGTTTTTAGTTCAGAGAACGAGTTGTTCTCCTATACTCCTATTACTGCGTGGAGTTCAGTATCCGAGAGGAGGCTGCACAGGCTAGGTATGTATGTATGTATGTATGTATGTATGTATACGTCACATATACATATACCGATACAATGCGTAATGATACACTTTGCGTACACTCCGAATCAGGAGTTTGAATCGAAGAAAATCATGAGAAACCGGTTCTCGGTGTATAAAGAAGGCCTTCCTCGTCTTAAACTATTTGTTATTTTTCTCTTTTGTTTCCCCTCTCCTCTTGGGTATACGGACTACGCGTTTCTCTCGGTCATAACTTGTTACGTAGAAGCCGGTTGGAATGTGACGTTTAAAAATCACATATCATTTTCTAATACTGCATAATTTACATTCCGTAGCTTACGAGCCGAAAAACATAACACTGATTTTCAATATCGGATGGGGGCCTATACCAATGCACATACACATACATATCTACCTACCTCGTGCCTTCTGTGTGAACGAAAAACGAGATACGAATAATTAATGAGATGCCTTGAAAATTGTGCCAGTCAAAGAATTCAGCCAGAAATAATAACATTGATTATACAGACATAGGTACACATGCGTACACCTACTCGTTAAACAGGTATATCTGATCGTCACCTCACAAATCATGTAGTATGCCATTCGAAATGTCCGCCCACCTTAATTTCGACTTCGTTGACCCAGCGACACGACTTAATTTTCTAAACCCAGCTCATTGGCTTACTTTTATTTATTTATTCATTTATTCATTTGTTTAACGCTAATTGTATATATATCGTGGTACAACATAACGCGACGAGATTCTATTGTAGCCTTGAAAGTTTCGACGACGATGATTATCGAGGATGAATTTTTCTCATCGTTTATAATTTCTGATTCATTTCAGCATTTAGCAATAATTGGTTAACTTAGGTATGAATATACGGAAGCTTTTATTTAATAAAAGAGAAATTTGTACAAATCAATCGATAGGCGTCGGCACTTTCTATCGCATATACACCGCGGAATGCAAACAGCAATATTGTGAAACCAGGAGCTACGATGCGTAGCTTTTATACACATAGCAAAATAGTTGGATATGAAATTACCTATAATACCACCGTGTATCATAGCTAAATCAAAGGTATGGTACAGTGAGCATACGGCACGCTTGTATTCTTGATCATTGTAAAAAGAATCTCCTCAGATCACACATATTTCTCGCAGTTTTCATAATGATTACCTCCGCAACTCACTGCAGCCACTTTACCAGGATGCAATTGCAGACGCGAATTATTCGTCGGAGTTTCACGACCTTACTAAGGTGTTCTATTGACGTAGGGCTATCGGAGTCAGCGCGTTTGTGTTACGTGGAAAAACGTTGACCGCCACATTAGTCACTGTCCAGCGAGTGACCAGCGCGGCTTTCTACCTAAGGAAGATTGGGTTTGCGTCCGAAGCCTACTTCCTTGCTACTGCGGCATCACACCTGGATAACTAACGAACTATACTTAGTTTAAAAAATACAAAGAACTAGCTCAAGGTAAGCCGGAATGGGCACACCTAGAGCTCGACGAAGATATACTAGCTCGCGTCACCGTGCACGCAGAACAAACGTCGCTAATCAATTTTTCGATCTTCGCATCCTGATCCCTTTCGCGATATGTCGAGATTTTTGAAACAATTTTTTAGAACGTGTGCACCTATTCACTTTGGGATTAGATACGTATTCATCATTTCTAATTCGTCATGTCTTAGTTTTAATTCTCTAGCGCAATTAGGGCAGAAGATTTTTTTTTCATCAAAAGAGAAACTAAAATTTCTATCCAAGAAACGGGCCCTGGTTATTCTTATAAGATTAGCTCGAGACAATATGTGGAACAATGCGTCGCGACTAACAAGTGTCGTAAAAATGCGAAAGTGCGTATCAAGGTGCGGCTGTATATGAGTAGCCAAAGTGCGTTATTAAATTCGTTGGATCTGCGAGGTATACGCGAGCGAGTTACTGAAAGTGAACTTTACGAGTGCGTGTCTCATGTGTACTGGCTCAGTGCATAATACCATGCAGACTTCTCGTTCTGCTCTCTTTTCTTTCCCTTCTTTTACATTTTTTTTTTTTTTTCTCTTCTTTATTTTTTATTCTCTTCTTTCTTTTGTCTCGTCTTCTTTCCATCTTTCCTTTTTTTTTCTTCTTCTTCTTTTTTCACTCATGAAAGCATACAGAGCGAGCCCGAATACTTGAGCGACTGAAACCTTGCGTGTCACTCACGAACTTTCCGTGCCTGCATGATCCATACGTGACACAGATCCCGAATTTTCACCTCGCACCCAAATATTAGTAAATTCTTGCATACTTGTGCCACAAAATTATGAACAAGATTTCTAACGCACTCGTCTAACACATAGCAATAATATACGTGATGGAGAACAGCCGATTCTCACACTGGTTTAACGAGTGGCCATCATTCCATTGAACCTGGATTATCCACGAAAGTAGACTAGCGGTTCGATGAAAATTGGCCAATTTTTATACACGCGATTTACAATTTTTGCACTATACAATCTAGGGATTCACTGTATCTGTATCAGTGATGTGGGTGTATAGGTACGCGTGCGTGTATTGTTCCAAATGACACACGACCAACAACATAATGTTAACCTGCAGGTATACGAATGATACGGATTTTGGTGAAACGATACGGGTTATTTTTCATCTATAAAACGCTGATGTGAGTGGAAAATATTTTATTCTGGGTAGTAAGAAATGAATTGCAGGGTACCGTTATCGGCTGTAGACACGTGCCTGTAGCGCATCCACACATATATGGACCGTACAGCACAACGTTTCACGCACACGTTCGCGATTGATGGCACATAATTTGCTGTGACCCACATCGGTTGGCTATAGATAGGCAACCGTGTCAGTTATGCTGGTCATTTTGGTACCAATTACATTGTCCGAGTTGAGAATGTTGAGATCAGACTCTTCGGAGAGGAAACGACTCTGATGTGTCTAAAAAAATATCTGGGGGCCAGAGACGTGGGATAATCTCATGGGAAAATATCGATATAGGTCTAACTTTTGGATGTATGTATGTATGTAGTATGTTACCTACATACCTACATAGCTTACTGTTTTATTCAGCCTCTATTGAACAAAAGAGAAAAAAAAAGAAAATCATGGAAATACTTATGCCCATGTATACTATGCAGTGGAAAATTGTAGAGGGCATGAAACACTTCAGCGAAACTCCAGTAGTCTACTTCGAGGTAGAATGCACCGATTTTTTCAAATCCTGTTAAGGATTGTATTTCGAACCGTTGTGTCACGTTACAAAACGTTGAGTGAGCTAATTGAGGAACAATAAACCTTTCGCAATTTAAATGGTTGGGTAATTTGATTGCATAAACTTATCGGTGTGACAAGACATTCTACTATTGCATATATATATATGTGTGTATATGACGCAATTATATTTTCCAAGCTCGCATAAGCACGCTGACAAACAATAATATCTAGACAATAGATGAACCCACAACGAGTTAATAAATAATTAAATAATGGATCACACGTGTCCGCATTGTTCGTGACTCTTGTTCAAAACGTTGGCTCACTTCGCCGGATATGGTGTCAACGGAAGTGGACGGCTTGGGACGTGAATTAATTTTTTCCTCAAATCATCATCGTCAAACGTCAAATGGTTTTTGATTTTTCATGATAACAGATTGAAAATACGCGAAGATTACAATTCTGCAATTCAACATAAACGAACTATCCAATCGGTTTGTGTACATATCGATTAGTCACACACTCCACTCCGTCGTGGAAAAGTCTGTGAAATCAATCGGTAGAACGTTTCTTATCAGTTTGAATCACCATGCGCTAATTAAAACGGGTTCTGGAGATTGAGCCAAAGGCGAGGCGAGGTGAAATAGAAATGTTCAATAATTTGATTCCACCACTCATTGAGTTCGTTCGAAATTATTAGATTGTAACAACTTGTTACGCTGTCTCTAAGGCTTGTGAAACATTGGTATTTATCAGCGTATACCACATCTTCTGTACCTGTAGGCCTGACGAATCTCACAACTCTTCATCGATGTAATCTCTTGCTAAGGAGAAAGATCATTAATCATATCCAACTCTTAAATCGGAGACTTTCGAGGTACCTTTACACGCATTCATGGCTTGGCATTAATATCACTGCATTAGTATGACGATCATAAGCGTTCTAGCTCTAGATTGATATTGTTATCATGTGGCTTGTAGATTCGGAAGTGTTGTTATTGCTTTTCATTTAATTCTATTGTCTTGTTATATTTCTATTCTATCGGACAGATCGTTTCTCACAAAAGTTTCACGACGCATGTTCATATCCTTATCCAACTATAAGAATACAATGAAGCGGTTCTTACAACAATTATAAAAGTTGTTAGTAGTGGTAGCAGAAGCTACTGCCTCTTCATAGTCGTTTGTAAACGCCAGTGTAGAAAGCGAAAGTAAACCGTGAATAAAAGTGTTCTGTCTGAAACAGTGATCCAGTATAATCCGACAGGTAAAGCCTCGATTAAAAACGTGCTTTAAAATTCAAATACGGACCTTCCAGATCGTTTATAAACGAGGTGTTGACAGAGAATTATACTCAGAATTCACACACACACACATGGAGTGTGTACAATTTTACAACATTATGCTATGCAGCTATGTTTATCGCGAATATTAATCACCGTATGGAAAACTTTACGCCAATGTCATCATCGTCGTATTGTTTTTACTCGAATAACGAAATAAGCAATCGTAAACCATATAATTTGCGATCTAATAAAGCGGGAGAAATCATAAATATAGTTACATACACCCTCAACTCTCAAGACTCCTTCACACTTTCACTCCCTCGCGGTATTACAGCAATGAACATTACACACCTCGATAAACCGAACACTGTAATACTTGCAGCGGTATCGAAATCTGATATGGATACGAAAATTATTTTTCAGGTGATAAATGGCTGGTATCCTGTCTCGGAGTCCTTCACCTGAGTAAAGGGCTATTTTACAGAGTCGTACCAGCTGATCAAGGTTTTGGTGGAACCACTGAACAACCTGCATCCCCGACAGCGGAATATGCTGGTGTCTTCAGGTTCCGGTTATGGTGGTGCGGTGCCTGGGTCGAGGTCCTTGTCGACGATCGTTTACCTGCAGTTCACGGGAGACTTGCCTTTGTCCAGAGCAGACACAGCGACCAATTCTGGCCAGCACTTCTCGAGAAGGCTTACGCCAAGTAAGTTTACATACGCATCTTTATTGATCTCGTTTATATAGGCATATAATATGTTCAAACATGCTTTTTTATAAAAAGTTCAAATTTTATTGAATATATAGATAAAAGCATTCCTGCAGCATTCGCTTGCCAATTCTATATAGAAATCATATTTATTCGTATCGTACATATTCGCAAGGCAATGCGGTTGAATAAATTATTTTCACCCAGGTATGTGCTTTATGAAAAATATTCTTTGTTGAAAATTACGGACTGATAAGAACTGGCGAGTAAGTTGTTGGGAAAAGAAGTTGTGTACTTAGGTAGTCTACGAGCTTGTCGAATATGTTAGTTTTATCATTAAACACACATCCGGGGATCTTGACCTATCTATACAGTGAGATTTTTATCATCCATATAGAAACACCTTTGTAAATGGAACACGCTCTTAGATATTACGACTTGCGAATGGCAAAAGCGGTTGAATAATAATCTCCTGGATGTAAAATCGTGTAAAAGAATTCGCTAAACATATTTCACTGGCATTATCGTGCCTTTAGAAATGGGAAGGACATTATATTCTGTTATATCAGTAGCTGTACCTATAATAGACGTTCTATCGTACGACGACTTCCGTGCAGGTAGCAAAGTCTCTTCCTATAATAAAAAATACAACAAAACTCGGCTTGATTCTGTTTGCCCAGAAGAAGTTGTACGTTTTTCGCTGCAGTGATTTGCTTCAGACGTATAATACGAGTATAATCATGGGCGATGGACCGCCGGGCTAACCGTCCGCCATTAGATACAGGTGCGGGTCATTGACCGTTGAACGTTGACCGTTGACTGTTCCTTTACTCGTGAATAACGAATTTCACGTAAATTATTCTTACGTAATTGTAGGTATGGTATATTTCGAGAAGAACTGGAGCGATATTGTGAAAGTAGTTTTTCAACACATTAAATCTACTCTTAAATGCAAATAACGAATATTGGCGAACTTTCGATTAAATTATTTTCATCTACTATATATTGACAACACGCATTGCTGCGGGCTAAGATGCTATTTATATACGTTACTACACGAAAAAAAAAGGTATCGCCGTTCTTACGTGGCAGAGAAATTTCTGCGTAATCTTATACCGTCGCATATATATAGCTGAGTATATGTATAGCCAGATGAAGGTATATTGCGTTTACTTTGCTGCAATGTGTGGTAATATATCGTCATCGACGAGTTAGGTAAATCTATGCGAATAGACGTAACATCATTTCAGCTTTGGAATGAAACGAAATCATTAGAAAACCTAAATCGTGGATTGATATATTGTCGATAGTGAAATACCTACTACGCCCATTTTTTACACCCAAGACTCTATCTTTATATGAAAATCTATTATACAGTCTTACAAACACGCGTATAGATCAGCACGGTCTACCTCTTACAAGGAATCTCGTTCTTGCGTGTTTTGCAGCGGCTAACCGGTGCTGTGCGGATTTTAAGAAAAAAAACTAATAAAGACACGTATTATACAAAACCACATATACGTGCATACATACATACGTAGTAGGTATACGTACATTTTACTTTACGATTAAGATAAGCAAGGCTGACTTTATACGTGTGATAAAGAAATAAAGAAAGAAGAAATGAAAAGGAATGAAAAAACTGCACTCGATCAGGCAAAATGATTATCATAATCAATGCCGCGGATATATTATTCAATATTGTTTCATTTAAAATAAAACTGATTCAATCATGACGATAATTAATACCCGTGTAACGATGCAGATTTAACCGTTGGGTCACGTCAGCCAAACACAAAGTCAGAGCATGGTTAAATATTGCTTAATTTAATACTGCTGCATGTACATTGGTCCCGCATATGCACCCGATTAATCGCACAATCATTTACCGTTAACTACTTCAGTCAATGTACGTTTTTTTTTAATTTTTTTAAGTACTCGTTTGTATATAGTGGTCTATATACAACTATAATTATTCTACATACGTGTTACTTCAATAAATAATTTACGATGCGTATATTTCGTTTTTTCAATTGAACTTTATTCATGATATACAGTTTCGATGGCTCCTTGTGTTCGACTCGAATCAATGCGATTCTTCAGGAGCCATGAAATGGTCGTCGAACCTGTTCTAGCCCAGGTTTGAGGATACAGGGATTCGTGTTTGAGAATGAAAAATCTGGAATCTAGACTCTATTGGTTCTTAATGCTCGATTACTGCTACTAGTAGCGCGTTCTTCGGTAGTTAATATCAGATAGAAAGCTTTGCGCTCACGATCTCGCCCGCGAGCGACCGGCATGCCGAGTAGCAAACTCCGGGCCCCAGATTTCCATTAGAAAATACAACTGACCAAAAGATAGAGATAGTTACGTGCTGGACACACGCCCCTGCCATGGGGTCGAACGGGGCAGATTGTAGAATCCAGATCATCGTAAAAGACACTCGCTGCAGGAGTAAGAAATACGATTGTCGAACTTTAGAAGAAATTTCTCTCTGCTAGTGACGCTATACGCTCATCCATGATGTACATTAAGTGGAGGGAGATCGAAAGAGCACGCAATTTCGAATGTTATAAAACATACAGTAGTAGTTTTAAGGTATGTCATGCCATAGATATCCTCGAATCAATACGAACACGCGTTGGTGTATATATTTGTAGCAACTTTCACCGAGGGACTCATTCCTGGTTGCCTGATCGCTTTGGTACAGGGTCAGCGCACCCTAGTCGATATAATGTAACCGGACAACCGTATACTGTCCGGCAGAATTTAAACGCGTTTAGAGTCTTCGCCAGAAATGAACTACGGAAGAATTTCTCCTTACATTACTGAACGTTTTAACAAATTCTTGAAAATATATCAAGCAGGTTTAAAGCTCGTGTGAAAGGTACCCATTTATAAATACACACACTCACACACACACCTACGATAACGTTTCTCATCGGATTTGTAGGCGTCGTTATAATACGCCCTCGTAAATACCGTAATCTACAACTAGAGGATCGTTACGTAGAAAAGGTAACGCAGAGTATAATATTGGATAAAACAGGATCAAATTGCTTCCTGAATATGATGGATGCCGTACTAGAAAATAAACTTACATATATGAGTATAATGTATATTGTAGAATTTATCATCCTCCGCGGGTTCAATCAACTATATTTTCATTCGAACAGCATTCCCATGTGTTCTGGGCGCAGGGGATATCTACCAGATTTCATCGATGCTATACTGTATCGATATCAATATGCGAATATAAGTTTCAACATTTTCCATTTTAAAATACATCGTGATTGCGTTATTGCAGAAAATAAAATATCACGTTTTATGTGCTAGGAGATGTGGTATATTGTACATAGTAAGACATAGTGCAATTCGGAGCGAACCCTCCAGAGGCAATAAGGAAGAAGAGCATTTTGCTGCGATCAACGCAATCCAGAATGCTCCGAGTTTCTTTGTCCGCGGTTGTGTGCTGCAGGTATACACCTACTGTACCGATGCTATTATACATACGTGTGTACATCGATGTACTAGAGGATAGTACACTTGTATATTTCTCTTTACAGCGTATTGTGAGGCGTGAAAAAATCGTAAAAAATAGTTTAACCGCGACCACCGGCTCGCGGGCACGTAGGTATATCTAACAGAACCGTCAATTCTTATGTACCTATGTAGTACGTACATACATACATACCTACCAAAGCGATTAGGCGAGTGAAAAATATTACACCTTCTAAATTCTATAACGCTGGCTACTGGGCATTGAATTTAAAAGACGATAAAAAAAATTACGGATTCCGTAACGGTACTTCTTTCGAAATACACAAATCCTGTCATTTAAGGACGATCATCGTTTTTAATAACCGCCTCTATTACAGGCTAAGATAAATTAGGTTCTTTTAATGAATATCAAACTTAGGTATTCACTTGCAGAAAACTGCAGTCCGCAATGTGGAAATCTTTTCGCGAATATGATCGAGTGCTCGAATAATTAATCCTTTTTACTAATGAATTAAGAACTGAAGATTGAATTGACTTTCTATTTTGGTGTACAAACAAAACGTTTCGCATAAACCGTATCATATCATTTAAATAATCGTTTCTGATTCACGTTATATACCTACTCATACATATGGATGTACAGGCTTTTATTACAAGGCCAACGTTATAGGTATTATTATACTGCAATGCAATGTGAGTAATTAAATACGATGGAGCCCAGCGACTATCTCTCCGCTGTGAACAGATAGTAGATGAAAAACCTGACTCCTGCAGGTATATAAACGACTATGCTAGATACTAGCTCTTGCTCACTACGTACCGTATCTTACGTTAGTTTGCCTCGGTGTAGTAATGGGATCAATTTTACTCGCTCTACTCGCTGCAGCTGTACCACCGTATGAATATATTACTCTTGTCTTGTCACATTGTCCAGGAAGCTCGGCTTACACATAGAGACGGTTACAACGGAGTCTGCAGACTAGATTATAACTATTAGCTACTCGCGGTCACCGCCGTGAAATCGTTACAGTAGAAAGTGTTTCAACTCTGAATATGCACAGATTTAACCATGCGGTTTATAAACTCTATAAGAATTATTTTCTTTCAAGTATAATTATGAATATTAATTCGCGTCAAAAGTCTGCAAATATAGTCACTATGGTCGTGAAGAGTTCATTTTAACATATTATATTCATACAGCGATTACAAAACTAGATAAAAGCTATAAGGAATGGGAATCTGCATACCCACGATCTTAGGAGTCACTGAGAATCCTTCAGTCTTCCAAAAATTACCATTTCATTAATGTATACCCACACATATTTAACCAACATTAGCAAAGATATGGTAATTTTTCTTTTTCTTTTTTTTTTTCAAACAAATGACCTCTTTGTAATTTGCATGAAAGATCATCGTGTACCCATGCACGTATGTAAGTTACATTTTGGCCAAGGTAATCAACGAAGCATGGCTCAACAACGCCGTTATTCTTTATACTCAGAATTGTTGAATCTGATTCGAGTGAAAATCGAACGATTTTTAACGGTTTAGCTATAATTAAATCGCGTAGAACGCATAGGGGCGTTTTAAAAGGTGGAATTAGTATACTCTTTCTTTTTCTCCCGCAGCTTTCTCGTCTGCAACTAGTATCTGGATGTATACGAACTGTATACGCGCGAGTGTTCGAGAATATCTTTATAACTTTAGCAGAGAAGATGATCTGTACACTTTCCCTTGAAAATAAGTAACATATGAGGCCGTATGAGCACGTACGAGCTAGGTCTAGGACCTCGAGAAAATTGCGATAATACGTATGCATATTATACGCCCGCAGGAATATAACTTTCACGTCGATGGTCATCGAAGGGCTTCGACTTACCGTGACCCCATAAGCACATCGACACTTGACCTATCAGTAATTTATTCCACAAGTGTAGCTAGATTTTCTATACAAGAGAAATTCGGATTATTTATACGTACAGTATTCCGTGAAAAGAAGACCTCAAGGTATAAACGAAAAAATAATTTGACCCCATCAGAACTCGCCTCCTGAAATTCTAAAGAGGAAACTTAATTCGCCTCGACGCCCCCGTTCCTGTTCTTGGCTTCCGGCAACTAAACCGTACCGTATTACGTAATACGTTCTATAGATGTAATTAGTTGTAACGGAGAAAAAAGTATGAAACACACTGATCAGCAGAAGCTGGAAACGAAACGTCATTTCTGAATCACTTTGGTGAATGGCTTTTCGATAATTGTGTAGTCAGATTTGGCGGGGGTAGATGTATGCTTTGTATTCCATATATCGCTTCGACAGCCATGATGTTTTATTTAAAGACATTAAGAGAGGTGATGCTCTCCATAATGCATTTGGCATTGACTATCGGAATGCGGTGCAACCAGCGTAGTACATATAAAAAAAAGGCGGATGAATGTAGTTAAAAATCTTCAACCCGCACGTTATTGACTTTCTCTTCGTTCGATAATAATCAACGAGTATAGACTTCGAGTGGAATACCTACTTCATTAAAAATATTCCGCATCAAACCCCGTATTTTAGCGATGGCACGATTCTATTTTTACAACATATTCATCTTATTCTTACCTTCAGGCTAAATTCGCTTCCCGTGCGTACCCGCAGGGTCGAGGTCGAAGGATCACCGTGCCTCATGTCCGAGACGGTGATCAACGAGCACATATTTACTAGCTCGATATAATAAGACGGGAAATACTTTCACCGCAAATGTATCCGAGGCGATATACTAGCTTCTATAATAAATTAATAAATAATAAACATCGTAATTCTCGCTGCCCTCAATGACCCACACGATTTATCCATACGATGTATTGATGTTCCGCGGCAGAAATTATCATCGCGTATTACAGGAATTCAATAAACGGCCGAAAACGTTCTAAGAATTTCTTCGTCATGTTAACATGCTTAAAAAATTCACGAGCCTATACGAGTTAAAAAACGTACAAATTATACCGTGTGATTTTGTTTGGTGGATTTGATATGGAAAATCTGCGGGCTGCACATTTTAAACTCTTTTTTTCCCTTCTTCTTCTTCATTGTCGGGGTTAATTAGGCTGATGTATGCGGGCATGACGAAGTAGCTACCTAAGTCGCTTCGTGATCATGATCTCTTCTCCAACGTATTAAATAGCATGAAATTTATTGAGATTGTTCTCATTGTTCTCCAGGTTACACGGGTCGTACGAGGCTCTGAAATATGGTACTCTCCTCGATGGATTGTCCGATCTCACCGGTGGTATCACAGAGAGTATTGCCATACGGCAAGATCCTACTGCCTGCGGACGTGCACTGGCTAAACTTTTGGACATGACGTCTCTGATAACGTGCACCGTAAATACCAATCAGCAACAGGTCATTATATGATATTAATAATTAATTAATTAATTAATTAAACGCCGAGTAAAATGATCGGAGAATCTTTAGTGACGAATGTTTAATCACCCCGATGTACAATCGTTGTTATAGATTCGTGCTAGCACGGAAAAACTGGCGAACGGTGTACAAATGGGGATAAACTACAGACTTTACGCCGTTGAAAGAGTGAGTTTCTTATTTTATTAAGTAACGGTTTTTCGTCGCTCGATGTTAATGGTAATTTAGTGCATAAATTAATGAATAGCTAATTTTTTGTTTGGTCTTCCGCTATGAACAGGTCGAAACTTTCAGCGGTGAAGCTGTGCAGTTAGTGAAGTTGAGGAATCCTCTCGGCCCGGGTGGGGAATACATCGGGGCTTGGGCACGTGGTGGTCTCGAATGGGACGAAGTACCTCCGGTAGAAAGAGAGCGATTGGCAGTACGAAATATGGCAGAAGGAGAATTCTGGTAATAATTTTGATGAACTTTGGGAAGAGGGGGACACGGAAATATCCACGTAACAATGAAACCCACGTTTTTCTTTTCATTTGATTTTTCAGGATTTCGTACTCTGACTTCGTGAAGACGTTTACTCATCTTGAAGTGGTACACCTAGACGCTGAGACGTCGAGAGACGAGCCTTCGCTTCACAGCAAACACACCTGGCAGATGAAACTCTATCAGGGTAGCTGGAGGCGAGGGGTTACGGCAGGAGGATGTCGAAATAATCCAGGTTTGTTTTACGGCTTTGTGATCATGGAAATTTCCCATTCACACTGCATAATATGATAGTTAGATTTTTCCTTCCGAATCCTCGTGCAAAAATTGTTCCTCTTTGGGTTCAATTTTCTGCCGTGGCAATGGCCAGGATATGGTATAATGCATTTCACAAATGGCAATGTAGAAATTAATTAACAAGCCCACGCTGGATGTATTCACAAGTATAATCGAGACTGATTAGGGTCACGAGTCAACGACATGAAACAATTATCCTACAGATATACTGTAATTTGTGATAGTAATAGTAATTGCAGTAGATGAGTTGCACCCACGTAATTAATTCACATTTATTGCAATTACAGAATCATTCCACATAAATCCACAACTGCATTTAATCCTCAGTGAAATGGAGGAAGTTATCGTATCTCTGAATCAGCACTCTATAGTAGAGCCTAAGGTAAGTGAGCTTCCTTGATGGATGTCATGACACGCCTAATTGGAATTATGAAAAACGTTATTCAGTCGTGCTATTTATTACACACTTACAGGTCGTAGGATTCACGGCATACACTTTACCAAAGAATAGCACGGAATCTATAAACAAACAGTTTTTCAAGAAGAACAAATCTCTGGTAAACTCTCAGTACACAAACAGTCGGCAAGTCAGCCACAGATGCCAACTGGACCAGGGTGGCTACCTCCTCATTCCCACAACCTTTGAACCCACCCAGGAGACAAGTTTCACCCTCAGGGTATACAGCAGTAAACCTCTGAAGCTGAAGTAAGTTTCAACTGCGGTTCTTATCTTGAAAAGCCTTCATCATTATGTTTCCCAAGTCATCAAGTCGATTTGTTTCGCAGATTACTCGATACACCACCGTCTCTTATAAAGCCAGCCATTGTGAAGGCTCATGGCCTCGAAGGAAAGGGATTCTCACAATATGAGGCAGTCTTTCTACAACTAGCCGACGAGCACAAGACCGTGAACGCATTCGAGCTCCTTGAACTTTTGGAGGCCTGTTTACCCAACGGTATTTACAAAAGCGATATTTTTTATTTGTCGTACACCGCTATTTCCGTGAATCGTCGATCTTTCGGAGAATCCGATATGTGACGCGGTTCTCATTCTAAGATGAACCCTATTTCAGGGACGTATTCTAAATCAGGCCACAAAGAAGCCAATTGATTCTCGCCTCCCTAAGATATACGATAGCTATAAGTATGATCATATGAGAATCTGTTTTCGCTTTAGGTTTCTTGAAGGATCCACAATTTTGTCTATACTGTTGAAATTCTGAATTTTCGGGCGAAATAAGATACTACGTTTTTGATCTTATGTTACATCTTAGCTAGATACATTTTTTTCTAACTCCGGTTTCAGACTACATCAAGAGCTGTGCGAGTCTCGAAGTCTGCAGACAAGTCGTCCTCACGATGGATGTATCCTTTAATAATATAATAACAGAAAAAAAAAAAAAAAAAACGTCACGTCAATTTCGTTCCTGTCTAACTGTGAATTTTATTTTCAATTTAATTCGACGTCAATCTGTTAACATTGTAAGAACCGAGTTATACTAAGTTTTTCCTTCACCAATATCCATGCAGAGTTCTGGTAGCGGGAGGTTGAAGTTCAATGATTTTAAAGACCTCATATCGAGCTTAAAATTCTGGCAACATTCATTCAGAAATCACACGAAAGAAAAAACTGGTATACTAAAGGCTGAGCGACTGAGAGACGCGCTTCAGGAAGTCGGTATGTTCGAATTGAACAATTTTCTCGACTTTGCCAAAGCTGAAGCTAGAACTCAATTCTGGTTTGTTCGCAGGTTTTCAACTGAACACAGACGTCTTGTCGATTCTGGTTCTTCGATACATGCGAAAAGACGGAACCTTGAGATTCGGCGATTTTGTATCAGCGATTTTACACCTAAGCGTTGCTTTCAGTAAGAGATTCGCTTTATGTATAATGAAATGTATCTCGTAACGATGACTACAATAAAAAAATCTTCACCTCTTTACAGACATATTCGAGAACAAGGATCCTCTGCAGAATGGAACGATAAAACTAGGTTTATCTGAGGTATGCCTATTTTCTCATTATACCTATATCGAGCAATCAATACGATCCTACTCATATTGATCATATCCATATGGTTATTTTCCAGTGGCTGCGATCGTCTCTGATGTGCTGATGTGACCACGTGGTTTCGAGGATAATATAGAAACCATGTACACGCATTTTCAAATCTTGTAGATAAATATATTATTAAGAAATTGTTGTTAGTTAATATACCTACTTTAGCCATATTAATGATTAATTGATATTGTGATTATTTTTGACACTCCTACAGTACGATATCTCGCGAAGTAATAATTTACGAATGTATATGTATGTACCTATATCCCTACGTATTACTGCCCGTATATGCTCTCATACAATTATTAATATTTTTTAAGTTAAATTTAAGAATCCATGTACAAAACGCTGTACCTATAAGCATGTTGTAATCATTAATAAACATAAGTTTATTTTCTACGTTTTCATCTTCGGATTTCACTGTTTTTTTCTTCATCAATTAACTAAGTTATAACTATGAATCCAGAAGATATTCAATGATATCGAAATCATGCTAATGGTTTCACGATTTGATAGAATGCGAGTTTTGTTTCGCCTTTATTCATGAACGAACGACTGCCAAAACGATATAGTGTACCGATATAGACAGGCATACGTGTCTTCATGCACGTCTTATATTCAGTTAATACTAGCGATTTTCAGAGTTATAGAAATTTTAAGTGGAAAATTGCTCCTGCTATCAGGGCAACATGTGACCCGAGGAGGTGTGCTTGAATTTTCTGAGGGGGTAAAGAGTAGTGTATCGATATAGGCATGCATACGTTGCTTTATGCACGTCGTTACATTATAATTAGTTTAATAGCGAGTTTCTGAGTTTTCGGGCAACATACCTTCTTTTCGGAGCCATTATTCTTCTCATTTTTTCTTTTTTTATCCAGGACTACGAACACTACCAGGCGCACGACCCGAACGACACAAACTAACATGAAGCGCACACTGGTGTGCGTTGGCCAATGGCCTTCATTCGTTACGAACCTTTAGTCCATGGAGAGGGGGAAGCATGGGTTCGAGAGTATATTAGCTGCCAGTCGTTCATCAGCGTTGCAGCGTGGAACACCACGCCTGACGTCAGCGAATCATGCTGCAGCTAGGTGTGGGTAATACACTACTCTGAATGTTCGTTGCTCCATCTGTGAAGCAAACTTTGTAGTAGAGACGTAAGGGTTACTGACCGGCTGGCAATGACGCTATAAGGAGGGAGAACTGATCTTCGAGAAGTGGTGATCAGCTGACAACTCTTTAATCGCTCTCCAGCGCTGCAGCGTATAACAATTATAAATCATGCTCCCTTCATTTGCGGAGCAATTGATCTTTCTAGGCTGGCACATTATATAATTGTATCTCGTTAATAAGAATGAAATACGCAATATTTGAATTGTGAATAAACGAAAGATAACTATATAGAAAAATATCAGCATAAAAGAAAATAGTACCTAAAGTAGGAATTTACTCATTTTTGTATTTTTTTCTTATGTACTAAATATAAAAAATGGAAAATAAAAATTTATTTTCAAATATACTACAACTTTTCTTCTCTTACCTTTTTCTTTTCCTTCAACTTTTATCCACGATAAATTGTTCCTCAGTTGTATTGGCATTGAGATATCTAGACTATAAGTTTAAAAAACTGGATACTGTCTGAGTTTGGAATGATTTTTTCTTTTTTTTCGTTCTTCCTTCTTCCTTTCTTCTACTTTGACTAAGACTAAAAACGAATTGACTAAGTTATATCGATTGGTTAACATATATTATTGAGAAACACTCTACACTTCTCTTTGGAATAACGTAAGAAAGTGTACACAATTTCTGATATATATATATATATAGGATACATATTAATGTTTAGTTACTAAATTATGTACAATTAATTGTAAGAAAAATCGTACATACTTTTTACATTATTTGTTTGTTGATATTTTTTTGTTTTTTCTTCTTTTCTTCGTTTCTTTTCTTTTTTTCATTAAGTTTTTTTAAATTTAGTTTAGCAACGAGCAGAAGAACAAGTAACGTCTACTATAATATTATGTATATCACTACACAATTAATGATTTTATTAAACTCGTCTCGAGTTGATATAATAATAATAATGATAATTAATTAATAATAATGATGATGATGATATTAATGATAATAATAGTCATAATAATCATAATAATTATAGAAATATAGAAATAATTACACGACACGAAAACATCTGACGGTAATATTCACTAGTTCATTTTTATACGTCGCGTCACAAAATTAGGCATACATACAACATTCCATGTAATGTTGTAAATAACATAATATGACGCTAATTTTTTTTTTTTTTTTTTTTTTATTTTTTATTCATCATATTTTTATTCATTTATTTTTTTACCCTTACGTTACTATTTTTTTTTGTTTTTTTTTATGTTTTTTGTTTTTTTCTACATGGTGAAAAATAAATCATGCTACCTTATTTTAAAGATAAATTAAATACATTTTCGAAATTTTATCGAATGAAAATTGTTTTTCTGCCCAATTCTAATTTCGTTTAATTAAATTGTTGTTATTGTTGTTGTTTGTTTGTTTGTTTTGTACATATGAATAAATTCTGTTTACCTTATTACATTACAATACACCGAAACCTTTAACTTATGTAAGTAATTAACCCGGAACGAAGTGCGTATCTGAGTATACCTATAACTCTGAGAGAAAAAGGAAAAGAAAAAAAAAGAGAAAATGAGATAATGAGTCTATTAACGTGTGTAAAGGAGAAAAAAAAGATATTTTTTTTCCTTTTCGAATTAAGTCGGGTAAATATTAAAATTACAAATATCATGCAAAATTAATTTTCATGATAAAAGTAACTGATACAGTTATTAAGCTTAATTACACAGAGTTTAAGTTTATTTGAAATATTCACTTGATACTAAGAATCAGAATCGTTAAAAGTTCGAGAAAAAAAAAGGAAAAAAATAGCTATTGCAAAGATAACGAGAATAATAAACAACAGTATTGTATAGTGAATCTTTTTACCAATAATTATTAAAAGGAAAGAATATTAATTGAGCTGATGTGAATAGCATAATTGGATCAGCAATTCATAGGGATGTATTTTTCTTCACAGATTAGTATCGTATCATTAAAGAGTCTAATTGTTTTCGGGTGTAACTAAATGTTCAAAATTAATATCATCGCGTATTTACGCTTTCGGATTATGCCCATGGATTTTTCACGTACCATAATAATAATCGTCGTATCGTCTAATCCGAGCATATCCTTTTATATGCAAAGATTGATACGTTATCGTATTTATCAATCGGCCCGAAATTATACTAAATACATATCTAATAGAATTAAAATAAGCAATTATATATTTTTTACAGAGCGCGTTGATTGTTACAATTTTATTATCGAGCTCGTCTAATTGTTTATTATACCCAGAGATGAATTTAACTCATCTCAAAATATGGGCCCCACGGGTATAATTCTCAATATTATTCAATCATCTATTGTATTCCGTGTTTTTTTTTTCTCTCATTTTTAGTTTTTGTTTTTGTGTTTTTTTTTTTTTTAATTTTTTTGTCTCTCATTTTTCCTTTTAGAAATAACAAGTTTGAAACATTATCATGCCATATATCATGTAACTAACATCTATAGGTATATTTCAATGTAAGTCTAAATCCTTCTTAATCACTTTGAAATAATTAAATACCGAGGAAATATTATCTTTGAAAATATTTCCACCGCGATTATTCACGTTATCAGAGTATGTATTGTTACAACATACTTCATTATTTCATAATCGATAATCGGTCATAATATATCCTATATAAAATCTTAAGATTACTACATATCCATAAATTATTATAATATGTGTCTGATTTTTATTTTACTTTACTTTACTTTACTTTACTTTACTTTACTTTACTTTACTTTATTTTAGTTTAGTTTATTTTAGTTTACTTTACTCTGTCCTCACAGTTTTCCTCTGCAAATGTCACTCTCTGCTTATGCACTACAATTTATTATTTAAACCAAATTGTGAAGAGAAAAATATTTGACTATTAAGTAGGTAGGTACGTTACCCCTGATGTTTATTTATTTATTTTATTTTATTTTCCTTTATTACGATATTGTCTGCAGTAGATGGATGTTGCTATCATCTTCATCGTCGTCTTCCTCTTCCTGAAATGAACAAAAATAATTAAATGAATGTAAAAAAATTTGATATCTCTATACGATCAGATCATCCAATCGATAAACAGATAAATTTCATATCAATAGTCAAGTGAATAAGACCCATTATTTACCTCATCAAAACCAAAGCAGGTCTCCATATCCTTCCGCAATTTTGGATCACTATGTGAGGATTGAGACGATGCTCGTGTAGACTTCCGAGGAGTTTCCCCAGTCGCTTCTTCTAGTTTCAATTCAATATCCTCTTCTTCCTCTTCTTCCTCGTCTTCATCTTCCTCTTCTTCTCCGTCGCCTACTCCACTCACTACTCCGTCTTGACTCAATGGATCTTGCATTACCAAGTCTCCGTCCTCGCTGGCAACAACTGCCATTTGCTAAAGGAATTTCAAAGAAAATATTAAGTTGTAAAGAGTTTTCTTCATATTTAGAGATAATTCTTCAACGATGGTTTCAAATCGTCTAAAATTACCTGATCGGTTCCTTGATTATCAGCCAGTTGAATAACTTCCAAGACAACGTACTGCTGACCGTCACTACCTTCAACAGCCATCATCTCGTCCTCGTCTTCTTCTTCTTCATCGTCGTACCCTTTGAGATTAGAAATCCGCTTAGATTAGAATCATTGTAAGAATAGATCATTGTGGAGGCATTATACAGATACATTATGTACAAATTGGAATAGAATAAACCTTCAGAAATCAGATTTTTGCAGAAAAATGACGAATTCGAATTTTATTGGTGGGAAATTCCGTTTTTCGTTTTCTGAATACAACTTACCCGTCATAACTTCGACTCTCTGACCATCGATGATTTGTATCTTCTTTTGTCGTCCAATTTTAAGAGCGAGTTGTTTTTCTTGAAGCGAAGATTCAGGGTCGTGAACAGCCATGTGTCGTATGAGGTTGCCTTTATGCCTATTGAAAATTTTTTAAATAATCATTCATTTAACTATCTAAATTCTTTTTGATGTTAGAATTGAATTAGTTGAACCCCTTCGCTATCGGCAAATATTCACCTGTATTTAGCACCAGAACAAGTCACATTCCAACCCACAACCGGGTTGCAGCTGTTAATCAGAAAAATACAAATATGATATCATCGTATCTATCTTTAGAGTTTTCTAATGCTTCACGACTTCAAATTGTTGTATTTTTTTTTTTTATTTTTAACATTTCGAAAAAGTCCAGTTATTTACTATACCGGAAACTTGAAATATCTCCATTTATATACGATCAAACAGTTACGATGTCATTTTATTTTTGGTTTTTATGGTTTTTTTGTTTTTTTCTTTGCAATAGTGAAGGGGTCAATTAACTACTTGCTATAAAAAATGTTTAAAAAAGAAAATTATAACTCCTTTTTTATAAATATTAATGTAACAGTGTTTTATACTATCCATTAATATTTATAAACATCATTCCATCTTCGTTGTTAAGTACCTATATATTTAACACAAAGAATGAGCTGTTGTAAAAAAAAGTTCATTTATTTATGTAAATATTGAATTTTGTAGAAAAGAAATGAAGAAAAAATTAAACTAACTCGATTCGGTCAATCTCTAAGACCAAATCGGTATATAAACGCAAATAATAATCCTTAATCCGTTACCTAAAAGGTCTTTCGCACTCGGGACATTGGTGAGTCTTCTCTTGAGGTGGTGGCGGTACGTAAGAAGGATTATGGTAGAGATTGCAGTGGCGTTTGAGCAACTGTTTTTGCCTAAATGACTGGTAACAATGATCACACTGGTATGGTTTTTGATCTGTGTGAATCAGCATGTGACTTTCCAGATGACGGGCTGATATTGAAGCGTATGGGCAAAGGTCGCATTTGTAGCATTTCTCACCTTCGTGTGTCTTATTGTGAAGTTTGTAACTGTACCTAGATAATCAAAAATCTAATAAATATCACAAATATTCACAATAATTGACTTGAAAAATGACTATTATTTTCAATAGTTGAATTGAAACTTTGAAAACTGATAAACATCAAAAAGAAGAGCATTGATGATCCATAATTTTCATTATTTTCAACAATAAATAAACAATAATCACCAAGGGTATGAGTTTATATAAAAATTTCATGTCCTCTCCATTTAGTCAAAAGTTAATTATAATATCACCTGTCTGGGAATGTTTTGCCGCATCGCTTGCACTTGAGGGGTTTATCGGAGGTGTGTAACTTCTGAACATGAATTCTAAGATCTGTTTTTCTCCCGCATGTTGTGGGGCATAATTCGCATTGGAATACTGGCTTATCTCCAACTGCAGAATAAACATGATTCACAAATTACCATTATCAAGACCTTTTAATGCAAGATAAATAAAGTTTAAAAGAATAAGAATCTTGAGCCGACTTACCATTGTGGACTAATTTGTGAGCCTTCAAACTGTTGGACTGTGTAAATCTTGCTTGGCATATATCACATTCGTACGGTTTTTCACCAGTATGAATACGCAGATGACGTTTTAGCTTGAAGGTATCAGGACTTGCGTACGTACAATGAGGACACTAGAAATTTAATAACAATCCATGTGTAAGGAGGGAGAAGTATCTATCATAGTATGTTAGGTATCGATCGAATATAAAGTTTCAATTATGAAGTCTGGAATGAAAAGAATTTGAATTGAAAATTTTTTAAACTCTTTCAGAGTGAAAAAACTAATCAATGTTGAAAATTTTGAGAGTACTTCAAATCTTTTATCAGTTTCATCGGATTCCGAAACAATAAAACATCGATAAATATAATGAAGAGAAAAATTTCGAATGGTGAAAACATATTGAGATAAAAAAACCTCATATGGACGTTCCCCCGTGTGAATTCGCATGTGATGACGTAGTTTGTTCTTCTCTACACTTGCGTAATCACAGATGGTACACTTGTGGGGTTTATCGCGTGTGTGCATGTACCTTGTGTGTCGTACCAGTTCCCCTAAATTACAGGAAAGATAAAGATATGTGAAAAAACAAATTTTGACGTACCTGATAAGGACGCTCTCCGGTGTGGCACCTAATGTGTCGTTTAAGTTTTGACAACTCAACCGAGGCGTAATCGCACTCGTGACATTTGTGCGGTTTTTCATGGGTATGTCTGTACCGAACATGTCTCACAAGTTCACCTGCAACCAAAGATAGATACCCACACTATAATCGACGCTGTTACATACAGCATTTCTATTACTGGCTAATCTTTTAGTCAGTTTATCAAGAAAAAAAAATAAGAAGAAGAAGAAGAAGAAGAAGAAGAAGAAAAAGAAAGCTCGTTGGGCAAAACAGCATCTGAATATTAAATGCGCTCGTTTTTTTTTTGTACAATTAAATTCTAAATATTATTCATACACATTTATATGCAATATTGAATCTAACTAAAATCAAACTAAAGGATAAGGTGGTTGTTATAAGACATGCAATGGAAGAGGATGTGAATTGAGATATCGATTACTATAGATATTGATAAATATATCAAGGATATTTGAGTACAAGTTCTGAAGGAATTTCATGTAAGCAAGTGCTGGGTATATTGTCAAATATTTAGTTCCTAGTCTCTTGAGAGAGGGGTTGTTGATAAAAAGTGTCAAATAGTTCATCAACTGGTAAAGAATATAAATTCAATTAGGTGATTACCAAAATTTTGTTTTAAAGCCTATAAAAATAGCGAAACATGTCGGTACACACAACGCATGCAGATATACACAAATTCACAAGCATAAATATATACGTAAGATTTACAAAGAATAAAGAAACCGTATAAAAAATCATGTGCAAAAAAAATTTCATGCTAATAACGATTAGATGAATAAATATAAAATACGTTTTTAACAATATTGTCAGAAAAAATACGACATAGGTAGATAAATTCTCTGATCATAGATACATAATGACTTGAATGAGGTAAAATGCTGTAAGAAATTGAAAATTTATACACCAAGCTACAAAATACGCAATTATTACTTACCAGATGTAGTAAAAGCACTGTCGCAAAACTTGCAGTGATGTGGCTTAGTTCCTGTATGTGTATTAACGTGGTTTTGAAGAGAGGCCAAAGTCTTGAAGCCCCTTTCGCAGACGCTACATTTGTGTGGTCTTTCCTCGGAGTGAGATTTCATGTGGCGAGACAAGAGGTATCTGTTTATAATATAATTGAAAATATCAATACCCAATCAAATTATTTTCAAATGTTTAAATTTAACCAGATATGGCCATTTTTCATAAAACTATAATCCCAGAACAACTTATCACCTTTTTGGACTGGTGTAATTACAGTAGTTACACATATGGGCCTGTGTAACGGTCTGCGATTTCTTCGGTATGAATTTAATAATCTTAGTTTTATCATCTTCAGTTTCTGATTCAACAGCTGCGTCGTTATCCTCATTATCCTCAAAGTCGTATACAGTCAGATCTTGTTCTCCTTCTTCCCCTTCTCCGCCTTCCACATCCTCAACTCTACCATCTTTCTCCTCGGACTCTGGCTGCTGTACGATTAGCACGTAGCTAACTTCTCCAGGATTAGTGTCCGACGGGACAATAGTCACTGTCTGATACGCGTCTCCAGAATTTATTACCATCTGGTTACTCCCATTCGTCGATACCGTACCCTGAGGAAAAAATCACTCGAGTTAAGTTTGTTTTAAAAACCAAAATCTGAAACAAATTGAATTGCGCGCGTTTTGAAGAAACTCAGCGCATTTTCTACGTCCTAAATCTCTTAATTCTGTGATTAATTTGTAAAACAATATAAGTGGGTATAAATTATGTATCTCAAACCTGTTTGCCAGCGTCATCGGCACCCTCGACATTATCAAGTTCTTCTATTTCGTGATACTGTTCATCCTGAGGTTCGTCTCCCTCGTTTTGTACGTCGCCATCTTCAGCTTCTTGAATTTGTACCTGTGTCATAACTGGTGCGTCGTCGCTGCTGGCCTGGTAATAATACTGGCCTGATTGATCAACGAAGTAGGTACCTCCGTCTTCTGCTCCTGCGAGACCTTCGACTTGTTGAACTGTTCGTAAAAAGAAAAAAAACGAATAGAAGTAAATTTTAAGGAAGAAGAATAACAATAGAAAGTAGATTCTGGGCTTTTCTTCGACTCACGTTGTACATGTTGCAGCTGTTCTCCCTGACCGCCTTCTATTTCTTTGTTAAATGTTTCGAGGTAGGTCTGTATCTCCGTAACAGACTCTTGACCCTCTTCTAACTTTATCGCAGCTACGTTACTAGACATGGCGTGTAACCATTAGTTAGTTCTGCTCGTTCCTCAATATTCTTCACCTTGAATAATGAATAAAAGAAACACATAAAAATAAGCATTCTTCTTTAATAAAAATTGATCTGTATTACTCATTCTTCACGATTATTCATAATCGTTCAGAGTTGTACCTTTCATAGTAAAATTCAATCATAAATACTAGAAAATTTATAATATTTTTTAATGCAAAGTGTACATTCATACAACGTGGGGGTTTAAAAGAGGGAGTATGTATAATCTGGTAAAAGATTATACATACTACTATGTTAATCTGTGACCCGCGTATATCATTTTTGTAAACAAGGATGTATTTCAGATTACACATGCTAACTTTGTTGTTGAAAGATACTTATTCACGGATTATTTTATCGGTCCATAGAGCCCGAATTTTTAATCTCATATTCAGGATTTTCTATAATACTTAATATTCACCTAGATAACATGTTCTTTAATAAATACAACGATAAGATCACGAGTTAAATGAATTAGAATAAAAAAATTCGCAAAGCATTTTTTCTTGTTTTTTTACGATAAAATTAGATGAAAATATGTACAGTAAACGAAGTGATGATGATGATGATAATAATAATAATAATAATAATAATAATAATAATGATAATAATAATTTCCGAGGAATTCGTTGATGGGTAAAAAAAATCAATAGTCAAGAAAAAAAAAGGAAAAAAAAAAAGGAAAGCCGGAAATAAAAAAATGAATTTCTCTGAAAATTGGATATACGTATAGCGCTGTAAGGTATGCTTTACGCACACGCAACGTGTGCCAGCGTATTCTTTTACGCGTAGAATCGACATCTTTTATCGTGCATCCGGATAACGACTAATACATATTTATGCAGCTGAAATTATGACCATTTTTATATACGAATAATTAAGTTTATAATCGTGTGGTATGTGAGGGGTAGATGAATGGAATGAAACTGTGGGTTATAGTATATTATAGCGTTGGTGTACGAGAGAAGAGGAAATAAGGACGAGACCTCGTGAAACTCTCGACATGAGTCCGACGCCATAAGCGCATTATCAGAGGCGAAAGGCGGTTGGGTTGCGTTGCGGGTTATAGTCGAGCGAGAGCGGGTAGCTAAGGATATTAATAATGAAAAAAATCTCTTTGATTCTCGTTAGTTGTGTCGTATATCAGAAATCGCGCATTCTGCCGGATAGGTTTTAAGACAATATCATGCTTTGGATTTCAGGACACAGGGGGCATTAACGGCAAAAATTTCAGAAAATTATCACCGTCGGCGCTGTCATCAATATGGAGGGCGCAGCCAAGAGATGCCGTTTCGTATTGTGCCAGAACAAAACTTAGGAGCTTATATTTCATAAATACTAGAAGATCCACTCACCGTAATCGGTTTTAATATATCCCAAATTTTAACAGCTTACTAACTGTTTTATTATCACGTTAACACGACACTCTCAAATCGTTTATATCACAAATATTCGCTTACCTTTTTAACTCGAAATTATTCGTGTGAGGGCGTTGTGTAAGAGCTACAAGCCAACATGGCGATCGACTGCGAAAGTTCAAATGCTGCGCGAACAAACCTGCGCAATATACATTCGAGAATGCATTTTGCCCCCGGAGATTCTGCACTTATCGCATCACGCTACTAACAGCTCGGCTGATACATTACATACATATTCATATTATGCACAAACGACGAATTTCATTTACTCTTAATAATTATCGTCAATGTTACCTTTACCCATTATCGTATCTATCAAAACAAAAATTTCAACTACATATAATATCTATTTCTCTTTATTCCAATAATCCCGATTCCCAAATCTCGACGAGAATGCATCGTAAGCTTCACATAGCATGCACGGAAATTCTATACTGCAGATAGGAAAAGGCGGGAAATTAAGGAAAGAACATCACGTATCGTATACGTATATTGGAGGGGGGGAGGGGACGCCCCTCTATTCGCGAATGAATATTTGCGTCATTAATACGATAAAAGAACAGGAAAATTTCTCGAAAAACAAATCGACTTATAAATTTCCAGATGTTTTTTTAGATCCTTTGTTGCTTATTTTACGATTGAAAGAAGAAAGATGAAGAGAAATGAGGAAATATCAATTTGTACTAGGAAAGAAATGGTTTTTGAATTACAAAATCGAGACACGAATTGTTTAAATAACATATTTGATTTATTTGTTTTTTCTTATAAACTGGTTCTATATAATATGGCTAGCATAAATAAAATATATCAACGTAATTGTTTTTTTTTTGTTTTTTGTTCTTGTTTTTTAGGTCGTTTAACATTGTTAATATAAATTATTCAAATATTCTAGAGTCTAGACAAATAATAATATATCTAATAACGTTATATTATACTGGTACATTGTTGCAAAGTGTATTTAACTAAATTACTACAAAATTGTTTTTTTTCTTTTTTTTCCTTTTTTTTTTTTTTTTACTTTTTCATTTCTTTAGATATTTTGTACTGAAATTATTTATCGTATTATTACGAAATACATATAAGATACTATAATAAATGGAAATAATAGACTCTATCTAATTTTATTTCGTTCAATTTCTGTATTTGAGAGCTAGGCCTGCGAAAATATCGATTATATTATAGACTATATAGTATATCTGAACAGTCTAAAAGTTGACGACTATATAACGAACTATACTAGGTGACTTTAAATGATAGATTATCTCAATCTCGTATCAATTAATAGATTAGCTATATAAATGTTATGGAAGTCATAGCTCTTTTCACACATTGTTGAGTATATATATATATGTATATATATATATATGTATATATACATTCGAAGGTAATATGATAATATATAATAAATATATACCTATATATATTATATAGGTATATGTGATGCAGATACAGCTGTACTGTATATAGAGATTATAAATAAATGCTGAATATATAAAATATAGCTAATCATGGATATCGATTACGATTAGACACGCATGTTCAGAAAAATTCGGGACAGTATCAATAAGCTGTAACGTGATGTAGTTTTATTGTATTACGTATTGTATTGTATTGTATATTATATAGATGTTACGGATACGCGGTAAAGGATATTTCTTATATTGATATATAGCTAATAATTATTCGACAGTAATACACATTGAGTTTCGAATTAATCAAAAATTTTAGAATAGTCGTACAGGTAGTATGTAAAAAAGCTTATAAAAATATTTTTAATCAAATTCCAAGCTTAAATAGCACATTCAACAGTTTACATATTTCGTGGTTTTTTTTTTTAGTATATACTATGTATATTATGTATATATTTATTTATTCACTTAGTTAGTTATGTATATAGGTATATTCTTCCCGGTAAAGTTATGACTCCGTTTAATGTTATACGATAAAAATTTCACATTTTTTTCTTCTCCATATATTTACTTGATTTCTTTAAATTTTTTATCGTTTTTTTTTCTTTTCTCTTTTCTACTTTTATACATGAAAACTGCATTTTTGTATAAAACAAATCAGCTTGTGCGCAACACAAAGAAGGAAGAAAAATTAAACAATTTTTTATATAACTGTTTTTTTTTAGTTTTAATCGATTTTGCCAAAAGATTTTGCCAATGAATATTGAAAGTTTGGTAAAAGAAATTTTGTATTAGAATATTAAATAAATAGAGACATAAAAAACGAACGTAAAATACCAAACACAGCCCATGAAATTTTTAATAATCTAAATTGAAGATATGCACACTTGCAGTTTTCTACGAATGTATACCTATGTAAGAAACATACATGGCCTGATTTAGAATTGAAATAATAATTGAAACCTGATGATAACGCATAATATTCATAGCGTAGATAGATTTGAATTAATTCTGAATTTTGCTACTCTTTCTTTTTTTTTACAATGTTATTAAATTTACTTAATATAATGGAACAGATGGAAGCCATGTTATAAATATGTATATCATCGTACAGAAAATGTAAAAATAAAAATTATACACATAAAACTATAAGTGCGGAATGTGTGATGTTAAAAAAATGACCATTAGTAATTATAGAACGGTTTTTTTCCATTTGGAAAGAAGAAAATCTTGAAAAAACGAATTAGAATGTTCATCTAAGAATTTAATTAGGTAATTTTCTATAAATTATAATGAATTTTATTTATTTTATTAATTTCGAGCTACTACGAAGAGAAGTTATATGTTCGAAAACGTTATGTAACATTATATAATTAATAGTTACATCGTAGTTGATTCAGGCACGAATTTTCAAGTTGTTTATTAATCAAGTAAATAGAATAATATCGCTAATTGCTGACTGAAAGTCAGAAATAAATAACTTATGTCATCAACGAACAACTACTACCGCGTAAAGAATATTCATATTTTATTATCTGTCTATACTGTACACGTTATCGATTATAACATACCCTTTCAGTTGCGTTTCTAATATCGGATCTCAGAATATAAACAATCGCTATTGCCATTAGAACGATTAGTGCAATAGATATAAATTGTAATCGTTTAGAAAACAGTAATTCTGCATGAAGTTTATTGTGGCAGTCTTCTAGCTGCGTTACCTAAAACATAAATCCACATAGGTCAGGTTTAAAGTTTTCAACTCTCCAAACTTTTCAGTAACATCTCTATCCCCATACCTTTGAGATCAGTCTATCCATAGATCGATCTCCACCGGAGCCTGAATTGTTAGAATAACTATTAGACTTTGATGTTTCTCCATTCTCAGTGCCAGCACCTGCACATCTAAGTCTATGCTGCTGTGCGTTTTTCCCTGAGACCTGTAGCACGAAAATTATCATCAAGGGTGTAGTTACGAATAGAGAAAACCATTGTTGTTTGACTAAACAGCTTCAAAGAATGGCAAAAGATTCTTTCAAAGATGTATAACTACCTTCCAAAGGTCGGGTACCGATGCATTTACATCTTTGATCGGCAAACACATGACTAGGAATTTATCGTTGCGAGGTAGTCCGTGCAGAGTGTAACCCGACTGCAGCATCACTGTGACTTGAGCAATCTGAGCAGGTTTTAAAATCCCTGTGCTGGGACGAACTCGGAATTTTTCTGGCGACGTTGTCTTGATCTGAAATAAAGATGATTATTGTTTTTTTCATTAAAGTTAGAAAAATTCTAATCGAACAATTTGCTGACTGTACAAATTACCTTGTAGGAAATACACTTCTCTGGGGAAATATTCTTTATTGATATTGTTCCAGTGTATTCATTTTTCTCCTTTTTAAAAGCTATCACTTCGGGCTCGATTAACAATACTGTGAAATAAGAAATTGATTATTCACCTGAGTGTGACGTAGATTATTGGATTTAGCTAGTCAATATAATGACGGAAATTTTTTCACTCACAAGATTCTTCGTTCTCATTATCTCCAAAGCCACTGGGTACTTGCTCAGTCATTGGCGATCCATCTACAAAGTGGACCTTAAACAATAAGGAAATAACTCAAGCCGGATAATGGAATATTGAATGAACGTAGAATTGACGATTCTGTGAACACTGTGAGTTCTAAGAAAGAGATGAATATTCAACAATATGCAAAGATTGATATCCGCGTTAGGTAATAGGCCGAAGATGTACCTTTGAAGTTTGTAATTCCATTTTAAAATAGTCGAGGATATAATAGACAGTGAAAAGTACTGTGATGATCAAAAGCCGAGGTATAAATAACGCGGTAACCGTATATTTTAAGAGCGGAGAAAGTGCAAGGCTGACTAAACCGATGCTGAGTCACTAGTCAGCGTGCATAGTTTAAGCTCGAACCTGACCTTTCAGCAAAATGCCACAATTAGGGTTGAGTGGGGGAAGCGAAAGGAGGAATCCCCATATCAATACACCTAATCTGGGTCGATGACCTGGTCATATATTACAGCCATCGATAGATAGAGCGGACTAAAATAGACGAGGTATCTTTATCTCCTGTCCATTTCGTTATTGGCTGCCATTTCACTACCGAGATTGTTCCAAAGCAACGAAAATTAAAAAAGAGACATAAACGTTTATTCGCAAGTGCTGTAAAATTAATAATTGACTGATAATTATTCCGGTTTGTTGCATGTGCATAAATATTCCTGTGAATGATATGAGCAATTTATAAAAGGCAGATATGTTAGTGAGTAGATAATTTTCAAAGTGAGTCATAAAATTTGCACAAATTAGCAAAATTTTCTAATCGTATGAATGAGATTCGTTACTTTTTCTCACCTTTTTATTCTCAAATTTTCCGTTAGTTAATCCTGGGGTTGGTTGAGCCTCAGGTATGAATGTGAAAGAGTAATTATCGTTCCCTCCCCAAGCAGCAAGAGCGTTATCAGGCTCGACGTATTCCTTGAGCGTGTTTTTGTTCACAAATTTAATCTTTTGAATAGCCTTAGCAGGAAGCCAGGATTTGATGATTTTAAAAGCGGTGTTTAGGACCCACGGCATCTCAAAGATTATTATATAGTTCAAAAAATTTGGATAGTAAGTTTTGAAAAGGCCTATTAAGTATTTTGTAAACTCCATATCCATGTTCGATAAACCAGTATCTGCCATGTCGAAGAATATCGATATTTGAGTGCCTTTGTCTTGCCTGTAAAATTGATAGAGCACGTTATTGAGAAGGTAGGACATTTACGGTGCCATAATAATCATGAAAACTGAAATAAGCCTCTTCCGTGTCTCTATACCTTTCCAATCTTTCGAACCAATATACTATGCATCGTTGTAGTTCACCAAAGTCTTTGGTTCCCTTTATATGGAGTTTGGATTTAAAAATTAGAAGAGTTTTACCGTCTTTATCTTTACTATGGGCAAAAAAACCTCCTTCCTCTAAGTAATCTCTTCTCACATTGTTTTCTGTGATATCTATAACAATTACCAGATATTAACGCTCTATACAGACCATAATGTGCGAATGAAAATTGGGTAAAAATTTGATACACGTATAAATGAGTTTATTTTTTTTATCTTTTTTGTGTTTCATCTGTTTCCTCATACCATTAGCACCAAATTTTTTTCTCCACTCGCACGACTCCCAAAGCATAGTGAGAGATTCTTGTAAATTAACTTCGGTGTGTTCTAAAAAGCGCTTTAGCCAGTCGTCCGTGTCTCTAATCCTGGCTATATCAGCCGGATGAAAACCATCTGGAATTATAATACGTGACGAGATAAACATGATCTAAATATACGTCTAGTTTTATTCAATAACAGACGTTGTCTAACAATTTCGTAAAAAATTATTTTACCGTTTGGGTTGACAAGATTTTAGATCTTGAAAAGTACATAAAATCCAAAAAATTTCGCTTTTGGAATGACAATAATTGACATAGGAATTAATAAAAAAATACTAAAAATGTTAATAAAACTTGCGATTTCTCAACTATTATTCGCAAAATTCTTTCCACGTATTGACGAATTAAATTTATACTAAGTAACGAATCCCTAGATATACTTGAGATCTTTCAAAGGTTGTATGTGTGTGTTTGTGTGTGTGTCTCTGGTTGAATGACCAGAAAGGGTTAGAAATGAAAATAAGAGAATATAACCAAACACTTGTGTATTTCATCTGGATATAAGTTGAGAGAAAAGTTAGAAAATTATGGGTCTTTGTCTTACCGGGATCAGGTGATCCGTCAGCCTCAAGTTTCTTGAAAAATTTCGCTCTAAGATCAGCGATTTGTTGAACGGTTACCTCCATTGTCAATCAATTTGTTAATCCTTTCTTTTGTGTATGTGAAGTTGAACTAGGCACTAAACGGACCGATTTTCTCTTCTTTTATTTATTTATTTATTTATTTATTTTTAGTTTGTATGTTTATTATTGAATCATACGTATGCATTAAGTAGGCGGATCGGTAAATTCATAATATTAAAAACGTATGTAACATATTTATCTATCGTAATTTATATGACACAGAATTTAGCTCTCGATGTTCTCTTAATTTATAGTCCCAAACCTGCCGAACCTAACGCGCCCGCTCCCGTTAAACCTCTCGTGCCGATATGCAATTCCTGTCAAAGTCCATCCAATTCCCCCCCTCAATACGTTTAGCTGGAGTCAGTTGCGAGATAACCAAAGACCGTGTGGATAAAAAAAGAAAAAAAAAAAATGTGTATCTCTGTCCTCTCTGTCTGAAAAGAGCGCGATGTATGTATGTATAGGTATAGAAAAGCGTGGAAAAGCGGGGTTTAGGATGGCAGCGTTAAATTATTCAATTATTTTAGTTTTTCAGATTGGCTGCATTGACTTATTTGTTATACACGGGAATTATTTTTCAATTTAAAAATACGACTATTTAACATTTACGTAGGAAATAATAGGTACATAGATTCTTCAATTTACCTAATCATGATTGTTATTAAATACTCGAAGACTCGTTTTAACATATAAATATTTTACTCTATGCGGTCAACTACAGTCCCGCTTGATGCGCCTGACCGCGAGAATTAAATCTGAAAATATCAGACGACGGAGGATCCCGCATGTAGATCTTTCTCCCACTGCCTAAAAAGTAGCTTATAAACACTATTGGCTTTACGTTTTAGATAGTATCACGAAATGTATATTATCTAACGAAAATATTACCCAATACCTACCTGCTAGGTTTACCGAAGAGATTAGATAGAGATAAAGAATCTATTTATTAAATTTCCGACTAGCAAATAAATAACAAGCTTACGATTGATTAGCTCAAAGCTAATTGAGCACACAAAATCATACACTAAATCATCATCAGCCTCATAGTCAAGTGTATAAAATATTGCATGATTTTATTCATTGATATACATGTTTATGTTAAAATATTTGTACATATCAATTATTACAGATATAGTTAATTTAGATCACAGCTGCATAACAAGAAAGGCTCTTTATATTCATTATTTCGATATTTCGATAATGCCAAATTCCTTTTTGCATTTTCCGTCGTCAAATTTCTGAGTAAAAAAATTCCCAATCATCTTATATCATTGCGCAGTGCATAGATTGAGTAGCGCTAACTGACGTTGGTCACAATTGCTTATTATCTTTATTAGCTTTAGAATTGTCTGGTACGGAAACAGAATCTTGGAGCTCTTTGTCTCCGACCTCTGAGATTCCTGTCTGGCTTTCTGCGCTTGTGATCTTTGCGCTTTTTTTTCTCAATATTGTACCTCCGGTAAAACCTGAAAGAGTTAATCAATCGGTCAGTGGATAATGGTGCTCCTTTCCTTTTTCATGTTCAAAAATCTTGTTTTATTAAAAATGAATGAAAAATAATGCGCATCTTGGCTTGCAGCGATAAAATTTTTACCTAGTACTCCGCAACCAATCGCAGTCAGTCCACCAAACTTTAAACCAGCAATTAATCCCACGGGACCACCTATACACGTTCCAATCAAAGCTCCGGCTAACGGATAGGCAGCTGATTTATATCTAACTGCTTTTTCCAGAAACTTTGTACCTTGCGCTACGTTCACTTCTGTCTCTTCAATGTTTGCTTCTATTCTGTTAACGTGCTCGCCTTGATCCTATGAAAGATATTATTAAACATGAGTAGAGATTGTCCCAGTTTGATATTGTTATTAAAAAACAGGGCTAGTGTTTTAAACGGGGTATTTACGTGAAGAACTTGACTAAAGTCAACAAACAATTGATGTAACTGTTGCATATCATCCTGTAGAGAGTTCCAAGCATGGAGACAGGCCTGTTGCTGTTCCAATTCTTCCTTTTCTGCGTTAATCTGGATATTGCTATCCTGAAATGGGTCCTTTGTGGGCTCATCTTCGTCTTTGGGTGAGGCAAGATTTCTCACAGGAAGATTAAGCTGTAACTCTATGATCGTTTGATATTGTATTATTGTTTTATAATAATAAAACCATTTCTGAATGATGATATCGATAAAAATTATCGTTTGCATCAATGAAATCTCGGCTCTAACTACGTATAAAATTATTATAAACGTTTTCATCGAAATAGGCGATAATTCAATAAACGAAGAAGGAAATAAAGTTGTTTGAATACATAATATGCCTAAAAATCACCCATATATTCTTCGATCGCATTCATTGTGCTCGCTCTAGCGTACGCTGTAACTTTGTCAAACTTTGCTATGTCGCTGTCTTGCACCTGTCCTCTGAGAACATCCATTTCATATAGTAAATGTTTGAGCTGTTTAACTAGTCTGGAAGCATTAACTTGCTCTTTGAAGACACGATTCCATTCCCCAGATTCCTGTAACTAAATCGTATGCATGAATAAGTGTAAAGTCCATTTTAAACGATTATACACATGTGATGCGAGAATGAAGGGTTCAGAATCTACTAAGATAAGAAGCATAGTGCGCAATGAAAGGAAAAAAACAATTGAGGTCAAGACCTTGAATTCATTACCTTTGCAATATTAGTCTTATGTCTCTTTAGCATTCCTATGTGATGTGGAATAGCAACATCGTTGAATTTGCTAATTGGTATCTCCAAACGTTTGATAGGTTGCTTATTTGTTGAGTTATCACTTTGTAACGACATTATATTTTCGTTCTTATAGAATATAGATCTGAGAATAGGTTAGGTTAGGTTAGGTAGATTAGTTTATCCCGAAAGTAAACAGGCTCGCGATCTTTAGCGAATTTAAGTATGCATTACGTTGCGAGTTACAAAACAGGTAGGTACTACGTATTCTCCGCTATTTATTCATTTCATTTCACTTCTAACAATAGATTTAATCACTCATTTGATCGCGAGATTCTTTTTGTTTATTTGATGCGTATGTTCTTACAAAGGTTCTCTCTTATTTATCGTCTATAAATTTACGGTTATGTTTTATCCTGCAAATATTGAAGAACTCAATTCAGCCAAGAGAATAGAGATCTGTGATTCGTCGAGATTGGACAATTCCATATCTCTGACGAATCATAGCTCTCGTTCAATTCGTTCATCAAGTAGAAACAAGAGAGGGCGCTATAGTAGGTTTCCTCCGTGCTGCGATCGTGTCGTCTGACGTATGCATGTGTCTTACGATTTGATGGTATGTCAAAATATTTTCTATTCAATGATAAACATGGATAAACCATACTGACATACAACGAAATTGAACGAAAATGAACTCACCGGATGTGAAGGAAGAACCTTTAGTCGAATTCGCTGACATCGAAGTGGTGCGGAAATAGTAATTAAATTTTATCGTATCCTAACCTAGTTTGTCTTTTACTTTTACGTACACATAAGATTTTCTCGATCACATGGACTAAACAAACAACACTATTCATCAATTAATAGATCAGTGAATTAGCTTCAAAAAAAAAAAAATCAAAAACCAGAAATAATTTCTTCGATTTACCATTTTGTAATAATTATTGAAAAATTTTATAAACAAACGTGAGAGAATGAATTCTTTCAGGTTCCGATGGACGTGGGAATAGACGATACAGAAGGTAGATTGGGTGGCGATGAGATGTTGGAATTAGACGAGGTCCAGAATCCGCAATTCTATGCGACTATATTGATGAAAGAGGAACAGTCAGAAGAATATTATGACGATAGAAGCAACGTTTTGGACGAGAGAAATTTACTTATTGAAGAAGTTAGCGATTGTAACGACAGTATAAACAGTTCTGAAGTTAGCACATTGAAGAGAATATTCCACTGTCCGTTATGCAATAAAGAATATATGAGAAAAGATCACCTCAATTATCACATGAAAATACACGCAGGTTTCAAAGATTTTAAATGTGATATATGTAACAAAGAGTTTAGACAGAGGGTTCACTTGCGTAATCATAAAAAGGTCCATACCGGTGAGAGAGATTACAAATGTCAAGTGTGCGGTAAAGATTTTGTCCTCAAACATCACCTAACAACGCATAACATAAAGATACACACTTGTAATATGCAGGTTGTTGGCGGTTCAAAGAGATATTTCAAGTGCCAGATATGTACTAAGGAATTTTTAAGGAAAGATCACTTCCTTTATCATACCAAAATTCACACTGGTTTGAGAGATTTCAAATGCAATATATGCAGTAAAGAGTTTAGACAGAAAACACACCTTAAAAATCATATGAAACTCCACACAGGCGAGAGGGATTTCAAATGTGATATATGCGGTAAAGAATTCGCCCTTAAACATCATTTGACTACTCATAATGTGCGGATTCACGCCGGTGGCACAGAGAGGATTAATGATGATAGCAGAGAGTTGTCTTGCAATATTTGTAACAAAGAATTTATCACTAAGAGACATTTGAATGGACATATGAAAGTACATTCCGGTTTATTAGAACTTAAGTAGTCATAAATCTGAGGTCGCAAATGTAGAGAAAGATTTCATTTCTCAAATGAGAAGTTCATTTGAGTTTAACGAATTTTCATCTCTTCGTGTTTCGAGACTCTGATATCAAAAAGTACAGAATCCCTTCGCGATTTCTATTATCATGGCAATTAGTGAGGACAAAGTGAGCTGCATATGCCTATACTTATCATCAGCAGTGAAGATATTGGTATATCATATTGAATGATATATGTATACTTTTTCGAACAACTATTATATAACATGGGTATAGGTAGAGGTGAAAATAATATGATGTAAATTGTAGAAAAAATATTTGTTATAAATTTATTGTGGTGATTGTGAGGAGATAGATAATAATAATAATAATAATAATAATAATAATAATAATAATAAATAATAATAATAATTAACTGTTTTACGTATTTGAATTATTCGATGTATTATTAATGAAATTAAGGAAATGTATATCTATATAATATGTGTTCTTCTATTTATTTGTGAATGTATTTATATGTTTGATATATAATATGAAATTTTATTACTGAGTATATAACTGACTTCTCTTATTTCGTTACAAACCAACTTATACGGATTATATCCTTATCTTTTAAAAACTCGTATATGATAATGAGCGTGACTCATTTTGAGAACGTTCATGTTTTATCATGATTACGATATTCCTGTAATTATAAGTACGCGAATATTATTGAAACGAGTTGACTTTTTCGTGGAATGAAAAGTTCAAATCTAATTCATGTATTTTAGAAGTTTTCAGCCAATTTTTAACAATCTCAAACTGATCGATTTATTACAATCTTTCAAGAGTTAGTCTCCGATGCAAATTGAACTGTTTTTTTTTTTTTTCTTATTTCTTCTCATCCGAAATTCTGAGAAAGTGTTTAGTATTAGAAAATAGTTAAAATAAAATCAAAAAAGAAAATCTAATACTTTCTTTGGAGTTTACGATAAGATGAATTGATCTTTCGATGAAAACTAATTCTGAGGAAAAAGCCGATTTCTATGCTTTTTGTATTGAAGAGGTGAAAGTTTTCATAGCTGGTGCCGTGTCAAATGCCAGACGGCGTTACTTATACGAGTATATATCGTATCTATATAGAAAACAGGAGAAGAGAAGTCGACAACTAGCTGTGAAAGAAAGTTTCCTTTTCCAGACATCCTCGGAGGGCAGTTTCCCTCTCCTATCTTTCGCGCTTGTTCCTGTTGCGAAATTATTTTCCCGTGATTCTCTGCAGCACAGCACGAGAACTTTTATCCAATATTCCGCGTACCATCTGGCTTGAAACACCCTTCGCGCAACTGCTGAGAATTGTCCAAGAAAATGTTTCGTAATTACGCTTGGCTAGGGCAATAAGACAAGTTTGAATACCCGTAAAATCCTATATAGCGTTGCTATGGGTATGATATTCGAAAAAATAATATTGCCAAAAAATATACAACGGAATTAAAAAATACAAGAATTCATTATACTTAGGGTATTCCTTTCATTCTGTTTGTTTTTCCGTTTTCTGGGCAATATATATAGATACGATCACAGCTGCCATTATGGTGCATGATCCTCTTCAAGGTATTAAGAAATGGTATTACCTCAGATAGAATGAATACACTTGAAAGAGGCTTTATAGATACTTAATATACAATATAGCACCGCCAACGAGTTTGAGTACGATATTAAATTCTGTGACAATAAAGGAAAGCTCCGTCTCGAATGAAACGTCTTCTTATTGTTCCTCAGCTCCGCGGAGCTGAGTATAGAGAGAGAAATTGCGTAGAAATCCGCCACGAGGTTTACTCCATTTTATGAAAAGCTCACAGATATTTCTCTGCTATATATAACAGGCCAGATACGTGATCTAGTGAACCTGCGCAGCTATACACTTCATCCCTGGTGAAAATCTCTACTTCTACGAATTTTTAGGGAAATTCGGACATTTCAAAGTTTTTCATAAAAAATTGTAGATGTGCGTCGTTTCTCATAAAAAATTGTAGATTTTCTCAGCATTTCATGAAAAATTATAGATTTCGGTGGATCATCATAAAAAATTGTAGATTCTCGTACCTTTTCAGAAAAATTCGTCGTTTTTGTCATTCACATTGAGAAAAAACTACAACTTCTTATGAAATGCTACGAAATGTCCGAGTTTCCCTAATTGATCTTAAATATTCGTAGAATCATTTTCACCAAGGATACTATCAGTTAGTGAAAGATGAAAATAAATTTCTAAGAAAATTGAAAGATTTCATAGTTCCTGACGAAAAAATTTCTTCTTTTGATCGATCAAATTAGAAAAGCTTACAGATTATCTATATAAATCGTTGAAATTCTTGAAATTATTTTCACCCGGGATATAGACGATTAGAATTTCAAATGTAAATTTTCTTACGATGAAAGTGAATGTAGATGATTTTTTTTTTCTTCTTCTACATTATACGGTTGTATAAGCATTATGAATCACCGTGCAATGCACAGTCTAAGTCGTACCTATACACATTTAGGGAATTTACCGTTAAAAGCTGCGATCCATCAAGAGAGCCGTCTCGCACGACGGTGGTGCGCGGTCCATTTCGATATTTCATATTACGATAGGCCTTGTATTTACGCGCCCCCTGACCCTTGTATGGTTTTGATGTATATGCGAGGGTATATATACATACAGAGATGAATACATACACACGTATACACTCAGCAGCCACTCACAAAGACGTGGGCACGCAGAGCCTCTGGGCAGGTCATACAATGCGGTCTTATTTTTCTTTCATATACCACGAGATAAACGCCGCCCAAGTGTTATTAGTCCAACTCCCTGGCTGTAGATATTTCTGCAGTATTCTCCCGTATAGGTATATGTTTTTATATAGATATAGTTACGTACGTATATTTTTTTATATTTCGGTCAGGCAGAAACGCGAGGGGATTGTATCTTTTTTTGTGTGTACGGTGCCTCTTCTCTTTATTTTTACTTTATTTTTTCCGCTCTTTCTCTCCCTTCTCTTTTCTTTTTTCCATCAAAGTATAGATTTTCAACGTTTCATTTCACACAGTTCTGCTTTCTCTTTTTTCTTTTTTCTCTCTCTCTGTGCTATGTATTCATACATCTATATATATGTATAGTATATACCTATATCTTCGCGTATATATATTCCATATACACCGTATTACACGTGCCTATGTTACGAATATTACATACGCGAGGATCACAATGCCGTGTGGGGGCGATCCCCAGGGGTTCATTCAATCAACCACGGCCTGTTTTGTCTGCCTCGCCAAGATTCTTATATACAAGATATATAATCAGCAAGAACCGCGTACTTTTTTCGCTTCCTTAAAGATTATCGCTAATGAGAGAATACCTACTCTGTATTAATATCTTCGCCATGCAAACCTAAGTTGTATCGACGTAAATTTTCTCAAACATTTTTTCAACGGTGCAATGTAATGAAATTCAACAGATTTTCGAATACTCGATATTAATCGGTTCAAACTTATTCAAATTTTATAGAAAGTGAAATGCGCACATATCTTCTAGCAATTTATTCGGTTGATCAAAGATCGTGGCTATAATAGTTATAAGATGAAGTAAACCCAAAGTTAGAGTAATGGGGATGTTGTATAATGACCTACGTCCGGCATGCACATCTCTCATGGCTATATGGAAAACGGATGTACCCAGGCAAATTCGCAAGATCCTAATTACTGCCAGGATATGTCATGAGTAAAAATAAAACCCAATTACGAGAGAAGGTTGTGCTTTGATTTCCACTTTCCACTGCATATAATATTCAGTTTAGATTGAAATAAATTATTCGCTCGATAAATAAGTGTTGTTCGAGTAAACATTTGTCACGTAGCAATTTTCAGACGCAATTAGGATCGCGACTTTGCCGTCTGCGGAATGAATGCGAAAGAGCGAGAGGGAGAGAGGGGGCGGAAGAGAGCGCGTATTGCTTTCGTATTCGCGAAAGCTCACGGCATGCTCGTGTATACCATGGTATATATATCTATAGAAACTTTTGTTATATTATGTATATGGTGAAACATGGCGCGAAATCAAGCAGTGATATAATGTTAATCTCTTGCCGGTGGCGCCTCGAGTGACGCGTGGTTCAATGGTCGGAAAGCTTTTGGCGAAAGCTCAGAAATTAATTTCGTGGAATAAAGGTAGATGCCTGTCTACATAGGTATATGTATACATCAGCACGGCCCGAAGAAATGTTCGCGGAAGGTGATTCCACATTTATATAAAATATTTTTCATTAGCTTCAATCAAGCCACAGCACAGAACATCGTTTTCTGTGCTTATTATTAATATTATTATTAATATTATCATCATCATCATCATCATTATTACCCGCTTTTATTATTCTCGTATGTATTCATTCGAGCGCAGGAATTAGATGGGGACTGAGAAATTGTTCGCTGGGGGTACGTAGTGATCACCGTCTTCGTTAAGTCCTGGCCGGACAACAGCTAGACGAAATTTTCCCGCGAATGATGGAATTTCCCTGCGAGCTGCGGGTACAAGTATTTCGCGGAATAATTATTGAGTTCAGAAATGACGTAACTCGGCTTCGAAAAACAAGATCAAAAATACAGGGGAGTTTGGGAAAGGTCTTTGGTTCTGGTTAAGTACACATAGCGAACTCTTTGAGGCACCAAAGTCTCCTGTTTTATCGCAGCGAGGCGTCGCATTGAATTTACAAATATACGAGAAAGAGGTGGAGGTCGAGGTGGAGAATAAGGCAGACGGTACTCCCTCAAAAAGAAAGGATTAGCGGCGACCTGCCTGTGAGAAGCAGGAGGCGGAGAAGAAGAAGAGGATCGAGAAGATGGAGAAGAATAAGAATGAGAAGAAGGGAGAGGGAGAGAGACATCTGAGAGAGCTTAAATAATCAATTGCTAGCGCTGGCTCTAGAGAAAGCACTTGGGCTGGGTTGACCTGTGTGTCGAGTGTTTGCAAACCTCTTTTTCCCCTCTCTCTCTCTCACTCTTTCTCTCTCTCTCTCTCCACCCTCTCAGTCCTCATCACTTGTTCCTATACCCCAAGAAGAAGGCAGGAAGCACACAAAGGGACCTTCGCAGTTGAGTTTTATGGACGAGGAGCTCGACTTACTCGGTTTATGAGAGTGACCCTACCTACAACCGACCCAACCGACTCAGCCTCTCGTTGAGGGACCCCGAAGAAATGAGGTCCATACCCTAAGGGTCTTTATTAAATTTCAGGAAAAATGTTTCCTATCAACTTTATATCTGTATACTATATACACGATATTTTTTCGTTATTTATTTCCTACCTTCCACATACAAACGGGAACCAATAATCCTTGGATTTGAAGATTCGCTGATTCGAAGACAGAAATGAACGAGTGGATTTTTTTTATTTTTATTTTTATACCGCTGCAGTTCCTGCGGAATGAAATAAGCTCGAAATAGGTACACTCGAGGTATTCATTTGAAAGGTCAATCAAGTTTGGTGGAAAGATATGGCGCAGGGGGTTGCCTCGCCAAAAGACATCGCGTGATATCTCAGGTGCTTCAATTTTGAATGTGGGGCTGATGCCGGGTATATTAGCGTTCACGGGGAGTCGGTTCTCGCCCCCGGTTGCCTCAAGCTCGGGCGTATAGCATGGAGGGAAATTAACATGCAGCAACAAAAGGATGAATTTCAAGCGAGTTAATTCTCTCGCGCACGAGTTAATTTGGGAAACGTGCTTCCTGGATTGTTGCTATGGAAATGAGACCGTCCTGTTTCCCGTCCGCCCCTCTGCCAGAGACGGTTTGTCCCGGTTTTCTCTATACAGAGGCACTTTGGACCGACTTAATCTGCGGGGGCGAGGAGCGCAAATCGTTGAATCGTTTTACAACGCCATCCTGGTATAAGTTAGGCTGTTTCCTTACGTCTTTCCGTTTTCATCGAATTCAATTACTGCAGAATCCTTCAGCAATTTTCATTTATTCATTTTATTCATTGCTTATGTATAATATGTTTTGCCAAAAACCAAGGCCTACGTATATAAATCGTTTAAACATTCCTCAATTTTTCTACAAACGAATGAACTCGTCACTATACAATCTCAAAACCAAAACTCAAACGGAGTATTTGTATTTGGATTGTCAACTAACATTAAACAACTTAATTTTCATGTTTCCCAATTAAATGAACTCAGACCGAAACGATGTTGCAATTATTATATTACGAGGCACGAGATTACGCCGTTGAGCTTCGCCATAAACGTTTGGCGGAAAGGGGTTGAACGAGCTTCCAGCTTTTTTCACGATCAATTATTTATCATATCTCGTCTTGTTTTGTATGTTTAGAAAATTCTGTACAGTTTCGTTTGCATGTTATATATCTCTCGTAGAGATATACGCGTATACCTTATATGTACACCTACAATTTAATGCCTTTGCGATTCGTTATTAGTATTATAACTTTATGAAAATTTTACAACTTTAACAATAACTCGTGTCTACTAAGTTTCTTTGGTTGTTAGCTGCGAGAAACCAGCAACGACACTACAGTTACGCGTCGGTTAACTGTCACTACTTAGCATAATGAACTTAACGTAGCGTCAAGCATCACTGAGCTGATAAGTCACGCGCCTTGCTTTTACACTTTGCTAAAGTACCCAGGTACTCGGAAATTGTTTCTAATTACAATAATATAATTATTATGATAATCGCAACAGTCGGAGTAATGACAACAAAAATAATATCTATGGCAAATAGGGGTTTCGCATTGCGAGTGTCTCTATTTTTTTATGCACGAATGAATTAGTTGAAAATTTACTAAGATTATAGATATGCACTAGACTCTATGTGAGAGTGAAGGAGCCAGAAGATTTCACTTCACCTAAAGGTTCGACGGAATAAAGGAAAGAATATATGATCGCGTGTTTATTTTATTTTTTCTAAAAATCGAATCATTGGACGAAAGACAAAAAGCAGTACTACAAATTAGTCAAAAAGTTTTGTGACTATAGTTAAGATTGCGGATCCAAAGACAACTATCAGACTGGACGAAGGGACAACTCCGAAAGATGAGCCGTTGTCTTCAGCTTCAGTTACGGTTGCGACTACGGTTGTAGTTTCGGTTACACCTTGCAAATTATTCCAATAACTTGATTCGACGAAATAAGGCAAGATATTCAAAGGAGCCGGGTAGTCGTAGATCCAGATTGGGCCTTCGTAGGTCGCATATGAGCCATTGGAGGCATCGCGCCACGTTCCTTTCGGCAAGAAGATGTCTCTGGTCACTGCTCCTTCAACGACGACTGGCGCCACCACGATAACTTCACCCAGTAGGAATTCTGCGAAAAAAATTCATGAAAAGTCAGTATTGGTCTGATCCAGCTCTGCAGTTCGAAAATTGTCTATCGTAAGACATATGTTACGAAAGTAATGTTGAGGAAATTTTCAGCAAGAAAAACCTTCGAACTAGCTTGAAAACGATTTGAAAATATTGGAGTAGCTTTGGCGTATGCGGTATTCTAACGATAAGCCGGATAATATATCAATAAATTTGAACTGAAAGATACGAGGCGGGTTTCTCTCGTGCGTCAATAACAACCGTCAATCAGATTATTTCAATACCGCCAATTGATGATATGATCTATATATACGGGATCACGGTACTTATTGATTCAGCGGTGATAAAGTGATAAGTGTGGACTTGATTACCATCCGAAATATTGTAGCTATCAGCGTTGGTAGGGTCAAGCCACCAAACTGGGGGATTCACAGGTGTTCCATTGGTTACTGCAGCGTTCATCGCTTCTATGATGGTCGGGGCATACTTTTCGTGGAGGTCTGTGTACGTGCGACAAATTTCAACCGTCTGTAATATAAATGGTCGTGAAATATCAAAGCGGGAATAAAGCTCAGAGCAAGTTTATGGTCGCGACGCCCACCTCGTCGTCAAAGTCCCAGGGCACGAAGGAGTACTGGATTGATGGCATGAACGTATTGGCCTGCAACCATCTGATGAAGAGCTCCTTGCTCGGTAACTGAGTGGAAACGGTGACATGGTTGATGTAGCCATTACCACCCACCATATCTGGAAGCACAAACCCGTAGCCGGCGAGGTTCATGACTAGTAGAGTCGTGATCAATGTCGGTAGGCCGTTGTCAATGGTCCAAGACGTTTCCTTGTCCTGCATTCTTACGAAGACAGGAAGATCTTGGGTCTGCCAACCCGTACGAACTTCAATAGCTGATCCAAATTCAGCCAGTGCTCTGGTATATTGAGCGGTGTAGATCCCAGGCGATTGTTCAATAGGTCCTGTTAAAACGGGTGGTTGTGGAGCCCAGGATGTCTCACCAGCGTCGAACTTGAACGAGTCGATACCGGCGCTCTCCCGCAGGGCGGTTAATCTCGACGTAAACCTGTGGGAGTCCATCATTCAGATTGAGACTTTTCATGAAGTATATAATGCAGAAATGTAAGATGAAGCAAAGTAATTTCTGGTTACCATGTGACCGCAGCCTCGTTTGTAAAGTCGATGACGGAAGTGTTTTCACCTTGCCACCACCTGGTGAGTATGCTTCCGTTTTCGTTCTGCACAAAGTAACCGTTGCTCTCGGCGATCGCGTAGTATTCCTCGCATTCCACATTGATGAACGGATGAACCCACAGAGTAACCCTGAAGCCAAGATCGTGAAGATCATCGGTCAAGTTCTTGATGTCCGGAAACTTGTCTTCGCCGGTACTGAAAGTCAGACTACCGTAGCAGGTTTCCCAGTAGTCATCGATCTCCAGCTGGCTGTGATTATATCCGTTCTCGAGGATCTCGTTGGCATATGTGCGTACTATGCTATCGTTCACGTAGATCTTGTAACGAGCCCAGGTGGACCAGATTGGCTGGGCGATCATCCGTTCGTCTGGGATTCCCGTTGGTTTGAGGAAGAACTTTTCAACAACCGCTTCGTGGGCCGATCGTGGGTCGTCGTAATCGACTATCCAATACTCTAAGCTGGTGTAACCCTTTTGTCTATACGGGCTCACATTTTCCGCAAATATGCAAAGGTATCCATCATAAAGATTGTTTTGATCTGAAAAATAAGACACGTCAATTCAGCTGCTTCGCTTTCATTTTCAAGGGCTTTTGGTGCGTTTTGTCATTTCCGGACCTCACCTATGAACAAGGATGACGCTGGATTGACGTAAAAATATTTTCCTGTGCTGCTGGCCCAGTAAGGTTCTGCTATCGCAACGGCGTCACTCTCTTTTGGTACGTAGGAGGTGTAGTTCCACCGAACGTTCTGAACTGGCCATTCTTGGACCCAGGCTTCTGAGCCACCGAACCACTGCACACCATCTTCAAGTTCCAGGCAAGTACCAATCGAGATATCATCTACAGAAGCGTTCAATAGTGCATGCGTAGACCCAACTCGGGAGCTGATATCGTTTCTCAGGATCAGACTCACGTCATCCATGACAAACTCGACGCAGGACTCCTCATCTACTGAGCAGTCATTCGCCGAGTATACTCGATCGCTCCTAGAAATCCCTGATCCTTCCACGTAAAATTTGCTTCTGACCGACGACCCATCTGTTTGAGAAATGAAAATACAGTTCAGTGAGATGCAAAAATTATTTCCAGGAGGTTTCAATTCGACTCGGAAACGTCCTTTTCACAAAATTGCAGTTTCCTATGGTCTGTGGAAGAAGGATTATTCAAAGCTACTGTAAAGTCGTGAAACATCGGATCATCCTTCTTTGATGCCATGTTTTGGATTTGCTTTTCTACTAACTAGTTTATTTTTTCGAATAAATCCTTTCGAATAACGTCTTCAAATTTCTACCTTGACTGTTTACCGTGTACAAGACACTGTCGCTGTCCTCGGAGAAGGTTACCTCGCTGTCGCCAAACTTCAGTGTGACCGGCAAGGTAACTTCAGAAGCAAGAACCGCCCCGGCGATGAAGCTCAGAGTCAGCAGTGACCACCGCATCTTGTCTTTTTCCTACACTGTGAACTGTTTCGGGGAAACGCGGCTCGCTTTTATACGTATTATTCAAGATTAGAATTATCTCATATACAAGACCATGCCGTGTAAGATTCAGTACAGATAGTGTCTAAAAATTGGCCAAGTCAATACGGGGCGTTATTCTTTGCGGAAAACTACAACCGGGAACTATGGACGGGAAAGGTTGTTGGAGTAAACGCGAAGAGAACTGCGAGGTCTCGCAGTACGATTAATAAGCATAGAACGATTGGTCGAATTAGGATTAGCTAGTATGAATTTCTGGACACCCTATGTGTAAAGATAATACGCTTGTTCGTGGTTTAATCGATTTAGATTTATTATTTGAGGTAGTTCAATAAAATTCAAGTCCTCGGTACACCTAATCAATGTAAGATATCTTGATACGAACATATTTTATAGATGTCTCAATGGATTCGTTATTAATTTTATACCTCGCCTATGATATCATTGTGTCCGAAAAGCAGCTGTTCCACGCAAATCTTTTTCTTCTAAAAAATAAAATGAAGAAGAATGATCCTTATGTATTCCAAACTTCATGCTATATCAAAATGCCGTAATTATTCCTGAAGTGGTACCTACTATCACTCCGCATGCGATAGACGGATTAGCGTAAGAAACTTGGAGTATAGCGTGAGTTCAACGATGATAAATCATCACGTGAATTCAATTTCCATCAGTACAGACTTGTAGTAATAAAAATCAGGGTAATAGCGTGTAACAATAACAGTTTTTACAAGTCACAACTTGTAAGATTAGTGTGATCCTGCGTTAGGAATATTTAAAAGATTGCTAGAATATCCTCAGTATCATGGTCACTAATTTAAATACGATTTCAGCCACGACCCCACTGTAGGCTCTAACAAATTCTTGATGCCAATTTTCAGATCATCATTTTTCGAATCAAATAAATTTCGAGAGTACTCGATAAATGATTACTTCTTCCTCTGAACATAAAATTGAGAATAACTTTTGGTCTACCTGGCGAAAAGATCTTATCCTTAGTCTGCAATTTTTACTGATACTCTTTCGTACATATGGCTCGAAAATCTTATCAAGATTCATTCTAGATCTTCCGGAGGTTTGGATTGTATACGATTTTTTTATAAGTGCGAGGATAGAATTTACTGTGTCAGTCTTGACACTTGGAATATTTGATCTGTTTGATCTTAGATCTATCTTAGACTTATCTGACAATGAGTCATTAAGATTCGGAAATACCAGAGTTAAGGGCAGTCGAGTCAGCTTGTTGAAATGACACTGCACTTTAGATATTTCGAGAATAGTCATTTATTAGGAGTTCATGATTCATACAGAAAAATGAATAATTGTTATGGCTCTCATTTAGCTACGAGACACAAATAATTTATAACTATACTGAGTATAAAACTAAACTGAAAATAGTTTTAGGATTTATCCAAGAAGTACTTCCGCATTGTTGTAAGGAAAATAATGCAGGATTGATCTGAGAAACAAGTTCCCCATACAAATTTAGCTACAAAAACGCATAAAGAAGCAGCATGGAAATCACTTGAGCCGATTTCCTTCTTCAAGTGTAATTCATACCTGTACTAGAAAAACACGTTATGAATATGGTTGCATGACTGTTTATTTTTTTTTCTCAAACATTGAATGATCCAATGAAAAACACAACTTACTATACAAATTAGTTAAATACTTTTCTGACTAAAGTTAAGATTGCGGATGCAAAGACAGCTATCAGACTGGACGAAGGAACAACTCCGAAAGATGAGCCGTTGTCTTCAGCTTCAGTTACGGTTGCGACTACGGTTGTAGTTTCGGTTATACCTTGCAAATTATTCCAATAACTTGATTCGACGAAATAAGGCAAGATATTCAAAGGAGCCGGGTAGTCGTAGATCCAGATTGGGCCTTCGTAGGTCGCATATGAGCCAGTGGAGGCATCGCGCCACGTTCCTTTCGGCAAGAAGATGTCTCTGGTCACTGCTCCTTCAACGACGACTGGCGCCACCAGAATAACTTCGCCCAAAAGATATTCTGCAAAAAAATTTCACGTTGATTTGCCATTAAATATTCACCAGCTCCTCGACAGTACGATAAATTGATTAAGATTTCTTGAAAGGTATTTGAGTGGAGATGACAAGCAACGCTATGTCTTCTTTGATAATGACTTCGATTCAATATCGGCAGAAAGGGTTCGACCTTGCTTGTAGATGATATGAAAATATTTTTCGGTTCACTGCGAACGTGATAATAATGTCGAATGTGGCCGATTGTCGTTATCGATGAGGATAAGCTATCCGCTTATTGTAACCAGATGAAACATTTGATTGCCTTGAGCATATCAATGATCAGTAAGCGAGTGTACATATTACGGCAGGCAAACGACCTGATAACAGTCGTGGATAAGATTATTTTTAACGCTATTATTTAATCATATAATCTAGAGTAGCTTTTGTTTTCGACAGAAGGTCGACAGTTGATGACTATCGATTTAAATACCATCCCAAATGTTTAAGGCCTCTGCGTTTGTTGGGTCGACCCACCAAACCGGAGCATTGACGAGCGTTCCATTTGCTACTGCCGCGTTCATCGCCTCGATGATCGTTGGGGCGTATTCTTCGTGGAGCTTCGTATACGTAAGACAGATTTCAACCGTCTGCAGGAAAAATAGCGGTGAAATACCGTGGCAAGATCAAACCTGAGAGAAATTTCATCGCCACGACGCCTACCTCGTCGTCATAGTCCCAGGGCACGAAAGAGTACTGAATCGACGGCATGAACGTATTGGCCTGCAACCATCTGATGAACAACTCCTTGCTCGGGTACTGGGTGGAAACGAGGACACCGTCGATGTAGCCGTTCCCGCCGACCATGTCCGGGAGCACAAACCCGTAACCGGCGAGATTCATGACCAGTAAAGTCGTGATCAATGTGGGTAGGCCATTCTCGAAGGTCCAGGACGTATCCTTGTCCAGCATTCTCACGAAGATAGGAAGGTCCTGGGTCTGCCAACCGGTACGCACTTCAATAGCTCCTCCAAACTCTGCTAGAGCCCTGGCGAATTGTGCGGTGTAGATTCCAGGCGATTGTTCAATCGAGCCTGTTAGAACCGCCGGTTCTGGGGCCCAGGATGCCTCACCAGCGTCGAATTTAAACGAGTCAATACCAGCACTCTCCTTCAGGGCGGTTAATCTCGAGGTAAACCTATCAGTGTTCATTGTTCTGATTGAGAATCTTCAGGAGATATAGAAGTACAATGCAGAAATTTAAGGTAAAGCGAAGTAATGTCTGGTTACCATTCCGCTGCAGCCTCGTTCGTGAAGTCGATGACGGAGCTGTTGTCGCCTTGCCACCACGTGGTGAATATGCTTCCGTCTTCGTTTTCTACGAAGTAGCTGTTGTTCTTGGCGATCGCGTAGTATTCTTCGCAATCTACATTGATGAATGGATGTATCCACAAAGTGACCCTGAATCCAAGATTGTGAAGATCATCGGTCAAGTTCTTGATGTCTGGAAACTTGTCATCGGCAGTGCTAAAAGTGAGACTGCCGTAGCAGGTTTCCCAGAAGTCATCGATCTCCAGCTGACTATGATTAAATCCACTCTCAAGGATCTCGCTGGCATACTCGCGGACGATACTGTCGTTCACGTAGATCTTGTAGCGTGCCCAACTAGACCAGATTGGCTGGCTGATCATCCGTTCGTCTGGAATTCCCGTTGGTCTCGGAAAGAACGATTCTACAACTGCTTCATGGGCCGATCTTGGGTCACCATAATCAGCCATCCAATACTCTAAGAAGCTGTAGCCCTTCAATCTATATGGACTTACATTTTCGGCGTACATGCAGAGGGACCCGTTTACACGGTTGTTTTGATCTGAAAAATAAACGCCGTCAACTCAGCTGCTTCTATTTCGCCTCCCAGGGCGTGTAGTCGGATGTATCGTTTCGGAAACTTACCGATGAATAGGGACGTGGCCGGATTGAAATACAAGTATACTCCCTCGCTGCTGACCCAGTAAGGTTCTGCAATTGCAACGGCATCATCCTCTTTTGGGCCATACACGGTGTAGTTCCACACGGCATCCTGAACTGGCCATATTTGGTACTTCGCTTCTGGACCGCCGAACCATTGTACGCCCTCTCCAAGTTCCGTGCATACGCCGAGAATAGTATCATCCAGAGAAGCGTTTATTTGCACATGCGTAGCCCAAGATGAGGATTTTACATCGCTTCTGAGGACTATACCAACGCTATCCGTAATTAGCTCGATGCAGGACTCTTCACCCGTTGTGCAATCATTCACTGAGTACTGTCGATCGCTCCTATCTATGCTCGATCCTTCCACGATAATGCTGCTACTGATGGTTGACTCATCTGCTCAAAATATTACGATACAGTCGAGCATGATGCTAGAACCATTTTTGATATCGGCGGGAATTTTACTTCGAAACGTTTTTGCAAGCTATGTCAAGTAGTATTATCTTCCAGTGAACTCAAACTCTTGTGTGATTGGTAGAGCACGAATTATTCACTTATTGAAATTAATCAGCAACAGTTTCAACCAATAAACAACTACCTTCAAATAGTGCTATCAATCACGTACCTTTACTTTTGATGGTGTAATGAACACCATCGGTTTCCTCGGAGAATGTTACTTGGCTGTTACCAAATGACAGGGATAACGGCAGCGTAACTTCAGAAGCAGAAACCGCTCCAGCGGCAAAGATCAGAGCCAAGAGTGACCACCACATCTTGCGTATCTTCTGCACTGTGTACTCTCAGGAAGCACTTCTCACTTTTATATGGGTCACCAAAAATTAGCTTTATCTGATAACGGTTATCCTTTTTACTGATAATAAGCTAGTCCATCGATTTTACCAAGTGGTATTCGACGCTTTAGTTAGTCGGTGATTCTGACATATCGTAAGTAACAAAGTCCGTAATCAGGTGGTAATATTTCGATAAGAGAATTTCGGGATATTTCAATGACATTCTAGTTGATAATTCTGGGATTATACTATTAGACCAACACCATACGGTCCTGTAGGTCTGAAATTGCGATTTTAATGCCGAAAAATACTATAATTTTTTGTCGTGCTGGCTTGTACTCAGAAAATAATCGGAAAATAATCAAAGCACTTGTATAATTTAATATTGAAAAATTCAAATGCTCTAAACGAAAAGACGTATGTGTTGACGGAAAACTTTTTCGAAAATCAACATTCGAGGTTGTAGATCTTCTTTACGACTTTATGGCATTAGCTACGATTCGTGTTTTGCATATTCGAAGGTGTTGGTCATTCAACTTTCAGAAAATATCATGCATGATAATAAATGTTTAACAATAAACGTGGACTCCGGGTAATCGACACCGGAGGATCAACGTAACTAACTATAGCCAGATAAGAACGTATTTCTGGCAGAATTCAAATTCTCCTTGAAATCACCACACATTTTTCATACGTGTATCTCTTCAAGAGGGAGAAAAAATTGTCTTCGACTTTGTGGTCTGGGTATGCAATTATCGGTTTTTAAGGATGAACGGAAGACACGAATGATGTACATCTGCCACACGTAAAACTGAACTGAAAATGGTCTCACAAGTTTAAAGCATAAGGACTAATCATCCTAAAATATAAGGACTTACATCGTTGAAAGAAAATCGAATTTCAATCGCAGTCATTTCCAGAAATGGACGAAAAATTTGTTTTTTCCTTTTTTTTCTAAAAATTCGTTTATTTTTTCCGAATCATAGAATAGTACGACAAAAAACATAACTAAAAATTAACAGAACAGGTTTTTGACTAGAACTGAGATCGTAGATGCAAAGACAGCTATCAGACTGGACAGAGGAACAACTCCGGAAGATTTACTTTGCAAATAATCCCAATAACTTGCTTCAACGAAATAAGGCAGGATATTCAAAGGAGCCGGGTAGTCGTAGATCCAGATTGGCCCTTCGTAGGTCGGATGCGAGTCATTGGAGGCATCGCGCCACGTTCCGTTCGGCAAGAAGATGTCTCTGGTCACCGCTCCTTCAACGATGACTGGTGCCACTAGGATAACTTCGCCCAAAAGATATTCTGGAAAAAGAAGTCCACGTTGACTCACCATTAAACACACACCAGCTCCTCGACAGTACGATAAATTTATCAAAATTCCTTGGAAGGTTTTTGGGTTGAGATAACAAGCAAGCGCTGCACTATGTCTTTTTTGATTACGACTTGGATTAATTAACGGCATCGAGGGCTCGACCTTATGCTTGTAGATGATACAAACATATTTTTCGTCGGCAAAGACCCTTCGGCCTTGCTTGTAAGCGATTTGAACATATCTCTCTCATAACGGTGGATATGGCCGATTGTAGTTGGCGATGAGGATAAACGATTTGCTTGTCATATCTATAGATAGACCGTAAGCCACCGTGAGTATATCAATGCCAAAGGTTCCTGCGTATCGTCGCAATCAACCGACTCAGTGACAGCTGTGCATGAGATCACATCCATTGCTCTATTATGCAATGATACTAGACCCAAACCACGATCCCGCTTTGCGGAGGCTCAAGCCATTTTTTAAGTGACAGAAAAATTGATAACTATCAATTTGATTACCGTCTGAAATGTTGTAGGCTTCAGCGTTCGTTGGGTCAAGCCACCATACTGGAGCATTCACGGGAGTTCCATTGGATACTGCTGCGTTCATCGCCTCAATGATCGTTGGGGCATACTCTTCGTGAAGTTCCGTAAATTTGCGACATATCTGAATCGTCTGGAAGGAAAATGGTCGTGAAATATCGTGGCGAGGCCAAAGCACAGAGAAATTTTATCAACGCGACAGATACCTCCTCGTCATAGTCCCAGGGCACGAAAGAGTACTGGATTGCAGGCATGAATGTATTGGCCTGCAACCATCTGATAAACAGCTCTTTGCTCGGGTACTCGGTGGAAACGAGGACACCGTCGATGTAGCCATTTCCGCCGACCATGTCCGGGAGCACAAACCCGTACCCGGCAAGGTTCATGACCAATAAAGTCGTGATTAATGTCGGCAAGCCGTTCTGGAAGGTCCAGGACGTATCCTTGTCCAGCATTCTCACGAAGATAGGAAGGTCTTGGGTCTGCCAACCGGTACGCACTTCAATAGCTCCTCCAAACTCTGCCAGAGCCCTGGCAAATTGCGTGGTATAGATTCCTGGCGATTGGTCAATCGAGCCTGTTAGAACCGCCGGTTCTGGGGCCCAGGATGCCTCGCCAGCATCGAATTTAAACGAGTCAATGCCTGCAGTCTCTTTCAGCGCGGTTAGCCTCGTGGTAAACCTGTGATAGTTCACCGTTTCAATTGAGACTTTTCAATAGACAAAAGTAGACTGTAAAAATGTAAGGTCAAGCGAAATAATGTCTCGTTACCATTGGACTGCAGCCTCGTTTGTGAAGTCGATGACGGAGCTGTTGTCACCTTGCCACCACGTGGTGAATATGCTACCGTTTTCGTTTTTCACGAAGTAGCCGTTGCTCTCAGCGATCGCGTAGTATTCCTCGCAATCTGCGTTGATGAACGGATGGATCCATAGAGTAACCCTGAAGCCAAGATCATGCAGGTAATCGGTCAAGTCCTTGATGTCCGGAAACTTGTCTTCTCCAGTACTGAAAGTCAGACTACCGTAGCAGGTTTCCCAAAAGTCATCGATCTCCAGCTGGCTGTGACTAAATCCGTTTTCAATGATCTCGTTGGCATACGTGCGTACGATGCTATCGTTCACGTGGATCTTGTAACGAGCCCAGGTGGACCAAATTGGCTGGGAAATCATCCGTTCGTCTGGGATTCCCGTTGGCTTGGGAAAGAATTTTTCAACTGCCCCTTCGTGGGCCAATCTTGGATCTCCATAATCGGCCATCCAATACTCTATCAAAGTGTAACCTCGTCGTCTGTATGGACTTACGTTCTGCGATATCATGCAGAGTTGGGATGCGTTAAAGTGGTTTTGATCTAAAAAATAGACGCCGTCAACTCAGCTGCTTTTTTTTTTCACCTTTCAGGGCTTTCAGCGAGTCGTATTGTTTTCAAAACTTACCTATGAACAGAGACGTCTCCGGACCCACGTAAAAATATATTCCCGTACTACTGACCCAGTAAGGTTCTGCTATTGCAACGGCGTCATCCTCTTTTGGGCCATACACGGTGTTGTTCCACACAGCGTCTTGAACTGGCCATATTTGATACTTCGTTTCTGGACCACCGAACCATTGTACACCGTCATCAAGAAAAATACAGACCCTTATCATCCCATCATCCGAAGAAGAATTCCAATGCGTATACGAACTCCACGATGGGTTTCTCAGATCGCTTTTGAGGAATATACTCATGTCATCCGCGATAAACTCGATGCAGGATTCTTCATCATCTGTGCAATCATTCACTGAGTACTGTCGATCGCTCCTAGCCATACTCGATCCTTCCACGAAAATGCTGGTACTGATGGCCGACCCATCTGTCCAAATATTAAAATACAGTCAAGCATGATGCTGCAGCCGGCTTTAATACAGGTGGGAATTTGACTTGAAAGCATTATTTTTAAACTGCGTATCAAGCGGAATAAATTTGCAGTAAACTCAAACTCTTGTGTATAGTTGGTGAAAAGCGAATTTCTCGGGGATCGAAGTTGCCCTGATTTAACGTCATACCAGACATTTCGCGTTACTAAAGCCAAAAGGGCGTATAAAGAAAAAAAAATTCTCTAATCAACCTAGAAATGTTAGAAATAAGGAAATGAATTGAAAAAATGAAAAAAAAATTTTTTTTTGAGATACGCCCTTTTGGCTTTAAAAAAAAAATTCTTAAAACCAAAAGGGCGTATCGTTTTTTTTCAACTTATTATCAGCCATTTAGCATAATTATAGAGAAAATACGAAAATATGTACAAATCATGATTTTACAACTCAATGTTATTATACTCAAGTATAATAATATATTTACAATGCTATTATTACTCAATATTATTTACTACTAATATTACTACTAATAATATTATTGAGTTGTAAAATCATGATTTGTACATTTTTTTCGAATTTTCTCTGTAATTATGCTACATGGTTGATAATAAGTTGGAAAAAAAGGATACGCCCTTTTGGTTCTAAGGATTTTTTTTTTTAAAGCCAAAAGGGCGTATCTCAGAAAATTATTTTTTTCATTTTTTCCATATATTTCCTTATTTCTAACATTTCTAGGTTGATTAGAGAATTTTTTTTTTTTTTGATACGCCCTTTTGGCTCTGTAGAACCAAAAGGGCGTATGATTTGAGATACGCCCTTTTGGCTTTAGTAACGCGATTTGTTTGTCTGCTAATTCATTCCACAACATTTCAAGCCATACTATGCTATATACAAGACGAACGAAATGATCTTTATTTCAATTTCTACACCTTTCGACTCAGGGGTCGATTTGCTCCAGCCAATAAAGAAAAGCTTCTGAATTGTGGTGTCAATTGTTTACATACCTTGATTTTGGATGGTGTAATAAACACCGTCGGTCTCCTCGGAAAAAGTTATTTCGTTATTGCCAAATCGCTGGGATAATGGCAGTGTAACTTCAGAAGCAAGAACCGCTCCAGCGGTAAAGCTAAGCGCCAACAGTGACCACCACATGTTGCGTATTCCTGTACTACTGCCATACAGTACTTTCCATTTTTATACATGTAATCAGAAATTATCTTCATGCGATAAAGGCTATCTCCTAGGTAGCACACTCATCCAGACGCCGGCTATCCATTGGACTTGATATATAGTCATATTTCGTCAACAGTCGAAAATGCCGATTCATCCCCGAGTCGAAATTTAGCCCCTACTTTGAACCTATACTCGTAGGTTCAAATCAGGATGTGGAGGGTCATAGGAGGGTTAACTTGCATTGTAATTAGCCCCTCGTTTGAACCTCCAATGGGCCGTTATTGGACGATATTCCATGTTTAGGTTCAAAGTAGGAGCTCCCGAGAACCTAGGAAGACCCTCGACCTCCTCCCATTTGAAAGAAAACAAAATAGTAGCGGCAGATCAGACTCATATAATACTTTCTCGTATACATTGTTGTCCCAACGCCTATTTAAACCTCCTATGATACTGAAGAGATCTGAACCTTCTATGAAGATGTGGTACTGATGATCGGTATATATGCGAAGCGGAGTCCTAGTTTGGTACTAGCGAGAGCGTAGTGAGTTGGATGCGCCGCGCTGTGAGTGTGAAGAGAAACTCTGAGATATTATAGTGTCGCCACAAGACTATTCGACCTAGAGCTCCTACATTGAACCTCTAAGTCCTCCATTTACTACGTTTGAGGACTTGGAGGTTCACTGTAGGAGCTCCAGGTCGAATAGTATCATAGGAGGTTTAAATAGGCGTTGGGAGAATCAAAGCAGGGTTAAAATTTCGACTCGGGTCGTTAGCAAAAAAACAAATAGGAGGACGGTATTTTTTGAATTCCCGTTAATCGTCGAAAACTGAGCCAAAAGTTGCCTTATAGCATACTTGAATTTCATACTTTGAACTTTATTGATCGATTCCACTGAATGGCATGTTGCATTTCATTTTCTTCATTCTGTCGAGTTTGCGATAGTTTGATGATGTTCTGGCGGACCGTTCTATTCGCATAAAACTTATAAAACGGATCTTATCTTGTCATATTGAACGTCTCTATCAAGAATACATTGGTTTTTCAATAATGGCCGAAATACTATGATCGCATAATGAGGATGTTACTTGATTAGCGCGGAATGGACTTCTTCAAAATTGTGCTAAATATTATGAGTGTTCGATTATTATTTTCGCAAATGGAAAAGTGTCTTGGACTAGGAAAATCAAGTCGAAATGGTTGTTCCAAGAATACTCAAATCATGCAACAACGTTTTTACTGTCGGCAACAATCTGCAAGCCGAGGTAAGGATCAGATAAACTTTATTTCTAGTCCAATCCAAGTGACATGTCGTCAAGCTCAACATTTATGCTGATACCGAGATTGATATTTAGCCCTCAACTATTTGATAAATTAGGCAGTTACTTATCGATGGGCTATTCAAGATAATTCGATGTCCCTACAATATCTAAGTCCTAATTTGGTGTGAAGACTGTATCGAAGTTGGTGAACAGTCGTGAGAAAATTGAAAGTCATAAATTCATCAAATTGTTTGTCCCCACAGAGATCTCCAGTAAAAGTCGAACGACTGATGGATCATTGATTCATTTCGATACTGCTTATATAAGTATAATGACAAGACAAGTAGGTTTCTATAAATAGTTTATCATATAATGAAACATTTCGAGATTTGGTGCAGCCGGAAGTAGATACGTGACAGGATCGTCGGGGATTTACCAAATCGATTCATCAAATCTATAGATAAACTCAACAGGGTTCGATGCCTATGATGTTGTGTCTGTGACTTTATTTGGTTCAATGTGTCATCGGCTGATAAATCTTGTTGCGACATCAGCGTACGCCAGGGTGAAATCATGACCTTGATATAGTTTCTCAATTATAGTTTGCAATACACTAGCTGGATGACATATTGCGAATTTTGTCGAATCAGTTTGGTGAAAAAATGTCACGCCAATTTCCTAATGCTCAAGCTCTTTGTTTGTATTGATTGGCTCTCTCCTGATAGAGTGGAATCAAGTAAACCCCATTGTTCAAAGTTCGTTCTTCCAGGTTCTGTACAAGTTGATAATTAGTTCAAGAATCCAGTGCAGTTTCTCGGTACAATATACGCTTCAACCGAGATTTCTACCCAGAGTTCTGCGGCTCGAATGTGACTGGTGAAACTGCCGGGTTTTCCGGGGTAGTGCGGGAAACCCATTCCCTATGAGCTGGGAATGGTTGAGCTGCCACACCTGGTTCATTAGCAGAACACTGCCAACGCAAACATGCCCATTTTAGCCGGTCGTGAATACGTGCGCGAAGGTTTCCTCGATGTACATGTACTACATTCATGTAGCGATTGTGGGGCCGCCAGACACAGTCGTGCGGTATGAGTTTAGTTGGAAATTGAAGGGTCCTTCTGTGAGAATTCCAGCACAATGTTTCCGCGCAACTTTTATATCCACTTTCGTAAGATCTTTGGCCTTTTTTCAGGCTTGCATGGTGGAGGAGGAGTGCCAACGGCGTGAAAGTTGACGAGAAATCCCACCGATCAATGGCGACTCCTACCCTTTGGCATTTTGGAATTTATATTAAAATATGCAAATTTATCGTAGCATATATTTGAAAACAGATAAATTATGCTCCGCGTACATCGGGCTGTTCGTGATATAAAATATAGGTGGTAGCGACTATCGCGAGTTCCTACCGTAACACGCGGGGGTGCTTTTCGTCGGTCGGTCGGCTCAGATGCAATTTATGACGGTTATTGTGTGACGACTATAAATTAGGGTGTTATTCCACCGCGCTTCGCCGATATAGGGCGTTGTTCTGCCTTTCGGCTTACGTGCTTTATTTATTTTTCTTTAGTTTTGGCACATTTTCATATCCACAGCTTCTCCCATATCTTCAAGGAATCCCTGTTGCTTCTCGCTTCTAGATATTCTCTCGAAAGAATAGAGAAAGGCGAAATAAATGGGCGGAAAAAGATCGACTGGTACCAGTAGTAAGAGTGGTGACAGATGATGCGAACGACTCTGCGCAAAAGCTCGAGGGGATGCAGCATCAGTTCCCGAAGCTTCTCATCAATGCGAGAGCCATTATGATGGTATTATGTTGTGATGACGAAATAGCAGATGTTCTATATAAAAGGCTGTTATTTTTTGGTATATTCCCTCGGCCTTTGCTGGAATCTACTTAATGTTATATATAGGTATATAAAAAAAAAAAAAAAAATATTCGGAAAGGAATATCGTGAAAAAGTCAAATAATGAAGCGAAGGAATGATGTAATGAAATGTACACTCGAAACGCGTCTGCAGCACACCACGTGCTATGGAGTCTGGTCCGGGGCGCCAAAAAGCGGGGAAAGTAAAGGATGTAATATTATCTAGATCATTTTTCTCATGGCAAATGCGTTATACTTTTATTTCTTTCTTTCCCTGCTCCTAGTCCACCGTATTTTCCCCTCTCTGTATTCATCCCTTTGTCACGTCTTTGGGCTATACGCCTCTCGGGGGTAGTCATGATTTTTTTGCACTCGCTTTTATACGGTTTTCGTCCGGCATTACTCCCGTAGTTATATACCTATGTATTCGATACCTACGGCAAGGGAAATTTTTGCGACAGATTCACCCGCGCTTATCTTCGATGTAGGAAAGGTCTTTTTTCTATGTTCAATTAGCGGTAGTGATATATCAAATCTTTTTTATTTCTTAATGTACAACTGGAGCCAATATTCGCATTTTTTCGTTATCAATTTTAGCCATCGATCATTACAGCATAGATAACACATTTGTACTTATCAAGGCTCCCCGGTGAGTCTAATCGTCAATTCTGTAATCTGTATAAAAAAAAAGTTTGATGAGTGATGAGGATAGGTTTTTCCAAAATAAAACTGTACCTGGACTTCGGGGCGAGTTCCTAAAGCGTAGATAATGGCATCTGCGACGTCTGATGGCAGGAGAGTTCGGGTTTTTTCGAAGAAGTCTTTGAGCTCTGGTACACGTGACGTTATTTCCGTTTTTACCAGCCCCGGACTGATGCTCTGTGAATTGCAAGATCGCGAAAGCTGATGTAGAAAAACGCAAAAAAATCATCAAAAACCCCAAGAATTCTTACCGTCATTCGCACTTTGGCTTTTACATCGATGAGTTCGCGCCGGACAACACTCGCCATAGTAACTGTGGCGTGTTTACAGCTAGGGTACAAATTCCAACCCTTGTGTAAGAATCCCTCCGGAATCTCATGGCCTAAAACGCTTTGTAAAAAAGCATAAGGAATCGTGATGAGAGAATATTTGAGCGACATATACTTTGGGATCATTGTGACAAAATCCTATCAGCTAATCTCAGTAAAAGTGGAAATGACCAAAGTCACGTAATTTTTGCTTCTTACCTGTTGATGTTGAAGATATGGCCTTCGACGTCCCTGCTGCGCATGGAAGAGACAGCTTCCCTAGTGCATATGGCGACTGCCAAAAAATTAACGTCAACCATCCTCCTGAAGGTTTCGGTCTCACTTTCTGTGAATGGAAGAATTTGTCTGAGTGGAAGATCTTAAAATGCAGCGGATCGATCGATGCGAAGTAAATACCAATAATTTTCGAATAATCCATGATTCCGGCGTTGTTGATCATTACGTCTACCCCTGAAAGATTGTTTTTGACCCAATCAAAGGCGTCAAGGATTTCGCTTTCCCTCGTCAAGTCGCACTTGACCGGAAAAAGTTTACCGCGAGATTCACAGCTCGTCAGCAGTGTTTCCTTCTTCTTAAGACGGTCGTACTGGATGTCAAAAGCAGCTACGTTGATTCCCTCTTCAAGAAGAATATCCGTTATCGCAGCCCCGATTCCCGAAGCTGCCCCCGTCACCACAGCAGTCTTTCCTCGCCATCGATTCATGGGTCTACAACGTACCCTGCGAAAACACCCATACTTGTCAGCACTTTTCTCAAGCGGTTTCTCATAGCAACGCGGACTGGCTGATCCAAAAAATAAATTTTCTCACACGTATTCAGCCTCATAGGGATAAAGAGTTCAGATGTCACTTTCTATTCTGTTTATTAATTGATCAGTGCAATTGTACTTGAAAGTTGAATGAATAATGCATCGCGATGTTCACTTGCATCTGTCATTGCTAATCCTAGCATGATCGAATATGCGACCGGAAACATGAGATCATTTCAATATTTGGTTGTGAATCTATTGAGCTTTCTGTACTGAGAATGATGGGGCATACGAATCTGATAAAAAAGAATTCCGCAAGTCGCTGATCGATTCGGGAGCAGAATTTCATTGATTAGTTAAACGTCCTTGAAAAAGCTTCGTCATTAACGTGTCGCAGCACCTGCTTGCGCTGATATCACGAGTTATTTTATCAGATAAAGATTTTAATCGTTCGTTGAACAGAAAGCAGAATAAATATGTCGTCATACTTACGGAGACCCGGATAATTGCTTGCTAATATTCTGATCGCCAGACATGCCTATCGCTGCACCAATTATTCACAGATACCTATATTGATCTCTAACTCAGATGAAACAGAAAAAATGTCTATCCTGACCTCCCGAGATGAAACTGAACGGTCGACTGCCTAACGCACTCAAGTGCAGTGCTTAACGAGTTCCATACAAGCAGGAGATTGCGAGTGGCCTTGTACATTGATTAAAACTGTTACCAGTGTATTCTGTAACAAGTTCTGCTACAGCGTCAGTTTCAAAGTTCACACTTTTCTCACTTGAAACGATCATTCAATTTTTGTCCTTCAGTATTCCCACGTGAGGCCATGATTGATCTAGTTTCGGGGTACTTTCACTCTTCAATCAATTGGGAGTCCCATTTTTGTTTATTTCTTCAATGCTTAGCTGATAAATAATTCATTTGAACAATATACCTACCGGGAGTTGTTCATTCATTGCAAAGCCTCTTCTGGATTGATTCAACTCCTAATCCACGCGGATAGGTGTATACATTTTTTTTTCACGATTAATTTTGGCTTGAATATAAGTAAACTCGAGCGTTATTCATGTGAAAACGTTTATTGTGGTTGAGATAATAAGTGTTACACAAGTTTTAATTAATAATGTGAAAACAACGCCGTGCCTTATTTAGGTTTGAAATTATTTACGGTTAGAGGGAGGTAGGTGTGCTGCGGAAGGTAGTACATTTGGCGAGACCATTTCGCGGTAGACAAATGCTTTTAGCTCAAAAATATGAAAACAGTGTTAAGGAGGGAGTGCGAATTAAATAAACTCTGGAAACTCTGGTGTCGCCGAAAGGAGTCAGGGCTGAATCGGGGGAAGTGTGGGACTCCCTCTGGGAACTGGAAAGGCGAAAATTTATCGCAGTTCTAAGTACACACGCGACAGGCGTTAAAATTCCGTTAGGTAAACAGCAAACCTCATTCCACGGGTCTCCAGCGACACTTTAAAAGTTCGCCAAATTTTCGAAATCATATTTCAACGAGAAATTCGACAGACATTTAGGCAATACCTAATATACCTTGTTACTCCTGTTTCCAAACGTGATCGAAGATATCTGCAGTTCAGTATATTTTTATTTTCGTTCCCAATCCACGACAGGCATTATAGGTATGATTATTCCTCCGTCATTCCCAATCATTAGTCGCTATTACATCGAGTCAAGTCGATCAATGGTTGAAATTTATTGACGTATTCTCGTCGTACGATTAATAACAGCAACGTTGAATTCCCAAGGACTTGAAGTAACGACTATAACATCCCCTGGAGAGCTGACGGCTGAGCTTTTGTATTTTCATCTAGAACAGAGTGTCTTTTGCTTCTTTCGTATATTCCATTTCAGATGGAAGACCAGAGTGGTTTCACAGGCAGACGGAGACACAATATCCATCGTATTATACTGCGTGACAGAATCTGGTCGCAAGTTTTACACCCCAGTAAAATGTGAATATCAATTTTTCCTACGATAGGTATTGGCGTATGCGGGACAATATCACAATTGTCGATATCCGAATCAAAGTTTGCTGTATAAAAAATTCAGTGCCAAAAATGAACATGCATGAGATATAAAACTAGCATTTTTTACAGACATTCAGAATTCTATATGATTATCACCCTTCCACGAATCTAGACGACAAGTTTACAAGCTGTTGATGTGTAGCTGTATTAGTTGGATGCCTACACCATATGGTAATTGTTTGACGCACTACACATCACCGTCTAAACTTCTTGCTGTACATCGTAAACTCTAACCGGATATTGTGTAATCAATTTCCATGTACACGTCACGCATCAGATTTGATTGATCACGTTGTTTATCGATTTGCGAAATCTGCACTAAGGCGCCTAATGCGTTTAGCAAGAAAATTGCTGGATAAGGTTTGTGGGTAGATGTTCATGATCTTGGATTTTCCCAGTCATAGAATTCGCCTCACTTTTCATCTGTTCAGGAATGACATAATAAGACCTAGAGTAGCAGAACTCTGTATACATACATCGCTAGAATGCATTATGTAGATATTTCACCCCGAAACCTACATGGCTGTTTTCACCCCGCTTATCTTTTACGACTGACGTTTGGCTAAGCAACGGATGCTTCCTTTCATATTTTACGATCATGGTTCCAATACATTTCTTACCGTTTTACAGCCACTGGACACTCCACCGTGAAATTATGGCTTGGTCGTAGTTTTCTTGCTAACGCAGTCGTGGTTGATCCGCAAAATTGATACGGCGAAAAGAATTCTATCCATCGATCAGAAAGAATTAATTTTTAAGACGCAAAGTTGAATTACGGCTTACGCTTGGAAAAGGATTCTTAACTCGTGCTGTTCATGAATTTTCTTCTCTTTACAGGAAAACTGACTCGAATACATTGGAATGTTGGCGAATATATCATTTTTCGACTTTTCAAATAATGGTATAACAGTATGGGAATCTATAGTCAGTCTTGTTTATAGTGCACGTCATGGTTTATTCAAAACAAAGAGACAGGACATTGTAACTACTACGTGCAGGACTCTGGGCGAGAGTAGGTAACCGGATCAGGCTGAGCCCGAAGGATCTGCGTCGCGCCAGCAGCTTCGTCCTGCAGAAAGACCATCGTCCGGATTTGCTCTTTCCTCTTCTTTTGCCGGATTCACCCGACCGTAAAACGTGGATTTGTTCCCCAGCAGAGAAAAGCGAAACGTCATATCAGCCAGTTTCTTATTCGCGATTCAACGCGCGAATAATACCAAAGGAACGATAAATAATATTCTAAGTTCAAATCTATTCAAAGTGAGTTTCCGAAAAAAGTTTCCCGCGGATATCGTATTCCCCTTTATTTTTATACTTTCAGGATTTTCGGCCACCGATTCGCGGATCTGATTTCGGTTTGGGTTACTAGGCCAAATTCTATTCCTCGAGTTATTGTGTCCCTTGATCTTCCTGACTCGCGGCACTCTCGACCGGGAATATTATACTTGAATCTGCATAATCGGAACTATCCGGTTAAGGTCTGGCTGAAGAGTAGGGTATGGTGTAGAGTAGGTAGCCTGGGACCTGGGTTCTCCTCAAATCTTAACCACTTAACAACTTTGGCAAGTATGGTAGGCTGGCTGGTAGCTGTACCCGATCTCTCCTCAGCTTTCAAACAGGAGGAACTATGAACTGGCTCTTTCGCGGTCGCGTCGGGACGCCGCAGGTATACCGAATACCTTCCCTTAGGCGATAGTTTAAAGGGAAGAGAACAATGCGATTCGGCGAATGGGGTACACGTAGGTTTACAAGATTCTACATTTACGGGTCCAATGGGGGAGCCGGGATGAGCCAGATAAAGGAAGAATTCATGTGAAATAATTCCGGAAGAGAAATGACGGAGTTTCTTTGAAAATTTTATAAGGAAGAAGATCGGAAAGATCGAAGATGATCTTGATGAAGATAAGCGAGAAGATGAGATACGTTCTTTCTTTCATTTTCATCATTTTTTAGTTTTTCTGTTTTTCTGTTTTTTTTTTCTTCTTTTCTCATCCCTCACTCTAGAAGAGTATCTAACCCACTTCGCTCACCTTCGTCAGTGGTAGGTGCAGGATCCGCGAGGTTGGTGGTAGGCAAACTCTTCTATACATATTCATGAGGCAATAAGCCCACCGCTGATCTTCTGGGGAATGGAACAACAAGGGAAGAATGAAAAGCAGGGCTGAACGAACCCTGCTAGCCAAACGTTGAGCCAGGGGTTTGAATTTGCCAACCCTTTTGCATCGTTTTCACAGTTTTTCTACCATCTATCCCCCGCGTAACGTAGTTATATATTTCTTCCGTATCACCCTTCCTTCACCCAAATGTATACATCCACAGTGATTCAGCGGTTTGCTTGAAAAAGTTTTTGCCTTGGTATCAACGGGTGAAAAAAATGGTGGATAAGCTACAAACCGGCCTTTCTATACTTCCTTATTACCTACCTGTAATATGGATCTTTGGTTTTACCTCTTAATCTTCTTTCCTTTCATCATATCGAGAATGAGATTTTGTTCGTGCCGGATTATTGTCTTATCTCGTCATCTGACCGATTGGTTAGAGAAAATATATATGTTCGGTAAGCTCTTAGTCGAGAGGGTGAAAATGTGGGAAAAGTATAAGTACGACGAGTCGACGCGACTCCCGGGATCAACCCGTCACCGGCAGGGCTCAGGACGGAAGGGTTTCTTTTTTTAGCTGGATTTTCTCCTATCGCTGCATCTTTTCACTAGTGAGATAAACAATTTCTGTTAGCGACGTGGTTCGCTGATAATTTCCGCCAGGTATAAAAAAAGGGGATCCTATGGAAACACGTCGTTTATGAGTTCCGAAAAATAAAGATTTACACCAAATAAGTTTTATAAAAACTCAAAGCCTATATACCCCGCGCTCTTCTTCGATTGAAAATATTTTTCATACAGTCGCATTAACATCCCGAAAATTGACTTGCCGATTTAACATCTCTCGATGGACGAAATGAACGAAAAATCAAGAGATCGGAAATCTTAAGAAGCCCGCAGGGTGACCGAACTCATGGGGTCACGTGGGCCACTTTTAAAAGCTTTCAAGTGACAGTTTTAAGTCTACTTGACATATTTATGGGCCAAGGGTTACCCTGGATAGTATAGAATGTTATACTGGCCCTATATATACAGCAGAGACTAATGCTAGCGTAAATCAAGCCGCACGTCCCGAGTTTCGTATGAAAAATTCACAGGAGTTCGCCTGCACGCATTTAAGCCGCTTTCAAACGGCACGTTCTTTTTCAAACCCCCACATAGTTCAATTCCCGAAGATTGCTAACCCCTTCGTGATGTTATGCAGTAGTAGACGAGTGATAAAAATTCACGAGAAAATAATAAAAAATATGTTGTTCTCAAATTTTTCTGTCACAATGCGAGCATTACATCGACACCGATCGCGCTATGATCAGAAACTTGATAGAAATAAATGAAACGTAGATTTTTTTACACCCTAGGTTCAAATGGTGGGCTAAAATCGTTAAAAGACGATAAAACTAGAACGGGTTGATGGTTGACCGTTAAAAGAACATTTACTCGGTCGTGACCTATTCCTACGCCTTATGTTGAACCATTCGCTGACTTGTGTGTCTTAGGATTGGGTTTAAATCGACTTGCAACTGGGAAACAGCACGTTGCCACTTTTACGGTATAGGTAGCTGGCCATATAGCCTACATCGTATATCGTATATCGTATATCACCGAACGTCTGATATACGTCAGCAAAATTCTCACGTTTTGCCGACCCGTGCACAGAACGGTGATATACCTTGATTCTTTTTTTCCTTTACTAACGCAGGAGTAAAGAAGCCGTTCGATCACGTCTTATCAAGTGTTGAAAATATAATATGTGACATAAACATCAATATATTCCATATAGAAGCAGTACAAATTTTCACATCGATTGGGCTTCGTCTTCAAGTAGAAAATGAAAAAATGAAATTGAGCTTCTCAAAGTCAAAAAGCTTTCATTGATCGATGCCATAGTCGTCCTCATTAAAAATTCAGCTTACGTAGGTACGAAACCAATCCGTATGTTTGAAGATTCGGATGGATATGAGTTTTGGAGGAAACATGTTTTTTTTTTTTTTTTTTTTTTTCTGTTACTTTGAGTTAAATTAGAGGTAAAAATTGTAGTCTGAATAATGGACTGAGTTAGGTATAGACTTAGTTCTCGGCATCCTTCTATACCAATATATTTGCGACCCAAACACGGCAAGCATCTGTCAGCCTTGGTCTCATCCAATACGACGCGATGTGAATATCAAACCGACTCCGTGCTATGTGAGCTGAATTCAGAATATTCCATCTGCATCTGATCAATAACCAAAGAGATATTTTTCCGTCTTACGAATCGATCAGTGCTACTTGTCGCTTCTCGGGAATACCAAGTCTCATACATTTTTTCTTCTTCTTCATTCAAAATTCATTCGACCTTCTTCTCATTCCTTTTCCTCTTCCTCTTCCTCTTCCTTTTCATGCATATATATCTACATCGCGGTCCTCAACGTTGCACGGATTACTTCGCGGAATACCTTCGCCCATAATTCACTCAGCAACGAACTTCGAACCACACGCATTTTATGCTAGAGTAAAATTTTCATCTACAGATGAAAAAAAAAAAAAAATTAAAAAAAAATCTCATTCCTTAACGGTTTCACGTGATATAAAATAAGCTAGGATGTATGAGGAGAGTCTGCATGGCGTCTGCTGTTGATCGGCTTTCCCATAATGTTAAAAAAAAATTGAAATAAAAATAAAAAATGAATAAAAAACGAAAAAACATCACCCCTCGTCACCTGTAACAGAGTTTTAATTAGTTTTGCAATGCCAAGGAGCACGAAAGAACCCACCTGACACTGACGATGACAAACAACAGTTTGGTCGAGGGTTTTTCGCTCACCTCACCACAGGATATAAGGGTCCTTGACGTTGAAAGGGTGAAGTACCTACGCTTCAAGTTTTCTGTCTATGTAGTAGCTCTGTGTCTCATAGAGAAACTGGAGAACGACCGGAAAATGGGTCGATTTTTTCTACGCACTTTGCTCTGTCGACAGAAACAGGACGTTTTCTACCCCACCGCGACTTTACTGGGGTAACACACGTTCGAACAAAAAGCAGAGGGCACCTTCGGGAGGGTTTGGCAGCAAAAACAAAATTTTTTGCCAGTTCTTTTTTTTTTTTTTTTTAATTTTTTCCAAAAAAATTATACCGATTTCTGGGTACTTTAAGGGGTTGGCATTAAGGCACGGACGTTAATTCTTAGATTCTTTCCTTTTTACCGTTAACAAAACGTCGGGGGTTTTTGTTAGTACGGCCCGTAGATTGAGCGAAGCAGAAAATTACACGATATCTAAAGCCTAAAAAGGAAAAGGTGTCTCAAAAGAGGAAAAAAAAAAGTACGACGTCATGAATACAAAATTAGCTGCGGTATGCCTCCCAGCAAGAACCGCGAAGGATTGGTAAAATTGGCGAAACGGTAATATAAGAGTCTCCCCCCCCCCGATCCCCATGTATAGGTATAGGTATTAGGTATACCTACCTACAAGCTCTGAGCTTTCGCGATCTCCTCAGCGTGGCGTTAGCCCTAGTTATCTCAAAAGTTCCGACACGGCAGTAGAATTTTATGTTGGGATACCTACAGCTACCCCCTCACCATCTCCAAGAAGAGTGCCGCGCAAGCCAATGACGACGAAAAGTAAAAGTTTTCGGAAGTTAAGTTTCGAGATACCTTATATATACCTATAGCAGAGGTAAAGGCGGTAATCACGCGGTGAGAAAAGATTAGAATCTGAATTAAGTTGTGAGGAAATTGTAGGTGCCCGAGGAAAATCTCATCAAAGGAAACCATTTCTCTTATCCCATTCCGAAAGAACAATACGCAATAAGAACAAAACAACGATCTGTACAATGCAGGGCATGCTGGGTATTTCCATTTAAGAAAATTTCTTCTCGCATTTATACCTATACCTACTATATACTATATATATATATATATATATATATATATATATATGTATAGGTATATATGTATGTTGAGAAAACGAAAATCAGAAGATATTCAAAAGAAACTCATTCGTTGAAATTAATTTAAAACCACTTTTCAACAAACATAATTCAACAGACCGAGATACGAATGAACTGATTCAGCGAGTAAATTTAGTGCCAAAGGAGTGCAGCCGAAGTTAGAACCGTGTTGACATACGACGGTAATAGTTCGCGGAGACACAGCTTGATAAATCGATGGCTACAGCGCGCTCTAAGATATCAGGAAACTGCAACTGAACGTGCCAAACAGTTTGAAATGGTCCCAAATGGTTTCGGGTAGTTTAGACCAGCTTAAACTGATCTTAAATTACCTTAGACGGTTCTAACGCGCGCAATTATATGTCTAAGAGAGTACTATGAGATCTCGTGCGAACGATCTAAGCAGTTCGATGGTAATTAATTATCACGTAGGAAGTTAAACTTGAAAGTTCATCAATACTATTAAATTCTTGAGTAACAATAGATATATTATGAAAACCCTGCGTATCTACCCTCTCGATCGTAATTGGCTCTTGGTTATCGGTTTCTCTCTGCTCGCCTTGTTGCTTCGTTACGCAAATTGACCCTTCGGAAGTCTCATACAACTCCTCGAATTGAAAATCAGCGAACTAGTCAAGATCTGTGAATGGTCAGATAATTCATTTCGTTGATTTTATTCGCGTGTAAATAAATCTAATCAAATATAGGCGGATCAAATCATAGACTATAAAGCTTTGGGTTCTGGGTTCACAATGACGCGCAGTAGTCAATTTCTCCGATACTTTCAACAAGTCTGCTATATATGAGGTAAATTTTGATTCGATTCATCTCATTTTTTCTTCGCTTTTTCTATACTGTAATATCTTTCCGCTTTAATCATCTCTGCAGGGTGCATATATGTAGCTATACGATATTGAATATAATTAACGTTGCACTTAACAGGCTGCTGTGGGTTCGTGTATTATAACTATTAAACTAATATTTCGTAACGGAAGAGATGCTGTAACGCGTAGAACATACCTATAGGTATATATATATATATATCATCAACCTCGTAAACTATCTGCTGGTAAAAACTTCCCACCCTATCTTTTCGCTTGATTTTACTTCAACTAATAATTATTCCTATTCAAACTTTTCTCATATGGTTTCGTACGCTTAAATTTTAATAATATAGTGGGGAGGATGAGGCCATTAAGTATAGATTTCTTCATTGTTGGTAAGTGTACCGTTTTAATTTTGTTAACTATGTTCAACGGAGTAATGGGTATAAAAGTTTAACTTCATCATATTCGCAGGGTTGTTTTAAACGTCAATTGAACTATGCAATGCATAGTAGTACGTATACCTAAGAGTTAACTCGATATGATCGACGGCCTCGTTGATTGACAACGAGAAACAGATACCATTCGATCGACTCGAACTTGCTTAATCTCCTCGATGAAACTAACAATGAATTAATTACCGGGAAACTCACGCCCCCGTGAATGGGGATGGATCAGATTCATTAGACCACCGCACCCACCGTGTTCCCTAAGGTTTCGCGCGTGGTCTTGCTTACCGCTAAAGGATTTCGCCGCATATCTTAAAGGATATCCTGAAAACTATCTTATCCTAAATGGTTCCTACTTGTTAAACCGCTTAAATTTAAACTTGGATAAACAAAATTTCCGCCTCAATTCCGCCTCGCCCTTATATTCATATCGCAGGATCTTTTAAGTGCATTATCATCATAGATCAGGATATTGGCTCATCAATTCCACACCTCTTCCTCAAATCTCGGTTTATCTCGTTGTCTGCAGTCGAATAAGTGGAAACTTCTGCATACATCGACGCATAGATAGTACTGATCAGATCCAAGTATAACGCGAAGAATTAACGCACTGGCTTTGTTATATCCACATATCGATACAAACGATACATATATAGAGAAGTACGACGTTTGCGAGTAAAGTCTGACTAATGCAAGGGGGCTGAGAATGACTGTCATTCAGTTATGGACTCTTTGTTCTCGGACTACAGCCCTGATATCCATCAACCCTGCGAGTTTATATCTATTGTACGTAGGTATACGTACACATAAAAAAAAAGCACACCGCTTTCTATTATTTAAGGGTAATCTACCATGTTTCGTAAAATTGAGAGCGGTAGATATATATATACATATATACGGTTCAAGGGGATGCATAGAATGGCTGTTTCGTAGTTTTAAATTGCACGACAATCCTATGCCAGGCATGATAATGTGTTAGGTAGTAGGTACCCGCTTAATTTCATATGGTGAAATTTATTCGAATAATTCGCGATATTTTTAAAGCATTTTTCTTTTTTTCTGTTTTTCATCAAGCAGTCTCGTTCAGGTACGGACCATTTAATCATCAGGATTGCATTTCCTCGAGTCGCAGCATAAAGCGGTGTATGTATATATATATAGGTGAAGAGATACACGAGCTTGGGTAATTTGGCCATCCAGCTACCCTGCGAGCTAGTAGTTACCGTAAAAGTTCACGTCGCCATTAGGGTGTTCCGCGAGCGCCAAAATACCCCGGTAAGAACCACAGACAGAAGGATAGAAGTGCAGAGAGGTATAGAGGCGGAGGTGGAGGCGTAGGAGGAGGAGGAGGAGGATATGGCTATAGGGATGTTTGCCGCGACGAGAAAACAACAATATTCAGGAGTAGAAAAATTTCAAACTTAAAGCTGCCGGAGCTCTTCTTCTACCTATATATATATGTATATATATACATCTACCTATATTTGCATTTCATTACCGATATTACGTAGTAGTTTGTTGGCCTTTTTCTCTTCTTTTTTTTTGTCTTTCTTTTTTTTTTTCTACCGCAGAGAATCTCATGGCTGTAAACGTGAGGATAGGGGAGGAAACTTTTCCTTTCCCTTTCCCTTTCCCGTTCCCTTTTTTTTTCTTTTTTTCTTTTTTTTTTCTTTATCTGTACACCAGGACCTAGACTCCCATACTACTCGAAACTTTACGGAGTGATTTGACTATTTTATTAATATCAGTCAGACCCTTGTCAAGTCACGGTCACAAAAAATTGACAAACTTTTCGTGGGCGTAAGTAGAGGCGGAACTCTTGACTCCCTTGATAAATAGTATCCGAGCAAGCCTCGGCAGGGACTCGTATGTTAACTTGGAATTTTCACCAACGTATATACCTACTATGCTATACATATGGTGTATATTATAAATTTATAATATACATATGAACAGTGAAAAACTTGATCATTATATTTTAGCGGTAGTTCAGTTTTAAAAATGAAATAAAAGGGTCTTCAGATATCCTGAAAGAGACGTGGGGGTGTGTGAAGCAAGTGTCGAAGAACTTGGAACCACATCTCGCCGATAACGATTTTCTAAGAATAAAAATTCACCTCAAGATAATATCAGTTTCTTTGGAATATCGAACCCAATTTTTTGATCTATAGATCGGAAGGTGATAATAGAATATGACGTATGGTTCATTGGCGTTTATCAATTGAACGAAAAGTATCACGATGTTGTAGGTAGATATAAGTTGTGCTGCAGGTGGATAGAGTAAATGGTAGAAGTAAAGAGGAGCGATAAATCTTCATTTTCTGTACAATGTAAATAGAGACGGTATAGAGTAAAATGGAAGAAAAGCAAAAGAAAAGAAAGGAAAAGAAAAGCGAGAAAAAGAAAAAGAAAAACCAAGTTCTCCGCGATTTTAGCATCGCGTCTACCCTCTTGCTAAAACAAAGTAAACCATGAGCTGTTTGCCCGCACTGTTGCACCGTGTACCATGGCAATGTTTCAGAATTATCTTAACACCTGCAGAAACATTTCCTAGGATTGTTATTAGGGGATTGGAATTCATTTTTTTACGATATAATAACGCGGGTCGTGAATTTCCCTTTTTATAATTTTCAAATTTTTAGTTCATTTTTCTTTTTTTCCCCACGCGTTTTCAGAGTTTGGCCGAATATTCAACGAGCTATACCGATAAAGTATATAGTGCTTATTGTAAGCCGCTGCATAGCTGGCTGTAGAAAGCTTTTTTCCTCTGTTTTTTTTTTTTCTCGTTGCGGTTTTTTTTCCTCACTTTTATATTTTTTATTTTTAAATTCTTGTCCGCGCAGCTTCTGTCTAGTGGGTGGGTATACGAGGTACATTCTGAAAATGCTTATCCTCTCCTGTTTCATAATAACCTCTCAAAATTCATGCGACAAAATTTGCCTCTGAAACTCTTTCTCTCCCTCTTCCTCTTCCTTTCTCGACCGGATATTCTCCTTGTCTCTTTTTCTCGGTGAATACTATGTATATATATATCTACATGGATATAGATATACACCGAGTAAGCAGGGATCTTGCCCGTGTTTTCCACCACTTCTCCCCTATCTTGGTGGTGTTCCACCACCCAGTAACACCCCGGAGTTCCTCGTCAGACGAGCAAGGACTCCCTTCCTGTAAGGAAATTACCACACTGCTTACTTTTGATATTCAAATACGACCGGCTTAATATGCGAATCATCGTGTCGAGGCAATCAAACTTGAAGAGTGGCGTCTGGATCAGAATCCGTTCTGATAATAACCGACGTAAGAAAAATAAACTGACTAGTTGGATGAATTGATCCGTCGATGTAATTTTAATGCGAGAAAAAAGCGAATCATGCACCAGGTAAATCGATGGGAATTCAATTAAAAATACACCCGACTTGTGTGCGAGAGAAAAATCCAAAGAGAAATAAAAATAATGCCAAAGAATTAAGGGAGGAGAGAATTGAATGGGAGGAATAAGGGAGGAGAGATACCGGCTCTGCAGTACCAAATTTCTTGATTTGATTTCTAATTAAATTTAATTAAATGAATTTTAGCCCCTCGCGCAAAGGAGAGGTTGCATTTAAATGCTAATAGAAAGATTCTTCCGGTCCTGCTGACGATGAGGGGAGATCGCACATCTATACCTATATTATTCCACCTTATACTCTCGGCCAGCATACGATCTACGAGTACGGATCCAACGGTGTCGGAGTCAACTTTACCCCAGCTAACTTATTCGAGTTTCGAGTGTCGCGAGCGATGTAATCGTGTTAATCCTTGACAGGGTTGAGTTCGTTGAGTTTAGAACCGAGATAAAGCTTCTTAACTTTTCTCAGATCGAGCCTGCCTTATTTATAGGCTCTTGAAACATCGTCTTTCTCACCCTTTCGCACAGGTCTCACCTACCTCTTCCCGGATTACTCCTTTTTATCCCGAAATACTGAAATACCTGCGATGAGCAATACTCGTCGTTTAACAGCCTTAGCTAAAATCCAAGGAACTGTAACAACTTTTCGTCATCGGATTATGGCGATCAGCGAATTTATATTTGATGAAACTCGGACGCGATGTTATATGAAAGGTGAAGTATTGGGCTGTGTGCGAAATGCGAAAATTGCAATATTTAGGTATACACAGGTATACCTTGAATAATTACGTTTGTAAATTCGTTTATTTATCGTCATGGTTGTTCACGCTCATGGTAGCAATTTTATCATTGATAATAAACTACATATTATTGATTAGTATTTGATTTTATATCGTTAAATTATATAGGTGGTAAATTCTATAGAATATAATGTCAATATTAATGTCCCTGCAATGGCACGCCTCGAATTACTCGACGCTTAAATTTCATTGTTTACGAAACACAATCGTTCTCTCGCATTAATTCACGTGTTATGATAGATATATACGCGATTAGCATTGTTAATAAGCGATTCGATGTGTTGTAATGAACAATGGGGATTCCGCTCTGTAAATTCAACCATTCGGCTAATAAGTGGGAAGCTTTATTACCGGATTGAAAAATAATCAAAGAAATCGACCACATGGGTTGTGAATTTTCACAAGGTTCCAACAAATTCTTCTTTCATATTTTATACTTAATCACTTAATATTATCAAAGCGAAATCGCGAAAGTTGTGTGTTCGAGTCGTTAGTTTAAAGTGGCGCTGATTCAAGTGCAGGCAAGATCATTATTCATATGCGAGAAAGTTTGAGGTGGTGTATAGTAGGAAAAATATAATAATGCCGAGAAAATTGTAAGGAGAGTTCCTTCGAGTCCAATCGAGAATTATATTCAAGAGTTGAGAAAATTCCCTCCTATATTTCCAGGTTCCCTTGGCCGTGAAAAGTGGACGTTGTCCAAGTTGAAGAACGGTCCAGTTGTTATTTCTTGGGACTAGTGGTCACCCCCAGGGTAGTTATATAGGTACTTCTCTCCATGCAAGTCTATGTGTCTATCCATCTCACACGCATACTACACTTTAAAGCGCCAAGCTGTCTCGAGTGTGCGGAGATTCCCAGTCTCAATTCCCTCGACTCTCTCGCATAATGTGGTATATACATATACGATCCGATTACGCGATATGACGAAAATAAAATTGTCGATTCCCCGATGACTTGTTCGTTTTTGTCTTTTTCTCAGTTCATATTTCATGATCTCCTTCGCTCTCCAGCTTTTCGAAAAATCTTAGAAAAATGGTCAAGCCGTTGACAGCCATTGCATAGCATAATATGCGATCGGAAATTCTGCTCATGTTCGCGCACGGGCAATTCAAACCGCAGAATTTGTGCAGAGGTTGCGGTTGGGATGTCCTCGGAGGTCCTCAGAGCTTGGGAGCTTGGTTTGCCTGCTGACTAGACGACGCTGCATCTTATCTATACGGCAATCTAAACTTCACCTAGTCAAGTCAGATGCGGCTAAGCTTCGACGCGAATCCTCGATTAGTTTTGTTCCGAAATTATACTCCGAGGGGTTGTCGGTTGTTGGAAAGCCGGGAACATCCATTGGACTATTTTGCGGTCTTAAACTTGACCAAGGCTTATAATTGATCGGATAACTGCATGCAGTCCTTAGACACGAGCGTACTCGACTCTATCGAGGATCTGATTTGAGCGTTTCTTATTTAATCCAGTTAAAAAATGAATGGGAAAGAAAAATGCGGCATTACGCTAAGCCTTGGCCAATATTTCATTGCGGAGGTGATTCGGAGTCGAAAAAGACAAGATGACAAACCGCGGTCATAAGAATGGGAATAAAAATAAGAATAGGGGCGCGGGTAAAGATAGAGGAAAGCGGTAAGAGCTTTGGAAGTATAAGAAGGCTTGTGGGAGGAGAAACGGTTGTTAGAATCGCGCATTGCGTAATGAATGTAAAATAAAAAATGTGCCGCATTTATTCTGTAAATTGCTCGTAACTTGGCTACGTTTTTCATAACTTGAAGTCTGATTAATGCCAACTCTTGTGCCACTCTCACCAGGCTAAGCCTTGTTTATACAATATTTTATGTATCGGATTTAGCGCTTTTTCTTATCCCGCAAAGCCTAAGTCTTCGATGTTAAAATTGACCCAGGAAAGGCCACTGAACAATATCAAAAGCGAAGCAAACAGGAAAAAGAATAAGAAGCCTATTACACATAGGTCGATAAACCCCGTTGCAGGAAATTTTTACGCAATTTTCTTCGCGCTTTACGAGATCATATTTTTGCAATAAACTCTCATATTTCGCGAAAAAATTGCCAGCAACAATTCCTAGGAACGAGGTGTATTCATTTTACGAGAATCGACTCGGCCTTGATGCCATTAAGGGTTTGTCTGTTTCCTGAATTTCCGGAGGATAAATTTCGAACTGTTTTCTCGATAAATGAATTATCAAAAATCGTTCTCCCTTCGGCGATATTTGAATACTCGAATCCTTTTAATGTGTTTTTTATTTCTTCTCCATATCCCCTGAATCCAGGCCTGAAATTTTGTACCTGAATTTAGGGTACCGAGTGTTAGCGTCGTTAAATAATTTATTCGATGTAAAAGCTTGTCCTCGACAAGTAAGGTAGGCGATGTCATCGGCCTCCAATCTTAAATGAAAATGATTTCCCTGGAGACAGGGTGGCGTGTCTTACATTACCCTGCTCCCTCTTTTCCTCCAGGACTCCTTGGCGTCGCCTCTTCGTTTAGATCCCCTAAATTCGTGCGGAATATAAATGCTGGAAATTAGTGTTACTTTCTTTTTATTCTGCTTCTTTTTTTCTCCTTCTCTTCTTCTTCTTCTTCTTCTTCTTCTGCGCTTCTCTTAAACTGCCGTTGCCTCACCTTGCTTGTTCCTTGTCCGGATTTATCCCTGCCCTTAGGCGGGTGAGAGTCGTAAACTACATAATCAGAAATCAGAGATTAGATTTCCTCCTTCCTTCCACTTTAAAATTCTCATTCAGAATTAAACGCAGGGTAGGTATAAAGGAAACAGTGTGCTTGATTCGAAAATTTAAGAAACAGCGCGGGGCATGGCAGTTCGGAAAAGTTATTGAATGCAATTAGCAATATCCATTGAAGAAACGGATATTGTTGCTTGGATTAGCCGTGTTTCTTACACCGAGCGTTGTTCCTATTTAGAAACCGTGACCAGAGAACTACGTAGCGTACGTTCGTTGAAAATTAGTTTTCGGTCGTTGTTTCTTGATAAATGAGCTCGTTAGGAGAAAACGTGCTGCCGACGTGATTATTTAGCAGTGTGACGTCATCTATTATACGTACACGATGCCAGCCCCCGAACATTTGTCTCCTGCCCTTTCGCAGCCTACCCTTACCGTCTCGTTTTCGCTAAAACCACCCCTGCACCAGGTCCGTGCTACCGACGATCTGACGCGAGTCCACGTTCCGCCGTAACCCTCTACTCGCCTAGCCGACGGTGTTAGCGATATAACTACGCCATATCTAAATTGCAAATTTTGTTGTGAAATCTTGATCGTCTCGAAGAAATATGTCCCGGATTTTCTAATGCGCCCTCATGCATTATTTAACTTCCATATACACATAACATACTTTGAAAGATTTTTACGAACCCTTTAAATCCCGGCAATTATTATTTTGCAACACGAAATTTGGCGACAATCTGAGTGGTAAAATGAATTTTTGGTTCAGTTTAAAAAGTTTTCAAAATATCTCACCAAGGAGACATCCCCACGGCAGTCATTTACCGTAATTGTTAATTAGGAATTCAGTTTCATAGTCCAGTAGAAATTGCTAATCACCGACATTATGCGCCAGAATTTTTCTAATTAAAATGCTTCTCGGGTAAACTCGGGCTTTTGCACAATTGTTCATCTCGTGCTTATGCCTGTATACCTATACTGCAGAAGTGGAAGTAACGAAAAAGTTTCTTCAATTTTTTACCCTAAAGTTATAATCAACTGATTTTTAATAATTAAATACTTAATACTCGGAGGAAACGAGCGAAATGTATACACAAGCTTTGTATTACCTCTTTTTTTTCTTTCCTTTATTCATTTTTGTTATATAAAGTTGTGATTGGCGAATCTGCAGATTACTCTAATATTAAATATCGTTTAAACAATTTAAACTTGTGTAGCAATATGCCTGTAGGAGATGAGCTGTACCCACTTCCAAGAAGCATTAATCAAACATTAACTGGAAAGTTTCCCTCTTCAAAAGTCGTTGAGTTTTTGCGGCTGCAGAGTTCCGGGGTTCAGGCACTTGACAAAGGTCAGCCTGATATTAATCAAATAGTCTAATGTCGAGGGTCCCGGCCGCAGGACCCTTTCGCAAGATTCTCTGGGATCCGTATGATCCTAAAAACAGGCGGTAGAGGATCATCGTTCAATAAATCAAACCGTTCGATCGTGACGATTTAGAAAATAAAAAAAAAAGCTCTTAAATCAGTAGCTGAAAACCGTTCGAGATACGTATGAATTCCCTTTCGGAAAAATAAGGTTGTTCTCATTTTTTCGATCATTCCATAAAACTAGCGCTGGGGTATAGTATTCTCGCTGTTCTTCGGGTATTTCGATATCGTTTAATGTCGTATACCCCGGGAAGTTGCGCGGTTTGATAGATGTAACGCAGCAAGGACCTCGGATCTTGTGTTGGCGAGTTTAAGGAGTTCGCGAATGTGGCGAATGGCCAATGCGAGGAAAAAGGCGGTACACTTAGGTGGTAGCACAATGTACATGTGAATCTCCACACAAGTTTAAGGGCGGGTGCGAATAGAGAGAGCACAAAGTTGTAGGGTGTGATTTGTTCGGGTTTACGACGGCTTTATATTTGAACGTAAAAAGTTCGTTTAACGAGCTGAAGCCGGGCTACGGTCGCGTTACGTTAACACCGAACCATTGAAACGGTGCAACTGATGTATAAACGCACCTACATCGCACCTCCATAGATTTACGACATACGCTCCAGTTTCTCAACGATTTATAGAAAGAATTTTCATCCCTCATACCGATTTTTCCACCATTGAAATCGGCGAGGGGCTAATCACCGCCCTTTCATCTAAAACAGCTAATCTCCTGGTTCGATTTTCCCAGATCTATTCCCTCGGCTTCGGAATATCACTTCTCCGAGATTATCAACATCCAGCCTGCACCCGCAGGCGGAAGGGGTCAGGTACAATTTTTCACCAGAACGTGACCTCGTTAAGTCACTTCGCGACCGGGCATGCAGCTAGACTCTAGTTGATCGAGTACCATCCCGAAGAGTGACGGGTTCTTTGTACGAGTCCTTTAACAGGTAACGTGGTTCTCCTGCAGGTGTTAAAGTCCCGGCGAATTCACCTGACCAATTTTCCACTGCAACTGATTGAACCAGGTATCTATACGCCACTCGAAATCTGGGACTGTGCTCTGCCGAATGAAACTCAGCATCGCACTGGTCAGTTCACTGCAGAAATGTTCAGTTTGACGAAGGGACTGCCGGATGGCGATGGACATAAACTCACCAGACCCTCGCCATCAAACTCCCTTACTTTAGACACGCGAGACGTGACCCAATCTTGGCTCACTGGGTCCCAACGAGTTTCAACCAAGACTCTACACCTGATGCCGTTAATCCGTCAGTGTCGTTTCGTTCTGACTGCAGCAGCAGTGCTTGAAGTCCAGTTCATTTTCCGACCCCAGAATTCACTCCGGTTTAATTGCCTGAATTTCTTATAAGTTATTTCAAAGATATGACCAGTGGTGAACACAACTGCAGGTTCTCTACGTTGAATGATCAAATGGACTTTGCGAGGGGAAGAACAGATCTTATACCGTTTCTAGAAGGAGTAAACTCCACGGTTTAGTGTATCTATGTGTAGCCATTCTATATTCTAGACTCTAGAGAAGCGGTAGACTGGGTGTATTTATCTTGGCCAAGTTTGGTTTCCTTGAATGCTCGCAATCCTGGTCACGTCTTGGCTAGTCCAGCGTTTCCTCGAAACCTGTAATTTCGAATTTCATCGAGATTCACGTGGCAGCTTCAGTTCTATTCGGTCGTATTCAATTCCTGTTTAGTTTCGAATTCGAATTTCATAATTTCCGCTCCGTCTATATTCTTATACGAATGAAATTCGAATGACGATACGTACAAATATTTTTTAAAAAATGATTACCTCCACCATCGCGAGTGTTTTAATCATTTTTCAGATCAATCTGCCTACCAGATAATTGATTTATAACACTATTACCAGATTTTCAATAACGTACGTATGTACCACGTCTGAATTTCGAAAATGTATGCGCGTATATGTGGTGGCCGATGAACTTGTCGATCGCAAATGAACAGAACTCAACTGGCAATCAATGATACCGTCGATCAATCATTGCCAGAGCCATTAATTAAAGGGAAATTCGTGGGGATGAACCAGCCTCGATGAACCCTTGACCGGTCACAGCGCTAAGTATAGTGCTGAAACAATTAAGCCTCATGGTCCGTGACTTCATGGCTCGGTTGAACGCGTTCAAAATACTAGTACTGCACAATTCTGTTGGAATCCAGTGATAAGCTTCGACGATCAAATATTCCAGATCTTCTCTGTACACAAACCGTAATTGAAGCTCAATCATTCGACAGATTATAACCGGGAACAGAAAGCCCATTTGCACGAGGAGACGAAACAAAAAGGCTAAAAATTGAGCCAGAATAAAAAATTGCAAGTTACTGTTCACTTTGGTATATATGTACTATAATATATGGTATATTATATAGCTATACATGTAAGGTAACCCTGGAGCGTTGTTAACGGAATGTTATCACGTCATTACGACGAAGTACTGATCAACTAGTAGTTAACACCTAACGCAATTACCTCGTTCCTAAACATGTGCGTAATGTAGGTATGTACTATGTACAGACGAATCAGTGGATCGTTAAGCTGCGAAGTGAGCATTTACCAATGATGTGGGTTACCGTTCGATCCTCGACCCTTGGAGCTCTAGGTTCCATGTGATGCTGCGGTGATGATGATGTATCAAAGTTCGGTGGAGCTCATGGAATGGGATGAAAGGTGGATTTCTTCTTCTCTTCACGAATTTGTCTAAGGCTGATAAAATCTTGAAAAAACCGCCTCCGAGATTCTGATAGTTTTATAACTTCGAGAAGATCAATTGGCGAAACGCGATTGGCGAGTTGCGAAACGCTAGAGCAAAGCTTTGAGTGATGCAGCCGAGAGAGTTTGATATATGCTCTTTAATCACAAAGCTCTTCAAATTGCTCCTTGTTGTTGTATGCAAAACTTGAACTGTTCTTTGTCTACCTATATGTATCCGATAGTTCATCATTATTTTAGACTTGCGCTTTCCGACCGAAGAGGCGAAAAACCGAAGCTTGATGCTTCGGGTGATAATCTGCCTGATATTTGAAACTCCGTATTTAGGTTGACCAATTCTCGTGATATGAATGATGACTCTTTAGTCTGTCTTCTGCACGGTTTAGCACCTGATTACTATATCAGTTAACAGTACCGGTAACTAAAACTCGAATTAACAGAACAGACTCACTTCCTTCCTTCCTTCCTTCCTTCCTTCCTTCCTTCCGTCCTTTCATCCTTTCCGGACGCTTTGCGAGTGCAGGGCTTTTATTTCCGCTTCGTTCTTCTTCGCTTTAGGGGTTGAGGGCTGGTTTGGGACGGGCACTATCTAAATTAAAAATACATGAGACCAGCTCCGGCTGGCTGTTCTTTCTTTTCTTCCGCGAGAGCGACTTAATTACGAATGTCGAGTGGAGGAGAAGAAGAAAGAAAAGCTCGAGAGGGTGGAGCTGGTGGATCGGTCCGCGAGGAAGGGAGGTGTTAATTAACTACTCGCGCTCCCGTCCCGGACGTCACAGACATTCAACGAAGGCTCGATTTAACTTGGTTGGACAGGCTCTCGTCTTGCCCACTCTTTCCTCTTTCCTCTTTTCTCTTTCCTCTTTCCTCTTTTAGCTTTTTTCCTTTCTCTTAGGTCTCTCCTCGCGATTGACGCGACTTATTGAAATGGAACATGAAACCGATGAAATCCAATTTTTCTCATAAAAAAGAGAATTCGATTGTAGCAGCAGGTATATAGTTGTACTCGAAGTTATCCGAGTGTTAAATTGAGAAGACGTTACCCAGAAAAGAATAAACAGCCAATAAGAGAAAGAAAGAAAGAAAAAAAAAACATGTGACAAATTTTCGCTCTTTTATGGCAATTTTTCTAGTGGAAATATTCAGCCAATCATTTTTCGTTGCATAATTTCAATTTTTGTCCATTTCCCTGCAGTTTCGTCGCGAATAATATTCGATAATGATTTACGAATAGATCCGTCCTGCAGGAGGTCACGTTCGGTACAATGACACGTGATAGATGGGCTTGTACAACGAGTTTGATCGTTCGTTCACAATGTGTGTCAGGTGTCATCCGCTGTCTGCTGTCACCTGTCGCTTGTCTCTAGACCGTTCGTAGTATACGGGCAGGAGAAGAAGTCCACAAGCCAAGAAAGAAGAACAAGTAGAATACGACGAAGACGAAAAAGAAGAAGAGGAAGATGATGAAGATGAAAATAAATAAGAAAAAGAAAAAGCAGAAGGCAGACAGGCTTCGAAAATGGGAAGAATATTATCTTGTTCAAAGTTCGACGCCTTCATTTCGTATGTATATGGAAAAAAAGGTATAATTTTGGCTTGTCGGAATATAAAGAGGATCCACGGATCTAACCGAATCTGTCGGCGCAGATTTCCCACATCTTGTATAGCGTGACAAATTTATGGACGAGATATAAAAGTATGAAAAAAAAAAGTAGCCGACGTGGGATAGATCAGCCATAACACGCGGCTAGATGGTCTGCAGGGTGAAGGCAATTGCGAAAAACATATTGGCTTCCGTCGACTTGCGGGTGCGTGAGAATTATATCGAAAATCTAATCTAATACCGCGAGGGTTTTAATTTTATAATTTACTGCTTGATAAATTGGGGACAAAATGCAGACTCCCATATCGATCTAGCGGAAGGATGTTCCCATTGTTACGTCGGTGACTAATTTCGCCAGTAATTTAGCCCGGCTGCGTATCCTCGGATCTTATTTTTCGGTTTCATTTTTCGAGCTTTGTATGACGTACCCCGTCAGGTTTTCTAATTGTGAGGATTTTGCGATGGCTTATTTCGGTCGCGATTATTCGTTTCCGGTAAAACACTGATTTTGCCAGTATACAGAGAGAGAGAGAGGGAGAGAGAGAGAGAGAGATGACGACGTATGTATAATACATTATATTCTCTCGGACGGTATGGCCAGCCAGGGATCATCCCGTCCTCGCGGTCCAACGTCCCTCAATTTTGCCAACGAGACCGTAATTTGCCGTATGCATGCATTCAGAGATGGATAGACGGTGGCTAGCAGACCGGAGATCTATGGATTTATGCAAATACAGGCAGTTAGAGTCCCGAACAGCCTCCACAGTTGAATAATGCGTTGATAAGATTAGGAACTACACCGTTCATATGGTACGGATACCAACCCTGTATACATATACCTGTAGACACATAAACCGACGCTACAAGGGGTTCGGGAGTAGAATTCATTATAACGACTTGAATATATGAATCTCGTTGTTCTTTCGTTTTTATTTTGCTTTCATAAAATCATGAATTTTTAATTATTTCATAATTTTATTCTTCAACATCCATACAGGTATACGATTCTCGTATATTCTTACGTGATTCGGGTATAGATAAGGGATTATCGACTCACGTATTTCGAAGTTGACCGTCGATTTTTGTCCTCGGTCCTTTTGTTATCCTCAGCTTCGATATATAAACCCTCGTGGGATGGGTCTAGCGATTTATATATGAAATTCCTGTGTCCATCTCTGTGAAGAGCGAAGGATCAGGAGAGGGATGCAAAAGGCATGCCAAAGAAATAGGAGACCAGGTCTGGTTTAATTCAGTTGACGTCTTGACACCGGATGCCCTTTGAAAAAAAAAGGAAAAAAAAAGAAAAAAACGAATACGAGAGACCTCGTCCCTATGGGACTTTTGTAATAGAGATGCGTTTTAAACTTTTAATATATAGCCTTGGGAGATTTTTTAATCTTGGAGAAAAAAGAAAAAAAAAAATCCTCATCCTCGTCCTCATCCTTCTTCTATTTCTCTTCATAAAATTTCATTCCCCTTTGTCGTCACAGTTTAGCTTCAGCACATCACTGTTTCTTTTCAGACCCCATTTTATACGTGGTGAGAATATGGAGTTTCAGATGTCCTGGATTATACTGACATGCTGCAACCGCGTGTATGTAGTACAGGACCTCGTTGTATTCAGGTAACAGAGAGAAAAATATAGAGGAAGATAAAGGTAAAGATAAAAAGGAGGGCTACTATCAGGAGCGCTGTAAGCGGCTTACATCATTTTTCAAACTGGTCACGTCCCCTGGGATCTATGTGCGTAATAAGGACTTTAACAGGGTTTGGCGTGGACCGGGATTTCCGCTTGGACTAATTCTGGACGGCGGATTTCGCCTTGCAGATTCATTTATAACAAGAATTATAGGTCTTACGATTATTGACGCATCAATCTCGCTCTTCTCCAAATTCCGGCATATATATACCTTTAATAACATAACGGATTGAAAACCGCCAATTTTCTCTACATACACAAACTTTTTACTCTCCGAGTTCAACCGTCACCGAATGGGGTAGTTTCAACCCCCAGTGAAAAGGAATTTAGTATATTACTCGCGTTTCCTCCATAACCATTTTACCTTCGCGACGAGAATGGCACCGAGTAAAACGACCCTCCACTTGAGCATCGTCGCGGTTCTTCTTTCCGTATTTACCACTTAGCTCAGCGTCTTTCCCTTCCGGAAGTGTTTGCCTTGAAACAGGATACGGTGTGTGATATTTCGGTGGAATTCAGACCCTATATATACGAGAGGCTGGGTCATCTCCCAAAAGCGGTGCAGCATTAGCGCGTACGCCTCCTTCGAGAGTCTTCGATTCCAGTCTGTCAAAGATAAGGATTCGTTTCTGGAATGGGTTCATAAGCCCGAATTCTGAAGACTACCAAGAAAACCGGAATTTCCAAAATGCAGATCGTTTTCCCATTTTTTCGATTCTCATAGTTGACCAGACGGTTTCATCGCTTACTTTGATCACGTCTGTTTTATTTTTTCTCATTTGTAGGTGCTTATGTTTAATTGATGCACAGAAAAAACGAGTTGTACCAATTTGAATTGGTCCAAAAAAAATGTTTTTGTCCCAAGAAAAATTTTCTTGTCCCAAGAAAAATTTCTTTGTCCCAAGAAAATTTTCTGCAAACGCATTGGAAACCGAAATTATCTTGAATCAAGTCAAAAATGTTCTCGAACCAAGAAAACTCTCCTGGATCGAAGAAAGTTTTCTTGGTTCGAGAAAATTTTGTCTTGATTCAAGATAATTTCGATTTCCAATGGGTTTGCAGAAAATTTTCTTGGGCCAACAAATTTTTTTTTCTGTGTGGGTTTGAATCGTAAGTGCAGAGAATCAGCTTTAGGATAGTTCGTGTATTTCCCAAAAACACGTAGCTCGAAGCTGTGTGTAACGGATGCGAATCTATGCGATCGTTTGGCAAGTATAAATCAGTTAAGGAGTGTATAAATCAGGAAAACGATTTCCGTAAATCGCTTAAGACGTGGAACAATAATTTTTGCACGACGATCGCGCGGTGTAAGGGTGAAAACAAAATATCACATGACAGAATGAAGGGACGAGAAAATTTCTCCGTCGATTTATTATTTCTCAACGAAATTGGACAGGGGTGAAGTTTGAACTTTAAATTCGTTTCAATACTTCAGAATTTATGCACGAGATCTGCGGGAAACGAATTCATCGAGTCACGGTTACATTTTCGAAAACAGTGGCTTTGATTGCTGCGTTATAATTAGCCTCGACCGATACAATGCGTATTACTGCACTAACACATACACGTCAGATAATAATTGTAATACCCTATTGAATAACTGCGAAGTAATTTCAACCGCCAAAATGTGAAATACGTTCGTTGTGTTACCCAGCGAATATAGAAATCGTTTCGACAATTACCTCGCATTTAAATTATCCGGTAGAATGTAGTAGCAGGTCATTTTATCACTGCAGATACGAGTTGATAACATTCCCAAAAAAGAAGAAGAAAAAAAAAACAAAAAAACGTTCCATCATATTGCGTTCAAATGAAAATTTAATGTACCTACGTATAACATGAACGTCACAGTTTCTAAAAATAATTTCCTCTTTATTTCGGGCCTATTTATACACCCACGTTTTTTTTAGTCCTCGATCTCTTATTCGAATCATGTTTTTATTCATTCACTTATCCACGTCTGGTTGACAGGCTAATCCGCCGGTCCAACGATCGCTCAAACTTGTCAAGGAAGATAATAATTACTGGTCAACGGGTTTCAAAGCCGATGAAAATCGTCCGGGACTTTCAGCTCTGCTAAATTCAGACCAGGCCTATATACCTACCTACGTACATAGATATATACAATATATACACATGTATGCAATAGCTGAGATAACCGAAAGAGATAAGCTGGACCCCTTTTCGAATTAGCAAGAACAATCAGTATAGCGTCACTTACAGTGATCCGCTTTTATGCTCGTCAGAGATTAAAGAGCGCGCTACACTTTGGTATATAGGTACAAGTTCAGTTTACGATTATCATTTAAGTCTGTTTAAATTTCTAAACGTTCAACTTACGCGTCTTTAATTTTTTTCAAGAAAGACGCAAGTCCAGCTGAAACAAGGCTTACGATGATTCAAAGTTCGATACCTTATATCTCCGATCGATTTATTACTTGTGTAGAACTTTTATCTCGAGTACCTAATAGGATGTTAAAAATTATTGCTCGCCATGCTTTAGGTTTAGAAAAATTTTTTATACAAAGCTCGGTTATAACTTATAATCCTGCGGGGATCATGATCAGCTAAGTTGTAAGAAAAGTTTCTCGAGCTTACAGAATTCTTTCGAAGATAATCAGCACCGATTAAGTTCGCCTAACGATTATACTACTGATCGATGTTGTTGTTCAAAATTATATTAGATTACGATAATGCGTATATAATCTATAAATATACACCAAGCTTGGGGGTATCCCGGGCGTATTTTATATCCGCTTTATCCTATATCGTCGTAAAGTCATTGCTGTAGGTAATATGCGTAGGCTGAAAATTATTCTTCTCATTGGGTTAAGCGAAAACAATTATTCGAACGAATAATCAATCACCAATTGTCACCGGGTACAAAGTCAATGATTAATCGTCTTCGGGCAATCCGCTGACGAATTGTTCGAAAAACTTTTTGATTATTTTGGTGGCAATTATGTACCGCAGTTTTGTCTTATAGTATGGTGGAAAAAAACGTGCTAATAGCGACCTCGATCATTTTTTCCGTCCTTAATTAATTTGCGACATAAGAGGCTTTGGGATTTGAGAATTTTCCATCATCACGATCTTCTTAAACTAGAACCAAATCTCTCCATAGTTATTAGCCATAAAGTTAAGCGTTCTCGCGATGTCTGATGGTATTACTTCGGCTGGCTCGTCGAGTGAATTGACGCTGTCAACTTTAGGTAGGTACCTACGTACAACTTTGATTCTGGAGGAAATATTAATAGGGAAAATTCTACGGATTGAGAGACCGGGGATTCAGAACTGGCGTCAAACCTCGAGTTTTGAATGCCGCGATGCAAGCCGTAGTTAAAACTTTAAACTCATGCTGTCAGCTGCAGACAAGCTCGTCTTTCTGCATCTAATTATCGCTTATACTAACTCGAACCAGAAGTATTAGGTACGTCAGGGTAATTTGTTTTAAATCAATTTGAAATTGATTGTTTATGCCTTTCTCCAGTATTACAATTCAAATTATTTATACTCACAATTTCAGGAATTTAATTCGCACTTTTATAATTGGGGTAGCTTTGTAGGGAAGATAATTTACAGACCGGGGTAGACCCTGTCTGTCGATTGTACTTGTAACCAAGGAAAGAAATTGCAAGGTGGTAAAAACCATCCTGCAGTATTCTTTACAAGTGGGATTTTTTCTTCCTCTTCTTCTGCCTCCTACTTTTCTTCTTCTTCTTCGTCCTCTTATTCTTCCTCTTCTTTTTCTCATTCTCCGCAACGCTCAAGCACTTTACACTCTTTTACGATTTAAAACACGCCCGACTTTTAAGGGTCGTTATACGTTCTCCACCGTGAATGTCTTAATGAAACAAAAGCAGACTTTGCGGGACATTTCCCGCTCAGAACAAGCCCAAGAAGAAGTAAAAATATGATTGAAAGCTCTCACAGCACCTCGTATAACGAGGCAAGCACACTTTGTCAATTTTTTTCTTCCGAGGCCCTTTGCCCTGCGTAGACATACTTTATTCCACCGAAAACGCAGGGTGTACTTATACATCAAAGTTCAAAATCAGCCAATATAAACGGGACAATGATTATTATTTCCTCATAATATTTTATAAGATGAATTCTTCAACAGAATCCAAGACTGTGTCAGTCTATTCAGATGGACTAACATCACATTTTATAAAAACCCATAAGTATCGTGTATAAAATTTTATCGAATCTGATCGATTATTATCCAAGGATCGGAAATTCCTGTCCATATTGGTTATCTGGTGATTCGGGTGTGTCGAGTTATCGGAAATGGATTTTGTCACGCCCGATTTCCATTTTATGTCTTGTAACTAATAGCTCGTCTCGAGTAGGTGATGCATAATGCATCTGGGATAGATTTTACCTCGGATTTACTCCCGGTCTGGTCTCATCCTCGCCTATTATATATACATAGAAGTGCAAATGCCTGCTAATTGAAGACTGCAGATCACATCAAAGGCCACAAACGTTTGTATCTTAATTGGTAAATTAGACTGAAATTAATCATCAGATCTAATAATTGTTGTCCAAGGGGTAGATTCTGAGGCAATATGAAAAGAGTATCTATACAAATTGTCGCAAAAAATATCGAGGACCCTTTAGCCAATTAATAAAGTCAATTAAAAATTTCCTCCCTCGAAGACTTATAAGCAGCTTGAATGAAAAACTGAGAATAAATTCAGAGGAAACATTGAATATTTAATCTTATGACTTTTTTTTTTTTTTTTTTGTATCTTTAGTTGAATTAGTGCAGTTACTCCATGAACTGGTCATACGTAGTATATGTACGCAGTCGGTCGGCAATTACCTAATCGGCTTACCGTAATGCGCTTACCACACGTGCTTTTCCTTCACCCACTACCCACCATCGGCCAACCGACTATTCGCCAACGTTTATTGCTCTCAATTTTGCGAACAGGTGGTCAATGCGTCGACAAGTACGAAACGAAGCCAGAATTAACATATGTAACGTTTTACCCGATTCGCAATTGCATCTCTATACGTATGAACGTATCCAATTCCGGGTTTATTTGAGAGTTGGTATAGAGGCGATTACAAGTCTGCAGAATTAACAAGTAGAAGAATGTGACGATGTTGCGAATGATTAAATAAAAATATAATTTAGTGGGAGTAAGTCAGTAATTCTTTTCATCATTCGTTTCCTAATTAATCGTTCTCTTCAAATATCAGACTGTGAAATAACTAGCCCGAAGGTCTGCCAACTTTTACCGCAGTGCGACGATTGAATAATTAAATCTCCACGTTGCAGTAATTGCAGCTTTGGCATCGGGGTGTAATTATTACAAACGATCCGCACACTCCAGGGGGCTCTTAGACTATCTCAGATAACCATATACCTATATATATATATATATATATATACATATAATACATATATACGTATATACGTATTCACGATTTTAAAGGTGTGACTCAAGGGGTTCAAAACTTCTTGGGTGAAGTAATACCGCTTTTGATTCACCAGCCATGTTAAATTCCGCAAAATTTACTCACGCAGAGTTTCTGCAATACAATATACATTACAGACTTACTAGGAATTTAATTTTTTCACTAGTACCCATCGAAAGTTCAGAATCCAAAATGATAAAAAAAAAAAATTTCTCAACCCTGCCCATCGATCGTTCAATATATTATCATATATGTGCACGAGCCTTGATCAGATAAGCCAATATATATCTCCCAGACGAGGTCCACGAAAGGACAGCCGGGTAAGGATTCTGGAATTCCAGATCCTTGCGGTTATGGGAACTGTATTGGATGGTCAAGCTCGTATCGGCATGCGAGGTATCTCCCACCTCTAGCTGAGGTAAGCTCACTATTCCAGCAATCTATATTATTCTCTAATAATAATAGGAGTCGATAAGCTTGCGACAAGTTTGTGATGAAATTTTGTTAGCTCTATATAAATTTTCTAGTCAGTAAGTGTACGTAAATTTAATTAATTACATATTCAAACAGATTATATTATACAATAGAAGGCAGATTCTCGGAGCATCAGGAGTTGAAAAAAAATTCATCCCCCAAAGCTAGTCTTTTTTTTATCGAATATTTCTCCCTCTTCTATAATAGTATAGAACAATTCGTCGATGGTATAATTTACCAAATAATTTAGTTATCGAACCGATGAGTTTAAGATATGAAATAATATCTTCTAAGCCTGTTTCAGGAGATATCATTGTTAAGATAAGAGTTAACCACGGGGTAGAGACACAAGGCGCAAACTGTTATATACATATATATGTACTACGAACGAACGGTTTAACTTCGACAAAACATCTATGCGAGCTCAGAATTCGATTAGTTAACCATTGTTCTATTCATATCTAACTGATGCAGACGTTAGATATTATATGCTTTTAATAGATCACGTGGAAGTAGTTATATATATACATATATACGATAAAACGAGAAATAAATTCAACCTTTCATACGACAGCAGGACGTTTTTATATTTTCTGTATCCAAAAAATTGCATGAAAGATGAAAATAAGATGAAAATGAAAAATAGTTAAGAAATACCGTATTGGACTGAATATAAGTCGACCCCCAATTTTTTACCTCCGATATAGGACTTTTTTTTAATTCGAATTTTTGAACATGCATTGCATTGCTGAAATATTACGATTTCCAGTCGATAATGCAAAATCTAAAAAGTCCCGAATCTAAGTCGAGCCCGAATATAAGTCGAGTACGGTTTTTGAGGGTAAAATCGGCGACCAAAAAACTCGACTTATATTCAGGCCAATACGGTAATTCGCTAGTTCAAATTATATCGTCAGACATTATCGAATTCTTTATATATATATATATATATTATTATTAGTATATATATGTATATATAGAGGCTGCAAGGTCGTATACCATATATATATAGTTAGAAACTATCGATTTAGTCGACACAAACGGGAGTTGATTCCCCCATGGCTTTAACTATCGGTTAAATTCAACTCTATAGAATGACCCAGAGGGTAGAGGGTGATAAAGTGGAGGGAGTCGTTGAGGGACGAGCATAGCGGTTAGCGATGGTCGGTGATAACTTCTTGTACAATAATTACCAGTTATTAGTTATAGTCTATGTACCTGGCTGACTGAACATGTTGGCGAAACTTCTTCCCTTTTGTTGCTCTCTCCCTCTCTCTCTCTCTTCCTCTTCCTCTCTCGATCTTCTAACTCAACTACGTGTCCTGTGCAGATAGTATTATCCTTGATAAATTCAATCAGATTTTATACTTTTTGAAAAAAAGGACGATTATCGGAATGCTAATCTGCCACCATATACACCTGCAGCAATGATGTGTGTTATCGTTTTCGTTTGTCAGATGTACAGCTAGAATATGAAGTAATGGGAGGGGTGCAGGTTCGGCGGTTAGTCCCTGAATATTAAAGGGTTTCGCGCGTGAATTACGAGCCGTATTACATAGCCAGGACTTAATTGGCGTAGGGATAATGCACGCGCTTGTTAAACGCATTGTCATCCTGAGTTATAGTTCGGTTTCGAATCTATACCTACTACTAGCTCCGATAACGCGAGCCTAGACCGGCTCGACTATTAACTCGACTATACAATCCGGAAGCTGATTGTAAACCGAAATTGAAGCCGAAATTCAATCTAGTTATACCGCGTTACGCATATAAACGCATCGCTTATTTTCACTCTAAGCAAATGATTACGCGACTAATTAGATATCGGCATATATGATGCCCCTGTATACATACGCGTTCCTAATGAGGTAAATTCGAAAATTTGTATCAATTGCTAACTAATACATTTCCTCATGCCTTTGGGTATTATATTTGTTTAGGATTGGGGCCCCTTAATGCATTAATTTACGTGCGGACATAGAAGGACACGATATATATGGGTATCTGTGCATGAATGCCTATTTACAGACCTTGGTCAGCCCTAATGGACGAACGAATAGCCCGAGGTTGCGTACGGGAGTGTTGGCGGAAACCGGGACGGTCCTGTCCCTCGGAGTCTACCTACCTGTGGTTTTCCTCAGAGAGTGAAAGGAAGAGGAAGCAAACGCTAGCCCAAGGCCCAAACCTTCAGCCTTCAGCGTTCACCGTTCAGCCTTTAGCCTTCCTCAGCATCCTCACCCTTACCGGCGACCCTCGACCCTCGACGCTTTCACTCTCAACCCTTTACTATATGTTTCTATATAATATACGCTTCGCTTCCCTTTGCTTTGTTCTACAATTCGGTAAGGGCGTATTTCTACTTTACTGCCATGTAATACTCTCGTAATCAGTTTATCGTATAACACGAATCGCCGAACGCCGCAAGATAAACGAATAAATTTCACATTACTTAAATACGCCCGTTTGGTGATTTTACATCCTTTTTTTTCACATTCAAAATTGTATAGATACTCTGAAATTATATTTAAAAATTATTTAGAATTTAAAATTATCATCATCATACGGTGATGAATATTCTAAGTCATTAGAATTTATTCACTCGGCGAGTAGCTAATTTGTTCTAATTAAAAGAGAGCGAGGTTCGCCTGAGAAACCATTTGCAGAGACATTTTGATTAGAGTCAGCTGGAGAAATTCCAACACGTTATTCTCTTACGAGCTCAGATTGCTTTGGCACTTAATTAGAATCATGAAAGATCGCTGGGGTTTAATACTATCAGGTAGGTACTGTTTTAATAGAATAATCAAGGAAACAACAAATTTCGCCATGACGCATTCGTTCAGCAACTCATTTATATTCGTAACTTTTTGTCTTTTTTTTCAAATCTCTTTCTGTACAAAAGATTCGAATTACTTAGCTTTTTCTCAAGAAACAAAATTCTCCACTTAATATCTTCTTATCTAGTTGTATATTATACACATATAGTACATAGATAATAGTATTACCTTATCGTGATTTGTTGGATAAATATATTAGTGAAAATGATTTAGATATATACTAGGTATATAATAATTGATTGAACGAACAATATACGTATACTATGGTTTAAAATCGAATACGATATCGAATCGATAAATTGTTATACTACTTCAAGTTATCTTCAGTTTTTTTATAGACGAAAGCACTCTGGCAACATCGTCGGGTAACATTTCAAATTTATTTTTGAACAAGTCTAGATCTTCGATATTTTCTATTCCTATAAAAACACCGGCGTCAAGTTCATTTATCTTATTATAGGAAAGATTTAACAAAACGAGAGAGTCCGGACCGGTGAAGGCTCCCTCAGGAATAGTCACAAGATAGTTCCAGTTCAACTTAAGCTCGCGAAGTTTTTTCAACTTTTTAAAAGCGCCCGGCGCTATGTCGGATATAAAGTTGTTTGATAGAATTAATTTCACAAGGGACGAAAGCTCCGAGAATAAGCCTTCTTGGAGAACGTGTATACCGTTTCTGCTTAGATCTAGTTCCTCGAGATATTTCAGTCCGATAAATGTCTCGGGGGTGAGGCCGTCCGATAGCTGATTCCAAGATAGATTAAGATGAGTCAAAGATGGTACCTTGGTGAATACTTCCTCGGAGAGTTGAGCGATTTGATTTCTGCTCAAGTTGAGGTCCTTCAGATTGGTCAAACTTTCAAAGGCCGAAGGTTCTATGTCAGTAATATCGTTGTAGCAGAGCACAAGTTTCTTCAACCTAATCAAATGGCGAAAGATTCCGTCCGGTATGCAAGTTAGTTGATTTCTGTTCAACTCGAGGATTTCAAGATTCTCAAGACCTTCAAAAGCGCCCGATGATATCGTGTACAACTTGCCCCAAGATAGGGTTAACTTAGTAAGATTTGAAAGGCTCTTGAACACGCCATCCCTCAGTTCGGTGATTCGTATCAAATGGAGATCCAGCTCTTTCAATTTTTCCAAATTTTCAAAAGTTTCAACATTTATTTCGGCTATAACGTTACACGACAGAGTCAAAGATACGAGAGATTTTAGATCATTGAATATCGGTTCGGTTAGAGAAATACTGTTATTGCTCAGGTCTAATTCCTCGAGTTTATTCAATCCCCGAAGAGAGTCATCGTCGACAACGGACAGATCGTTGTAGGAAAGATTTAGGCTCTTCAGCGATGGCAATGCGGCGAAAACTTCACCCGGAAGTTCTTCGATTCTGTTTCTGGCCAGTCGGAGTTCTCTAAGATTGGTCAGACCTCGAATGGCGGCACTATCAAGCCGGGAAATTTTGTTCCTTGACAAAAGTAACGTGGTAACGTTTGTCAGATTTGAAAAAATCCCGTCTGGCAATTCCCTGATCGCGTTATCCCTGAGATCTATGCAGTCAAGATTCCACGGCGCGTTTTTAAACACGCTTACATCAACGGCACTGATTCCACGATTTTGTAGTCTCAACTCACGCACGTCGTTTTTCCAAGATATTTGCAACAGGACACCGTCCTGGATGTCAACTTCTTGCTGCGCGTCGTCCTCCATCGCGGGACAAGAGATACTGCCGACCCAAGCCCTTCTCGGTCTTATCGCGTCGTTTATCTTCGTGTACGCGATGTCGTTATCGCGGGCATACCGCAAGGCGTAATCGTCACGCGTCGCTTTTCCGTCTCTCTATTCCCCACCTCTTCGTTTATACTTTTGTTTCACGGATTTATCGCGCTGAACGTCTTCGAAAGTCACAATTACAATTACAATTACAGTTACAATTACAATTACGATTACAATTAAAAATATGATTATAATTACGATTACCATTCCCCATCACATGCATGTTTTATCGTATCCCCAAAGCGATCATTCAAATATTTAATACGAAAAGCTCCGCCATTGCTTTGACACTGAAATGATAAAATGCCAGCTGTTTCTGTTATCAGTTTAAAAATATTAATTGGATTAGGTTTTTGAATTTCACTTTACTCTTATCGCGTCATTTGGGCTTAGTACCGGTGGGTCGAGCTATCTCTTAATTTTGGTATCACAAACGTTGGAGTAGATGGTTTAACTTTCAAGTACGATCTAAGTTCTTTGTTTTTACATGTGATCTGTTTTCGACTATATAGTTTTTATCCGCTTATCGACATTTGATATATTAATAAAATTTATAATTCAAGGAAAAAATGATAACACGAGTGATTGGAGTAGGTATATACCTACATATGTATAAATAATATTTTGAAACGAGCTAGGCTTTAATTCACATTTACTCAACGACGTAATACAGAGCCGAGGATATATAGGGATTAAAAAAGTTCTGTCCCAGGACACGCGTGGCCGAAAAACAATCCCTAGTTAAAACACGGTGCTCGTATAGTATCAAACTTTGGACATATTTCTGGTTTCACGAGACGTGGCTGGACCTCCTAACAGCAAAACAGTACCTACCCTATGCAGCCCATTTCCCATGGCATAGTAGGTGATAGTGAGAGAGAATCCACGTGTACCGACGACACGGGTCTGCAAAGTGAGAAAAATACCCTCCACTAAGCAAAGGTGCGATTAGGACGCGAAAGAACCTCGTCTGGAAAATTGAACTCAGTTCGAATCGCCCCCCATGAACTAAAACCTGGCTTGTGTCTCAGATAGGGGATGAAAGAACGCTGTGGAAAAACATGGATGAAGATGACGCTCGTTAGATTTCCTCAAATGACTTTAAGCGACGATTTAAAATCCGGAAAAGTCACGAGCGCGGATTTATATCTAGTATATAGTCGCGTTAACGGGGGTGAGAGCCGCGGTGGTTTATGTGTGTTATGCGCGCAGTTCGGGGTTTATGACTCTAGAGAGGCACTGCATGCAGGGTGGCTGCTACCTATATTGAGGTATATATTTCGCGTGCCAACTACAAAAGAATAGGAAACTTTGGCAAGGGTTTCCTGCACGAGGGAAGTAAGAAGAACTTGCACCGAGGTTATCACTCCTTCGCACGATGATGCAGATATATAACCACCTATCCGACAAAGTTTTACTCTCGCGCTTACGCGTTAGTTCCGTACCTAAAATTTCTCATTCTCAAAATTTACGTAGGTAACTAAAAAATTATCAGGACAATCATTTTTCGAATTCCGCGAAGTTTAATTTTTTAATGGTCAAACTCTCGTTTCCAATTTTTTTCTTTTTTTACGAGAAAACCACCTTGATATTGATCGGTACGTCAACGTGCGTCGTTTTATCAGAAGCGTCGCGGTTACCCTGGTCGTGGCATTAGGTTACTCCCCTTTAGCTGGGTGTTGATCGCCTCTAACGTCTGCCGAGCACGTTTCGTCACCATATCCACATCCACATATCCACATCCTTCCTGAGCTTAGCAGGCCCTGCGACGTTTTGTATGGTTGTGCCAAAGTATATTAAAGGGTAAGCATTGTTTACTGGCAAAAATCGGCGAAGCTATAGTGTCATCAGGGGTGCTTTTATTCATTTTGTTCCTCTGCTTCGTAGCATAAAGATTTCAACCCCTAATTTTGAGGCCTACTCTGAAAATTTGCTTTGCAACAAAATTTCGCACCACTCTTTGACTAAGGATACGGTGAATAGATCTGACCTATTACTTAGTCGGTAGCCGTATAATCTCGCAGGGTAGGTAAATGCGACTCGATTTTAGCCTAAAACAACTTTACCTAACCGGACTCAACTTGGTCTAATCTAATGAAGACTCGTCAGATCTAAGTGAGTAAATAAGCAATGTACGAGTCTGAGCATTGACTTGGTCTCTGAACTTGGAAGACTGACTAGCTGTATTCCCCTGCCAATTTTCGACTTTCAGAAACTTTGTTAATAGAAAAATTTTGAAGATTGATAAACTCAAGAATAATAAATACTCCGAGTCTGAAACATCAAGAATAAATGAGATATCGCTCAGACGTGAAATTTACTCTCAAAGTCTACAGGTCAATCTGATGAACATTTCGCGAACATTCCTTCATTTGGAAATTTGGCAAGATACATAAATAAGCGAAATTTTTTTATTTCGTGAAACTAATCGCCGTTGCGAATTTTGGAAAATTAATTAACAAGCCGTGTGGGAGTTGTCTACAACTTGGGGCACGTCAAGCATCGAATACTCGGCTGGTTGGTGATTAAGTGTTACTTTGCTGACGCTAAGAGATAATTTGATAGTATGAAATTGGGCTCACGTTAGACGCTGGTTCCGCGGTGTTGGTGACGGTGACAGGGGGCGCGGGACAGAGGTTTAGGAATAGTAGTTCCCTGGGGATATATGCGGCACTTATCGCTGAGCTGCTCGATCCCTTCATCCAGGTTATGCTTAAATCACGATCCTTAAACCGTGCGACCAATCTCGTCGCAGTTCGCCCTTGATGGGGCATCAAGACATCGTAAATGTCGTGTGGTACCTTCCCCTTTCCCCAATTCGCAATCCTCTCTTGGTACCCTATCGTCAAGTGGGTGTCACTGATCAGTTTGATACTTTCTTGCAACTCGTGATCAGACTTGATGTACTTCAGCAGTCAAGTCTCGAACTCTGGCCACGTTGGAAAAAAATTGAAGCGACAGGTTGTGATGAACGGATAGAATTCGCGATAAATTTGCAACCAGATTTTTTTTCATTTTTTTTTACGGTGTAATGGAAGCCGTTCATTCTTCTGATGCTCTCCTCCTTTGATAGCGTGCCTTTTTTCATTTGCCAAAGAAACTTTCATTAATCTGGCTTCAGCCATCAGGACAATCCAACAAACATTAATTACCGAGAAAAAAAAGATCCGTTGCGAAAGAAAAAAGAAAACTGGGTAGACCCTGCACGTGCGCGAACGGCTATGCTATTAGTTTTCAGTAGAATCTAATATATCTTAGAGCAAAAACAGATCCCGGGTAAATCTCTTCGCCACTATATGTATACGTGGATGCAAATGAATTGGCAAATTCCTATTCAAGGCTACGTTTCAGCCCCTCCGTTTTCTACAGCCGCGGATTATATTTGCTGAGAAATTTGAATACACGAAAGATCATGAATAAGAGATCGGATTGAAAATAAGAAGATCTACATCTATAGGTATACTCACTAATAAATCCTGACTGATTGACTGATTGATTGAACCGCAAATAAAAACTAAGTCGAATGTAACTAGAGAGAAAATTGAGTCTCGACATTTTTCTCGCAGCGTAGTACAGTAGTAACGCAAAGATGCTGCATTTGTGCATACAAGATTTTTCTAAGGTCGATATTCACTGTGTAGGTATTAGAGATACATGCATGCGGACAACAGATAACTCGAAGGTTGGCGATATTTATAAGAATGATACGAAACGATATCCCATCTCGGTAACTCGCACGACTACACCTTTCCCGTAACTTATGCTAGTAATGGTTGTATAGGAAAATTTGTGGTAATGTTCTCAGATCGAGGAGTGTACCGATCCAGATAGAATTCCAGACAGGTTTAGCATATATATGGTGTACATCGAAGGTATAAGGTATGAGGAAAGACATATGGCGACGACAAATGCAAAACGGAGAGGGTCGTTTCACTAGACATTTGAAAGTGACGCATTGGAGAGGTTCCCAGGTGTTAGAAAATCGAGCTGAAGACAGAGACGGAACAGACGTTGGAGGATGTCTAACTAAAGAAAGTGGAAAATAATGATTACGTTTGAGATAGGAAATCTTAGAAGCATTTTGTCTCACTTTTAGAGTTTACACCAAACTTCAGTATTTTCAAAACGCCTCGCACCATCAGCTTTAAGTTCATTTCTATATTAGTCAAATCTTCTGGCTTTGAATAGCCAATGGTATCTATATCTGGTGTAGAAATTTCGCAGAACCTTGAGGCTCCTTTTTTTTTAAACTTCAGGCTTGTGATATTTGATACTTATAAAAGATGTATGAACCCCTTCGAAACGGGTATAAATTTTTGTTCCCAATTTTTATACGAGGAGTGATCCATTTTCAGGTAACATCGTGTCTCTCTGGTTTTCACTGCTCGATCTGTCTCTGTCGTTTTAATAAAATTTGAGGCAGAATAATCGCGACGGGAGTCAGACAGAGGACAACCGGAGAGAAAGAGAGAAAAAGAGTTGGAGAAAGAGTGGCAGGAGTTTACTAAAAAGTGAGAAAAACGACAAGCAATCGCCGAGGGCAAATTGCAAAGGATAATAGCAACGGTCCAACTAGCGTAATATGCAAGAAAAACAAGGATTACGTAAAGTGGTAAAATACCAATGAATAGCTGTCGTTTGACGCGGTTAGAATTAGCTCTATCGCTTGAATACCTTAAAGAGCTTTTACAATTGAAGATATCTAACGTAAAAGCTTCCCGAGGCGTGGTATGAAAATTATAATACTTTAACCAAGGAAGACTTTGAATGGCAGACATTGAAGTTCGATTAAAAAGCGAATGAAACTCGTTCAGTACATCAATAATCTTTTATACAACGAACTCGAGCTTTCCCTAACCGTAGAAGAGTCCAACCCACGCGTACAGTTCCCGACGAATTTGTCGACTGATCACAGATCTCTCTGGCAAACTTTACGTATGTACGAGACAAACAAGTCACAGTAAACACGTTTCCATTCAGCCACACTTTGATGAGGGATACAACTCTGCGGAGGACCTTTCATCGGTTAACAGACTGGACCACAAGTTCCATGTATACACGTATATATCGACGGCAGTATAGGAGAACCTGCTGTCTTGAAAATGGACTTTATTTTCATTGATACGGCACTGGCATTAGGGGTGCCTGGATTACGCAAAGCCCTGTTTTTGAATAGATTGATCAATTGTTCCAATCATTTTATCATTCATCTAGCTCCTATAATGATACAGAAAGAGAAAATTTAAGATAAGTTTGAATGAAAATTGTGATACAGACTGACGTCTCACTTCCTTCGAATGAACCAATCTCGGAAGCTGAGGTTTGGACGTCCGGTTTCCAGTAAGGCATTTGACAATTGGTAATAGATCTTTCTGGTAAACTCTGCTTCTGTATGCACGAGACCAACAAGCGAATGTCAACACGTTTATTTCGAGCCAGACTTTGATGAGGGCCACAACTCCACAAAGGCCCTTTCATATTGATCAAAGTCCTATGGCCAAAGTCTACCTTGCGGCTGCGAAGTACCGTAAGATATTTCGTGCCCGAGGCTGAATCTGAATTACATACGTCTCCCCTATAGTATTTTACCGAAGAGGTTCGAGACTTCGAATACCTACTAGGATTTCCCGGACTAGATCAAATCAGAGTGATCAAATTTTGTCAAGGATTACCGCCGACGCCGTCTTAGAATGAAGTTGAGACAACCTTTGATGACGAAGACACTTCCTCCGAGACAAATCATGATCTGTACAGAGCTAGTGTTTAAAAATTGATCGCGGAGATCGAAGTACGGTTTTTCTTTCTTTCATTCACAATTCTCGATCGGAAGTAAAGATTGGCGAAGAAGACCAACGATTTCATGAACTGATCGAACAAGAGTTGAACGATGATAAAATATCTCCAATTTTTTAGGGCCTAGACCTATTATGAAGCAAAAGCCTTGGTCACAGTCTGGGAGAACTGTTCTTACTTATCTGTTTACTTCAGTAATTAACATTTATTAGTATAGTCTGACTCATATTGGACTACTTTTTATCTCGCCTGACGCACCCAATTTATATTAGTGGGTTAAAAATTTTTATCATTTGATTGCGCCGTGCAAAATGTCGGGTTGACAAAAGTTTCAGATAGGCTAAAAGGCCTTATAGCTTTCCCCACTCCCACCAGCGATATCTGATTTCGGACACAGATACTGGCAGTAGAACTTTAGCGCAGGTGAAGTGTGCCGTGGATATTTCTTTGGTGTTAAAATCGGGCATTCTTATAGCAATTAACGTTCTTGATCTGCGAACCGTTCAGCTAATACGGGGATTATACGTGTCGTGAATTTCTGACCTCGAAAAGTAAGGTGAGTCTGCGATCGGCAAATACCTGTAGGAAGGAGAGAATTTTGAGTAATATATCCGGCGATTCATCACGGCCATCGCTTATAGGCAAGTTTGTGGTCGTTATCTGCGGAGCTGTTGTACACATAGATGCAGTCAGCGATAACAGCGTTAGATAAGAATACGTACGTGATCATCGGAAAGAATTAACGACGTTTAAACGAGCGAGCAGAACATTTGCCGCATCGACCTTTCATTATGCCTATAAGTCTTACGTCTGTTGAATCTCATCATGCAGCTTCTTTCCACAAACACTTTTAGAGGCCAATGCAGATTGCTCTCATTGTGGTCTACATGCTCATCAGACTCCTGAACTTCTTTCAGAAACCCATCAGGTCATGGAGAAATCAAATCCCACGCCTGGCATGGCGTCCGAAGTTTTGCCACCTCCGTACTCCTCTTTGGCTTCCTCTCAGGAATATGGGTTGAGACCTCCGGTTATGGCTTCAGCACCTTATCCAGTGACGCCGGAATCTGAGTACAATCAGACGATACCGATGTCCGTTCCGCCACCGTATTATTACTACAATCCCATGCAGGCAGGAACGACAGGGACTGGAATACCACCGTCTATCCATAACGCCACATTTCCTCCTATATATAATCCAGTGGTTGCAACCCCTCAGGGAAGGACACGTGACAGTAAATACCTGTCTATATTCGCATAGTTTAATTGTTTGGTGTTAATTGTTGCTTCAAAATGTTTACTAATCCACGAGTCTTCTCGGAGTGTTACAATTCCTCCTTTTCTTATTTTTAGCAAACTTCGTTTCGACGATTTGCGTGATACTGCTAGTAGTCGTGATCATGACAATCATGGGAATCGGTATAAGCTACTATATAGAAGAAGTGTTGTAGCCTCGGATCAACCGGATAGCAAAAAGGGAATGCAAAGGGATTTGATCAGCCACGCGATATTCGCAATGCAAGAACGAGTTAGGGTTCAAGAAAGCTGCAGTGGAGCTGTGGAAGACTTGCGAAAAGCGTCTTCTGCAGAGAGCCGAATGATTTGATAGTTAATATTTTTACTCCTGAAAGAATTCTGACCTCGATTATCCTATCCGAAATGATACAATTTGTTTATTACTGTTTTGCTGCAATCCGTTTGATATCGTGGGATAAATTCCGTTCAGTGATTGGTTCACTGCTTGAAAGATAAATAAAATGCAAAACATTTGAGTTTAGGTCAAAAGAGCAGATTCTGAATAGCATTTTTTATATTTTTTTTCCACGTTTACCATTTGTTCAGTAAAATATAAAGATCCGCAAAGGTCAGTACAGTCGCCAACAGATTGAGCAACATTCTGAGTACTCGATGTACTCGTCGAAATAATCACTCGCGATAAGATATCGAGCTTCACGAGAAATCTATACGAGCACAGAATCCGAAAATAACACTGATCTGTCTGTACCGATGTAGTTGGAGTTATAAATGTGGAATAATTTGTATCCATAGCTATGACCGCTGCGGGATCACGGTCGCAATGATATGTTGTTTACATATAGTTATAAAATCTTAAACATTATGGAGTTTTTCTTGATTAAAGTATCGTTGATAAAGTTTCTTTACTATTTCATTCAAGTACCTAAAACTGCAGTTTACTGCATCCATTCGTTCTCGAGAATCATAGATTCAGCTGAACCCGATAAGGTTGGAACTATTTCCTCCCGCAATTTCCAAGGACAATTAATTCCGAATCTATATAACTGTAGATTTTTTCATTTTTCCCAAAATTTTCCCTCATCGACGTTTTCACGTAGTTTAAAGAGCAGAGGGCGACTCTCAGCTCAATTTGGCATTAATACTCACTCCACTAATTAGATATTGTTCTAATCGAGTCGATATAAAATTGAGGCGTAAAAATCGGCGACCTCAATTAGGTACCCTCGAATATATTATAATCACTGCGAACGACGACAACAAGCGATAGACAGTGATCTTTGCAAATCCAATTCTTCTCGGGTGGGAGTCGACTCCCACCCCTGAGATACACACAGCTTCTTTCGATCGCACAAACCCGCAGTGGAAGATCAGCACAGTTCGAGTTTGCCGTTATTAATTCTTAGATCGTTAGTCCAAGACACTGCTGGAGAAACTCGTCGGATTAGCCGAAACCAGGATACTTGATTCGTCCATTAAAATGTGGGAAAATAAAAATGGGGGTGAGTTGGTGCTCCCTGACCCATTCCTTCTCCTTTTTCTTTTCATTTCGATACACAATTTGTTTTCCAAATTCTGATGTTTTTCACTGATATCTCAGAAGGCGACCTTGTCCAGGGAACCCCAAATTCTATGCCTACTGTGGAACCGCAAATCTGGCCATCTCAGTATCCATCTTTGGTTTGCATGCAGTGTCAAGACCGCTCTTTGACACAGCCGGTCGTACCCACTGCACCTTATCCTGTCACCCCGGTTCTCGAGCATAAACCTTATCCGCGATTGCCGATGCCACCGGCGATCCCGGAGTACCATTATCTGCATCAACCCAACCAGATATACAACGCTGAGGAACTTGTGGCAATTTCTAGTTTGAAGAAACCGACCGATTCTGCCGTCTACAGCCCTGAGGTTACGTTCGTGACCGAAGAATTGAAGGCCGTTCAGACGACGGCTGTTTTATCAGAGACAGAGGATACGAAAGACAGATGGACAAGTAAAGCCGTATTTATATTATCTATACTTTTGTGGTGATCTTTATGCGTTGACACTGATTCAGAAGGGTGTATACATACCTAGGGTGGTCCTTGATTTGATCATTTTCGAATTTCAATGGTCCCAATATGGGCTAGGACGTCGCCGATCATATCGAGGGCTAAGGATCGGAAGGGCGTAATCCACAAAAAACTGCGGATGCTGCCAGAAAGGCTCACGTGTTCGATTTTCGGATATACGCCCTTATGGCAGTAAATTCAACAAAGTCGAAAAAATGTGGGTTACGCCCTTCCGGTACTTAGCCCTCGATGTACAAAAAATGTAGCTGAAACCCCAGGTTCCTATCACAATTCTAAGTACCGCCCTTTGGGGTTCGAATTACCAAATTCGAATAAAACACGATTTTTCACATTTCGCGGTTAATCTATTTTTTCTTCCGATTGCAGTAAAGCTCCAAAAAATCTCAAACTTGGTACCCTCCTTATCTGCAGTAGTAGGTATTAAGGACCACCCTAATTAATATGGAAAACATACCTTACTCTTTAATTTGTCAATATAAAATTATCAATAAAATATTATAATAAAAAAACAAATAATGATGTAAAATTTTTTAATTTCTTATTATTTATAGTTTCATGGATGAAATTTTAAAAAAATTCAATTTCACAGAAAGAAATTATGGTATGCAAAAGGATAATTCCTTTAAAGGTATTGACTATTACATACCGGATTATACAAACGAAATAATTGTGATCTTGAAGTAATAGCATTTTGAAAATTTAGAAATGAAAGAGAAAGCTTCCAAATTCGTTCATAAGGTCACCGTACAAATCAACTGATTTTGATTTCCAATCACCCTCAAAATTTTGCAATCCTTAAAAGTTTGCCGCCCTAGGCTTGGGCCTTGCAGGCTCAAGCCTAAATCCGTCACTGACTAATTTCGAGAAAGTTACGTTGATTACATAGACACGTTCAGATATTTCGATTATTGAATTGGGTTGAAATTCATTGTACTTTTTTTCTGCTTTCAGAGAAGTATTGCTCGAGGATTTGCTGGATGGTCGGAGCCTTTATGATTCTGATTGTGATTGGTGTGGTCGTATTTTATGAATTTTTTATACAATCTCGTAGGATGGCGTCGCAGATAGATCAGGAGTGGGTTTATGGTCATACATTACGTGATTAAACTGTAGGTTTAATACTCAATTACAATTACTCAATACAACCAATGCTGTACCTACTAATCACGAAAAATTTCTCTTTCCCCAAATCAGTTTTGATGATAAAAAATTGCGGTGAAATACTCGAAGGAAATCTTTCCAGAACTCAAAACGTTTCCTTATTCAATTTTCGGTTTATCAGTATATAGTGGCGTGATTTTATCACACAATAATTTGTTGCACTATCCCCATGGGATTCAAGCTCCCATTCTTAACGAAATAGGTGTTTCTTGAAAACCGAAATTCTAGCTTAACAAGAATAGTACTTATAGAAAAATATTTGTATCGTTATAATAAGCTTGGCACTCGCGGTGGTGCCTCGAAAAAATAATAATCTGACTTAGGAATTTAATGTAAGGACTCACTCGTTGTGTAATAACAAATTGTTCTAGTGCAATTTTCGAACGGTGCATGAAACCATGAGATGAATAAAAAATATATATATATTTATAATAAATAGTAATCACCATTTATTGTCTTCTGATTGATCGAACAGATCTGAGTATTCATAATCCATCCTGCACTTCCTCCTTTATTTCCAAGCATGACATTTTTAGTTCGAGAATAAAGAATGACTATGTTGGATTTTTCCGAATATTTTACGCCATTTCCCATCACTCTTTATTCACAATTACTCTCGCTTATCTATTTTCGAGTACTTTTAAGACGAAGGCAGAGCATATGGGGGCAGTAAGTACGATAACCTTAAGCATGGCCATGCTGTAATTATTTCGACATCTCTGGCCTCCGCTTCCTATCAAGCAAAAACCCAATATAGGATGAATTTAATGTTTTATTGAAGCTTGCAGTTTTTTAATAGCCTTATCCGGCGTGAAAATTGAAGAAAATAAAGAGTGAATAGAGTTGAAGAACGAGAGAAAAAGAAAGGCGCTTATTAATGGCACAGGAAGTCAACAGCAATAAGTTGCAGCAATAGTTGGGCAGTACGCCCCGAAAATCGGTTGCCCTTTTCTCCCACCACCAAAACGATGGCTGATTTCATTCATAGACCAATGCCAGTCGAATTTCAGCCTAGTTCGAGTGTGCATCGTGTATATTTCGTTGATTGTGAGTATCAAGCGTTGCCGAGTACCTAAGCTCTTCCTCGTATTATTCGCATGAGTGTTTGCCTAACGAGAGATTAGTACTCATCGACTGTAATTTCATGTTGAATAATTCACCCTTCGATACTTTGCCTCAAATCTGCCATCTCTCTTTGGTCGTACTCTACCCCTACAATTTTTGCGTTTACGATTTTTCCGGAAAAGCCGAAGTCTACGATCAGCATGAAGCAGGAAATCCCACCACCCCAGTGTTCTTCATGGGCCTGCTTACGGTCGCAGCAATATACCTTGACCCGACCAATTTTACCTGAACCACCTTATCCGGTGATGCCGATTTCCGAACAAACGCTTTACCCAATGCCGATTTCGGTGCCAGTGGTGCGGGACACGTCATACTATAATCCATTGACCCAAGGGCTATTAGAGTACAGACAACCGATACCAGTGGAAACATCAGCGAATGGAAGACTGGCCTCACATAACAAGAGGTACACTTTACACTATGCACAAAGCTGAGTGTGAGAGCCGGTTCAATTTCAATTGGTAGAAATTTCAACGCTTGTGTAAACTTTAATGATTGACAACGAGGAGAAATTTCAATTGATTTTTATTTTGTTTTTGATTCCAGAATGTAATTACTTCGAGAACGGATGATTATCAATATATCAGTGAACCGTAGATTTAATATCACGAAGCTAAATATGAAGTAAACTAGGCTTAGATGTAATCTGTGCAATACATGAATAGAATAAATGTTTGCTGTGCCTAAATTAATTGAGCAGAAGCTCTAATTCTATCCTGTCCTATCGAAAGTGAAGAAGAACTATATTCGTTCAACGATGTAGGAGTGATCGTCTTTTATCCGTTGTCATACTATCTCCAGTTCTTTTTCCAAACCATTTTATCTCGACTTTCGTTTGCACAGTATGCTACGAGGAGTTCAACTCAAAAATCATAGTGTGTCGGTTTAGGACTGAAAAGTATGCTATCTCAGTGAAGAATATTCCTTTTTTGTGATAGTTTCAAACCTCGATATACTGGTTTGGTTTCTGATCAAGGTCCACCAGAAGTCCACATTCAAGGACGCTCGATTCACGATTTCAAATTATCAAAGTTCAAATACAAGGTAAGTGGCCTTTCGGCACAACATGTTTGCGATGCAACTATTCAACAGCCAAAGTCTTGTCACAATAGGCATGATTCGTATAAGACAGAGTATGACAAACAGCAGTCGTACCGAGCCGAAAGAGTTCGGACTGAGCCGAAGTAGGCATAAAGTAGCATACATCATGTCTTAAAATTAGAAAATGCATCGCAATGCATCCTGCAAATTGTGCTGGCTTGCGCCGTGATTTTAATTGGCTTTATCCTTGTGAATGTCTATAGAGTGGGTGCACCTCCAGCATGAAGAAACCGCGTAGAAAAATTTATCAGTTCTTTCCAGCAGTCGGTTAACGCAGGACGTAGATACAATTTTGTGCATCGACATCATCGCTTTAGGATCCCAAGAAGACAAGACAACTTTAATAAGTTCTTTTATCACTTCCGTCCGCCTCTTCATCCGTTGAAAAGTTTTCGAACGAGTCGAGCGATTCCAGCACGATTTGGTACATACAGATCATTGAATTATTCTCGAATCATGATCCCGAGCTGTTTTCTTCACGAACCAGCCAAGGGCTATTTCTCAATCCACAGTGATTCGGGATACAGCGAGGCTGAGTCATTATTGAATCATCAAAGTTAGAAACTGATATTTTTCAGAAGTCCAGATTACCTCGATCATGGAAAAGTTGAATGCAACTTCTAGCGTGGATCCGGACGCCCCGCCGCCTCCGTACAGTAGTTTGGTCGGGTCACAGTGCCACCAGCATCTTATGACACCGTTAATTTTGCCGACAACATCTTACCCGATGCCAATACCGATGCCCCATGCGATTTACCCCATGCCTAAGGATCATAGACGATGTGACGTTAAACCGAAGCCAAAATTTGGCTTAAACCCTACGTATGCTTCACCTCTTTTACGGGACCCAGAGGTTCCTGTTGTGTCAGTGATAGCGGCAGCAGTGCACAATGAAACGGCTAATGTTCTTTTGCAGAGGAGAAGTTTGATGTCAAATTCGAGAAGTAATTTTTTAATGGGGCTGCTCCAGGTAAGATGATTTGGCGAGGTGGAAACCTAACAAATTTTCTTTACTTTAGAATGCCTCGTGATCATTGTCGCCTTGGCGGTGTGTGGCTTCTGGATTGTGATGAGCATAAATTTCTACTCGAGGCACAAGACGTCCCACACATTCTAGACGCAGTTGTTGAAATCTTAGGATTCAAATGGTGGAGGAAAACGCCAATAGTCAATCGCTACATCAAAGTAACAATAACAAGTCGCAGTTTCAGAACAGAAATTGGCTCATGATCTGCGTACGTGTTGGACATTTGCATGGGTTTAGTTAACTGTTTTGGAGTCATTCCTACAAGATTTGGACGAATCGGACCGAGAATGCTTCCGATGATACAAATGCGCTGTGAAATGATGGAGAGAAAAATACTACGACCTTAGATCATGGCAGTGAATCGTTTCTATCACTCGTCAATCGTCTGTCCGACTGATTTGCATTGTAATTAAACTGCGTCATCCCGAATGGAGCCTATACTGATCTCATTAATCAATTGAAACGGTGTTCTGAAAGAATTGTCTCGTATTTTTCATAAAATTAATCTGACGATTCAGCCTTTGCATATTTGCCCAGTTCTTTATCTGCTTGTTTTCTGTCTACTCAGATTATTTCGCAGTCTTTTAATGCTGGGAGATAAATCATCGCGCCATTTACTCTCGCCAATTTACTCCTACACAAAACACTGAAGAAATATTTTCTATATTATATTATCAAGCAGCATCAACTTCATAACTCTACCTACAGTTGTTTTCGGTAATCAATGGATTATTCGTTTAAAAGCAGGGGTGAGTTTTGCTACCATCAGCGAATCAGTCGTGATGAACTCATTGATCAAGAACATGAATGAAAATTTCGTCGATAATTTAGCGTAAAAATAAATCACTATAAGTTTAAAAATCTCTCATTTTCTTAAACCCTCGATCCTTATTTATTTCTAATGAGTTGGATGTCATAAACGTGTAATATCTCAATAGATGCGACGACCGTCGGTCTTGCCTGTTGAACTAATTATCATTTTATGCAAATGAGACAAGTTCACAGTTGCTGAAAGCCTCGGGTTCTCCGTGGCATAAAGATACTGAAATAAATCCACAATTATTTATCGCGAATTTCAAGATTTTAGCAAATGCTGTGATCAGTTTTATCTAGCGTATACCACAGTCCAATTATATTTTGGGTTCAAATGTCTGCGTTATTTGATTCCCCGGCAAACTCTAATTACCTGAACGAGCAAAGGCGTCGAAGGCTTGATTTAGCCAGATTTTGCTCCCCACTTATAGCTTCGATAAAGTCTGCTTTCTGTCACAGCTACTGTCGCAGTATAACTTGAGCGTAGCTCTGGTGCGTTGCGAATATTTTTTCGGTGCTAATACATCCGAGATTTTATTTTTTAAGAAATTTTCGTCATTCGCCTTTGAACCGTGTGGCCGTTCCTTGGCTTTCAAATGTCGAATGTCAAGGAGAAAGGTGAGTTGGTGCCCGAAAACGTGCTATTTCTCAGCCCGTTGCACCTTGAATGGCATATTTGAGCTGTTAATAAAAAACAGTGAGCGTTTATCGATTTTTATAACTAAACAGTGAAAAAAGAACCGAATCTATGATATTTGGAAGTGAAAAAAGACCTAACGGAATTACATTTTCTCACGAAATTTCGGATGTATTTTCTAATTGCTCATTGAACTTCGCGTGGGTAAAGAAATATTGCAAAATTTTCCAAAGTCGATTCCGTTTCGCCTCACAGGATATAAACTGTTCTGTGTCGTATGCGACACTCATAATTAAATGACGTCATAACGCCAAAGTCCGCGAATAAACACTTGCGATTTATAAACTGAGATTGACGAGAAGCGGTCGAATGAGACAGACGTAGACAAATTGAAACCAGTCTACGATTCGTTAGCCAATATTTTCACGAAAATTACAAATTCTGATGTACATACCACGTCAATGCCTATCGGCGAAAATCTAACACCGAATGACAAAGAGTTCGTATACATTCAGTCATCGCGAATTCCTTCACGAAGGCTCGTTCGATTGTATCTACTGTATCGATCAGTAATTCGAATATACGTCTGTCTGTAAATTGTCTTTTTCTTTCTTGTTTCTTGCGTCTCGATTTACCATTTGTCGGAGGAGAGCTCGAAGAACAGCGTTTATTTGACTCGCTGTGTTAGCCCCAGGTCTTTTCAGGATCTAGATAAAAAATGCCAACCATCTCCGACCCAATAATCAAAGCATAGTCAGTCAGACATATCGTGGCGTCATGCTGGAACGTGGCATTACGTAACGTTGACAATGGGCCAAACCATGCCGCGAATTATTTATACCCAGTGAACCGCGTTTAATTTCATAACATCATCGCGTGGGAGTAAGGCTTGCGACATTCGGAAAGATGTAAAAAAGCATTTGATTTCATTTAGCCGCTGGGTATCGTGTTTAAAATATTAGCGAACCCGGTTTCCACTCATGGCACCGGGCCGAAATATCGTCACGTGTGACTTTGGTGAGAAATATGAATATAGCGACTAAGCCCAGAATATAGATACCATACGGTTAAACATTTTTTTTCTACTCTGTGTGCGTGTGTGTATGTGCAAATAGAATGAAAACTCTCCGCGTTTACTTTCGTACGCAAATATGGGTATATAAGGTAATGTGCGCGAAGATGAGCCACCGCGGGTTTGCAAAAAATTATCGTAGTCTTTATTGGCTTCAAAATCTATAATCAGCCTATGCGACTTCGGCGTTTCGATGTTCTCCTTTCAGGAGAGAACAAAACAGTTTTTCAAATAAATCATCGGGTGGTACAACTTTCGCGTAGTTTTTATGCAAGTGAAGAATCGTTCCCCTCAGATTCGACCAGGTCTGGTGGTCAAGGATTTCTGAACGAAATTTCTAAAAATTCACGAAATTCTATAACTTTTGTTCCAAATTCCAGGATTCAAAATTACGGGATCTAACTTCTCGTTCAATCTGGGTTGGCTAACTCACTTCAATGATATAGACAGTGGGGAGAGACCGAATCGATTTGATCAGTATATAAATAATCATATTATAGGTGCCAGGAAGAAGTCTTTATATGCTGCCGTTTTTTGCGCTATAAAATACCCGTTGCTCCGTAATATTGCGTCTTCAGATCCAAGCTGTTCCAAATATTGATATATCTGCTTTAAGATGACCATGGACTTGGCCATGGTAAAATAATAATTCCTTTTAGTATACCGCTCTTTCGAAGGTCCCGATTATCCGGTCACTCTGTATAATAACCAGCGTGATACAATCCATGTATGTTGTCCAGATATCGATCTAGTTAATCTACGTCGTATCTCTCGTCCTTAGTCAGGCTATGGCATCGTTTTAAGTGGGTCTATCTCCCTGTTATAGATCCAAGGTGGCAAAATATCCCAGACCCCAGTCGTTCACGGCGTCTAGTTGCCGTAGGACAAGTCGCCGCGACGTCGAAGTAAATTTTACCGTTTTTATTATCCGCAAAAAATTCGCCGACGAGCTTATAGGCGCCATATAAATTTGATTATCTCAATAGCGAGGCATATATATATTGCTCACTGTAAGCGTGCAACCATTCATTTCTCCATTCGTCCATTCATTGACGAGGTGATTCGCTGGTCTTTTTTTGCTCATCAAACTCCTATGGGTTTTCAGAGGCCTTTCCTCTCATGGAAAAGCCACAGCCAGTGCCTGGCCAAGTACCAGATCATCAACCACCTCCATACTCCTGCTCACTTGGTTCACAATTCCATGCATACACCCCGGTTCCACCACTTCCAGCGAATTCACCATACCCAATGCAGATTCCAACAACCCAGGATGCGGCAGTCTATAATCCAATGAGTCAGGTGACGATGAATGATGGGAAACCGTTTCCACAACCTGGCTTCAACACTACGTATGCCCCCACGACCTATGACCCCATGGCAAATCTACCTCCGGTGAACTTAGAATCTACGCCTAATCATACGGTCATAGTTTCTGCACAGTCGGCTAATTCTGCCAGGAGAGTTACGAGTTAGTATGATCAGTGAATGGTTTTTGCAAAACTTTTTTACTTTTTTTTCTTGACTTTTGTGTTTTCTGTACCAGGATGGCGTTACTTGAAGATCTGCTCGGTGATAGTCACGATATTGGTTTCACTTGGGGTCGGTTGGCGAATCTATACCAGAAAGCAGCGTCACAAACATGAGGTGAAAGTCAAAGTGAAAGATGTGCACCGGGAACATACACACCATAACTCGCAGGGTAATGACTACGATGCTCTTCAACCGGAGTTCATCGATTTCTTAATTCGTGAGAATGAACTCAAATGGAAAAATAATGATAGACACCGGCGGATGGTAGATGTGCAGGAAATCGATGATTCCAAAGACTACGATTTCATTGATTTCAACGATCAACCACTTTCCGACAAGCTATTCAAACCACAGAAATTTTCTCGACGGCGACGCGATCTTAACGTGAAAAACAAATTTGATAAAAAGAGAACTAAGCTTAGTACCAAAAATAAGAAGTACTATAAAGCGAAGAAATTCATCAAATAGTTCGTATAGGTACTTTCGGTTCTGGTATGTATACGTCGCGTCTAATGATAATTCGGTTATTGCTTCGTTCCCTTTCGCGCTCAATGAATTATTGGCGCATTATCATGTCGAAGTATCGCTATACGACGAAATCCAATCTCGAGATTGAAAAGGTCGGTGATTTTCTTGATTGTAAAAAAAAAGTGGACACTGCTCTGTATAAGGGATGGCGGTCTGAAAGAGGCTTGTGTTTTATAATATTCTGACGAAATTCATTTTCCATCATTCAGGGAGTGCGTTTACCTGTTCTTGATCTGCAGTAATTGATCAAGATAAGCCAAGATTAGCTACAGTGGATTTGAAAAGTAAAATTAAAGATAGGTGAGGCTCGCCAAAGAGCTGCCAAAAATGTTCATCCGGTTTAAATCCGAGTCGAGAATATCTGTAGATTTATTTTCTATGTACGAATTCATTACGGATTCTGAAGCTGTATTAACCGATTTTGGTAACGTATCAGAATATCAGTATAACTGATGCGTTGCCTCGGTGATTCCCAAAGCCCTGCATGCCTGGATAGCTCGAATAATTCAAGGAGTATACAACCACCGCCAATTAACTTGTTGGTAAGTGGAGACGGTCTACAGATGGTTGTTTCTACCTTAGTTCTACCAACTGAATATATTCCCATGAATTTCATAGCAATACATTTTCGCCAAGCGTATATTACATATTACTGGAAGGTGGAAATATTCCGCGAACTACATGGTAGGTAGCTAATAATAATTAAAGTTCAACTATTATATGCATTGCTTTAATCAAGTTCAGGCCAATTAAAACGCCATCCCCTGTCTATTTTTTTTTTATGTCATATTATTATCTCTAGTTGTAACGATGATTAAAAAAATCATTTTCTGTGGCTATTTGAAAAAATGAATAATGTGCTCAATGTTAAGCCATGAACACACGATTGGTTTTCTAGTGTCTTTATAAGGAGATTGAAACTGTGTATTTTTACACTTTTATGATAACGATATGGTGATACGGGTGGATAATCTCACTCTGCGTTTAAAACGCAAATAGTCTTCGAGTTTTACTTTTTTTTACTTAATAATTGAGACGTTTTTACGAGGTTTTTATTATGGATTTTATCCACTTTACACGTTTACTATACAGGCATCGATATTACGCAGATTTCATGCTTTAATGCTTCCTATATTTTGAGACATATATGACTGTATATACAAATCGTACTTAAAATTTACACGAAATATTCTCTATCGATGTGGGATCGAAACGTATATAAATTTCGTGATATGGATCTAGCTATGGTGTTATCTGAAACGGATGAATCATTAATAAATATTGTACTACTACACCACGAGCTGTTTTTTCTTACCCAAGTAGCAAATCCTCATCCTGTATGTCCTCAAACATCGATAAAACGCAAAAACGTAGCCGACCCATATGAAAAATAATTCGTAGCGGAAAATATAAGCTACTTGATAATACCGAAAATTCGTGAAATTGGAAAATTCCTAACTCCTACAAAAAAGCTTGGCCGCTGATAAACGTGCACGAAAAGTTAGAATTTTCCAAATACTAGTTAGGAAATGCAATTGCCGAAAATTGCGCTTGAATTTCTTTGTTTTATTTCACATTATATTGCATAACTGTAGCAATTCCGAGTCGATTCACGTGAACTTAAAATTTCCTGAAAGATGAATAAGATACGCATATTTTGAGACCAAGATGATCCATATCCGTCAATTGGTTCGGAAGTTATAGCACTTTTAAAAAGAAGTAGATTTACGCAATCTGTGAAAACGGGTTTTTGGCAAAAATATTGTAAAATCCAGAAGTATATGGTCTAAGGTCTTGCCTGTTGAACTAACTATCATTTTATGCAAATGAGACAAGTTCACAGTTGCTGAAAGCCTTGGGTTGTCCATGGCATAAGGAGACTGAAATAAATTCACATGTATTCCTCGCGAATTTCAACATCCTAGAAAATGCTTCGATCAGTTTTATCTAACGTAACAAAGTCCAATTATATTTTAGCCTAAAAAGCGATGGCGTCTAAGGTTTGATTAGGGCGGATGTTGCTCCCCACCTATCGCTTCGATAGCTGCTTTCTGACCACGTTTCTAATATAGCTACTGCCAGTATAACTTCAACGTAGCTTTGGCGCGGTGCGAATATTTTTGCGGTGTTGAGACATACCAAGCTTTTTTTTAAGAAAATTTTTGTCATTTACCTTTGAACCGTTTGACCGTTTCTCGGCCTTCAAATGTCGCATCCCAAGGTGAAAGGTAAGTTGGTGCCCGAGAACGTGCAGCTTCTTAGCCCGATGCACCGTAGGTGGTTCTTCACCTACAGTCCCACCAAACGTGGGTTTCAGAGCAGATTTTGAATACTTCTCGATGGGGAAAAAATCCGAAAAAAATCAAGCATGTAGAAGATCCTCGGGAGATTGATATTGCATAATAATAATTCGAAATAGTTATTGACAAATTGATGAAAAAAAAAACTGTTCAAGAAATTAGCCCGATGCAAAATCAATCTCCCGAGGATCTTCTACATGCTTGATTTTTTTCAGTTCTTTTCCCCATCGAGAAGTATTCAAAATCTGCTCTGAAACCCACGTTTGGTGGGACTGTAGCTGAAGAACCACCTTGAGCTGTTAATGAAAAACCGTAAGCATTTGTCCAATTTTTATAACTTAACAGTGAAGAAAGAACCGGATCTATGATATCCAGAAGTGATGTTGCTCTGATTTATTTACTCGTCTATAACTACTGCGTATTTTACAGCGTCGAATGTCGATGAACCGTTCAAACCTAACGGAAGTACATGTTATCACGAAAGTTTGGAGGTCTTTTCTAGTCGCTTATCTAACTTCGCGTTGGTAAAGAAATATTGTAACATTTATCAAAGTCGGTCTTGTTCTGAGGACGGGAAATAAACAGTTCTGTGTCGTATGCGACACTCATAGTTAAATGATGTCATAATTCGGCAAAGACGGCGAATAAACATCGCGACTTATGAACTAAGATTGATGAGAAGCTGTCGAAGACAAACGTAGACAATCTGAAACCAGTCTACGATTCGTCATCCAATATTTTCACGAAAATTACCATTTCTTATCTACCACGTCAATGCCAATCGGTGAAAATCAACGGCGTACGACAAAGAGCTCTTTTAAATTCAGTCATCAAAATTCTTTTACGAAGACTCGTTCGATTGTATCTACTATATCGATAAGTAATTCGAATATCCGCGGTCTGTCTGTAAATTGTCTTTTTCTTTCTCGTTTCTTGCTTCTCGATTTACCATTTGTCGAAAAAGAGCTCGAAGAACAGGCGTTTATTTGTCTCGCTGTGTTAGCCCCAGGTTTTTTCAGAATCTAGATAAAAATGCCAACCATATTCGACCCAATAACCAAAGCCATAGTCAGTTAAACATATCGTGGCGCCATGCTGGCACGTGGCATTACGTAACGTTGCCAATGGGCTAAGCCATGCCGCGAATCATTTATACCCCGTGAACGCTGTGGTGGGGCCGGTTCGAAGTTCCGAATCTTCAAAGCTCCGAACGGTTAAATTTCCGAATTTTAATGCAACGAACTCGCAGTTTTCTCTCAGAGCACTCAGTCTTAACTACAGGGAGAAATTTAAACCCGACTGGTTACGGTTCTGCACACGACTCAGTCAGGTGCTAGCGAAAAATAGCGAATTCTGGTGCGCGCATCTCGATGAATTAAATGGAAAAAAATCTCTCTAAGATTTTAGCTCTTAATTTTCACATTAACACGGGGCCCAAATTTGGGAAGTTCAATTCGGAGAATAAATGCAATTTTTCCAACCAGTCACTTTTTTCTTTTGTAACTCCGATAAAACTCGATGAAATAATTTGAAAATTTTTTTTTTTCACATTTTTTCTCAAAATTTTGAGAATTTCGAATCTTTTTTTCTCTGTTTTTTTTTTGTCGAATTCGCATATTTTGTGACACATTTCCAAAAAACTGCAGATTCATCAAAACAAAAACAATGATCGTGATGCGTGCGTATTCTTCTCATTTTCTTCACGAAAAACAAATTTTCCTCATGTTTTTACACAAACAGGAAACTTTTTAGGGGGCGCCTGACAGAAATTAATTTTCAACGACCACCCTAGAGTTCACATTATAAATATTCAGAGTAATATTCCGAAAATATTCATTGACCCGATATGTAAGGAAATAATGTTTATAAAAATTTGCAATTCTCAGTGTTTTTTCCTAACAGTATAAGCAACAACTCTGCCAACTTTCAAATTATTTCATCGATTTTTATCGGAGTTACAGAAAGAAAAAGTAACTGGTTGAAAAAATTGCATTTATTCTCCGAATTAAACTTTCCGAATTTCGGGCCCCCTGTTAATGTTAAAATTGAGAGCTGAAATTTTAGGGGGATTTTTTTCTATTTATTTGCAAAGTATCCAGGGGGCGTTCCGATTTTTTCTCGAAATTCATCGAAATAAGGACCACCCTAGTGTACAACCCAATTCATTCCTCTATTTGCCCATTCATTGACTATAGGTGATTTGTGGAAATTTTTTTGCTCATCAAACTCTTATGGCTTTTCAGAGTACTCTCCTCTCATGGAAGAGCCACAGCCACTTGGTTCGGAATGCAAAAGATTCGTCCTGGTCCCACCACTCCCAAACCTATCTGACCCCATGGCAGAACAACCTCTGGTGAACTTGGGATCTACGCCTGATGGAACGGACATAGATTCTGAAGAGTCCGCTGATTCTGAAAATGAAGCTACAAGTTAGTATTCATCGAAATAAGGATCACCCTAGTGTACAACCATTCATTCCTCCATTTGCCCATTCATTGACTATAGGTGATTTGTTGAATTTTTTTTGCTCATCAAACTCCTATGGCTTTTCAGAGTACTCTCCTCTCATGGAAGAGCCACAGCCACTTGGTTCGGAATGCAAAAGATTCGTCCTGGTTCCACCACTCCCAAACCTATCTGACCCCATGGCAGAACCTCTGGTGAACTTGGGATCTACGCCTGATGAAACGGACATAGATTCTGAAGAGTCCGCTGATTCTGAAAATGAAGCTACAAGTTAGTATTCATCGAAATAAGGACCACCCTAGTGTACTACCATTCATTCCTTCATTCGCCCATTCATTGACTATAGGTGATTTGTTGAAATTTTTTTGCTCATCAAACTCCTATGGCTTTTCAGAGTACTCTCCTCTCGTGGAAGAGCCACAGCCACTTGGTTCGGAATGCAAAAGATTCGTCCTGGTTCCACCACTCCCAGACCTATCTGACCCCATGGCAGAACAACCTCTGGTGAACTTGGGATCCACGCCTGATGAAACGGTCATAGATCGGCAAGAGTCCGCTGATTCTGAAAATAAAGCTAAAAGTTAGTATTTATCGAAATAAGGACCACCCTAGTGTACAACCATTCATTCCTCCATTCGCCCATTCATTGACTATAGGTGATTTGTTGAAATTTTTTTGCTCATCAAACTCTTATGGCTTTTCAGAGTACTCTCCTCTCGTGGAAGAGCCACAGCCACTTGGTTCGGAATGCAAAAGATTCGTCCTGGTTCCACCACTCCCAGACCTATCTGACCCCATGGCAGAACAACCTCTGGTGAACTTGGGATCTACGCCTGATGAAACGGTCATGGATTATGAAGAGTCCGCTGATTCTGAAAATAAAGCTAAAAGTTAGTATGAGTGGATGGTTTTTGGAAAACTTTTTTATTTCTTTTTCGTTTTTTCTTTTCTATAATAGGAAGCTGTCGCTTCAAGATCCCGTATAAAAATTTATATCGGGATATGGTCGGGTCCCGACCAGTCAGCCCTGTTTCAAGTCGGGCGCGGGTCAAGAGAATTGGCCAGAATCCAGCCAGAGGTGTCACGGGGAAACATTAAGTTCCTGGCCAGTGACACTACCGCGATTTGCCCTAGCCGGGAGCTGGTCAGGCACTAGTATCGGGCCGGTACGAAGATTTTCTTCCAAAAATTCTCTGGGATTGATAAAAGGATTTATGGGTGTAAACTATTACTACGATTTGGAATTATTTTTATTATACGTACATTTATTATTACCTATATTCTTTTTTGCTATAATATTATCTCCAGTTGTGATGATGATTAAATAAAAATTCATTTTCTGTGGCTATTTCCAAAAATTAATAATGTGCTTGATGTTCAGCGATGAACACACGACTGAATTTCTAGTATATCTATACGAAAATTGAAACTGTGTATTTTCATACTTTTATTATAACCATATGATGACACGGGTAGATTTTACTTTTATACTTTTTTACTTTTTTTTTACCTAATAATTAAGACGTCTTTACGGGGTTTTTATTATGGATTTTATCCACTTTACACGTTTACTACAGTATTACGCAAATCTCATGCCTTGATGCTTCCTAGATTTTAAGACATATGATACGAAACGTATACTTAGAATTTACACGAAATATCCTGTATCGACGTGAGATCGGAACGTATTTAAATTTCGTGATATGTATCTATATTCTATGGTGTCATCTGAACCGGATGAACCATGAATAAATATTGTACCAGTACACCACGAGCTGTTTTTTGTTTTTTTTTAACCCAAGTAGCACTTCCTCATTCTGTATGTCTTCAAATATCCATAAAACGCTAACAAAACTAATATCTCGTTTAGCAAATCCTGTAATATAAGTATCATCCGACAATATGGAGCTGAAAGAGATACATGGTTATTCAAATTTCGATCCACGCATGGGTTGAATTGTGAATGGTGCGTGTACATCAATCCGGAAGATAAGTGGGTGAAATTATTTTTTAAAGTTAGCTGATTCTGTATCTGACTGAACGAGAAGAAATAGAAAGTAATTTTTGAGGGTAAACGTAATCTTAGACGTTGAATAAACATAAATGCGTTTTTTCCTCTCCCAAGCGTTTTGGTCGCTTTTCCGGTTACGACCACATTGCAGCACACTGAAGTACTAATCTTAATTTGGCTTCAATGTTTTCTTTCTCTTCTTCTTCTTCTTTTTCTTCTCGTTGCTTTTGCGACTTACGTTCATCCGTGAACCGTGATCCATTAACGAGCCACTTTCCGTTTTAAACTTAATCCTCGGTCGCTCCTGCGGGGTCCTTGTACTTTGAGTTCGATCGAATAAAGGAAGAAAAATTGAGGAAATGAAAATCGTTGTATATATAATTCATCAGAGTAATTGGCTTCACCGAAGATTTTTGGATCTTGGAGTAATAAGAGAGGAGTAAATTTTTCATAGAATTAGAAAGGAACTTAGAATCTCACAAACTAGAAATAAGAAAATAAAACTGAATTAAATCGTCTTGAACCGATTTATTAAGGACTCCGTTTTCCCATCGACGTTTATTTCCTAGATTTACGACATCGTAAAAAATCAATACACCCTACAGAGCCCAGGGTAGCTCGTAGATTAGATTATCTACGTCTTGATCTCGATCGGCCAAGAGTTAAATTGTATCTCCGTTACTTCAACTTAAGTCCATTTATTCCCTCGACTGGCTATACGTGCAGTTATAGAATACTGAAAGCTCGGGTTCAAGCTATAACCGCAAACCCCTTCTGCGATATTTAATCCTCAATAGTACTTCAACTACTTTGATTCTACCTCTTTCGAATAGCTTTGTACTATGGCTCTGCAGACTATTTTCAAGAAAACCATGTGCGTTAAATTTGTTACACTAGTTCCTCTGTATGCAGCCATACAGTTACATGGCCCGATTTGTGCCCATTATACATTCGCATAGAGAAATCGGAGTTCCTGAAGCAATCTTTAGACTTTTATGATACCAAAGAGTTCTTCGATTGTTCCAAATTCTTTCCGATACGTTGGACAACTGTTTGTCTATATGGATAATCCTATACGTGCATTCGGAACTTTGAAACTAGTAAAACTTCTGAAGTTATAAGTTTCTCGTTTCTCTAACTAGAATAAGTGGCTGAGTTTATCACACGGAATTAATACCGAATCGTTCACATAACGGCGCCTTGGTTTTTCGCCTTTATTTTTAACCAGGACGGTATAAAGGCGCACGAAAAATTCTAAACCACATAATGTAGCATTGATCGAAATTCGGCATGGTTCAAATGATATATTTGTGAATTTGTACGTAACTTGGATATACATTGGAAATTCTGAAACCGTAAAAAGATGTCTCGAATTTTGAACACCTTTGAATCCGGTCAATTAACTTTATTGGAGAAATTAAACGAGCGAGAGCTGGAGCTACTTTCCATTAAGGATCTTATATTCGGGGAAGGGGGCGAGAGAGAAAATTAATTCAAATTAGTAGAACACTCACTTTGACAAGAACTTGACGAACCAGTCCAAGCCAAAGAACTCCGAATCCTTCAAAGGTTCGTTGCAAATATCATCAATCAAATTTTCTCGTCTGATCTTACATTAGGGAGAAAATTCGGTTAGGTATTACTTATTCAGAATGTCTGTTCATTTTTGATTATAAATTCTAATGATATTCCTTAGCGTATAGTAAATTGCAATTAAATAATACGTGAAATGTATGTATAATATATTATATAATAATGATATTTCATCGAAGATTGAATTCTGGACTTTAATTGAATCGACTGATACATGAACATTGACGAGAACGTCTTCGTTGCAGAGAATAAAAGCATAGAAAGCCCGAGGGTGCTCGGAGGTTGAGCAGCTTGCAAGAAGCAGAGCTTCCAGTCAATGCGGAATAACATTTGGGTAAATAAGATCAATAATTCTCACAAAGGACTTTTATTCCAGGAAACGCGTTGCTACCTTAGTATTCGAAATTCAATAGTACCGGGAATGGGGCTATGGGTATGTGGGAATGTGGGAATGTGGGAATGGATTGAGGTTTCAATGTGATGGAACGAGTTCAGAATGAATCGGGGAAAGAGAAAAGCGTAGAGGAAAAAGAGTGGAGTAAAAAAGGACGAGGGTAAGGAAAGAGATCTGGACCGGTTCGAAGGAAGTAAGACGAAATTCGCGTTAATCCCTGGCGACAAGGCTTACCTTAGAGATAGAGCGAGGAAGGCGGAAATTCGAAGAAGATCTACGTAGCAAACGTACCGGAAGTAAAATAGAAATTGATTGTTTTTTCCTCACAGTTTTCTTATTTTCTATTTTCACCTCGGATTGTATACGGTTCTTTCTTTACTATACCTATTCATGTTTTTATTCTCACGCCACAAAGCACAAAGTGGAGGGAGTTTTCATTGTCAAAAGAAAAATTTTCACGCAGTGAATACTTATACAGGGAATGGCGAATCTTTTTCATAACGGAGCGACAGGTAATTATTTCTTACTTTTCTATTACACCGTTGTACTACACCTATATATATATATATATATATATATATATATATATATATATATTGTCGTCTAGCGGGAACTGAGAAACTTTTTTTTAATACAAAATTACACCTTTGTTGTTATACCCAAACTACTAATGGTGGATACTTGAATAAATCGATTGCTTATACAGAGCCGGTAGAAATAAGTACAAAGACAAAAAAGGGGGGAAAGAAAAGGAGGAAAATAATTGCTGGTGGTAACAAAGGCAGAACGAAGAGACGAAAACACCCGAGTTTTCCGCGTAGACTCTTCGAGGAAAATTTAAACGCGTTTTAGACTTACTTAGCTGTTTTTAAGCAAGAGCAGGTCGAAAGGAAGAAGTTGCGAAATTGTGGCGTCCGCGGTCATTGTATTCGTGTAAATTCACGTGTAAATCCATTGTAAAGAATCAAATCGTAGCACAGGAAGCAATCAGTGGAAATTCTGTACAGGATTAAATTTTAGGGAAAGGAACAATTGCCGCATTTTCAAAGATTTACGGCTATATATAGTCGCTTTTCTTCTATATATAGATACATACGTATACCTGTATATTATAACGTGGTTGTACGGTTACTGCAGCTAGAGAATCAACCACTATCTGAGAAAAGAGGGAAATAAAAGTAGCGCGAAAAGGTAAAGGAAGAGGAAGAAGCAGAAGAAGACATAAAAAACAGTAAGGATTTGAAACAGCTCTATTCCTGGGATTTCATTCGATGCACCGTCCACCCCTTACCTCCATTTCTACCTCTCGTTCAAGGCAATTCCGTTGTGGTCGGCAGTAACACATTTTTACTGCCGCAGTTCGCGTAAAGTATGGCTGCTTCGACCAAGTAAGATAGGAGCTGCGAAACGAGCAGGAACCAACTCGAAACCGCAAGAAAGGACGAAGTGAAAGGAAATCTAATATCAGTTACGGGCAAAAGGCAGATGAAGGATGAGCTGCAGAAATCACTAACATACTACACATGGTAGATCCTGATTTTCAACCCCTAAGAATACCATAAGTCAAGCCAAGGGGATGAGAAAATTTTAATAAACAAAATCGAAGACTACTGAAATCGTTAATCTGTTCTGAAAGCTTTTTCCAAAAACGAATGCATACGTATGCTTCTATATTCGGGTTTTATTAAATACATCCTTGCAATCCTTGGAGATCCTTTATGGTCCCATCTCAGGCTCTGTGACGTAGTAAATTTTTGAGCTTTCTCGCAAATTCATAATACTAATTTTTTTTAGTGCTTTGCCACAATAACTGCTACTGCATGTGTGCGAATGTCTCAATCTTTAGGGGATGATGAGTGTTGGGCTAGAGATTTTTCTATGATCAAGTCACAGGGATTCGACCTGTGCAAGTAAAAATTTTGACAGATTCTGTTTGAGATAGAATATTTCACGGGTTCATTGAGAAAGGAACGAACTTTGACAACTCCGAAAATTTTTAACTGAGCTTGTATCGAGAACCGTGTTTCGAAGCGCCATTTTTCCATTTTCTAACTATTTAGGATCCTCGTTTGTGCTACTTCCCCAATTAGCAAATCCAGTTCGACCCACGGATCTTTGAAAAGTGTCCGTCTCTGCAAATGCATGGAATATTTCCCCTCCAAAGCCTCCAAGGATGGCCTGCGTCTTCTCTATCCCTATCACCACGATTGCTTAGTCTATTTTCTCACACGTTGTTTTGACTAACAGTGAACGAAAGTGACTCGGAGTGTTTATTAAGTAAAATACAACAACAGTTTCTTACGAGTGCATTTTTGGCATTGGATTGGAATTTTGATTTGCATTACTGACTGGCAGACGCACGATTTTCACCTAACTGAATCTGAAAACAGTCAAGAAAAGCTGTTTGATATTCAAGACCATCAATGAGAATTTGATTTGCTAGTACCTCATTCATCATTTGATATGCGACTGTGCAAATAAATCGTAGACGAATGTTTTTTTTTCCAGATGCCGGCTGCCCGGTAAACTCATGATTGGAATATTCATTTTTTATAAATTCGTAGATTTATGCATAGATTAGACACGACCCGATATATTATCAATCATACGCGTCACGCAACTATTCTTGGCTTCACTGGCAATGGCATTGCAAAAGAGCGATCACGGAAGCGCGCAATTACTTTTGCGACTACAAAAAAAGGGAAAAGGGAAAAAAAAAATCAAAATTAGACCCAGGAATTACCTGTCGGCCGATGCCTAAGATCAAAGTCGAGAGTCACAGGTTGCAAATTACATTTTTTTTCTTCAAATTATCGTAAATTCTGAATATGGGAAATTTGGCAAGCCTTGCAGAAATTGATGGTTGTAGCCATAGACATAGAGCATGGGCTGCGCATTCTCTATACTGCCTGTGGTAACGCCAAAAGTGAGAGAGGAGGAAGCACACGCGGCCAAATCTATTTCTTTCCAAGCTTGCGACGTTGTTGTTTGGAAACAGACAGATCCAGCCATGTGTGCTTCCTCCTCTTTCTACGGACCGAGCGATTTTCGGCCTGAATGTGCAGTCCATGCTCCAGGTATGTCTATATGGTTGTAGCAATGGTCTCTTCAGACGCCGCGATAAGCGCAGGCGCTACGTAGTTGGCGAAAGACGAAAATTTTACTGCGCAACTCGCCAATAGCAAGAACTTTACACAATATACTCCAGTGATGAGATCACTGTAGCCATTCATATAAACGTATTCTTTTTGGAATGCATAGCTGTCGACAATCAGCCGCAAGTTGAAGTTCAAGTTCAAGTTTATGATCAAGTTCAACACAGACATTCACACCACACAAGGTACGCGTAAAGATATATATATATATATATACCCCGTTCAAGTTGCTTTCCATTTCCGACTCGGTACAGTGAATCGTAGCTAGTCATATAATTAATCTGATCGTGTACTGTGCGTATGCATAGTTGAGTTTTTTGAAGTCAGTCTTGCGGGACTGTAAAACTATCCGAGAATTCATTTTCAGTCCATGAATAGCCAAATAAGTTCGCCGATTTCCACCCGTCGTTGGCACCTGTTGCACCAGCAGCTAGAGGTACCAGCGATGTATCCTTTGAAGCCTAACGAAGCCAATGAACCCACCTTGAATCCTCGAAGCACGAACCCACTGGCATATATTCTATGGATCATGAAACACAGGGACAAGGGATCGGAAATCTGAGGACTTGCAGGTCATTTTATCGACAGGATATGAGCAGGTGAGCGGTTTGCCCGGAAATAGAAGTGTGATGGCAGAGGATCTAGACTGCGGAATGCCGAACCACACCAACGAAATTAACAAAGACGAAGAGGACTCTTGTTGTTGAGCATATTGGTGCTACCTTTGCAAGTGCCCAAAAAATGCGACGAAGACAACTATTGTGCGAAAAATTTGCAGTATGCTTGCATTATCTATTAGAAAGCTTCGCCCCTCCGTGCTTCGCTCGCTTCCGAGGACTTGACGAACCGTGTTTCGATCTTTGGTTCTTGACTTCTCTGGAAAGAAATCCTCGAACTCTGTTGATTCGTTTCATAATCGTTGGCGAACTTATGGCTTAGAAATTTCGTATATCCTTTGATTGCGAATTTCGAGCGAGATGATTACCTATAAAGACTGAACATCAGAGATTTTAGATCACGACTTATATACCCAGTTGTAATACCTAGTATTGTATAAACTCGGCATATTATCGCTAAATAAATACTTGATCAGTATTGAAGTGTATTTTTAATTAATTGGAAACTTATAGGATCGTATTCTTCGATGTATACCACCACCAGGACTCGCGAGAAAGAACAGACATGTCTATCAGCTACATCGCTTTTTAGCAAATTCCTCTTCCTATATTTGCATTGGAAGACATCTGAAAAGTGCTGTCTGTATTGAATGCACTTGACCTACAGAACTCGCGAACCTTGAAGCGAGTGGTGGGGTTAAATTACACAGAATACTGCGAGGACGGCACTATTGCTATTCGTACACCAGACTTCATTGACGTACACAGTTGTGGCGATGCGAACGCAGTCTCAGAATATTTTTAATAATTATTGCCGAGAACGAAGATGTGGCACTTTCCCAAACAGCGAGAAACTAAAAGTCATTCATCCAACGTCTTATGGATATCCATAGTCACTTAGTTGGTGTTATCTTGAAATAGATTTTGGCCAGGAACGGACTGACAACTTTCAGGACTATATCAGGACTGATCAGTTGGAATACCAGGACAACAAATCGGCTCCATGGCTCCTATGACAAAGCGTTTGGTGATTCAAGGAAGCCTGATTTAGCCGAGACAGTCAAGGATACTCCGGTGAATGGTGTCAGCTCTTTGGGGTAGTGCTCGTCTCGAAAGAACAATTAGAGAATATCCTAGGAGAGATAAAGATGAAGTGGAGGGAATCGAATAAACTTTATGCTCAGGTTTTCATTCGATCCATCTTGCGAGGCAGTAACGGAATATTATTGCTACGACTCGCGTAAAGTGTATGCGCTGCGGTTCTGACGATAAAACTATAAAACAATGAGTGAGATGGGAGCTGAAGCTGCTAAACTACTATTGCTTCAAGGCAGGACCAAATGGCAGGTAATAAGTGGCGAGAAAAAATTTTCTTCCTGAAAAAAATCGGGGTAGTTGATCCTTGCAGAGGAAACCCAACGATATGAAAATTGGCCTGATAGCCAACTAGGTGTACTTTTATGGATCTTTTCAACATTTGATAGACATTCGAGGAGACTATTCCTTCGATTGATGGTTCGAGGCATATAGGGAAGTAGGAGAATGGTAATTTCAAAGGCCACGAGGTTGAATCTCTCGCCGGGCCTTTTACATACTTATGGACTGAAATTTTCAGAGTTTTCACATATTGAGGATATTTTTTTGCGAACAGTCTACTGTGTACTCAAGGTGTCTGATGCACCGGGAATAACAGTTTCATAAGCACCCGATAATCGTTCGGCACTGGTTTGTCAGAACGCTCTTGATGCGCTTCCAATTCCCCTCCACATTCCCTGCAGCTGAGGGTTCAAGCATTTCTGACATTAGTCGTGAGTATGCTCTCGTCGTATGGAGAACGGCTGGATGATTATTTTCATCGCTCCTTAAGAGATTCGGACCGGTTTTTCACTCGGAACATACGTACGTCAGGGATTAAGTAACGAATTATCCTGGTCAAAAATTACGGATAACGTACTGGGGGGATGATACGTGAAAGTACTGGCTAATACGTCTAATAAAGCTATCGAACAGAATTTGATCCGCATTCATCGCGATCCCGTAGGATTAGAAATATTCATGTTGTGCTAGATCAGCATGGTGTAATTGAAGATCGGGTTGAATTGCAACAGCAATAGTTACAGGCGAAAGTTTTCTGAACATCGGAGATAGCAGAGACTCAGATCCCGATAGCAAGCGGAATGAATGACGCACTGTGCCGTGATCAGGGCCGGGTAATTTTCAGAGATGAAAGGCGAACCGCGTGAGAATTCATCAATCGGACCGTGAAAATATGTCGTCATTACTTCGGATCAGCCTTATGGTACAGAACAAGTTTTGACTTCATCAAAAATTACTTTTGCGAATTCCAAGGTACCTTGAAGTTTTCGGGACTTCATCAAGTTGAAATGAATGAAAATCGAAATCAGGAAAATTCGTGAATGCCTCTACTTTCTCCCGCCCTGACGCTCGCCTGAGTGCGTCACCACGCCCGTAGCAAGAAAAAATTCCGGGCCCTGGTCGTAGCTATCGGCATCTAAAGGAATCTGGTATTTTCCTTTCTCTCCGTACTTGTTTGATCCGGAAAATGGAGACCGGAAATGGCCAAGACTAAAAATGATCATTCTGCAGAAATTTATTCCTTGTAGTAGGTATTCAGATATTTCGCGAACTAAGAACATGCGGGAAATTAGCAACATCTACGAAGACCGGCCGAATTTTGACTTTTTTTTTACAACAATCTAATTTTATGAAAAAATTGGTTCTTCTTTCTTTTAATGCCAAAATCTTCAGCGATTTCCCGAAATTTTCTTTTCGAACGAACGCCATAAAATCTTGACGCGGGAAATCCGTGACATGTGCCATCGGTTTAATTTTATCGCAAACTCTCTCCAGATGTTGACGCCTCATCTGTGGTATTCGGTTTCCAATGATTTAGATAGAGGCACTGTACGGATCTCATTTTATTGGTACTCTTCATACGCCGATTTCGAAAGAATATACTATTTTATAATAAGTATACGAAGGTGGAGCGTTGCTGTCCCGAAAAACAAGGACGAAAGTGAACGAAATTTCTCCCAAAGGACGAGAGGGAAATAATTGTTGACTGCGTATGCGCAAACCTAACTTTGCAGACCTGACATGCATTCGACCGCTTTCGTCCCGCTAAACTGACATGCAACGCCCCACTTTTCATGCACATGTTATAAAAACCAACATTATCTTCTCAGTCTCGATGACTTCAACGATATCGACGTGTAAAGAAAAGCAATATTTTCAGTTGACGAGCAGCCAGATAAGATTGCGACCCGATGTAACCGGCAATTAAGTTTCGATAAAGTATCCTCCAGAGTCTAACACCAACGCGGAAGCATCAACCAGTGATTGCGGAACGTCAAGGTTTGAAATGGTGAGAAAAACTGCCTAAATTATTAACCTAACCGAGTAATTTTCAGCATGATTTTTTGGACCCAATCAAGGATTGCTTATTTTCAGCCACACGCAGCCTCTGATGAGAAAAATGGCCCTTCCACGGACTCGAGCTATCGATCTTCAAATCCTTCGGCTCCTTTACTGCCTTCCAGCCCCTATGATCCAGCAATACCGGACATGGAACCACCTTCTTACAGCTCAGTTGTGGCTCAAGATTCCAATGATTGGAAGAATCGGTCAAGCTCGTTTTCGCCACATATCAACGGAGGAAAATCAACATCTGATCTTGATAATCAAGCACCGTATCCATTAGGGCCAGGGCCTACAAGTCAACTACCGTATCCAACGGGTGACTGTTCGACGGAGGAAGTTGTGGTAATTCCAATGCCAATGCCTATGCCTGCATCAATCAAAATAGAAAGACCAATCGGGTTCACGGAGGCTATAACGAGTGAACCGAAATCTGCAAACCTGGGTTTAACAGTCGGAGGACACGGATCAACAATGACAGACGCAGCCCCTGATTCTCTAAACGGTTCCTCAGAATCGATTGGTCCCACAACATGGGCTAAAGTTAGATCAACTATGAAAGACACAGGCGCTAATCCAATGAATAGTTCATCAGAATTTATTAATTCCACAATGTCTGGTGAGTACAGCAAGTTTAGCCCAAGGCGTCAGCGGCAGCTGGACCAACGAGCGCAGCGAAGGCCCAAGACTCCAGCGGCAGACGAAACGTCGTTCTTGGAATGTTGCCTCTGTTGTTGCGAATGTTGTTTCGAAGTATCTGTCGCAGTGATTACATCAGACGACGATTAGCAGACGAAGAATGGCTCAAGACATGAGGACTTTACCGAAAATACGATATTTTATATACAGACTGAGTTTTCTGTGCATCACAGTTTCGCACTGCAATGAGTTAAAATTTTGACACAGTAGCCCGACAGTAGGGCTGAAGCCACACTCACCCTCAGTGTAGAATGAGTTGTCTATCTTTCGATCTTTGGCATGCACTCTGACGAGTCACTTGATTTCGGTTTGAATATGAAATAAGCGAAAGTATGTACGTGTTTCGTATAGTATGTACGTTGTCATCTCGGACGTGTTGAAATTTTTTTACATTTTTTTTCACACAGCTAGTATCAGAAGAAGATGACTTATTTATTGTTTCGAGATAAGACAACTATGTAATCGATGCTCAAATTATTCCTTGTTATTTTACGTAAATGGTGCAATTTTTGAGCGAGTGATATGTCATTATCTACAGTCAACGTGTGAGTAACTTATCTTCACATTGGACACTTACATCTGAGATTGCTTCAATGTCTGAACGTCATTAATCATCTTCAGCAGACACTTTATGATACTCATACTGTGTATTGTACTTCATACGTTATATTGTCCGGAAAATAATTGACGAAGTGAAAAACTGAGCAATCAAAGAAAAAATTTTCAGAACGTTCATCTTTGTGATATGTTATGCTACGGTCAACATCACGATTTGCTGATGTATGTATCTTTGCGGCATTTATGCTCTAGTTCTAATTTCAAATTGTCTGTATAGTATTGTATACGGGGTATTTTTTTAGAACGTGTGCGTAATTCAGGAGAGAGTGCGAAGACGTGACTTCAATTTTTACCAATGTACTGATAAATCAGAGTTCTGAATAAAAGAAATATGTACCTAAATATAATATGCATTCCTGTGTCCGAATATTTTATCTTTAATAATCTTCACACTTCCGGATTTGGGTGGGATGAATCGCCACAATTGATACAAAATAAGTGGAATATTTCAGTTCAATAAACGTAATGTTCCAAACAGTTCATCCCTAGATGCTCGCTCTCCTGGGAAACTCTCCGAAATCCTCTAGGACTACATTTATTCTACGGAAGGTCTGAAGGGTAGAAACCTAAGAGAAGGGTCCTTTTGAGGCTGCTGCGCCAAGAAATATCGCAATAGACAAGGAAAAATGATTGTATCCCGTTGACAAATTGATGATGAGAGTCCATGGTTTAATTTATTCTGTCGCAGTTTTTCTAGTGTTGATGACTTATCCGGGATGTTTTTCATGTTAATCGATTGATGGATTTGACAGGAGGAGGGCCAAGATCTTTAAGAAAGACCTGAGTAGTTTCCATTTTATTGCTACGGTTAGAGTCATTTTTTGAAAACAATATAATTTGGGACTTGATACTAAGAATGTAATCAGACAAAAGTGAACGACGTCACAATCCATTATTCTTATATTAGCACCACCCAACATTTCGTTCGCAGTCATTAGTTTCCTGATTTGCGATTCAAAACAATTTTCCGTTGTTTCAATTTCGATCATTATGGCATCGCCAATATTACGTGGTCTATTTCTATACCGAGTCTGGGCCGTTCGTACAGAACCTAAACCTACAATGAGAGCATTATTCTCAGTTGACGAATAGTCAGATAAGTTTGCCAGTTGTCGATTGTCGTTGGCACCTGTTGCACTGGCAACTACGTTGCGTTGATGTATACTTCACAGTCTAACGCCCACCTGAATCCATCGACCAATAATCTTGGAACGTTACAGTCTGAAACACTAACCGTATGATTTCCAGGATGTTTCTGTAAACCTGATTCAAGATTGCTCATTTGCAGCTGCGAACGATGGTCTTTGTTGTATTACATGCATTTTATTAGTATTAATCGTCACTTATGCACAGAAAAAAAAATTTGTTGGCCCAAGAAAATTTTCTGCAAACGCATTGGAAACCGATATTATCTTGAATCGAGACAAAATTTTCTCGAACCATTTTCTTGGATCCAAGAGAGTTTTCTTGGTTCGAGAAAATTTTCACTTGATTCAAGATAATTTCGGTTTCCAATGCGTTTGCAGAAAATTTTCTTAGGACGAAAAAATTTTTCTTGGGACAACAAAACTTTTCTTGGGACAAAAAAATTTTTCTTGCAACAAAAACATTTTTTTTGGAACCAATTTAAATTGGTACAACTCGTTTTTTCTGCGTACTTTAGTGTATTTTTAGGTTTGATTTCGCCATTCTGCTGGTTATTAAATGTAGAGTTCTTTGTCCTGTGTGGATTTTTTTTTTTTTTTTTTTTTTTTAACAGCCAAGCTATATTCTGATTTGTAGCACACCAACTTGAAAAATAACTGAGAGTGCTATCTGTGTTGAAAACACTTGGCCTGCCGAACTCGCGAACCTTGAGGCGAGTGGTGGGGTTAAATTACACAGAATAGTGTGTGGACGGCACTATCGCTATTCGCACACCAGTCTTTATCGACGTACAAGGTTGTGGCGAGTCGGACGCAGTCTTAGTTCATTTTTATGACATATTGCCGGGAATAAAAGACGTGGCATTTCCCGTTTCAGACCAGACAGCAAAAAACTGAAGGTTGTCCATCAGGCGTCTTCCAGATGTCCAATAAGCCAGTTCTGAAATTCGATGGAGTAATTCTGAGAGAAAAATTAGTCGTGAGTATGTGCTCGCCGTATAAAAAATGGCTAGATCATTATTTTCATCGCTTCATAAGAAATTCAGATTAGTTTTGTACTCGGAACATACGTACGTCAAGGATTACGGAACGAATTATCGTGGTCGAAAATTATGGATAACGTACTGGGGTATAGTGATGGTATGTGAAAATACTGGCTAAAACGTCTAATAAGATCGTCGAATAGATTTCAGTCCAACCATCGCGATCCCGTAGTTGTCCAGTCAATCTAGACGTATTTACTATGTAAAGGTCGAGACTAGTCGTATGGCGTTGAAAAATGTATCAATCGATTCCAAAAATTCTTTCGAACAATATATCAAAAGACGTCCACAGCAAGTTGACCGCTAATTATTTAAATGATGAAAAACTATGAATGATTTTTTTACAAAATCAAAGTGACAATTACTCATGTTCTGGGATTCCTAGTTTTTGCCGAATCAATTGTTGAAGTTTTTTACACGCCAATGACGCCAAGCGATCAGCTGTTTGCCTAGTCCCATTGCACATGCGCGCGTCTAGGAATGAGCGCCGCTACTAAGAACATGCGGAAAATTAGCAACATGATCGAAAACCGATCGAATTCTTCCTTTTTTTTACAACAATCTAATTTTATGAAAAAATTGGCTCTTCTTTCTTCTAATGACAACATTTTTACCGATCTACTGCAATTTACTTTTTGAACGAACGTCAGAAAATCTTGACGCGGGAAATCGATGACATGTGCCATCGGTTTAATCTTATAGCAGATTCACTCCAGATGTTGACGCCTAATCTGTGGTCTTCGGTTTTCACTGATTTAGATAGAGGCACTGTACCAATGTCATTTTATTGGTACTTATGTTATGTTATGTATGCTAATACGCGTCGTTTTCGTAAAACAATATAATCTTCTCAGTCTGGATGACTTCCACGATATTGACGTATAAAATAAAGCAATATTTTTCAGTTGACTAGCAGCCGGATAAGATTGCGAGTCGTCGATCGCCTTTTCCACCTGTTGCACCGGCAACTAGGTTTCGATCATGTATCCTCCTGAGCCTAACACTAACGCGGAAACATCGAGCAATGATTGCGGGACGTCAAGATTCAAAATGGTGAGAAAAACTGCCTAAATTATTAAACGAGTAATTTCCAGAATTATTTTATGGACGCAATCAACGATTGCTTATTCTCAGCCACACGCAGCCTCTGATGAGAAAAATGGTCCTTCCACGAACTCGAGCTATCGATCTAATTCAAATCCTTTGGCTCCTTTGCTGCCTTCCAGCCTCTATGATCCAGCAATACCGGACATGGATCCACCTTCTTACAGCTCAGTTGTAGCTCAAGATTCCAATGATTGGAAGAATCGGTCGGTGTCATTTTCGCCGCATATTAACGGAGGAAAATCAACATTGGATCTTGATAATCAAGCACCGTATACACTAAGGCCAGGGCCGACGAATCAACCATCGTATCTGACGAGTGACTTTTTGGCAGATGGAATTCTGGCAATCAAAATGCCTGCATCAATAAAAACAGAAAGATCGATCGATTTCACGGAGGTTGTGACGAGTCAACCGAAATCTGCAAACCTAGGTTCATCATTCGGAGAATATGGATCAACAATGACAGACTCAGATTCTGATTCTATGGATAGTTCATCGAAATTGATTGTTCCCACAATATCGGCTCAAGTTTTTAGATCAACTATGGGATACCCAGAGGATAATCCAGCGCAAGAAGAAAGCTTGAAGTTGGCATGTTACTTCTGTTGTCGCGAGTGTTTACTCTGCCATTGCGAGTGCATCGCATGGTGTCTTGAATCGATACTAGACCATGATTAGCAGATGAAGAATGGCTTCGAGAATACAAGATTTTATACAGACCGAGTTTTCCGTTCATCGCAGATTTGCACTGTAATGAGTTGAAATTTGAAGACAGTAGCCGGACAGTAGAGATGAAGGCAAACTCACCCTCACTTAGTGTACAATGAGCTGTCTATAATATCTTTTAATCTTTCGCATGAGCTCTAACGAGTAACTTGATGTTGGTTTGAATACGAAATAAGCGGAAGTATGTATACGTGTTTCGTGTACGTTGTCGTCATTTTGGATGCATTGGAATTTTTTTTCTAAGAAGATGACTTACACATTGTCACGAGATGAGACAACTACATAATCGATGATTAAATTATTCTTTGCTATTCTACGTGAATCGTGTAATTTTCGACCAAGTGATTGCCATTATCTATACAGTGAACGTGCGAGTAACTTATCTTTACTTTGGACACTTATATCTGAGATTGATTCAATGTTTGAACGTCATTGCATGATCATCTTCAGCAAACACTTTGTGATCCTTATACTGTGCATTGTACTTCATACGTCGTATTATACGAAAAATAATTGACGAAGTGGAAAACTGCGTCAATTAAAGTAAAGACTTTCAGAACGTTCAGCTTTGTGATATGTTATGCTATGTTCAACGCGAGTTCAACGTCACGATTCGCCGATGTATGTATCTTGCGGCATTTATGCTCTAGTTCTAATTGCACATTTTCTATATAGTATTGTACAGGCTATTTTTCTAGAAGGGCTGCGTAATTCAGGATAGAGTGCGGACCTGATCCTGACTATAGGGACTAGGGTAGTTGTTTAGATTTGAGGCCATGTATTTGGTCATGTTGTCCTGGCGTGACCATCGGGTTCTGTCCAGGTAGGAGGATGTACCCTGGTAGTCAAAGACGTCAGTTCGATTTATACCAACGTATCGATAAGTCGGACTTTCCAATAAACGAAATTACGTATTCCCGTGCTTCATTGTACCATTTTAATTAATCCTGACACTCCAAGATTTAGGTAGGATAAGTCCTCATAGTTAATACACGACGAGTCGAGAATTTTAGTGCAATTAACATCACGTTCCAAATAATTCATTTCTCATAGATGCTGGTTCTCTCAAACATATCTCTCAATTCCAATTCCAGAAGACTATTCATTTCAAATAGGGTCCGAAGGACAGGACCGTAAGAAGAGAGTACCTTTACGGGTGATGCAGAGCTCGAGTTTTTCGCGGCTCCTTGTGTAGACTTTTTTTTCAGTGGTTTCTTAAATTCTGGATATTACAACTCCAATTGTTTCACTGCAAACTAACGGCTCGTCAAGCACTAATGTGTTAGGGTCTCGATAATAGCTGCAGCTCAATCCACGCCTGGCAAATGTTCGGCACTGCTACATCAGTCTAGCCCACATATTTTTTCCTCTACAGTTCCTCCGGCTACCAGCCGAAGCAATTATTAGTCGTGAATACTCACTCGCCCTAGACAGAACGACTCGACCTTACATCACTGAAGAAATTCAAGACTCGTCGACCATTACGAATAACGTAGTGCGGAAAGGGTATGTAAAAGTAATCACTAATACGTAGAATAGTAGGAAATAATGAAATTCAGCTGTCGCGATCTCTTTGGATTCCAAATATTCGGTTCAGACCTGATCCGTACAGTGACTGGAACTACGGTCTTATATACCTAATAGCAGGCATAGTCATAAGGAAAATTGTGAATGTGATTAACAAATAACAATTACAGATGCAATTATTCATAGGCATAAAAGCTAGGTAAGGCTTTGGGGATCAATTCCTTCGATTACGACGGGAATGGCATACCTGTCTGTGTCATAAGCCTGTTTGGCCTTAACATGAATGAGTCGTGTGCGCACACCAATGAGTTCTGTTCTAAACAGTACTCAGTGTGGTGCTGCACCAGAATTCGCTATTTCTCGCTAGCACCCGACTGAGTCGTGTGCAGAATCGTAACCAGTCTGGTGAAAATCTTTCCGTGTATATTAGCACTACTCAACATTCCGTTCGCATTTGTTAGTTTCCTGATTTGTGATTCAAAAAATTGAGTCGGAAATTAGCGTTTTTTTCTGATTAAAATTACGTTAAATCGCTACCGTCGAAAAGACCGTAACTCAGTAATGCAGGAATGAAGACAGTATCTCGACAAAGCAAATAAGATGAGCAGATCTTGGTATCACAGGAAATAACGGCGTATCTGGACCGATCAGGAAAGACTAGCACATCGTACTACCTAGATACGCTCTTCTGTCCTGCATCATTGGAATACGTTTTAGTTTATTAACGACTAGTATAACCCAATAGCAGAAGAAGATAGCGAACAGTCGAATAAAAAAGCTAATGAGAAAATGGTGAATGAATGAACAGCACAAGGCGCAATGATTTTGTTTTTTCTGAAAGGGTACCATGAAACCGAAGTAGGTGATTCTCGCAAGAAAATGAGAAAGTGATAAAAAAAACGTGATGAATCAAAGGCTGCATGAAAATTGTTCGAAAGTAAATGCTCATCACACTGAGCGCTTGCTAGACCTGATAGCTGAATAGCAATATAAGGGCAGACGTGGATTAGATTTGCGAATCTTTCGCGCTTGGTAAGCGTCAATCTTGAATTTTTGACAGAAAGAGACCAGAGTGGAGGCATTAGCTGCGCAAAAGCTTTTTCATTGATTAAGCTGCGATAGCGTACGCGAACCTTTAACATGCTTACGTCATCTTGGCAATATCAAGGCCTTAGCCAGCGAGAGAACGAAAGAGAGCGAAGCGGATAATACAGGCGTGCGCATTGCTGATGTTCTGGACTTCGGTCTTTCTTATCATCGAGAGTTTCCCCGAAACTGATGTTGCAAGCAATCGCTATAGTTCACACTTCGGACCACCACGTATGCATCGCGATGCCTACGTGCGTCACGAAATGCACATATGTACGCACACACGTTTCCTTGAAAAGATTTTTTCTTCGTAACCCAATTAGGTATCTAGAATAAAGGATTCATCTGTATCCGATCAACGCTCCTGTTTTTCTTAGTGAAGCGGAAACGCGTACGCGCAATTACCGAATGTCCAAGGTTCCGCGATTCTCTATCACTTATTTGTAGATAGACGCAGAATGTAACATGATCGGGAAAAAAATAGGCGTTGTTCACAGTGAAGGCGTCAAATCTAAATCAGTAGGGTTGCTTCGGAAATATTGAAGATTTTTATGAACTAGGAAACAAATTTATTCATATTGCAGCGGGCGAGCAGGCAAGTAACATAATATGTGCAATAAGAAGAATTGTAACTACCCAAGGGTCAAGCGTCTTCTTCGCTCAGAATGTATCAAACAATAAGAATACCAAAATTAATTGTAACTCGAAACGAACTAAATTCGCTCTTTTTGCGAATCCTCAAGAATGGAGGCATACGATTGCAGATTCCTCTTGGAACGGGGTACGGAAGTAACACAAAGAATTACCTAGGTCCCAGGTAAATACTATAAATAGAAATATTCGAAAGATCGGAGGACCCCTCGGCCGCAGTGCCGTATGGGGTGTCTCGACCCAAAAACTTCCGGAGTCAACACACCCCTTAGTCTGTTTAAAGAAAACAACTGCACCCCGTGATTCGATTGCCACAAAATAAGTCGAGAATTTTTCCTATTTTTTTGCGACCAAAAACATGCCCGAAAAAGTTTAGTTCTATTTATTCTGTGCAGGGTAGCTGAGGGGCAGAAAAGTAAGAAAGGAGTAGTTCTAAGTTTTGTGGGGGCCCGTTTCTTGTTGGCCAAAGTTTAGCAACATTTTCGTAAATTTCATATGTTTTCTGTCTCAATAAACGCTGCAACATTTTCAGCCAGAGAATAACTGCAGTTTCTTTGGCACCCGACAATCGTGCGGCACTGTCTCGTCGGACTAGCCGTTATATTTCCCCACCACAGTCCCTGCAGCCATCGGCCTTAAACATTTATTAGTCGTGAATACGCGCCCGACGTAGAGAGAGCGGCTAGCTATTTTCGTCGTTCAAAGAATTCGATTAGTTTTTCACCCGGAGGATACGTCATAGATTATCGAAAGAATAGTTGTCGACGATTAGGGATAACGTAGTGGGTAAAAGGTATGTGAAATACTGACTAATACGTGGATTAATAAGGAATAATTCCATCCAGCTTTCGCGCTATCGCGTACAATTCCAAATGTTCAAGTTTGGTCAGAGCTGCGCAGTAACTGAAAACAAGGCCTCATACCAGCCATGGTTACAGGCAAAAGTTTTTGACGCGGCTTGTGGGGGGCAGAGCATACGATTGCGATAGCAATAGCAATGGCCTCTTTTCAGGCGCCACAAGTCTGTCTAGCATTAATGATGTGCGCATGCGCAGGTGCATCTTTCAAACCTTGGGCATTCTCTATGGAATATAGCATAGAGTCTAGGCTCTAGGGCATAGGCTGCGCTACAAGCTGCGCAACTCCCAAATTGTATGTAGCTGGAGATTCACGCATTCTGCCGCGATGACGTAACTATCGGCATCCAGATGAACCGGTTATTTTGCGAGTGCAGACTTTTCCTCGTTTCATTAAAAGTTCGCGTTCTATTTTCCAACAAAAACCGCAGTTGATGAGGAAAACACGTTCTTTGACATTTAGGACATTACTGACATGTGTTAGTGGCTTCTTAATACCGCATCCTTCTTCGTGCTATCTCTTTACATTCGAGGTGTTATTCCTTCAGTTTTATATATATATATGCATGTATGTGAATTTGATACAAGTGGCGGGGGTAGATCTCGCTAAACAACACAATGATGTCATCGTATTTGTACTGTATGAAAAACAATATTATCGCGATACGGGTCTTGGGCTTGTATATATACCTACTATAGACATAATCAGGCAAAAGTGCTTCTGAAAAATACTTCTGTCTTTATTTCTCCGACCCCCTACCCTGGCCTCCGTTTATAAACACAAACGGCACTCCCACTCAGTACACATCGTTTGATCTTTATGTAGTACCTATATTTGACTACGCGTCAGAAACTCTCATTACATTAACGATTAACATCGCGTCCGAACTTCGTCGTTACATTTCGTGGACCTTGAACGGAAATAATTTGTCTTAGCGAGTTGTTTCGTCACTAGAAATAAGTTTGAAACGTTTTTACAAATTTTGGGAACACAATAAGCGTATATTTTTCAGTTGACGAGTGCCAGATAAGTTTGTCAGTCGCCAATTGTCGTTACCACCTGTTGCACCGGCAGTCTACCTTCTAGCGATGTATCCTTCAAAGCCTAATACCAACGCGGATATGTCTGCCAGAGATTCTGATACTTCGAAATTCACAACGGTGAGAAAAACCACTCGGATACTTCGCTTTAGCATTTTTAGGAATTTCTTCCTGTATCTAATCAGGGATTCTTTACTTCCAGCCATACCCAACCTCGAGCGAGAAACAAGAGGCTCCTTCTCAATTTGGTCAACAATCTTCAAATCCTTCGGCGCCTTTGCTGCCCTCCAGCCCCTACAATCCAGCAGCACCAAACATGGAACCGCCTCCTTACAGCTCAGTTGTAAACCAAGATTCAAGCGATTGGAAAAATCGGTCCAGCTCATTTTCTGCAGGCAATAATCTACGGCCTTATCCTCCAGCCGCGCCTCATATCACGGGATCTAGATCAACATCCGGTCTTGATAATCAAGCACCGTATCCGTCAGGTCCAGGACCCGCAAGTCAAGCGCCATATCCAACGGGAGGATATTCGTCGTACGGACCACCTGCGCAAGCGCCGTATCCTTCGGGACCCGGTGTAGGTTCCGGGATCACGAGTCAGCCTCCATATTCTACGGGGTCAGGATACATACCAGGACCCGCAAGTCAAGCTCCGTACCCTGTGGGAGCGATGCCAATGCCTGGACCAGTCGATGCAAATAGACAAATCGGTTTCACTGCTCCCATAACGATAGAACCAAAAGCAACAAGCCCGGTATACCAGACCGGAGGATATGGACAAGCACCAAATATGATGCAACCAGGAGTGAATCAACAAGGATTGATCTACCCCATGTCGTCAGGTGAGAACAACCAATACGTCCAGAGTCAGTACGTGCCCAACCAATACGGTCAGCAGCAGCAGCAACCTCAGACGGTTTACGTGGTGCAAAAGGCACCCGAGCAAAGTGACAGTACCGATGACTGTTGCCTTTTGGCATGTTGTCTAGCCTCTTGCTACTGTCTTTGCGAGTGCATTAAAATTTGCGCATCTGATTCTTAATCTGAATGAAACAAGCTGCGATCAGCAAACGAGAAATGGCTCGGAATTATAAGAAGACTTTCGGACTTTCGTGATGAGACTGATCTTCGATTCATCATTCTTATCTGACCGAAGCTCGAATCTCGCCTCTCTATGCTTCACCCGTAAAATTATGTATAAATATCTTCCAAGCAAGATATCAGCATCGACATTGATTACCCAACTGCTTGATGGGAACATTACGTCGCAGTGGATCATCCGTTTTATCCATCGGATAGTCCCGAGTATAAGACTCAATCTGTTAAACGAAACACTGAATAACTCCGCTACTGATTATGAGAAGAAACTTGACGAAGATTGAATGTACAGAGGAGCAGATATATGAGTTGCTAGCAGTTTACTCGCGAGACTGTTAATTCTCACTAGAAGCTTGCTAATGATTTAGCAAACGAATCTCCAGAATTTCAGATCACGCTGTACTTCCTGTATAATAATAGAACCTCATCCACTTACCAATTTGTAAAGCACGCGGAACTAATAAAGCGCAGTAACGTCTGGAAGTTTTATCCGGTCACATTTTACGTAATTTTAATAAGGGATGTGTATGATCTCCGTCCTAATGAACCCAGAGGGTTGTTTTAAATACAGCTACGAGAAGATTCTTGCCAAAAATTTAGTGCCAATCACGAACAAAGATTATCCGTGGATCTGTCCTGATTTCTTTTAAGTGTAACCCTCGCCGTTTTTGGAATGGTGAATTAATACCCATTTGAAATTTATTCCAGCAGAGGCAACCCGAAAACGTTTGCTCATAATCTTCATGGTTCTGTTCGTCGCGGTGGCGTGCGTCATCCTCTTTGCACTGGTAAAACACATAGCGACCTTCGATCGGTAACCTTTCGTTCTCCACGTTATTGTATCGAATATGTTTGAGGAAGATGACCACACGAAAACGAACACGAAGGCAAATTATATTATTTATTTATTATGCATAGCTCATAGGGCTTTCGCTGAATACATACCGGTCGATCATTTGATGCGCAGCGTCATTGCATGGGTTCTGGAACCTCAGAAGATACAGGGAAATGAAAATGCGGGAAAATCCATCATTTTTTCCCCAAAATTTCTCTGCGTGTTCAGTAGTTCGTAAGATCTTATCAATGGCGTCGTACACTCAGAATGATCATCCAGTACGTCGTTTAATTAATCCTACACGCACCGGGCTTAATCAAGCGCGAAATGTGTGGTCAGCAATTCAAAAATTAGAAAATTAATATCGAAGGTGTTTGGTTTTCAAAAGTCTATAACGATAATTCGGCTCGTCTAAAAGTAGATATCAATCATCATTTAAGAACTCGTTATCCAAGCATGACTTGAGTTGATGATGGTGCTTCGACTGAAAGATACTTCAAGATACTTTTCACAATACCTTATGGTGCGATTAGGCTTATTTATACGTTCTATGTGCAATCTTCTTTCTCCTTCTAATACCTACACATACCAGAGTCGTAAATGCAGTGATAATTTCGGACAGCATTCTGATCTATGGACCTTTTGATTTTTGGATATTTGGATGTGCTCGCATCCTGGTAATAAACAGTTTTGCAATGTGTCAAGTAGAAGGTGTGAACGGTAGCTGGGTATTAGGCATCGAGCCAAACCCAACCTTCGTGTAGAGTGAGTTGCCTGTATTTCAGAGTAGCTTTGAAAAGTCTATTGATTTCGGTTTGAAGACGAAAATAAACGGAAGTATGTTACACACCTATTTGTATCGTGCCAAATCGATGAGACGACATGAATTCCTTGCAAAATGATTATCGTCAAATAATTTTAACTGGAATATTCATTCTTTTATACGCACTGTAATCCATATGCTGTGCCGGAATCGGATACCGAGAAATTAACATCACAGTGACTCCTTTTTTTACAGATCTCGAGTGGCCCCAGTTATTTGTCAAAAATCAACGGGTGCCATTCTACTACTTTTCCATTACCACCAACGTTCGGTATGGTTGGGAAAAGAACGTCGGTAAATGATAATCTACCTATATTGCACACCTACGTAACGAGACGATTACGTTATCGATGCTTAAATTATTTCTGATTATTCTTAATTAATGTAATTATTAACAGATTCAGATATCATTATCTAATACAAATGTGTTAATCGCTTGTCTTCAGATCGGATGACTATGAGATCGATTCGATGTCTGAATGTCATTGATCGTTTTCAGCAAACATTTTTCGATATTTATACTGTATATTATCCTATATCTGTTATATTATATGTCGAATAAGCTAAGCAGGTAAAAGTTACTTCAATTAACGAAATTATACAAATCCACACTCATGCATTTGATTTTGTGTACACGGCATTTATGATATACATCTAAGTCTTCTATAGATATAATTATTTTTTTATTTCTCTCTCTTCTGTATACAATAGGAATAATGTGCTGAATTAACAATCTGGAGGTTTCGTTAATTCCTTTTATTCTTAATCTTTTATTTTCAAACCAACAATAGTCCATAAAAATAAACAATTACCCTAACCGAGATCGAGAAGAAAATCTGATTTGGCCAACCCTGTATTCTGCCATCCTACATATCTCTCCGTTCCCTATCTTGGTCTCCATCCAATCCTGCTTACCTTTTACCCAGCTCTAACGATCTTTTTTATATTTCCCGTTAGCCTCCCTTATTTAATTTCTCCCGGCTTCGCGGAAGCGAGCTTTATACCTACAGACAACGGCGAGCTTATCGTTAAAACTAAAGAAGAGAAACGATACCAAGTAGAAATTAAAATCCACGTTATAGGTATAGACTGGATTCAATCTATATACTGGGCACGATTAGTTTACTCTTCATAATAAGTTTCAAATTTATTGGCTAACAGTTCGCAAAATCTAGAGGCTTTAATTCTCATTTAAAAAAACTATTTCAGGTATAAGTCAAATACATCGAAAATTTCTTTTCATATTTGCACTTACTTTTCTTGCACTACCTAGCTGGCCATAATAAGGGGGAAAGCAATGCCGTTGACCTTACTTTTCATGGGGTCGTAGTGCGTTGGTAGCGATGCCCTCGCCTCATGGGGTGATTCCGAGCGGACGAGGGTAGCTGCGTTCCGTTACCGCCACCGGGGAAATTACTAGCTGAGACAACACGTACTCGTCGGCTTTTGTGTATCCAACTAAAGGGTCTTTCGCATCAAAAAGTCAAGCTGTAGCAATTCATCTTCAATTAAGCCCACGCCGCCCGTTTCGATGGCTTACGTATCTACGTTCGCCGATTTATTACCGTTTAACTTTTAATTCGATGTCGTATGTCCGAGATTCCCTCATATACCCTAGTGCCTGCCGAGAATCACGATGAAGAATAATTCGCCTCAGCCATATAATACAGTTATCATTTTTTATAAATCGTAAAATTCATCATCAAACGCCGCGATACCCCCAAGATATTTTTTTCGTCAACAAATTTTCTCCTGCACCTGAAGTATACGTAGCTGAAATAAAAACATTCCGCGGTGTGCTGGTCGTTATAACCCGTTAGTAACTTCCTAAATGCAGTTAATTAACTCGTAAACCGCAGGTACGTGAAGAACAAGGATAAACTGGTTGATTAAAAATACAAAATTCATGCCGCTCTAAAGTCTGAAGCGTTGACAAATATACATACACCTATATACTGCAGGTGTATATACGGTTATGTATACCTACGGTGCAGGTTGTACATAAGGAAGACGCGGCTGGAGTGAATGGGGTTGCCGAGGAGGTTTGGCTCGGGTAAGGGGTGGGTATTTGTCGACGGATGGCGGCAGTTAATTACTTTACATGAGAGGCGCTCTCCCAACCCTTTTGCTACTTCAGACACCGTTAATACGAAGCCCGTCGAGCGGTACCTCGACCGCACCACCTGTAAGAGCTTGCAAGCTTTAATCTACATTCCGGGACGCTCAGAATTTTCAACCCCTGCCCCGGCTGAACCAGCTTCGAAAATTTATTTTACGATATCCAGCTGTGGTCCACAACAGATACTATACAGCCAGAACCCTTCAAGAAATTATCCGAACTATTACACAGGACATAATACCTATAGCGCAGTAAAAGGTATAAAAATTCATTTATTTCGTATCACTTCGTACACGTATGTAGTACCTACATTTATTTGATTTCTTTATCGACTCCCCTTGCTACTGGTGAATGGAGTAAAAGCTTGGGAGGGTTGAATTCGCAGGGTTTTTATTTCTATTTTTTTACCAGACGTTGCAGCTAAAAAGGTTGAGAAAAGTATAGTACGTGGAACGGAACGGAACGGAACGGCGCGGAGAGAAAGATCAAGTAAAAGTGCAACACGGTGGATATTTTATGAGGAGCGAAGGAGCACACGGTGCACAATCACGCTAATGCCCAGACTCACTTTCCACTTATTTATTTATTTATTTTTTTCGTTTATTTTATTTTTTACTTACTCTTTATTTTCCTTCCTAAATAAATAATTCGCTATCGTACTTCTCCCGGAGGTAGTCTATTCCTCTTATCTTCGCAGCTTGGGAAGAAATTACCATCATTTTAACGCTGCGGTTACTTTCCGCATGAGAAAATCTACCCTCAAACTTTATTTTGCATTTTTTTTTCTTTCTTTTTTTTTTTTCCTCAAATTATACGAGAAACGAACGACTGATGAATTCGTTTCATTCGCAAAAACGGAATCGTTGGATACATAATTATATAATTCACCACATAAATGGCTAACCGAATCAAGTACCTTTCCAAGTATATTATAGTCGGTGTTGAATTGTCAGGCACCGTCTGGTGCGGTTTCTCCCACACCATACAATTACTAGTTCGCAGCCCGAAATTGTTAATTCTCGTGGTTATGTAACGAGAATAAGCTGACTTGACCCAAACGCTAATTAATAGCGCTTGTTTCGTAGCACCCAAGTCCAGGGTCGTCCCGCGCAGCCAACCATCGACAAAGGGATCCTCAAATCAGCCGATATTCCTCTTCCAGTGTTCACTGGCCTCGACTGTCTACCAGATTACACACAGAGACTCAATTTACTTCATCAAATTCAACTACGTGGCTTACGGAAACATTTGAATTACTAAACCTAGAACCGCAACTACCACCAGGCTCAAAGTCTTGTAGAAAATTTGCTTCCAAGTTACTCTGAAAGGTGAATTTCATTCGTCAAACACGATTTCCTTGCTCGTAGTACTACCAAGTCAGACATCTGATCAGAATTTCAACACTAATGAACTTGTTCCTTAGAACAACGACCCCTGAATATGGAAAGTGGACGAAGAAATATGCGAGTAACGATACGGAGAGATGCTTACTCAAAATCAAACAACGAGCAATACCCTTCAGCCCTTGACCATACATCAAAATCGCTGGTGAAAACCTTCTGCCCAGGGTACTGCCAAGGCAGTTCACAATACATCATTCATATGAAGGAATCTCATATCGGTTTTTGATCCCTCGCTCCTCGGAGAAGATCTATATAGCATCCCCATGTCTGTTCTGTGGGCGAGTTCTGGGCTGAGGAATGGTTCCGCCGTGGTGCCCATCGGTGTCCCTCGCTATCCTCACCTCTGTTTATTGTTATGTGGTATTTATGCATGAGCCCATTGTAGAGCAATCCTTTCAAAGGATCGGAAGGCTGAGAGTGGTACCATCGAGGGTGTAGCGTTATTGGGGAAAAACGAGAATCGATCTATCTCCCCATCCAGCACCACCTTTATACAGATACTTTCCTCTTCAGGTCATGCCAGTGCATGGAATCCGATTCGATTCGATTTGGTTTCGTTGAATTCGATTTCATTTGATTCGATTCGATTTGCCTAAGGAACCATTTCCAAATTGCCGATTACATTTTACGAGAATTGCCAGAACTGTATCGTACACATATAGCTGCAGCGATACGTGACGTAGATACTGTATTGGTAATCGCTATTAGCAACGCGTACCTACCTACGTTGCATTCGTTCAGATAAGAATTTCCTTAGTTTCCTTGTATCGAGGACAAAGTTTTAACGTTCGCGTAGCTATTCGGTCTTAAATCTTTATCTCTAGTTTAAAGAAACCTTAGCTCTGCCTTAGCGCAAGAAACGACTCCCATTCGTTGACGGCGTAGTTAAACGCCAAGGCTAATCACTCTTTGCACGAAACGTTTGTTATCCTACGCAGCGTGAAAAGGTTTATCTTATAGCACGAGGCCTGCAGAAGCCGTTAACCTGGTAACTGGGTTTTGGTACCGGATGAAATCGCCAAGCCATCCGAGAAATTTGGCGTTTAGCGACATTGTGCAGCGATATCCTAGAGGCCAGAGTACACGTACGGCTCCAGCTATTTTCGATCGATAACTGGCTGCTAGACTTCCTGCTTTCTGGACCAAACTCAAAGATAAATTGTTTCCGTGGAAGAGTATGAAAGTTTAGATTTCGCCAGGTTCGTTTAGCCCTTGCAACCCTGCGTTAAACGATATCAGCTCTTCGATGGTTAGAAACTATTACAATCAGGATGCGGATAGCTGGGTAGTTTGATAAGGCAATCCCCATCGCGTTGATGTCTTATTGGGACGTTATCTCACCAATTGGATGATAGTTTCGAGCTCCATCCTCCGATAGAGACCAGACACCGCGGGCGATTTCCGCTCTCGAGTTGAGTCACGCCGTCGAGATGGCGTTTGACCTTCATTAACCTTAGTGACTTTATGAGAAGTCAATTAGTATGCCAACCTACCTATAACATGTATATATATACATACATAACGTCATTTGATTACTATTTAGGACAGGTAATTACCGTTTTCAATCACTCCGAGATGTGCGTATAGACCAACAACCTTCGTAAACAAGGTATTCGCTCGAACGGTAATATTCGGACTCTATAATACACCCGATGGCGTAGTTTACCACTGTTTACATAGTTCTAACACAGATCGATACTATTCGATGAAATTTAGCCGAGAAATTGAGGTGATGTCGAAGACGACAGTGGCAGGTGTATTATAGTGGCTATAGAACATTTCGATGACTATCCATCGTGCTAAATCCGGATACGTAGCCGATTACGTTTGGATGACGTTTTATCGAAAATATTCAACCCTCTTTCGCAGCAAGATGAAGACGTGTTCGTAGTATACCTTATATCCGTAGTAGTTGTCATCTACCTCCGAGTCTCGTGGGATACGGTGAAGTAGAGACTGTGGAGATGAGGTACAGTGCTTGAAATGCAGCCGTGTCGTGAGATGAAAATTTTCTCCATCGTTCGCTCGTATATGAAGAAAGAATAAGGAACGGAGAGAAAAAAAAGAAAAAAAAGAAAGAAAATTGAAATAAAAGAACGGGAAGTATAAGAAAAAGAATTGGGAAAAGAAGATAAGAGGAACGAGTAACTGCACCTCTAGACGTATTGAATATTCAAAACTTTCTCAGCGGATGAAAACTTTCCAGTATCTTGTCCGCGTATGGAGTTGTCGGTCTCAGTTGGCTGCACCTTTCGGTTCCTTTCGGTTCCTGAATCTTTTTCCCTCATATAACCGATGCCTGCATTGCTGTTCCATCGTAACGTCGCATATCAGTAATGCCTACGTACACACACGCGGGTACTACGTATGTGCAATGTGCATATTTACTCCGTTGCATACGAAGGGCGTCCCATACTGTACCATGCATCCGGGGAGGCGGGTGTCTTGTTTTCCCGAGAATAGAACACGCGGATCGAAGTGCTTCCGCTGGTATCCAACCAAGCCCGGAGTGCAGACAGGTATTCTGTAACTTCCATATTGTTTGGTACCTACATCGTGAGCCAAGATAAAATCCAGGCATGGATATATGGATGAGAAAATAGTTTAGCTTCACTTTCTGTCACCGAACGAAAGGAGAAGAAGAAACAAAGTAGGCATATTCTGTTTCATGAATTGCTTAGATCTTCTAAAAACTTTTCTCTGGAATTCGCTCCGTATTTCCATCGATATCGACTCGATACGGTAAAAAGTGGAAAAGTTATTCCGTTCAACGTTACCTTCGCGTGCTTTTTCCTGCTGGCACTTTGCTTACACTGCACCAGAGTCGGATACGCGTCTGGACCAGAGGCTCTTCGTCTATCATATATATATATATATCATTCGAATTTAAATTGACAGCAATATTTGAAAAGTGTCTCTTCAAAAACTCCATTCCGTTAGATTGCCTCTTTAATTGCCTCCGTTTCCATATATACCTAAAGTTACCAATCGGCGCAGTAGGTTTTGTATTTTTGTTATTTCCCAGTATACGTATAATACAGTAGAATACGGATACGTGCATCAATATTTGCTTCCAATTTTGAATATTCTCCAATTTAGAAGGTTCAAATCAGTGATTGAACATACTTTTCCTTCTTTTATTTCGACGAGAATAATGAAGACACCCAAGGTGTAAAAATATCGAAATTCTAACACTGACTGAGGTATAATTCGGCGCGGTATTATCGCTTGGGTAAATATTATATACCTACCTATATATCCCATACCCGACTTATTGGGAGAGTTCATTCGGCCACAAATGGTCCAATCGTATCAATATTGTTCTTCGCCGCGGAGCCCTCGCCCTCGTGGTGAGAACCACTTTTAGAGAAATTGTAAGGCAAGGTAACGCTCTAGTCTCTCACCCCAGGAACTCGTAGCACCGCCGGCAATGCTACCAGCAACGACTCCTGCAGCCTCCTTTTCCTACCCCTAAACCACCCTCCGCCCTCGCACAAACTAGCTCTTGAGTCAAGTGCATCGACCCTTCCTAGCCCCGCTTACATCCAAAATATCAATACAACCAGCAAGCTTTGACGATTCCAAGCCCATCTTTGCACTTGGCGAAGTCAGGATGATTGTATATTATATTATACATAGGTATAGGAAAATTCGGTACACTATTTTGAAATTCTTGGATCAGGATCGATGGCTGATTTTGTAATGTCTGCGACTACTCGGAGGAACGTTTTAGTTGATTGGTGAAGCTTTTAAACAGTTGGAAAAATCGGAATCGATATTCCTCTGTGTATACCTTGTCTTTGACGTATCCATGCATTGAATGTTTTGTTCAGAAATCGGCGGCCGGAATCATGGATAGGTACTACACTCACGATGTTCGTAACTCTTTCCTTACTTAGGGCGCATGCATGCATGTGCATTTAAAATTGAGATGGGTGTTGAATACACGTATAGGTGTACAATGGATATGGGTATGTGTATGCATAGATACATGTTTGTATATCTGTGTGGCGGCTGGTGGCTGGTAGCTGGTGGGTCCATCATAACTCTTCTGAGAAGTTGATGCTGCATGGAGTAAGGTACAGCCCTCTTCTTCAAGCCTTCTTCCATCCCTCAATTTTCCAGGTTAAGGCAGCTACGCGAAAAATACGATAAACTTCGTGGAATCTAACGTGAGTGACAACGTGGAAAAATATTTACCCTACGAAGCGGGACTACGGGGTTGGATTGAACGGCCCGGGAGTTTCGGCCTTACCCAAGTCGGGGAACCCCCCCGTTCATATCTAAAGGCTAAGGCGCGCTCCACTCGTTTATTCGAAGATCGTCATATTTACATAAATCAGCTATGCAATCTCTTTTTATATATTTTTCAAAATATCTAAACTAGATGTATACAACATATACATACACATGGGAGGGTAGGTAGGTAAGCACTAGTCTAAACTAACTTGAGCGATTCTTGAAGCGGCTCTTGCGAGTTTCGGGATTCGGGATTCATATCTTCTACGTAATGCAAATTGGCTATCATTTGAAAAGTTTTAAAAAGTTGATCAAATTTTTACCAAAAATTTTCACCATTCATTTCTACTAACTATTACCATAGGTATACCATTGCAGTCACAAATCTTCAGATTAGATCGAGCGATTTCGCACCGTACCTAGACTAGTTTTTTTCCTGTATCTGGTTTGTTCTTTAGCATTGTATACGTATACCATACTATAACGTATTAGAGAAGCGGGGTTGACGGGCGGGTAATTGTCTTGTTTTTCAAACGGTTCGGGGGAAAGTTAGAGTTGCAGTAACAGTTACGATTGCAGTTCCAAGCTGCAGCAGCAGTCTATCCAAGCGCCGGGGGAAACTATAGCGTCGGTGTTATACGGGCGCTTGCACCCTTAGGGAGGGGGTGAATAGAGAACGTTGATAAGTTGGTGCATGATTTTACTCGGAAATGTGAATTTTAATATCATACAACCGGCGGCGTAACTAGACGCTAGTTTTTGCAATGCTAAAATGTACGGGATATAATTAAGCCCCAACTGCAGAGCGTCGAGTGTTTTATAATTATTCACGCCAATTTCAACGGGCGAGTTATTCCATCGGGAAAATGGTTATCGCGACGGTTCCGGACTGCAAATTTTGCACAACCGTAATCGGGGTTACTATATATTTAGTTTTTTATACATGAAAATAGATGGTAAATAAGTGAGACGTTAATTAGACAGGAAATACAAGCCGCCATGCAGATGAAAAAAAATTATCGTTTCTGAAACAGTCACACTTTCCGGTTATAACATGAATTATTCTTCAATGAAAATTATTCTCATTTTTATACGAATTTAGAGTTTTGTAATTCAGTTAATACGTATAATCAATACTTGAAAACTCCAATTACACCATCAGTTCTACAAACCTTTAAAATACCGGGTATTTCAAAGGCATTTTATCTGCTCGATCCATATAGATATTGATTGGAATGTATCAATCAATCAGTGGATAGCGAATGAAGGCGTATACATATATATATATACATACATGTGGGTAGATATTTCGTTCAATTATTATTAAATTCTGGGACTAATACGTGGGTATATCTACCTGCGTGTACTACCTATATACCTATACAGTAAAATAATTAATTGAACGTAATCTGTGAGCACTGGTATACACAAATTGTTTTGAGCACGCGATGTGACCGAGCAGGGTCGCCTCCCTGCACCTGATTAATTACACTAATTTTTCATGTCATGTTTTTTACGTTGCCCCAACCAGCCCGGATATATGTATATACATTTTGAAGATATTTAGCGCTTCTGGAATTTCACTTCCGAATTAACCGATCGTTTTAATTTATGTTCGAAAAAATACTAGTCCAATTTTTTTATTTTTCATTTTTTACTTCATTCAAAATTCATTTACTTTAGTAGTATAGCCACGAATTGCCAGCATATAATTTACTTTTATTACTACCACACACAGTTTTGTTGATGCTCTACGGTTCTGAGGCATGAGTTTTAAACGACAAAACTTTTGAACAACTTTTACCGTCCAGTTTGATGATGCGTAAAGCCAGAATAACAACTGGGATTATTTTTTTTTTTTTTTCAACCGCACATCTGACGGCAGACTCAAAAAATATTCTCTAACCATCTGAGTTATGAGTCTGATCTATTAATTATTAACCTATTCTGTTATTTTTTATTTTCTCATTTTTTCATTCGCCTATAACATTGCCAGCCGCTCGGTTTCGTGATATGAGAGAATGTCTCGCTTAAGAAAATTTCGAAAATTTCGAAAATTTCGAGAATTTATACACACCCTCGTGATCTTTGCGCGGCGTATATTGCCTATACGCGTATATATATTGTAACTATAGGTAGAATCGCACATCTTCGGGCGAATAATTCAGATGGACATTCGGGTCGACTTATCATAGGTAAAGTTAATTAATGCAACGTGTTGACACAGTGTTTCGACCAGAGAGCCTGCAGCTACTAGTGGAACAACGTAGGACGGGGTAATTACGGAGTTAGACCTCGAGGCGACGCTAGACGCAACATTATTCTCGGCTTGGTGGATGTTGGGTAAACGTGGATAGAGCTCTACCCTGCAGCTCACCTGCGTGTTAACATAATGCATCGCGGTATCACCACTCTGACACTGCAGTTAATATTTATGATATCAGCAATTATATCGTCATGTGTGTAAACTGCTATACAGAATATCACTGAGAAGTCGATTTCTGAATGATAGAATTGAATTTAACGATGGGACCCATTAGGGGATGAACAAAAATTTCGTACCCCTGTTGCATTAGTTGTCGTATCTACGTGCCGACAATCAGACCGGTGTTCTGGAGGTAAAGGACTCCCGCAGTCTTTGTATTTACACCACGGGTATCCCTCCGGCCATTTTCCCAATTAAGCTGGACTCCCCGGCGATCCCTTGAAGGACAACCCTTGAGTAGGCGGAAACATATATTGAATAAGACTGTCCACGTGTAGTGGTGTCATGTGTGTGAAGGTCCTGGCGACGTCACGTTAGCCCCGAACTAACACTGTTCTGGAATAGCCTGGTTTGGTCACCATCGTATTGGTCGGTCACTCCATTACCAAATGCCACAGGACCCACGTCATCCGTTCCCTTTGCGACCCGATTTTCCATCCTCTCTTCTCGCATCATTCTCCAGTCCTGTCCGTATTATAATTACATCAGTCCTGTCCGTCCGGCAGATATATGTGTGCGAGAGTCCTTTACCACCCTCGATCCACCATCGGTCTCTTTGCTTACAGAAAATAGCTTCCCGATCTCTGTATTGAATAACGTTTCAAGAGTATATAGAATGTGGAACGAGCTGAGTACGGAGGAGGAACTGTATGAAATCATGATGAAACGTAAAGGGGAATTCATCTTTCATCTCTGTCACAGATCAGGATTCATTTTAAATAGAAATCGAAGATCGAGGAGATGTCTTGAAAATTCGAATACCTATCATGAAATGAGATTGGCGAAAATTCTTCTTTGCAAATTATTGAGAAATAAGCACATTTCGTGGGATCTCTGTAATCTGTGGCCAGAAATATTGGAACAGGTAAGGAAACGAACAACCTGAACGGAATTAATACGATTCTTCTATAGTAGTGGTATAGTTATTCGCGTCTGAGCAGATTATCGACTGAAGTAATTCCGTAGCTTTGAAACAATGCGACTCGTACGAGAAGACAATATCCCTCCGGTTCTTCAGTTCACCTAATGAAATTAAAGGAACCCCGCCCGGAAACTAAGTTTAACAATAAATTCAGTTAAAGTGAATCACAGATGGCTCATTGTTTACCGATGTAAAGTATTCGCTGATGGCAGGCCGCAGCCTTGTACATACTGAAAGGTGACGACGCTGGTATTCCTCGTATTTGTATTAGCAGGGTAGCTCTGCCACCGCAATCCCAGCTTTTCTATTCGATCGAAATTTTCAATTCGATTACCGAGAGCACAATAAAACTGAATGATTCAATAAGTTCTATTCGTATTTCGTAGACCAAGACGGTAGCTGGTATATTGTTATTTTCCTATCCATTCTTGTAAATTTTCTTAAAGATCTCCGTTTGATTCCTGCTTGTTAAATTGTTTTTTTTTTTCTTTTTTTCCCTCATCTTCTATTACAATTTCGCTGAGTAGTTTCTCGAGTGAATTTCATACCTTCCTGCTTGTTATTTTCTTATTCATTGCGCTGCTGTCTTCATTCCTGATTATAAAAATGGAAAGTTTTTCCTTCCACCGCGTTATACTTATGCTGCACTTCTGCATGTTAGACTCCTGCACGTCTACTCGTTATCTGAACAAACAGGGTTTCAAGTTACATTTTTCAAGCACCGGGTGTATTCGTTACTGCACTCTTTTATACCACGGATATACTATAACATATATACTCTATACCATATCATATCTGTTATATCATTTCGAAAATCGAGAAAACATGGGGTGCAAAGTTACTATTCCCGTGCTAGATTGATAAGAAGCCTTCCGAATTTACCTCGTATCATTCAGTGGGGGTAAGAATTGTCCTAAATTTTCTTGGTTTGGGGTACATGCAGAAAGTCTGATCATTGGATGTTATAAGGAAGAGAATAAAAGGCAAATATATTTCTGACGAGCTTTTTGGGACGTTGTAAAGGTACGGGGTGCAGATTATGCTGAAAAATGGCTCTCGAGATTGCCTCTTATATTTCTAATGTTTTATGCTAATTACAGTCGGGAACGGGTTCAGCGCTTTCCTTACATTCGTCATGGAACCCGTAGCGCCATGTATTCAGAGAAAAGCTTCTTGGCCAATTTCGTGTTGGATAAATGGAGAATTGGAGAAATGACAAGGCCTTAAAATACCCTAGTTTAAATTCGCCCCTAGCCGATTACTTCGGAGGAACCCTGATGCAAGAAGATTGTATGATATTACCTTTGATTAATTTCGATAATTATACGTAGGTACACTTGTAATACTCAGATATCTCTGTTCCCAAGATTACTGCAGTCAGGCCTCGTAGCATGAAAAATCTGTTAAATCCAAACTAAAAAAATAAAAAAACAAAAAAAATGGAATATCAATCCATTGAGTGGTTATACGATGCACATGGGTCCGACCGGTACCTATGTTTGCCTCTCGAAGCTTACAGGCTATCGCGTATCATCGAGATTCTAGTAAACTGAGCCAGGTAGTATCGCGACGGCTTATCCAGCATTATACGTCTAAATGCTCCGTCAGTAGGTATATAAAGTCACAAGTGAACGCTTATACTAGTCCAGCCATCACTGAGGCTGCGCGCATATCCACACACTAACACATCACGCTTACATTTCATATAACGATATTGTTAAGCAAGGAATAAAGCGGGCTTATACCAAGCACGCGTAGAATTACGGGGATATAAAATCTGCGATGAGGAGTAGGTATGCGTGAATGTTTGGTACGGGTAAAATAGTTCTATATATTTACTATATACGTCCCACAATTCCCAGACAAGCTCTTTGACATAGCTCGACGCATTCTCATCCTAGCTAAAATAGACCCGACTGCAATGTAGGTATAATTTTGATACCATATATAGGGCCTGGGGTCAGCGAAGAGTTACAATTGCTAGTGTGTTTACGTATTCCGTTTGCCACGTCTAACCCTAGCCTGTGTAAACTCTGCTCAAATGGGCTTTGGCCATTTGTACCCATGCCTGTGCACAGAGTAGTATAAGGTAAAGGCTGGATCGTTGTGTGATTCATTTGATTGCGATTTGTGGTACCAGTCAGGACCGCAGAGAGTTGAACGAACCACTTTTGCCTATGTAGATCGTCGCATCATGTAACGTTTATGAACAACCTGGTTCGCCACCAGAACGTCATCATTTCACCAGCATTAAACTGTCACTGAATTTTCAGCGGATGATGTCATCAGGGCTTTCCTCTCAGTATCGCAAATTCTGCTTATGATATTTGCATACTATTAAATCGACACTGGTATAGGTACCAGGTGTAGGTTGATATCCGTTTCCGATTATAATTAAGATTTGCTTATAGGAGCGATCGAACATGTGTTGTTCTATCTCGGTAGTTCTCCTTTTCATTTTCATATCCTTCGTCGTGAATTTAATTCCGTATTTTTTCTCTTTGATGAATTATCCAGTATGTTACCGTGCTATAATATATATTATAAAATATATAAAGATATATATTGGACGAAAATTGTACGGCTATAAGAGGGACACCGCAGATAACGAGCCAGAAAAAGATTTCATCCTTCAACCCTTCGCTTGAGGGAGTGGGATTTTTTTCATTACTACCCTACCGGAAGGTAATCTCTTCTTAAATTCAACTATACACCGCATCTTTTATGAGTTTGTCAGAAAGTAAAGAACCGGGCATCTGCAGCGAGCGGGTAAACGTTTATGAAAATAATATACATATATATATAAATGCTTTCTGAAGTATATTTTTAGACAAGTTTTTTCATTAATATTTCTCTAAATAATGTTGCGAATTTTCAACGTGGGAAGGAATAAACTAAATACACATCGCGGCACCTTCAGGTAATATCTATATCTATGTAAACGATCGTTGGAGCCGATCGATACGTCGCTCAAGCGAGATGAAAAATCCCTAAAATCCGTGGAAATCCTGGTGAACCTCGTCAACCCCCTCGCGCACTGTGAAGACCCATCTGAAACCTCAACGAAAGTACACACCTTTGGGGGTTAATAACGACTGCCGCATTTGGCAGGCGGTGTTAGTGATCGATCATGTCCACAAGGATGCTAATGGCCCTGCCGTTGACGTAGTCAGGAAGCAAGGAGTCCACCTCCTTCATAGGCCGCGCTCAAGACTACAGCCAATTCAGCACCCCTTGAACGTTATATTTTATGGTTGACAAAACGCAGGGCTTTTGCTCGTCGTTCTTAATTGTATGAAGAAAATTAGTTTTATCAAACGGCGGTGAAAATTAATCATGCAAGCATTTTGGACGATGATAAAGCGCTGCACGATATGGAATACCGCACAACGGAAAAAACGAAGAATATTTTTTCGAGTTGGAATGAATTCTACAACCATGAACCCCCGTTTTGATTTTCAGTAATCAGAAATCCAGGGTGATAAGATGACACGTAAAAAATTCTGCGGGGTGTTGTAACCGCCCCTTTATCTTGCCCGGAGTTCGGCCGTCAACGTCTGATATTCCGAAGGCGGTTTCCATTATGGCATTCCAATACTTATTCGAGCAGGCACGTGCAAAATTCATTCGTCCCTCGAGGGGTGAAATCTTGTACGTCGAGGCTGTGAAGGAGGGAAGGAGAGATATGTTATTGATGGCTTCATTAGATCGGCTATTACTGTTTGACATTACCAGGACATCCTCGTCGTTCTAAAGTCATCGCATCTCTCAAAGTCTTTAGCATATTTTCTCGAAACTGAATGGAATAAATTACGAGCAACTCGGGGTTTCGCGTTCGAGTTATATAGGTAATTTTCATTTTACTTCTCATCGAGCTATGCGCTACTGTTTGCCTTTAAAGCTCTTTTATCTCTCACAATTTTTCTCTCATTTTTATTTCTATTTTTTTGCCTTGCCAATTTTGAAGCCTGAGTCATTCCTCAGGTCGACGTGTCCCGGCCATCGTTTATCAAAGCGATTAAAGTCCCGGTGGAAGTGTCGCCATGTGGACCAGCCCGGACCAAGTCGAGGAGAACTTGCCTGGGTTGAAATGACTGGGCGGCGTGGCAAGACGGTTGGGTAAAAACAAGATGGTGGTGAAAAAAAAATTTGAGTAAGAAGAAAAAAAAAAAGAAAAAAAACGCGAGAAATACTCGAGGTGGCGTTTGATAAATTGCTAGCAAAGATCCGCCATCTCGATTAAAGAAAGTAAAAAGTCTGTAACGCGTTCAACAGCAGCCTCCCTTTCTGTCTTCGGTGAAACGTCGACTAAGGGAGGAAGAACTCGGAATTTACAACTCGATTAGAAAAATATTCTAATGTTACTCTGGGTAATGTGGGGTAATGTAATGTAGGGGATAAAATGGGCAATTTTAACAACGTGAGGTTTGAGATAATGTGATTCACCAGCTTCTCGCGTTCTGTGATCACTAACAAACAAGAAACTTGCAATTAGTAAAACTAACGGTAAGCTTAATTTCATATTGCAATCCTGATCAGCTAGCGCTTGCATCCTAGTGGTTAACGACGTAATCTCGTTAAACAGCGACGTGTCTTGACTACAAATACGAAGTCTTGGGTCGCCCTAAGTTGCCAAGGGTCGTCCTAATTCTCGACGGGCCGGTTCGGAGGTCTGATTGCAAACCTCCTTGTCGCATTCTAATGACACTTGCTAAATGCCACAGTATCCAAACCCCGTTTCTATACCTCTCACCTCACCACGCAAGACCTGGCTTCCTGTAAATTGAAACAAAGAAAGAAAGACGAACGAACAGAAAAAAAACAAAAAAAAGAAAAAAAACGAGAGAAGACAATCCTAACAAAATGAGGCACAGAAACATTCCAAACATTTGCAATTACTTCGTTTATCCCAAAGCCAGAAATCGAAATTGTCTGCAGATTCGAAAGCAGCTTCAATGATTTAAAAATCGACTTCTCATTAGAACGAAGTGGAAAACGCCCGTGGATTTGGCCGCGAAAACTATTTGAACAACCTACTTTTCTGGGTGATTGCAATTAATTTAAAAAGTCGTAGAACTGGTGGGTAGGTTCACAGCATTTACATATATATACATATCCGAAGCTCATAGTAGGTATAAAAAGTTGGTGAAATATATCGCCCATAATTTTACACCAGTTACCAGAACCACGCTCGTATTTCAACTGAACGAGTAAAATCTAGCGAGTATATAGGTATGCGCATGCAGTGCCCAGCACATAATACTAGCCCAGTGTAATTCGAGATATAAAATTAAATTTTAATCGGCATTGAGGTCGAGCGTCTGTATAATTGAAAAACGACCAAAACCGAAAGGGAAATGAGAGGGAAGTATTTTCATTTGAATTTTTGGTGGGAATCGAGTTCCCTTGACACTCGGTCCAACGATCGTACTTATAGAATTACGTATGTACCTCGATCCGAAAATTTGAGAAATTCTGCTGTATTGAAATGATCATAAATCGTGGAAACAACAATTAGTGACAAACGGTAGTACCGGTCTGTAATTCTACGGTGTGTTCAATTAAGTCTAATTAAATGCACATTAACACGTCGCGTGTTAATGTCTAGGTCCTAGGAGGTTGCGGTTACTATCGTAAGAGCAGAAATGCCGGGCGATGCACTAAACGCGCCCCAGATTGCCACCAACCACCGACAGCCCGCGCTGTCGCGTACCACTTCATTCGGTCATGCCGTAGAACGAGGATGTTATAATTAACGAGAAATGGAGTTGAAAGTGGTGCCACCAAAATGCGAGCGAGTTGTCACTCGCTTAAATATGAATTATATACGGTAGGAATTAACCGCCATATCCAAGTCTGTCAATCAGTGTATTACGGCTGTCAATTCCATTCAATTATCAAACTAGAGTTAACAACATTTCGTATCCGCGGATGACGTTCCGTATGGAACAGTAATTACTTTCCATCAAAGATTGAAATGAAAAAAATTGTCTAATTTTGTTGTTGAATGAAAAATCGCAAAATTGAATCATCACCGACCAAAAACGCTCCCTCTTCGTCTCTATCGAAACTTTCGAATATCGGCAGGGCAGACTTCGGTGGAAATCTACATGGCGCGAAGCGCGCACTTAGAACTCGACTTTTAAGCCCTGTAAGCGGATCAGACTACTTTCGCGAATCGAATGCCTTGCTAGCCCTCATCTCCCCAGTTCGAGACTGAAAGTTCTTGCATATCGATGCAAGGCGAAATGAAAACGTTAAATTATTTCACATCTGCAAGGTAAATCCGTCTCTCGCAGAACCGCAGACTTCACAAAATCATTCCCAGGACGATCATTTCTACAATGCATGTCCAAATCATTCATGCCTCCCTTCTTCGATAGCGAGTTCTCCATATCTTTATATCTACTAGCACCTGGACCCCGCTTCGTGGAGGGGATTTTGGAAAGGTGATGAATCAGTTGTATATTTTTAAGCGAAGAATTATCAGCTGAAGAGATAAGCTTCGTGATTTCTGCCCACATTGTTGCGTAGAAGTTTGATCAGATCTTTGATAAAATGATAGAATTTTTACATCGAGACGATGGTATCACCCAGCTGCTCTACTCAATGGTTTATATGTATGGTTACGTGCGTATCACGGTGGGAAGGACCCTGCCTCCTGGCAAAGGTCACAAGGACGGAAGCAAGGAAGGAAAGATTTAATAATGCAGAGAGTCAGGCTAGACGTTTGGTACACATTGACATTGGTACACGCCGCTTTCGGGCGTCTTCAATATCTGAGCAGCTCTAGACCATGCATTGTCTAGGGCACTCTGCCCGTCCGCCTGTCCTTTATGGTTGGTATTGCTGATGCCCCGCTTCCGCTTTTCCGTGATAGGTATTATGCCTGGAATAATGGTTGCTCAGTTCCATTCAACGAGGCACAAAGAAATTGAATCGACAAGCCTAACACTGCAGTAGCGATGATTTAATACCAAACGTTACCAGTGCATGTGGGCATGGCCCCAAGCCCTGGGGGATCATTGATGATGGGAAGTTTGGAAGCCACTGCACTCTGGTTGGTATGAATTGTGTTTTTATCATCAGGAAGCCCGAACTCAGGGGCAGTTAGTTATCTCATAGAAATTAGCAACCGAAACGCGAACCACGCAGATTCAATTATAGAAGTAAAAGAAAGCCGAGATATTAGAAAAATGCAGAAGGGAAAGGAGAAAGGCCTTATGGCTTGGTTGGTGTAGGACGTTGAGCGACTGCGTACAATACCATACCAGCGTCGGGCGAATCCTATTTCAATTCCAGCAAGTTAATTGGAATTGTTTGCCGCAGACACCGCGAGCTGCTTGCTCTCGCTCTCGACCTCACCTCTTCGTCCCGACGTCCCGACGTCCCTACGTCCCGGACCCCACTCTCGACTTCGTCTTCGCTCATAGACCCTTGGATATCTCCTTGAGCAGAATTAATTCCTATCCTACTGGTACGAGGACAGGCCTGCAGACCTACCAACACTCAACCAACAACCACTCCCGTTTCCTCGTTTTCTGAATAGATATGGACTCCCGTTAGGCTTTTATTTTTTACATTTCTTTTCACCGTGTTCTCTTCTTCGCTTCTTGTTTGCCACCATGAATACACCTCGAGATGTATGACGGCAGTACGTGGATAGTGCCAAGTTGTGAAAGAAGCGAAAATCACACTTTCGTCATCTATTCAAACCTGAACTTATCTCGTTGATGCGAATTGAAAAATGTGAACATTTCCAACATTTACGTTATTGCTCGCGTTATTGAATAACGTTCAAAAGCTTATCGCGACCATTTGGATGAGGACTTTTATTACTATATCTTCCATGCGAATCTAAGAATTACATTGGCGATGTTACAGTAACGTTACCAATCACCCTTCTTATGCAGAGTAAGTGTCAAGGCCAAATAGCAATCTGAGTAGTGCGAATAAAGCGTCGACGTCAAGACCGTTGGCTACGACCTCAGCCCGGTGCTTCTGCCACTCTTCGTTGCCCTTCAGCCCACTTGTGATGACTTGGAATTCATCAGAGGCGATAGCAGCCATGAGGGAAGCGAATTCTGTGGAAGTCTCGAGTTTAGAGGCGTGCAGAGCACGGAGCTCATCCTGGGGAAGGACGGCCTTGATGTCGGCGAAGAAGCCTATCACTCCTCCAGTGATACGAGGAGATCTTGGATTGCGGATGGAAAGGAAGCCAGAAGGTACCGGCAACTCTTCGAATTTCAGATATCTCCGGATAGCATTGACGACGCCGTAGAAATCGAGTCCAGCTTTGTCGAGGTAGTCTACGAAGGTGATGTACTCGGGGATAGCCTCAAGAGCGAGAATCACATTTTTGAAGTCATCGGAATCCAAGTATACAGCGAGAGCTTGAACCTCTTCGTCTGCGTCGAAGTAAGCCGTAGTAATGTCCTGAACCTCATCCCAGGGGATAAGGGCAGCAAAGTCGGCCCACTCAGCGCTGAAGTCTTTGATGAAATGATTAGATACCTCCCCGGTAGGAAGGGCTGCGGTGGAAGTCAGACCGAGAATTGCGAGGAATGGAATCAACAGCTTCAGCATCTTGGCACAAGCGACGAAACAATTACTACCAATAAGTTGCAATCTGCAGTACTGGAGTTACTCTAAGACAGTTTGAAAGTTGGGTTGCGAGTTCGTCTTGTGCTTATATACTAGAATTTCAGGTGCATAGAATGATACGGCGAAAGATAAGCCGCCGAAGATATAACAGTTAATTACATTCATTTGACTGATGACGATGATTACATCAAAATTGATGTCCTGCATGGCTTATAGAGAGATTTATCCTTCGTGTTTCATTGATATGTGTAGGTACGAAGAGATAATTGACCGGTGACGGTGATCACTGAAAATTGATGTCCTACCTGGCTTATAGAGAGACTCATACTCTTCGTGTTCCAGTGATTTGTACTCTCTAAATTTTCGGGAGTGAAAAATTCACTCTTTTGTCTTGGAGTTGCACGATTTTCAATCCAAGGGAGTGAAAATTCACTTTCTTGGATTGAAAATCGTGCAACTCCAAGACAAAAGAGTGAATCTTTCACTCCCAAAAATTTAGAGAGTACAGGCTATGATTGTGGAAAATATTAAAAATCTCCGAAGGCTTCGCTGTAATCAAATCAGAATATAATGTTAACTTGATAATGGTATCTCCAGCCAAAATACATATTGATATAATCTGTCGACCCTCGGAACAGGGTTGAAACTTGCCAAATATTGTACTTTTTGAAGATTTCCTTGTTAGATGGAAATCACGATTCAGTTCATCATCACCGAAATACCTGGATGTACAAATTATGAAGCAGTAGAGACTCAGATCTTGTTGTTGTAAGAGTAAAATTTTCGGTATTTCGGTATGTTGATGTCATATCTTGTTTGGTGAATCTTATAACTAAGTTGAATGGAGGTAGGTGAGGAATTAATGAAGTAAATTTAAGTCAGAGCATTTATTGAAATACTTTTTAAGGATGTTGAAACCGGCAAAGAACAGCGATTGCTAGATCGTTCCGGTGTGAAATATGGATAACATGATACATATTTAATACACAAACATTGAAGATTCGAGAGATTTTCTTCTAAAACACTTATGCCCAACCAATCAAGGATTTGAGGACATCGAAGATCGCATCGACATCAAGGCCGGCGGCTACGAGCGTCTCGCGGATGTGCTGGTACTCTTCGTTGGCCTTCAGCGCAGCGTAGATGTTTTGGGCTTTTTCAGAACTAAGTAGAGCAATAAGGTCAGCGAATTCCTGAGAAGTCTGGAGTTTTTCTTCGAACAGGGCACGGAGCTCGGCCAGGGGAAGGATAGCCTTGAGGTCAGCCCAGAGACCGGCGATTCCTCCGGTGATGCGAGTAGATACCAGGCGAGAGGCGGAGATGGAATCAGTAGACAGCTTCAAGTCACCAAGTCCAAGGATTCCATGGATGATGTTGACGTAGTAGTAGACGTTCAAACCGGCTGCGTCAAGATAGTCCAGGAAAGCGATGTACTCGGGTATAGCTTCGACAGCAAGGATCAGGGCAGAGAAATCTTCGGATAGCACGTAGACAACAAGATTCTGGAGTTCTTCGTCTTCGGCAAGGTATACGATAACGACCTCAATAACCGCGTCAGTGTCAACAAGTGCCAAGAAGTCGGCCCAGTCATCGCTGAGGCTCCTGGTGGAACGATCAAGTGCCTTGCCGGTAGGAACGGCAGCGACCGTAGCCACGCCAAGGATGGCAACGAACAGAAGTGACAGTTTCATCTGTGCAGATTTATTTCAGCAGTTAGTTAGGACAATTTTAATTTCTAGTATTGATGCAACAGTTAGAATAGCCAAGTTATGATGGAGTACTCACCTTTCTCTGGGGCTGTGAAGACCGTTTGATGAAAATGTGAATTTGGCCTGGGTTTATATACCGAAATTCCAGGTGTCTAGAAAGATAAGTCACCCACTCAATAGAAAATTCGTTAGATTAGATTGGGATGGCAGTTGCAGGTGGTCTATGAAACGTCTATTTTTTATTTTAAGCTGATCCAGCTACCGATAATTAGCCAAGTGTTAGCTGATAGCAAATTTTTGGAATCAACGACTTTGTATGTGTTCTGATTTTTGCTAATATAAGCGAATCCGATAAGGCTCTCGTCTCTTACGTATTGAGTAAAGCAGCTGCAGGTGTTAAACTAACGTATATCTTGATACAACTCGGCGATAATGTGAAAACCGAGAATGGCACATTCTGAATTTGCCCAGCTTTATTAAAAACTGTAAATCCCAGTTTCTCATTGCAGCAAAAATCACTTCTATGCAATCGTCGTCAGTCAAAAGTAGTGCCACTGGGATATTCCGGTCGGTTGAACCATGTCAGATAGTTCCTTGACGATAATCGAATGCAGGGCCTCATAAGAACTTTTCAAAGCAGCCAAGTATGATACTTTCTGGCATAAAAGCTCATGCATTTTTTTTTCCAGGTAGATATGTTTTCCATAATTTTATTCACCACCAAATGTTAGCAATCGTTAGAGTGTTAAGGTTTTTACTAATCAGAATCTTGGAATAGAGTGAGTGCTCTTAATTATTGTGCAAGAATTGAAACAACTATCCATAAATTGCAATTTGCAGTACTTGCCTTACTTTGAGGCAATCTCACCGTCTGGGTATGAATTCGTTTTCTGCTTGAATACTACAATCTCAGGTGCATAAAACTGCGAGATTAAGGATATGTTACCAATTACGATACCTAATTAAATTCATTTGACTGATGACGGTGATTATATTAAAATTATCATGTCAAGAATCGGTCTGCAAAAAGGCTCATATTATTATTTTCCCAATAAACGGACAATCGATTTGTCATTCACGTCTGTACAGTGGAAATATTATCTTAAGTTTTATTTAAGTAATCAAGAATTTCATGTGAACATTCAAGTTCGAAGAATGTCATAATACAATAATATAATAATAATAGGATAGTCAAAGACTGCACTTGCATTGAATAATGAAGTCTGACAATCATTTTCAGCAGCAGCAGTATGGCAGCCGCAAAGAGTCAAATTTTTCCTCTCGTTGAATGCTAAAACATACTCTAAGGATGTGAAATTGACTGCGAAATATTCTAAAAGGATCATATATTATCCAGAAAAGTAGAAAAGTGAAAATTGATTTCCTCGAATATCTAATAAGCCTCTCCAGATCCCCTAGAAAATTATTTCTCATGCTAAAATATATCGAGACCAACTATGCGTTGCGTGAAATTGAATTTTTCGCTTAACAAAGACTGTTATCGTCGCAGAAACGGAAACCGCAGTCGCGTCCGCAAAGAGTTGCTGTAAAAACAGTAAGTGAGAACAGTTTGGGTTATCAGCAATTATAGGAACATAAAAACTGATTATATCACGCGTTTGAATGAATACTGTCGATTTCAAATTTGATAACGTGTGAAACGGTATCTTTGACGCACCATTCCTCACCTCACAGTGGCACCGCTTATTCAGTATAGTGACGTCACGACAAATCAAGCTGTGCATACGTCAAAAGTAATACACGTAATGTTTTCAAAGAAAAGATTTCCCTATTTTTTTTTTTCCGGTCAACCCACGCCCTTCGCTGCAGCGCGTGCAAAATCCAATCGTGATCGCGGAAAGGCACTGATGGAAGTTGCGTCACGTCTGTTACTATCTCATTTCTAAAAATTCTAATTTTTCATGGATTAATGGATAGATAATTGTGTCGAATGTTCGGACCAGTGGCAGAAGATCTTCAAACTTACTGAGAGTTTGGCTTTCATTAAATCAAAATAGAATATTTGAACGTGTCGCGGCGATACTTACGGCGAAATTACAACAATTTGAGAAGAGAGTGGAAACCAGCCAAATATAGTACTTTAGGACTAAGAAGGTCGGGAAGATTTTTCCGCAGGGCAAGAATCACAAGTCCGTGCATCATGTGCACACCGTTGTTGCAGAACTTACAATTTCGATACTTGGGTATAGGAATCAATTTTACATTTTGTTTCAGAACTTTATGAACTCGCGATTCGTTGTGAATTGTAAATCCATTTGAATTTTTTTCATAACTGAGCCCTTTGGCTTGGATATGAGTTATTCTCCACATACTACGATTTGAAGTAATCCCTAATTAAGAGCCCACACCTAAATTCAATGTCCATTCTAAAATTTCGAAGAAAAGATTTGGCCGCTTAACGGACTAAGTGCGCGCAGGATACTCTAGAATAGATGGCAGGTCGTTGCCTATTGTGCAGGAATAAAGATAGGTCAGGAATTAATCAAGAAAATTTGAATTACAACGTTTATTGGAATACCTCTTAACACTAAAACACTGTTACAAAGAACAGCAATTGCCTGGTCATTTCGGTTCGGATATGGTTCGAATTATTTACACATGTACCCATATTGCAGCTATGTAGAAAATTCGAAAGATTCTATCCTAAAAGTACTCATGCCCAGCCAATCAAAGATTTGAGCACATCTAAAATCGCATCAACATCAAGACCGGCGGCTACGAGCGTCTCGCGGATCTGCTGATACTCTTCGTTGGCCTTCAATGCGTCGTAGATGGTTTGAGCTTCCGTAGAACTGAGTAGTGCAATAAGGGCAGCGAAGTCCTCGGATGTCTGGAGTTTCTCTTCGTACAGGGCACGGAGCTCGGTCAGAGGAAGGACCGCAATAAGGTCAGCCCAGAGACCGGCAATTCCTCCAGTGATGCGAGTAGACGCCATCTGAGAGCGGGAGATGGATTGAGTAGACAGGTCCAGGCTTCCGTTTCCAAGGATCTCATGGAGAAGCTCAATGTAGTAGTAGACGTTCAATCCGGCTGCGTCAAGGTAGTCCAGGAAAGCGATGTACTCGGGTATAGCTTCGACAGCGAGAACTAGGAGACTGAAGTCTTCGGATAGCACGTACACAACAAGATTCTGGACTTCTTCGTCTTCGGCCAGGTACTGGATGACGACCTCAATAACCGCGTCGGCGTCGACAAGGGCGAAGAACTCCTCCCAGTCAGTGCTCAGGCTTCTGGTGGAACGATCAAGTACCTTGCCGGTAGGAATGGCAGTGGCGGTGGCCACGCCAAGAATGGCAACAAACAGGAGTGACAGTTTCATCTGTACAGATTCATTCCAGTCATTAGTAAGGACAATTCTACTCTCTAGTATCAATGCAAAAATGATGGAGTACCTACTTTTCTTTTGGATTGTGCAGACCGTTCGATGAGGATGTGAATTCGGCCTACGTTTATATATCAAACTCCCAGGTGTTTAAAAAGATAAGCCACCCGTTGATTAAAAAATGTATTAGATTTGATCGAAATCAGTGTTTCAGGTGATCCAAAATAACATTTTTTTTTTTAACAATAATTTCGCTATCGTTAATCACGCCAAATGTTTCGAGGTAGCTAATATGAAATTTTCCGAATCAAGGGCTTTGTACGTTCTCATTTATCGCTGAGTCAACCTGATAAGATGATCGTTTTTTACGCAGACATTAAGGCAGCTGCAAGTATAATGGATCAACTAAATTGGATCTTAATGCCACTCAATGGTTACTCACGAGCTAATTATAGTACACTCTCATCTTTGACTGACTTATTCAGAACTGTACAGTATGTAGTTCTTTATCGCGGTTCTCATGAAAATTGAATTCGAAATTAGCGCAAAATTAGTGCCGATGCACTATCTTGCTCTCTCCCACCGCATTGCATACTTGAAATCCGTTGGATCTTTTCCCCAGCATCTCGCAACTCGGCTGTGCCAATGCTGCAGATCCAATATCTCGGCTAGACTTGATGTTTCATTGACTTGTATATGAATAGATAATCGTGCCCAATGATTGAGCCAGTAACATCAAATCTTAACGATCTCCGAGAGTTTCGTTTTCATCGAATCCAAATATACCGTATAGGGATTCTCGTTGCGGGGTAAGCGCAGCACTGTCAGACAAGAGTTGAAATTAAACTGTATCGTAATGCGTGGATTTCCCTACAGAATAAGAATCAGAATTTGGTTCGTCAATGCTTGAACACTGGACGTCGTAAGTTTTAGAGCAGTGGACCTGCACGTGAGAATTTCGAATTTCAACATTCCGGTATACCCATGTCCAATCTCATCAAATAAACTTTTGAAATTACGATTTGTTCTGAATTCTAGGCTCATGGAATATTTTTTTGAAAATTAACCACACCTTAACATAATTTCTTATATATTGGAATTCGAGATGGGATTCACGAAAAAGAATCAACTCGGAATGGACCAAAATTTGATCTTCGTTTCTGAAGTTTCGAAAAGCTGATTCGACCTCTTGGCGGAACGAAGTTACCCGATATTTGTTTTTTAATGTTGAATGTAGGTGGGTGATGAATGATTGAAGAACATTTTAGGTAGAACATTTATTGAAATATCTCTCAACGCTGAAAAACTATCGCAAATAGCAGCGATTACTCGGTTATTCTGGTTTGAATATGAGTTGAATTATCCAAGAACATCAAAGCAGCGTGAATAATCGAGAAAATTTCGTTATGACACACTTATGACCAACTAATCAAAGCTTTGAGCCAGTCGAAGAAGAAATCGATATCCAGACCAGCAGCAGTGAGCTTGGCACGGATAAACTGGTACTCTTCGTTGGCCTTCAGCGCATCGTAGATGGTTTGGGCTTCGTCGGAACTGAGTAGAGCAATAAGGGCAGCGAAGTCCTCGGATGTCTGGAGTTTTTCTTCGAACAGGGCACGGAGCTCGGCCAGGGGAAGGACGGCCTTGAGGTCAGCCCAGAGACCGGCGATTCCTCCGGTGATGCGAGTAGATACCAGGCGAGAGGCGGAGATGGAATCAGTAGACAGCTTCAAGTCACCGAGTCCAAGGATTCCATGGATGATGTTGACGTAGTAGTAGACGTTCAAACCGGCTGCGTCAAGGTAGTTCAGGAAAGCGATGTACTCGGGTATAGCTTCGACAGCGAGTATCAGCGCAGAGAACTCTTCGGATAGCACGTAAACGACGAGAGACTGGAGTTCTTCGTCTTCAGCGAGGTACTGGATGACAATCTCAACGACCGCGTCCGAATCGATCAGGGCATAAAAATCGGCCCAGTCATCGCTGAGGCTCCTGGTGGAGCGATCAAGTACCTTGCCGGTAGGAACGGCGGCAACAGTGGCCACGCCAAGAATGGCAACGAACAGAAGTGATAATTTCATCTGTAAAGATTTATCTTATCACTCAGTCAGTCGATGGATAATTTTAATTTCTAGTAATTATTCAACAATTAAAACAACTAAGTCAGGACGGAGTACTCACCTTGCTTTGGGACCGTGGAGACGATTATAAGATGACAATATGAATTTGGGCCGCCTTTATATACCAAAATTTCGAGTATCAAAAAAGATATGCCCATGTATTAGCAAGTTCATTGGATGAGATTACAACCAGCGTTGCAGGTGGCCCGAATCAAAATTTCCTGTTCCTATTGCTTATCGATTTCGTTACCGATAATCGCGCCGCTTCAGAAAGCTGATAGCAAATCTTTGGAATCAACGAATTGGTAACATCTGATTTCTCGCTATAATTGAACCTGATAAGGCTTTTACTTCTCATGCACACATATTGCAGCAGCTTTAGGTAAAGATCGATCGAGCTAGTTCTTGATGCGACTCAACAGTTCCGAAGAGCGGAGCATGTGATGGTGAACTGTGATCTCAGGCATAGCGACTCAAACCTGTGCAACACAGTTTGTCATTACAGTACGTCGGTCCAATACGAGAACAAATTTTTGAGACGTCTGGAGGGCTTTGGTAGTTGCGTGGAAACTCTGACGCGAGCCACTTTTATTGTGTGATTATGCTGCTGCAATTTAAGTATCGATACCGTAAGATGTCGGTAATTCTTGTATAAGACGCAAAATCATAGTTCCTCGACCATCACTTTATCAATTGAGATATGAGATGGAGCTCAAAATGTGTCGTTGGCCCCCGCCGAGTGCCGAAGTATTTCGGAAGAGCAATGAATCGAGTGCAACTGTGATTAATTCCACGATTCGTCTGATGATATAATTGAATCTGCAAAAAAAATCAAAATTTTGACAAAACGAAATACTTTGGCACTTTTTCCTGAGATGAAGCAGTAATCCCCAAAGTTTTATTCCCATCAGTTGTGTGGTATGGGAGAAGTTACAAATCGCGTTTTGAAGGTGATCAGAGCGTGTATCGAAGTCCCTAATCCCAAAAAATCACCCCCAAGCCGTCGTGGTTAGCCCAAAAATAGTTCCGCTACAATACCTTGCTCTCTTTAACCGCGTTCCATAGTTGCTCGAAGACCACTTATCGGTTTTTCTTATGCTGAAGAACTTTACTCCGGTCAAGATGGAGAGGAGAGGAATTCTGACTGAATAGGATTGATGATGACATAGAAATCGAAACCAGCTGTGTCTAGATGGTCTACGAAAGCCATGGATCCCGAGATGGACTCGCAGCGGAAATCAGATTCCTAAAATCATTAGATTCGGGGTATTGAGCGGGAGCTTGAACCTTTTCGCCTACTTTTAAACACGCAAGTTTACGCAGATTTTCCTGCAGGATAGGAATCACAATTTCATTCGTCATGGCTGAAAAACCCTGATGTCGTAAATTATGGAGCAGTGGACTTGCGCGCCGTTGTCAAAATTTTTTAATATTTCGGCATTTCAATGTCATACCTCATTTTATGGGCTTTCAAATAGCGATTTGCTGTATGCAAGGCTAGATCCATCAAGATTTGCAGCGTGTCACCGCCAAGTACCCTCCGGCCACTTTTTTCACAGTGAACAAAAATGGGTTGGGGAATGCTGTTTGTAAAGATTTCGATATCCGAAATCTTCGAAGATTTTTGTTTACTGGGTCAGCAAATCCTGATACAGAGAAATAATCAGGGCATCGAACCAACGTCAATATGACCCTTGCTTGGAGTAGACCATCTTACATAATTCGTAATATATATAATAATTAGACACGATATGTACGCTGACTTATACCTAGATATTTTGAATTCAAATTCAACAGAAAAATTATATCAGTTGATAGTTGAATCGATAACGATTATAGGTATGAATTTTCAATAAATTTGAATTTTACGAATGAATCGCTCCCCACGAGCAATTTTTATTCAAGTAGTACACTGTTCACTCTGGCAGATTGCAGGCTGAAAGAGATATGCAACAAAAATGTGCGTTTAATGTGTAGCATAGTGGGAGGAAGAAATGTGCCCGCTAAGTATGTAGTTATCGAAATGATTTTTCGATATCATTACCTACATGCGAATCAGCGAGGTCCGACTTAATTGCGACAAGTCATTGCCAAAAGGTTGTAGTTCTTGGCATTATTTCCTGATTTAACGACAGAGATTGGCGATAGGTTTTCGTACTTCTTCCGAGAGGAATCCTACTTGTACTTCGCGGTATTTTTCACATTTACAATATTTTTCGCAGGGCGTTCGAACTTCTGCTCTGATTAAACTCTATTATAGGTTCGATTCTATTCGACTGAATAAGTCTTTCATTCTGAAATTCGAGACGATGATATCACTTGAGGGTATAGTCTTGAAGTCAATGCTCCTTCTGAAATGTCGACAAGTAGATTCAACCTGTTTACTGGCAAAGACAATGCGATATTATATTCTTGAATATATTCATTGTTGGATTGAGTTGCGTTAGGAATTAATCAAGACGATTTGAATTAGAACATTTATTGAAAGTTCTCTTGACGCTAGAAATCTGTTGCGAAGAACAGCGATTGCTCGGTCATTTCAGTTGGAATATGAGTACAATTATCCAAATACATTGAAGCAGCATGAATAATCGAGAAGATTCGATTTTAAAACGCTTATGATTTATGAATAACGAATCAAATCTTTGAGCCAGACGAAGAAGCCGTCCACGTCGAGACCGGCGTCGTTGAAGTCACCGACAATTTCCCACCACACTATGTGTTCCCCTATGGCAGCGTAGACAACTTTGGCCTCGGCGGAACTGAATAGAGCAATAAAGGCAGCGAATTCCGGAGAATTATGGTACTTTTCTTCGTACAGGGCGCGGAGCTCGGCCCGTGGAGTGACGGCCATCCACTCACTCCAGAGACCAACGAGTCCTGGGCCAATATCAGGTTCAAACAGGCAAGAAATATCCCGAGTTTCCAGCTTCTCAACGATTCCTGTCCATGCACGGAAACGGCCCCACCAGTGGTGGACATTCAAGCCGCTTGCCTGAAGGTAGTTCAGCAAAGCGATGAACTCGGGTACAGCTTCGAGATCGTAAATCCCTTTCCTGAAGAAATCTGTTTGCAGATGGTCAAGGAGAACTCCGACCATGCAATCTTCAGCGGCGTACCGGAAGAAAATCTCAAGAATCGCGTCCGAATCGATCAGGGCATAAAAATCGGCCCAATCATCAGCGAGGCTCTTGGTAGAAAGATCGAGTACCTTGCTGGTAGGAACGGCAGCGACCGTAGCCACGCCAAGAATGGCAACGAACAGAAGTGACAATTTCATCTGTAAAGATTTATTCGATCACTCAGTCAGTTCATTAATAATTTTAATTGCTAGTAATTATGCAACAATTCAAACATCCGAGTTAGGACGGAGTACTCACCTTGCTCTGGAACTGCGTAGACAATTATCAGATGACAATATGAATTTGGGCCACGTTTATATACCAAAATTTCGCGTATCAAGAAAGATAAGCGCATTAAGCGAATTGAGAAGCAAGCTTAGTGGATTAGATCGAAATCGGTGTTCAAGGCGATTTAAAGACGGATTTCCCTTTCATCGCATATTGATTATACTATAACGATAATTATGTCAAATATTGCAGGAAGCTGATAGCAAATCTTTCAAGTCAACAAATTGGTAATATGTCTGATTTCTTGCTATAGACGAAGAGCTCGTGTCACTTTTAAATCGTATCATAAGTTTACGCATACTGACCACGGAAACCTGTACCATCGACGTCGACGATGCTACCGATATGCTCGCCATATATTTTTTCTGGGGCGAAGTGAGGGTAGGGGCCTTATGGAATGGTTATCAAAAAGTAGGTACAAAAGATTCAAAGTTCACGACTGTGGGCAATGGGAAACAAGAGGTTTCAATAAAACAGTCCATCGTCAACATCGATGGTCCAGGTTTCCGTGGTCAGTATGCGTAAACTTATGATACGATTTAAAAGTGACACGGGCTCTTGGTCTACTATAAGTAGACCCGATGAGGCGTTTACCTCGCATGCAAATATTGAGGCAGCTTTAGGTAAAGATCGATCAAGCCAGATTTTGATGCGACTCAACAGTTCCGAAAAGCGGAGTGTGGTGAACTCTGATCTCGAGCATAGTGACTCAAACTTGTACAACACAGTTCTTCATTACAGTACGTAGGTCCGATACGAGAACAAGTTCTCGAGACGCTTGAAGGGCTTTCGTGATCGCGTGGAAACTCCGACGCGGGCCACTTCTATTGTGTGATTATGCTGCTGCAATGTGTCGTTTGAGATGTCGGGAATTTTTATATCAGACGCAAAAACATAGTTCCTCGGTCATCACTTTATCAAATGAGATGAGATGGAGCTCAAAATGTGTGGTTTGCTCCCGCCGAGTGCCTAAGTATTTCAAAAGTCAAATCAATCGGGTGCAACTGTAAATAATTTCACCATTCCTCTAGTGGTATAATTGAATCTGCGAAAAAAATTCAAAATTTTGTCAAAACGAAATACTTTGGCACTTTTTCCTGAAATGCAGCAGTTATCCCCAAAATTTTATTCCCATCAGTTGTGTGGTATGGGAGAAGCGGGGCCGGTTCGAAGTTCCGAATCTTCAAAGCTCCGAACGGTCAAATTTCCGAATTTTAATGCAATGAACTCACAGTTTTCAGAAAGGGTATTTCACCGAAAGTCTATCTAACCGATTTAAAAAATTCTGAATCGTAGCACACCGAAGGATCAAAATTCCGAAAGGTCAAGACTCCGAGAGCTCAATATCCGAAACGCCAAAACTCCGAAACTATTGAACATCAAGCCGTCGCGCGTCGTTCAATCGACACGTTAAGAACACGTTCGATCTTTCGGAATTTTAAACTTTCGGAATTTTGGACTTCCGGAACATCGGACTGTCGGAGCTTTGGGCTATCTGCATTTAGACCATTCGAAATTTTAATTTTCTAAACCCTAGTCTTTCTGGAAATTTCGAAATCGTTTAGAATAAATTCCGAATTTTTACCGTTCGGAGCTTTGAAGATTCGGAACTCTGAAGCGGCCCCAAGACCACTCATCGGTTTTTCTTATGCTGAAGAACTTTCGTCAGGATGGACAGGAGAGGAATTCTTACTGAATAGGATTTAATGACGATATAGAAATCGAAACAAGCTGTGTCTATAGATAGTCTACGGAACCCATGAATTCCGAGATGGACTCGCAGCGGAAATCGAATTCTTGAAATCATCAGATTAATCATTTAAAGTATTCAGCGGTAGCTTGAACCTTTTCGTATTTTCAGAATTCGAGACGATGATATTACTCGAGAATATAGACTGATATATAGGGTAATGCTCCTTCTGAAATGTTGACAAGTAGATTTAACCTGTTTACTGGAAAATACCATGCGATGATAAGTACATTCCTAAATATATTTATCGTCGAATTGGTTAGGTAAGAAATTGAGCAAGAAGATTTGAATCAGAAGATTTATTGAAACATCTATTAACGTTGAAAAATTATTGTAAAGAACAGCGATTACTCGATCATTCTGGTTGAAATATGAGTAAAATTATCCAAATACATTGAAGCAGCATGAACAGTCGAGAAGATTTCATTTCAAAACACTTATGAATAGTTAATCAAATCTTTGAGCCAGACGAAGAAGCCCTCCATGTCGAGACCGACGTCGTTGAAGTCACCGAGAATTTCCAACCACACATGGTGGTGCTCCATGGCGGCGTAGACGATTTTGGCATCGTCGGAACTGAAGAGACCAATAAAGTAAGCAAAGTCCGGAGAATTCTCGAGTTTTTCGTCGTACAGGGCGCGGAGCTCGGCCAGGGGAAGGACGGCCACGCACTCATTCCAGTAACCAACGAGTCCTCCGGTGACCACGTCAGTAGGATTCGTGCAAGCAGGAGGCCACCAGAATCGAGGGTTTTGCCAGGGTTGTTCGACTTGTAGCCACTCACGCATAAGGCCCCACAGACCCCAGACATCCAAGCCGCTTGCCTGCATGTGATCCATGAGAGCGATGAATTGGGGAACACCTTCGAGCTCGGTAATCCCATCCCTGAAGAAGTCTGTCAGCAGGTGGTCAACGGTAATTTGCATTTCGCAGTCGTGATTGTTGTACCGGTGGCTAATCTCAACAATCTCGTCCCAAGGGATAAGTGCCCAAAAATCGGCCCAATCTTCGCTGAGGCTCCTGGTGGAACGGCCAAGTACCTTGCTGGTAGGAACGGCAGCGACCGTAGCCACGCCAAGAATGGCAACGAACAGGATTGACAACTTCATCTGTAAAGATTCATTTTATCACTCAGTCAGTCCATGAACCGTTTCAATTTCTAGTAATTATACAACAATTTAAACACGCAAGTTAGGACGGAGTACTCACCTTGCTCTGGGACTGCGGAGACAGTTGTCAGATGACAATATGAATCTGAGCCGCGTTTATATACCAAAATTCCGCGTGTCAGAAAAGATTAACCCGTTTAGCAGTAAGCTTATTCGATCAGATTGAAATCAGTGTTGGAAGTGATCTGAAGATGGATGTACTTTTTTATCGTATATTGATTCTACTAACGATAATTATGCCAAATAGTTCAGGAAGTTGATAGCGAATATTTTGAATCAACAAATTGGTAATATGTCGGATTTCTTGCTATAAGCAGTGGCGTAGCCAGGATAGGGCAGGGGTGCCCCCCGCTCCCCCAGAAGTCCCGGTGCCCACCCCAGAAGAAAACCGATAGTACTTAAATTCAAATAATCGATTAAGATTATCGATAATATAATCATATATGTGACGAATTGTTTTTTTGTCAAGCCAAGCCCTCCTAGGCCCCGCTTCTTCTTCTTCTTCCGATGACTCAACTATAAGTGGACTCGATGAGGCTTTCACCTCTCATGCAAATATTGAAGCAGCTCTATGCGAAGGTCCCGGTTCAAACCCGGGCTGAAGGAATTTTTACTTGAAAAAATTAATTAGAATTTTGAGATTAGAAAAACATCGCATTGTTCAGTCCGGGATGCACGGATTCGCTCGCATTACGAGTTGCACGCTCTACTGCAGACTACGTTAAACTATTTATTGGAATAAGTTATCGCTTCTTCGTATTTATTTTAAATTTGGCATCTGTCTCGATGATATCATATCATTCCAATGGAGCTAATATATCTTAACTGAACATCCGAGTTCCAAATATCTTCCTAATTCAATTTCGTTTATAGAGTTTCAAAAGTTCTCAAGTAAAAATAAAATTCATCTTAGACGTAGCTACGTTTTCGTGTACGCGGTTTGAAATACTCAAATTATTCCATACAACCCTTAAATTTAATCGGTTCAACCGTGAGCATAAGTAACAAAGGAATATTTCGCATAATCATAGAAAAAACAATTCGATGAGTCCAATTATATTGTTGGATGGACAACATGATTATCATGTTGATCGAATGAATTTGCTTAGTACATGTAAAGTCAACGTCAGAATTTTTTTAATATATATGTATAGTTGTTTCACACGTTTCAAGCAAGAGAATATTTATTCAATGCAATACATTTACTCGAGAGCAGAAGATGGTGCATAGCTGAATTTACTGAGTCTTCGAACAACATGGATTGCTTCGGTGAAAAAAAAAAAACGAAATTTTTGTTTCAATCGATATTTACTTGACTCAAGTGTCAAATGGTTGAAGCAACTATATTTACACACTGACTAAACATATTCGGTTTCAAACGATTTTTTTCCTCGGTGCAAGTATTGCGAAAGTGCAATCAATGGAGTGCAATAAATTGTAGATAATTTCACGATTTCTCTGACGAAATGATCGAATCTGTGAAAAATATTCAAGATTCTGACAAAACGAAATACGTAGGCACTTTCTCCTGAAATAAGACAGTCTCTAGGACTACCTAAGGAAATCCCTCAAGCTTTATTTCCATCAGTTGTGTGGTAGGTTGGGAGAAGCTACGAATCGCGTTGTTGAGGTGATCAGAGCGTATATCAAAGCCCCTTGATCCGAAAAATCACCCCCACCCCAGGTTAGCTCAAAAGTAATGCCGCTACAATACCTTGCTTCCTTCAAAATCGCATTCCATAGTTACCTACTCGAAGAACACTTATCGGTTCACCTTACGATAAAGAACTTCACTTTGGTCAAGATAGAGAGGAGAAGAATTCATCGAATCCCAGCTTTTTCTGGATAGGACTAACAACGATATAGAAATCGAGACTAGCAGTGTCTAGATAGTCTACGAAGCCCATGAACTCCGAGATGGACTCGCAGCGGAAATCAGATTCTTAAAATCATTAGATTCCAGGTATTCAGCGGGAGCTTGAATCTCTTCGTCTACTTTTCGATACGAAAGTTCACGCAGATTTTCCTGCAAGATGTAAATCACAATTTCATTTGACATGGCTGAAAAGCCCTGACGTCGTAATTTATAAAGTGGTGCACTTGCCGCTGTCAAAAAATGTCGATATTTCGGCATATCAATGTCATATCTCATTCAATGACTTTGAAGTAGTGATTACTGATTAGTTCCGAATGCAATAGATCTATTCGAATTTCTGATATAATCAAACCTTTTTAATATATAGGTTCGATTCTATTTGTTTGAATAAGTTTTTCATTATGGAATTCGAGACTGTAATATCACTTGAGAGAAAAGACTTGAAGTCGCAATGCTCTTTCTGAAATGTCGACAAGTAGGATTAACCTGTTTACTGGAAAAGACCATGCGATATTATATTCTTGAAAATATTTATTGTGGGAAGGGGTTACGTGGGGAAGTAATCGAGAAGATTTGAATCAGAAGATTTATTGAAATATCTCTTAAAGCTAGAAAACTGTTGCGAAGAACAGCGATTGCTCGGTCATTCCGGTTGAAATATGGGTCAAATCATCCAAGTACATTGAAGCAGCGTGGACTATTGAAAAGATTTCATTATGAAACACTTATGCCCAACTAATCAAAGCTTTGAGCCAGTCGAAGAAGTAATCGATGTCAAGACCATGGCTTGCGAGCGCTGCGCGGATGTACTGGTACTCTTCGTTGGCCTTCAGCGCATCGTAGATGGTTTTGGCTTTGTCGGAACTAAGTAGAGCAATAAGGTCAGCGAAGTCCTGAGAAGTCTGGAGTTTTTCTTCGAACAGGGCACGGAGGTCAGCCAGGGGAAGGATGGCCTTGAGGTCAGCCCAGAGACCGGCGATTCCTCCGGTGATGCGAGAGACGGAGGTGCGAGTAGACAACCTCAGCTCATCAAGTCCAAGCCAAGCATGAATACGGTTGATCCAGTGGTAGACATTCAAGCCACCCGCCTCAAGGTAGTCCAGGAAAGCGATGTACTCGGGGATATTGTCGATGGCCACAACCAGTGCCTTCAAGTCATCTGATTGCAAGTACGCAACTGCAGCTTGGACTTCCGCGTCTTCAGCAAGGTACGTGATCACAATTTCAAGAACTGCGTCCGTATCGATTAGTGCATAGAAATCGGCCCAGTCATCGCTCAGGCTCCTGGTGGAACGATTGAGTACCTTGCTGGTAGGAACGGCAGCGGCCGCAGCCACGCCAAGAAGGGCAACGAACAGAAGTGACAGTTTCATCTGTAAAGGTATATTTCAACACTTAGTTAGTACATGGACGTTATAATTTTCAGTTCTTATGCAACAGGCCAAAGAATCAAGTTAGGATGGAGTACTCACCTTGTTCTGGGACTGTGTAGACAGTTTTGAGATGACCATATGAATTCGCACTGGGCTTATATACCAAAATTCAATAAAGATAAGCCGGCCATTCGATAGAAAGTTCATTTGATTAGATTAAAATCGGTGTTGCGGGTGGTCGAGAGAAAGATTTCTTCATTATTGCATACTGATTTCGATACCGATTATTTTCCTAAGGATCTCAGCTAGCCGATAGCAAATCTTCGAAATTAACGAATCTGTAATGTATCTTGATTCCTCGTTGCGTAATTCCGATAAAGCCTTCGCCCCTTAAGATTGAATGAGATAGGTCTCGATGTAACTTAATGGCTACTCTCAAGCCGCAAGTTTGGTGGATTCTAATTTTCTGCCGATTCACTCAAAACTGCCCAAAATAGTTCAATTTTCATGCATGCAGTTCGTACGCCAAATACGTGTACAGGTTTTTGAGCAGTTTGATCGCAAAAATCACCTCCACGCCATCGTGGCAAGCCCAAAAGTAGTGCCGCTGCAATGCTCTGCTCTGTTCAACCGCGTTGCATAGTTCCTCGAAGCAAGGTGAACGTAGAGCCTCGGTAAGAGCCCTAAAACTAGCCGAGTATCGTACTTTCTGTCGCAAAAATTCATGCAGTTCTTCCCGCGGTATAGTTTTCAAAATTTTGCTCATCATCGACGACAGTCCTCCGCAAGCTACGGATGTATCGGTCTTAAGATACGCCGGAATGTCACTCCAGCATTTCGCGATTTGGTTATGCCAATACTCCAGATCGAGACCGTTATTGCCCAGCAAGCTTAGAAACCGCTGAAATTCTGGCATCCGGTTGAATTCTCGTGCGATGTATTTCGCGTTGTCATTTATGTAGCCGACGGTTACGTCCCCAATTTGCTTGTCGTATTTGATCGAGGATTGCAGAATCGCATCGACATCATCCAGCGGAATGAACCCCAGAATGTCCCGGAAGTCTTCGTTTAGAGTACTTTGATCCTGGACATGCGGTCCACCGTTGATACCGCGGTCCAGGTCACGGAAGGAGCTGATTTGATAAACTACAACACTGGCAAAAACTATGGAGCCGACCACCATGCCTAACATGACCAGTACTCCGTTCATCTGGCTCAACGAAAAGCAGGAATTCGGAAAATAAAACCTTGATCCTGGGGATTAGGGATCTATTCGGTCTCGCTTTACCTCAATTAGTTTTATCCTGGTCAATTTACAGAGGAGGCATTTCATGATCAGTTATTAATACTTTCAGAGGCCTCAGTTTTTCAGCTTTGAGTATATTCTTGTCCTGGGTTATGTTATTAAACGCGAGCTTTTTTCGACCATTTTTCCACCGACCCTTTGACTCATTATTCAAATATCAGTAAATTTGATACATCGGAAAGAGAATGAAGGCTATAATTTAATTGGGTATTCTAACATTTGGAAAAAAAATAAATTTATTTCTGTACTCATCCTTTGATGATAACGTGAAGCTTGTCACGTTGGGATTTATTATCAAAAACTGCGTATCCCTTCAGGCATAATATTGCAGTTTAATGGCTTGAATCACGGAAGCTTTGAGTTGAGGGTTGTTTTTCTTTGAAAAAGTTATCTGTAAGCCACCTTGAAAAAACTTGTTATCAAAAATTTGTTGTTTACAAATAAATCTGACGAGATTGTATAATCGCAAAAAGATTGAACGGACTGTACGTAGAAAACGAAATTAAATTGATGAAAATTGATCAATCTCATCAGATATGATGATAAGTATTTCGATAGCGGTCACCGATTTTAAATATAAGGTTGCGGGACTTCTAGCTTACGTTTTTCAAAAAACACTGCTTGAACCGGCAATTTCCAAGCGTATCAATTCTATACTCCTACACTCTGCTTTCCTATTCAAAATTCGTCATTTTTATGCAAATCTTTTTCCGGGTCCTCTCAATATCCAAACATAATAAATGTTAGAATGATGAGCTCTCCATAAATCCTTTAATGCTCCGTTTTGCATAGAAAAATAAAACTAAATGACCGTATACTCACTATTTTTCAATAAACAATGTCGTCAGAAATTTGACGCACTCGGTTTAAAGAGGTGCATACATTTCGGAAATAATTCTATCGGTTCAGTTTTTTCACAGTTGGTTACTCGTATTTTGAGATATAATTTCAAACTATTTGATATTTTATGGACATTGTCACACGCGGATTGATTCTACGAAAGAAAAAGTGGGATATTTTTGAATAATGTCATTTTGGGACAGACTGATATTTAGAAATTTGAAAAAGTTTAGACGAAAGTCCATTCAATATTTTTTCACGGCGTACCAGTGATTTGAAAAAATTATATCCGCAAGGTTTATATTATATACCCCCTTCAGTTATTCTTATATGCACATATTTGATCATCGAATCGTAATAATAAACTTGGCAAAATTTCGCGGGTATTGCTTCGATTTTTTCTTTCTCAATCTCTATATTCAATATCCATATTAATCATTTTGTTCGTTAGTAATGAGACGTAACATTGAGGAGAAAATGTTCGGGTGATAGATACGTAAACGTGTGCGAAATAAGTCTATTAATCACGCTACTCGAAACCTACTTTCTAGGTTTTGAAATAATCCCACGCAATGATTTAAGATTCCCAAGTTCTAGCGGCACGGATTTCTTGCTTTTACCTGTAAAGTTGAAGCAGTCATAGATTTAGTTGCATGCAAAGTAGTCGTTAGCATTCCTGCCTTTTTTAATAACACGTAAACCACCGAAATACAAAGAACCCTCATTAGGGAAACGGAAAAATGTCGTTAACGTATACGATACCACATTATTTTACAAACATACATTTAGCTCTCAACACGGAGAAACTACATTTATATTTAAGCACATAATACAGGTACCTACATATATCTTATTAACATGCACTCCGTAAACTGGACTCCTATAAAAATTCTAACAATATTCAAACGGAGATTTACATTCGCCTGTCCAATTCTATGATTTGAGATGACAGTCTTCTTCAATCAAGAGCAGAGTCAATGTGTTATAAATTTAATCTTCGAACTCCGATTCGGAAGTGCATATTCAGCATCCTTATCCAATATTAAATCCACAACAGATTAGGGGTAGTTTTCTGTAGAATGAATAAGTTTATATGAGATCGCGATTTCAACCTAATTCATACGATAGTTGAGGTCGATATATATTTTTAAAAAAATTTTTAATTTTTTTTCTAACTCGCATGATATTTTTCAATCACTTGAATTCTTTTCTAACTGGTTAAGTTATATTGAGCTTTTGTTGATAAGATAACTCCATGTACCACAATAGATATAATTTGAGTGATTGAGTTAGATTTCTATTAAGATTAGAAAAAAAATGATGTATTTGTTTATCTAACTGAGACGCCTATTGGTTATTTGAACAGAAAATGAATAATTATATAGGCTCGTATGAATTGGAATATAAATGATACACACAGAATATTTGGTAAGTTTTTTTTTATTTCGTCACATCAAGAGCTTAAATCCTGTACAGTAGTTTCTGAAATTTTGATCAGGAATTCCGTAAATTAATTACCAATAAATTAAAACAAGCATAAAAATAAGATTAACCACGATTCGCGAAGTAGCATATTGTTTCGCAAAATTTAACACATGCAATCTGTTTCCTCCTACAATCAGCAGACATTAGCATACGCGATTAAAATTCCGATTATCAGAAGTTGACGTAAGATTGGAGTAAAATGTTTCAAAAGTTCAAGGCTTAAACCACCAAAGAATTAATAATGCACTGAAAATTTTCCTGCAATTGGATTTGACGAAAATATTATACTAACTCAAAGTTATTCCGTTCAGTTCTGATATTAGAAATCTATGTCTCTCGTTGAGATAAGACTAAACTGATACGTCGGTATGAATACCGATCAATTGAGTAAAAAAGTTGACATAATCTTTATGAGAAGCTCCAAAGGAAATTAGTTCCTTTTCGATTTTTTTGAACGCTTCTTTGGCCTCGAGGGCATCACGGAGGGCAATTATATCGCGGGACTTAGTCTTTTCTACGAAACTATCAAATGCTGGAGAATTCGCGCGCTTCTCTCTGTGGAGAGCTGCGATTTCTTCGATGGGTCTCTTGTCTTTATAATCTGCAAAGAATCCTTGAAGTCCTCGGCTTATTTCGACGTTCGAGTCCTTAATGTCGTCGTTTGGATAATCTGTCGATAGCGCATGCTGGACAAAAGTCGAGTAAAATTTATGATACGCAGATTTCAGATCGAAGCCGGATTCCTTAAAATATTCCTCGAGGTCGAGATACTCATCGGTTTCTTCCAAGGAGCTGAAAAGCTCAGTAAATTCGTTGGACTTGAGGTATTCTATCATACGTCGAACTTTCGAGTCAGCCGTGAAGTATTCTTTGCCAAGTTCAGCAACGTCGTCGCTGTTTAAGCTCAGCTTAACAAAATCGTTAAGATCATCGTGCAAGGAACTGGTGTATTGTTGAGCGCTGTAAGCAGCCCCATCAGATCCAAGACCAATTGTGCTGGCGAAGAGATTGACGAAATGGAACAAGTTAACTCGAGGAGAAAGAAGCTTGAATAATTCCTGGTACTCGTTGGTGGCTTGCAAGGCAGTAAGACGTTCCTGAAACTCCTGAGATGTAATCTTCTCTACGAATGTAGAAAAAAATTGAGAACTGATGAGTTTCTTTTCCCGAAGAGCAGCGATCGACTCAGTTGGAAAAGCGGCGAGAATGTCACGAAAGAATCCTTCAAATCCTCCGCTGATTATCACCACCGAACTTTTTTCGGGGGATGAATAAGGGGTCATCAAATTTCTCAAACCCAACATTCTGGACATGGCGTTAATCGCTATTGAAGGCTCGAGTCCAGCATCCTCAACAAACTTTTTGATTGCTTCGAATTCTGGTAGATCAATCAGAGACTCAATGTGCGATTCGAGGTCTGTCGATTGGATGTACTCGATTGCTGCCTTGACGTCTTCGTCGTTGGTTATGTAAGCGACTATAATATCAGAGATCGTAGAATCGGTTGGAAACAGATCGACAAAATCGTTGATATCATCGGTCAGGGTTGCGTCAGAAATGGTCAGGCCATAAATGGTCAGAAGCACAATCACGCAGTGCTTCATGATGACTATCAATTAAAGTGCACGTTACAGGAAAAACTAACACCGCCTATTTCCTCTCAACTTTCTTTAATGGTATAATAATTGTTACGATGTGATCACTGCGTTATAAAAATTTCTCTGATTTTACAATGGAATTTCCCAACGTACTTTGTACAAAGAGTTTCAGCGGTATCGACATGAACACTGACATTAGATATAGGTACCGACATCTTGAAGGATCGGTCTTTACGATAAGATTACGGATATGAAATTTGCTTATTGAGCTAAACTGAGTTTGGAAAAAAAAGTTTCATTTCTGTATAGCAATTAGAGAGAATTGAGTTACGGGAGTGAGAACAGAGGACATAAATGTATCGCTTCGAGACTCTTGTTATTTTATTTTCAATTTTTATTTTTTTTCCTATTTTTTTAATTTTTTTGTTTCCGCCAAGATACGTTACCGAAACAATCTCAAAAGTTCTACCAATAGGGGAAAACGGTAAGGTTCAGACGAGGCGAAGAGCACCGCGTGTCGCGAATGGGCTCCTTGTCCGATAAATAAGAAGACGCGATGTTCGGCCAGGTGGCGCTAACTTTTAAAAGGAAAGTAAAGGCTTCTACTCTACTCCGTCGAGGCCTCTAATTAAAATTGTTATAATTTAATAACCTTCTCAATTCACAATTCATAATTTGGGGCGTACCACGTAATGGGAAAGTTATATAAAATACATTGAACGTTGTTATACCTATAAAGAAGACTGAGAAGAATAGATAAATGTATTTTCTCGAACCATACTGCGGCCACCTAGATCTTAATCAATTTCGAACTTAGTTTTCTCAACGCGTTTCCGGGCCGTACCTACTTCAGAAACAGATTAAACCTTGCCAAGCAACGGTTCTGGCCTTGCGCGGTGTACCCGGGACAAAGAAAATCTCTCTTCTCGCCGAAGAAGAAGAATCTAGAACAAGTTTATCGCTGGGGGAATATCAATTGTCGTCAAAATCAATCTTTCCTGCGGTTAGAGGATATGAAAAGTTTCAAGTTCGTATAATAAATTGGCTTTTCTTATCAGACCGCCCGAGCAATATCTTCGATTATCTACTTATTTCTTTGACCGAGTGTTTCATATCGACGAAGAAATTACGTAAAATTTTCGTAACTCTCGTTCGTAATGTTCACCAAATAAAAACGACAGCACTTGAGAAAGGCTTGCGTAAGCCAAGAGCCCTTATCACTTATTCCGAATCTTATCTCAAATAGAATCTTGTCATTTATTTCTAGAGCCACATTATCAAATCAAACGAGTGTCATAGATTCAAATATCGATCGCTCACCACTCAATTTAAATTACCGCTAAATCAGACACACAATCAATTTAAATTGATTATCACCAAAGATTAAAATTGGATTTAATATCTTCACATGACGGTGATTTTATCAATTCTTATATTCGTGGCATTAAAATGATCGTTGAATCTCGTGAAAATTTAAACTGCATTAAACAAGATTTTCACTACAAAGCGAATATCAATTAGAAGTAGGTAATAATTTTTTGGAAATATTACTCAAATTTTCAAAGGTTCGGAAATCTCGGATCTTCACTTATTCAATTATTTTGAAACACAGCCAAGTTATATGACAAAAGATTAGATATCGATTAGGCATTCATTTTCGGAGATAAAATATATCGCTATAAAATCAAAAATAACAATATTTTCTCCTAGCAACAGCAGAGGGGCTTGTTAATTAGGCTGAAATATTGAAATTGCAACAACAAGTGACGCGATATCGTCAGTTGACAAGGATCAATTTTTTCTGCAGACGTCATACTGGCTTCGAGAATTTTCATGACTGATTCATGAGCTTTCGAGGAATAAATAAATCATCGAATGAGTGTGCTGTATTGATTTTATCGATTTTATCAATTCATCAATTATCCGAAATAATGCTTTTCACAATTTCGCGCCGCTTAGGATAAGAGAGGAACAAAAATAGAACCCACGCCCATATATAGGCTGATATTATCCGCATACGTAGATCATAGAATTAATAAAAAGTTGTGTTGATTACAGGCTAGAGTCGCTCGTAGTTGTCAGTATCGAAATTTAAATAATTTTGTAATCAATCTGTAAACGCGGAAAACATTTTGTATAATAATTGATCAGAGAGGGTTGAGAGGGAGATATTCTGATCCCTATCGAATATCATTTCCCCGAAATAGCGAGGTTCTATTTTCGTAGGATTTACGTTCATAATACAGGTTCATAATTGCGTAATTAAACTGGGATATAAACCTTGCCGGTAGTCTCTATAGGATCAAATTAAATTACTCGACTTATACCTTTATACCTGTATCGAAATCTTGATAACGTCGTCGCTGACTTAAATAATTGTTACTGAAACGCGTATACCTATTTCTATACCTATCCTCGTAAAGATCTAAGTATTTAGAACCACGACTGCGCTTATTTGGGGTTTCGAATCTTATCTCATCGGAAAGAATAGACAATTCGCGATCGCAACGCGATTATTATTATTTTTTAATAGTTCATGAAGATGAATCTAGAACCGGAGAAATCTAGCCGTCGTTGTCCCTCTCTTCTCCCTTTTTTACTTCATCTTTGATAAAAAACGAACCGGAAATAGAGTCCCTTGATTCGGCGCCTCGGAATTCCGGCTTAGTAATTTATCGAGGGTAGTTCTTACGGGCAATCAGAGCTAGCTCGTATTTGGCAGAGCCGCAGCAGACTCACTTCCTTGTTCCTCGACATACGTGTAACCGCGATTTTCCGTTGCCTTACGGTCCCGGTTTGCTCGCTAAATTCCTGCAAGAACTCCTTGTGCAGAGGGCGAAAACTCGGGGATGAAAAAGGCGGGTGGTATGAGGAAGGGGGTTGTTGCGCTCCTCCAACAAATCCTCAGTCGGTAATCGAGGTCGCGCTACGTTTTACTCCCGAACACTTAACTCTATTGCGATTGGATTTCCAGCCGTCTTCAACCCCCTCGTCTTGCTTCAGCTTCGCTTTTGCCACTGGCCAACCTTAGAGTCTATAGTATAAAACGCTACGAGCAAACTCACACACAACAATAACCTTCTCTGCTATACAGTAACGCTCGTACAGGAAAACCTTATTACAAGCGACACGATAAAATACCCCGAATAAAGAAAGAAGAAAAAAAAAATAAGAAAAAAGGGAACAAAATAAGGAAAATGAGGGAAAAGAAAAAAAGCAACGGCGTATCTCCGCAGGGAGCGACGAAATTTTCTTTATATCGCGAACGTGTATTGATATTGAACAATTCTAGGGTAGGTACAGAACTGCATCTGTAAAACGAGGGGATGAACAGATCAAAGGTTCGAAAATCCTTTTGTCTTCGACTCCGTCCCGTTTTTGACCACTCTTCAATTTTTTAATGACCAAAGAACCTCGCGAAAGAATGAAAGAAAACGAAGAAAAATGAAATCAGAAATTAATTGATAATAAGCATTACGGAAATCATTTAGACGCGATGTAATTATTTTTTCTTACTTATTTTTTTATCCAGAGAAATTTGAGGGTATCATTTTTATTTTTTTTTTATTTTATTTTTTTTGAATGGTCATTCGACTCTGTGAGTATCCGTATCGCTAATTGGTATCTCGAGTCGCGATTTAGGTAGTCGATTTCTTAATCATAACGGACTTTCGAAGGGCTAAGAAACTAATTGGTTGGTGGACTGGGAACACCCACCGAAGGAGGGTAGAGTGTTGATGGTCCTTCGGGGGCAATAAAATTGTTTGCGAGTTGTAATAACCTCATTAATTACGAGCGTAAACTTCGTGGGGAAACTTCGAAGTAAATAATGGAACGTTGGCTATCTTGCCCCTTCAATCTCGTTTCTATTCTCGCACGATGTTCCGACATCCCTCCACCCTAAACCCCGCAAAGTATTCTCTCACTATCTCACTCTTCAACCCCCGCAAGTTCAGCTCGAGGCGATGCTTGAAAGCTCGCGTGCTCTTGCCTACGCTATTTTCCATATTTTCCGCTTATACCTAACAAACTAGTGCACCGTATAACGCTAATCGCTGTAATTAAATACGTTGCGCAAGAAAGGCTTTGCCTACATAAAAATCGACTGATAAATTCAATATTAAATTTCCTCGCTTAAATATACGAACGGTTCTTAGATTGATAATAAAATTTCTACTTCAACACCGAGAAACTGATCGACTTATCACCCCTGAAAGCACATTAAATCTCCAAATAGTTACACGATAAAGTATACTTGCTTAAATTTGATCGACTAATATTTACTTTGACACTTATCTGGCTCTGCGTGTGGGTGAGGTTGACTTTGGACCATTTTGTAAATTGGCTATTCCGAGAGGGATAGTTGGCTGTCAGGATGCGCATGGTAGTAGGAAGACCGACAAAGCTGTTGTGCCCACATGTATAATATGGTGGATTTACACCGTGGTATTGGTATACATATAGGTATACATATAGAGTAGAGTTTGGCGAGAGCTGGGGTAGTAGGTACGAGGAATGAGGGGGGGTCAGCGATATTTCAGTGTCGATGCCAACGAGTTTGGCTAACGAGTGATGTGGTCAGCGAACCCTCGCCGATGGGCTGCAGCGATCGTTGCCAAACGCACACCTACTGACTTGCGAACCCTCATATGCCTACATTGCCTACATACATCCTGCTACGCGCAATCAACGCGCCGTTTCCTTTCCTCTATACCTAGAGAAGGAATCTATCGAGTATATAACTCGCTAATATCACATCCTGATAAAGTTAGCTAATAAAACTCGCGAGTAAACAGAATCTAAGGGAGAGAAGGGCTGCAGAAAAGAAAATACTCTTATGATTAACTGATTAAATGAGTTATCGTTCGCTCGGCTCTTAGCTACCTTATAGTATATCACCTAGTCCGTAGAAGTTGTATAGGACAAAATTGCTGAAATTTGGCAAATGGTGAATCGCGGTGATAGACACGAGCTAATCATCATAAGCTCCGCGCCACTTGTTGAAAATTTTATTGAAGAGAGCTCGGTTCAATTTTCGGTATTACTGTGTTAAATGTGGAATTACGGTAATATGCGGGAAGTTGAGGTGAGAATTAATTTAATCGTCAGATTTTGTAGCCTGTTAAAGATGAAGCGTTAGGTATACCTGCGGGAGGGCGGACATCCCTTTCGGGTTGCTCCGGGTATTTAAATAACAAGCGAATTAGAAGAACGTTCAGGCACATTTCCGGGACAATTTCCGGTAGATTTTACTTACTGTATAAGTATTTTACGCCTAGGGATTTCGCGATGATCTTAACGCCGGATTCTGACCCGGAACCTTTATACTCGAGGCGTATAGAAGCTCTTCGTGATAAAGTAAACCGGAAGCTTTTCTCGCGGGCTATACGATCGCGTTATTTATCTTTTATATTGCTCGTGCAATATTTGCGACGCGTTAAATTCTAGCAAAAGCTGAGAATATCAGTTCAAAAAGTGAAGAAATTATCATTCAATATTTTTGTCCAATGAGAAAAATTGAAGGAAATAAAATTCACGTCCCGTTCACATTGACGATATTATGTTTTCAATTCACCCGGTATAGCCATAAATTATAGTGTTTGCTTGGAGGAAAATTACACCGACGAAGCTAGTCTGTTCAGAGTGTATCTCTGCGTTAAATTCGATTTCGGGAATATCCCACGGGAGGTCACTGGTTGTGTTCCTCTAGTACCTTCGCTACCTCTCTCCACCCCGTTCTATCAAGGGGTGAAATTCACCCGAGTGATCTATAGGAAGAGCGGAGATTCTGCGTCAGCGGAAACTACCCATGTTGTTTCTCAGAATCGACACGTTTCCCCGATTATTTTCCAATCAACTTTCGAAATTGAAGACCAATTGTTCGCGGCGAAGATCGTTTGTCACACAACGAAATGGACAAATCGTTTTGACGTCTGCACCCCGCGATCGAAGGTCTCAATTCGTTTTTTCTTTCTTCTTCTTTTTTTCTTCTCGTTTCCTTGGGTTGAAATATCTGGTTCCTTTATCTCTGCAGCATCTACACCAGTATTTTCCTTTACACTGCAATTAGTCAAACCGAATGAACTTCCTTCAGGTTTATATAATTGTATGATATATTGATTTCCGGAATCGCTACCGTAATAGAATAGCTTTGTTTGTTGAGCCACAGCTCCGCGAGAACGGGGTAAAGCAATGGTGCGAATTTGTCCGCGTCATTGACCCAAATTATAGGAAATTTGTTTGGAACGAGGAAACGCCCGACTGTATTCAAAGTCGTATCCTGCCAAATTGATTCCAATCCTCGAAGGCTCCGGCTCAAAGAACGGAGACGTAATCCAAGTGGTTATACAATTTACCTAACATAAGCCAAAAATACGAGCCTCTTCATACGTAGGTATATAGGATAATGACAATTTTTGATTGTACAGAATGAAGCCGAAATGTTTTTTTCTAAAAGGAGTTATAAATTTTCGAGATACCTAACAATAGAAAAATATAGATATAGCAGAGTGTGACAGTAAATATAAGGTCGATGTGCTCTCGTAAGGTCTTCGTACGTTGTGTCCCAGGGTAGACTTTATCTTCGTGAAACCGGACGAGTATAGTATTGTTGCGTGTATTTCAGTCGAGGCTGTCCATATTTCGCGATATAATAACAACCAACAATGGTTTAATCCGAGGTAGGCAACGGGGCGAACTTCGAGCACAAAAGGTGTGAGCTACCGAGGTAAGCTGATTAGAAACCTTCCCATCCTCCTTCGCGTATAGTTGCTGGACCCGCGCCCGCCGAGAACCACCTGCGTAATATATCTATGTACACATACAAACAAACATATATTTATATATATATATATTTAAGGTATATATATGTATGTATGTATGTTTGTATATAACAGCGAAGGCAAAGATATATTAACGTGGTTGTGAGTTTTTTTACTTAAATAACAAGGCCCTCTCTCATCCTCTATGTACCTACCTGGGAAGCAGACAAAAAATAATTAAAAAGACACCACCGAGTTGTCTAGCCGTAATTATTCCAAGTACCCATACAGAGTACGTTTGGACAATTTTTTTATGGGTATAAAAAGAAAAAGAAAAAGAAAAAGGATCGGGGTGACCATTGTTAGATTGAACACAGGGGGTTCTAGAGTTAAGTTATTCACAGAAATTCGTGAAATTCAATTTTCCTTTCTCTCATTCTAGGAAACAGTCTTGATTTTGATTTTGGAGTAGAAAAATTGAATACTTTTATATACGAACTTGAAATAGGGTCATTTTCGATAAAACTCTTTGCAAACGATTTATTTTTTTATATATCCATCTTCGAGACCCACGAAAGCATCAATCTCACGATTGTGTGTGTCGTGAGATTGCGAATAATGCTTGATGACTTATTCTTCAAGATTTAATGATCGCGACGTTTCGGTGTAAGAAAGACGTTCGTCTTGATTTGACCACTTTCTAATCTCGAAACTAGATTCAAGTTTATTTGAGATGAAAATAAGGAGTATACGAGTGAACATATTCTGCCCTGATTCCTGCCGTTGACGTAAGTCTCAAGAAGATGCTTCGGTATGATGCTGTACCTAACTATGAAGTAGTTAACTACAGACTATGCACAATCATCGGCTCTAGGTAACCATACTTCTAGTTAATTATAGAAATTACATCTGAAGTAATCACAGCGGCATTTGTTTCCCGCAATTAAGTTGATAAGGGGGCCTTGATCCTCGGAATTATCCTCCATCTCGAAAGAACGAGTAGAAAAAGAAGAGAGAGAGAGAGAGCGAGGGAGGGAGGGAGAGGAAAAAAAATAAAACAAACACAAGTTAGGAGAAGAATTCTCGGCTACACCGTAACAATATAAATTATTCTTTCCTTGTTTGCGGCGTTAGGCTGATTACAACTGAAACGAAAAGAAGGAAGCGGAGAAAAAGCTCCTTTACCTTTTCCGTCTGTCCCCTCTTCAAGACTCACACTAGGCTTCAGTGCCTCCGTTCTTCATCTCGCCAGAGACGATGTGAGGCTTTTGCTCCTTTCGTAAAAATCCCCGTTTCCCGTACTCACCTGACGTTAAGTTTAAAGAAAACTCAGTGACGTTATACTTTCGGTGATAAAAGGAGCTCTGATCTTCGTCATTACTCTAACTTATTATACGATCAGTTATTCACCATCACCCTTTTTGCTCTCGTTTCTTTTCATTTCTTTTACTTTTTACGTCGTTTTTTTTTTCTTTTTTCTTTTTTAAACGACTTCCCTTGATCGCAGGGGATGCATGTAAGTTTACGAGCACCACCCCCGTATCATGTATGCCTACGAGCTTACACGAGCTTTGCACTATATGCATTACGTAGGTAGATATACACACATGCGCACGTATACGTCGTATGTATCTAGATTTTACAGCTAGACGCCTGCTAACTCCAAGCCACAACCCCACAGCTCGTATACCCAGCTAACCTTCCAGGGTGCAACCGAGATACGGCGTTGCAGCGATATTTCATACGTGGTGAAGTGCCGTAATGCATACAGAGACGGTGGGATTTTAATCCTCCTGGTTTGTCTGACCCTTGAGAAGGAACTCACTTCTAACACTATAAGCTTTTCTCTGCATTGACTTTACAGGCTGTACCCACTCTTTCTTCATTTCACTGCGTATATGAATACGTCATATCGTCAATCCTTCCACATTCTGGTCGAGAAAATATTTCAAAAAGGATAAACAGTCGGAATTACACAGTCATTCGCGAATATACTCCGAAAAATTGTGTATTATATTATATGGCATCTTTGAGTCGAGATCAATCAGAATTGGGTACCTAATCTAAAAGTTTTAGGTCACGTTTAAAATAGTTCCGAACTAATTCCGTTAATAAATGAATTTCACAGGGAGTCTTGGCTTGTCGGACGGTGATGGCGTGTGCCACGGCGGCTTGAAACTTTCTGAAAACTTCCTCGGGAACGACGTTAGCAGATTAGTTTAAGGAGTCAGAATTAACCGATGCAGACAATTAATTATACCAAAGATCTATAGAATTTTAATACGGCGTTCATCATTCTTACTCAAATAAAACTGTTCATAACACCTTGAATAAAATCTGGGAATAGTTCAGCACGGAATTGATAATCCAGATCAATATCGCGATAGAATTCGCGAAAGCCAATACCGCAGTTATTGATACTTCGACGCTCTGCTCACTGACTGAAGAAGAGACGGTCTTTTCATCATCACGAGAAAGTATAATTGAGGAGTCGGTTATTTTCTTGAGAAATTATAGTGCCGCAAGGGAAAAGTTTTCAGCTTGTTGTGCTTTGATGACAGATTTACTCTTATATTATATTTCCGTTGTATAAGGAGAGAAAGTTTTGATTGAAGAAGCTTCTTCGCCCTTTTGTATAGGTATGTATATACATACACACAGTCGTTAGTATAACGTTGATCCTCGAATCTTTGGCAAGTACGTACCCCGGCGTAAACATAAGATACATCCGTTTAATATGGCTAATTAAGCTCCTGGTTTATCTCAGATGGTATACGAAAGCTTGCAGCCTTCAGGCAGCTTTTGAAAACAGTAGGCAGATATTTACGTCAGTAAATCTTCGCCCGAGATGGGGGGGATATATGGTATTATGGCAATATATATCGCCGTTTCCTCATAAGTTTTCTGTATATATTATACGTTAACGCTGAACACTTCACGATGCCCGATTTTATGTACTAAGTATATACCAGTATTATACATATGTATGAAAGTGAAAGTAAGATATACATATATATAAAATATAAATAAATAAAAATACCACGTGGCATATTTATTACCTAATATATCTAACGTCTTGGAGTCCTTCTGGAAACCATAATGCGCTAATGAACTACCCTTAGGGTATAATATCGAAGTTGGGGTGCGACTAGCTGTACGGAAGCGCACCCCAAAATATTCCGTGCCATAAAACACATATTAGGTAAATTTATACGTGTATAGTTATACCCATAAGCTTATCCTGCAGTAGCGTCACTCGATCGAGCGGAGTCTTTGCCTGCTCGTAAATTCAAGAAATTTGAGATCCAATGTTCATCCTGCGTGACCTTAGAGCCTGCGATCATCTTTCAAGATCCATGAATCCGTCCGAACTCACCTCACCTCATCGCACTTCGTCATCATCATGGAAATTCTCCCTCTCGACAAACTCTCCGTGCTGCAGGCCGAGTGCTTTGATGCTAAGAACCAAGGTGCGCAGATATTACAAGCGATGGACCAACTCCATCTCGTCAACTTTCTTCGCGTTCTGCCATAGTAGAACTTTACAATATACATGGATGCATAAATTTTAACCACCTTCCAGCGATAGAGCAGTTGTACCATGAAAGTACATGAAGTACCTATATGTAGGCCCCATATTATGCAGCAGAGGAGAGACATGGTCAGGACTCTGCAGGGTAAGCTCGTAAAATACATGCACTCTGAGCAGATGACACGAGCACACTGCTTTCACGATGTACTTGGACAGCCGGGCAGAGTGGGCTGAGGTTAAACTGAGGCACGCAGGAAAGAGGTTGGAAGGGCGGACAGGAGGTGGTCCAGGTCGCCATGCACTCAGATGATGATCGTCTTTGAGAGGAGCCAAAATTAGATGCACATCATAGTCGAGAACGGACCTGGCGGAGTCGAATTATCTTTGTATTGGAATTGACTCTCTGTCTATGAATTAGCTAGCGGCTAGCCATCAATTTATTCGGTAATTTCTGCGGGTTGAAAACGTGCAGACGTATGTGCATTACAACGATGAGATAACGTATAGTAGAATAGAAAATTACGTGGGATGTTTTAGGCTGACTTTTTTAATCACAATTTGTCACGATTAATTTTGAATAACTTTTTGGTCACCCTCGAAGGCTCACGGTCGTTACCTGCAAATATGAAAGTCTTGTCAAAGCGCTGAGTTTGGGGTTGGAGAACAAGTTTCTCCTGCCCTCTATCCTGGACCCTCTCTTATTCCGTCTATCCATCTCGCTTTCTCTCTTCATAAGGAAGGACCAAAAAAGTTTAAAACTGAGAACATCCAATTACGATGCAAAGGACCGAGTTAGGAGTCGTGCTGGAGGGTGGGAGACACGAGGCGATTTCTCAGGGAGACAGAGAAAGCGAGAGAGAGATAGAGAGAGTGTAAAGGAGAAAGAGAGAGGGAAAGAGGAAACGAGTGAGAGAGAAAGAGGGATTGAGGAAGGGACCCAAGCTCCTACAGGAAGAGACACATTTTCGAAAGCTTGCAGAATTTTCTCGTCAAGGGAAATTCTTCGTCTTTTTTTTTCGTTCCTTTTCTTTTATTTTTTTTTAATTCAAATTAACTCCGCGCGGAATAGAATGGTAGGCTTCCTAAATGAACAAATCGAGGAGAACTTTTTTCACGTAAAAATTTCGAAAGAGCTGAGTGGAATACCCACTAGACAACTATATTATAATTACCGTTGATTTCACTGCATTTTAATACGCTATTCGAATGAAAACCGTCACAAGTGCGCTTCTTCGACCTTCGAGTAAATAAAAAAAAGGTCCGTCGCTCAATTTAGCGGAAAGTAAGACTCGGTATTTACAATTCTACCGATTCACATATTTAATTATTGCAAGCATATACAATTATACACAAGGGATTGATTATAGCGTTAATTTGTACCCAGAAAGAAAGAAGAAGAAGAAGAAGAAAATAAACAAAAAAACGGTTATCTGAAATTATGTTGCTCCACTTCTTCTTCGATAATTAATCAGTTGAAATAATGAAGTTGGTCAGAGAAGAGAGGGAGGGAGCTTTCGTTCCATGCTTTAGGCATCAGGCATCTACAAAGCCCGCCCTAATCTAGGGGAGAATAATCCTCGTGCCTTCCCGGACAAGCCGACTCCGCACCCTATCCTTCCCTCGGCAATGTTGGGTGTCGGGAAAATTCCTGGAGGATAGGTAGGTGGGTATACTATATACCCTCGCCTTTCTTACTGACAAAATCAGATTAGGCTTTGGCGTGGGCGTTAAAACGCCCTCTTTCCAAAGGGTATAGCTGGCTGATATAACGAACGCATTAGCGACCGACTGACCTCGGACGACCAAATGAATTTAGTTCGCGGTTCTTATTTCTATAAGTGTAATAGATCCGTATTCTCCTCGCTAACGAGATTCGCCAGTTTTGATCATACGTTGAATGAGTAAGCTGTAGACGATCATTAAGAGATAAAATGTGAAATAATAAAAAAATAAAAAAAAACAGAGCAGAAGAAACTGGAACATTATAGTACCTACATAGTGTTTAAGGGAAATTAGTCTTCATTTACTTTGCTTTGAAAGATAGGTATATGTCGGCACACGCAAAGAGACGACGATTTACTCAGGGTAAATTGAATTTCTTCGTTCGATATTTTATACAAGATTTAATGCTACCACCGAGGTACCTACTTTGCCACGCGAAGCTCTTTCAGGCAGAAGCGCGCCGTAATGAGACATGAAAGTGTTGGCAATAAGGCGTCGGCGTCGCGTCGTCGTTGCTGTCGTCGTCTGGTTCCTGAGCGAGGTAAAGCAAATATGTTTTCGCTTTGCATCATCTCGTCGTCTAACGTAAGGACCGAGCAGTAGCAGTAGGTATAGAGCCTGTAATACACGACGGTGGCATAGTAGGGCCTCCGTATTCGCATTCTAGAGTTTGTTTGGGTTTGTTTCAAGCCGCAGAGATGTGCTGTGGAAAATGCAAATGGGATTGTCGAGGCAAACGCGAAATGTAAATGTTAAATGAAAACTTGACATCCCTTAAGCACCCTGAAACGGTCTTGAAATTATTTCTCACCTCTTCCTCTTCTATGTATATGAGACTCGAACTATAATTCACTCGTTATCTTATTCAAAAAAACTGACTAATTTCCCAACGTCCGGAGCTTCTTGATTTTTTTACGAAAATTCCTCATGAGGAAACACCGATGTATGTATAGAATAGACAGTTTCCCTCCGTTCTTGTAAAAACGCAAGACACATTTATTTTGGGAAACTCCCCCGGTCTACGTCAACCGGACAAATCGCATGGGGACTTTCGTAAAACATATTGTCAAGCCCCCGAATGTGGTGCGCCGGAATGTATACAATCCGACCACTCCACCGCTACAGTGGTTGTCTATTTGCAGTCGTCTACGTTTCGGGCTCTAGCATGCTGCATGCTGCAGTCTGCAGCAGACGTTGCGGCATGTATGCAGTACAAACGCAGTAAGTGCTCCGAGGGAACTACAACGTGGTACGGGAAATCCGCCCAGTCCAGTTCTCTTGGCACCAAGATTGCGACCACGATCGGTAACTTTATGGCTTATACCGTGATTCCGGAAACTCGACGCAGATTCCATTCTCTTAAATCAGTCCAGCGGCGGACCGAAATTACTTTAATCGATACACATACGTAGGTATCACATGCTCGAAGAAGTTGAAACACACTATTGTTAATAATTTTCATAGTTTTAGGTCGGAGGATCGCTTTAGAAACGGCGAGATGAAAAATCGCCACATATCTCTATCAATTTGACCGTTTGCTATTTTTTTTCCATATTTTCGGTAATTGGATTCTTGAGGTGATGGAAAGTGGTGTTAAAAAGAAAGGGGACAATTTTTGTGTAATTTGAACGAAAAAAAAACGAAAAAAATATGTATATATTTTATAAGATATGTTAGAGATCGAGTTGCCGGAAGTGAAAAAAAAAAACAAAAAGAGAAAAAAAAAGAGTCGGTTTTCTTAGTTTTTGTTCCTTTTTGAATAAATTCTTTCAGCTCATTCTTACTGCAGCAATAGTATATATATAAGAGAGATAGGGAGGTAGGCGTCGTAGGTCGTAATGAAATTGGGTGAAATTTGCGAGAGTGGTTTTACCCGGAGTGAAAACAGAGGAGAAACGATCACGGCGATATACCTACCCCTCGCTGAGAAAGAAAAAAGATAAAATAAAATGAAAGGACAGAGAGCTGCGAGATCTTTCAAAGAAGAAATCTTTTTTGGGCTTTTTTCTCTGTGAACCTTGTATCCTCAAACCATTTCTGACCAGTCTTCTTCTCCGCTCTACTGCTCTGACTCTAACGAACTTTCCTGTTTTCTGTTTGCTGCGTTTATTCAATTTTTTTATTTTATTTTATTTTTTTTTGTTCCCTTATTTTTCCTTAACTCCTCGATATTCGCCAGCCCAGGATATAGCCTTAGGGATCCGTGCAGAAATTGAAACTATGGTAGAAATCGTAACTCCCTCTCAGTCCCCCCTATGGTCACACATTCTCTTACTCGACACACGCATGGATATATACCTACGTCCCCTGCTCCAAACTCCCGCAACCATCCGCCGCAGGGTAACTTAATTCCGTCAAATGTCGGAAAAGTAAATTGCCAGAGGATAATTAGGTTACCCGCGCATGGCGGGTTATATGTTCACCGTATTTCGTTAGTTTTGTTATAGTTTTACGGATCACTCCGTACAAAACGAGGTCAAAAATCGATCTTTCTGCGTTATTACCACGGTGGTAAGGAAAATGAGAAAGCTCAAAGCTGAGAGCGAAACTAGAAAAGGAATATCTGTCCTAGTCTGAGAATGTCCTCACAGGGATTCATGGGGAAATTACGAAACTGCATGAATTCGAGTTTCTCAAATCTTATAAAGGACGTATAGTAATGAGAAAAATCAGAAAATTATTCAACGCAACAAAAAATTAAAATTTTCGTGGACGAAATTGGCCATCTCGGGTAACCGATAGAGCAGAATATTTGCCCGAGGGGTTGTAAATAGCTCCGATCAAAGGGTCTTCCTCCGGTTACCCCTACGCAGTTTTCTCCCTGTAGCGACATTAATCAAACAATAAAATCGAATTGAAAACTGGTACCTACCAATCTACACGTAGGTATGTAGGCATAGGTACGTACATATATAATATATATGTATGGAGGTAGTACATAGCAGATGATTTCTTTTTCGCTTTTTTTTTTCATATTTCTATTTTTTCAAACCTGATAAAACTCGGCACAGTGCTATGCTGTGCTGCCTGCGAACGGTGCTACTAACTAAGTGGGCTACTTCAACCAGGCGTTTTAAGCCACCACGAACTTGTAGCTCTGTAAAGTTTGAAACCCTAAAGTGGTTTCGAAGCGGCCAGGTTATATGCGGTGATCAAATTTTGTTAGACACATTTTGAGGAAATCGTTAGACTACCGTTTAACGCTCGTTACTTAAATTCTAGGAAAGAAGAATGGCGAAATTTTGGTAAACGAATTCCATGGCTATAGGTATATGTATAATAAAAGGACGCAAAGCAATGAAATTTCTTCAATATAATTCCGAAAATCGCGAGTCAAATTTTTCCTTAAAAATTTTTCATCACTTGAAAACATCATGAAGTAGTAGATAACTTATGACGTCTTAGCTCAGGGGTGTGTGATACTTCGATGTAAAAATTGAGTCTGATTTATTCCGTAAGAGAAAGCTTCGATAAAAAATAGCGTCGTTTTTATTTTCTCCTTTTTCAACCGCGGAGAGTAGAACCCGCGAGTTCGAACCGCTGCATGGTGTTATAGCGATGCGATTTGTCATCGTCAGTGCCCATGCCAGAGTGTCACCGTGACACTGACACTGAACACTGCTAAACCAATTAAAACTACGTCGTGGGCATAAACTAGTCTGAGGCACGGAAGTACGGGGAGGGTGAAAGTCGTGTCGAGCACCCTTGTACGGGATCGGTATACGCCGACGTCTCCTAGATGCAGAACGTTTCGCCCCTAAATTATGTGCCTCGCGATATAATTTATACTATTTCCGCAAAAACATCGGATTTATACAACTTTTCGCATCTATAAATTCCGCACCCGTAGGTACGTGCATACGCAGGCGCATGATGCGTCCTCCCCAAACTTTAATATAGGGGAAAAAATATTTCTTCAACTTCGATGGATGGAATGTGACGAAAAAAAATTCTCATCAACTATTCGTGATCGTGTTACTCGATGCGTGAAAGGCGAATCTCGACTTTGTCCTAATTAGTGTAAAAACGATGAAACGGAGGGGTGAATTTAGGGGACCAATTGCGCAGTTCAGATTGCATATAGGTGGCAAAAGGTGGCGGTCAGAAATTCGCGTGTACAATTTCACATACTAGTGGTTGACGTTTAAACTGTTGAAATTTCTGTCGAAATTCCACGCTCTAGTATCCGTATCCAGTTCGTGCCAGGGATGCAACATCCGTCGAAGTGTACTTCCCGTTTTCGCAGTAACGTCGAAACTTCGAAATACTAAACGTGTACGAATTATGCCACGTTCCTTTCGAGCGGAATTAGTTTAGCAAAGTTTGAAATTACCGCACAGCTATAATACCCTCGGTATCTAATTTAAAATATCACGCCGTCAAAATTCCATATCATAAGAAGGTATAGGTATGTATAACAATATGTAAAACATGCTACTATAGGCGATGAAAAAAAAATGTCCAACAAAATATAGAGATTTTATTTTTGCGCAATATTTATTGCGAAATTAATTCTTCGAGTGTAACAGATTATCGGGATAAAAGACCATAAATATTCCGAAGCCTTATACCTACCCCCTCGGTTATTCTATTATGCAGTAGACAGGTTTGTATACTATTTACCGTTTCTTCAAGAGTTTTCTTTTATCTGCAGTGGTTATTGGTGTATGTACACGGTACCGCAGATGAAAGCAAGGAGAGCGCGCGGTTTCGCGGACCGACATATGTGGTAGAAATTCAATTTCCCGTCTGCGCCGGATGTGAACGCTTTGGGGAAAACAACTGACAGCCAATACGTTCTACCAAACGATCTCTACCAGCTCTCTTATATACACGACGTGCCGTTACATATGTACAATTTTTGACGCGATCATACCTTTGATAACCCACCCTTCCGTGTCACTGACCAGTCCTCCGCTTCCTCGTAAAGACGGAAACCAGGTCAAGATTCACAATTTTCATACGACCCACAGACAGGCTTAGGAACTGTACCTTATGGCTTATAGGACCTGCCAATTCGTTGACAACCTGCTACCCCGTAAAATCAACAGCGAAGGTCTCGCTAGCCGAGGGGAAAAGAAATGGCAAAAATAAAAAAGAAGCCGAAATTATGAGAAGGTGGGGGAAAAAATAAGGGGTGAAAAATTAGCATTCTCGAAAAGTTTGGGGTGGGTTCGTTGCACCGCCATTACGTGAGTTAATTTTAATGAGTGATGTGAACGGAACCCCAACGATGGCGAGAACAATATAGCCGCCATTATGAACGGCAGGTCGACCTGGAGGGTAGGGTATAAGGTAGGGTAGGGTAGGGTAGTACGGTATCATATAAGGTTTATTAATTAAAGTTAGGGTGGAGCGCTAATTCTCACACAATAACCCAGAAAATTAGTAACTCTGTTCACCGGGATTATTTTACCTGACTATACCTCACCTACCCCCTACAGGATAGTCCTGTGCCGCAAAACGCCCGACTAATTTACTGCGAAAGCAGTCCCTATCTACCTGTAACAGCTACCTAGACAGAGAAAGCTCTGAAGTGACATTACGGCTTTGGGAAGTTCGCGGATCCTCTTCCCAAATGGGTTTCTGCTTTTTCCAATCTCTGTGCTGGGTGCGAAAAATGAAAGAGACGCCTACCTGCGTGCGATAGCTTTTCAATTTGAATAATCAGGCAAAAAGCTTGCATGCAGGATACCTATACACGATAACTATGTATGACGCGGGCGTATTGCGAACCGGCAGCAGTCAGTTGCTATCACATTGACGAATCTGTCGATACGCTCCGGCTCCGGTATTTTTGCGGTTCTTTGGTTAACCATTGGCCATGACATCTCGTCAACGGTACATATCAGCCATTGTCGGGCCTGACCGAAATTCGCGGTGCAAAAACCGTTTTTATATGTTACGGAGTTGTGGCCATTTCAAACATGCCAAATTCTGTAAACAATTTCATGCATTGGCTCGTAAATTATTCCGGGAATTTCAAGGCCTGCAAGTTTCGTACCTTATTATGGTGAAACCTGAATTTCGGAAGTGTGCAGTTCGCGTGGTAGAAGTTCTCGGTCGGTGGTGCAATAAATAACATCTTGGGCGCAATTCGCAGCATGTAGCGTCGGCCTGTTGCTGTATAATGTTTTAAGGGTTTGGCTGCACGGAGCGCAGTTTGCTTCTATTTCTTTAATTAAGAAATTCATTATTATGATTATATTTATTATTATTACCGAGAGAAACTTCGCTGGCACATCCTACGCTTTTCCTCCTTCTTCTTCTTCTTCTTCTTCTTCTTCGTCTGCTTTTCCTCCATTCCTAACTTTGTTTTTCTTCTTGGTATTGCAAGAAAACTCTGCACCCTCGACGCCGCACGTGGTAGTAACTGCCCGGGCGTGCAAGGCGCGCTCCCGCAGGTCGAACGAAGAATTCGGCAGCTGAACTTTGAGCGGAAGATAATTTTCTAAAAGATAAAATAACTGCCCATTTTGCAACGGCCATAGTTCAACCGTGAATGTACTTTCTTCTTCCACTCTGTCTCACTTCGACAATTCTTTTTTCATCCTTATAACAGGAATAAAACAAAATCCCAGACGAAACATTAATAACATCAGACGAATCGCGAAGAGGATCAGCAGCTATAGTGCGCTTTCGTCACATAAACCCCTTTCCCTCCTTTTCCCCCAATTCTCAACAACGTCCTGTAAACTTGGTGTTTCTCTTGGTAAAGGGACATAATTCGCTGACCCCACAGTTTTCTTGACTCTGACCTTTTGCGGCTATAAAGATCTTTAGCCGTAGGTGCGAGTGTCATTTACTGGTCCCATAAATAGCCCGCGTGTCGAAAGCTAGATAAAAAAGCTCTTTCTCTCATCCGGGTCAAGCCTGTTCTGCAGTGAGTAAAGTTGGCGTTTATTTTTGCGGAAAATAAAGTTTCAAGTGGACGATAAAACTTAAAATCTCTATCTCTACCTGTTCGCCAGCCAAAAACTTGCGAACTTTCGAACCACAGTGAGAATTATTCGACTTTTTTTTTCAGCCTGACAAACAGCGGAATAAAAATTTTCGCATTTCGGATGCAAATCTGAATCATCAGAAGGCCTGAATGGGCAGTTAAAAATTCACAAAGTAGCTGTCTTATACGTCTGACAAGTCGTTAGCGGAAGTATCATTTGAAGCCAATCGAGCGTAACCGCATCCCCTGTTCTCAGTAGCATCTTTGGTTCCCGTGGTACGAGACGTGGTTACAAAATTGGTAATTTCTTGCAATAAAAACAAGCCAGAGTAGCTGCACGAGAAATTTCTTCTAGGTAGCTGCCGCTGGCAGTAGTAATCAATACACGCGTCTACTCTTCCTTCCACCACCTTCCACCACCTCCATCGACGCCCCCAGACGTCTCAACCCTCGTTTTTCATCTTATCTCATCCATCTCAGGACCCTGGCCTCCTCGTGTCTTTCGCTAACGATCTTATACTCCTTGATTCGAACCCCGGTAGGTGCGCTTTGGTCCAGTTCATTTCGTCCAATCTCGATATCCAATTCAATCTTCGAATCGAATTTTTCAAAATCAACAGCCCAATAGAATATGGATTCGGGCTTTATCTGCTTCAATTAATTCACTCGATTAAGTACAGATCAATTATGAGGAATGGTACAAAAGAATCGATTGCATTGGGGGGAAAACGAAAATCGATATGAAAAAATATGCAGATGGGAGATGAGTCCGTATTCTTCAGCTCGAATCGTATAGATTTTCCGTACCTACACGCAGGTTTACTAAAAGGAGGATAATGCGTCCTTTCCCAAGGGTAGTGGGCGATGCTCTTGACAGGAGTGGGAAGTAGGAGCTCCTCTTACGCTTGTACGATGTACCGTATTAATTTATTATCCTGTCGTCTTGCTGGAGGTACAACGCTCGTATTACAAGCGCTAAGGTAATTATAACTCAACTCCTGACACACGAAACTATGCAAAGCCAATCTAACCCCGTCTCGTCTTGTCCTGACGTCATTTTCATCCTATACATATAGATCGCACATCCCCACCATAAGTTTTTTTAATTTTTTCCCGATTTTAGGTACAATAATTGTAGATAAGAGCGTGACAATCGATTCCCAATTTCACGGAACTTCTAGGCTCTGCAATCCGCGCTATCACTAATGCAGATCAGCATTTGGAAATAATTGAACTCATCGATTGGCTGTAATCGAGAAAAGTAGATACCGCTTGCATTGTTAGGTTTATTCAGTCTGCAGCAAGTCGGTGGCGTATACATCCCGTGATGTTGTAATTATAGAAACAGAGAATTCAGTAATGAGTCTATCGTAGAATTGGAGAGTAGTAGCTAGTGATATGACGTTGGATAAAATCGTAAAAATTTATTGAATCGTATAGGATTTGATCAGCGATACGAATTGGCTGTATAAACAAAGGTTAACGGCACATCCCCTCATCCGACATAAATTTCACTTCATTTGTCCGATATTTCCAACGCATTAAACAACCGGAATTTGTGAATCTTATTCCGAATTCAGATTAGCAAAATTGCCTTTTATCGTTCGCGCCCGCGTATTCCGGGGTACATAAATTTCCCCGGTTGCTACTTTCGAGATTTACTTACTTCGACGAATCTCCCTCGATCTATACGTTGCAGATTCACGCGATTTATGAGAAAAGGAGTGGGCAAGGAAGGCGCACTGAAAAATATGCCAAACTGTTGATTGGCGGTTTCGTAGTTCAAAAATAAACCGGTAAGACCGATCGAGTGCTCAATAATGCAAAATCGAGGTACGTACAACCTTGTACCAAGGTTTAGCCACCACCTTTTGGCGCTGCATTCATTTTGTCCCTCTCTGCTATACGACTGAATATTCCATGCGTCCGGGGAGCAGTGTGTTGTATTTTTTATGCGAGGCAACCACCAACGCTGCATTATGGAATGGCACGACCCGCGTCTCTCTGGGAATTATATCAAGGGAGAAGGCCGGCACATGCTACCCTCAGGAAAGTTTCACACTAACGTAAAATGCTCTTCGTCTTACTGCAGCACGTATATATGCGTGTACGTCGCTCCTTCAAACGTTTAATTATTCAACCCCTGACTGTCCCCCGTAAGGAGGGCTCTTTTCTCCGATTGTTTAATGCCTTGGCCAGCTAAAAGACGGACATACGTCACACGAGGTGAATTGTGCCCACGATAAAACACAAACTGACTATAATACAGAATTGGCATCTCTGGATTGAAATATTTACGAAAAAATCCTTCGGGAAATATCGAGGAAATAGCAACCGACAGTTCTTCGTTCCGTTTCTTTACTTGAATAAGGTTTGAAGGACTGTCACTACATGCTCTTCAGGTTTGAAAATGAGGAAGGGTTCGAGGGCGCAGGACCTATTTTCGAGGCTTTTAGACGAAAGTAAATGCCATAACAAGTGTCGAATTGAGGAACTAGTCGATAACCACAGCCGAGTCACGTTCGTAGAGTTTAACTTGGCGAGGAAAATCCCGAGATAAACTTTCCACTGGATATATGGCAGCCTGCAACTTCTCCCAAAGCACACCTCCAGCATCTATGCCTGTCAGAGCCAACTGATCAGACGCTATTGTGATCCCAAACCGACGGACCCGGTGCCCGGTGCCCGCATCTTGGTCTGAGCTTTTGCGGGTCCAGAGCCAGAGAGATCTAGCAGATATTTTCGTCCAGAGAGAGAGTAAAGACTATAAGCCTCCCAGTCTGAGGCCTTGAATTAAAGGAAGTATGGAGGTCAAGCTGTAGTTAGCTTCCATTCTACTTATCGTCAAAAGAGAAGATATTACGCGAAAACTGTCGAGCAAAATAAGACCCGAGCGACAGTATCGATAACCGCAAGATCCCAGAGGTAAGATAGAAAAGGGGAAAAGGGATCATATAATTACCAAGAAAATTGAGAGGATAAGAGGTGTATCAAATTGTTCGGGACGCGGGAAAGAAAAGCGTGTGCAATCCATACGAGTCTAAATAAGTTACCTTCATCCTATCAATTTTCTAATTAAATTTCGCAGCTTGAAAATAATCGTAGCACATCTATCGATATACAAGTAGATGGAAGGACGTACTATACCTACTAAGTGGAAAAAAAAACTGCGAAATAAAGTATAAGGAATCTGCGGATATAGGAAAGAAAATAGTAGCCTTGATAAAAACTAGATCAGTCGCCCTTGATATAAGATTGGCATTTCGTACCAATACAATATAAATCGGATCGGATCGGATCGGAACGGATCGATTTTATTGAATTTCATCGAGGTACATATAGGTATAAGGGAGATATCGAAGCCGTGGTTAACGCAAACAATTCTGCAAGCTCCCTCGCGTTCATAGATATACATATACACACCCCCGTAGTCTGTGGCTACTCTGATATGAGCGAGAGTTCTAGAATAGAGTAGGGTGCCCCGGGTGTCTGGGAACAAATGGGACGTGCCAGTATTAGATTATGGGTGACCAAATAACAAGATTGCGGATGAGAAGACGTCCATTAGTCTCGGCAGGAGTTGATTCTCCCTCTGCCTAACCGAGTTACTCTTCGTCCTTTCTCGTCCGCTTCTAGGTGTACCTATATACAGTTTGGATATTTCATTTTATTTCACCGATTTCTGATCTCCTTTTTTTTTTGTTCTTTTTTGTTTTTCTTGTTTTATGTACACATACATATACCTGAGTATGGGGGGCGTAAGGGACACTTTTTTCATTTTACGACGTCACGTTTTTTGTACAAGAATATTTGCGTAGGGTTATATATTGAGCTAGGATCTCTCCGGATCTTTGCTTTATATTCTGGTCGAGGAGTTCGAACAGATGCGAGTTCGCGGGAATCGCCCTCAAAATATCGAGTATCAAATACCGAGAAACGGTGGGTGATCCGAACCGGGTTGAATTAAATTCCTACGAGACACTTGAGTGTGGCTTTCTACGTGTCTACGTGTGTACGACCGGAGGAACGAACGCTCCAGGCTTCGCTGACTACGAACTTGCGGCATTTCCATCTCCGCAGAAATCTCAAATTCTTTCCCGGTTCTTGTTCCTTGCGCATACGTGACGCTGCTGGGATAAAATATATGAGACCGAGCTCGACAACATATTATTATACTATCGCAAAATCCATGGATACCAGCTTACAGAATTCACTCTAATTCTTTCCCCACCCCTGACTAGAAATACTATCAAGTAGATATCGTCCGGAATTCAGATTCTCAGTAAAGAACAAAAAGTCGATTTACTTTCTCGCCGAAGCAATCCTTTCTTCCTTTCAAGCCCATCATTTGAATATGAAGTCCTGTAAATTTCAGATAAAATCCGGTGAGTTTGGTACAGAGTCCTTTTAGACCAGCTACCAGATACTCGAAATCGTCAAGTTTCGTTGAAATTAGCAAAAGTTATTATCTTCCCTTCCGTAACCAAAGTGATGAAGGATGAGAAAAGAAGCAGAAGATCATATAATGGGAAAGATGATTATCTTAATTTTTGTGGGTATTAGGTAGGTATGTATGTGTGTACATACATTCTTAGTGCGTTGGTTCAGCTACGTAGTTAGTTCTTCGGTTTTAGCTGCGGTGGATAGGCAGGAATGTAGGATTAAGCTAGGCTGACTTAGCTAGCTAAGGAAGCAAAGCTCTCAGCTCTGCACAGGAAGGAAGCCGTTTAAAGGTTTTAGTACTACGCCAGGGCAGGAGCATCGCTATATCTACAAGCCAGTTCAAGACCAGTTGGCGTCTGAATTACTGGGTCAGCATGCTTTACTGCGCCACCAGATTACTTCTTCTTAGTTGGCGTGAAAGCCAGTCGAAGAAAACCGGATATACAAGACACAAATCAGACCTCAGCTCTGCAACTTCCGCCACTTAAAATAAAATAAAATAAAATAAAATAAAATAAAATAAAATAAAATAAAAATCTAAAAATGGGAATAATCTTTTTAGAATAAATTTTTACTCACTAAACTAAAGTAGGTACTACTAGCTGGTATCTCGAAACGTTTTCTCTAAAAGATATCTCTACCGGGGTTAAAAGCAATTTCGAGCCAGTGCGGCACTGCGACTTCAACCCCTTTAACAGAGGGATGTAGAAGAGTTTCTTCGACGCTACTTCTTCGCCCTGTGATACTGTGTGAGTATCTCGTGTGCTAAGTCGTTGAGAATATACCGTTTCCGCAGGGAGTGCAGTTCGCTGTTTCGTTAAACCTCACCCTGTGCCAGGTATAGGTAAGGCAAACCCAACCCCTGACCTCTCTGCAAGCTCAACGGTTCAGACTGACATGCAGTGAGTCTTGAGGGAAATTATTGTATTATTGAATTAATTTTACGTTTTATATGTTTCGAAAAAGCTTCAATATTACTTTCTTCCTTTCCCCATTCCTCTCCCTTCCTCTCTATCTCTCTCTATCGTTTCTTCTTTTTATTTTTTATTCCGTTGTGTTTTTAGCTTGGGACCTAACGACTTATACGATGCACTAAAGCACGGTTTACGTGTTCATCGAATGATAAAGGTGAAAGCGTTTTTATTCTTTATATCTAATGCGAAATCGTTTTATTTTTTCACGCAGAAAATACCCTCCTAGGTATACCTATAGCTACGTGTGTAGTACGTATGTGTGCGTGTGTCTGTGCAGTAGAGAAAAGACGAGTAATAATTTCTCATAAAACGTTTTACGATGACAAAACGCTGCGAATGTCCTTCGTTGCCTATCAAACAAGGTTATATAGTTTAGGGACGATCTCGTATAATAAAACGGTGAAACTACCCTGTATATAATAATACGGGGTAGATATTTATTCCATTGAAAATTTAGGTATGAATTAATATTGATATTGCGAGTTTTATGCACGACCACGTACCGTGTATCCATCCCTCCGGCCATCCACCACCACCACCACCTTTACAAAGGGTTGAAGGAAATTAAATAAAACTATCAGTATGGAGTATGGACTATGATTATATTCGTTTGATGAGGATTTTACGCCACCGATAACGTCCGAATTATACAATACAGATCTCAACCCCTTTTTTAATTAATTTTAATATCCGCACAAACTTTAACTACCGTAATAAATTCTGGCTTCAATCAATACACAATATTTATTCGTTTCGCTGGCCAGTGTGACCGTTCAACCGCAAATAATTTTTAATCATTGATCAGCGAGATTGGAATAAAAATTAATTCCATTCAATAATTTCAAGATCAATGAAATCCATCGACATACGTGCGAAGGATAAACATTAAACGGGATCGATTAGGGCTCCTCATTCTCTGGTGGATAAGGAATATGAGGTGCAGAGATACATGGAGAGAGTTTCGTAGCTGAATTTAACGTGGCTATGAACAATATAGATTTCCGATATAGAGTACCATGCAAATCTGGTATTATGTATGTCGGCAAATAGCCATGTGTCAATATGTATGCGAATGTGTGCACGCACTGCTCTCGGTGCATTGCTAAACTATTTTCAATTCGAACTGCCCTGTAACTCACGTTTCTATTTACACAAAGGCATATATATATAGATATGTACATGTACCTATATATGTATTTGTACCTACATCTAGCTATATGTATTCGTGCGGCCATTCCCGTCAGGGTGAATTATCCCCCGTGAAATTACCGAAATAGATGCAGTTTGAAAAAATCATTATTCAAAGTACTGATCACTGTTTTATTCGCTCGGTACTTTCACGAGATATATCACCCTCTTGGGATCAAGGATCGGTACAAATAATCGGGCAGAGTTTAAAGATGTTTAATTATGAAATTAATTAATATAAAATAAAATGAATATCAAATTTGCTTCATCTTATGTTATCAAATTATTTACGTAACTAAATGAAAATAAATATATTTATAATATGTGACGTATTTTTGCCTTGTGTTTGCTGAATTGTTGCTTGTACTCTTTCTTCAGATGTCCGAGGATGTGTCTAGTCAAATTATCCTTGCGAAGAAACATTCTTTTGCAAATATAACACTCGAATTTTTTAGCTTTATAAATATCTGGTCCAGATTTGGAGTGTCGCGTTCATGTATCTTGCAATATTGTTTATTCATAAATTTCTTGCTACAAAATTGACAAATATAAATTTCTCTTTCAGAATGGCACAGCATGTTTTATGCTTTAAATTATCTTTCCTCGAAGAGGCACGTTGGAAAATTTCACAGAGAAAATTTTCACCCGTATGTTCTGTAACAATGTGTTTATTCAAACTTGATTTATTAGTGAAACAATTGTCTTACACATCTGGCAAAAAAACTTCTTTTTACTTATGTGACGATTCCTGTGCTGTAGCATGTCGTACTTTCTCCTGAATGGCACGTAGCATATATGGCATACAAAACTCTTCTCTTAGGAATGACAAACTAAATGTTGTCTCATTTGACCCGTAGATGAAAATGTTTTACCACACAATGCGCAACGAAGTTTCTTAATTATTTTCAAACTAAAATCTCGATCTTCATTTTTTTTTTTTCTTGACCCTCGATCTCTTCACAATTCATAAAATGGAAGTTCATATGTTCGTTGGCTCTGTTTCTATCGTCTGAAATTACACGACGTTAATGATTTTGATTCGACTCATTAAAATTTAAAACCAAATCTAATTTAAAATCTGATCATAGGTTTTAGTCTGGTCATTTCGTTTTTTAATCGATATATTTATTTCGAGGAAATAAACTGATTTGAAAATGAGAACAAACATTCGTGGACATTCAGGTTTTGAATATCAAACTGCCTACTGCGCGTGACCGAGAGTTTGGAAGTGGTGAATCTCTGTACAGTTCAGACGTAGAGTCGAACTATATTATATCGTTCACATGTCGTACATCAAATTACAATTCGACTTCACGTGCTGCGATTAATTAATAATCTAAATTTATTCGATTCATCAAATTTCAATTGAACGAAATAGTCTCGATGCCGATTCTGAAGTAAAATAAAATACGATCCGTGTATTCGATCTCGTTTGTAGCAGTTGCCTGTAGATATGCAACCCGAAGTACTCCAATGTATTTCTTACGCGAGCGGGCTGGCCCGCAAACTAGTAGTCGTGGTCTCTATTAGTCAGACTTGTCAAGCGTTGATGATGTACGGATCTACGGACTATTACGAATGGATGAAGCTACTAGCGTTTATGTTTAATGTTTATAGTATTGTATAATGTGTTATATGATGATTAGAATATTAGAGAATAAATAAAGTTTAAGCTATTAATAAATGAATTCATTCGTATACCTACCTCTAGGGGCGAAGAATGTTATACAAGTTGCACCACGTTCTTATGGTGGTTTCTCTGAGGTCCGATTATCGCATCCTAAGACTACGCAACTAGACTGGCGCACGAACTAGTAGTCGTAGTCTTTCTTAGTCAGACTTGTCGCAAGCTTTGATGATATACAGATTTAAGGACTATGAAATGATATGAAATATCAACTCACTATGAATTGATGAGGGCACTGTTGTATTGTATGTTGATTGAAATATCAGAGAATAAATAATGTTTTAATGATTGATAACTGAATTTCATTCATGCCTACCCCTATAGTAGCTAAGAATATTACATGATGTTCTTATAGTGGTTTCTGTTCGGTGCGGTTATCGCATACTATATCATGTATCAAAATATGTGATAGCATGCAGGAGGCTCGTTCGCGGGTCATTTGTCTTTGTTATTTTTTTGAATAGTATTCATACATTCATGGTATGATGGTGAAAAATGGGCAAACGGAATTCGTACCATCGCATGCGTCTCTTTGTTCTTATTTTAACGTGACAAAAACGGAGTCGAATCGAGTCGAGTCGAGTCGGGTCGAGTAGACGTTTACAACGCGGTTCAGTTGAATGCGATGAAAATTATGTAAATTCAGGTGTGTGTGTGTACGTATGGAAATTTTTTTCTTCTTTTATCAGCCTACATTTGAATTTCGAACTTTATTTTCGAACGGTTGTATAAACACGCCTTTAAGATATCAGAGTTTCATTGCAATCCCTAACAAAAAACACCATGTCTATAGTTTCATTTTTTATTCAAAGGGAATGAAATTCTACATGAAACCGCGTATTTATAGATAAACAATCAATTTTCTTTTTTTCATCGATACTTGTAGCTTATTCGACTAATAGTTCAACGCAATGATACCTATGTATACTTATACATACAATGAAACAATAGAATCGGAGTGGTCGGAGGGAAACAATGTGGCGAGGGTGATATAATAAAAGAATGTAAAATACTACGTTATGTAATTTTTTTCAACAGGAACGTACGTTTATTTTGCACTGAGCAGAAATACAAGCTATTCGTGAAAGATGAGGTTACAGCGGCGGCTAGCTCCCCCCTTCGTAAATTTCATTTGTTTTTTTGTTTTTTGTTTTTTTATTTTTTTCATTTTTCGCACCCCTATATAACGCGCTTACCCCTCCTGATACGCGAATGTGTAGAAGAAGATAATAATTATACATACATATATATAATTACATTTTGTGCATTATTATAATTTAATATACATAATATATTATATCTTAGAAAATAAATATATATATATTTTTTTCTTATTTTTTATTTTTTCTCTTTTTTTTCCATTTTTTTTTTTTTGTTGCTGTTGTTTCTTTTCCGTTTCTTTTTATTTTTTTATTATTTTTTTATCATCATCGTCGTCGTCGTCGTCGTCGTCGTCATCGTCGTCATTATCATTCATATGTAATTCTCCTTAAAAAATAACGATATTTAAAATACGCTACATATATATAATATGTATGACTATAAGAGGAAAGAAAAAATTAAGAAAATAAAGTACTCTGAAGTAGAAGAGATATCGAGGTGCTTTTTTTTTCGTATGCGCTCTTTCATCTTGTTTTTTTTTTTTTTTCTATTGTTCTCTCTCTTTCTCTATTCTTTTATTTTATTTTATTTTTTTGCCCGCTGCTCTCGCGATGAGGGGTGCTTTGCGCGCCGCTTTTATTAAACAAATGAATCAAAGAGTAGCGACATTTTGAAGTTAAGGGAGGTAATGTACATTTAAGCATTCGAAACGCACGCGACTCTTATACACGCGATATCCACTCGCACAGCCACAGACTCTTCACTATCTCACGCACACGTATTCCGCGAGTCAAGTTAAGAAGATTTCATTCGCTCCCTCTGCCCCCTGTATAACTATGGAAATTTTCGAAATCAACCTGCGCGATTCGACGACGAGTTGTAAAACGAAAGCGATCCTTTCGAACGCAACGTTTGAATTCTTAAACGACCTATCTATCTATCTATCTATCTATCTATCTATCTATCTATCTATCTCGTTCTCTCGCACATTCACCCTCTCTCTCTCTCTCTTTCTCTTTTTTTTATTTTTTTTCTCTCTCTCATTCATCCTTACTCGTAAATTTATCGTAGACAATATAGAATGACACGAGAACTACTTGAATATTTTTCTATCGGTTCGTTCGCTGGAGTTTAACGTGTTCCAAGCACGAAATGAAATGTGAGGCGCCTAAGCGTCGTACAACTCGTCGTGGGAATCACCAAAGCGCATTTCTTTATATACTGTTTAACTGTATAGCTTAAGCCATGCGCGCACTCTTGTTCCGCCAAGCACTCACTTAAAATTATTATTTTTATCCACCTAAGAATTAATCACAAAAAACTTATTTTTTATTTTTTTTCCCCCCTTTACGAAATTCATTCATCTTTTCCGTATTTTTTTTTCTTTTCTAGTTTTCCCTTTCTTTCTTCTTTTTTTTATTTTTTTGTTTTTTTTTTGTTCCGTTTTCTTGGCGATTCGAACGCTGGGCTGGCACTTGTTCTATTATATATAATATAATATATTTATAATATATAGTATGTAAAGTCATTTGCTAAAACATCAACTATTCGTTTTCAAAATCTTATCAATTTTCTTCTCGCTCTTTCCTCTTCTCTTCCTCGTTACTACATTTAAAATATTTCGCTCCGAAATAACTAAACGATCAATTTACTTACTTATCTTATTAGAAAACGTCTACTATTTACATCGGAGCTTGAATAATAATATTAATATTGATAATAATATTGAAATATATATATCTTTAGCTAAAACACAGAAGATTGTATAACATCGATATTTAAATTAATGAAACTATAAAAGGAAAGTATAAGTATTATTAATATAATAAAACTACTGATCGAATTGGTCAAAACTTTCTCATATATCTCACATTATTCAATTCTCTTCAATTTAATTTATTTAATATTTCCATCTTTATAGTATGATATTATACGATAAACGACAATATACGTAAATACTCGTTTTTTTTTTCTTTTTTCTTTTCAATATAAAGATATATAGACGTTGAGCCACCACATGTGTCCGCTGTAGATTCCATATAAAAAGATCGAAGATGAGTCGAAAAGAAATGTTAAGAATTATTTATATATATTATAGAGAAAAAAAAAGAAAAAATCAAAAAAAATTTGTACTTTTATGTACAACGACCAACCCAGATCGTCAGAAACGCCGAAGAAGCCTGCGAGCGTTTTTAAAAAATCCGTAAATATCCCCTAAGGATGTTAACGTGGTTAACAGTGCTGGCAATCAAAGTAAAGCTTAATCAATTTTTTTTTTTTTGTGAATAATGGGATGAAAAATGACTCCTAAAATTTCGCCGAATTTGTGTAAATTATTTATTTTACAAATCTTTTATATCGGACACGTTATAAGGCGTGAAAATTAATTGACAAAACCTAAACGTTAATAACGGTGAAAATAATTCGCAAGCTCACAGATGTGTCGCAGATTATAATGAACTTTATAAGTTGATCGCTTAATTTGATGGCCAGAACTCTTGACTTCATTTCTCGTACAGATATTATCACGCACATCGAAAAGATTAATCGCAAAAAATGCGGAAGAACATTATTATCATCAATAATTTCCATTTATATGCTTAATAATAATAATAATTATAATATTACAATTAATTCGTTACAAGCTATATACGTTAAATTTAATTCATCCTTTCTTTTTTCTCCTTTTTCTTTCACCTTCTTTTTTCTTCATCTTCTTTTCCTAATTTTATACTCTTACTTTTACTTTTACTTTTACTTTTGTTTGTACAATTAAAACAATACAATGGTAATTAATAATTAATCAATAGTCTATTCAATAATTTATATAAAAACATTCATTCATATTATATACTCAACACACCGCATATCATATCATATCATCTCACTTTACCAATCTCTTTTTACACGTAAGTTTGATTTTCGACATGTTTTTTTTTTTTTTTTTTTTTCACTTATTTAGTATATTTATTTCGAACAAATGATCAAATACAAATGTTCCTTTCTTCTTTCTTTTTTTTTTATTTATTTTCTTTCTGTTTTCTTTTTCTTATTCCGCTATTTTCTTCTTATTTTCCTCGCTCATGTCTGTTCGTATTGGCGCCATGGCTGCGCCAAGCCGTAGCTTTTGGTTCACATATAATTTGTATAATTATAATTATTTTATTATTCTCGACCTTACATATCACCAACAAAAATACACACACATATCTTCGATACACCTAAAGCGTCTCTTAATCAATTCTCGTTTAGTAAATTTTAATAAAATCAAAGTTGTTTGTTTCTTGAAAAATTTAATATTCCTTTATATAGGGGAAGGAGGAGTGAGTTTTATTTTTTTTTCTTTCATTTCGTTTTTCTGATTTTTTCTTTTCTTTTTCTCTTCTGGGCACATATGTATAATACGCAATTACACAATAATTGCCTATTCACGCAAATCAATCAAACGATCGCTAATGGTACATATATATCTTTCTCTCTCTCTCTCTCTCACTCTCTCTTATTTTTTTCTAGTTTTTCTCTCGGTTTTTAATATTTTCATCATCAAATCACATCGTCTATTCTTTTCATTTGCTAATAGGTATAATACATATACGTATATATAGATTTAGAATCAATTAACGAAGCGACAGCCACCGTTCAATAAGAATAATATTAATAATAATAATATTATTAATAATAATAATAATAATCAGCGTCGAGAGCTGAGCTGTTTTCCGAAAATTCTGTCACCTCAATTAACTGACAATTAATTAGACTATTCAAGCACTCGGACGTTTCAAAGTGATTAAGTAATTTCAAATAAACCGCGATCATTTAATTAATTAATCGATTTGTTAATTAATTAAAACGAGACAAATTCCAACTATTTTTATTACGATTGTGAAAAAATACATATCATACGTACTTTGGGGATTCGATTTTACCTAATATATGAGAATAATACGAAAGTGAAGATGTACTTTATCCTGGAATGGTTGTATCTTTTTTTATTTTCTTTTTTAATTATTGGCAAATGTTACGAACACAAGCGACGTCATGGCACTAGAACTTAACAGTATTGGGATGAGTATAGAGTCAAAAAGAAAAGAAAAAAATGGGAAATTAATTTCCGATTCGAAAGAAATTAGGAGTAGATTAGAAAAAAAAACAAAGTTTTATTTTTGATGAAAAATCGCGTTTTTTTTTTTTTTTCACGAGTTTAGGTAGACAGTTTAGAGATTACCTATACCTAAGATTAAATATATCATAAAGTAGATCTCGCTTGAGGAACGTGAGAAAAAAAAATTTGATAATGTAAGAAGAATCAGAATAAGACCCAAGAGAGAGAGAAAATTTATAGAAAGAATTAAAAAATTAAAGAAATTAAAAATTGAACCAATGAAATTGCGAAGGCAGAATATAATTTCACAAAGCCCCCTTTATTTCCGCGTGTTTCAATTTTGTCAAACGTTTACTTTCAACTCTGCGACGACGTATACGTAATTAGATTTCAATTAATCTCCGTGAGTCTCGCCTCGCCTTTTGATGGGCCAACTTGCGATGCTTGACGATTATAAAACTTCGGAGTAATGTAAGGTAATGAAAATCTCTCGTGGTATCAGCATCTCGGCCTCGAAACGACCGTCACGTTTAATGTCGCGAAATTATAACCGGAGTTATAATTATTACAGTCATATATATATATACCTATATACAAGCGAATTTTTAATCGGTCAAAATGAAAGAAAGAAAGAATAAAAAGAAACTTCTTCAAGTTTTTTCCGAAGTCGAAAATCGACTGCTAAAAAAGTAATGTAAGAAAGAAAGAAGATTGCCAGGAAAGAAGATTGACAGTTAATTGTTTGCGTAAGAAAAAAAAAAAAAAAAAAAAAATGTAATCAAAAATCGCGATCGCGGCTGAAAAGGGGGAAAATTTTCAAACGACGTTTCACGCCGGTGTACACAGACGAGGTACAGAATCTTGGGAAAGCGTCTTGATATTTGATTTTTATTTCAATAGTGCTTCTTCGTTTTTATTTTTCTTCGCTTCTTTTTTCTCTTCTCTTTTTATTATTATTTATTTTAACACATTGAAAATTGAAAATTATTCACGCGACAAGAGAAACAGTAAGAATTTATAAATCGTACTGGATAATAGGGTAAATCTTGGCTAGAACGTGGAACACTGTTGCATATGCCTGTATAAAATCCTATATAAACACTAAATCTAAGATGAGGTGTGTGTTGATGACGTAGTGACTATGTGGACTGACTCTTTAGACTTCAACGGCGACCCTATTACATACATTGATACACCTACGATGATTTATTCTGTTTCATCATATATATACATATACATACATATACAGTATATAGATAGGGTGGTCCTTAATCTAAGCATTACCGAATTTCAATGTTCCCATGATAGATATATGTATACAAAAAAATGTAGCCAGAACTGCAGGTTCTTTCTTCTATCTCATTGCTAAGTACCGCCCCGAACTCTTCGAATTTTCGCATTCGAATAAAACACGATTTGTGACATTTCGGAGTGAATTTAATTTCTTCCTATTGCAGTAAAGCTCCAAAAAAACTCTGAAACTTGTTAAACTTGTTAAACAGTACGTATTTCATCAAAATTCGACAAATTTCCAACGATATAATTTTCGAAGGTAAAGAGCACCGAAAAAAATTTCTTATCTCCAAATTGAGATAGGAACCTGGGATTTTGACTACATTTTTTTGTATATATTTGGAGACGTTCTGGCCCATGAGAGCATTGGGGTTCGAATATGACCGAATTGCGAACAACCCTAATATATTATACTATATAAAATATATAGGTACATATATATATATGCTGCATTTATAATTTAAATAATCATTGTATAATATAGGTATGTATGTATGTATATAACATGTATATAATTACTTTCAATTATTTTCTCAAAAAATTTCTTCTCTACATATACCGACCGAAATATACCCATATGGATAAAATGTTTATTGAAAAATCTCCTAAACCTGCATTTTGCTATCAAGTGTATATTAGAAAAAGGCTTATTATTTCATCCGTTTACTTGTGTTTTGTAATTTTTTTTTTTTTCTATTTTAAAGGATAATCATTTGATCCGAAGTGTTTTTGCTTTTTTTTTGTATTTTTTCGTTTTTTTTTTCTCTCTTTATCTCGCCAAGTGTTAAGAGTCGCTCGCGAATTCGTTATAGGAATGTTTTCACGTTTTTCTGTCTGCATGCCGATGGAAATTGCTAAAAATTTACGTAGCTAACTCATTGTCAGAGTAAAGAGCGTTTTTTTTTTTCTATTGTTTTGCTTTTTTATCATTGTTCTTTTTGGTTTCGTTCGTCCTCTTCTTTATATCGCGTGTGTATATAGTATAACATTAAACGCGAAGTGACGGCGGGGGGGGGGGGGGGTAGGTATAAGGTAGGTATAGTAGGTGAAGGGGATGCGGGGGGCTTTTTTTTTTTATGCACGGTGTCCCCGGTACTCGTCATTATTTTTTATTAATTTATTATTAATTATTATTAGTATTTCACTTTTTTTGTTTTCTTTTTCTGTTATTCGTGTTTTTCATTTTTACGTTCGTTTTGTGGTAATTTTTTATTTTATTTCTTTTCCTACCCTTCCTTTCTCTAAGAATTTTATTTTAATTTTTAATTTTAATTTTTTTTTCAATAATTAATTAATTAATTAATTAATTTATTTAATTATTTATTTATTTTTGTTTGTTTTGTTTTACTTAACTCGTTGCACGATTTTTACAAGTCTTTAAATGCTAAAGGTCACTTTTTAAAAATATAGGTATCTCGTTTTAAACAAAATTTTTTTTTCTCTCTTTCTTTTTTTTTTTTTTGTAGTATTTTTTTTTTTTTTTTACATTTTCCAGTTTTCTCTTTAACTCTCATTAAATCTTACCTTACAGAATCGTCGTATCTTTATGTTAGTAAGTAGGTTTATTTTTTCTTCTCTGCTATTATTTTAACTAATTTTATCAAATAAATTTTTTGTTTCGTTTCGTTTAGATCGGAACTTACCTAAAAGTAATCCAATTATAATTTTAATTTATCAGTTCGTTTCTTGTAACTTTTATATACGAGTTTGAAAATCACTCGTAAAATCTGATTCATACCATAATTATTGTATGTATCATTTATAATGTTCGTGAAATATTGATCTTGCGAAAATTTCTTCGAACAGGTATTATATGAAATTTTACTGAAAATCTAGCGATGCAAACACAAAAATTACAAGTGATTTTGAAACCTCGGTATTTTTTTTTCTTCCATTTTTCGTTTTTTTTTTTCCTTCTTTTTCTTCTTTCTCTCTGAATTATAATTATACCTATAATATATAGTAATACAAGGAGTTCGCGAAACCGGAAGCGTAGCGAGCGAGGTATACATACAATTTTTTTTTCTTTTCTTTGTTTCTTCTAATTTCGTGATTGTTTATTGAAGAAAAAAGAAAAAAAAAAACCGTGGAATGAAAGTTTAGGAAATATTGAATATTAATTAATTAATGAATTAATTTTTATATTAGGTGTCTGTGTGTATAATATATAACATGTATAATGTATTAATTATTATATATAGGGACGAGTTTTTGAAGACGTGACGTGACCGTGATATTTAGAAGAAAAAAAAAACAGAAAAAAAAAATTGAGATTGGTTAAAAATATGATTTTATTCATATATCTGTATAAATAAGGGAAAAGAAAACACGAAAAACAGAGAAAATAATTTTCGTTCTCACTTATAGAACGCCTTGTATTACGATCAATTATCAATAATAATAATAATAATGATAATAATAATAATAATAATAATAATAATAATAATATAATTAATACTTTTCGTAACGTGAGGTGTATAATGTGTATATATATATATATATATTATATAACTTATATTGATTTCCTTCTTTCTGTTTAACAGTAATTCAGAATTTTAGGGGTATATATATGCATGTGTCTGATTCGTGTGTGTGTGTGTGTATGTATGATGTGTGTACGTTATATTTAATGCGGATGTATCTATATAGTTTTAATTTTGACTTATCGATATAAGTATGTATTATGTAATTTGTATAGAAGATCGAGCCACGCCACCACTACGTAATCAATATGAAAACCAGGGGTCATGTATACATATACATACATGCATATTATATATACCTATTATATATACTTACATATATAAATTATTTATTATTTAAATCCTTGTTTTGGGAATTTTGTCATTTTAATAGACCGGGGCCCCTGAAACCCTACCAAATAAATGAAAAAAAAAATTCCTGCAAAGTTCGAGCCCTCAAAATTGATATTAACCCGACCCCCAAGACGACGAAAGTTTTGAATGCAAAATTGCATGTATTTTTGAAAACTGAAGTTCTTATTTTCATAATTCCAATGATTATTGGTGAAAAAAATTTGGCATTCGGTATAGTTATTTCTACTTATATGGTGTACAAAATAGTGCATCTTTAGATAATTTTATTCTCAGCCTTCAATGTGATGAAAAATTTTTTTTTCTTCAAAAGTTAAGCATAAGAAGGTAAGAATATGATCATCTAAAAAAATTTCCAATCCACCATTTTATACATCATACAAGTACAAATTACTATACCAAATTTCAGATTTTTTCCATCAATGACCATTCATCATCCATCCGAATTCAAAATTTAGTTTCGAAATACATGCAATATCCCACTTAAAAATTTCGTCGTCCGGGGGGTGGGGGGTAATATTAATATTAAGAACTCAAACTTGGCAGGGATTTTTTTTTGAGTTATTTGGAATTTGGAAGGGTTTCAGGGGCAGGTCTATCGAAATTCGAAAATGACAAAAATAAGGACCACCCTAATAAATATAATATATATATGTGTGAATTTATTTTTACGGTGTATTTCCCTCGAACGATGTATATAATATTATATATATAATATATCTGTACAAATGCTTGACTGACATGACTTTTTTTCACTTATTTTTCTTCTTTTTCTTCTTATTCTTCCTCACCATTTTCTTTTTATACACAATTTCTATACTAGCATGAATTTAATTATACCTTATTCTCTTCTTTTCGATTCATTTATTTATTTATTCTTATTTCTCTTTCTCTCATTTGTGTTTTCTGCTTTTCTTTCGTATTTCAATTAACTTTTCAAATATATTACAATTACTATTATACAACATGACTGAAAATACCTTAGACCACAATAATACAACGATTTTGTATTTTATTTTTTTTGCATTTTTTTTTTATTTCGTTTTTTTTGTTTTTTGTTTTTTATTTTTTCTTTCTTCCTCTCTTTCGTCTAATGTTAATTTTTAATCTTTTAATTTTACCACTTATTTTTTCATTCTATATATATACATATATAGGTATTGTACCGCGAGAGTATCGTAATAAACATTTATACTTATTTATTATATTCATGTACTCCTACACAGCGTACAGTTCTAAATTTCTTATACCCTCATTTATAGGTATAATATAATATCTACCTATCTATTCATCCATCTATCTACCTATTATCGCTATGTACCTTAATTTATTAATTCATCAAGAATAATAATTACAGTTTCTTTTTTTCTTTTTTCTTTTTTCTTCTTCCTTCTTTCCTTCTCTCCTTCTTTCTCTCTTTTTCATCGTTCAAAAACAAACAAATCGCGTATTTGTTAAATTACAGCGTGTAGAAAGGGGTGACGACGTGAAATTTGAATCCTGAAATATGACCAACTTTCGAGTTTCGTAAAAGTTATTCTCGTCGATGTGGAGAAGAATATTGATGACGAAAAAGAGAATGTAGAGAAACTTTTTTTTTTTTTCTTCTTCCAACTTCCGGCTATTCTTTGATGTTCAATTTTTCCTTCTTATTTTTTTTCTTTTCCCCTAAACCATCCGTGTCTCTTTTTCTCAGTTTTTGTTTTTTCGTTCATTTCGTACCGTCTATATTGAATGGATAAAAACTACTCCGAATATTCATTCTGGGTGATTTAAGCAATTATACATTCACGCATGTATACATAGGCGAGTGGGTATATGTACGTAGCGTTAAAAAAAATCGGAAAAAAAAGAAAAAGAAAAAGAAAAAAGCAACGAAAAGAAAAGAAAAGAAAAGAGAAAAACGTATGGGGGGCGGGGGTGTTTGTGTGTATATATTATATATATATACATAGGTATATATTAAGCGAAATTGTTTTAACGAAAATGCAAGCTGTACATACCAAGGAGTTTTTGAGACACCCTGTGCGATAGTAATATTATTAATAATTAATAATTCACAATTAATTAATAATTAATAATAATAAATCATCATGATTTAAATATGGCTATCAAAAACATTCTGACTTACAAGCTACTGTACCTATCCTAGAATTGTAAATATTATAATTAATGTGAAACATGGTAACAAATAATGAAACATTGAAAAATTGCACAATATACAAACTTATAGAATTTTTTTTCTTCTTTTTTTTTTTATCTCGTTAATCTCTCTGATTTACAGTTTTCTTTCATTCTTTCGCTCACTTAACACATTTATAGATATATATATCTATATATCTATATATACATTTACACAATATATATAGATATATATAAATATATATATAAAATAATAATATATATATATAATTATGTTCTACGTGTTTATTAAATTATTTATTTGGCCACTGAACATTTACAATTTATTTATTCTTCGTTTTTTTCTTCATTTAATATTCTTTCATTTTTTTGTGTTTTTCTTCATTTTTTTTTTTCAATTTTTAATTTTAATTTTTTTTTTTCGTTTTTTTTTTAGTTGGATTTTTTTTTTTTTTTTCTTCTTCTTCTTCAGGTAAGGTTAGTCTTCTTAAAAGATTAGTTTTGATGAGTGTGCTTGAAACGTGATTTATTACATTAACAATAATTTATTAATTACAAATCTTTAAAAACGAAAATCTTTTTCATGTTCATGAATCATGGGAGAGAGAGAAGAAAAAAAAAACCTACATGATTTACGTTAACTGGCCCCACTGTGTTCTATCGCTCGTTAATTTTTTTTTTTTTTTTGTTTTTGTTTTTTACTCTTACTTTTTAATTCTTTCTATTGCATTCAAGTTCTTGTTCAATTGCTATACGATAGTATATCTATACATATATATAGATCACTATATATATACAGTCATTTCGTTACTATATTTTTTTTAATACATATTAATATCTCTCTCTTCTCTTCTCTTCTCTTCTCTTCTCTTCTCTATCTTTCTTTCTTTCTTTCTTCCTCAATGTACATTATCCAGTTTTATTATTTCTATTTTTCTTGTTTTTTTTTCCTTACTATCGGTCGCGTTTATCTTTATTTCAATTTTTTTTTCGTAAGTATATACTGTAAATTATAATGCAGCGGTATATATCTCCTTAAAGGTATATTTTTGTGCAGCTTTAATTCAATTCTAGTTCAAATTCAATTCAAATTCAAATTCAAATTCAAATTCAAATTCAAATTCGACGTAGGTAATCTCTACAGCTATTGTTCTCATTCAATTTATTATAATATATATATATATATTTTTTCATAGTTTGACGTCAAAATCGAACTCGATCAATTTCAAAAGCAAAGGAAAAGAAAAGGATTTTCTTTTTTGTTTATGTATTTTTTTTTGTTTTTTTTTGTACGTGTGTGCTTTTTAATACTTTGGCAACGTAGGTTCCTTAATTTTTTCTTTTTTTTTCGTTTTTTCTTTTGATATCCAAATCGACGGTGTGAATTTGTGAATTTATTTATTTATTTTTTCGTCTTGCTTTCGTATATAACTTGGCGAAGTTTCATTATTTATTTATTACAAACCTTGATTAGGCACTCGAAGGTACCGCTCATCGCGTTTCAGAAACTTTGTCCATTAATAATAATTCACGTCGTGGTATAAAACTTGACGGTAAGAAAATGTTAATATTTAAAAAAAAAAAACTATAAATATATGGGGGTGGAGAAAAAAATATTTACGGTAAGATTAAGCAGCGTAAAAAGGCATTTGGCACCGTTTTTTTTTTTTTTTTCTTATTTTATTATCATTATATTTATTATCATACCTATTTGTATAATAATTGTGATTGTTTTATGGTAAATGTTTCATGAATCGACGTTACGTTTTCAAAATAAAATCAAAAAAAGTCAAAAAAAAAAAAAAAATAAGAAGACAGGGGACTGAAGAGGGTAATGCGATCGGGAAGAGAAGATCAATTGCGATCGCGGTACCTCCGAGTATCTAGGTATATCGAAATTGGAAAAAAAATTCAAAAAAAAAAAAAAAAAATGATCAAGCGGTTTGACGTCTCTGATGAATATCTTTCAAATTGATGTAAGTATCCAAGGAACTATAACGACGTGAAGATTAAAGGGTTGAATCTATTTTCTGATTAATTTTACCGTTTTCTCGATGACAGCGAAGATATTTTAACGTATAGTTAAAAATTGGCAGTGATTGATATATTATTTCAGTTAAAACTTGTATTATATTAATTAGACTTTTTTTTTTTTTTTTGTTTTCTTTCTTTCTTTGCTTCCTCATTCTTTCTTTTACTTTTTTTCCTTCTTTTTTTTTTTTCATAAGTGCGTGCGGGTAGTGTGTGATTCTCTTAGATTTACTATGTAATTTGTTGGTTTTTGCAATTTTTTGTTGTCGATATATTTTTTTTGCTTTTTTTTTTTTTTTTCGTATCCTTCCATAATATTATCTCGCTATTTCATTACCATTTAATATATTTATAGCACACTAACGATGATCCGTAAAACATTTCTCTTGCGTTGTATCAATTATTGTTCAGCTGTTCATGTTTTTGAAGGCGTATTTAAATTTCGTTTTTTTGTTTTTGTTTCTGTTTTTTTTTCTTGTTTGTTTGATAACTGTTCTTGGTCTTCGTTTTTTCTTCTTATTCTTCTACTTATTCTCCTTTTTGTATTGTTTATTATTTATATTATTTCGTTTTGTTTTGTCTCTGTTTTTGCGCACGTAAAGAAAAAAAGAAAAAATGAAAAAAATAAAAAAAAAATGGAAAATAAAAAAAAAAAACGTTCGATAAAATCATCCCCCGCGATATAGTAGGTATATTCATTTTCATGATACAACATGTTGGATTACCTTGATTATATCACTTTTATATCATCGTCGCGTCTATATGTATATAAATATCTGCCTGTCTGATCATAATGGACAATAACGTATTGGATTTATCACACTATCACATTTATAAGTTATTCTCCGATCTCAAGATCCGACAATTAATTAATTATATAATCAATCGATTACCTAACGCATTTATATATATATAAAGAAGACGAAAATGTAAATCTTAAATTATTTTATTTTTTTTTCTCTCCTAGTTTCATCAAAATTTCATTAGGTACTGATTTTTTTTTCTTTTCTATATTTTGTTTAAAAGAAAGAAAAAAAAAAAAAAAATCGTATATCGAATCACCGAAGAATTCAGAAAGAAATCACAAAACAGAATACACAAAACGAGTATAATTAGCCAGGTGTTCGTTGGTATATATATATATATATATATATATATTATATAATTATATATATATATATATATTATATATATATATATATATATATATATATTATATATATATATATATATATATATATATACACAGTACATTAAAGAGAAATTAGTGATTTTTTTTTTTTTTCTTCTTACCATGACTAATAAAAATCCATCGCATCGCATCCCGCATCACTTTCATACTTATATTCATATCTTCACGCATAATATTAATAATATTAATATTAATAATAATAATAATAATAATAATAATAATAATAATAATAATAATAATAATAATAATTCATTATTATCATTTAATTTCGTGCAGTATATATATATGCGGATTACTTCATATCGTACATAATTTACTTTGATTCGAGGGCTGGGGGGGGGGGGTGGTGGTAATAATTGGGGTTTTGGGTGTTTTTTTTCATCATCTTTTTGGGATTTTTTTTTTTTTTTCGAAGAAGAGCACAATATAAAACGTTCCACTCTTAAACGTGTCTCTTCATGTGAAGGGCCAGGTGATCGCTGCGCGAAAAACAACGATCGCAATGTCGGCATTTGAATGGCTTGGCCCCCGTGTGTTTGCGGTAATGACGTGTTAGCTCGTCGGAACGAGCGAATCGCCATTCGCAACCCTCCCAGCTACACTTGTACGGCTTCTCTCCTGAAACATAGAAGAATACGAGGGAACCCACCTTGATTAATGTTCAAAAACAAATGAATGGTGTTTTTTTTTTTTCCCTAATAATTGAAAAGAGAGAGATAGAGATAAAATGAAATAAAAAAAAAAAATGAAGAAAAAAAGAAATTTCATGACTTTCAAACCCCATATGCCATGGTATTGTAAATTTTGTCATTCTCCGGGTTATTAAAGTATAAATAATCCGTTTCGAGATGACAAGTATAGGTACGTTGACGTATAACCATGTCGTGAGAGAAGAGAGAAGAAAGACGAGAGAGAAGAGAGAAGAGAGAAGAGAGAAGAGAGAAGAGGGAGAAAAAGCGAGGAGACAATGCACGGGGTCACCACCTGTGGCGTGATGTTACCCGAGCTTAACAAGCCAAGGGAGTTGGTTGGCATCTGTGGTGGATGATACATGTATAGGTGATGACACTGCCGCTATCGACCCTCCCCGCACTCCCCGTCAAAACTTGTTACCGTTCGATGCAGTTACACAGTTTGTACACATATATGTTCATTCATATTTCTTTAAAGAAAACAAATTTCGAAAATAGTAGATTTTGAGAAAGAAAGAAAACAATTATTTTTTCTTTCAATTATTTGTTCTCATCAATAAATTTTCAGCTGATGTGAGCTCTCCCACTCTGTCCTCGGTCTCAATTATATGTTTCTGCTCAATTTTGCAATTTTTCAATCTTTCATAGGTACAGTAACACGTTGTACTAGTTTTTTTTGAAAATTTCGGAAAAAAATCGATGATTTGTTTTTTTTTCAAATTGCCGAAAAAAAGATCTGATAAAAACGATTCTTTTTTAGAATTTTGAAAACTAGTACATATATACCTATATATGCAAAAGCTTTCCTGCGTACCTATCGTTGAAGATTGAACATTTTTTTTTTTTTTTATCATCACATTTTTTCATGAAGGTAAGAAATTTTTGATCAGACCTTATTTCAACGATTCTGAAAACGTAAAATATCGCAAAAATAACCGAAACCACCGTAGATGCAGTATACCCAAGGTTTGAGGGATGAGAAATAAGTGAAGAGAGGGTGCAGAGGGTTGAGCAGAGTAGGTAAAGAAGGCTGGAAGAAGGCTCTTCGTTAAACGTGGAAAATGAATAAATTCTTTGGCGAATGAAGAAATAGCTTCGTGGCGTTGTGTGTATATATATATATGTATATGTGTGTGTGTGTGTGTGGGCGGTATATACCGTATCCCCACGTCTTCTGCGAGACAATAAGCGAGAGGCTGCGGAGAGGAGTAGAAGGTGGAGTAGAAGAAGCGAGGTTGTTCCTCTTAGAAGCGCGGAAGAATTTATGCCGTACTTTGTTCCCCTCAAGTTTTTTTCGTTTTTTTCCCTTTTTTTGTCTCTCGTTTTTTCCTCCAGCTCATCCTCCTACCGTTGAAGAGCCGTACATACTGTCGACGGACGTCGCGACGTATCGCGTCGTTTACCGCCTGCAGGACTAGACGAGGACAAATCTAACCGAGACGCCGCCTCGCATATTCGAACTTAAAGCCAATACCGTACATGGGTACGGTTTCCGAAGCTAGAACTTTGTACGTGAGTTCTGTATACCTTCGGGGAGACATACCAGACGAAACAAACTACCCCTAGAAACAACGAATATGTGGTACTAAACTGAGAAGTTATCATGGCTCTTGTACAACAACCACAGACACGTTTATTTTATTACGTGTTCTTAGTACCTTATAAATATATTCCAAATTCGTACACACGCGAGACACCGATAAAGCGTATCATTTCTTTCGAATATACAACAGAACCAGAAGCGCGATAAAAAAAAAATCATAGGTAATAATTAAGGGTAGGAGATTTGACTTTGACGATTCATTTCTAAACTAGAAGCTCAATTAATCAAATCAAATCGATTTGTAAAAGTTTTTTTTATTCTCTCAGGCATTTAAACGGATACTGTTTTGAGAAATGAACGTTTGTTGAAAAATGAAAGGAGAAAATCATGAATTCCGGGTGACCAAAGCCGACATCTTGCCCGTTCGACTTAATAAAATGCAAAAACGTATAAGGCGTCGCGACGGCCTGTGACGTACCGACGCAATACCTTTCCAGAGACCCGTTCGACCCAACGACGCCAGTGCCCGTATAGGAAAAAAGAAAAATCGCTGTCGTACCAGACGAAAGACGACCATCCCCCTTAAACCCCGTTCCACCTATTCACTGTCTACCCCATATAACGTACGGATTCAAAATGGCGACAGGTGCGTCGAGGATAGGTATATTATAGGTATATGTGAAATTTGCAGAACGTAAACGGAGAGGAACGTGTTGATGTATATGGAACGCGTTTTATACTCATTTGTTAATTGCAAGGTATACAGTGGGTACGAGACGGGAGAATTATAGCGGTGCGATATCAAGCCACGAGAAAGATAGAGGGGAAAATGAAAATAAAGAAATTAATTTAATTATTCCCTCGGAAATATAGTATACGACGATGGGATACGACCTGTGGTTAATATCGTAATTGCGGAAGAAAAAAGAAAAGAGGAAAATCGGTGATAACTCGATCGAGGAATGTATACAGATTTGTATTTGTATTTTTCTTTTTTTTCACCCACATCGGGAAAAGAACATCTACAGTATCAGATTTCTGTTATAATTTAATTGATATTGAATAACGAGTGAAAACGAAATGAAAATTGTTAGATATATTTTTCACAAACAGATCATCGCGGTATCAATCGAACGTCAAGATCACGTTTGATTCACGATTGGATTGAATGAATTGAAAATAGAAATGAAAATGATATTGAAAATGAGAATGATATCGAAAATGAAAATGAAAATGAAAATGAGAATGAGGTAAGTATAGGCAGGTGAAATGATCGTTATCGAAGCGCGAGAAGGGATGAATTTTGAGTCTGTTTAAATCCCTTGGGGGAAGGTATGGCTATAAAGGGAGTAAAATTAGGCAGCAACGTTGTTAAATACGACTTTATAACACAGTTGGCGAAACCATGGCCTGAGGCTATTACAGAACGATAAAGTGCGATAAGCGATATGACAGCTAACATCGTAGGTGGTACGTAGTACGTAGGTATACATAATATACCCAATATCGCACCCACCTATCTCCTCCCTAAACAAGACTATCGCTCGTCTTGTACCCGGTCTACATTGCGATCGCTATAATTACCTGTAATAATATTGTATGTTCGAGGGGTTCGATGCCCTCCGTAAAAAAAAAAGAAGAAAAAAGAGAAGAAAAAAATGAAAAAAAATAAAAAGCTACTTCAAATTTAAGAATAAGAATCTACATCGAGCCGAAGGGCTATTCAAACTTTCATCCCTACACGACGATGATCGTTCAAAGCCAATTATTACATCCTCATTATATTTCGATGTAAAATTCTGTTGCGATGTATTTTTATGATTTTCAACTTTTTTCTTCTCCAATTTTCTCGGTCTCTCTTTCTCTCTCTTTCGTTTCTTTACAAAGAAGATCAAGTTTTTGGTAAAATTTACTGATTTTGTTGATAAAAAATGGAAAAAAAAAAGTAAAAAAATAAAGTTCTGAAGGAATTAGGAGTCATTGAACGTACTACGAGCTAGCAATAAGCCAAGATTTTCTATCTCTCCTCTTCTCATTTGGGAATTATTAATTATAATTAATTAATCTCTATTTATATAAGTTAGAGAAGTCTTATGGAATGGAATGTCGCCCTCGGAGCCGACAAAACACATTCCGCAAAGCGGGTCAATGAGGACTAGTTGAGCACGTTTATATTCTCTCGGTCTGTCTCATTCCTATCACGCTTGAGATACTTTCTACAGTCATCAGCCGTCTTATTGCGATTTGAGATCCTTTCAAGTAACCTTACCCTGAGCAGCGTCTAGGAATTGAAATACGCGAGAGCCGCGACCTTTCCCTTCCCTTCCCTTCCCTTCCCTTCCCTTCCATTCCTCTCATTTCCTTTCCTTTCCTCCCTTTTTTGTCGCTGTACACCTACATATCGAATAAAATTCTTCTTCAAATAGAAAAGGCGAGATAAAACGGAAGAGAAAATTAGTTGAACGAGTAAAGCTGCGCGTGAGACGGGTCTCCGCTAGAGACATAGGAGTTTAGTTTTCCCATGTGACTCGAAAGACGAAAAAGAAAAAGAAAGAGAAAAGGGAGGAAGAAAAAAATTGGAAAAAGGTTGCCACAGGTTTTTTCTATAGCTATTGAATAAAAGAAAAGGGGTCGTCCGGTGGCTGCGGTCGCCTTACGTACGCGAGGCGTCGCGACGCTTCTCTGCCTTACCAAAAGTTCCAACAGAAAATTAAGGTCCGTCTTTACCTATGTATCCTACTCTCTTGTACTGTCAGATAAATGCCAAACGACTCACAAAAGACAGACGAGCTTGTTGCTAGAGCGGAGATGGGAAGAATAAGAAAAAAAAAATACGAAATAGAAGAAGAAGAAGAAGAAGAAGAAGAGGAATCTTTTGTATATTTTAGGCAATTCACTGAGGGCGCGATGTTTGTCCGGGTGGAGTGTTAAGTTTGTAGTTTCGCGGCCCTCCCGACTCCCGTCTCCCTTCTTCCTCCTTCCTCTTTCCTCCTTCCTTCTCCCTTATTCGAGGCGATCTCTTCTCCACGTATACCTTCAGCCCTAAACAAACCCTCTTTCCTATTTTCCCCGGGGGGGACCTTCCCCGTATTGATTGCCGGCCCTCTCCTCCTCTCCTCCTTTCCACCTCTCTCTCGCTCTTTTGCCACAAAAAAGGCTAGTCAAGGATTCTATGTGTGTTCTACTCAGCTACGGGTCATAATTTAGTTTTCGGGGTTTGCAGGCGCGACCTGTCAACCCCTTTTTCTTTGGTCCCGGTCCCGGTCCCAGTAGGGGCTACAGGAAGACGCAAAGGCGTAAAATTAAATTACATACTCCTCTTCGAGGAGGAGAGCAGTTGCTGTTGCCCTTTCGAAATATATTCAAAGAGTTCAACGAGCCAGAATTTCGCGCGGAGCTACTTCTCCTATAAGCTCATCGCGTTAACGCGGAAGACGTCCTTTTTCAGAATCGATGAAGCTAAAGGACGGGATGTCTTTTATCTGATAATTCAACTATCCGTTCATTTCCCGGATTCGACATGTTTGTTGGGGACAAAAAACTCGCGAATTTTTCTACGCGCGTTACGTTTTCGAAACAATACCTACTATAATACTATTCTTATTTCCCAAATCAAGGGAAATTCATAACAGGGCAATAATTGCAAGTGGGCGAACCATACATAATCCGGTAGTTAACAGTTCTGCTTAACGATCCACGAGCTGTAATCCCGACTAGCAACCCTGTCCTACCCGACTAGCTCACCACTTCTGCATCTCTAGCGTCGTATCTTCTCGTCACATATACTATATCCGTATATGTATGTGTATACAGGTATATATAATATATACTGAAACCGAAACACTATACCGTCTACCACCAGACCCATATATATCACACATATACGTATACATATACGCCAACTCCAGGGTCGCAACAAAAACCAGGAACAAAGCGACAGTTCGTTAATTACACCCCGCCAACATCCCCTTTCTATCCTCCGCGTTTTATACCATACCGAGTTTCTCCGGCGAGGTGTAGGATGGGAAAGGTAGAATTTAAGGACAAAAAATAGCATTGATTTCTACATGAGGGATTTGATGTAGGTACAATTTATACACACGTAATATATGTCTGAGTTGAAATTTGATTTCGATAGAAAATAGAGGATCTTCAGTTTCCGTAAGGATCAAAATACCGATTGAGCAGGATGGTGATACTGTGCGGGGTATATAATTGAGCAGGTAGAGGTGTATAATCTGCGGAAAGCGTAAATTTGTTCTTTGGTAAAGTTTAACTAAATAATCCTAGCGGAGAGACACGCGGTTGCCATTAATACCGCATTTATCTGAACCCTCAGCAGAACCGCCAATTCTAACACCCACATCTTCTCCCCAGAAGAACCACCCACACCACGTCTCTACCTACATAGCGCAGTTCTCCCACGGCCTTAATTCAGCCCCGTGATTAATTATGCATTGTTATAAGCACCGGCGTTCGCTACCTAGGTGCGTGCCGCGAGGACGAAATAATTCGCAAATTAGGTACTACCTACTACCTTCTTGTACAAGTCTATACACACTCGAGCGAGCGGTGTTGATTTCAACATCATGTCCTTATCCCTAATTCTATTTCTCTTTCATAAACCTCAGATCTGTGTATCTCGGGATAATTAATATGCAGATCTATGTATACCCATATATAGATATGTTAGGTATATAGGTATATACGTACAATGGGCACGGAGAGGTAATGTCGCTGATTACTTATCACACATATAAAGGACGTTGCGATATTAATATCGAAAATCATCACTCACCCGTGTGCGTTCTCTGGTGCGCCTTGAGGTGTGAACTTTTTGTGTAAACCTTCTTGCAACCGGGAAACTGACACTTGTGTATCCGCCGTTTTGTGTCCGGTGGACTGTGCTCGTGACTTCGCGCGTGATGCCTTTGGACCACTGTCGCTGCCACGGGATTCGTACCTACGTGTTGGTGTTGGGTTTCCACTACTGTAGGGAAACCGTTCGCCGCTACCGTTATCAGTCTGAAAAAAGTCAAAATCGTTGAAGATTAGGAACAGGTCTTTCAGCTTTTCAGCTTTTCTGCATTTCAATGAATGATCAGTGTTCAAATTACCTCGCGACTCCTTGATGACTACTCGCGGTCACCCTGACGATCGCACTTCTGCCACCGGTACCGTGGAGGTTTAGGTGATGGTGAACGTCCAGCATCGAGCTACCGCTCGAAGAATGACTCGAATTTGAGTGACCCTGACCCGACTCGGGACTGGACGGTGGCGTAAGGATTTGGCCCTCGCCTTCACACCCGCTGTCATCCTCTTCTTCGATTTCCTGAAAGCACAAGTGCAGTTGTTTCGCGTTATTCAATGGTTAATGCACAGAAATGGTTGGTTTGCTCCCTGAAGGAAGAAGGTAGAAAGAGATGATATAAAAAAGTCATGCCAACCTCGTGCTCCTCATCCTCTTCGAGATCTTCGCTCGGCTCTTTTTTCAAAATTAGAGCTCTGCAGGAGAGGGAGGGCGAGCTGTCCCAGGAGAGTGCAGAACACGCCGAACTCGCCGAAGACATTGACAGGGAATCGAGATGTCTGTCTAACAGATCCCTGTCTCGGTTATGATTGTGGTCTCCAGGGCTGAACTTTATGTCATCCAAACCCAGCGGATCTCTGTCGTCGGACGTCGTTGTGACCTGAAGGCACATGACACATATGCGTTCGTGCATTATAGATATTTAGCGACAAAGGAGGCATTAATACGCCCACGGTGTTACAAGGTATAAAAAAGATGATTCGGTACAGCGAATTAGGCATGCTGCTCATTCGACTTATCATCAAGTCTGCAAGGACTTCGATTCAAAGTTGTGGGACTTTCGCTGTCCCAAAAAAAAATAAGAGGACAGAGGAGGCCCTTTCTCCTCTGCTTCGATAGATCATGCGAATGAGCGGTCTTCGAGTGAAATAAATAAACGAACGTGGTTACAAAAGGAGTTCAACTCACCTCCATTTTTATCGGGGAATCGAACTGTGCGTTGGCATTGCCGGTAGATGCAGTCCAGGAGATGGGAGGTGCTCTGAAGAGGTTCCAGGGTGCCGTGTCCAATTCCGTGGGTAGTTTTTTGTACGACTGTAGCTTAGGCTCGTCCTTCAGGTACCTCTCCATTTCGTAGCATGTCTGAAATTTGAAAATAAACGATTCGATTAATACGAGAGTTCGGTGAACGGAAACAAAAAGACCAAACAGGCCCAGGAGTCACATGTGTCTCATGTTTAAGACTTCCGATTTTAAGATACTTCAAAAATATGAAAATTTCATTCATTCATTTCTCACAAGACGTTCATACAAGACATTATTTGTCAAAGTGTGAACCGAGGGGTGAATCACAACGGAAATCTGGTGTACACACGGTCGGAAATGTTGAGAAATATTGGGAAATATTGGGAAATATCGGGAGATATTAAGAGATATTGGGAAATTTCGGGAGACATTGGAAGATATCACGGTCAGAAATGTTGGGAAATATTGGGAAATATTGGGAGATATTTGGAAGAAATTTAGAAAAACAGATATGGTGTACGCATTTCTGCTTGTGCTTCACCCCTCGGCTATAGCTATAGCTATAGGAAAAAAAAAAATCAAAATCTGAAGGCATTGAGCGATTGTTTCTTGGTCTACGATTCTCACGAGGGAAACTCATACAAAATGAATGTAAGATAATGGAATGACCGTTCAAATTCAGAGAAAAACGAAAATTCATTTTTATAGTTATCGCTATAGCCGAGGGGTGAATCACAACGGAAATCTGGTGTACACACGGTCGGAAATGTTGGGAAATATTTGGGAGATATTTGGGAGATATTTAGAAAAAGAGATATGGTGTACGCATTTCTGCTTGTGTTTCACCCCTCGGTGTGAACTAGGTGGTAGAAAGTGTTGGCGTTATGGACTGCGAAACTAAATTCCAGATGCGCGTGTCCTCCGAATAAGGAATCTGAACAAACACTACCGAATCGTCAGAGAGGGTGTCGTCAGGAGGACTCGGCACTCTTGACTGGTAGCTATAGGATGGAGTTACTTGAAGACAAACGAGGAATTACTCAGCCCTAACGTATGTAAAGCAAAGTTGACATAACTCTGCGCGTTAGCCAAGTTAGTGTACTCTTGTAGGCTGGTGGGTGGCTTGCTATAGGCTCGTGGGTAGCGGCTGAACACCAGAGAGTGCAAAGTTATGCCTCCTTCCTTGCAGAATTCAGTCTGTGTTTCCTCTCTTCTCTTCTCTTCTCTTCTCTTCTCTTCTCTTCTCTTCTCTTCTCTTCTCTTCTCTTCTCTTCTCTTCTCTTCTCTTCTCTTCTCTTCTCTTCTCTTCTCTTCCCTTCCCTTCCCTTCATTTCTCTTCACTTCACTTCTCTTCACCACTTCTCACGCTCCGGCTTCGACCAAAATGAGATTATACGCTCACCCTCCCGGGCGAAGCACTCCCCGTTAATTAATTACTATTATAGCTGTTTATCCCCACTTCTACTTCTACTTCCACTTCCACTTCCACTTCGACTGGCATCAGCCAGTCAGCAAAGCACGCAGTCAGGCAAAGCCGGATCCCTGGATCGAACACGCGAGAAGGACCTCGGCGTAATCTATAAATCCATCTCTCGGTTAAGCCGAGCAATAACTCGCACGCTTTAGAAGAAATAAATCCGATTCGCAACGAACCGTTCGTCGAGCCCTGAAATATGTATCTCGGTCCCCTTGCCCCTTCGCTTTTGGTTCGTTGGTACGTTACCTATAGCCCGGTATACTGTGCTTTGGCTTCTTCTTTTCAGCTGATAAATATTTATTCATTTGTTTGGCTTTTTCCAAGCTCAGCCTCGCAGTCGCTACTGAAGAGGAGAGAAGAGAAGAGAAGGGAAGGAAGGAGAAGAGAGGAAACGACAGTGGAAAGATACATCAGAAATTTTAAGCAGAATCTGGGCGGCTCTCTTCCCTCGTAAGCCGTCTTCTCCTCGTTCGCGTTCGCTCCTGTGTTTTGAGGGATGGATTTCGGCCCGGGAATCAAGGAAAAGGATATTTTCTCGTTCTCGAACAGCGAGTAGATAGTCGGTCGTCGCGACGACGAGCGATTGTGATTGTTGCGAGGGACTTCTCTTCTCTCAGCCGACGCTCATCGTACAGACAACAATTGTTACGCCAGAGGTAGTCCTGGGCTTTGTTTTCGAGACATTCTCAATTGACTGGAGCGATGACAAACGATTCTACCTTATACCTTATACCTATAGGTACCAGCCAACGAGGAGGTGGTTGGGGTTTATCTTTTTGTGTCTTTTGTTAAGTTGACTGGTTGCCCCGCACCGGTGTCGTTGAGGAAGTTGCCTCGCTTAACTGTCGTACCCGTGATTTTGCCAGGGAGTTAGTTACTTCTCATCCTCGTCATACTCCTCGTGGCTTGATGGATGCGGGGGCGATTCTTTGTGCTCTACGAGCTGAAGACCCATTCGGTGGTAGTACTGGTTTCTCAAGAGGAAAGAGGGTCTGTCTCTTCGTTGCCAGTCGTCTCTTCTCTTCTCTTCTCTCCTCATCTCTTCTCTTCTCTTCTCTTCTCTTCTCTGCTCTTCTCTCCTCGCTACAGATATACCAATACATGCCCAACTATAATCACTGCTCAGTGATCATCGCGAGAAACACGCTGATAACAGCAACTATATTAACGAGTAGACAGGAACTGCTTTTCTTATACCGCGATTCTAAACCTCGGAGAATGAGGAGGAACTTTATTTCCCTCATTTGTCTCCCGGCTTTTATACTTTCTTTACACATTTTGCCTCCTTCCATTCTTCCATATTCCTCTTTCTCTGTCTATTCTCTTTTATTTTTATTCTTCTTTTTGCAAGCGCTCATTTGGTACAAAGTTGTTGCTTCCTTCCCATCCGTCTTTCGTTTACGATATAATATTTTCTCCTCGACGGTAAGATTTTTATCGAGATTGGATGAAGTTCATTTTTATACTTCCGTGAAGAGGGTTTTCATTATTATATACTATCCTTTCTCTCGTATATATATATAGCTCATAGTCAAAAGCCTTATTCAATACTGTAACTCATATTTCTAAACAGAAATAAAATTATACCTACATACATCAAATCTCCTCCACCTTTGCACCTTTTTGATAACGTTTTAGAGATAATATTTTACTCTGTTACTGATTGTACTCTCCTAGGTTGATCAAATGTTTAAACAGAGGCAGGTATGGACGTAGGTAATATACTCATAATCTTTATGGTTATAAATTTTAACAATGACATTATTATTGTTGCCGTTTGTCTCGGTGCTTCTTTATGTACCCTGTACACAGAGGAGCTACTGCTGCTCTCCCTCGAAGTCCTGAGTAAATAAATGAGGAAATTACCGGCGTGGTAATATTTCAGAAGGGTACATAAAGGTTCAGACTTCCGGTAAATCTAGTTTCTCGTCAGTTTAGTCATCAATATGAAGTGGTACGACTATGAGGCAGGGACCTCTACCTACTGTATAATGTAAATACGAAGAGAGCGATTTGTTATCTGCAGACGAGAATCGTTCTTGGCCATTTCATTTTTATCAAACCTCATTAATGACGGCTAATTGCAGTTTCGGAATATAACTTCAAACTCTTCAGTCAAATGAGAATAAAAATAATTCATTTTCAAACTCCCATCACCGTTGCTCTTCGTTCACTCCACTACTCCGCCCGGAAGTTATTACTTCCCTTATATACTGTACGTTATGATATCGACCGTAGACTCGACCTCGAGCTGTTATGCGATTCTAAAGTAACTTTTCTCTCATCATTTTCATTTACTTTTACTATTTTTAGTCACACCGGTACACTCTGCTCTTCGTACACCTTTTCATAAGAGGGCAAGAAACCGGAGGTGTGAATCCGTTCTAAAAAAACCCGAGTTGCCCCGTGTTACTTTCTAATTAAACCCGCACGGGCCAACGACGCTAAATACGAATGAACCAGTACCACTCGGTTCTAAATATTATAATCCCACTGCACCTTCCAGACCAAGCAGACACTATAAACTATGACAATACAACGGTAGCCGTAATATTAATTTATTAATCTCATTACCCGTGCGGAAATGTTTTTCATCCCAAACTGACCCCTGCTACACCCTAACAGAAACTAGCTATGCGGTATAACTTTTGGCTCATGTGTCACGATTAACGGCTTAATTGATACAAGCCATACTATGCCACTGCACCAGTCGTCTATATGGACCAGGTAGGTATAATCTCTCCGCCTCTCTCTCTCTCCCTCCCTCTTCCTATGAGTACGATAAAATTATATCCCAAGTTAGTTTATAAGGTCGTATTACGGTTTGGTTGGTAAAACGCATTCGGGAGTAATATATCTTCTCCCTGGTGATGTGAATATTCTTCCCATCTCAGGCGGAGGATCGAAAATGAAGAAATTACTCAACCCTGATGGGGCTAATTGGAGAAATCTCTTCACGATGTGGAAATGTGGGTTTTCAACTGTGCAGGGGGGAATCGTCGGGCCTTTATTCTTATCGCAGAAAGCATTCCTCCACGTTTCTGATAAGGGTAACTAAAAATAAAGAAAGAAAACGATTCGGGAGTTGGCTACTCGAGAGCTAAATGCTTGAGTATATACCTAAGATAGGTATACCTGTATGGGTTATTTTACAAAGTGGAAATTCACGGCGCCTTATTTAACACAACGGCATGCGAGTACCGCGGAAAATATTTCGGCATAGAAGACGACGAGCCGAAGCGATTCCTTGAATATCTAGACTCAGAGAAGCGCCCAGGAATTCTATCCTTTGGCCTTTGCCTCCTTCAGCCTTGAATAAAATTTCCTCTATCAAAGTAGCGAGGATGGAGCCGGCTCTCCCGTTTCATCCTCATATTTCTACTCTATACTCCCCTGAATATCGGCGTTGCGATAATCTAGTCACTTATCAACTCCACCGACTATCGCACTATTCTCCGTACAATTTACTGACTAGCTGATATATACGTTTGCACCTGTTGCCTTGCGTCACGGTTATCACGTCAGAGTTAGTCAGAGACACCTCTCCGAGTCAGTAACTAGAAATTTGCCAAACTTTCCTGACAAAGATTAGTTTCGAAGTAGTCCTGCGGCACTGCCGAGAACTAAATTAAACTACGTCGGTTAACAGTGGCTCGCAGTGGCTCGGGACATCTGCAGGAGATTTAACATCTACTTTTAGGGAAAATACCGCATCCACTTGCGAATTGCAGTCGTATGACTGCAACGGGATCGTTGATAGTTTTAATGGCAGGATGAAAAAATGTTATCTTCTCCGTTCACTCCTCCGTACGAACAAGTCGTCGTAAGTAATCGCGAGGTTTACGGGGCGGCGAACACAGGGCGGTAAAGTTGCTTGGTAGGAAGAAGGAAGAAAGGAAGGAAGGAAGGAAGGAAGGCAGGCAGGCATCCTGGTGGGTAGATATCTATAGTCTTTTTATTATTAGCGCCATTAAACCTGAAACTGCGTAATAATTTAAAAGTTCACCGCCAGCTAGCTAGCTAGCTGCTAGGCAGCAGCCTTCCTTGCCTTGCTTTGCCTTGCCTTGCCTTGCCTTGCCTTGACTTTCGTCGATTATAACGGTTCCTCGTCTCTCCCCTTCCATTACGGACAAACCCAAGCTCCTCATCCCCGTAACCGAAACCCTGGCAAAACGATGGTCTCTGTTATCTACCAGAACCCCCGAGGGATGACTGGGTCCCTGGTTTTTCGTGAAAAGAAAAAAAAGTTAAAAAATGAAGAGAAAAAGAGGGATCCAGTCGTGATCACTGACCCTGTAATCTCGAGCGTTAAGAAAAAAACGATAATCAAATAATACGAAGTATATTCTAGTATGTGTGAGGTATGTGAAGGCTTGCTTTATTTCAGAATCCCGAAATCTCTGCATGTGAAGAAAAAAAGAAAGAAGAAAGGATTTGGTTTTGAAATACCCCCTAATCCATACGCTGGTATGTGCATCTATAGCCTACACTCCGGAGGGCGATGATTGTTGTATAGTAGATTCCCACAGGAATTGGACAGTTTAAGTGCAAAGAATGTGATGGTGAGCTCGCATGCTGTCAAATCTTGTAATTAGGGGTAATAATAGGAGGAGGAGATCGGTCATTTGTAAAGGTGGCGTGACTGACCGTTGCAGCAGGCTCATGTGTCTTATTTATATTCCTGAATGAACCCTGTCCGAAGTTATTCTCAGAGGTTTTGCCGAACCGCTTGTTGCTGCACGCATTGCATAATGGACTGGAATGATTCGTGAACAATGCACTTCCCGATCAGACCGTAAAGTGAAGTGAAGAGAGAGAGAGAGAGAAAGAGAGCGAGAAAGAGAACGAGGGGTGAAAAAGAAGAAGGGAAGGTGGGGAGAGCAACGAATGACAATAATCATTGTCATCTTCTTCACTGGACATATTCAAGTCTTTTTCAAGTATACGTAACTGTAATGGCAGTCGAAGCGTGGTTTTCCGTCGAGCATTCAGTGAGAAATGTCGGATTGTTCGCATGCGGGCTGATGCATGAGAGATAGAAAAGGACGAAGACAGAGATCGAGGAGGAGAGAAGGAATAAGGGAAAAGCTGTAAAAAAAAGAAGAGCCAAACCTGGGGAAAGATAGTAGGCCTCTATGTGCAACTCGGTGTGTACGTTGGCTTCGTACAAAGCCAACTCTGTTCATTCATAACGAACGAAAGACAAAACGACTGACACGCCACTCCGCGTCTATCTGGCTGTCTTTCTGTCTGTCTGTCTGTCTGTCTGTCTGTCCATCGTGCATTCCGGTTACGATGTATTTTATGTGTACGTGTGTAGGTATATACTACGAAAATACATACCACATATCTCTATACTATGCTCGACATATATATATGTACTATTCACTATTTACTATTTACTACGAGATACGTATCCACCCGCTCGTATTCACGTATACCTACTCCAGAATGTGGTGTAAAACTTTTGTACGTATGAATATATGGAAATACTGTTTCCGCGTGAGATATATGTTATATGAAAAGTTTTTTATATAAAAAGGAGTGATACATATCTATTTGAATATATATAGGACTTTCGGCTAATTTACCCTGTAGTCAAATAAAGGATGAAAAAAATTCTAGGTTGTTTGTCAAGCTTTGCGAAACTGCGAACTACTTTTGACTATTTTGCTTTTTCAACATTTCTTCCTTTGTCAGAACTCCTTTCACACTCAACCCCTAGATAATAATATTCTTAAGGGCGATGGCCGAGAGTGCCTGCAGGGTGAATGTCGGAGTGGAATAATACGAGCATGTAAGAATGATGGGCGAGTGGAAGAGAAGAGTTGGAAAAAAGGAAACACAAGAGAAAATAATAATAATAAAATGAACTAGATAGAACGAAAAAAAAGGAAAAAAAAATGAAAAAGTAAAAAGAAGAGAAAACAGAAGCGTAAACCATCCGAGGGAGATTATCTTCACCGTGGTTCTCTCCTACTTGAATGGAGTTGAAAACTTCTGCAGTAATTCTGAGCAACTGTCATTAACAGAGACAGTGCAGGAACTCGTTCGCTAGTTCGCTCGTTCTCTCGTTCTACCGTTCTCTTCGTATCTCTGATAGCTGCAGAGGAAGAGAACGAATGAATGATAACCGCTACTCACAACCACACGAACGTCCCTAGGGTACTATGGCTTTGAGCCAAACCGTTAAAGAGATTTCCAACTTTAAAGGAGCTACGTTAAGCTAGAAAATTCATCATTTTCAAAAGAAGAATTTCGAATCCAATGACGCCATTACAAAGTGAAGAAGTTCACTGTCGGAGAAGATGAGCGGATCTCTTATCAATCTCGAATTAATTTCGTATGATCCGAGGAAAAAAAAACAAAAACGAGAATGGATGAACTTTTTGCCATAATTTTACTGCGAAAACTTTATCACGTGGGGTTTTACTCGCGTGGCCAAGATGCGACGACGTTGATCTTCGAGTGGACGACAACGCGGACGAACGAATAGCCCGGGGTCAGGGTTAACAACACTAACGAGCCAAGACTGAATGAGTTACGACTAATTCAGTCCGTCGACTCTGTCCTCCATGGTACATAGGAGATGTGAAGAAGACGAGTACGATGATGCCAGATGCCAACTTCTACCACATCACATAACACACCCCTATTATACGTAACTTCAGTTGATTGTGAGACCAATAACGGAATGCTGGTTACACTGCAACCTTGTTAGAGTTGGTTCTTGAACGGCACGATAACCACGAACAAGAATAACCAAGATCCGAGTTCTGCAGCAATTGTCTCTTATTCTGCCTTACGTCATCTCGTTATTCGACCTCCGTATTATACTCGTGACATATACCTACATGAATAGACATTTGCACTATTCTATGATGAAAGTAGCTTCCAACTCCCTGACATACGACGCGAATGATAAAAGTCTTAAATATAACTTTTATGAATCATTTGAAAATCATATATCACACTATGACACCTTGGGATCAAGTGGACACCAACACAGATCTCTTCTTCGTAGACCTTGAACTACTACTGGACCTGTAACTGCAGTCTACACGGTGTGTATCAGCAAAGTTCTATTTCCGAAGCAAACAGTGTAGGAAAGTTTCGTCCTAGTGGTGTTCCGTTACTCCATGAGTCTGATTCTGAATCTAACATGTAGATCTTTGCCTTCGGAAATAAATCTTCGATGAGCAGTTCCTTGCGCAAAATTTTCGGATAGCATCTCGCATATTCTGGGATTATCATGATTGAGATTGAGCTGAAATCATCTGCTATTGCCGGCGAGTGAGAGGGAAGTTGTATAGGCAGTGTCTAGTTTATTTATAGAAGGCTTCAAGAGCTATGGTATGAGTACGTGTATCTACATACTGGGTACATATCCACATGTTCGAGAGTATTATTTAAACGGGTCCAGAGACAGCAGAGTGTGGGTTCTGCCACCGCTACTCGACGTTATTGGTTAAAGCGTCGACGACGACATGAGACGACGACGTAGATGACGTGCATATAGGTATGTACCAACGTCCTGTCAGCTGTCATCGTTGTATGTATAAAACTACAGGCATTGATGCATCAAGACAAAGAAAACTCTTGCGTATTATCGGCGATGTTCCCATTGTAAAAAGGTAGGAAAAGTTCCATGAGAATATCGAGGGAGGAATAATCGTCATCGGGAATGGAAGAAGCGTGGTGCATGATGAAATACCAAAATCCGGTCTTCTCTCCATTTATCCCACCGGCTTCTGAAATACTGGAATAGGCAGCATGGACCCTGCACCATTCCGGGAGGGAGAGAGTGTTCCCTTTAAAAATAAATCGCTAAATGTCTGGTCCCTCGGACACTAAAAACCCCCTAGTGATGAAATATGTATCCTTTCGACGTTTCTGGCAGCATCAGTAGCTTTTATTAAACGAAAGTGATGAAGGGTAGTAGGTGGCTAGGAGCGAGACGAAGAGTCGGGTGTCAATATACGTCATTACCCATGCGTGCATGATACGAACCATCACCTAGGTGTTGAAGTGTCCCAGTCGAGGAGGCAGAGATAGGAAAAACGAGATGACCGTGAGATGAAATTTTTTTTGACAAATGGCCAGACAGGCAGGAGGATGGATTATTAACGTGGTCTAAACTCGACGACATAGATTATAATCTCTAGTTTGTCATACGATTTTTCTATTCTACTCCCTCGGACAGCTAAGCTCTAGGGGTTTCATCGTCAACTTCAAAGCTCGCGTGAGTACAGATCGTTAAGGCTCATGTATAGGATATCAATAATTCCAGTGAGCAGGAAGAAGGACGAAAAAAAGACAATGTCGATAAGATTAGAGCTTATACCGGTGAAACTTCCACTGTGTAGACGCCTTCGAATAAATTCTGATACTGCCCATATGGAAGACCACCAATTGAGTTCAGTCAACGATAGAAACTACCTTGCGGCATAATTTCCTTAAAAAATCGAAAAACGAGTATTTGCAGGGAGAAAATCAACCCTGAATTACTTATACCTCGGTGTTCTGGAATTCGTTGCGTTGTTTTCTGATCGAAAGAGTTTGTCTTTTTTTTTTTCTTTTTTTTTGCACATATACAGAAATTTGATTAGATATTTTATATTTCTCTGTTATTCTTCACGAATACGATCACTTTTCCTCTACCCAATTTTTATGTGGGTGTACATGGTACATAAAAAAATGTTGAAAAAGCAAAAAATGAAAAAAGAGGAAAAAAAAAAAACGATGGATTGCCTGTAAAAAGGGGGTCATCCTCGCAGAAAAACAATCCCATATCCTTGACACGTCACCCATAGCAGCGCGTATGTGGTTTAAATTAATTTAATGCCAACAATACACATTCAAGTTTGAATTCATACGCTGTCAACGGCAGCGCTCGCCGGAGTGAATAGATAGACATTATGGATGTCATACAAGAGAGCGGAGTGCCAACCGTTCGCTCCTCTCTGCACGAAGAGAAGAGGAAGAGAGGAAGGGAGAAAGGGAACACATATGTGGAGATATAGGTATGAACATAGTATATTGAGATATGGAGGTGTGTTACATACGAGCACATACACCTTTACATCGTTCATCGCGTACCTCGACGTCGACGACGACGACTCAGCGCACGTTCTCTGACGTGACATCCTATACGAACGCGTATCCTGCATACACCGATCTTCTCAAACCCGAGTTGGCTGGCTGGTTACTTGGTTGGTTCGCTATCGCAAAGAAAAGGGCGAAGGAACTTCGAACATCGAACTTCGAACCCTTAGGTCCTCCCCGACTTAGTAGCCCTAACGTTTTCCTCGGTAGTTATCCCTCTTGAATTTTTCCGAGCCTGGAACGTGAGCTGAGTTCGTTCTTGTCTTATGCTTGTTTTACCTGTGTGAATTTCACACGGATATATACTGAGTATCTAAGCTATCCAGGCTCGTGTGTTTGTACAGTGTTTGGTAATAGAGAATTTTGAAGGAGTAAGTTTTGCTAAGTTTATTAATTAAGAAGTAAAGAGAGAAAGAAAGAGAAAATGGAAAAGGAAAGAGGAAAAAGGAAGAAGGCAAAAATAAAAATGGCAGATAATTGGTCTTGGAAGCCTTATTTCAAGCTCTCTGTATACCTACTCTCTCTCTGCACCCCGTTGAAAGTTTTCAAGCACGATTAAGCCTAGCTTTGGTTTAAATCGTCTGTAACGAGTAAATTACTTTGGGGAAAAGTTTTAATTGTTAACAACGTTCGCGTTGTTGAAAATACTTAAAATCACTATGCGAATAATAATGATCTTAATATACATGAGTATATATAATACCAACTTTACACACATACCCATTAACCCGCCCAGATTTAAACCTTTACAAATACACTTTATAGGAATACAGGTATACTCGTTTAATGAGGCCGGGTTGAAGTTCAGAATTTTTGAACTCCCAAATCATAAAAATTGGAAAGGGTATTCCAATATTTTCTCGATAGTCTACGAAGCTCATTTCAAGAACTTCGAAACGAATAACACCAGTGGTTCAAAATTCCGAAAGCTAAAGATCGGAAATGCCAAAAGCATTCAGTGTTTGATAACTCGGGTCGTATCGGAACCACTATAAGTATGGTAAAATTAATCAACATGAAGAAATCGTCTTTTTGGAAAGAAAAGTTGAAAATTCAAAAATATTTTTTGTCCTCACATCCTGAGAAATGGATCCCAAAATTTTGGTATTTTTTCTCGTTTCGGGGATCTTGAATTCCGGAGTTCCGATCAACTCAGCCCCCATATAGTGCTGGTTGTCGATGATTTAAACTGACATGGTAAAAACCTAGATCGTTATTATACGTGGGAGAATTGTGCAGGGACGTTGATAAGCGAGGTATGACCAGTCTATTCGCGACCCCCTTTACAAGCAATTAACAAAGGATATTTTCAATGATATCTCCTCATAACGTGAGGTTGAGAGCTCATTAAAATGGTAGTAGTGTGTTTTATGAATGATAAACCATTTTCAGGACCACAATACTCCCTCCCTTTCTTTACCACCGCGTGCATATTGGTTTGGTTTCGCGTATAGCTTTGTTGGAATTTTTTCCTCTTCTCTTGCAGTGGAAAAATAAACTAAGCAATTTTCTTCAGCATTCACCATCCACCTAATTTAACGCTATTATGTTAGCAGCTATCCCACGCACGCTGTAAAACCGATGAATTATTATCAGTAAATATACGGCAAATAAATACCTACGTATGTGTATATGAACCCCCTACGTTTTGTTTCGTTTCGTTTCGTTTCGTTTCTGCACGCGCGTGCCTTACGCAATTCGTTTAATAAACTTGTCACGCACGGTACACAGGTGTCTGCCAGATGTTGCTTCGGCAGGCATTACACATTACGATCGTCAAATGTCCTCACGCTATAATAAACATATTTTTTTCTTCTCTTTTCATTTTTTACTATTGTTTATTTTTTCTCCATTCCTTATCATCAGTATAAATATGCTATGAAAATAATGACGGAATTACTGCAGCTGAATGCCAACACGGTATGCCTTTTGTTTCTATGATCGTTTAATTAAAATTGCAAATTTTTCATATCTTTGAGAGAAGAAAAAGAATAAGAATAAAAAAGAGAGAGAAAAGGAAATAGTTACGACATCGTATATATTTACTATATCTATACTCGACGATATCATTCACGCGAAATAATGGAATCATTAATCATCTAAACTTCAATTAAACGGTGCGATATTTAAGTCTGCATTTGGCTCTTTGTACCAATACCTCGACGATTGTCGATTTGGTCCACTTTAACGATCGCCATTGCACGCACGCACCTTGCCTTTTATGGGAAACGTGAAAGTTCAATGATGTCACCGCGAGCCAAGAACCGTCCAAGAGCCATTTCGCACGTGGCTATAAATACGCAAGAAACTGCCAGTTAGTATAATCGGCGGACAGAGAATATGGCATATAAGATATGCTGATTCGCCGAGCCTTGGGGATTCAGAATTTCATTCATCAACGCTAAGATACGACACGAGCAAAAAATGAGTTTTTTTTTCTTTTAATTTCACAGAAGAAACTGTTTCCTACTTCTTATCATACAGTTTGAATTCAGCAGTAAAACATCTTTTCGCTCAACCCAAATCATATGCGACTGGTGTTTTACCGCCTCCGACTTTGCTAGGAATTCGCATAGATGCCTATGCTACCGTCTATATATAAAACACTTCCTTGAATTGATCAAGAACCGAAATACCGAAAGCCAGTCATCGACGTTTTTGAAAGCCTCCACTATATCTACTCCGAAGTGACTAAACAACACGTCGCTAATAAATAGCGCAGAAAAATTATGAACGAAATGTGATTAAGTCTGATCTTGAATTCGAGCACTTTTTTTGGTTTGAAATTTTTTTTTTTCTGCATACTCAAAAGCGAGGCCCAAGAGGACCTGTTTTCCGAAGCGGTATAACACGGCTAAGGATACTAAATGATTTAACACCTGAAACTACGCGATTTTTTCCCACGCAATTTACGTTCATTAAAAAGTTTAAGCTATAAATTTCAGTTTCAACATTTCAGAGGAACGGCGAGTACCTATACCTAGGTACCTGGGTACACGGTCTTAGCTGCTCGTTAGCGAAGCTAGGAAAGGCTATAGCTTGAGAGTACTGCTACGCTGGCTGTGCTACTGGCTAAACCTAGGCTGGTATATATTAGTGGTGGTGCTCGCTTCGTAGGCAATGCATAATTCAAGTGTCTAGTTTGTCGTGGAGCGCGACTCGACTCTACGTATAAACCTGCGACGTCGAGCGTCGCGTCGCGTCGCGTCACGTCGGTGTTGCGTCGGGATTTAGTTTAAAGAGCCGTCAAATTATTCGCTGAATTGGTGCTTTGCTAGCTGTATAGAACAAGAAAAAATACATACAGGTACCTACGTCCGGCTAAATACTCTGATATATTCTTCGAGCGAACGTTGAGACTCGGATGCCTTTTTTGGAAATGAGAAATTCAATCTCTCAACGAATGACGAGACGGACAGACTTTTTCGCCTGTTTGCAGGATCTAGAGCTGTACCTACCCGCGCATGGCTACATTCTACATATTTTTCAGTCTTCTCACGACCTTTTGTCGAGGTCTGCTGCGTACCGCCATCTTTTTGACGTCAACCTGCGGTTACCACGAATCCCTCTTCCCTCTTCCCTCTTCCCTCTTCCCTCTTCCCTCTTCCCTCTTCCTCTTCCCTCTTCCCTCTTTCCTCTTTCCTAGACCCCTCTACCCGGAGCTGTTAGGGATGAGAAGACTTTGGCGAGAGGCACGAAGGTTTACACGGCCAATCTCGCTTTGATGTCCGTACCACGTTTCTGTACGGTGTACCTAGCGGTAGTAGTACTACCTTCGGTCCCTTGCCCCCTATATTCCACCTCTATAACACGCTCTGGTTACACAGTCTTATACATACTGTGTAAACGTTTACATGTCGACGTCGCGACGCGACGAACCTAGCGAGAAAACGTCATCATATATATTACATTATAATATAGCATATATAATGTCGTAGGTTGCATAGATACGACGAAACGTAAATTCTATCTGTCCTATAGGTATTTCTTTCAACTAATCAGTAATCACTGATCAGATACCTAGCTGCAGGGAAGAGCAAATATGGGTGAGGAGCATTAATTATGCTCTATAAAGCAGTTTGTCAGACCGGAAGACCCATGTAGTAGTAGTTTAGGCCTTAAGTAGCCGCAGCGGTTTGTATGTAGTGACAAATGACACACGGTGTAAACCCTAGCCCACAATAAGCTAGTTAACATCACCCAAATATCCTCAATTACCTTATTCAATTATCCCCCAGGAGTTTAAATATATTATTACCCGTACTTACTTACGAGTCAGGTTAAACTAACGCTGAATTAATTTCAAACCTTTTCCACGTAGTGGAAGGGAGGGAGACGTACGACGCGACGCACGTGAATCTTTCCGAATTGATACCGTTATGACGTCGAACACCGGATATCTATTACATCGTTAATGCAGTTTAGCGCATCGACGCGGTAACATCCAAATCCAAAGTATGTTGGTATACAGGGATGCAGATACGAATCCAATTACCGAGTCGAATTTCGTCAATGTGAAAATTTCTGCGTTAGAATTTTATACGAATTTTTATTCCTCGGTATATAAAGCGAGTAGTAGGTAATATCCGAGAATAGCTAATGATCCTTGAAATTTTCAAGGGAATAATCATTTACGGAAGTATCGTAACGTCTCTGGAGAATAGAGATCCCTTCATATGACAAACTCTTTTAACGTAGGGTAGGGTAGGTGTATGTATTCCACGGTTATCCCTCAGGTGCAATGTCTAGTTTTTAACTGTCCAGGGATCCCGGGAATAAAGATGATTGTCTACAATTTTTCAACGGTATTACACCCTCAAACCCTTTCACTCCTGCCGGGACAATATACCTCCCTAAGGTCTGTATGAGAATGAAAAAAAAAAAAATAATAATAATGAGGATGAAAACTGGATGAGCTGCTCTGGAACACCGACCCCGTTCAATGCTCAATGTATTGCATCGAATTTTAAAGAAAAAGCGAAAAATTTCAAAGATAATCTTCGATGATCACGCGGAAATTTATCGAGACATTTCCGATTTATCGGCTCTCTGTTTCCCGGTATAATACACATTTTTACGAGCTGATCGTTAAGTCAAACTATACGGGATACTGGCCAGCCCTCGTAACGTTCCAAAGCGATATCCGACTGCAAGTGCAAGAAACGTCCGGTCTATAGGTATACCTACTACTTAACATTTTATCTACTAAGAATTCCGTATATCGGGTTCTAGTAGGACGTATTTTAAAAACGGTTCTGGACCTGCAGCTGGTTTACGACTTTTTATACCCTGAGATCTGCCTTGCTTCCTATGCGACACAATTTCACGATGAAATAAATCTATATCCACGTTTATGGCAAAAACTGGTTTCGTTTATCTATTCTCTTCCCTTTTTTACTATTTTTCTGTTTTTTTTCTCCATTTTTATCATCGTTTGAGTAACGTTGAATAATGAAAACGAAATTTCGTTTGATGAAAACGTCCATCCTCGCTCGATATAATAATCAACCCTTTCTTTTTTTTTTGTTTCTCCCCGCTTTATGACTTGTCGGATGTATAATTGTACCGTATCTAAACCTATATTAAACCGACGTGTATAGGTACACCTCGGTGTTATAATTGCGTATTCCCAAATGCACAGACGCGCCCTTGCTGCTGTGGGGTTGAGATTCGACCGAAACAAATTGCTGGTACTTTAGCTGACTGACTTTATTACCGCCTGCCGTCTCCTCTTCTCGCCTTTCCCATCTCGTCTCTCGTCTCTCGTCTCTCGCCTCTCGCCTCTCACCTCTCGCTTCAGACTTTAGGTACAAACAAGGCGAACGAGGTAAACGAGCGAGATTACGATCACGCGTGTCTCGAATTTCTTACTTGGAAAACTGAGGAAGAAGAAAGAAAAAAAAAACTCCGGCATAATCGCGTTGTTGCTTTAATTATATTCAGAAATCGTGAGGAACTTCACTCAGGTTGAATGGACTTACGCAGTTTTTAAAAGCGATCGATTTTCGTTAAAATATGTATAATTGTGAATAAAATTTATATAGAGTATATATTCTTTTTTTTTTTTTTTTCAAGTAGGTATATAACGCTAAATACTTAAAAATTAATGCAATGGGGCTCATGCGAAGCTATAAATAAAAATCTAATTTATACATTTCGTTGGCTTTAATTCATCCCTTGAGTTTCCTTTGCGGCATACGCCAATTATACTTTTCGTTTTGTTTGCTGAGCTTTCCATATATTCCTTATTCCTTTGGTATGAATTCATATTTTCATCGTTGTCTTTCCACCTCTCGCCTTTTCCTTCCCTCCACCCTCCACCCTTCGCTCTCTTCCACTCTCTCTTTCTCTCTCTACGCCATCGTTTTAGCTTTTACGTTTATTTCACCCTCGACATCAACAAACATCTTGATTATACCTTGGAAAGCCGGCTCGACTCGACTTGACTCAAGTCGCCCTGCAAGCTTTTCCTCTCCTCTTCTCTTCCCTCCCTTCCATCCACCCCGCAGAGTTCAAGTCGTGGATGAGAGGGAGGAAGCCAGACGGGACGTAGAAAGGGGCCAAAAGCTCGACCCGGTATTTGCATGCGAAATTAATGCCTTTCTATTTCACCTCGAATTAAATGCAAGTTTGCATAAAGAAACGACGATTTATACCTTTATCATTATTTTACGGATGAAAGTAACTTGAACCCTTCCTATACACCTCCCTTTCTCAAATTCTGAGAAGTTTTCACATGGATTTCAAAATGTATTTCGGGAAGAAAAGAAGAGAAAAAAATACGAAACGAAACGCGGCATAAATTACTGTCATTAAATTTCAAATTTAAATCACCCTCGGTATTTTACAACGTGCTAATATTTAACGATAAAAATCATATTCGCCTTCGGCTCTTATTCGTTGGTTATATTGTCCGCAGAGTACAAGTGATCGTAATTACAGTCCCGCAGCATACCATCGCATCACATTGCCTGATTCTCGATTCTTATCGGTCAAAGTAGGATGAAAAATCGCTGGTCGAAAAGCTCGACGATCTGGTATGGTACGGTATGGGGTATAGGGTATGGGGTATGGTATGGTATGGTATGGTCTGTCTGCACCTGCGGCGGTATGAATGACTTCGTTAAAAACTCTACCCCAATAGGTGCAGCGCAATGTACCGCGTGAATAACCAATCAAATACTTCGGACGATCGCAATGGGTACTATTCCACATAAAAGCGTCAAGCCATACCAAGTCTGGAATACAAAACGGCTTCAAGTTATTTTATTCCATTTTGTTTTATTTTATTTTATTTCATTTTATGCTTTTTCCCTCACTTCTGATTCGCGCGTCTCTATACCTCGGTGCTCGAGGGATCTGATATCATCGAGTGTTATAGCGTCGAAGAAAAACTTGCTGGAATTTTCATATAGCAATATTTTCATATTTTATTACTTTGTTTCTCTTTTTTTAATGATAAATCGCTATTGCAGTCTCGAGAGCATAGCGTCGCGACGCTCTTTACTCCAGAGCTCCTCGGACAGGTAAGAGCGAGGAAAAACGAGGTACGCTTAAGGTAAGGTGGACGGATTTTAATTCTGTAATTAAACCGTTTATAACGGTTGCCGACGAGACGCGACTTGGATAGAAGGTGAAAATAAATCTGTTCAAAATAATTAAACACAAAATATTAACGCGTCAAAATTACTTTAGCCAGACGTCAAGTAGGCATTACGCCAAGGTAAAACTCGTCCGTGTACCTACAGGCTGTATCCACTAATAGAGAAAATAATCGCTCAGAAGTCTGTCGTTGACAGTTGTAAGGCGCCTTGATATACACAACTTATTAATTTTTTTGTTTTTTTTTCCAAATTTATTCATAGTCATATATATTTTCGATTGAAAAACATCAAGCATTCGTAATTATTATTAACTTTCCGAGTACAATTGTCGAATCGAACCCAAGCGATACGAAATACTTCTACATGAAATATATCGAAAGCTATGCACTTTTTGGGAAAAAGTTTCAGACGTTTTTTGTAGCGAATTTATTCAGCTTCAAAACCGTATGGTTAGATTTTCGGAAAGAACAGTTTTAGTTATCGAAAACCGTGCTTTAATATGAAACTGCGCGAAGCATTGTTATGTTTTGCAAGAAAAAAATCTAAAAATTATCGGGTGGTTGCGTCAAAATATTCTTGCCGCTGCATGGACTTACGATTATAGGGAAAAGCGTGGGTGGGTGGGTGGGTACGGCATATCACCTTGAATGAAGAAAAGCTGCAGTAGAAATTTGAAGATAAAAGGAATTTGAATAAGAAATAGAATTCTGTGAATGAATTTAACCGTAATCCACTTGACGTTTGTGCAAATATACCTACGTATATAATGTATACCTATGTATTATACTATATAAACCTGTAGCGTTATTTCCGAGGTATAGAATGATGAGCTTTAATAACGATATTAGGTAAGCAAACCAATGCTCAACCTGAACGCCGTACCTACGTTTGGGCCGATTCAATCGTTCGTTCATAAATTTATTATGGATCGAATTGCGTTTGAATTTTAAATTAGGAACAGCCTCTGGTGCTCTGGTGCTTTGGTGGTCTGCCCGTGGCGTTCGTTCTGAATTCGTTTAGAATAAATCGATTAAAATTTTACCGATCAGACATAATTTATTACTTTTTTTTCTTCAAGTTTAAACACACATAACTTTTCTTCTTCTTCATATCCGTTCCAATGAAAATCAACGACGAAGCTACGTCGATCTCTTCGCTCGTCGTATCCGAAAAAATGATAGAGAAAATTTGCAACTGAAAGAATCCAAAACCGGAGGAGAATTGATTGAATAAAATTGATGAAAAAGCAAGAGTATCATCACCTTAAGGTTGAACGAGCGATGTTTCATTACTAAGTGACAAAAACCACGCGTATGTATTTCCGAGCGGTAACAACCGCACCGTGCCGTACCGCACGACCGCTAGAACCACCCCGGACTTGTTGTCGGGGTAAATTTTGTAGAGAGTGGTGTTAAAGTGTCACAGGGAACGTTTTACGGGTTTTAATAAAAATTACCGGACCACACACTGCCACCATCAACGCCTACGCGTTCATCCATCGGATTCGGTCTCCTACCCCTAAAGGCTCGTTTGTTTTCAACCACCAGCCCGTTTACCAGGGTTGTAGTAAACTGGAGAGGGAAACGGATTGGAAAAAGAGAGAAGCTCGACGCGTCACACAGTCATTCATTAAGACTTCGTGTGACATTTTTTATTACCTTTTATTTCCTTTCCTTTCATTTCATTCCAGTTTTTTTTTCTTTTCTGTTTCCTTCTTTTTTACCTCGTTAGCGAATTCGCCACGTCGAACTTTTATAACAGTCCCGAATCCGCGTCATTCACTAATACCTACCATTCCTCAGAATTATCACTGCTGCTGCATCGATCGATCGACTTTCATTTACGAAATCTTCCTATTCTTATTGCTGTTTCATGAATTTATTTTCACTCTATTATACCTACTCTGATATTTCACCCTGAAAATTTTACCCACCTTTTACCTCAACCTCGGTCTTTACACTAGCCACGAAATATTTGCGTGCGGTGTATCGTTTGTTACATCTATAATACCACCACAAACAACGACGAACACACACGGTGTTGTAAATTTCAAGGCACTACTTCCCAAGTCCATGTTGCACTTTGCAACCTACGCTATATACATATGTATTTACTAGCTTTATTATATACAGCATACCATTCATATCCATCTGCTCCAGAATCGCAACGTTCTCGTATATACCCTAAGTGCAACGTAGGTATACGATAAATACATGCATATTGTACATATGCACACCAAAATACAATATATTTCGGTTTACCATGACGTTTCGTACGTTTTATGTATGCCTCTATCTACTTAGGCGTACATGCTGCACTATGCATGCATGCACATATCTATATACAGAGCTAGTCCCAAGTATTGTGAAAAACTGAGTGATAACGTTGATAAAAGAGATCGGATCAGATCAGGTAAAATGTACCTATAATATAACCTTTGACTTTCTTCATCTCATTATGTCTTTTTTTTTATAGATTATATTCGAAAGATAAGATAAGAAGATTTGTTAAATGATGAGGGAGTCGTGTTTGTTGGATCTTGAGATACAAGAGCACTGTTTGTAATATGGAGTCGAAAGTGTGCATAAGTTCGAGGAGTTTCTTCCTACAGGATTAACTTAGGTTGTAAGGAAATGTCATATATATATATATATATATATATATATAGTACTTTCCATAATATTATAAAGCGACCTTGAAAACTTGAGTTTTAGTTGAGTCAAGTTGAGTTTGAGAGAAGAAGAGCGAATAGAAGATAATGGGACGTTATTCTCTTCGAAAGTCACACGGAGTTGTAGAAGAAGAGACGAGGTTTGTTAATTGCCAGAATTCGGAGGGTTTCCGGAATCATTTTAATTGCTTTGTAGGAACTTGTTAATTAAGAAAACGAATTTTCTTTTATTAATCAAACTCGAGTATCGAACTGATAAAAAACAGTGAGATCAGAACAAAAAGAAAGAACACTCACACGCAAGAACAATAAAAAAAATTTCATCCGCAGGTATTTCTACACCTCTCGAAATTTTTACGATTCGAGTTTTTGTATTTTTTTATTTTTTATCGAAATATTAATTTGCAGTATATCGGGGGTAAAAAAAAAAAATAAAAAAAAAAAAAAAAAAATGAACGAAAAAGTCTCATTAATCCTGCAACGAAAAATGTTTTATCGTTCTACTGGTGTTTCATAACAATTCCTTGTATAAATGGACGTGGGTCTAAAAATTGAAATGCGATACAACCAAACCTGTGTACCTACCTGAATACCTACGTGTACATGTACAACGTGTAGAGAACACCGTGAGTTATTAGAGGCACGACCATATACAGCGGTAACTAAAGATTAAAAATCGGTACAACGCATCGGTTCGATCAAGGCCTTCGAAATTTAGCCGTCCAATACTTCCAGCTAATGTGCTAGATGTAGCTAAATTTTTATAATGCTTTTTGAAATTGGAAATTATCCGTACAATATCGAAATTTCAGTTTCTGGGTAAACGCATGAATTTTTTCGAGACATTCAGCCACAAATTGTTCATCACCTAAGAAATTTATTTTCTAACAAAAATTTGTACGATAATTAATGAACTTCTTGAATTTTTTGCAAACTCATTTAATTTCGGGTACAGCAAGAAATGATATTTTTTTAAAAATCGAATGAAATTGCTAAGCGAAGGGATGGCCATTTATCGAAGGGACTGGGAAAAGGGGAAAATAGTGAATGAGGATGGGGATGAGGATGGTTCATAGCGGACGGACGAGTAGCTATACAAGTACGTGAAGAGCATCGGCGTTACTACGGTACCTACTATGTACAATTTATGTACATGTAGTACAAGTACACATGGGTACTATATATACGTACCTATATGTAGTACATGCACGGGTAGTAGATATACTAACCTAAACGGTATAGTACCCCGTGGTGAAGTAGTCCATAAAGTTGGTATGGAATTGGTATGCGAACCCGATATCGCGTTACAAGCAGCTTTGCAACCGCCTCGATCAACCCCGAACAATTTCATCGTTCTTATACGATACCCAGACACGAATCTAACTCGTTCAACGATTTTCTTATCCCTTATCTATCGAATATTTCAAATTTCATGGTAAAAATTCGTTCCTTCGGTTTTGCGCGGTCCATTTTCCTCCATCGAATTTGTTTCGTATTTTCTCTATTTTACCAAAAGCGCAACTAGGTAGAACTGCAGTTTCGCGCGGAAAATTTTGTATTTCGGTAGATCGTATGATTCGACGATATACACGCGATATCACGACGGCTCAAGGTTCGCCTCAGAAAGTATAATAGAAGCCCTCGCGTTTCGCCCTCGCGAATCGACTCAACCCTATCGCTTAGTCGCGCTTCACCCGTCCTCATCGAGATCAAACTCGATCGCCCATCCCAGAAAGCGAAAGAAACGATCAGCGATGAGAAAAAAAATTCCGCGATTGCAGGGGGCTCGCGTTTTTTTGTTCTAATCCTCCGCGTTTCGCGGATCATGACGCGTGTCAATTATTCCCATCACCTGCGTATATCCAGCGTTCTTGTCACCCTCGAAACTCGGGGTGACCCGACGAGGTAAGGGCGACTGGTTATGGCATCCACCCTGCCGAAAGAGAGAGAAAGAAATAGGGGTTCGTTGGGCACCCAATCAGAGCGAGCAAACATTAATTTAACGCTACGTGTCGAGGATACGTTTTTGCTAGTATACCTATCTCGCTCCTTTCGGGCTCAATTCTCATCCCTTCTTTCGCCCTATACCTTCTCTACACCGTGCCGCCGCACTCTGGGGTTAATTACGACGGGCTGAAGAGAGAGGAAGATGAAAATAGGAGGAGAGGAAGCGGGAACCTCGACCGGGGTTTGTAAGTGGCCGGTTAATGGTCGTCGACTTGTTTCCGTTCAATTGCGATCCTCTTAATTTCGTTCGCACTCTAACCGGCCCGATCACAAAATCCACGACTTTTATCGTATTCGTTTCGTCGCCGGTTTGTACAGAGAAAGTACATTAGCTCCCACGCAACATAGACGTACTTATACACACAATGTTCATACATGCGTCTGCCCGTACACGACGGGACACGATTTTAAGTAACCGCATACCTATACGCGGGGATTTAGCTTCTGTGTGCAGAAAGACCAGTGAGACAAGTGATAAAAGGATTAAAATTCGTCCTCGTATTCATTTTTCGAACATTTTTTCTTCGTAGAAGCGATGCAGGAAAGTTTGAGCGAAATTAGGGACTAATTTTGCAAAGTCGAAGTAGAATGAACGAGATGTAATACATGCGGATGAAAAAGTTCGATTTTTGAATCCAGTTTCATCGAGTCTTTGTCAAGGCGTCGAAGTCAATCGGCGTCTATTTTTTTTTTTTTTTTTTTCCTTTTTTTTTTTTGTACGGGTTCCGTATCCCCTGATCGCGTTCCTCGTTTCCCAGTTTACCTCGTCTCCCACTCTTTCAGTTTCCTCCTGACCAACCCGTCGCGGGAAAATCCACCCTTCGAACCAATTCGAAATCGCATTAAATCCATTTCAATGCGTTCAGTCAAAACTCCAATTTAAAAGTTCCTTCCACGCCGTTCGACGTTAGCGAACGACGACGACGACAGCTCAACGGCCGGAATTAGAAATACCGAAAATAGTTTCTTCGCCGCGAACTAATTCCTTCTAATAAACGAAATCGCGGCCTTCGACCGGCCTTTTCGCCTTTTCAACGTCACCCGCGCTGATGCTGACGGCCTTCTCACTTCAAAACTCGTTACAATTACTCCGGGAAAATTATCGCTGCACAAAATTCCATTGTGACAGTTAAACACGTGACCGCGTACGACAGCAGCTATCCGGTTAGGAATTCTCACCGATTCATAGGTACCGAGAATTGTCATAGAATTCAAAATTAATGAAATTTTTTCCTCGAACTTTTTCACCGCTCATAGCACATCCAGCAAGTTAAAAGTTTGCGTCACTTTTCGGGGGAAAGGAAAAAGATAAAAAAGTAAGAAGAGGACCACAGGCCAGTTGAGCTGTGGATACGAAACCACTAAGATGTAATTTATGCATTTTGCAGTCGCTATTTGTGGAATACGTTCTTTTTTTTTGTTTTTGGAAGTTTTCGAAATTATTGGCGCGACTGGATTTGCTGGATAAAATTTCGGCCGGGTATTTACCATCGCGTCTGTTGTGGCAGTATGAGGAGAAACCGTGGTTTTAAATTAATGAGATTTTCTTGAAACCCGAAGTAGTTTTCTACCGAAGGAAGTATAGGAAACCCGGCTTCTTTTCACTCGATTTTCTATACCGGAATAAGAAAAACGACTGAACGACTTTTGGTGTGTATAGCAGCTCGTTTTCTTGGGTTTTGCTATGGTAGCAAAAAGGGTGAGCTTCGTTGTTCCCTTTTTTTTTTTTATACTATTTCGGGGACCACGGCCACGTACCTCTACCTATATTCCATTCCATTTCATTCCATTCCATTCCGTTCCATTCTTTTCTATTTCTTTCCTCGGCGAAGAGCCGGCAGCAACAATCGCCTAGATACGGCGTGAAATTGAATAATTTAGTGATTCGTAGGCGCGTTTTAAAATTGAAAGAAAAAAAAGAAAGAAAGTAAAGGAGGGATGAAAAGTCGCGCGGCCCTTCGCCCTCTCGGGAACAACTCTAGGAAAACAATTTTTACTCAAGATTCAGCAGCAGCACCAGCAGCTACTGCGACCTTAAGATGAATTATATTACCTTTATTATCGCACTAGGTATAGGATTTTATGCCCGACCAACAGCTGAGCTAAGAATCCTTCGAATAAATCAACGTCAACCCGTTAAAGGCGGAAACTTTTTGCCCAAAAACTTTTGCCAGTAGCAAATTAATGAGATTCCTTACTTCCCTGCTTCCTTTCTTCCTTTCTTCCTTCCTCCCGTTCTTCCTTTCTTCCTTCGTCTATAGGTACCTGCTTTTCGAAATAAAATATTCGATTTCGTCCACCCTTCAAGCCGTTACCGCGTAGGCGTTCAAATTTCTTACAGTTTCCTCTAGACTCGATTCGCGATATTCTTGTACAATCTTATACCCCTCCCCCACCTTGCAGTCAAAAGTTTTCCACGTGCCAAGGGAGGCTGCCTTACCGATTTTAAACTCATTTCCAACGAATTTATATCTCCAAGAACAGTAACCCAGCGATCTCTGTCCCACCAACCGAACCCGTTATCACGTTTTCATAATCTTTTCAACTTCTTACATATTTCACGAAACTCTCTCGCTACTTTTCTCTCCGGTATGGTGGAACCAACGCCGGTGATTCGCCCATACACTGGGTGATAAAAATTTGTCGCTTCTTTTTGGGTCAGGATATAATTTGATCGATTGAAAAATATGGAATTCATCTGATTGACAGAAATAGCATAAATTCTCTGAAGAATGATGATTCGGATGAAAGACCTTGTGAATTTCAGTCTTTTCCTTCATCTCTAAGTTTTCGGATACTATATGGAGACTCGAGAGTGTTAAGATCCGTTGAAATTAGCATAAGTCATTTTTCTACCGAATCTCATGCTTTCCTTATACAACCTTGTCGATGAAAGGCGAAAGAAAAAAGTGAGGAAAGCTCCTGTAAGAAAAAAAAGATCCTAAAACTTGCACGTATCGTCGAACCTTTTCTCACGCGATGTTAACACACGTATACGAAGTAAGGGCTGTGGAAAAGGCGAAAGGACCAAAACGTTGATGGACCATAGGTCGAGCTGGTCTTGGGTCTGGTGCGTTGATCACGAACAAAGGTTCCATCTGAGAAACGCGGGCGCGTCTGAAATGGGCGAGAGAACATGTAGGGTACGACAACGGGTATCGTTGTAGGTATACGCATTTGTACAATATGTATAGGCCATGGGCGTCCGTTCGCTCGTTCGTCCGTTGTTCACTTCTCCTCTGTGGTAGAAGGTGCGTGTACACGGGTACCACGTTGCTACTACGTAGAAAGTTCCGAGGACTGAGGACTGAGGAGCATAGATGCGATGGTCAGAGGGTTATCCCAGAGCCTGACTACTATTTCCCCGCCTTCTATTCTGTACTCAGGGATTCAGGGTACATTGAGCACAAGGCGAGAAGCGGTCAAGCGAAAACTCCATTCCGTTATAGGAAGAAGAAGAGGAAGAGGAAGGAACGTTCGTTCGCGGCTTTTCCATTGCTAAAACGCCCGCGGAAATAGGACCAGTTTATACATCCACAAACCTACCCACTACGCGACTAAGAGAAGAGAAGAAAAGAGAAGAGAAGAGAAGAGAAGAGAGATTAGCGAGCTTTCGCTAATGTAAGAGCTAGATCCAGAGCTTTACCCTTTTGGACAAAAAGTTTGTTGTCGCTCGGGGTAGCTGCACGAAGCCGTGACTCCGTAGGCAGCAGCCATTGTATTTTCAATTTTTCTTTTTTTTTCTTCTTTAGTTTTTACCTTTTCTGACGGGTTTCCACTGCTTATTATTACGGGAATCTTTCGGCACTGTAATCTGATCCACGGCTAACTTTACTCTAACTTTAAAATCAACTCTAATTTCGCTATAACTTATTCGAATACAGTTAATGAACCGGAAGCGAACTTTATTTGTATACCCATCCACTTACTTCGAGAACAAAATGCGGGCTTCAATATTCGTTATCTCATGATTTTTCTTCATAAAAGTTTCTTCCACGTTTCGCCCATTTCCGTTTTACCTTTATTTTTCTCGAATGAGATTGTCGGATTCTTCGGTCTATCACCGTCCCCTTTTCTCTTCTTAATTTTCTGTACCTCTTCCGCTTTTGGTTTCCCATTTTTTTATCACCGCTATCCGATCGCGCGTCAACTTTGCCAAACTTTAAAAGCGAACCTTAATTTTACGATAACTTCATCGAACACAGTTAATGAAGCAAACGGGATAAGGATATACCTGCTACAGTATAGGCAGATAAAACTTGGGCGGAAAACTCGTTATCCGACGGTTATACTTATTCCCTGCTTCTTCTTCTTATTCTTCTTTCTCTTCTTTTTATTCACTTTTTCAAATAAGTTTTTATCTTTTACCTATCCCGTTCCATATACTCACCACCGAACGAATATCTCTCGAACAAGATCTGGGAGCCCGGACAGATGTCGAGTAAAAAATTTTTCTCTCATATTCAAAGAAGTCTCACCTGAAACACAAGAACAGATAAACATTTTTATTTTTTTTTTCAATATTTCAACCCCCAGCTCGAGCATTCTTATCGCGATCTCTCCCCACTCGCTAACAACCTTAATTAACTTTCCTAGAATGACAGCAAACCAGCAAAGCCCTAGTATATACCAACCGATCATTACCTACACGTAGCTGATAGAATCGAAACAAGGAAGTAGTAAAATTGTTATCAGCGGTACACGTGTCTCATAACGGTACCCAGGTCGCAGGGTCATCCTACCTGCCTGCTGTCCGCCTGAATAGAGTCACTCCACTTCACTGAAGACCAGAAATTCTATTTATCAACTTCTCCACATGCCAGATAAATTTTAGTCCATATTTTTCATTTCATTTATGCTTAAAAGTAACAACGATGTTACATCAGATTTAACAACTTCCCTGGAGCAGTCCATGCACAAGGCTAACCTCGTATTATATAGACATCAAAGTTACCCCATAGAAACGCTTCCGGCATGCAAGCTCGCAGCTCGGCTATTTCTTTTTCAAACTAATTGAACAATTAGGTACAACAGTTACATTGCGCGCACGGATCCGAGTCATGGACAAGAATTTCTTAGCTCGATTCAAAGACAGAATTCACTCTTATATTTTTATTACAGAGAGAAACCATTCGCCCTGGTACTTGTATTCAAATTATCAGCAGATGCGGAATTCTTCGATCTTGTTGTACATTGGTATCGAATTTCGTAATATTCTTAGCGATATTTTATGACATTTCTAGGAAACCATACAGACGTTCGTGCGATATACCGCGTAAGCCACAGTATCTGAAATTGATGCAACCATGGGTTACTATAGTCCTGAGAAATCGCTACCTAGGCACCTGTACCTGTACAATGCTAAGCCTACCTGTAGCAAGCCAGCTCGTTCTCGTCCGTTGAGCAACACGGCGATGACCTTATCTCTCAGTGATCTCTTCCGACCTCGACGGGGTTCGCGTCGTACGGTAGATTGCGCGAAAGGATGTAACGGTTTTTGTTGTGGAGAAGGGGGAAATATTTTTTACGCACGATTTCAAGGCCCTAAGAGATGCGGTTTCAGACTCGCGAGTATCGCGCGCCTATATAATCTTCCGTACGTAAAGGTATACAGGTATACGAGTTACTGATATATAAATTAAGATGAAATTTCATTATACGTATCTTGAATTCTCGCAGCGTGAATTCTGTTCAAATTTACACAATTCTTTACATCTTCTTTCTTTTTCTTCATTTTTTCATCTCTTACTTCAAACGATTGTGTGCTTTAACGCCGGTTATAACAGCTAGCAGTCTTCTGGTTGCTAAAAGCTCTCTAATAACACGCGGCTGTACCGAAGAGATTTAATTTGGTGACGGGATGGGCTCGGACCTGGTTACTCTGTGTACTACTATACCTATGCTGGCTTCATATGCTGTGCGGAAACAGCGCGCTGCTACCTACTACACGTGGATAGCGAGAGAAAAGGCATAGAAGGAGGAAAGAGAGAGACAGAAGAATTGTAATTACACCTACACATGTGTTTGGATGTAGAAACCGACGTACTGGTACGTGCATTCCGACTCCATGGTTGTTAAACTTACTCGTTCAAATATAGTACATATATAATATATGTATACATGTATATGAAATTCTGGACTAATTTTTACTCGAGCAAAAAAATTGTGGAAAGAATTTAAGAAACCCTGAACAGCTGTATCAATTTTTTTTGTCGAATTTGATTGCATAAAAAAAAAGTGCAGGAATTTCTCGACGGAGAAATGACCCGGAATATGAACGTGAGGTGAAAGATTTGAAGGGATTTGTGATGGGAGGGAGAGAAGTGGTGGTTGGTGGTAATCCTGCCTTCCATTTTCCACTATGGGCTTATAGTCATGTGAACTTGGCCCCCCAATATTTGATATTGTGAAATTTTTCAGGTGGAAACGATTGCGCATCGTTTGCGCTTGTTTGCGCACAATTTGCTATCGTTTGCGCCGCCTCAGTTTGCGAGTCAAGAGAAAATCAAATTTAGGGGGGGTAGATTCACACTGCACCCCAACTTTGAATATCTCTTTTTTTCTTTTTGGCCATCGTTTGCGCATCGTTTGCGCACGTTTGCGCCCCTATTACTGTAATTCGCGCCCTCGCCGTTTTCCAGTTATGTCAGAAAGAAAATTTCGGGCTGACGAAACGAAACGCAAACGATCGCAAAAAAAATGACCGGGAAATTCTAATTTTGGGGGGCTAGCCCAAAATTTTTTTCGCGACATAACTGAAGAAGGGTGAGGGTGTGAACGAAAGTAATCGCGGCGCAAACATGCGCAAACGAAACGCTAACGATCGCCAAAAAAAGGACTGGAAAATTCCAAATCTGGGGGGCTAGCCCAAAATTTTCTTCGTGACATAACTGAAGAAGGGTGCGGGTGTGAACGAAAGTAATCGCGGCGCAAACATGCGCAAACGAAACGCAAACGATCGCAAAAAAAAGGACTGGGAAATTCTAATTCTGGGGGGTTAGCCCAAAATTTTTTTCGCGACATAACTGAAGAAGGGTGAGGGTGTGAACGAAAGTAATCGCGGCGCAAACATGCGCAAACGAAACGCTAACGATCGCCAAAAAAAGGACTGGAAAATTCCAAATCTGGGGGGCTAGCCCAAAATTTTCTTCGTGACATAACTGAAGAAGGGTGCGGGTGTGAACGAAAGTAATCGCGGCGCAAACATGCGCAAACGAAACGCAAACGATCGCAAAAAAAAGGACTGGGAAATTCTAATTCTGGGGGGTTAGCCCAAAATTTTTTTCGCGACATAACTGAAGAAGGGTGAGGGTGTGAACGAAAGTAATCGCGGCGCAAACATGCGCAAACGAAACGCTAACGATCGCCAAAAAAGGACTGGAAAATTCCAAATCTGGGAGGCTAGCCCAAAATTTTTTTCGCGACATAACTGAAGAAGGGTGAGAGTGTGAACGAAAGTAATCGCGGCGCAAACATGCGCAAACGAAACGCAAACGATCGCCAAAAAAAAGGACCGGAAAATTTCTAGTCTGGGGGCCAGCCCGAAATTTTCTTTCTGACATAACTGGAAACGGTGAGGGCGCAAATGACAGTAATAGGGGCGCAAACGTGCGCAAACGATGCGCAAACGATGGCCAAAAAGAAAAAAAGAGATATTCAAAGTTGGGGTGCAGTGTGAATCTACCCCCCCCTAAATTTGATTTTCTCTTGACTCAAAAACTGAGGCGGCGCAAACGATAGCAAATTGTGCGTAAACAAGCGCAAACGATGCGCAATCGTTTTCACCTGACAAATTTCCCAATATCAAATATTGGGGGGCCAAGTTCACATAGCTTGGGCTTATACGTAACGGAGTAGAAGTAAATATATAATATATATACATAGATGTGGATGTAGATGTATACATACGTCAGACAGCGTCGACAGACAGACGGCATGGCATGGCATGGCATGGCATGGCAGAAGGTATAAGGTGGGTTGGTAGGTAGGTACGGAGACACGATGTTGACAAAGTCCTCTAATTTGTTACGGCCTTGACGCTTAGCTCACCGAAATTACGTCTCGCTGAGAGTTTATTGCGACCGCGACTACGCGACTTGCAGGAGATCAGAGAGCGAGGGTATATAAGACAAAGGACGCGAAATCGAGCCAATACATACGCGACAGCGGCTATAATTCACTACTATTCAATAACGAGCGTGAAATTCGCAATCAACAATTTCGCGTCCTCGTTGGATGAAGAAAAACAAAAAAAATCAAAACGACTAAACGTTTTGCTTAAAGCTTCCATAAATCGACGCTTTTCACATATCCGATCAGTTCTCTTCAATGACTAAAAGCGCTAAAAAAATTTCCCCACTTCTCGCCCGTATAGAAAATTTATATTACTTGGACCATTTCCGTATATAAAAAGAAAACATTTTCAACCATACGATTTTACCACTGCAATGGGGATGCCCCACTCGGTTTTATTCGAGCTTTGTCGAGCTTTTTCTTACCCCCTTTTTTTTTTTTTTTTGCTTTCGCGTTTTTTTTTCTTATTCCTCTTCTGCTTCTGAGGCGATAAAATTAAATCAAGTATAAAAGGAAAGGAGACAAAAGTTATTCTGCTACGTTTATACTGCTGTAAAGGTGAAGGCTGCTCACCCGCATCCATATACCTACTCCTACATATATATACAGGTATACGAGTATACTGAAAGCTATGCAGTTCTTTTATACCTTCGGCATCCTGACTAACACTAGGTACTCTGGACCTGGACTGCGGTCAATGGATGTCGCAGTTCCTGTCTACGTCTTTGACTGACCAAAAGTTGATTTTCAGCGAAAAAATATTAAAGAGTATACAGAGTATCGAAATAACGCTTTTATGTTAGATAAAATAAAGAGAACAAGCTAGATTCTTGTATGAATTACCTATTACCACGCATTTCATACAGGATGACGAAAGTAGTGCAGCCTAGAATGTCGCGTGAAAATATATGAGAAATTGCAGCAGTATAGACGTACGTACTTTATAGTGGTAGCAAATACGAGGCCTGAATACGCGAATGATTCGCTAGAAATCTCTATGGATGTCGAACTCTCTACTATCACTTCGCTTTGGCTCCATACCTATAACTCTACGGGGGTTCTATTATGCCGAGGCGCAACATGTTTTGTCCTCGTTTTAATCCCGTTTGTAATTATGCAGTGACAATGAAAATAGAAAAAATGAGTAACAAAAAAAAATGCAATAATAGTTTCTTGAATGTAGGTGAGGACCTCTAGTCTAGACACACCCGCCCAGGTCATGTTTTCAGAAACTGATTTGTCACTCGTGTTGCGTTCTCTGTTCTGCGTTACATAGGTATAATTATTGTTATTATTTTTTGTGGATTTATTTTTTTGGACAAATTGAATAAGGCGAAACTTGTAGAAATTTATTCGAGAAGTTACGTCGTTTAGAAAAAATATTCCTGCAGGAAGGGTTGGTGGGAATTTTTTTTCTCATTTTCTTCATTTTCGTTTCCGCGAAGATATATATCAGCGGCTAATTTACTCCCGCGTATGTTAGAGCTGTAGATCTTGTTCTGCGGTCGGGGCTAACAAGAGTCGTATTTCTTGTAGAGGAAATAACCGCCAAGAGGTTAGCAATAATCTTAAATAGTAATCAAAGGTGTACCAGCCGCCGCGAGGAGGCGATATTCTCGTTTGCGAACTGCAGCGCAGATACTCGTGATCATTTCAAATTCCACTCGAAAGGTTGAAAATAGCGGGAGATAAGATCGCGATTTACGCGCCTCGTAAACCTGACCACATCCAGCTTATACGGACGGATACATTTGGCTGCGTATATACCTACATACATGTATATTTATATATATACTATATATACTACGAGTGTGAGTATACATGTATGTACTGGGTGGCGGTTTTGGAATTGATTTTTTTTTCTTACGACAGCTTAGGCTAGTAGATACTTGGGATTCTATTCAGCATTGACCGCTTACCACCGGGGTCAAGTGTGTTAAATTTGATCAAATTAAGAAACACCTAATGCGCTCTAAGCGTAATGAGAGACTCGTATACCTGCAGGCGAGCGCCGAGGTTCGTTTGCATTCGTACCTACTCAATTACGGTACGCTACCGTGTAATTAGCAATTAGTGTAATCTGGCTCCTAGCAAATGGCAAATGGGTAGCTTATAAAAATCCATATAATAATCCGGTGTGTTCATTAAATGCAAAGCTGCGAACTCTTCCGGCTTCGCCGTATTCAAAGCTCTGAATAAAAATGTATATCTATATATCATAGCAGGTACACCTAATTTCAAGTTATATATCCTTGGTACAGATTTAACAAATTTTCAAGGCTTTCTTCCCTCCCTGATATATTAATCGAGAAATTTGAGAAAATTCCAGGCTCACAAAGAGCTCGAGCGGTGGGAATGTCATCTCTCTAAACTCTTCGTAATTTTTGAATTGATTAAATTGTAATCGGCCTTATGTATACAGTGAGACAGAATTTATGGCACGTATTCAGTCCGTGAAAAGAGAGAAAAAAGCTCCAGAATTGTTTTTGCAACCTTTCGCGGACGATTCAGTCCGCAAATTGGTCTAATCTAGCAGTAGTTAAGCGAGGCCTCGCGAAAGATGAATTTGTTTTATCGAATTGGGCCGTGAAACACGTACGCAACTTTTGACCCACTTTTATTACGTCAAAGAAAGGCCTGTTTGTGATGCGAGTAAGGTTCTACCATCACGGGGTATGGGGCCTTTGATACGCAGATTTTTACGCTAAATAATTAATTGCGGAGGAGAAGAAAAGGGAATATTTAATTACAACGTCACACATATCAGTCTCGTCTTGTGTATACATACTCGTAATTAGGCGGTTGAGAGTTTCTGAAAATAGTGTTTCTTCCCTTGTGTTTTTTTCCTCAAAGATCTACGATCAGGGAATGAGATATATAATTGTTAGAAACGATAAACACGCTTTAAGAGAAGGGGTTTCAAATTTACGAGCCCAAATCTCCGGAGAGGACTCTTTGGGGTGGTTGCTGTTCAAGAGATTCAACAACTTTCGACATCTGACCTCTCGGTATATATCTCGCTGCACGTGGGCCTTTCTACTCGGAGGGTAAATGATTAAAGCTATTGGCCTTGGGAGATGGGGAGAGGGATGCGGAGGGGAGGGATACCCTCGACGAGTGAAAGATGCCAATTTTACGCCGCGATCGTAATTCTCAACTACCTTCTTCTGGGCTCATCTCGAACTTAGCGGGCCCGCGGCTGAAAAGTTTAAGTTTTAATGAAATTGAGAGCGGAGAAAAGAGGAGAGATATGGAATAGCAGTCGAAGCCCGCAGAGCCAAGCTGGCTGACCGGCAACCGAGATTTTATTAAAAAAATATTTCTTTCGGGAATTATTGCAAGAGATACGTTCTCTTTCTTATTTTCCTTTGGGGTGCAACAGGGAGTAGCAGTAGCCCGATTCTGGTCAGAAATAAAGAGAATGAAATAAAAGGATGCGCAGGGGAGAAAAGAGAGGAAAAAAATTGGAGCAAAAGATTTATCCTCGAAAAACGAGAGGCCGACTTTACCCGACCAGAGAGATAAGGACTTAAGGATGTATAGGCCGTTCTTACGCGAGCTGTAATCTGTTACCAGGACGACCGGAGCCACCGGAGCGACCTTAACCACGGGCACGCGAAAAAGCAATGCTGGGTTCTGGTGCAGAATCGCGGACTTGGCAAAACAGCTCGCGGATTTGTCGTTGAATTATTTAACGAGTGTCTTACAAAATAAAAGGCCAAAAGCCATATTGCTCCTTATATCCATCTCCGAGAGCCTTCCTTCCTTCCTACCTTCCCGACTTTTTCGACGTCTACCTTTTTCCAGAATCAGAAATCAAAAGATCACAGACATAAAGAAGGATGCGTATTTTTTTTGCCGAGAGTTTAAACCCCGTGCAGAATCTCTTTATCCAATTTTTTCTCTTATCCTTCATATATATTTTATCGTTCGCTTTTTCATTTTTCTTCAAAGTGTTATTGTCCGCATCCTTTGTTATTTTGCGAAGATAACAGCGGATATCCGCTGCAAGTTGAGCGGTATAGTTGCGGTAAGGTAAGTCTGAGATACACAGAGGGAATAAGGAATTCAGTTTTTTTCGAAAAACTGAACGGGGATGGAGCGGAATGAATATACGACGTATATTCGCTCACGATTTCGCAAGGATGGACAATGGGCAGTCGAGTTCGAAGAGATGAGGGGATCCCGGGGCTGCAGGCCACTGGGGAGATGGACAGATCACAAACAATTTAAAGACCGGAGTTGGATGCGGAGAATAAGAAGAAAGAGGAGAAGAAGAGAGCCGGGATTATTTCGTATACCAACCCACCTACACAGGGTTGGATTCTATCAAGAAACGAAACGATGCAATGGCCGAGAGACACCAGAGAATGGATGAGCACTGAAACTAAAACGCTATACATAGGAACGGGAATGGACACAGGAACGAAACGGAGCGGGGTAAGACACGGAGACCGATAGGAGAGACAGGAGGACGGAATGGACCCTCGTCTTCCAGATTTATGTCCGCCTTGATAAACCTCTCAGATTAAGAACACCGGCCTTTCTTAATCCAGTTGGAAAAAGCCTTCGTATATAGGTACATTTCGGAATGAGACAAAAATCGCTACTATTCATGGATTGCCTAGCAGCTAGCTGAAGGCCCCACTGCACATAACATAAATGTTTGAAAAATCTCTTCAGCGACGTAAAAATATTTCATAATAAATGACCAGCCAGCGTATAGGTAGGTACTTTCCGGCTGAGATATATACCCAGACATATAATAACCGCACATACTCAGCGAGGAGAAAAATCGGGTGTAAAATACCCCAGGACATAGTATATGGCGTCTCGCTTGCGTTATGGGATTATTAACCTTCATGCTTGTGGGAGGATGAGAAGCTAGAACAGAGGCTTAATCAGTTTCTCCTGCGCTTCTTATACCGCAGGTATACGCATAGTGTAGAAAACTGTATCCCCATGATCCCCATCCCCATCCCCCTCGAAAACTTTACCGATTAAATAACACCGCCCTTGTGAACGGCGGGGTGCAGGGTGAAAAAAAAGGTTTTTTTTCTCTTAATTTTTATTTTCTCCTTTGTTTTTATCTTTGTGGCTTTGGTTAAGGTAACGACGACAATGGAGAAGACCGCGATGGCCTTGAGCTGAGGTTGTCGCAGAGCAAGTACGAGGACAGTGAGCGTCGAGCGCAGCCAACGCCGGCGGTAACGGATGGCGGCGTAACGACGTCGTTACGAAGATATACAGACATTTTGAGTCTATACCTACCCCCGGCGATTATAGCATACCGTTGGCAGAGGGTAGACCGGAGAGGCCGGGGAGACCGCGGCTTCATAAGCTGCCGACCCTTGCATACCTCGCGCGCCTAAGCTAAACCACCTTCTTCTCAACTCACCCTCTGGGCATCGAACTTCGCGGTGGACTAGGCCTAAAGAATCGTCCCATTAGCGGGATTTATCGTAGACAGTCTGAAATAAAATATATTGGTCTTCGTACTTCGTACTTCGTACTTTGTACTGAGGTCTGAGCGCGCGCACGCACCACCCTCAAACTATCATACACACTGAGCCAATTCGTGCCCGGAAATATCCGGCTTTGAATATCGACTATAAACAGCCCGAGACTCTCCGAGTCTGATTGAGGTATAAAAACACAATTATCGAGCCCTAAAAATTTCGCGACTTGCAATTGCATAAATTTTTGGAATGCGATATGTAGTATGTACGGATACGTGCAGGAGAGGAAATTTCTTTTCACGCGGTTGCACTTCCGCTGACAGTTTATTACAGCGAGTATCCAATTGCACCGGGTCTACGTATTTCATTTTTCCTATTTTTACTTTCATCCGTGCATTTATCCCCGCGAAATAACCCAGGTGGGCCAATAAGCCGGTAGTCTAGGACGGCGTAATTTCTACAATGGAAAATAGAACCGAGAGCGAATTACTGAATACAGTTTTATGGTCATCACTTGGTAACCATATTCTACTAGGAAAGCTGCACTGGACACTCGTGGCCGCTGAAACACCTTTAATCAACAATAATTATCTCGTAATACCCCGAGCGGTCAACTACTCTAGGTACAGGTCAGTATGATACAACTCGGCTATGTCTACACGGATATAGGTACGTACACGTATGTCTCTATGCCATATGTACACATATGTGAGCATGGAACTCTCCGAACGCAAGTACCTCCACCGGCAACTACATACTCGCCAGTAGTCTGTATTACTTTTCATTCTCTCTCCCTCGAGTTTCATCCAGCCAAGCGGCGTCCTGCTAGATACTGGCTTTGCTCATCCCTGGCCCGTCACTGAGCTTCCGCCGGTGATCATCCAGTGGAAAATTAACACTGTCGGAATTTTCATCCGATATGCCAGCATTCCTCCTCTGCTTCCTACTACCGGTATCCATTAATTTCTTTTTATTACCTATTTTCTTTCTTTCTTTCTTTATTTATTCATTTTATTTATTGTTTTTTTCTTCTTCTTGTGCTACACGATTTTACAACGCCGAGAGTGAGAACGCGGAAGTATTGTACTGAGGTGGCGAAAGAAATTTATAAAAACCAGGTAAGAAATGCGAACTCTGCGGAATGGCGGCAACCCGTCTTACTTAATCCCTGCAGGAACTTCTGCAACAGCTTTCTGAATTTATTTATTTATCTGATCGTATTCATCATCGTTTTGAATTTATATATCTCCCTGAAATACACAGAGTTGTAAATCTCAACACCAGACAACCAGCAGCCTGTTTTTGCACCTAGATATAGGTATGTGTATGTGTGCACATTTCGCTTCTTCCAGACCGCATTTAGCGAACTCGAGCGGGATTTTAGACAGCAGTACCCACGCGAGGAGGCGGATATATGCGCTCTGAATAATCACGCAACTTTGAAGAGCCGGGAGATTTGTTACCGCGGGAAACTGCAAGGGGTTAGTCAAGGCACCCACGGTGCAGGTATTCTGCAAAATTCCTCTGACGGACTGGGGATGAAAATGCCGGTGAAACGAGTATAAAGTCTGAAAGATTCAGCTGGTAAGATTTATTAGTTGACATTGAATGGGAATGAAGAAACTGAACTGATAATAGATTGTAAAGTATTGAAAAATGGGTTCATTAATCGGCAAGGCATCCGCCTCGCCACGTTTTACTTTCTGTCGTTCAGCAGGCAAACACTAGCTCTGGACCATGCCTGCAGGATCAGACTACAGAGAATGAGAGAACCGCGGTGGCGGAAAGTGAGGGCGAAAACGAGAGGGAAATAGAAGAGCGGGGCGAAAGTGAGAGAGAAATTGTGAGGGATCAGACCAGAGCAGACCAGAGCAGACCAGGGTAGGCCAGGCATCGTACACAAGGGAAATAACCCGCTTCGTCAACACTGCTCACTGCTTCCGTAACTAATGGATATTCTGCGGGAATATATAGAGCAAAGTAGATATACGAAGGTATATACGAGCGTGTGTGGGTGTAGAAATGAGTGGTGGTTATACCGAAACGATGCCATGTGCTTTCCCCTTCCCGAAAGGCCTTTCGATTTCCTATTTCCTACAGGAGCTGCGGTGGTCTCACCGTCGTGTATAAACCGGAGAATGAATTTAGCAAATTTGCAGACTTCCGAGTCCGGGAGGGAGGGAAGTGAGTGCTCAGTTTGAAATCAGAGCCGAGATTCGTCCGGTAAACAAATAAGGAATGTAAACGCCGTTAAATGACGGGGGGGGGGGGGTGGGGGATGATGATATAGAAATCCAAATTGTGTTGACCACTCGTAGATTCATTCTGATAGTCCGACTCCAAATTGCTTCTAGTTTCTTTTTTCGACCTCGGTTAAAGAAATTCTATTTTCTTTCCCAATTCCAACTGGAACGAATAGATTTCATCTCTATGTCTTCTTCGGAGTTGAATCGATATGTTTGTCGTGTGACGCATACAGTAGACGTACCCACCTATCAGCCGGCTGTTCACCGAATAGGTATTATGGTTTTATTTCCACGTACCAGAAGCTCGCTGCTGCTGCACGGAAATACTTAATAATTTAACTGGAAATCCCCGCGTTGTAGGAAGATCCTCCGGCGCCAGACTCTCAGCCGGAAAAGAGATGAAGATACGAGCTACATTAATTAAATTCTCAACCTACTGCCCGGCGGCTTTGCGGTAGCGGCGACAACAATGACCGCTGAAATTAGCCCTACCAAAGCTAAAGATCCAATTCATTTATGAAATACCACCGCTTACCTCCCTGCTCTCGGTCTCCATTATTAATCCGAATTTTCGAACTTGTTCGACATTTTAACCATTTTTATAAAATAAAATGATGAAGGTTGTGAAAAATAATCTTAACACGGACGATGCGAAAGGAATTTTCAAAGATCTGCATCCTCCTGCTTGGATGGCTGATTACGGAATCCATGGCGAAACCCGAGCACGTGTTATTCTTGCAGAAAGTTAAACATTAGCAGTCTCGTTAGGTCTCTCGTCAATCGCGAAAAGCGGACAGTGCTAACCAACCTTGTGTGGGGTAAGGCACACACTCCTTTATATTCGTTTCATGCGGAGTCTGTTAGTCAAGCATATTCCTTCGTTAGGTAGGTATACGGTGTCTCATCCTTCTTCTCTCGCGGTGTGTAACGAACGTGCAAACTTTGCGAAACGGGTAGAACCTAAGGAAGGAAGGAAGGAAGGAAGGAAGGAAGGAAGGAAGGAAGGAAACATTCGGTTGATTCAAAAACTGAATCGGATTCTAACACGGCGTGGGCGGATTTTCCCTTCCCTAATCAGAGAAGTTTACCTCAATTTTCCTCAGCTATTTATAAGGTGTTGGTGGTGCTTGCGGATATAAGAAGAGTTGAGAAAGGAAATAAGAAGAGAGTGCGAAGGCGAGATACGGGGATCAATTTTACCCGGTGAAACGAATCTATATATTGGCTGGGCGTCAATCCGAGGCTGAAAAGTTGCGTCCGCAAAGTTAAATCGCAACCCTGAAGAAATATCACCGCGATGAAGAAAAAGAAGAAGAAGAAGAAGAAGACGAAGACGAAAAAGAAGAAGAGTCGTGCGAGCGAAACTGAAGGGACGAAGTGGAAAGAGATAGAGAAAAGCTCGACACGATGGCGCCAGACTTTCCGTGCCGGGCAGGTAGAGGTAACGCGGGACACACACGCGATTCTATCGATTCCACATTCGCACAATGGGAGCGAGCCGCGGAAGAAACGAGACATGCGGGGGTGAATGACGAAGCGAGGGAAAGAGGGAGAGAAAGAGAGAGCGAGAGAGAGAGAGAGGGTAGAAAGAGAGCCATTCACGTTCGTTACGAGGCCAGGCAGGCGCCATGTGCGCGTGGTAAGGGATGAAAAGTAAAAGTCTACGGGTACCTACGTTCGCAATTTACGCAACACGGCGCGAAATAATCGCTTCAAAATCGGAACTCACCGCCACTAGAAGCTGTACCTCGATTCCGACCAAAGTGAGTTCAGACTGGCTCAGCACCCCCGTAAATAATTTCAATTTCGGGTAAAATTCTCGGGAGTTTATTCCCCGAAAATTTCACATCATCGAAACTGAAAAACCAAGAGTTTTATAACCAGATAGGTATACCTACATGCGGGAAAAATCGACTATAACAAACCGGCGTGAAAGACCGGAAATTTCATGGCAAGTTCGATTCGCATTTCCCGTTTTGTGTCGCGCGTTGGTTCAGCTTGAATAAATAAACGGTCTAGTACGTTTGTTTGCTCAGTGATCAACGGCTTCCAAAAACATCGTGTCGGGTATTAAATCACTGCAACTAAACTATGAGTCGACGTTAAAAAAATAGCCAACACCGTGTAGGTGCAGGGTGTATTTCATTTTCCTTACTTTCCGTTTTTTTTTTATTTTTTATTATTTCAAGTGCAAACTTAGTGTGCGAAATATTATCGCCAAAGTTCATTTTTCACCTTGGTTTGGCTGAAAATAGTGGAACAACAATCTGTTTCGCTATTTGATATTGCCAGACACTCGCATACACCCCATCTGGCGAGGGGAGTACAACGAGAAACAGAGACTGTAAAAAAAAAGGAAAAAAAAGGAAGAAAAAATTAAAAAAATGAAAAATATTATATGGACTTTGGTCTCATTATAAGTATAATAGAGGAATAAATTGTCAGTAGTGAAACAAAAATAATTACCTCGTAACGTCACTTAGAAAGCACTTAAAACTTTTAAAGTAGCTTTTTTTCCCCCAACCCTCTCTTTTTCGTTTCTGGCTTATAAATGATATAATATACTGGTTCGGCCGTGGGCAGAGACTTTTCGACTGGCAAAAAAAGAACGAAAGAAAGAAAAAAAAAAAAATTTAGAATGAAAATATGTCGCGATCTTTGGGACAGAAATCAAAAAACAAAAGTTTTGCGTTAATTACTAACATTTCTTTCTTCCGTTGGGGTTACTAATTATTTTGATAAGCTCGATCGGATCGAGACTAAACAAATTTCGTCGTTAGTGATCCGTAATATCGGTTGTGCTAGTGGAACTAATGGGTATTATAATATCATACAAACACATTGACGCACAGAGGGGGTTGGTTTATCAACGTGAGCCTGTTACAGCTACCCTTTCGATTAAATTGACCGCGAGTCTTGCGCTTTGAGATTGACTCTGAGAGATCAACGGGTAACGGGTAACGGAATAACGGAGTAACGTCAAGAGGAGAAACGGTAGAGAGTAGGTATCATGGCGGATCACATCCTCTACAGGCTTCCAAACCCAACCCTGCAATACGGGTAAAATAAACACGAAACGGGTGCGCCTGTGATGGTAACATAACCGGGTAGTGTCGCGGTCTCTATCCAGATCCTAGCTCTCACCCGTTAATTAAAGCCGCGGTTAGGACCAAAATTTAACTATTCAAAATCCTCCCTCAACACCAAGCCGCGTTTCGATTCTCTGTCTTTTTCCACCGTTTGAACAATCTCACCAATCAATAGAAATGAATCTGGATGATTTTTGTTCTTCTTTTCCTTCTTCTTCTTTCCTTCTTTCCAAATGTCATTCCTTCTCCAAGATTTGTTATGCTTTCTCCGAACTTTCATAGAATCAAAATAAAGCTTTGAAAAATGAATTGAACCTAATTGAACGGGATAGGGTGAAAAAAAATTTGTCAGTCTTAACAGCGCCTTTAGGTTAGCGTCGGAGTGTGGTGGTATTATTAACCCAGGGCGTTTGGGTCGCGAACTTCTTGATGGGATACTGCGATGGGTAGGTGGGTAGGTAGGTAGGTATGCGATGGAAGGCGGTGGTGGTAGGTAGGTAGTTGACGGTAGTTGGTGGTGGTGATCGCACTACTACGAGGAGGACAAGGACGAGGAGTAGTATACAAGGATGGAGTAAAGCGTCGGGAACGAAGCTCGGAGGTTCAGTTCAGGACTTGATGACGTCATATCCGGCCGCCCCACGACGCGTTACAGGAGCTTAGATTGTCCCCTATCCAGAAACCCCGGTAGCCCCTCAAAACCCCTAAACCCTGAAACGCTGCTCCGCCTACGGTTTCCTATCTTACGAGAACCAGGAGAGGATAACGAGCGATTGGGCTGCACTTAACTTTGTCCAAATTAAAAGACAATGACCCTTTTTTTAGGTACCTATACACATACGCTTATACATATATACATATATACGCTTTCGTGTACACGTATGTGTGTGTGTGTGTGTCTCGAGGTATTCGCAATTCGGAAAACGACCCTTAAATAAAGAGGAGGGTCGTGATAGGAACGTTCAAAAAATATACTGCGTGGAATGGCATACATTTTTTTTTTGCACTTTTACTCGACTCGCAAAAATTATTCGCGAATGGTAATAGAAAAAAAAAAAAATGAAAGAAGAGAAAAGGAAAAGAGATGCGAATTCGAAATTGTTGATAAAATTATTGTTTCTGTCTATCTCTGAAGGAAGATGAAAAATAATAGGTAAAAAATTGCATGCATATACGTGTGTTTGTGTGCTTCCAGTCGAACCACCCCGTCCCGTGTGTAATCTGGATAAATCTCTGCGTCACTCGCGTCAATTACTCGTTTGTTTATTAAATATTTGTGGAAGTGACGCCCGCGTCGTGGCGGCCTCTCCTCGGTCCCTGTTGACCATTGTTCATCAGCAATGGATAATCCATATAGCCCACCATGGCGGAGCAGAAACACTAGCTACCAACAGCAGCATCAGCAGTAGCGTGATGAAAAATGCATCGGAATCGAAACGCTGGGTAGAAAATGTAGGATGAGGAATCCACCGAACGTACGTGATGAGCGAAGCATCGAATCAAAAACAATACCGCAGCAAAGCGTCCTTTCCCAACCGACAGGTATCAGTTCGAACGATTCGAGGGTTGAAAAAGGACGTGGAAAAATGATTGAAAAAAATAATAAAATAAAAAACAATAAACTAGACGAAAAAAGCAGAAAAAAAAACGAACATCACATGAGATAGCAGATCGATGTGGGTTCCGCTGTGTTGCATAATTCAATTTCTATACATGTATGAATTACCTATGCTGTGAATTATTTATGTGGTTTTTCTTATGGTTTTCCTATTTTTTTTGCGAGTTTTTTGTTTTTTTATTTTCTTTGAAATCAGACATAACAGGGTGCTGTGATTAAAGGTCGGACGTTACGCCACATTCCTACTAACATGGTATACCTACCAGAGACACGGTCGAGCGTTAAGATTAACAGAGTTAAACTTGCGACCCTCGTCACGGCACCGTCTCGTAACGACATATGCAAGTTTTTAGGGTGAAAGGGGTCACACACGGCTTTGTCGTAATTCGCAAACCCTCGTCCCCTGGTTTTGGATTATTTATAACAAACGTAGAGGTGCGGTGAATGTGGTAAATATCTGCTGTAAAGATATAGTGGCGTGGATTTCTAATCGGCACAAAAATTAAGAAAGGGATGAAAGAAATTGGAAAATAAACTATGGAGGGGGAAAAATGAATGGGAACGGCAACACCTTTCGAGGTTTCGTTTGCTGGGATTAAGACCGAGCAAGAAATATCAGCGTAGTTTATTCGAGGACATCGACTGCCCTTCTTTCGCGTCGGTTCATGCCGCTAGCTCGTTCCATCTTCTATGGGAAATTTCTCTTTGGAAAGAAAATAAGACGAAACATCTCTGCTCTGTTTCACTGGCTCGAACCATTTAGCTAAAAGCACACCTACGTACCGCCGGAATTGACCTGGAGATCTCGAACCCATTAGACATAGAATTTAAGAAATTGGAATCCGTATATGTAGTTCCAAATCGCTCCATGGAAGAATCGTACGATCAACAATTTGTCTCACTTCTTTGAATTGAAAGAATCTCGTTCTCGAGGTGAAATTCAGTGAAATCTTCAAACGAGGATCGAGGATTCACGCTGATCGATGAACTTGACAAAAACTATTAGATTTGGAATTCGTTCGGTGAGCCCTAGCCGATCGGAATGGTTTGTTCTGAATTCGGATCGATTAAAAACGCTGAATGAACGCGGAATACGAGAAATATGTGCTAATTGCGATTAGAGATGAAGATAGAGATGAAGAGAGAGAGAGAGGAGAGAGTAAGTAGTTGTTGGTTCAGCGTCGTCCTGGCGGCAAACGTCAGGAAATCGGAGGCAAAAACAATTGAGCATGTCTTCGCGACGTGCGGAGGAACCTTGACGTATTGCGTCTTCCGTCCTATTGTTTTCCGCGAGATCCTTTGTCTTTGATTGTCTAAGCTCATCGTAACGTCGCGTCGCGAGACTTCTCGTTATTATATTCAAACCCTTCAGTCTCGCTGCGACTAACGTTCCTAATTATTTATTCCTCAAGTTCGTCTGCGCTCTTTACAAGGCTCGAAATCCTTAGGGATAACTTTCTCACTCTGTGACGAAGAAAAATATATATAGATGAAGATAAAGATCAAGATATAAATAAGAAGTAAGAAAAGTACACTTCAGTTTTTTCAAAGAAGAAAAATTAATCTCATGTTCTTTTTTTGTTTTTTTCTTCTTCTTCTTCGTTTCCTCTACTCATTCTCGTTAATTAGTTGATCAAAAAAAGAAAGAAAGAGAAAAAAAGCGATTTCCATGATCTTGAGAAACCCTCAATTGTCCGAAAAAAAAATAACTGTCGTTCATTTTTTAGCAAAAAAAAAAAAATTGTACTGCATATATCGCGTCGCATAGCACAGCAGTGCAACGATATATAGTTACTAATTTACATCTACAGGTGGCCGATAAAAAAAAGTACAACGTGTCACTAACGCCGCTCTCCCTACCCCTGTTCGTCGAGAGGAAGTGCCCTCGGCATTGAGCGGCCTTCCAGAGGAGAAGAGAGTCTCTCTACTTTTCTCTCGAGCAGGAGAGGGACGGAATTTCTCTTCTCCTACAAGAGGAGACGAAGAGGGTGTGAATTATACTCGAGAAAGGGTCTCTGGCTAATTTCACCCCTCGACGACCCCCTTGCTCTTGCTCCACTTTCCTCCCTCTGCCTCCACCTCTACCTCTACTACTCTACCTCTCGTTCGTTTATTCTCTCTGTTCTTACTTTGACGGTGCATTTTATCTCAGCACTGGTTCACCGAGCACGACAAGAGTTCATATCGACGTCAGTGGATGCGACGGAAAGAAAGGAACAGCCGCGGTATTAATCCCCATGCTTCTTCAAATTCTACCCAAATATACAAAATTCTATCGAAAAATCACTCATCGTTCATAGATAACGCGTGAAATAATTTCCACCGGTTTTGTACATTTTATACACAAAAAAAGAGAAAAAAAAAAAAATTCAATTTTGGGGTTTGATTATACTTCTCGTTTAATTTTTCGCTAAATTTCTCTGTACCCTGCGTCGTTGATGCTCGGTTTTCTCTAAACGTTAGAAAAGTAGTTACACTAGGTACTCCGTGCGGTTGAGTTGAAATTTATATTAAAATTTTGCACATAGCTCTTTTCTTTCCGTTTTTTTTTTTTTTTTTTTTGTTTTTTTTGTTTTTTTTCGTCGATTTTTAATCCTCGCAACTAGATTGTTCGTCTGTTTTTCTCTCCTCCCAACAGACGCGGGTTACCACTCGTAGTCCAGACGCAGCAGCATGGTAGGTATGAGGCAGAGCCATTATCGCCCTCTTTTTTCTCTATTTTTAGCGGACGGAAGGAAGCGGCGAAATTTTGCGTTCCTAAATTCTTGAATATATTACCTACCTTATACCCGCCACGTACCTACTATGGTAAGGAAATTTAACCACCGTTGAGTAAGAAGAGTAAAATAGGCGGTTGAATTTCTTCCATTAACTCGTTGCGCAATTAAGTATAAAAGCTGTTGGTATAAAATAGGTAAAGGAGATGTTATACCTGCAGCAATTTAACTAGTCCTTTACTACCACGGATGAGGTGCTCTCCGCTTGTTAAATTGCCGTTTAGGTAGATACTTGACCGATATTCATTAACGTTCATCGCTTTCGTCGATCATTTAATAATCCATCGATCGCCTTGACGGTCTTACCTGTAACATAAAAAGAAAAAAAAATCACGTTTTGATAATTGATTAAGAAAAAACACGAAAAAACAGACTAAAAATTGGATTTATCGACTTTGACCTTTCATCTTTCCGACTTATTATCGAGAATCATTTCACACATCACATCTAAGAATGGGAGATCGTCGTAATTATTTGGCGATATTTTGACCAACGAGATACGTATTGTTTTTTCGATTTTCTCAGTATTCTCCTGCGTCACAGTATGATCTTGTTTTTCTTCGGTACACAAGACGATACGAGCTGTCTTTTATCTCTTTACATCTTATTTTATTTTCTTTCTTTCTCTCTCTCTCTCTCTTTTCTCTTTTTCTATTTCTTATATCTTCCTTTTTTTCTTTCTGATCGGCTAACGACTAAAATCCGAGGAACGATTACCAATACCCTTTGTCATTGTCTTCCGGATTGAACCCGGTGAACCTTGCAGAGGATGATCCCCACGTGATCTGGTCCTACGCGAAGCTCCACGACGCGGACGTCGACGTGGACGTGGATGTGGATGCGGACGCGGACGCGGACGCGACGCACTGTAGAGAAAGCTATATTTATCGACGTTCGTGGGCTTTGGGCATCTGTCGAGGCCATTTGCCTGCCCGAGACTTTATCTTTCTAGCAGAGAGACAGACAGACAGACAGACATACGGACGGACAGACAGAAGCAGGCGTGTGTGGGCCCGACGAACAGCATCCTGCCTCCCGCTGTATCAAGGTGCGCCCACACCAAGATCACAAACTCAAGATTACAGTGACCAATTTTTATTACTATATCGAAATTGGAATTGAAATCAAATTTTTTTTTTCTCTTTCTTTTCTTCATTCAACGATTTGAAAAGGCAAATTTTAAACAAATGAAATCAATATATAGTTGATTTATATGAATCGTCGTGTTGTGAACGGACCTAAGCCTCGAATGCGGGGGCGCAACGTGCCATCTTTGGCTTGACCCTTCGCCAGTTGTCTCTATTATACTTTCACTACGAGTTGTCTGAGTCTGTCATCTATTCTTGAATGTAGGTATGACGAGGATTCGATGAGCTTGCAGGGGTAGGTATACGTAGGGTATAAAATATTTCAGAGAACAATTTCGATGTATGTATGTATCAGTAAAATGTATATACATAGGTACGAGAAGAAGATAAGTAGCTGAGGAATAAATTAATGACAAAAATCAATAGGTCGAATTGGAATTTGCCTTAAAATCCACTGATCGGTTATGAGGCTATAATACGTCGGATATTAGGTACGTATTTAAGGAACCTACTACCTATGGGGATGGTAATACGTAGGGTGCAGGGTATAGGTATTAACTGGAAATTGATAACCTCGGAGTAGAATAATTCGATAAAGAGAAGAGGAATTTTGAAGAAATTTTAAACGGGATATGAGTATAATTATTATCGTTATTATCGCAGCGTCTTATCGAAACCCTGCGTATATAAATCGAGGCCCGTTGAAAAGAAATGAGAAAATGGTATGTATACGTATACGTATAGCGAAGAAGAAGCGAGAAGATATATTATTATATGATAAGAAAAGAAGAAAAAAAGAAAGAACGAAAAAAAAATGAAAATAAAAAATAAAGAGATCGGGGAGAAAAAAGTAGCTTTACTATACGTACGAGTAAACAATAGGGGTAGATGGAAGAAACGTAGCACGCGTAGGTATATACCTATCTATCTACCTACCTTATACCTACCGACCAAAACCACCCCTTCGAGGGTTGAAATATACCATCATAATTACTATCAATATATATTTCCACGAATCTATGTTACAGAGATGTAGGTATGTATATATATATATATATATAGATATATGTGGGGGGCCGTAGGTGAACGGAAGTCTATAAAGGTATATATACGACACGTGCAGCTTTCCACGTATTAGTCATACATCCGCACACATTGCAAACGAGAGCTTGCGATGTTTGCAGAGCGTGTATAGCTGAAGCGCGTATATATTAACATGCGTGCAAAATCATAGACGTGTACGTGTAGGTACAAACCGTCGAGCCGTAAGGTTTTCCGTGTTTCTCGCCCGTGCGTTTGAAATTGCAAAATTACCCTCGGGTAACGGTGACGGTGTAGTTGGTTATAGTCGTATCTGGCAAACTGCAGGGGTGGTAAAGCGGGAAAATTCGCGAAGGGAATATAGGAAGAGAAATCGGAAGAGGCGAAGGGGAAGAGGAGGAAAGTGACGAAGATACGAAGGGAACGAAGGGAGCGAATAGGAGAACTAAATATAATGTTACCATTAGCAGTGGGAATACACATACATATATATGTATTATATATATACATACAATATACATGAATACATATATGCAGTATTAGATGCGATAGGTGGAACCTAAAGCCACTACGGCGTGCGCAGAACAGACAGGAAATTGCAAATTGCCAACAGCAGCAGCTAACACCAGCAGCCATACGCACCGTTGACGAAGCGTCGCGACGCAACGCCGCAGCTTGTTGTATTGCTATAATACCGGTGGTGGGCTTCGTCTGTCATTTGGGAAGCACGAAATAAGCTATATGCCACCAAATTCTATCTAGTTACTGAATTAGGGATCGCTACTGATACCGTCGCGTCATCTGGTTGCCCTGCCTTGTCTGGCTTGAACACTTCGTACTATATAATATTATATATATATACGTCCGTCCTTCCTTCTCCGCAAATAGTTTATTTGTTTGTCCACACGTCTGTCCGCTTTGTTGCCTCATTAATTACCATTCCTATATATATATATTTATGCACATGTATATATGTATACTCAGAGGTAGGTACAAAGCGAATGTGAAAATTTCACCCCTGTTTACCTCTTTGTAGACACTATATACTGAGTTCAATGAAAAAAAGAAAAAGAAAGAAAAATGAAAACCGCTAGAAGCCTAGTAGGTATGCACCTTCGAACAGGAACAGAAGCAGTTATTTGTCAGCGAAATGTATGTATCGTTAAGTAGTTCAATCGGCGAAAACACACGGTATTCGATGATTTAAAGAGAAATATATCGAAGTACCAGATTCGTATGGGAGAAAAGAATGTGAAATTTTCTTTGCAAAAAAAAAAAGAAAAATAAGTAAAATAAAAGACGAAAAATTTAGTTTATTCGACGACACCTTGTAGACGTGATACATAATGCATGTGCATGTGCATGTGTGTGTGTGTGTGTGTGTGTGTGTGTGTGTGTGTGTGTGTGTGTGTGTGTGTGTGTGTGTGTGTGTGTGTGTGTGTGTGTGTGTGTGTGTGGAGTACATTGGTTTAAGACACGTGAGACCAGGTCCAAGACACGTAGAGGGAAACGATTTGCCGCTGCGAATGGCCTCTGCCCTGGAGAGTCGAGGGTATACAAAGGAAAAGTTTTATACGAAGGCGGGTGCCCCTGCCCTACGAGTCTCACGCCCTACGATCTCTCGTTGGTTCGTCGTAAAAGGGAGGAAAGAAGAGAAGCGAAAAGAAAAGAAAATGAAAGAAAAGAAAAAAAAAAAGAGAAGAAAAGAAATGAAAAGAAAAGAGGACGAGACGAGGAGGAGGAGAAAGAAGAGACAAAATAAGGAATGGAAAGTTTATTTTGACTGTATTTTGTCGAGGGGTAGTATGGGGAGGAACCAGAGGCAAGACCTCCTTGCCACCATGAGCCAATTCCGAGAACGATAATGGAAAATCTTTCGGAAAGCATCACTTCGAGATCACCGAATGCCTGGACCGGACTTGACCGTTGGAGAAGCAGTTTCAAAGAACAGTTTCCTTCGATAACCGACCGGCCAACGGCCCTGTGTGTATAGTATACGGACGTTCGGGGGATGCACTCGTTGGATGAAAATAAGAGAGATAGACTAGGGAACAAGAAGGTATAATAAAAAAATAAAAAAATAGGAGAAAAAATAAATAAAATAAACAGAAAGATCGAAGCGGAAAGATGAAGAGAGAGAGAGAGAGAGAAAGAAATAGGAAAGAGCTTCTCTTACTTAGAATTTCTTACTCATATATCCCGAAGCGACATTCTTCTTAGTTCTCGTATATTTCGTGAATTCTTTTCTTCGAGATAAGACACGTTATGAAACTCGAAAAGTTTTTTTTGGCTATCAGAAGGAGAAGAATATTATGTAAAAATAAGATCGATCAGGGAATTGGGGGAAAATTTCATTCCATCATTCCATCATTTTTTTTTGTGTTTTCTTTTTTTTTTTCTGTGTCGGAAGTATTACAGATGCTGAGAAATGATCTCAACGGTGATATTTGGTCCAGTCATTCGTGCACTCGAAATAAATTTCGCGAATTTTCCGAAAGTTTATAGAGTTGCGGAGCTGGCAGTCTTTTATCCAAACGTTTCTTACTTTTGCTGTTAAATTTTAATCCATATCGTATATATGCGACTGCGTAATTACACGTAATGTGTTATTGATTCAGGTGATATTTCAGTATAACGTTTAAACATGTTATACCGTTAATTCCCCGAGGCATTGAATTAATACTGAACAGTAACGAAATACGTGACGATATTAAAAAAAATTTTATCGTGAAAATTGAGTCAATATATTCGAGTTGAATTTTATACGCGATATAAAAGGTAGGTGTACGTATGTTACGTGTAACGAGTTTATAGCCCGAGGATTTGTTGGGTCGTTGCGGAGTATGAAAATTCACTAAAAATTTTGTGTATACGACGAGCCGTTGATCTGAATTAAAATTCATTTTCACTCGGGTTATTTGCTTAAGCCCTACAACGTCAGGCTTTGAGCTCCCGTAATTTGAAGTTTAAAGTTCGAAGTTTGAGGTTTGAAATTTGATCTTGACATGAGCAGTGGCTGAAGAATCTGAGAGGGAGGGATAAAACAAATGGAAAATTCACGACGACGTAGGTACTATAACGTCAATTCGAAAGTCGGAGATTTTTACGTCGCCGTCGCCGTCGCCGACGACGCGACGTCCTCGTTCAAATCCTTTGCGTAATCGAGGCACTCCCCAAAGGATCGAGTAGCCTGATTGACTGACTGACTCCGAATGACTGACAGGCTCAATTAATTTCACAGCTTTATTCAACGCGGGTGATTTTGCGCGTGATGAAAAATGAAGCTCGATTTATGAAAATAAAGCTTGTTCCTCGATAGATATATATTGATAAGACTCATAAAACCGTACGACGTGGGTAGGTATATCTGATGCGGCAAGTAATTAATTGAAATCAGAGAAAAATGGAGATAAGATATAAGATGGAATAAAAAGGAGGAACGTAGTAGATACGGAATATTAATCACGACGTAATGAATTTTGCTCTTCTCTCTATCGAGCTTTTCCGATATTGCAATTTCAATTCCCTGGCTTTGCACCGGGGCTTGTATAATTCTCCCTCGATCCCGTGTTCGATTATTCAATTTTTTATACGGAAGCTGTCTCATTTATGCTTGCACGTTACGGGTATAAGTTTTAATGTTCGTTAGAAAAAAGGGTATGAAGAAAAGGGAAGAAAAATAAAGAAAAAAAAAATCAGAGGCGACGGCATCAACGCGTAGCTTCGATAATTACATTTTCGACAAGAATAACAAAAAAGAAAAAAAAAAGTTCGGACCATCGCTCCCTCAAAAAAAAAAAAAAAAAATTGATTTCCAACCCAAGAGGGTCAGGCAAAAGTTAATTTCCAGTTTTAAGCTCAGAGCGAAGTTCAGTACTGCGAGCAAACTTCCCAAAACGCGAGAAAATTGTTTGGAGTAAAAGAAAAAAGAAAAAATGTAAAATATAAAATAAAAAAGGGGGTAAAACTGATTAAAAAAAAGTGAGATTCAACTCTGCCTCATTAATCGATTAGCCAAGGGAGAAGAGGAACTGAAAATCTTGGAAATGAAGATTTCTCTCGCTTTATCGGACCCAAAAATATTCGCTTCATGTCTGTTACTTTCAGTTTTTACTTTATTTTTAGTAAAGTCGGAAACTTTACGGAAAAACAAAAAAAACTATCGAATGATCGCTATTCAAGCTCTCGTCATTAGCCAATATACCTACGGACTCAATAAATAGCTATCTTTTACGAACCGCATAATATCGGAGTGTTCCGTGCCAAGCCAAATTGTTTGGCAACCGCAAATACAAAGTTAAAATATGACGTTATACCGGGGGTAGGTATCTCTATCTATCCTCTATCCTCCAGCGGTTGAGTAAATAGAAAATTGGGTCGAACAACCCCTGCAGAATTTCTTTTTTTTTTCTGTCACATGCGCCAGAACTCAAATGAAATATTCACTAAGTCGCACCATACCGCAGCAACTCTGCTAGAATTGCGTTTGGAAAGCAAGTTGCTGCTGCTTTTCAGGTAACAACAGCTAATTCTAGGTCTGCGTCATCATCATCATCATCATCATCATCATCATGCTCATGCTCATGCTAGTGCTGGTGCTGCTGCTAGTGCTGCTGCTACTGGCTTGCAGAGGTGTTCCGGAGGCTGGGTTAACGCCACGAGATTAAACCGTGCCACGGTGACCTGGCCGACGTCCTCAATGGCTCGTTTCCGCACTAACTATGATTGCGTAATAGCAGGAACCAGGAGTGTCAATGGTCGTTGGTGTGCGCACCGTGGCTTTTGCTTTTGCACTGTGAGGTTAAACTCCAAGACTAAATTCTGAATCCCGTTTATCCCGGTTGAGAAATTTGACATCGTTGTCCAGTCCATCACTTGATCGATCTTAGGGTGAGGATTCATCCACTTCGAATACTGTATGACATTCATGTAGATTATACATGTACATCGGCAGCGTACGATGTAGACAGGGATTTTATGGTGAATAAAGGTCTTTTTCGTCTCCAAATGCTACTGCTACCCCTCGTTTCCACAAACCCGTGCATAACTTAGACTTAAGGGTGGCTAGCCTCGCCCTCTCTCTTCCTCATTCTCTGTCTCCTTTGCATGAGTCATAACACGGTTACACGCTCGCGTGCTATCTGGCCCCAAGGGAGGTTCGCCACGCAAAGAGGAATACGCGTCCTGCTGACTAATGTTGGCCTAAAAAGTCCGCTTATCATTAGCAAGGATCTCGACAGGGTCCTGTGCAACGCAGTGACACTGACTTCAGATAACTCGGTGATAATCGGCGGTGGAAAAGGTTTTTTGAAAAAAATACAAATAAAGAGATTCTCTCTTCTGCTGCATAATTCCCACAACTAAAAGCGTCTCTAATTTTGTATTCCTCATTAAAATTAACACAGTAATTCGTATACGAAGAGAGAAAAAGCAGAAAACTTTTGCTAGGTGTGCCGTTGACACGGTTATGACTTTTTGGCAGAAATGCCAACAGGAAAGCCTTTCTTGCAGGAGTACAAAGAGAACAAAGGCTAACAGGCGCGAGTTTCTGACTCCGTATGGCTTACAAAGACCATAGGTGGACGCACTCGCTAATGAGAGGAGGAGAATAAGGAAGAGGTGTAGGAGGCGAGCTGAGGCCCGTTTCTCATAAGAAAATTCTTAGTCTTTAGTGTTCTTACATAGGCAACGTATACGTATACGTATGAACGTAAGCGAAAAATATAGCGTGCTGCAGCGAGGAGGAAATCATGAAAGCGGGGAGATTTTTTACTCCAAAAAATAGTCGATCGTCCCAACGGGTTCCAAAAAGTTGTCGATAAATCGTAAAGAACGTGCGGTCAGGGGGTCCGGGTTTAAAATTGTACTGCTGAGGCGAGCGAGCGACGACGCGCGGCACTTAATGAACCTCGCATGATGGAGTGGATCGAGTGACGGTGTTCGCTGGGTAGTCACAATCGCCGCTTTACTATAACCGACGATGGTGAAAAAGGAGAAAGCAAAAAATAAATAAAAGAAAAACCGATGAATAAAAAATGAAATCGTGCTGACAAAGATTAATTGCGTACGTAGTCCCCAATAACGAGCAATTAATTATATGCTATCGAATGATGAAATTGACCGAACAGTCAGGACGATTTCGGACGGTCATCAGAATCTTGAATTTCATAAAGAGAATGACATTTTTTTTGCTAATTTTCATTCATCGATGTACAATGTACATAAGTACCGACTACATTTATGTGGGTATGCGGAAAGCCTGTAAAGATTATCGAGCAGAGTTCACAGAGTGGAATCATTATTGAGGGTAGAAACCACTGCCAGAAGCGTCGTCACCCTCCGAGGTTGTACACTCATAGGTTTCCAGGAAGTTCCTGGTAATACACCAAAGTTCCATAACGATCAGAGGCACACATAAACCCGATGGGCATTTTGCCTATGGTTGGATTGAGTCCGGGTCGACATTGGGTCGACATTGCAGAGAGGCGGGGGGTTGTCTCGTAAGTTTAGGAAAACGGCTTCCTCCCCCTAGTTTGCATATTAACTGATCCTCTTCGCCCCGATGCTGTGCTCTTCGATATTGAATACTCAGTTTCGACGGAAAGTCGCGTAGGGTCGTCACTCATCAAATCGAGTGCTGGTACCGCCTGTTTTTGAACACCGATTACAGGACGGAAGACGAAGGAAGGTCTTAAAAATATTCTTGGATATCTTTGAACCATATTCGAAGGTAATTACTCTTTCACTTCTCTTATCAATTTTGAAAAATCCTAAAGCCAAGTCTATGCGGCGTCAGCTTGAATTTCTAAACGCTATGAAATTTCGCAGTGGAAACGGGCACCGCGAGGTACGTACGTACCTACTTGCGATTTTACTGCTATGGGAAGTTCAGTCGTCGACTTTGGCAGAAGGCATGCGTCATAGATATACTATACGATGATGTATGGAAGTCGGGCAAAATTCAGACTGCAGAAATTTCGTGCAATAAAACCAGAGCAAAATTTTACTCGGCATGTAGTACCTACTACATACTACCTCCTACCTACGCGGATGGGTTATGTACCTACTATTGTGACGTTGATATTTGTCTGTGAATGTAGCCGCCGACTATGTGGCGCCAAACCCCCACGTTACAGTCATTGATCCAGGCCAGTGACGACCCTTACAGGTGGCTCGCACCCCTCGAAGAAAAACTATGTCGAATAAAGCAATAGATCGTAAGACGCAGATTTGTGACCCGTTCGAAATTCATTTTTAATAATAATTATCATTATTCTTAATCGAAAGTTGAATGAAGAAATATTTTTCTTGAACGGAATATGAGACGCTATCGGCTTTAGAATCGGGGGCGAAAAATAATACGAGACGAAAGAAGCACGCGCAGATAACTGCAGGATGACTTGGCGATGGTGAGGCTGTAAGGGGATGACTGAGGAAGTTGAAATAAAGAATTAACCCGGTCGATTTCCCTAATGAGTTGCTCGGGCCTTCTGCTGCTGGCGCCCTCGACCTCTGTCTAAGTCTAACTCAAACTCCCGCTGCTCTTGCCCTCAGCAGGAACTTCGCGATACGCAGAAAGCGAAATGGTATCTGCACGAGAATTTAGCGTAGAAATTTTTCGTTTTTTCTTTCTTTCTTTTTTGCTTTCACGCGTTTCCTCGGGATCTCCGACCTCTTAGAGTGGTGTGATGTACCGTAGTTTGGAAAATTTCCATCGTTTCACTTTAGACAAGAAATAAAAAGCGAAACAGAGATAGAGAAAAATCGAGTTAGAAAATTCCGGAAATTGCTTTCCTCCATTCGAGACGCAAATTTGCTTAGGGCGTAAAGCAAGAGAAATAAAAAGAATTAAGCCGTGCTAATTGCGAGGTGGGTATATAAGGTGGCGTGAGTAGGTATATACAGGCGAGAAAAAAAAAATAGCGTACAAAAAATATATATATTCGAGCCGAAGAAGAACAGGAAAAAAAAGGCAGAAAGACGAAGAGAGCTGGCGAATGAGGTGAAAAGAAAAAAAAAAATCGTTACAATTTTCTAATTATTATAAGGTCAAGCTAGGTTACGGAACTTCGAGTATGATTTCGCACAGATATGTGGGAAATGAAATGATTTTCTCATTCGTAGAATAGAATTTTTTGTTCTTCTCTTTTTCATATACGTAGTATTCGAATATCCGTCCATTTGTTTCCTTTTTCTTCTTCCTGGTTTCTTCGGAGCGGTTCCTTCAAGTCCTGTTTCCATCAGCGGGTAAGGATAGAAGGGGGATAAAAACCAGCCTTGCCAAATGTTTTATATTTGAACCGCGCGCTCTGGGATCTCACATATGCAGGAAACACTATCCCTAGGCCACCCTGGGCTACCCAAGGCAACCCTGGGTCGTAGCAGCGTTCTCGGCATACTAATAGGAACTCGTGACGAAGAGGGGGACGGGAAGTAGAGGAGAGAAGAACGGGGGTCGAGGGTCGAGGGTCGCGACCCACCTTCGCCTTCGCCATTCCCTGTTCCGTGTTTCTGCACTATATTGACGTTCGTGAAAACGCTACAAAGGAGAATATATTTTTTATCACGTAAGGTCGGCTCCCATACTGCGATACACTGATTTCCATGAAAAAGAATAACAGAATAATGTAGGAAAAAAGGAATACCCCTAAAAGAGAGAAAGATACTTTGAAAGAGCCACGCGGTGCTCCTCACGACCAATTCCAATTCCCGACTGCGAAAAGTTTATACCGAAACGACCCCCGGTCTAGTTTTTCACGTGTCCACACGCTCCGCAGTGACAATTTCCGTCGTCACGCGTTTATTTTTCTTCTCTTTTTCCTTCTCGAGACAAAGAAATGAACTAATAGCCAAACAGCAAGGCACATACACAGTTGCGTTAGTTTTAGTTACGAGTTGTCGGCGATTAGTGAGATACGATCGGGGGTGGATATCAGGAAGCGATTTTCGCGAAATCAGTGGGAGTTGAATAATCCGCGTATATATATAAGAGGATAAGAAAATAGGTATAGGAATATGAGAGAACTGGTGGAAATGGGCGAAGAATAAAAGAGTACCGACAAGTTACGAGAACTCTTGGCTCAGATCCAGCCGCTTCCGTGGTGGTGGCATAGCTAGCGGTGGATGCAGCGGTGGGATGTGAGCGAAAATTATACGAGATATGAATTTACGGGTGGCACTGGCACGCCGTTTGCCAGGATAAAGGGATGAAAGAACGAACCTGAAAGAGGAGCTGGAGCTGGAGCTGGAGCTGGAGCTGGAGCTGGAGATAAAGATGTAGAGAAAGATAAAAATAAAGATAAGATGGCTGACCAGTCGGGCGTTAGACTTACCTAATAAACTTACCGGTCGAACCTAGATCCCGAAAATCCCTTACCCCGAACCGTAAAACGATTTAAAATCCCTGCAGATACTCGGGATAAATTCTATACGAATTCTCTTCCCTTACCAGGCTAAAGCCGATTCCTAAACCTTCACCTACGTAGGTACTACTACCGTCTACAAGGTAAATGCTACAAAGACCGCGCTAGAATTCTTGACTCGACAGTACCATATCCTGTATTTCCTTATTAGTTAACATACACTCGCATCAGTTGACGATTAATTTTTTTTAAATACGTGCAAAATGAGATTAAACGAACGGAATATTATAACCGTAATGAATTTCCTGCTCCTTTTTTATGCGTATATATAATGAAAACGTGGTGGTGGTGGTGGTGGTGGTGGTGGTGGTGGTGGTGGTGGTGGTGGTGGTGGTGGTGGTGGTGGTGGTGGTGCAATGCTCGCACAATGGGTGCAGGATATACGATTGCAGTAGTCGTATACTGCGTCTCCTTCTCTTTCTCCATTTTACTTCAGTTCAGTTCAGTTCGGTTCAGTTCAGTTCAGTTTGCCATTGTTTCCAGGTTTTCAAGTCTCTGTACACATACGAGACCACGTGTTTTCCAATTGCACGTGCCAACACCATTGTTACCGATATGTAGGTTGGCGAAGAACGAGTCTTGCCAGAGTTAGTCGGCTGCCTCGTAGCACGGTGCTATGCCTCGAGCTAACGCAAGCTAGCAATTTATTACCGTAGCTAAAGAAGTCGCAATGATATCACCACCGATACACGCGAGGTCGCCATTCTTAGATCTTACAGGTACAGTCTCTTTCAGTAAGTTATAGCGCAGGAGGTGTTCTCCGTAATCATTCGACCTTCGAAAGCCGCACGGTTTCATTTTTTCTTTCATTTTCAGTCATTAGGCTCGGTTTCGTCCTGAATGGTACCCGATATTATTTCCTCAGCGAACTTCTGTGTATCGTGAGTAAAATAAAACTAAGAAATCAACAAGATTCTGGGGCACGGAGAAGACAGGTATATAATAAAACCTCGAAGAACGATGGAAAGGAAGAAAGAAAGAAAGAAAGGTAGGTAGGTAGGTAGTTGCCGAAGAATGCAGTTCGTAAGACAATTGCAGTTCGACGTGCGGAATCGCGCCTCGCCTGCAAAAGGTTTGAATTTACTTGGACTGGAACCGAAGCAACAGTAGCCAACTATGCGGAAAAACCGGACGTGACACGGGAGTCAGCAGCAGACTTAGTCTAAAGAAGGACGGTTGTGCATCAATTGGAAAACAGAAAGAAGTTCCATTTCTTTTTATTTTTCTTTTTTTCCTTCTTCTTCTACCTCTAGTTGCAACTGCAGCAGCTGCTACACGGTTTACCATTATGAAACTGACTATATATTTGTTAAAAAGCGTAAACGCCTTCAAAATCGGCTCATTACCGCGTCGTACCTATGATAGTTTTCTATGACATTTTTCCTCTTTGCAAATGCCTTTTTTCATTAAATTTTTTTTTTTTTTCTAACCCGTGATAATTACCGCTCGAGGGTCTAACCCGGCCTCAAAGATATCGCCAAGGTCTGACCTGATCAACCGCGATTCTGAGAGGTCAGCCCTTTTCTTATAGTTAGTAAATTTCCAGAGCCCTGAGGCTTTGCCCAAGATCAGAGTTGGCAAAGAACTAAGCGCGCGGTTCAGAGTGCCTGGAAACTTCTAACTAGTTTCTGCCTTGATTTCCATAAAAATTTTCGGTCCTTGCAGCTAGAACGTGGTGTAGGTACCTAATACTCGAGATATGTAGATCATAGAGGACTACTACAAAATCTAGAACTCTGCAGAAATAAGGGTAGTGGGTATGGTAAATCGGTGAATTTCAATTCTCGAATTCACCCGGGAATCCGGGGGTCGACATTCCCTCGGGGTATTTTGACCGCCAAAAAGTCTCCCTCGTTTTATCGAAGAAGACATTAACTATGCATGCGAGTATCTTCCTCGAATCTTAAAAATTTCGTCTTGACGAAATTTGAGAAACGCCTTATTTCTGAATGTTCAATAGTTATAGGTATTCTGCATGGCTAATTTGTCTTCGATATATTTTAAGCCTCTATACGTGCCGCGGAAAATTTTATATTAGCGGTGATAATTATTAAGCTCTGTAATATTCTTCGTGCGGTAGATTTCACCCCCTCCCTCGTAGGTACTTTGTTTCTTCCAGCTCTAGAATGGCGATGGGATTCCAGGTGCTTTTTACACCTTCGTTATGTAAATCTGGGCTATTCCCACCACTGCAACTGCGTTTTAGGTCCGTTGCACCCCTCTCGCATCTGGTAGCGCAGTTTTTAGTCGTTTTCTGCGGAGCTTGCAGCTTCCTTCCTGTTGCATAAATATTACCGAGCGAAAACAAACATTTACCTCCCGTGTAATTTCGCCGTCAATGAAAATCGCGTTCTGCTTATTTCCCTCGTCATATCTCTCTCTCTCTCTCTTTTATGTTCAACTTGAGATAAAGAGGGAAGACGCGAGATACACAGGGGCGGTTGAAGTGATTAGGCGAATTGATTGAACGCGAATGGACGACCTGAAGGAATTTATGTTCGCGCGAAGGAATTTCGAGTAGGTAGGTATAGGCATAGGATAGATGTATAAGTATATCTCTGTATACGAACCTACACGTATTTTACGCTCTCGAGACTCGAGGGAACTCACTTCCCGAGCGAGAAATAAAGGTGGAAGATGCTGTAGACTAAGGGGGGAACTAACTGGTCATTAGGATCGCAAATGGCATTCCCAAAACATTTCGCTACCGCGTTAAAGTTGATAACAGCGAATTATACCCAGCCACAGACTTCGTACATAGGTATAGGTATGTATATAGGCGCTTTATCTCTTTCTCTCTCTTATATAGTTTCGTCAAAAGATAATTTTTTATCGTTTCGAAAATAAATAAGGAAGAAAAAAAAAAGGATTTTTTATTTTTATCTTTACACCCCTTCTGTTTCTGTTCGAAAGAACTTTCGACGACAGTCATCCTCGAACGAGTCTTGAAAACTTGAGACGACCCTTGTCTCTTGCCGTATAAGAGGTAGATGTATCTACCCTACCAGTAGGTAGGTATCGTTCCGAAAGAAGCCTAGACTCGCATCCCCGTCTCTATATTTCGAGAGCACTCACCTGCATATCGAAAACAATTTCAATTTGAAAAGTTTAAATACTTAGCGGCGAAGTAGTGTGGAGAGGACTCGAGGTATTTCGAATTTTCCCTAATTTGAAATATAAGGATACCACCCGCGCCGCCGCCTCTTCCATCCCTCTCACGTCTCACAAGATTCGAAACCCTCAAAGGCAGACTTTCTCTCCTCGTCACCACCACCACTACCACCACCGCCATAAACCGAAGACTCTCTTTGAAACAAGTAAGCTCTCCCGAACTTTCGACTACCCGAGATTACCTCGGATAAAAAGTATAAAGAGAATGTAACCGGCGGCTGTAGAATATGAATAATAATAACAATGATAATAACAATGATAATATTAATATTAATAATCAAGAAGAAGCGAAGAAGCGTACAAGTGCATGAAATGCTGATCTCTAACCATCCATAGTACGGAAATCTACTGCATACGATGCGAAATGAGAATTAAGGGAAGATTCCGCGGAGATGTCGGAAAGATTTTCGGTCACAATCCCCGAGGTCTAAATCACTGGGGTGCCTTTTGCGGATTTGACAAACAACTGTATAGATATTCTATAGTCTCGGAAAGTTTTTCGGGTTAAGAGAGAGAGGGAGCGAAATACTCCGGAAGTTTTAGTGATGTAGGTGATATGGACCACATTGACGAAAACCCCCTTATAGGTATACAGATTTATTTGTCAACTAGGAACTAGTGTGGATTTTCGTTATCACAGTAGTTGTTACTTCGTTGTCGACCGTGTATACCCGCAGGGAGTACACGTCGATCTTCACCCTATTCTTCGACTCCAACCGCGAACCGACTTACGTGCCCTAACGCCATTGTTTGCAGTTTGCAAAGTTGCGAATTGTCATGGTGACACTCGACGCAGACCTTCCCTCGGCAGCAGCTACTCGAAATCATCCCTCTCTCACTCCCTGAACTAGGTGGTAGCGACAGTTTCTGAAATATTTAGCAACCGGATTTTTCTTTCAGAATGAAATGAAAAAGAACAGAAGCGAAGAAGAAAAGAGGAAAAATGGAAGAAAAGTAATCAAAATAAACCGTTTCTTTCCCTGTTCAATAAATTCGCATGTCAATCTTTGATACCGCGTGGTTGAATCAGGTGGAATATGAAGAAAATAAGCAACAAATTATTTCATACACCGTGGTAATTCGACCACAGTGCAAACCGAAGAACTGCAAACAGTTTGTGTAAATAAAAAAAGAATTTGGTGGTGTTTTAGTCCAGCTACTATACCTGTACCCATACCAATACAGAAACCAACGAACCGGGCTACGCAATGTCGTAAATTTTTTCTCTCGTTTAACGAGTAACGAGAAACAAAAGAGAGAAAACAAAGTGAAACGGAAAAAAGAAAACAAAAAATGAATAAACAAAAAGAACGTTATTAAAACAGGGGATGCAGTGGGGATGAATAAGCTGAACGACGGTAAAAAGGGGTTGAAAATCGAAAAAAAAAACCAACTGGATTCGAATCAATCGTATACAATGTTCGAATGATCGTCGCGGTCATATTTAATACAGAAAATTCGATTGATTAATCTCTGCACTCAGGATCAGTCCAGGTCTACGATTTCCATTTCAATTAAATCGGCTTATTGTTTATAGAATTTCAACGCCTGGTTATAACATAGCGGGATAATTATTCGGATAATAAGCCCCGATTTTAGGTCAACGGTATAGTATATGTATATGCGAGCCAATTTTCTGCAGCAATAAATCGATCAGATTTTTCATTTTCTATTTTCTATCAATGATAATATAATAACGTAGCTTTTACTCGTAGTACATCTGAAAAAATGTACGGTATGAAAGTTCCGGGGTGCGATAGTATCAGCGTTGTAAAAGAAGAAATAAAACGAGGAAATTGAGAAAAGAAAGAAAAAAAGAAAGAAAAATTCTCGCAATTAAAGGCCTGTTATATGTAGTTTCGTCTACCAATTCGTATGGGTGCTTGAATCATTTTTTTCGGGTCAACCAACGCGAACAAGGGTGTTCCCGGTCCCCTTAGCCAACTCGCGTTGCACCCCTCACGCACCCTCGACGTACACTTATTACCGCGGTGTGCATGGGCGGTGTGGTTCAAAGACCAAAACAATACGTCAAATGCAGCGAATAAAACATAAACATGAGAAAGAGCCGAAAGCGAACCCATCCGCCCGCGACTCCCGCGACGTTCGCGTCGCGACGCGGCGTCAGTCTCTTGTAGTGGTGTTCGTTCCATTTTACAGACTAATATTGTTTGTTTCGAAGTTAGAACCAACGGAATACACGATGCGACGAGAGTTTTAGTAAAAAGGGCTTTTATTCCAGTATATATATAGAGGAGACGGTGGGGAAAAAAATCGCAAATTTTTTCCGGACTTTTCATCGGTGCGGGATACGGGACACGTTTTTAAATATATTTGATGCATGTTTATATATATATATATATATATGTGTACGTGTACGTTGAAAGGGAAAAATTTGACTTTTATTTTGTCGTTGTTGTAAAATTAGAAACGCATATGTCCTCCCCCTTGGACGAACCTGTCCCTAAAGCACTGAATAAATTATTTGAAACTGAAGCTCAGCTCAGTTCCCTCGGTTTCTATATCATATATCTTTCCTTTTCTTTCATTCGAGGCATCGTTTACGCGTCAAATTTTACCTATCAAACGTCGCGACGCGTCGCGTCGCGTCGCACGTGAATGTTTAAATTATAAAGACTGCACAAGAAACGGCGCGACGCAGCGGGAAGAGTGACAGTAGGAATAGGGGAAGTGAAATTGCGTTCATTGTCTGAATTTAAAGGAAAATAAAGAAAATTAAAAAAATAAAAACGAGGTGAAAAGAAGAAGAGAAGAATAAGAAAAAGGGGAACAGGGGGACGATTCTCCATCGAAACTCTATAACGCTATAGAAAAATCCGAAAAGGAATAACGAAAAGGAAAAAAAAGTGCTGCAGGATCGGATGACTCGAATCCTAGTTGAAAAATTTCAATCCTATATGAAAAAGCAATATGCTTTTTAGTCCGGTTGAGTTTCAGGCTGAAAGTGCACCCCCTTGTGCCTTACTGGAGCGGTGCACGCCGCGACGTCGTTGCCCTTCAACCACCGGATGACCTGGCGGTTTTTACGAGGGCGGCACGTGCTCCCGCAATTAAACCGGCCACCCTCTATTCCCTCTTCCGCAATCCATACATATATATATATGTTCGTTTCTCCTGCGTTAATTGTTATTTATTTTATCGCAGGGAAAAACGGGCCACGCAAGCCTCCTCATCCTCATCCTCGTCCTCCTCTTCATCTACCTATGCTTTTTGCTCGGGGTAGGTGGGGTGTATGTACATTGTATACAGTATGGGTACTGCGGAATAAAACACGCGTCAAATAGCGGCGAGTAACATAATAAAATCAGATCGATAAATTCATCAAACCTCGAGGGATGACTCGAAGCTTTTTTGGTACAATTCCGTCCCTTTTGCACCGTATTGATTATCACTAGATCCTCAACGACGATCGATAGGCCTCCTGCAATTCCAGGCTACTAAGTCATTTCATTTCTACAATGCTCTTAATTAATCCGGATCTAAGGGAGTAGGTAACCTAGAAAGGTCGATCCTCTAAGCCAGTTGTCTTCATCTTTACTCGTCCGACGAGATACCGCTCTCGAAATGAGCCGATGAACATTGCGGTGGAGGAATTAGACTCTAATGAAATCGGGGTGGTTGTTTATTTGGAAATTAGGATTTTTCTATATTTCATTCATCTTCTAGGAAAAGGGGATGAATGAAACCCAAAGAAATATAAATATAAATCAATGGAATAAAATTCTAAACGAGGAAACCCAAGGAACAAAAAGGAAAAAGGAAAAATGAAAAATAAAAAATAAAACTGAAACGGGATAAAAATTATGAAGGTAAATGGGGAATGAAATGACAAAGATAAACATATAAATATATAGAAAGCGAAAAAGAACCGAGAGAGAGAGAGAGAGAGGAAACGCGTGGGTGACGGAGGACGAAGAGGACGGAGGAGAAAGACGGATAGATCCCCGGAGAGTGGTAACCCCGGGGCGCACAGTGCACGGAATGGTAGAGGTCGTTCGCTACCTTTGTACGGTCAAAAGCAAAAGTTCATCTTGACGATGGTTTGGGGGATCTGCCGAAACCCCGTAGCTTTTTACAGTGCTTTAGGGTTTATAAGCTTTTTCGATATACTGTACATCGCGGAGGCGAGCTCTCTCTCTCATGCTACAAGGGAGCCCTGTCACACGAGCTTGAAATACTACGTTTTACGCGAGGTTCAGAAAAGAGAGTAGGAAAAGGACGAGATGAGAGAGATCAGAGAGAGAGAGAAAGAGAGAGAGCGGAAGAACCAAGTAGGAAAAGAGACATGGGCGGAGGGAACGCGTGACAGAGATTACTCTCGCGTTATTTTATTCCTCGTCACTGCAGGTAGCCGCGGGAATTTTTGGAAATATTATTTCAAAGAATATTTACGGTCTTGAGACTCGTGCGAAAAATCGATCGAAAACCGGATGATCTCGGAAACGGTGAGATCAAAGAATCTGAAATTTACGGGATTGGGATGAAGGATCGCCATACCTATACGTCGATACATCGATATTGGACTTTAAATTTTCTCACATATTATAGAACCTAAATCTGTTTTAATAGGCGTTGGATGTTTGAAATTGAAAAGCAAGTCATTGCGTTGCATTATGAACGCAGGTACTTTAACATTAATATCTATATACTATATGCAGTATATTTTATAATAAATAGTAAAAATAATAATGATTATAATAAGAATAAGAATGATAACAAAAGATTCTTCCGCCTTAATGTGCTCGGTTTGCCCTCGCATCGTATCATGCCCTCGGCTAAGAATAAGAGACGCGGCAAGAACTGCTGACGTAACCATCAGAATTCGAACTCGAAAGATGAGGGCGGGCAAAACTATATATGTATACGAATATAACCAACGAAACGACCCAGCGGTTCCCCTACGCGGTTTTAGAACCTTGGAGAGGCAAAATGTTATGGGGATAAAGGGGAACTGGGTGGTGGCTGACTCGAGTGTATTAATTTCCATAATTCATAAGGACATATATAAAGAGTACGTTGGCAGACTCCAGAGAAGAAACATTACAGCAGCGATCGAGGATCAAAAGCCTACGTCATCGTAGGCACCAGCGATCGCGGTACTCCTGGCCATAAAACTTTCCTCTTCACGGACCAACGTCCTCATCAACTTCCCTGCGCTTGTTGAGGAGTAGGGTACGCGTTTTGCTTTGCCCAAAAACGAAGAATGAATTTTTAATTTTTGTTTCTTTTAATATTATATTCATTTCGAATAACGGAACGTAAAACCGTGTCCAATTTCACATCATCTCGGATGCAAACTTCGGAGAAATTAATTCATTAATTATCACCTACAGCGAGCTTCTTCTAGTATGGGTTTGATCTTTGGGTTTGGGGGTCTTTCTCTATGCGGGATATAAGGATGTTAGAGGCGGGAGATTTGGGATGGAAAATATCCTCCCGATTATCTTTCCGCACCCATGACCCACCCTGGTGCTAATTCTTGGACGTGGGCGATGAAAGGAAGAAAATAATAATTCCTCAAGAAGGATATCTGATTGGCTGTAATGATTCAGGGGTGAAATTACCCTCAAATAAATACGAGGTGAGACGGTGGTACCACCAACGCTGGGTAAAAACAAAACTCAACCTTCGTAATTAATCAAAACGTCGATCGAAGAACCGCGACCGTATCATTATCAACGAACGGACGTGATTAAATTTAACGATCGTACTAAAAGTAAGCACGCAGCTCCAACAAGTTGTATTCCTAACTTCGTTCATCGGTTCACCAAGTATGAAAGAAAAGAACCGTTCATCGAAGAAGATAAAAAATTTGCGTTTCATTGACCCCAAATTTTTTTGAAAAGATCGAAAATTTGAAGAGAGAGAAGAAAAGAAACGAAAAAATTATCATTCCGCAAGACCCCGCTCTCTTTCTCTCCCTCTTCTTCTCTCTTCATTTATGCTCTCTTCTTCCGCTCCCTGGCAGCATAACCTCGCTTCTTCCCCAACCACCCCATCGCATCGCTTTAAGCGGAGGCATCACCGCGGAAAATGAACTCTCGAGTGAAATTTTCCTCAGATCTGAAGCGACCCCAGAAAGAGGTGCGAGATGGGGTGGTGTACGTAGTAGTACGTGCGGCTACGTGAAGGAACGAGGGGTTGAAGGTAAAAGGTAGAAGTATAGAGGTAGAAGGAAGGTGATATTAGTACGATTATACTTGGCGATCTGCAATTTTCTGAATCACCGCGGCATCACGCGCGCCATTAGATCACGTTTTTTTTTTTTTTTATATCCCCCTTTTTCTTTTTCTTTTTTTTTCTGCCTCCTCCTCCTCGCTTTCTTTTCTGCCCCTTTCTTTTCTTTTCTCTTCTTTTTATTTTCCTTCCTTTTCCAGCGCCGATTATCGAAGAATGGACGAGACCCATCCCACCGCTGCCACCAGCCAGCCATCATATTTCCTTGGCTGTATAAACCAGACGGACGGACAGGACGGGGTAGGTAGGTACATTCAGCTCTTTCCTTCCTTCTTCTCTTCCTCAAACGATCTGGCTAATGTGCTCGGGATATTGCGTGCTGCCGTTCACTAAATGGCTGTGATTACAAAATCGATAATCATCATAATAATAATAACGAAAGCGACAGTCTGCTGCTGATGCAGGCTAATGCTATTACGGTTATTGTATAATGGTGAGAGCAAATTTTCAACGCTCAAGTTTTATGTATACATCTTGAACATATTTTTTTATTCAACGGGAACTCGGAGTTTCATCTCGCACACTCATTTTTCCTGTCTACCAGTTTTTCATTTTTCATTATTTTTCGAATATCTATACTTGGAGTTCTAAAATTTTTTTCATAATAAAATCCATCCGGTATCCCGTACAGATATGAATAACTACAGAGACCACCCACGCTGGCTTAAGGATCAGCGAAATACAACCGTGCATAAGATAGATCACTTTTTTGACCAAACCATAAGATAAGCTGGCTGAACTTAACCGAACTGAACTACAGCCCACGATCAGACCAGCCACCGAACCTTCGAACCCCCGTTGCTAGTGATCAAACATAACTGACGTAGACATCACTCGCTTAAACTCCCGTCGATCAAAATTAGAACGAAATTTTCTGTCGGAGAAAAAATGTTGGGACATCAAAAACCCGCTTCGTAGATCTTCTCTGTATTCAACCCTAGAAGACCGGTATGATTTTTTTGCCACTTTCTCACGCCACGTTATCATATCAGCAATAAGAATACCATCTGATACCTGATTCTCTTCATTATTTCATAAGGAGGAAAATGATGGGCAGAAAATTCAATTATGCAGTTTAGATAGTGAAAAACCCATCTGAACATTGAGAAATGATGAAAATCAGCAGAAGACGCATTTCTTCGTTCGTCGATTTTTATACCAGTCTAGCGTTCTATGGTTTCATGGTTTTAGTCCAATTTTTTGATAGCTGATACTATGATACTGTTATTGTATCATGGAACAGTAAGGCTTGCTGCAGTAATAACATCGCAATTTAGCCCGGCCCAAACTATGAGCCCCTCTTCCGACCTCAACAGATGTGAACGATTGGCTGCTCCTGAAGCAAGGATGGGGATGTTTCCATGTATGTATGCATGGATATCCACAGCATATTGATGTATCAGCTGGAAGTCGTCGAAGGGTGTACTAAAATGATTGGGCGCCAGTTGGAAGGGATGCGATTAAACGAATACGGACAATTCGCGCGCTAAACCATGCTGCTAAAGTAATTTTGCGAAATATTTTGATGCCTGCGTAGGAGTGCAGTGCAATGGTATACCAATTCGTGCAGGTATACGTATGTATATCTATAAGCCGGTAGAGAACTAACGGACCAAATGGACATTTCCGGTAATTCCGGGTTGTAAAACTGTAAGCGATATTTGAAAACATTTTCAAATTGAACATGACACCGGGTCCAATTTGATGCAGTTCAATCCTTCCGCTGACAAGTAACGTCAATTTTTATTAACACTTTGATTCGACGATTGAACTTTATACTCGCGATTTAAAGTCTCGTTGTTGTTGATGCCGCTTCGACAAACTGGCTGCTCGCGTTGTATATTCTATCATATTTTAATACTCAATGCTGAGAGAAAAGTTGAAAGAAAAACAGAGAGAGGAAGAGAGAGAGAGGGAGAGGGAGAGATAGAAGATCGCAAGAAGGGAAATGAAATCAAAGCGGAATCCGAGGGAATAATTAATTGGAAAGCTACTAAAATATGCCTTCCGCATCTGTGCCCGTCTAACGTTGTTAGTTTGGCTGTGTGCTGGCGTTGGTTGGAGGGTCGTAAACCACCGACGAGAGGTTTGGGGTGGACGCCAACCCCCTGGCGTGTCTCATACTCCCGAATTTCACCCTTTTCCCATCCTCCGACTCGCCCGCTCGCCCGCTCGCCCGCCACTAGCCCGGTTCGAATGATTAGCCCTTCTCCAATTTGGAAAACGAAATTATCCTAACAAATCTGCGTATGAACCACCCTGCTGTCCTTAATCAACCATTCACGTGATATTCAGTTCCGCACTATCCACACCTCAATTTTCAACGATTGAGGTATATTGCAGAACGTTGGAACTTTGCACAATCAAACTTTTCTCTCAAGTCTTCGTTAGACGCGATGAGAAACCGCTATGACGTTTCTGCTTCATCCATTGAGCCAAATAATCGCTTTTTAGATTACCTAAAATTGTTTTATCCATTCTCTTATATTATGTTGCCTGATTCTTCTGAAGAAACTAATTGACACGGGTTTTTTTTTTTTTTTTTTCTATATCACATCGATATAACAAAGCACGTCCGCATCGCTGTACTAGGCGCGGTGTTGATTCGCGTCACAAGAGGGGGATGATACATATCCATGGGTGCAAATTTCCGCCGTGTTGTTAATTAGCTTGACCAGTAGTTAGCGATATACCATGAACGTTGCTGAACTAACGATCATCGCACAGTGGATATTTTCTCTTGATTATTATTTTATTTTTCTTCGTTAATTGCATCACTTAATATACCCTGCATATCTACCTATACCTGGTACATGGAGCTTTGAAACAGGAAAAAAAGGAGAATAGGAAAGGAAAAAAGGAAAAAAGGCAAAAAGGAAAAAAAAGGAAATAGAGAGAGAGAAAAACGAGGCACTCGAATTAAGAGCGCTCTGCTTTTATTAACGAGCCATTCCGAGGAGGAAACACCACCCTGTTCCTACCCTACTACGGAGTCATTTTTCAAGTGGCATTGAACAAGCTTAAGTCTGCCAATCGGTAAGCTCCTCGCGATTTGTACGGCGATTGTCCGCGAGACTGAGGTCGGTGTATATATACTGGCCATTGGATTTGAGGACTCAATTTATCGCCACATCGAAAATTTGCGCGATAGGTATCGGGCGGAGAGCGATCTAAAAGGACAATAAATATATACCTACAGATTTGAAATTCCGAATCAATGTTGCGAGTCGGGATCAAAGATCGTCTCGATTAAAATGATAAGCTCCAGCTGGTAGTGTATCAAGTTTCGCTATTATTATGTGCGAATAGTCGGCCATGGAGTTTGAATAGATAATTAGTGCCTTGACGTGAATAATTATTGACATTTAATTTATACGACGCGACGTCGCGATGTAATAATAATTCTTAGCAAGAAAAATTCCTCACGGAAACTCGACGAAGCTTAATTAATTTCACAGACTTGTAAAGATATACCTGCAGCTTACTGCTGTTACTGCTAGTGCTGCTGGTGCTGGTGCTGGTGCAGTCACCTTTCTATCGTACGAATGAGTGAGCGAATCAGTGAGTTAGCGAGTGCAGCAGTTATAGCGAGCGAGCTAAGGAATAAACGAACGAGTCTGCAGAAAAATTACGACTTCTCTCCAAGGATAATTGAATTGAATCGAATGAAATTCCTTCCAGGGAAAGATACGATATTTTTACGATTCTTATAACTGGTAAATGGCAGCTGGCATCTACCCGCACACATATTATTTCTATGCACCAAAAGCCGAAGTTCAGTATCTGCTTCTTGAAACTTTAGAAATTTTTTTCCATGAAAAAGACATTTTTCTCTGCATCGTACCCGTATGTAAGACTCTCTGAAAAGATGAATGAAGAAACGGATGCAAAAGAAGGAAAAAAAGCATAGAAAAAAAGTTCATTAAAATGGGTTGTGGATTACGTGAAGCAAAACCAACGCAACGTGCAACAAAACTACTCCATACAATCAGCCGCAGACTTTACACGTTATGCGTTACGCTCGTCAGCCCATTCAACAAAATAAATATATTTTTGATGGTCGGTGCAGGGCGATGTCGGGGATGTCGCTCGGTGCGTGTCAACTCGTAATTGCATTCGTTGTGTACTTGTTAGGGTAGTAGTATATTCAAAGTATAATTTATCGTTGAAATATCCATAAAGCAGCCCTGTCTCATTAGGTCGTAGCGAAATTCTCGAGGCCCTCATCTGGCCAGGTAACCTTTTTTTTCTTCTGACAAATTTATGGCGATTTATCGCTATCGCCGCAGGTACAGAAAGCACGTAACGCCTCTTCTATACTTATTCATTTTTTTCTTCGTTATATATCCTTTCTTATATACTCGCAAGACTGGATAATAGGTTTGGCAGAGATACGAAGGGGCTGCTGCGGCTACTCGGGATTTTATTTTGCCCGGTTCTCTTTTTCTTTCTCGGCACCGTCTTGGTGATGCTAGACGCACTTTGACGCCATTAGACCTGCCGGTTGTAAAACAACCGAAACCACAAGACGCGTTTCTCGTGTCAAGGCGCATCCAACGAGGCCCTAGAGGCTCCAGACGAGAACCACCTATACGTAGGTATGTTACATACAGAGCAAAGTGCTGCAGAGTAGAGAACTTCCCAGCATCCAACATCCTAGAGCCACCATACGTCCCTTTACGAGCGTCTATACGTACGTAGTGTCTCGTTTGTCGTGATATAACCAAACAGGGTTGAAGAGTACTCTGCACCGTGTTGAAGGTGGATATTGATGAATAGATAAAACTGGAAAAAGACCAGGAGCCAAGGAGACGAGCTTTCGACTGTGAACTCCATCAGTCGATTTCCCAAGGATCAGTAGAATTCTCTTCTGTTTTCGCATGAGAAATCGCCCGACTTTGGCGCGGTTTCCGGGTGCAGGAAATCGCGGAATACACCGTATATAGTACTTATACAACTAGATACGAGAAGAGAGAAGAAGAAGATGCTGGAGTAATGCCTACCGATGTAAGGAGCGAGTAGGTAGTCTGTATATACCACGCGAGTACCGTGGGAGATGCGTCGACTTCTATTTTCAGTCTCTGTCCTCCTGAATGGAATGGCTTGCCTTACTCGGTCTGGCTTTCGTGTTGGTGTCGTTCACCACGACTTTCTATCTCTCTTTTTATCTCTTTATATTTATACCTATCTTTCTCGCACACGGTTACTACTATACCATATCCAATCTCCTCCTCCGACGACGACGCTATATCGTCTTACGTTGGTACAAACCGAGAGCGGAGAGGTCCATTCACTCCCATGATGACTGCTTTATTGTGTCTCGTAGGTATGTATGTATGTACTGAATATCAAACCGATTCACCCCTTACCTGGAACAGAAAATTAAAAAAATATTCTTCAATTATCTCGTACGCTTATATAATTGCGATGCGGTTTTGAATGGCAACTATATGTTCATACTATGCCCATGGTTTTTTGTTTCTCTTTCCCTTTCTTCTTTAGCTTCGAACTAAGTGAAAGATCGCTTCGCGAGTGAATGGATGAAATAATTAGACGAGATAATGATACGAGGATTTAAAAACTGTATTAAATGGTAATACTCCTATGGTGCAGCTGAGTGAATATATAAGAAATAATTTTTTTTTTGTCATGGACTAATACCATCAGGTCTGATGAGATTAGCTTTATTTTCTCTCCAGCAGCATTCGAGTATAAGAGCTTCATTTTCCTCGAGCATTTCAACTGTAGGTATATAATACCGGCGATATTAAAATATGAAATAGAGCTCGGAAGCAGCTATGGCAACTTCCTTCCCTCTTACTTGGTTGCTGGTTGCTGCAGGGTCCTGGGGTCCCGGGTCCCGGGTCCCGGGTCCGAGGACCATCAGGAAACTACCATATTACTCTTTACTATATTAGCTTACCCTACACCACCTATACTTTATATTACCTTTCGCTTAGCTACACGACGCTATCGAACGAAAAGTTTTTTAGTGCCGGATATTTACTGCCCTGTTATAGCTGCCTCGGTCAATCGAGCCTAATTGTGTTTTTACGAGAACCTCTTAAAATATAACCAGAAGAGAACAAAAAAAAGATAAAGAAAACGAAAAATTGATGAAATTTTACATCCTTGTTCTATGGAGTCTAGAATCGAGAATCTTGACGATTTTTTATTGCCTTATCTCAACAACGAGACGTTATATCCCTTTCGGGATAACGATTCATCGTAGAATCGAGTGAATATTGGAAACTAAATAAAATCGTGATATCATGGCTCAATGATGGACTAATAAGTATTGTTCACAGCCTCCACGTGTCTCTCCTTCCTCTGGTCACCCGATGGTGTATTATATAGAGGCTTTGGCGTGCCTGGGGTGAAAAAACTGAACTCTGTATTCCGTAGGAAGTCGCGAAGTTTCAAAGGCCCCAATCAAGTTGCCGGGCCGATCTCCTATACCGTCCAACTTCTACCCAGCCTCCTGCAGCCTCCCGAGGGATCGAGAGAAAAAGAAAAAAAAAAAAAATCTCTGAGGAGTTTTCGATTCCCAGTCTCGTTAGCGCTGCGTTTTACTTTCTCCCTTCTCATATCTCTTTCTCTATCCCTCGCTCTTTCTCTCCCTTCTGTATATTCTATATTCTATATTCTCTCTTCGTCTTCTTTTTCTTCTTCTTTCCACAGCTTTCCACGACAGAAAGAAAGAAATACCCAAGGAGCTTTTTCTCCCATTCCCTCCCTTCCTCTCTCTCTATACTTCGAAACGTCGCGCTTGAAACGACCCGCGGGTTTTCATTGAAACGTTTATTCACGAGTAGTTATTATCTTATAACTCAAAGCGTGTTTTTTCCGTAAAATTTTCTTTCCCAGAAACTGATTAATTCCTTGAATTTTGAGTAAAAAGATGAGATTTTCTCACCCTGTATACCCTACCGTTCAAATTATACCTACTTGCTATTATTTCCGAGTTTATTTTATCCCGATTTCGATGATTATTGATTCCATCAATCTTACGACGATTTTTTGCAAAATTTATTTAACTTACGAACCAGTATAGGTATAGGTACTTTTGATCGAATTTATTTCAACGAAGACAATATGTGCAGAAGAAAACTAAGAGGAAAAAGAAAAAACGGGTAAAGAATTTGAAGTAGACCAGAGATTCCTGCTACTGCAGGAGTAGTTTCGATTAAAAAAGCAAAAACGAAAATAAAACGTAAAAAGTGAAAAGAAAATAGAAATGTTTGTCCTGGACAGGACAGAGGGTACAAAGCGATTTCTCGCTGGATATCCTCAAAGATCGTCCATCCATCGTCCTCCTCAGAATCCTGTACCGATCATATAGGTATATAGAGGCTAGACAAACGGTCCTTCGTTCCCCGACCTTTGGTTTGAAATTCCGCTAGAAATTCGCTAGTCGCGTTTCGGAGCGAGGGAGAGAGTATCGAGTGTGGGGATGCGGTAGGTATAAGGTATAAGGTATGAGGTATAAGGTATAAGGTATACGGGGAACTGCCTGAGGACGAACCGGGGCAGAGAGAGGGAAGAGAATTTCCTTGCGAGAGAAGCGAGGAGAAGATTTCGTGAAAGGAGAGAAAAGCGAGCGAGAGATATCGGGGAGGAAAGGTACAGAGAGAGACGAAGAGAGGCGAGAGAATGCTAGACGAGGATATTGATTACTACGAGCACCGCGAGAGCAGACGTAGCTAGGCTTTCCACGAGACAAACGCCGCGCAATGCTCGTAGCCACGCGGCATTGCCTCATTCCTTCATCTCTCTCGCTCTCTTTATCTCCCGCTATATCTTTCCCTGCATCTATTCCGCCATATCGGATCGCGAGGTTGCTGAATGAAAACGATTCTTTTCCTCATTTTTGTTTCCCGCAGCTCTACCGATCGGGTTTCTTCGGAAAATGATTAGCGACTTTCGATAATCGAAAATCAATTTGCTAACGATTTTTCCGGGATTCTTGAGGAGAGGATCATCGGATTTATCAAAAGTTCGTCAAAAAATTAAAATGTATTTTCAGTTAGGTGCAGAAAACCCACGAAGGAACCCTAATTTCGGTTTTCCAACCTTTTCCTACCGACAAAAAAAATCGTTTACTCCAATTCGCGCTGGTCCATATGCAATTTTCTCTCCGCGCTGGCCAGCCGGCTCTACCTTTACTCCCCTCGGCCGTACATTCGCGAGGTTTGCTCATTTTGCGCCCCTAGTTCTGCCTGTGCTTCTCTTCTTCACCCGCTCAATATCGTGATATCAACGAGTCGCTTAGAGCTCAAGGTTGTCTCTCTCCCTTGTCTCTCCCTTTCCCGTCTCATTCTCTCTCTCTATCTATCTTCAGTTACTCATGATCGCGATAAGAGTACAAGCTGCGATAATGCGTCTTTAAAAAAATGCCCTTATATCCTCATACGCAAACTACCTACCCTTGGTGGCTTTAACCCCGCAAAAAGAAAAAGAAAAAAAGGTTCCGCGACTAATGACCCAACAAAGTCCCAAGCCGCACGTCCCTTCGGCGTTAAGTTTTCCGAACGGAACGTTTTCATGCCCCTAAATCCTGCACAATAATTTTAACCCCGATTTTTGATCTGCAAATCTACACTCACGATAAAATTGTGCGTATGAATTATAGCTACGTGGCTTTTCGCTGTTCGTTTTCTTCATCACTATCGCATCGGTCAAGTGGCCTGTGATTTAGCCTCGTGAATGAATTAGGAGAGGGATGATTATTGTTGAATATTTAATTCCACCCTTGAGCTGCATCGCGAAAGTTTACTTTTAAAATGACTAGTAAAGTGTCCGTCACTTACTCCGCGGTGGGTAGGTACTGTGTAAACAGCGTTGTTGGAGGTCCTGAGCCAATCGAGCAGAAGGGAAAGAAGCAAAGCAAGCATTCATATGGCAGAGTTGTCGAGGCTCGAGGGGTCCCTTACATATGGTTCTACCCTTACGCACTTTTCCCCATCCTATGGCCACCGCACGATCCTTTATGGACATAGTTCGTGTATATAACGACGTTATTTGAGTATAGGAAAAAGCCCTTGGTAATCTTTGATCAATTTTCTTCTCTTTATACCGTCCGTTAAAATAACGTCAATGATGAATATAAATTCTCGTACGTCTTTAGATTTCTTTCGGCGAATGAAACTAACGATGCAATTTAGTTTCCGATCAGACCTTTTATCGCATATATATATACATTTGGGTTCAGGTGTATGTATGTTGTATATATATATCTATATTCGTATGTACCTGTGTATGTGTAACGCGTCGCGTTGCCCCGGCGAGTTTCGAGTTTCATAAATCCAAAGCGACGCAACGCGACGCGACGCGACGTCCTGGCAATTGGAACGGGTAGATTTTTATCTCCGACGGCGGACGCTATCATCCGAAACCCTAGATTACCATCCCAGGCACGCATGCTTACGAATCTGCGTATAATATACGCGTATGTTGCCCGGGGTTGCCCTCGACCGTATATTACGCCTAGATATACTAACGTTGGAAAAAAAACTGACGTACAGATTTATGCGTATAGGTCCATGTATAACAGAGAACCGCTAAATTTCGATGTTAAGCCAAGTCGGAAAGGTCGCGAGAATCTCCATTCCGGAAATCGTCCGTTGGTATGATAAATGAGCGAAAATCTAGGTTTTCGTGAAATACGTGAACGGAAAAATCAAAAATAAGAAGAGAACGTTGTCAAGAATCGTAATTTTCGTACGAACTTTCAACCTGCAGAGCGAATAATTGCTCCCCAAATTAAACCCCCGATTTTCTGGACATCGGCTAGCAGCGGTTATAGCATGTACCTACACACCTATATAGTATAACAATCGCAAAATGTTGTTCCGAAAATGAGGTTACGTACTTTTCCAATTTAACTTTGCAATCGTCCGAGTAATTACACGGAAAGTCAGACTCTCCAATATGCATATAGGCAGACAGAGGTGGGTACCTACATTTAAACTAGTAGAACTCTAGTTTTTTATCACAGTGCCTATATGAAAACGATTTCGCTATATCCGGTGGGCGAATTCATTCTCTTAAGTGGGTATGGACAAGTAAGCGTTGTTGAATTGAGTAGGAGTTGAAATAGCCGATTTTGAGTGAAAAAAGAGGCGAATGCAAGGTAAGCCGAAGTTTCGACAATGCGATCACGTTCTACGCGGTGCGATGCTGCCGCAGCTTTGGGTAGGAACTCATTAGCGAAATGTCTGAATCTGGTTTGATAGCGAACCCTGCACTAACGTAGGTAGGTATACTGGGCTAATATTGCCACTGAAATAGAGCCGGACCGACTCGTCAGGTTTAGTTTGCATTGTCGCGTTCGACCACATACCGATTTCCGCATACACAGTCGATATTGGTCGAGATAAACGGTTACAGAGATTGCGTTTCCCTCGCCTCCATCCATCCGTCCATCCGTCCATCCGTCCCTTCCGATATCATCTCTCGTCATCGTGGCTGACTCAACTACGCGTCTAATTCACAATAGCCAGATGAATTACTGACCACCTTATTTTCCAAATGATTCATTTATCAGCTGACTAACTTCTTCTTCGTCGTATGCATGAGGCGATGAGCAATATCCATTATGCATAAGTATAGTGATTATTCAGTTTCCCAGAACCGAATTGATTATCAAACAGTTATTCATTTCACGTGAACATACAAGATTCAAATTTCTTAATTTTGAATATTTTTTGATGACAGAATTTTTGAGCAAATATTATAAGCGATATATCGTTATACAGCCGCGGTATTAAGATGATAAAAGATTCAGGTACCTTGCGCAGATGAAAGTGAGATGAAATAAACGGGTAATTGTACATTCTGTACATGTATAGGTACCCATCTAGCTCTAGGTACGGTTAGTTTTAACAACGACCGTTTTCTGTTCCCTAGCGGATTACGTCATTTTAAACAATGACTTGCAATCGCTATAAATAACCGTACAGTCGTGTATAATAGTAGCCTTGGCACATAAAAATTCGTCAAAAGTTTCCACTCTGCACTAGCATTCACTGTTATACCGAGTAATAGCTTCTATTGAAGAGTAGAAAACAACGAAATTTTCAAGTTTTCAAAAAACGGGAAAAAAAAGTGAAGAGATTCCGTGAATAAGTAAGAAGATTTGAAATTATCTGCAGACCAGAGATTATAAAAACGCCGGTCACATGTGACCAGTTGATGTAACGCTGGCCAAACATAGACGTTATCGCATAATTTATACCGAATATTGATATTTCGCGACGCGGTAGCAAAAGCGAAAACAGAGACTATTTTTTTTTTTTTTTTGAACGAACTGGGAAGACGGTTACCACCTGGGATCATACGTAATTACGTAATTATGATGTATTCAGGCAGATTAACTCGCCATCATTAACGTAAGAGAAAAAAAATAACGTATGTGTGATAATTCGGTATGTGTATCGTTCGATTACTGCACACAGTTTGTTTAGCTGGTTCTACTTATCGTTAAGGTGATACATCGTACCCACCTATCTACTTGTATTTCTTTTTTTTCATTGAATTGGAAATATTTTCACTTATGCGAATATGTAGCGCGAAGATAAAATCTTGAATTAAATTCGTGGCCTAAAGATGATGCGAAATCGTGGTGCGGAACCGAAAACTCCCTTCATCTCAATCCACTATTTTCTTGCGTGAATTTTTTTCGCTCATCCGCTCTCAGTTCGTTGAAATCAGAACGCTTCCCTGAATGATAAATTCGTTCTTAAAAACGTTATTTCCGTTGCATGATTTCCCGATATTATACAGCTAGTACCGCATATAAGTACTGAATAACGGCGCAAGCCAGGGTTTAATACAGTTCTGTGTATTTCTTGCCCGAATAGGTTATCGTCTTTATTGAGCACGTGGCCTTCACTTGACCGCGTAATCCTTTGCTTGTTGGGTCAGTTACCCGCCGCGTGGGTTAGGTAGTTAGATAGGTAGATACGTAAACCTCCCACACCGATCGATTAGCAAAGCGGTGAATAATTGGAGGAAAAAAATCAGCGTGATTATATCGGAGGGATAAGGTCTATAGATAGAACGCGTATTACGGTGCGATTACGCGTATGGGATCGAATTTACACTCGAAGATCGTGATGTTTCATAACGGAGATTACCAGTCCGCCGAAATCAAGGTTAAAGCGAATTACCACCGGGTTGCGGGATTTCTGATAACAGGGACTTAGTAATTATACGGATTAACATACACGCGAAGAAATCGTCGGTATAGAAATGAAAGGAGTTTTCGATTCCGTAACACGATTTCGAATCATCTTAAGGAGACGGATTTAATTACGGGATGTAACTCAACGCTAGATATTTGCATGAGTGATGCTGACTCTTATGGGATCAAGAAATCGGTTTTTGATACTGCATATGGCTATGACAGAGACTGTGCCTCGCGAATCATGAAAGATTCGAAAAGTCAGACTCGATGAGGTTGCATACATCTTGGGAATGATTTTTTTTTTTCCAAATCGTTGGGACGATGTGAAGAAAAATTCTATTATCTCAGTTTTTTCACAGCTGATAACCACCATTTTGGGACACAATTAAAAATTATTTAAGATTTTATGGAAATTTGTATTGCGTCGATTAATTGCATCGAAGAAAAAGTGGCTGTCGTATAGGATACAGGTCGCAACGTTCATCGAAACTCGCTCAAATTTTAAGGGAATATTCTACAACGATGTGATTTCGGGTAAAACCAATGATAATCGATGAATTTAATTTTTGGATACGACATTTTTTTCATCCAAACCCACTTTTTCGTAAACTTTGTGGAAAAAAAGTGTGTTACGTGGTCAGAACGACAGAAGACTGACCTTATCTCCATACGTTATTGGTTTGCCCCGAAATTACATGATTTTAGAATATTCCTCCTGAGTTTCAGCAAGTTTCGATGAAGCATACGACCAGCTGTATCCTAGTTTTTCTCCAACAAACTCAACCTTCGTAAGCCTCGGTCGATGAAAATTTCAAATAATTTCTAACCATGTATAAAAATCGTATAACAACCAGCCGCGAAATAACTAATTTAATGCAATATATCTTGAAAGCGTACACCTAGGTACACCAGCAATTTGAAACAAATTATTTCCCTCTCAAGCCATTGCATACCTACGCTACGAGTACGAAGATAGATTCTATCTCTGTATCCCGTAATACGCGGAGTGTCAGACTTGTTTAAACTCCAACAGGTAGGGTAAGCCAAGTTGACAATACTCCGCAATGCAGGCGACCTTATATCCCGGTTGTAACAGATTCCTCTCTCTTTTACTATCCGTATTAATTCCTCTGTAGAAATTTATCTCTACCTCATCCAGCTCTCGGCGTCGCTTCGCTTCGCTCTCAATGAATCTAAATCTAAATAACACGGGGCATGACGCTGTCCTCGGTATTCCGAATACGAGATAAATCCTGATCCTTTAAAAATTCTTGGTTCGCATTATTATCTCTTCCCGGTAAATCCTCAAGGATTTCAGGTACCGGTGCAGGTGATAATTATTTCGTCAGCGAATTTCCGTCCGCTATTTGGAGTCGCACGTATTACATATAGGTATATATTCCGACTTCGAAAGTTTCGAGATTTGAATCGAAGGATCGTCCGATTGGAAGATTTGTGAACGTGTACATACACGTGTATACAGCTCGCGTGTGTAGATACTCGCTCACTTATACTCACCTGAAAAAAGCCGCGCGCGAACGAGTATAACGAAGTCTAAAAGACGGTTAAAGTCGAGTCTCGAGAGACTCGCTGCTTCCTCCCACGAGGCGGAAACCGGTTTCATTGAACAGCCGTTTAAAAATTTCCAAACCGCCGCTGTTTGAAAAATAATCAACGGACACGGCTCGTTGCGTAACGCTTAGAAAGTGGCTTTAGGAGGGTCGAGAGGAACCCACCATAAAGTCAGAGAGCGAGAGAGAAGAATAATACGTACAGAGGAATACACTCGCCAGCCGAAAAATACGCGGAGGAAATCGGAACACATCGAGAATACGCGACCAACAAGGCTATAGCCTTTACGCATAATCCAGCAAAACCGCGAGTTTCGTAAATGACTGAAGAAGTCATGTGGAGTCACTCGTGGCTTTGGTTTCACCAAGTAGCATAATGCAATTTAAGGAGAAGAACCGCGGTGATGAATTTGCGTGTAAAATCGTTCGTTGAATCGCAGAGACCAAAGCATAAACTCTGATTATATCTTCTTTATGCAGTTGTGACGAAGAATGTCTAAAATGGAAAGGAAACGTTTACGTTGAACAGTGGTGAGCTTGGTGCAGCAGGCAGCACAGTGGTACTTGTATGAATGGTACATCCGATTGTCGTGACGTTATACAGAGTTCCACCGAGGTTCACGTAACACGGTTAATCGCCGCATATTACAAGTTAACAACGAGGAGAGTAGACGCAAGTAGGTAGGTATAACACAGAACGTTGGTTTGTCCGTCAACCGGGTCACACATACGCGTTTATTCCACCATATGCAAATATACTTTATTCAGGTCTAAATTTTACGTGTATCTACATCCACCTATATACGTTATCGGGGAGAAGGAGGAGGATGAGGCCGGTAGATATGAGACGAGTGATTATATGTTAATGAACGCATGGGACAAAGTATATACGGAGGTAATTTCGTCATATATCAAACGTTACATCGTAATACATGTGTAAACGTGGTGAACATACACATACGCGCACACGCACACGCATAATAACATATAACATGAACTGAGCGATGTCACCAGTGGGATGATTCCTCTTTTCCCCTCTTCGTAAAACAGATCTGTTCTGTCCATACAGCATCCTTCCGCGGAGCAATGGTTTCGTTTCACTTTATATACTTAGCGGATCATCATCGTATGGTATCATTCATCCCACTGGTGTCCCACGGGCTCGCATTACCGATGTTATATGTATATACCTATATATGTCGGCCAGGTTGGTACAGGACGCTATTTATAACCGGTGATTAGATACACATCTGTATATCCTTCTTGTTCAAGCTCAGAATATATGGGAATTAGAAGAATTAACATTCGACTGAATTCGTCACACAGCGTAGGAGGAATCAGACATTTTAAACATTACCTAGCTATCGCAAAAGCGATGGAATTCTTCCCGTTTTTTCATTTTCCTTCTATTTATTTGGAAGAACTTTCGCAGCCTGGATCAGGGAGCGGTAAATTGAAACGAGGATTAAATCCTGGACATGGAGGACGTTGCAGGATGCAGCAACGCAGACTGTTGCAGGTAGGAATTGAATATCGTTGAAACTTTGTAGCTGCCTCTGCTACTGGTGCATTGCTGCACTCGCGGTTATTCCTGATTCAGCTATCGCTGCACATCGTGTGAATTGTACGCGAATATTCAACCCCGAAAATTTGCATCCCTTGCTTTACCGACGCAAGGTCTAAACGCCGAATGGAACGTATTGTATTATTCACCTCGACGAATTCGCTTTGTAATTATTGAATACTGCAGTTTACAGCGAACGCGAACGATCTGTATCCATTCTATCGAAACGTTATCAAATTTCTAATTAGAAATGGATAATAAAATGAAAAAAATAAATATGGCGAGAAACGGGAAAGAACTGATCGCATTGTTTTGATCATCTTTGACCAGATTTGTTGAACATTTGTACACATAGGTGTATACGTATGTATATATCTACGTGTCTGGAATTCGCGAGGTTAAAAGCCTGCCAGAAGCTGTGGCGGATGACCGTTGGCTTCCGTACATACCGTTGCTCACCTCGGTCCATCTGCGTGCCAAGGAATGCGAATCTGCGAGTAAAAGCTAGATCTTGTAGAGCCCTGAGTCTAATCTCAGGTTGAATTCCAGGATAGGTCAGATGCAGGAATCGTTTTAAACGATTTCCCGGCTTCCTGAGCTGCTGCAACTCTTCGTTTGCATCGCATCTGCATCCGTGTAATTCCCTGCGGCGGCAACAGGTCCGTGTGGTCTTTACGCCGAATATATATAGGTATATAGATTTGTGTGTATATTACGGGGGTATAGATGTAGGTATATAAATACCTGTATGTACCTATGTATTGCGATGCAATATGTATTTCTATAATCATTTATGCTACAATATGATATTAGTTACAGACTTTTTGCCTCATTTTTTCGTCATCTTACTTGCGGTTCGCGTAATTGAATCCTCCGGCTCGGTTTATGATATCGACTCAAACGGCTAGCTATCATGGCTACTCGCAAAAACTGATCATTACTATAACCAGGAACATTAATTATCCGATAATGTTCATCTTCCGATGCGTAAAATGAGAAACTATAATTCACCGCGAAGAATGGGAGAAACAATGGAACCATTGTGTCTATGATGGAAGAAATAGGGTATTCTTTACGGATGATTAGGAATTAGATACGATTTGGAATCACGTTACATTCTTCCTGAGAAATATACCGAAATTTTTGAAGTTTCAACCGTTTGAAACCTCTGAAATTCGGTTCCTGCTTTTCCGTCATAATAATCAGATACAAACTGCATCTCGTTCAAAGAGACGCAGTGCTGCTTCATTCTCCATATGATACATCGTAGTAGAGAGTGTATTTTTAGTCGGAGAAAAAGGCCTAATCTCTACGTCGAGATTAAAATTGTCTTTTTATCAGAAAGGGGGCCCCCACGCAAATTACACATGGTAACTGATGTGAACTGACCTAGACGCCGCGCCGGCGAACGAACCAACTCACGCAACAACTCTTATGTTACACACTAGTTTTTCACCCTTCTCCCCCGGTTCGGCTCTTTTTGTTGATATGTTAACTGATGGTTAACATTCAAATAGTAATTTCCCACAGTTGAAGAAGAGACCCTGGTTCGAAACGAGAGGAAAAAAAAAGAAATAAAAAAGAGAAAAAGAGAAAATTTCGGTTATTACGTATCCTGTTTTACTAGGGGGAGAAAAAAAATAAAACTACTGCATCGCATATGACAGTGCAGAGGGAAAGTGCTGCGTGTACTGGGTGGCCGATTATTCCTATTACTGAATAAAATATCCAAATTTCCGATTTTAAAATCATGTAATTCCGGGGAAAACCAATAATGTATGGAGATAAGGTCAGTCTTCTGTCGTTCTGACCACGTAACACACTTTTTTTTCGCAAAGTTTACGAAAAAGTGGGTTTGGATGAAAAAAATTTCGTATCCAAAAATTAAATTCATCGATTATCATTGATTTGACCCGGAATCACATCGTTGTAGAATATTCCCTTAAAATTTGAGCAAGTTTCGATGAACGTTGCGACCTGTATCCTATTCGACAGCCACTTTTTCTTCGATGCAATTAATCGACGCAAGACGAATTTCCATAAAATCTTAAATAATTTTTAATTGTGTCTCAAAATGGTAGTTATCAGCTGTGAAAAAACTGAGACAATAGAATTTTTCTTCACATCGTCCCGCGATTTGGAAAAAAAAAAAAATCATTACCAAGATGTATGCAACCTCATCGAGTCTGTCTTTTCGAATCTTTCATGATTCGCGAGCCACAGTCTCTATCATAGTTAGATGCGTTATCAGAAAGTGATTTCTTGATCCCATATAGAATTGTTCGTATCATGCAGCGTTTCCCACACGGCATATAAAGTCGCCAAAATTGCGATGGATTAAAACCAAAAAAGAAATAACTAAATAAATGATATAACAGCCGAGGCTTAATGCGCTATAAGATAGTTGATTTATAAAATGAAAAAAATTAGCATATAAATAGGCGTACACCGTGTATACATATATGTATATTTGTTATACGTTTAGGGACGTCAGTTTTTCGCTGGGTATACAGAAGGCTGAATCCCGTTTCATCCCGTATTATCCCGTCCGGGATAAAGTAGCGCCGCGCGCGAGGCACGAGACGCGAAGGTCCTGCACGTGGAGAAGAGGCGGAGGACACAGGGGTATAATCCTTGGCGCCTAACACCAACGGGTTAGGTGTTCATTTATTTTCATTAAATTTAATTGTAGTAGGGAGAAGCTGGGAGCTAACTCTCGTTGATTCAAAAAATAGGGAGATTTTCTTCTCTTTTTTTCTCTCGTTTTCTGTATTATACGGTCAGACTATACGTATAAGAAAAAATTTCCAAATTATACAAGAAATTGATGATATGAAACGACGGATGAAAAACGAAGATACGTCTGATATAATATATAAAAGACCATTTAACACCGTCCGGAAACCTTGGAGAAGAAAAAAAAAAAAAAAAAGATGAAAAAAAAGAGGAGAATTACCGCAAATTTAGCGAGTCAATTCGGCCGTTAAACCAATCCTAGCCGTTACGTAATATCCCGAAAGCTGTATTCGCAAGCAAGGTCGTTTCGCACTAGAATCTCCAGCCGATACTGTGAGGAACTCCGTAATCTGTAATAGTGTACCTAATCTACTTACTCAGACGTGTATTCTAAAAGGCGAACTAATTGCTGAAGAGCTCCGAGCAAATGGATTAGAAGCAATTTTTAACGCACGTAATTATTATATAGGACAAGAAATAAGCGATTGGTAAAACCATCAAATCGCAATAAAAATTACAGCCTTTATTTATTCCGATTTTTATTTTTATTAAAAAATGCAGTTTGGAGTAAAGACGTCGGTATACCTAGATGTAGTATCGTCGTATGAAAAAGTCGCGTTAATATTCGCGAAACGTCTCAGCCAAAGGATAAGAGGAATAAGGGTGGGTCGAGAAGAAACGAGGGGATATCTTCTCCTTCACCATTACGAAATGGCGAAGTTAGAAATGGACCGAGGAGCGTCGTTTATCGATCCACCCGTTACATCTCTACCTCTTTCTCCGTCGTTTTGACGTGGTTCTGTGGGGGCGTCGGATTGTCACAGCTGTTGCTGTGTTACGACGCGGACGCGGACGCGGCGGTGAACTACGCTGGCGTTACACGCTGCGCCGCGACGCGTCGTATACCTATACCGTTACAATTCGTCAATGCCACGTGTCGACGACGACGTCCGCGACTGTACCGCCTAACTAATTGATACATCATCTATGGGTGCGATAATTGATTTGAAAAAACAGCGGTTTTATTCAATCGTATGAAAAAATGAAAAGCCTTGGAATTTTTCGGATTTTATTTTTCCATGAATAATTGAAGAAGAAGAAAAAAGGAAATTCCGCGGAATGATGATTTTTCTTTTCAGTTTGTTTCCTATGTGAGATAAAAAAGTGAAATAGGAAATGTGAGATACGTATATATATGTAGCTATATGCGGAGAATAAGTTTGTATAAAGTTTTCTGAACGCGTGCGAGAGCTGCTGCAGAGATTCTTTGAAACTTGGAATACCTACTTTAAGCTCACGTGTTCTACGACAGCGGAAAAATAAAGCATATAAAATAACGAATACCACTTTTTGCCAAAGCGAATGAGGACGGCGAAGAGAAGGACGAGTAGGTATGACGACGAGCGGTATGGAGGAATAGAAGTCGTTCTAGATTCTAGACTCAGAACTATAATACGGAAGAAGACATAGCTATATAGCTCTGCGACGGAGACGCGAGAGAATTTCAATCCACCTCCTTTGAACATCAATTCCGCGGTTGATCGTTCAAAGCCTTTCCCTTCGTATTTACGTAACGGTTCACCACCGGCAGCAGCTTCTTTCGATTCGTTTACCCATTCATCAAAAAAATAAATTCAAAGAATAATAATTTCGCAATTTGGTCTTCTTCGCGCTCTCTCTCTCTCTCTCTCTCTCTCTCTCTCTCTCTCTCTCTTCCTCGCTATATATATATTTTCGCGAACCGCGTATAATAAGCTCGAAGGTTCAAATCCCTCGATGATAATACATCCCTATCAACGCAACAACAACCCTACGGTGTAAAAAACGGAATAAAAAACATTTTTCTGCTCCCTGACTGAATAGTTTTCGTTTTTGATGAAAAATTCAAATCAACATCATCTGACGATAGAACCGAATGAAGACCAGATTTTATACACATAAATTCTATTTTTTTTTCTTTTTTTTTTCTACCAATCCCTGTAGGATTTGGAAGATCATCAATTCACCCCTGTACGCTGTCAGGTTCTTTATATGTAGGTATGTTGTATATAGTATATCAATGCTTGACGAGTATAAGCCCGTACGATGAATTAAATTGTAATTTATTACCGTGTACTATCAATTCTGACATCGGCCTTATACAATGCGTGTAAGTATATAGTGCATACATACGTAACATAAAGATTGATCATATATATATATATATATATGTGGAACAAGGAGCTAATAGTTCTGACTCATCGGGTGTTCGCCAAGTTTTTTTTTTTTTTTTTTTCTTCTTCTTCTTCTTCTTTCCCTAGTAGTAATATCAGCAGCAGCAGCCAGTGACGATATAGTATATGGGGAGCTCGATTAAGCGAATAGAAGAAAAAAAGGGAGGAAAAAGTTGTAAGAAGAAGGTTAAATAGGGTGGATTCGCGTAGGTTAGAAAAGAAATAAATTAGGGATTTAGGAGAAGAGTAAAAAATAAACTATATACTATATATATATATATATTAATTTAGTTACTTATCGAACGAAATAACTTCGTATATAATATCGTATACCTATGTCGTCACATCGCAAGGTATGATAAATCACGACGTATATATGTATAAACTGTAACGCGATATCTGCGTTTGATATTTGACTGTAGTTACGCATACATGTACCTATATACGCATCTAACCGCGTGTTCATCGATCATTCCCAGTAACTAGGTAACCGAATTAATCCAACGGATGTTTCTGTGAATTTATGGAAATTCAATCAAGTTAGTTACTGTCTCATAGGTAGGTAATAATATATTACATGCATGTGTGCAAGTAAAGCCTATATGCATTCACAGAGATTAGGAATCTTCTTTTTCATTTTCTCTTCAACTTTCATTCAATTATCTCCGTAGTAGTTGATTTCTCGAAAAATTATCTCGAATAAATTTTTTAGTACCCGATCAGACGCGTATTTTATATCGCCATAAATTTCTCCGTAGAATCAATAGTTTCGTAGAAAAAACGGCAAATATCTATCACCAGCTGATGCGGCGGAGAAATGTATAACGCATAGATAAGTAGGTAATGAATTATTATAATCAATTTTATTATATCAATAAAGTGATTCAGTTCTTTTATTTTCGTTTTTTTTTCTTTTTCTTTTTTCGGCTGCAAGGTCGTTGCAGATTTGAAACTGAATTAACTCGAATTCAGAGAGGACGATAAGTTTTGTGATAAACTTACATCTAGAACGTCGTTTCGGTACAGTTGTCGTCGTCTTGTATAATAAAACAGGTTGTCTCGCGGTTGAGATAAAAAGGTAACTGATAAAACTTCCCTCTTTCTCTCTCTTTTTCTCTTTTTCTCTTTTTCTCTTTTTCTCTCTCGGTACGTATATCTAACATAATTTTGCGGTTCCTCTCAGCGTGTTACGTCGCCTCAACTTGCGCAATATGCTTATATTTCTAATCCTAAGAGCAATTTCGTCCCGCGAAGTATGCCTACAACTTAGATAGTGGAATCAAAAAAATAAAAATAAAACGAGAGATAAAAAAAAAAAGGAAAACAAAAAACAACAAATTTTCCCCAATTTTACTCATCCCCGAATCTCTAGATGAGGAACTTGCTTTTCACAATTTTCACCAATCTAAAAACGGGGCGGGCAGTATCTCACCGAAACCTCGGGAAAATTGGATCAACGCATCAACGTCGTATATATATATATATATTCGCGTATAGATGCAGTATAAGGGTTGCGATATAGTATAAGATTGATAACTGAAAGGAATGAAAAAAAAAAAAAAAAAAAATTGTTAAAAAATGAGAACAGCGACTCGTCGTCGCTCGTATGACTGGCGCCCGTAATATCATAACGAGTGGGAAAGTGAGTAGTTGTATAGTGAATTTTACATCGCGATACGTATGTAACGCGGTAAACAAGCCCATTGACGACAAGTGGTGAAAAAAAAAATAAAAAAAAAATGAAAAGAATAGAAAAAAAATTCACAAAAAGAGTTATTATATACAGATATACATAGGTGAAATGAATTTATATTTCATTGAAAATTGATATCTGGAAGAAGATATGATACACGCGTGTATATAGCGAGGAACTATGCCCCAGTTGGTAGAGTGTGTATTTAACTTACCTGTATGACGATTTCAGCTAAATATTTTTCGTCAACAGGTTTATCTGTCATATAGCTCTATATAATTCTGATTAATTAGATTAGTTTTTGTCTTTCAATTTTCTACACACGTATATATATATTATATATTATATATTCTATATAATTAGATAGTGTATGTGACCACTTCTCGGATTAACTTCAAGGAAATTACGTCAGATGTAGAAATAATTTGATACACGCAATTTTCAAAGTATTTGTTACGCGCTATAGGTAGTGTATGCATGCGTATGTTATGTTTGTGTGATTATTATTCTAAATTTACATTTGCCTACCCTGCAATAATTAGATAACAAGAGATATGCAAGCAACTTCCATATGTGTACGTATTCATACATGCATGCATACGTAGGTATTATTATTGTCATTATCATTATGAGTATTATTATTATCACTGTTACAGTATATAATTACAGGGGAATGAGAAGCAGACAATTAATGAATCGTATGTAGACGTATAGGCTTGTAGGTGAAGACAGATCCGCGTGAATCGTATATGGAATAGTATACGCGTGTGCGATAAACAATTTTTCTCACACCTTCGTGATAAATGCGAAGAATATTTATTTTACGGTTGTTTACAAAATCTGAAACAACAAAAAAAATCTTCTTTTTAACTACGATAGAGTTCCGAAAATTTATCGCATCGATTTTTTTTACGATATGATAGGTACCTATATGCGTTCTCATATATGAGAGACTGAGAATTTCACACGTATCAATAATATATCCACCTATAACTGAAAAAACGAAAAAAGAATCATGAAGGAATTTTCAAGTTTTCTCTCGATTTTTTCTGTTTAAAATTAGATGTAAAGTAGGAAAAAAAGAAAAAACAAAAAAACTCGTAAATGATAAATCGATCTTGAACACACGTGTCGAAACATTTTTCGCCCAACCCCAGAGTAGGGGTAATTCTGCCGTAGGTTTAATCTCATACAAACTAGAAACAACAGATGCTTAGAAACGAGAGGTGCAAGGCGATAAAATTGAACATGCTATACCTACTTATACCTATAAGTTTCGCCAAAAACAAAGAAAAAAAATCGAAAAAAAAGTGTACGCGAAATCGGCGGATCTCAATGTTTATCGAAAATTCTAAAAAATGAACAGTGTGTGCGAATAATTGCGATCGATTCCCGGGTGACAATTAGGGAATAGCAATAAAACTACTGATGTATAAAAAGAAAAAATTTCGTAACTCTTTTTGGCGCTACTACAACTATCGTAGATATAACGTACGAATGTGTGATGCATAAGGTAGCTGGTACATCGCTACTCGTTCGGTGAAGTGTTGGTTCGCGTTGGCTCGCGTTGCACAGCACCTGATTCACCAGAGGCGATGCGGAGAATAAGGATTTGCATTTTTATTGGAACCGCACGCTCAAGCTCACGCTGACGACCTGGGCTACCTACCAGACGATCGCCTCGTCGAACCGCACCGCAATACCGGCGTAACGTTGCCAGCAAGAGCACCAGCAGGCAGTAGCAATGCGTGCGAGCGAGCGAGTGAGCAGGCGAGTGTGCGGGGCAGATTTTGTGCCCATGCTCGTAATATAAATATATAAGCTATCAATTTCATCTCGGTTGTATCTATAAGGTAAGAGATTCTGAGAGAGCGAGACACTTGCTATGGTAGACAAGAAACCTCGCCGCGCGTGTCTCGGAAACCCAGTTTCCCGCTGCACACGTTATACTACGCTGCGCGGCGCCGCGAAAAACGCCCCGCGGAACATTGGGGTATAGTATAAACGATCAAATCAATTTTCACCCCAATTTTTCAATCCCCGAAACTTATTGGATTCTTTACGCACCGTTGCCGAGAATCGGTGGAGTATTTTTTATTTTATTTTTACGTTTTTTTTGTTTCAATTTTTCTCGTGTCTCCCACTCTCGAGAAAAAATTTTTCAAAGATCTGTTGTAAACTAAATTCTATATAATTATAGTAATGAATGAATGAACAAATAAATGGATAAATAATAAAATGGAGAAAAAAAAAAATCTCTTACGTTTATCCTATACGCAGAATTATCGCAGCTCACGTTGCACACGTACTGCAGCACAATCGCCGCCATACATAGCGAAACTCTTAAGATTAGGTATATATACCACATATATATACCAACGTACCTGAAACAGAGAAAGAGAAAAATGAATTGCAACGATCGTAGCCAAGAATTATTATATTGATAATGGAGAGAAAAATAATAATGAAATTGATTAGATTGAACATGAGAAGACGTTATTTTTTTTTCTTTCCTTCTCTTTCTCATTTTTGTCTTTCGAACGTAGTAGGTATGGGTACTCCAGAGTAGATGTATATACTTGTGCTAAAAATCTTATCTTATCGCGTTAAACCACGACCTTGTAACTTTTGCGGTTTACCTAGTGTATCGTAATTAGTTCGTTGAAGAAACACCCGAATAACTTCGATCGTCGGATATTATAATGATAGACCCAGGCATCTATAGGTATCTGTAGGTATATACCTATACCTATACGACTAGAATATAATTGCTATAGGCCGAGAGTTGCGTGGGCGTAAATAAATCTGAATAAATACCTATACATAATTATGCGGGGATGACAACTCGCGATTTTTATTATTTTCTATAATTATTATTATTTTTTTTCCGTAGGTACTCTCAGGTAAAATGACTATTCCGATACATGCAGGCGACACACCCATACATACATACATATATATATATATATATATATATATATATATATATATATATATATATATGAATGCGAAATGTGAGGAATGTGTTTATTGGGTAGAACGTGATGTTTCTTATACAAAGGCCACGGCACGAACAGTGCGATCCGCGGGTGACCTCATCAGATTTACACCATCACCGCGATGAGCTCATTGCGCTTAAATCACCGGTGCCTGTATAGCTATGAAATCTGTAATAAGGTGTTCGTTAAAAAATGTGTTAAAAAAAAGAACGGAAAGAAAAAATTGAAAATTGAGAAAAAAAAAATTAAAAATCGGATCTTTTTTTAACGAACACTTTTCGATTTCGTTTTATGTGAACTATATAGTAACGATTCAAATTTCATCATATCTCGCTTCGCACCTTTGTAGAATAACCTTGTTTTATTCATTAACTTCAATACGCCATTTAATTAGGTATATAAGTGTTTACTCAAGTTCTTTACATTAATTAGTAAACGATTCATCTCATCGTATCTATATCTAATCTATGTGATACACGGGTCTTAGTGAATATATATTTCGTGAAAAAAAAAATTCAATGAACTGTGACTAACGAATCGATTATTATAACTGCCTCGAACCATATATAATATAAATATGTTATTACATATAAGGTACCATCGTTATTTTATCATATTTGAGAAAAAGTTTGCTCGAATTACGTCGATCAGGTATTCAAAATCGAATTGACGCAATTGAGTCTGATTATTATTTCGATAAAGCAGCTGATAGGGTAAATATATTTTCGATATAGAAGAATATGACCAAATTTCAACTTTATGCTCTGCATTGATCGACAATCGGTATAACGTACCTATACGTATTAATATTATAGCAACAGAAAATCGTATTGCAACTAATTTGACCATGGGCTAAGTGAGCTCAGGAAATTTCAAGTTTCACGACACGTCATCTGGCCAACAAACCAAGATACGATATCGCCTCGCTTTTTGATATTAAACACCAAACCATGGCGATAATGACGAGCCGTGAATCGTTGTTTGAAGAAGAGGTAAAAAAAGAAAAGAGAATGAAGTCAACTCTGCGAGTGCAGATCTACGTCGAATTGAGCCCAGCGATTTTCGACTCGAAATATCTCAAAGACTGTACATTTTTTTGGAAAAAATGTTCCGACGTTTTTTGTAGGAAATTTGATCAGCTTCATTGCCATATAGTCAGATTTTCAAAAATCAAAGTTTTGGTCATCTAAAAACGTGCTCGAATTCAACCCCGTATGCACTCAGGGGGTTAAGACCGTGAAATCCAAAATTTGTATATAAATTTTCGTACGGTGAATAAAAATTGAGTAATATTTAGTGTAGTTTTTATCATTGAACGATAAAGGAAGGTTTTTAGGAAAGATAAAGGATCGGCTAGATATCCCAGCAGCTCCCATTCAGGGGCTTAGGAAAGAAACGTATATAACTATATAAGTGCAGTATATAAGTATACACTCTTTGTGGAAACCTTAAAGTCGTGCTTGAGTCTTAAGTTTCTTTACAGACTCTTTAGATACATATAAAACCACTTTGCCCTCTCCGTGCTATAAACAAAGAAGCTATTTAAAGAGTTACTTTGGGAATTTAAGGAGAATTGGGTAAGTTAGGTGCCTACTTTTCGTTTATACAGTATAAGGATACAGTCCCCAGAAATTAAACCTCAAATACCTTTTTTTTTTTTTTTCACGGATAAAATAACTCATTTTCTATTTCATTTTTTCTTTCGTTTTTTTCTTCTTCTCTTTCTCTTTTTTTTTTCTCCCCTATAAAAATAACTAATCAAACTTTGATCAGAAAATTTCTTACTCTTTTCGACTGCACTGTTGGAAATAATTTGTGTTAATGTTGAATTTTCTCCATGTTAAAATTTTTGTGTCAAAAATTGAATTTTTTCACAGTTAATTTTACATTTTGTATTTATGTTGGTTTGCGGAAATGTGTCAAACGCTCAATTCAACTAACTAAAATTTTTCAACAGAATGAAAGTGTGAAATAATTTCGACGAATTGTATATGTTAGTTTTATGTAGTTTTATTAGTACAACCAAAAATATTATTCATCGTATAACTTGAAATTTCATGTTACAAAACGACAAGAAATTTCTGTTGATTCAACAATCCGGAATATGTTGCCTGAGTTCGTTGATGAGACGTGGATAATTGATTCAACTCACAAGTTTGTTAGATTTTATTCAAAGATTGAATATAACGATCGTTGAAACATTGTCAGTGATAGGTAGTTTCTTTTACTGTGATATGATTGGCTGCTTCACTGGAAAATGCCAATCACAAGGGCGGTTACAAATAACGTGATGTTGCACGAAGTCTCGCAGTTTTCGAGATGTTCTAACACGTTTCTCAGTCTCACAAAGGCTGTTGCGTTCCATGTGTCGTGTTGTTCGGAGTGTCCAATCACAGTAAAAACGCAGTGTCGGCGAGGAAACCTTTCAAAGGGTAAGTTGCTGTTCATTTAATAATAATATCAATTTATTTAATCAATTCTGGAGACGAAATCTTTGGCGTGGACTGCGTCCGTATTTTTTTTTTTTTTTGACAGGGTATCAATTCCGGATGAGGATATTACCGCTTTGGACTCGATCGCGGATAATAATTGACGTATCCGCACGTGGGATCGCACTCAGACCTTGCTATGATCGTTTCTGAAGCCTGAAGCTGGTCTGATGTCCGAAAGCGATAAGATGACGTTGCAGTACTAAATGATTATCTGAATAGTCATTTCCGCCAACGCCTTTGCTTTTTTACGTCGCCGTTGCTGTTAATTTATTAATAATATAACTTTACGATTTTTTAATAAAATATTTAAAAACAAACATTTTAATTAATGTGCATCCCATACCACCACATCCGATTCCTGGCATGTACAATATATTGTGCGAAACGTTAAGTTAACTCAAATTATAAGTCATAAAGTGACTTTCAATATAATATAGTAATAACTGATTTGATAAGTCCAAGTAACACATTTTTTAGTTTCAAATCAACATTAAATTAAAGTTATTAGTACATTCATCATTAGTTAGCCTCAACATTTGAGATGTGTATACTTCACTTTCTTCGACCGTTGAATTAACATCCAATTTTATTAATTTGAGTATTCAAATGTATTCTTAATTACTTTATGGTGATGTTGAAACAACTCTTTGAAAATGTCGTTACGATATAAATTGTGTGTTATATTTGTGTTGAATCTTTAACATAATTCATTTGTTGACTCTGAACATTAGCTGCTTGTGTCAAAATGACATAAATTCTAGAGTGGACCTCCTGGGACTTTAGAAAAATGTTAAAATTAACACATTTTTTCCAACAGTGTGATTGCTAAGCCTTGAGGCCTACCCCCTCCTCGGGCCCAAACATCAATTGATTCATTCGCTTTTATTCCCTTTCATTTTTCCTCCAGCTCCTTCTTTTCATCAACATCATCTTATACTTCCTCACAGTTATTTCTTATAAAGAAACTGACAGGTTATTTCATTTCTGTTACTGCAGTATTGCCTCGTGAGAGTTTCATTCGCTAATTACTTATGGGGGTTCGTTTCATACATAAGAAAAGAAGGAAAAATTTGTCTCTATATTAAATTTCAGTTTTGTTCCTTCTTTTTCATTGTAGGTGCGAGATCGATTGAAGTAACAGAAAATCTGTGTATCCAATTTCCCAAACATGAGTATATATATACTTAGCTTCTCGTAAGAAAAAGCCGAAATATATAAGTGCGAGATGAATAAACGAAACAGTATTCCGTCTCGTTGCGCGTTTTTGTTTTATTTGTTTTATTTTTTCATCGAATCCCCGCCTTTTCTATTCCTTTTTACTTTTTTCTTTTCTTTTCCTTTCCTTTTTTTCTCTTATTCTCTCTTAGCTCTTCGCGCTATCTCTCGTCTCGGAACAATTTATTTTACCGTCCGTAAGTGGCTCTCCAGACTATAAGGGGAGAATCGAACAGTCCTACCATTCACACACACACACACACACACATATATATCTGGGGGAAAAAAGCGAGAAAAGAACTGAAAAAAAAGTTAAAAAATAAAAAAAATACACTCAAGGTATTTAGAAAAACACGAAATATGGCTAGAGGGACAGACATCATACTACACCCGAATATTATAGTACAACTCTCAGTTTTTCTATTTTACTAGCTAAAATTTATGTCCACAGACACGAAAGTTCCTCCCTATATTCTATAAGCCGAGCGACAGATTTTCTTCTCGATTTTTTTAATTTTCTTTTTTCTTCTTATTTATTACGTGTACAAAATACATGACAGTGAAAGAAGGTCATTTTTATACCCACCTACGCATACATATAGGTATATCTGTCAATTAAATGCAATCAAGTGCGAAAAAGGCGAAATTTATAATTGTAGATATAATTAAGCCAGCAGACAATTGTAGATTAAAATTGAGTGAGAGAAAAAAAAAAAGAAAAAAATTGAAAAAAAAGCGTAATTTTTATACGAGGCAATTCGCTCACCTAGCTATGGAATATTCGACTGTACTTGGTACCTATCTATATGTTGGAAGTTGAATTAAAATATTTAATTGCGTGAAAGAATAATTTATTTTTCCACGTTCAATGCTGCAGTATAACATATAGGTAGTGGTAGGGAATAGCGTTGAATAATGTAGGTGGGGTACCTCGTACTTCGTATAACTGTAGATATTATAATACGGACTCTACGCACGGATATTTTTTTTTCTTTTTTTTTTTTCTCACTCCTATTAAGCAAAACTTTTTTTTTTCGACTGTAATTACCAAATTGTGATTTATTTTGTAAAAGTTTTTCAACTAAACGGGGTAATCAGCTGATATATGTATATATAAAAAATCTATGAAATAATAATTCACGGTTAGTTTAATTTGTAAAAAGGGTTGTAAACGCAGTTTTCAGTATTTTTTTGTCACAGGGGATAACCCACGGTTTAAAATTACCCGAATACTCAAGACCCTCGGTCGTAACTTGATGAGCGATGGATTATGGCATAGCGAAGAGTTACAACTCGGATGGGATAAAAATTTAATCATAAAACTAAAGGGATGAAGAAACTAGTCGAATACGTGACTGAGGGTGTAATAAGTCAAATCGAAAGACAAACACCTCGTGTAAATCGTTCATTCAATGAATTAAGATTAAGATTTTTGAGCCCCGATTTATCATCGGAGATTTCGATTCATCCTACGTAAAGTAAGTAGAATGAAGGCGGTTCGGTTTCCTCGTGTTTTTGCCAAAGAAAACAAAAGAAAGAAGACGACTTTCGAAAGAGTTGAAAAATAATTGAAAAACGTTCATCACATTCATCATCAATATCTCACGAGAACTGCGATGATTAGGTTCGTTTCGTGAAACTGAAATTGACCTTCGCATAAGAGAGAGAAAAAAGGCTATCGGTTGTAGTGCCACAGGTGTTTCGGTCGTGAGTCGATTACTTTTTTTCGATTTTTTATTTTATTCCTTATAGTTTTATCCCGTTTTTTTTCTTCTTCTCCTTCCTTTTTCTCTATCTCTCTTTTCTCTGAAAATAAATTCTACCCGCGTTGCTAGTTTTCTCCGAGGAGAAAATCGATCTCTCAAGTCCACTGACTGACCGTTCTTATTTCCTCTATTTCTTACCCATACAGCCTGTTTGCGGAATGTTTTCAATCGATATCGGATCTCGTCGCTTCTGTATTGAGAAGGTAAAACAAGGTCATCTAAAAGGATCTTTGAATCGTTATAGAGAAATTCGCACTGCACCAAGAGTAACAGCTAGGTAGGTAGGTACTCTATTCAATTCGTATATAAGTTGAAGAGTTGATGATAAAGTTTCTCATTCCATTTTTATTCATTCATTCATTCATTCATTTTATTTTATTTCATTTTATTTCATTTTGTTTCATTTTATTTTTCATCTCATTTTAAACTAAAGTGTCAAGAAATTTCTCGACCCGAAGTACTCTCTTCGTAAGAGGAGAGGTTTCGTAACTTTGGTTGGATACCTCCTCGGCAGTAGGCTGTAGGGGTAGGGTCGAACTTTCTCATTAAATCCAAGCATACTTGACCGCTGTAAGCGACCGAACGTAATTACATTCATTAGCGCGGACTCATTTGATAATGAGCCGAAAAAGCCAACGTGGTTACGTATATATTTACGTTACGATGAAAAACCTTGAGGTCAGCATCAATTAACAAACATCAACCTATAGCTTACTCTCGTTTTATCTCTTTCACAAGTCGCTGTGCGGGGGTCGAGCTCTCTTTTTGTTTAAAACAAAGAAGAAGAAAAATGAAAGAGAGAGAGAAAGAGACAGAAACAAAAAAGAATAAGAGAATTTTCAGAATTACAGTTTCAAAGTATAAAAGTAATTCTCCAACGTCGATAATAATTATTCTGGAATAAAATTTGGCAATAAAATATATGAATCGAATCGGACATCGGTGTATAAAACGAAAGAAAATATTCCGAATAATTTTAATAAGTATTCTTCGATGGGGTTTCTTATCGGGGTAGAGAAAGAGTGAGAAGAGAGGAGAGGACTACGTTGCACCGTATCTGCAGTATAGTAGTACGAGGGGGTTAAAATATGGGAGCTTGAGAAGATTCATGGGTTCAGAATCGAGGCGCGCCGCGTAAATTTGAAATTCCTCTCGAAATCGTTCGTAGACGTCATAAATTGTTCCCGCTATACCCGTGTCAGTGCACCAGCAACAGGCGATTTGTGCATTTGCATCGATGAATGTCTTCCTACCACTTCGAACTCGCATCAGCCTCCGTACCCGCGACTTCTATCCCCAAGACTGGAAGAGCGTCCCTTCCGAAAAACGAAATTCCTCTTTCCTGCTCTTCTCATTTTTCTTATTATTCATCTTCTTCTCTTTCCTCTCCTTTTTCCTATTCTTATTCTTGTTTGGCCCCTTTTCATGCGGTCTTGACGAGTCCCCCGATGACACGCTCGGCCAGGTCGGGTCCAGGGTCTGTTTGAGATCATGGCACACCACTCCGACTCCTCGAGGAGCCTGGAGTCGGCACTTGAACCGACTCAAGTACGAGGAGTAGTTAAGAGTTAAAAATATAGCCGTTATGTCACAAACGGCATTCTTAAAGCCTGCACCAGGCATTAAGCCTCGATTCGCCACTAACGATACGATAGCCATAAAAATCTTCTTCAGATATTTTTCGCCTCTTAATAAACAGGTATATTTATACAACGCTTAGGTATATGTGTGTATGTGTATAAATATAGGCACTGTTGGAATATCTTCAAAGCTGTTTAATCCGATAATCGAACGATCCCCTGCAGGCATCGATTATCGATGATTCAGATTTCCCCACTCAGAGCCAATATTTTCTTCTCGTTTTTATAATCAAGAGTTTTGCTCGTCTTTTTATCATGGAATCGTGGATAACCGATAAACTAGCATCTCGATGTGCCAGGCATGAGTTGTTGCCTCCAGAACTGGATTGAACATAAAACAAATCGCAAGTCTGGAACAGCAGCAGCACCAGCAGCAGCAGCAACGATCTACTTTCGCAATTGGGAAGCCAATAATTCTCGTGTTTGGGTCACATCGTGCTGCTACTTTACCATACATCGTTGGCTTCACTTCGTTCCACTCTACGGTACTGCGCGTAAAATCTATATCAAAAAAAAGAAGAAGAAGAAAAAAACTAGCGAAACAATAAGAAGAAGATAATGAATGGATCGATATAGTCGAGTCCCGCTAATTAAAACCGCAACGGGGTGGGGGAAGAGGTAAAAAAAAAGTGGGGAAAAAAGATTGCTGGCGAAGAATTAGCCACGTGACGGAAGTATTCCCGGAAACGTTGTGTTTTAAACGAATTCTCGTCTTCCGCCTAAGGATCTAATTAATTCAATACCTATACTCCGATCGAAGCTACGCAATGTTGACCAAGGTTTAAGCGGAATTTTAAAATCAAGTTATTCACTCGACTTCGAGGATCGCGGACAAGCCACTTTTTTAGAAGATTAATGGCCGATCGAGGTATAAATATTGGTGAAACCACTATGGTGTAAACTATAAAGTATGTGATCACAGGTATATAGAGGTAGGAAGAACTGTATATGTAGTTTTCGTGACGTAATCGGTGCCACTCGTATCCGCGTATCAAATGGCACGATACTTTTTCAATTAGTCAGCGGATGCCTTATGGATGAAAGGCTTCGTTTATAACGCGTTGCCGATCATATGCTCGAGACAAAAATAGCTATATATCTAACATAAACCTATATGTATACATATATGCGATAATTAGCAACAAGTTATCGCGTTCTAAGAACAACTTCGACTAATGATCAATCTTAACGATCGTCGTTAAGGACAAGTTGTATTTCCAAGTTATACCTACGTATGCACATATCGGTATATACTATATAAATGCAGTATCCATACGCAGATCGATGTGTACAAATATAGGTATAAAATGTGCCGATCGCTAATTACGATTTATTTATGCCTCATTTTTTTCGCAACTTCGAATAAATCTGAAAAACGATCGTAATTTTTTTTTTTCTTCAATTTCGTTCTCTAGGTATCTTTACGAATAAAGGAAAAAAAGGAAAAAAAGGAAATAAAGAGGTGGATATAGATTTCATTCCTCTTTTCCTCGCTCGTGGCAATTTGCATCGAGTTTCATTCGTAAGCGATATTTTCTAGGCAATGAACGTTATATTTTATCGTCGGTATAACGTGTCGGCGATAAAGATGGGCGAAGAAATCACAATAATAGTAAATCAATCGTTTCAGGATCGAACCGTGCAGCCGTACCGAATGACGAAAATATCTTCTATAGTAACCAAATAGGTTCTCGGCTCAGATTCAAATACGTCTTCGTCGTCTCTGTGTCTTATTGTCAACTTTTTACGTACTGTACACTTTGTCATGTTAATTTTCTTTTTTTTTTTTTCTTTTTTTCTTTCTTTCTCCTCGACGTTATTATTATCCAGATTCGCATAAATCATTAGCTATACCTACTAGGTGCCTATATAACTATACTATACGAAGAGGCAAGGAGACCGAGAGAATTACCATTTTTATTTCCACTCTAGAAGATAAAATTCATAAAATGAACGTAGGAGCTATAAATTCAAAAAAGACAAAAAAAAAAAAAAAGAAAAGAAGAAACCAAAACTAAAACGAAAAATGAAAAGCGTTCAGGATTTCAACAATAATGAAGAGTAAAAAAATCTTAATTTTCGAGCCAAAACTCACCTGTTGTGAATAAAAAATAAGAAAGAGAAAATAAATTGACAGGATTTTTTATTTTTAATTTAAAACGCTTTTCCGCTTCTATCGCTTTCGCCCATTCCCCAATCCATCGAGGAGAAGTCTGGCTATTGAACGCTGTGAAAAACGGAAAACCAATTATAACGTCACTTTCAATGTCCCTCCTTCACGTTTCTCCGCTCCTTCTCAAGACTCGAGACTAATTATTGCCAGTATTACAGGCACGTTACCTGTTCGCGTGAAAAAGATCAAAGGGTCTCTGAACTGAAACGAGTCTCACAAATTGAATCAATGGTTCCATTCCAACCAATCGAATCACGTAAATTGTTCAAAATCTACAATCTTATCCCATACTTTGGTATGAAAAACGCGAAAAAATCCAATTGTTCGTTAGAAATGGCCTCCGATTGACATTTTTTGTCTTTTGTCGTTTTTTTTCTTCTCTTTTATCCCTAATTCCTCTCGAAGGGTCCGCAAGGTCGGACCCAACCTGGTCACCAGGGACTGCAGAGAGAAATGAGATCATCGGCTAGTAACTCAATATATCTAGATTCTCGGGATTCGGGTACTACGTCGCGCTAATGTCGCAGCTCTAGATCGCGGCCTTCGCTCAGCCAATCACTGACAATTTCTACTATGGGATGAAAAAAAAAAAAAAAAAAAAAAAAAAAAAAAAAAAAAAAAAAAAAAAGAATACTTTTTCAGGTCTCTGCGGTGGTCATCAGACTCGGAGGCCTTCCCACTGCGGACAATGTGCGGAACGGAGACCCCTCGTGGCTACTTCTTCAACCGTTCGTAAGAAAAGGGGAATCTTTTTGCTCGCTATTTTCGCCCGAACCCGAATTTCAATCAATTATACCATCCGCATCGATGTATGTAATAAAAATGTCACTTTTTCGATCTTCAAGGCAGAATATATCGAGGTACGTATGAATACATGAATTTCAATGAATTGCGAAAGAGATTCCGTTTCGTAACGGTTAGAATCGAAATCTATTGATAATTTTGAGTTGGTACCTAATTTGAAAAAATCTCTTTCGATCAAATTAATTTCACCGTATATATAGACCATGTATGTACGCATATGTATGTATATATATTGTGAGGGGCTCTTGGTTGAATCTCGTTTCATTTAACACAATATAACGTGTCAGCGCACCCCCTCCGCGACTGTACAGAGCCACGTGTCCGTCAGTCACGCGAGTTTCACGGATTTTCGACACGTTTGTAATTACAAACGACAGGATGGAAAATTTGCTGGCACTACACCCGACAAGTAGCCTCTGGCTCCGGTCGGTCACTCCTCGTCGTCCTCCTCGCATTGCTGACCATGCAATATTGTCACGAACAAATCGTTGACACGTACTTCAACAGCCACTTAGATATTCACAAACTAAACGCTTCGAAACTCGTATGTGTATACGGTATGTGGTGTGTATATGTACGTATGAACGTACGTCTCGGTCGCACCCATAACGTACTCGAAACTATGACAGCAGATAATCATACACCGTTAATAAATCGAATGAATAAAATATTAATGAAGAAATATAGTATGTGTAAGCCTACGTGCAGTATAATGAATAGTTCATCATTATGTTGGAGGCGAGAAGAAAGACAATGACCAAATGTTGTCTGCATTGTTCATACTACATGTTATTCAGTCATTATATCATTCTGGGAAATTCGAATAGTTCAAATTCCAATTCGAATAGCCAACAAATAAAACGACTGGGGTCCGATCGACGTTCAGAATTTTAAAGGTTTCGATTTAGCACATTGACATTCCGAAAGTCCAGACCCCCGAAAGCTGAAGAATTCGAAAATTTCAGTTTCGGGTTCTCAGGATGTGTAGGCAAAATATAGTTCGTTCTGATCGAGGCCCTCTTTACGAAAACCCATTTTCATCTACTTCAATCGATAACTTCATGATGACTCTGGGTTGAAGAAGAATACGGCGTTTAAAAAAATGGTAAAAAATGTTAAGCTACTTTAAAAAAATAAAAAGTTAACGGTTTTTCAACTTTCACCGTTAAATAATTGTTCGATGTAAAAAAGTAAGCCGACTTTCCCAAATTGTTTAAGCATTCATGAGTACACGGTATTCTCTCGGTCGTATTATACGGAGAGGGTACCTCTCGACGCGCGTTAACGTTGCGTCTTGTAACTCTGCCTACGGTCATATGCGCCATATTTGGGCCCTTTCTCATCCCAGCACAGCCTCCTCTCTGAACGGGAAGGCAGTTTGCTCGTTTATCTTATAACGCAACTCCTAGTAAGGCAGCTGGGGGCCCAGAAATGATCAGCGACTGTCTACATCTGTCTGTTCAGATATTTGACCTATATTTTTACACCTATTGCTAACTAGTATATATACACGGATGGAAAGCTGGTCCAAAATGATGCCAAAGAGGGTTTCCTCATTCGTAATACATCATCAAAGTTCAGTCTCCTGCACTCATCTTCTATCCATTACAAAAATTTGGAAAAAAAAATTAAAAATCACGGACAAATTTGATCACGTTGAAAAATCAACCTTTTAGTATCACCCCACGATACGAGGGCTCGATTATACATATTTTGCATAAAACTGGCTGACGTATGTGGGCACACGACTTCTGTATGTGAACTGCGTGCACGTATACCCTCTATGGACATCAGAAAGCAGTAGTACCTTGTGTACAACGATACATACATGTTACATATAGATATACATTTTTATATATATGCTTGTAGGTAAGTATATGTATAGTTGTTAGCAACGGTCGCTGCAAAGTTTCTCTTGGTTCGAGTTCACGCGGGGTCATTTTCGAAGTGAATAACTATTCAAGTTTCGAAATATATTATATACAAGAAGAAGAAGAAGAAGAAGAAGAAGAAGAAGAAGAAGGTGCGCGCGCTGATGGACAACACCGAAATGGCCCCTCTCTATACTTATGGTCCTCTGATGCACACGTAGGATGTATAGGTATGTATGGTACCCTACCTACTTACATGGGAGGTGAACACGAAAAATTGCGCAACCTGTTTTACACTGCAGTCACGTACGTTTTTACGTGTTTAGAGACGAAGAAGCCGATAACGCTGCAGGTAGATAGGTAGGTAGGTAGGTAGGTTGATATACCGTAAACGTCGATAATGAATTTGAAAATGGTCTCAAATCTATTATTTATTTTTTATCCGCACGTTTTTGGATATTGGTTCCTTTAATTTTTTTTTATTATTTTTTCCCTTCAACTTTAAGGTACCTAAATCAATTTAATAGAATCGCAAACAGAAGAGAGGCAATTGAGTTACCGGAAAGTTGAAAAATAAATGAGAGATAAAAAAAGAGAGAAAAAAAAAAAAAAACGGGGAAAAAAGTAATTTAACTCTGATCTCTGATCAAACATGTCTGGATTAAAAATTTACAGAGTCAACTTTCAGGAACATTAATTCTTAACCAGTTGCCGAATAAAAGTGAAAAAAAAAAAAAAAACCGTGAAGAACTGTTAAAAACAAACTTTGAGCTTGAAAATTGAACGACTGTTACCCTATATATGTATGTATGTATGCCGGAGGTGTTTCGAGTTTTTCTTCTGACGAAAATTTTCATTTTATTGATTATTTGATTTTTTTCGTTTTTCAAAAATCTACAACGCTGTTGTTTCTACACCGTGAATTTTCCAAGTGTTAGAAATCCCCGTACTTATACCTTCAGGCCTGTTGGAAAGTTTCTACTCCGTTCTCATAATATTGATGTATGCCGGCTTAAGGTGAGTTCAGGTTTAACTGAAATTTGAGACCTTTGCTAAGCTCTCAGTAAATTTGTTCACACTGGGTCGAGAGCCCCCCGTTCTGCAGAGAGTTTTAAATAAATTGACTTCTTCAAGAAGAACATTTTCCCGAGATATAATATACAGGCGGAGGTTATCCAAGCCAGGGAATATATGAATGCATCGTCACACTCCAATCCTGAAAAGCAAAGACACTTATCACTCGTCACTTATCACTTACCGATCATCCCCTCTCGTAGCAAGTTCTACCCTCCGAAAATCTCTGAATAAAAGTCACGCTGTTGTTGCACGACGATGTCAACACCTCGCCCTTTCCCTATACGATGCTAGTTCGTTCGCCCTTATAAACCAAGATTTTCCTTTGTAATACCAAGTTTTAGGTAGGTACGAAGTAGGAGTGACGGTTTGAGGGGCAGGGGTTCGCCTTACAATAGCGTAACACGAAACGGTACAAGAAGTGTGAAGTGCATTATGCCCGGCCGATGGTGTGAAGTTGTAACGCTGTAGGCCGATGGATGGGGTGAGGAGGCGTGATTGTACTCAGTTGTACAATGTACACATACCTACATACCATCACACATGTAACATCCACATGCGCAGGTACATACATCTACCAGCGTCGTTACACCGCAGGTATATGGGTACATATATGTATGTACATTGCATGTATAGTACCCACATACATCCAACCAGCTGGAATCGAGCCTAGCAAAGGCAAAGGTACCAGTCGGATTTCTATAGAACAGTTTTTTTCTTCCCTTTTTCTTCCTTTTTTACGTCCCACCCAGCGCACGCGTATATTCATTCACCGCGTGTGCCCCTATTCAGTTAATTTATCGTGGTAATCGTCTTGCCATGCTTCTCTTCAGCAGCAGGTTGCACGCTGCAGGTTGCAATACCTCGGCGTTCTTGCGAACCGGACGAAATTTTCTTCGGATATTTTTCTTCACTTTTTTAACTGAAAATAAAAGATGATTACTCACCTCCTACGTGGAAAAGCTCGTTACGAAACCGAGGAAACGGGAGTCGCATGAATTATACGGAAAATGACATGCCGCGACTTAATGGTCATTCGATGTTCCTCTCTCGCAACTGCATCAGAGATGTCGTCATCATCGACTTTTCACAAACTTATGATGAACCACTTAGTTCGTGCAGGCCACTTTTAAACCGCTTGAAGATCTGCTCGAGGACTAGCCAATTGACTTTTCATTGTCACTGCAGTGTGGACGAGGAGAGTACCTAATGAACGTAGAAAATCCCGACCAACACCTGGGCTGATGACATTATACCCAGGTGAAGATAAATTACACGAAATACCTCAACCGAGACGTTTTACTACGGGTTTCATCTCTCTCTTTCTCTCGTGGCATTATCTCCTATACATCGTCAAATCTCAAGTACGAAGTACACACATCGTTACCCACGCTGGAACTTGGCAACATGGTAAGACAAGGCAACCTGACCCTGTTACTACAATCCCTTTCGTCTTTCCTCTGGGCAACTGCCCTCAGGTTTCTCACTTCTGCTTTGCCCTCTCTTCTTACCTTCTTACCCCACTTCTTTCGACTAGTAGTTCGTTATACGAGGTGACGCGTGTGTATAACCATCCGGGAATAGAGAGGGAAAGAGAGGGTAAAATCAACCTCTGGATGTCCCTCAGGAGGAGACGTGAATATGGACATAGTCTTGCCACCTGATACCTTTCGGCATCTCACTATCTTTCTTTCTTTCTTCCTTTATATCTCACATCAATTTCTGGGTATCAGTATACCGTCGCCCAGATATCGCAATACCTACACCTCTACCTTTACTTTAGGAAGATAATATCGTCACCAAGTTTTGCGGTGAGGAGTCATTCTCCTTTTTCATTCATGGACTTCGGCTCGTACGATACCCATATACATAGTGTGTATGTGTCAAGCTGTTTAATAATTAGAAAATGCCACAGTCATGCGAATTATTGTTATTTTTCGATGAATCAACGTTGATTCCAAGTTTTTTTTTTTCGTTTTCTTTTTTTCATCAAAAACGTATAACGCAGTGGGTATTTGTTACGTTAACGATATAAGAGTGGGATAGGAGGTCGAGAGCAAGTTCGACACTTTGATATAAAACTGTGCAAATCAATGGCGTGAAGAGTCGTTACTCAACGTGGTAATTAGCGATTGTTAATTAGCGCTTGTTTAATTGGTATCGGCACTGATCGGGGGTGGTATGAGAGAGGAAATTTTAATTGATTCAAATTTCGTAACGGTTATTACGAAATTGAAAGTCATATTTCAATTATTCCAATGAACCGTGCAAATGTTGTTACCTAAAAATTCAAACTCCGCTTTTTATTGCCGGGAGCAATAGCGAAGGCATTCGAGGTTCGAATAAACATTTCGTCGTCCTGGTTAGGGGATGGTGGTTTTTCCCTAACAAAAAGAAAAAGAAAAAACAAAAAATCGAAACAATTGTAATAAGAAAAGAAGAAAAAGTAAATTGTTAATAATGTTAATAATATCAGAACGTTCTCTGGCGATGAAAATTTTTGTACGTTCTACAAAGAAAAAGATGTAAAAAAAATGTAAAAAATATACAATAATTAATTTCCCAAATTCAATTTGCAAATCGAATTGATTTGATATTCGCGGTGACAAAACCTACCTACATAGATATAGTTAGGTATAGATAATTTGAAACAACGAGGTAACAGAACGTTCGTACTATAAAATGAATTTATACGTCCGTTAAGGGTGATAATATTCATTTATTTATACACAGCACCGTGATTTGAAATTCTAAGTCCAACTGTGAGGAGTGGTGTACGCTATAATACAGCCTCGAATTTTTCAAGTAACTGGTGGTGCAGGTGTCATGTCGTCGCGGGTAACTTTCATCAAAAATTTAATATTAACACGATTCTTGGGCTACACGTATACCTAACAGTTACGGGCAAATGGGGCAAGGGAAAACTACCCCAGTCATTCTCTGCGTTTGGTCGAAGAGGAGGGAAGAGTTATCGTCAAACTTTGTTCAGTTTTCACATTTTCAGTCTCACATCTCTCTCTCTCTCTCTCTCTCTCTCTCTCTTTCCCCTGTACCCTAGCGTACATACAATATTTGATTTACAGTATTGTGTCGAAATTTCTGCAGCAGTACATATAGGAAGCGGAAATTTAAATTTTCGATTTGATCATCCGAACACCACGAACACCATCCCTTGTCCCGAGGCATAAACAATTCATCGCAGGTATTTCCCTCGCTCACCCACCCACGTGCACATATTATATACATATGTACGTATAACGTGTATATATATAGTTAATTGTCATCCAGCTAATCTAATAATTTTACGACCGAGTACCTCCCCTCACCTTTACTCCACCACCGGAGTCGTTTCTTTGATAAGTAAAATTTATTACGATCAAGTAACCTACACAAGTGGAAATATATAAACACACCTATATACGTACGTATGAAAATATGTGCATATATATTATACATGTATATATATGCATATGAGAACTGGAGACGGGGACAGGGGTGAATTTACCTGGCTAGTAGATAGCAGCTGAAGTTATGTGAAAACAGTAGCTGGACAGGTTTGAAATAGTATATCCTACTACACATACCGAGAGCAGTATAATATCAATTGATACATCCGGTATAAATTTATAGAAACAGTACCTATCGAGGGTCGTTTGAATTGATCAGTAGGTATATATGTAACATGAATATTGAGCTTCTACATAGGTACCTGGGCACCTATAGATACGGATTTCTATTACCGATGAGAACTCGTCGTATCTAGGCATAATGCATCGATATATATTTTACAGCCTTTTCTTAAAACTAAATGAATAGCTATAGCTTGCTATAACTCGCAGGTGTAAATTCAACTCTTTTTATATGCGATAAGAAGAAGTGGAGTAAATTTTCTAGACCTCTATTTCTTAATAAGAGTAGGCGTCTGTTTTCGCCGGGTTTTAATTACCGCAGCAAACCACCGGGAGATAACGCACTAGCACGCTTCAAAGGGATATTTTCTTACGCTCGTTTAATACGAAGCGCAGGCTCAAGACCTGCTGATAATTCGCTCGGGTCGTAAGACTAGCCAACGAAATATGCATGAATGAATTAACGAACGAACGAACGAACGAATGAATGAATGAATGAATGGATGGATGGATGTGTTTTTTTTTATTAATTATTTTTTCGCAAAAAAAAGGTTTGGAGAATGAATTTCCAGAAGAAAAATCCAATTTTCCACTTTGATCGTTGATAAATAATTGCTATAAATAAACTGTTATAAGATTGATGTATGTAGGTATGTAGGTATAGTCAGGTACTACATGCCGACACATATACATCGATGAATAATGCGCGTTATTATGTATATCATCGTCGGTTAATTAAAGCGAGAAATTTAATTATATGTGTATTCGACTCAACCCTGACATGTCTATTATTCATACGATTTGTCGCTGGTTGTTGTATGAGCAATAAAAGTTATAAAATTATAAATAAACATTTGCGACAGGACGTGGGCTGGCCGAGCGTGATATGATAACCAATTCCTGTCACTCAGATATATACGAGCTGCTGGTTTCCCCTGAATTGCAGCCCAATCATCCTGTGCATTCCCTAATTAGGTATGTCACCCCGCACGTATCCTCATGAGTAACATGTTATTTTCCACTTGGCATTCCTACTATCGCGATAAGGACAAACAATTAAAAAAACGAGAGAAAATGAACTGCTTTTTCTATGTTATATCTTTTTACTCCATTCTGGTATAAATTTACATTTTTTTTTCCTTTTTTTTTTTTTTAACAAAAATAAGTCAACGATTTTTCAATTCCTTACCTGAGAAATTCGCATCAGGCAATTAGCAACAGTCGGGTTTGGCTATTATGAGATGTTTAGACGTAAATTAACTGCTAATGTGAATGACGCAGACTGAAGAACCTTGTACAAACAGGCATCTGCCATTGTGGTCTTTAAAGTACCCTAGCCTGTTGCCTCATCTTCGTTACAGCTGTTTTTGCAGATGCCTTAGCTTCGAAATGATGCATTGAAATCGAGTGAAGATGTGTAGGTGGAAAGGTAGGTGGTGTTACTTATCCTTCGTTATTATTTTATCGCTACTGACTAAGCCTACGAAAATGATAAAACTGAAAATACAGCGTTTTTCTAATTTCTAATTTCATTTTTATATTTCTCTTCCTTTTTGTGAAAAAAAAAACATCACGAAATTGATCTCTTCGGAATTGCAGTGCCTGTTGTACACAAGTAATCGACCTGTTAACCGAACGAGGTGGAGAACGAGAACGAAGCAGTTGTACAATTAGCGTGATGCTTCTGGGTGAATTGGACCAGCTCATAGTCTAAAATTAGACTGGAATCGATAATGCTTCGCTAATTGAGGCAAGAACAGCTGTTTCTAGGCTGCCTCCAGCTGTTGGTTAAACTGTAAGACACCTAGCTGTGACGCAAATGTTTTGTTCAAAGTTGCGTGTAGGGTACCTCTACTGCTATGAGGAAGGAAGCTGAAGGACCGGGTGTTGCTAGCGAAGCAAAGTAGAGCAAAGCAAAGCAACGCAAAGCAAAGCAAAGCGAAACGAAGGAAGGCAGAGCAAAGCAAAAGCCGTTTTCAAGATTGAACCAAAAACTCGTAGTCTCCTCATTCCTATATGTCGTATTCTAGCAAGAACAACGAAAGTTTCTTCGATGCTATGCTAAGTGCGCTATATGCTGCTGCTGCACCAGGAGCAGTAAGTACGTAGCTAACTACTGTGTCGTCGTGTAAATGGATATTAGGATATTAAGATATCAAATTATCACCGTATCGCAGAGCTATGAGTTAATCAGGTTAATAGCTAGTCATGAAGCTAGTTCGAAACATCAACTAGGAAAGTAATTGCGATGGTATTATTCAAACCCGAAGAGATTGCCTCATCAATCTTCTCTTTCCTCCTCTTCTTTTTCTTCATCTTCTTCTTCTTCTTCTTTCTCTCCTTATTTCCCTATCTTATTCGCATCTGGATTTAGACTCACTTTAATTGAAACAGAAAAATAAAAAAATAAAAAAATCAGAACACAAACTTCATGATTAGCTAAAAGAATTTGTCACAGATTGTTAGACACAACCCGCTTGTTGGCTGAATTTTATCATCAACGAAAACCCTGTTTTGGTAAATTTTCAGTTTTCGTTATCGGGCGAAGAAAAAAAATTAGCTCGGCAAAAGTGCGAGAAGAAAAATCTTAGAATCGAAGTGTTTCAGCAATAGGCGGGTTGTAGAAGTAAGTGTGAATTTCGACCAGTGAATATTTCTGATCTTCTGAATTCTACGGATTTTAATATCTCTCGTAATAATTCTTACGTCACGTAGATTATTATAGGTGATCGTAATTTTCGACGTTCAAAGGTTTCGTTTATCATGACTAACCTCCACGTGACGTGAAATTGGTAAATTAATAATCATGAGATTGAATAATTAATTAGAAGTCAAAAAGTGGAAGAAAAATTCCGCGAGAAATGATTCACCGGTATTCAGATTTAGATTTAGATTTAGATTTCTCCGACGCTTTAAATTCGGTTCCTCGATAATTCCAATCGTGTATTTTACCTTTTCGAAGAATCAAGTTCGTTAAGTAAACCTGAACATCGTTCTAATTTTTTTTATTTTTTTAATCTTTTTTTCCCGCCTTCACATCGGTTGCGGATGACCTAATCGGAGTGACGAAATAATTTGCCAATCGCAAAACGCGTTTTCGTCGTTCTAGTCATGGTTTTATCATATTATTCTTATCATTACTGTTGTTATTATTATTTTTATTATTATTACTGTCTAGCATTGGCGCAGGTCAGTTACGAGGTGAAGGGACCGTCGCGACGCATCACGTCCCCCATGTCGTTCCTCGCTACGTTAATAGACACGAAAAAATATAAAAATAGATAAAACGGTCGTACGTCGTCGTTTGACAAGATTGAAATAGCTCTTTGGTACATGATATATAGATAGATATATATATAGTACCTATATACGAAGCGAAGTGGCGTTGAGAGATTTCTTTCGACAGAATAACGCTGAAATAATAATTCTAATTCTAATGTCACCGTCATTTTCTTTTTATATTCAAAAAATCGTTTAATTAGGAGCGGAAAAAAAAAAAATTAAATCAAAGAATTATATTGAATCCTGATGATCTTACGCCGCTGTTGCTGCACACTGAATAATCCGAACTCATATATCAAAATTGTCTTGCATAAGGCTCGTAACGTTACTAAAAAAAAAAAATGTATATATATATACATACAGGTATATAACATGAAACCAGGGGGATTATACACGTGGTTAAATGTCAGGTGTTAAATCAAATTGGCATTTTGATTGTAGTGCGAATGTGGCGAAACGATCGTCATTATGAATGGACCAGATTTCAAGGATTTGCAAACGGAATAAAAGCTGATTTACTGCCTGGGATAAAAAAAAAGTGGTTTGCGTCTTTCTACAAGTCAATAAAAAAAATTAAATAAAAAAATGTTAAAAAAAAATTGCTTCAAATCTGTAAATTTTCCACGTACTACTATAGGTAAGTAGTGTGCGGAATTTCAAATCATTCTAAGCGATGATGTGATAGAAAGTAAAAAATAACCCCGAAGTACGAAAAATCGTGTGTTATTTGAATGGGAAAGTTCAAAGACTTTGGGGGAGTACTTAGAACTGAGATAGGAACCTGGGGTTCTGAATTTATGGGTTTGTATATATTTGGAGACGTTCTGGCCCATGAGAGCATTGAAATTCGAATATGATTGGATTAAAATCTTGCAATTTTATCTCAGAAATTCTGAATAAAGTACATATCGAGTAAATTGAGAGTAACGACACATGTAGATAGAAATTTGCATGCGAATTTAAAAACGAAATACAATCATAGCTGGATACGTCTGTCTGTGTCCAAGCAATCCATTATACGTTCAAGCGCATAGTTTTACGCAACTTCAAGTCTCGGGGCGAGCTGCTGCGTTCGTGCGTGGGCACTCTACCAGCTTTCTCTATTTGATACACACGTGTGTTTGTAGATGCGACACGTACGACCATAAAGCTCTTTGCGCATAAGTAGTACATCAGAGAAATAAATAAATAAAGAAAATAAACTAAATAAAAAAGAAAGAAAGAAATGGAAGCTGCATGAATATCTAGGTGGAGCAAGAGCCTCGACTCGCTCACAGATGTATATGTATGTAGTATCCGAGATGAAATGAATATATACATAACAGTTAAAGTTACAGCGCGTCAACCTTCTGTAGAAAATTTGCAATTTTCTTCGGTCCATAGAAAAAGAGAAAAAAAAAAAGAAAAAACAGAAAAAAAATTCTAAGCAGGTATAGTGCTATACCTGCATGCCGTACTGTTAATATGCGACAGTATAGTAAGTTGTTGCCTTGATGCCTGACACAATACGCGCGAAAGACTTTCTCTTCGAAGGTATGACTAACTAGCTGAAATATGCAGCCGATCATTTTTATTACGAGAAAATTTTGCGCTGCAACATAAGACTCCGAGGAGAATAACGGAGAAACGTCATAGTAGAATAACGTTATTTAGCAGGTAATCAAGGGAATGAGAAAATACGTGGAAAATTTCAAAGTGAGCGGTTTTCACTTTCACGTTATCAAGAAGAAAATAGAGTTTCCGACAATTCGTCGAAGAAAAAACGATTCCCTAATCAATGAAATATTTTCTATACTATGTAGTAAGCAGCTATTCTCTTTCCTTTTCTTATTTCGCCCTTTTTTTATTTTTCACACATTTTTACCACAGCAAATGAGTATTCGCTAACTTATTACCCCTCCGTGGTGGTGGTGGTGGTTTGAAAACATATTAGGTACATAGATTTACCTACACATATGTCGCCCCGTGTAATAGCCATATATTGTACGGGCAGAAGAGTGGTAGAACCACCTCACCTCACTTCCACTTCCACTTCGACTTCCAGGTCGCACATCACCCGCAGAGTTATGCACCCTCGCGCGACGAGCCCGTCGTAAACCAAGCATCACCTCTATAAATATCGAGAGGAACTCTTACGTGAAATATAAATCACGTTATGGTCCAATTAGGGGATTAATATTTATGGGAGTAACAATTCGCTCGGTATATATACACGCAGACATATGAATTCGTGTATAGGTAGGCATAACGCGATGCTGTAATATAAAACTCCGTACAAACTCTGCGCGGACTTGCCAAGATTTTTATCTTTTTACAATTAAGACGGTCGACCTGCATAAAAACGAAGAGAAAAGTCGAAAAAAGGCAAAGAAAGAAGTATCTTTTTTTCATCGACGAAGTTATCGCTGTAACGACATGTGCATTTTGATCTTCGCTGATCGACATTGCATCGAATATGTATGTGTTAGGGTGGTCCTTGAAAATATGATACAAATAAATTCTGATGCCCATGGAAGCATTGTGATTCGAATATGACCGAATTAGGGACCACCCTAATGTCTATATACATGGATATGGGAATATGTAATACTTGAAAGTCTACCCACTAATTATAGTCAATTACGCAGCCCCGACTAAATGGTCATCACCGGTATATATGCATACGCATTTATAATACGTATAGTAAGGAATTTCCCTCGCCACGATACGATACGTTACGCGTCTGTAGTAAACAGGTACAAGAAGGTGGTAAATCAACGTTGTAAGAGTTAGCCGCCGAGTCGCTGGTCAAGACTCAAGAGTGTATAGTAGAGATAGTGTGCGGTTAATCGAAGGCATTAATATTGAAGATTGCAACAGCGATTGACCCGTATTCTGAGCTGGATGCGGAGGTATGTGTTTCCTGTCAAAACAACTGTCCTTCTTCCTCGCTCTCATTCTTTAATTCTCTACTCCTCTCTTCAGAATTTTTTTTGTTTCTTTTTTCCGCTTTTTCTTCTTTTTCTCTCCTTCTCTCTCTGTCTGTCTATCTTTCGCTTTTTCGCACTCCGCACACAAACTTAACGCACGAGCATATGATATTACACGCGCGTTGAGCCCCGCGCGAATACCAATGGGCAGGGAAAATTACTCGGAGAGTCGAAGAGACGAACCTGCCATACCATACCATACCATACCATACCATACCATACCATACCATACCATGGCATGGCATGGCCCCGCGTAGTCATTATACTTTCAGATGATGGTGGCTGTGTTTCGGGTTACTCGTACCGCGTCGAGTTCGACTGCATAATACAATGAATCAGGGATCAGCCTGGCCAAATGGCGAAATCGATACACGTACGGCAGCGCATCTGGAAAATTTGACAAAAAGAGAAAAAAAAAACAAATAAAAAATGAAGCAAAAAAAAAACAGGTGAACTGTTTTCATTTTTCGAAGAGAGAATCGCTCGTGATTAATCACACCATCGCATTTAGTATTCGAACCGTAAAGTTAAGAATTTATATGGCTGGATGGTGTATGTAAGTAAAAGGCGTATAATTAAACGGATGCCAACACCCGGTAGAGTAATTTAGCACAATTGAAACTCTCTGGTTTTAGTAGATACGAACGAAACCAAAGGCTGTCATCCACTGTTTTCGTCGCGTGACTAACGGCGGGATGTTGAAACTACGTCATTTCCGTAGCCATGAGAGAAGGCGCTAGCTACGGTTGGTATATGGGTGTGTATAAGGTGGGAGGTAGGATATACACAACGGGTAAACGGAATAAGTATGTGTATTCATCAAAAGCTCGGCGTGCACCAGAAGGCGTCTGCAGCCCTAGGTGAAAGACGCAAGAAGCAACACCATACCAAACCATACACTGTTGTGCACAGTTTCCCCTTCCCCCTTCGCTAGGTATGGCAGTTTATCCGGAAATTGCGAAATTGTATTACTTTTCGCATTTCCGTCGCCCGCTAGTATAAACCATCGCTAAAATACAAATCCTATAGACACCTGTCACCATTTCCGAGGATCAGTCGAGAACAGGACTTGGCTGAGAAGAAAAAGGGGAAAGAAATCTTCCGCGCCACATTCCCTTACTGCGTAGCTTTCACCTTCTTCTTCGTCTTCGTCGTCGTCGTCGTCTTCTGCCTTATGGTAGAAAGTCAAGGGGTTTACAGAGAAGAAATTCAAGGATCAAGCATTTGGGGACCCTTTTCCTTCCTTCGATAAGTATGAGAATTACCTTGGCGCCTTCATGATTCTATCAATCGTGACGTTTCGTTGGAAATACGTTCTCAAGATTTGTTCATTTTTTCTGCATGCGATACTCGATTGCGAATTCATAAAAATTAGTATCCGGCTGTATTAAGGTGGGTGGACGGTATTATAAATGAAGCCATCGGAACAGCTGGAGTTGCCACGAGGCTAAAACCCCGGATCACGGTTCGATTGACTCGAAAAGATTCGCTCGAATCAATCCGTGCCAAATCTTTTCCTTTCGATGGCTTCCCACGCGCGCGATCATCGGCATCTTTAAATTGAGATTAACCCGCGCCCTCCTCCATCCTCCCTTCTTCCTTTTTTTTTCTTCCGTTTTCCCTGTACCGTCACTCCCTCAGTATAGATAGGGAAAGAGAACGAATTTTCACCGCCATAGAATCCAGAATTTTGTATCCTGATTGAACGACCCCCAAAAGCGAAAAAAAAAAAATGAAAAATGAAAAAAGGTTCGCGGAAGAAAGAACCTGTTTATATGATCATATGTAAAAATCACTCCTCTCTAGGTGGGATACGCTTGAATGATATATTTATGTGTAACTAAGTAAGCAGTGCAGCAGACAGCACTTTGATTAGTTTCGACGAGAATTACTCCAGAGTATGGTAGTATAGGTAGCGAAGTCTAGGCGTTCGTTCCGAGTCCTAATCCATTACTGGAGCAACGAGTGTAACGAGAAGCGCGAGGATTACCAACAATAGAATGTAGGTGTATGTATGGTGGTGGGGTAGATGTACCGTGGGGAAGCAATAAGCGTGAGAGGCTATACCTATACATGGGCATAACCTAATTTGATAATGGTAGCTTATCATGTTTCTCGAATTGGAGAGCATGGAACGTGCGAGACTCCGCGTAGAGGGCCAGACCATAGCAAACCACCACCACCACCACCAATACCAATACCAGAAATAAGTTGAATCGAATCGAACCGAGTTCAGTCATCGGTCGTTATTGATATAGTATTGCGATTAGCTGCGGATAACATCGATAAGAACACATTTATAAATCCGTTTGATCGGATTTCACCTAGACGAAGGGCATCGATCCACCTGATTGAATAACAGACAGATTTGTGTTATAAATGTTGCACCAAAATGTCCCTCGTCCAAACATTCATTAAAACCGAAAGGATTTGTTACTTCAACATATAATAGGTATATATGTATGCGAGTGTGTGTATTCTTAATAAATTCCTACCACCGTCTCGATCCTTCACACTTCCGCAGTGGCCATCTGTCTTCATTACTTTAGCGAAACGTATACGTGTGGCCTAATGAATTGTACGAAATATCCAGGTCTAGTATTCCGCGTTGCACCTGTTGGTTCGTGCCATAATACACCTGTGCAGAGTTATATCCTTCGCCCGTCTTACGTAAGGATGATAAAATTCATTGTAGGTATAATAACAGCCGGAATTGTACAAAAGGGGCTTGAATTAGAGGAATTAGTTGGATGATATTATCCAACGGTTGACTATGTCGAAAACGTTTCTGGAAAATGTCGAGGCAATTTTCACGTGAGAAAGTGGCGTGGTGTGCTCTAATCGACGACACCTGGATAGTGTCTAATCTAAGACGACGAGCGCTTTTCCCCATTACTAAAGGACAGGAGAAGGAGGAGCAGGAGGTTCAACGAGTTGACGACAGCTCAGAGCACTCGTCAACGGTATGAACGGTGGTACAGCTGCTACTGGTTCTGCTACTGCTGCTGCTGCTGCTGCTGCTGTGATGTAATTAATTTATCAACGACATTTGGCACTGTTTCACCGCACTGGTAGGCATACGTACGTAGGTATATGTGGGTATAGCATAGCATAGTATAGTATAGTTACCTAGAACATAATTGTCCCATTGTCAATTAGCACATGCGAATAATTATAATACCCACCTTACTTTGGAATGCCAGACAACAGCCGCCTCGCTAATGGCTACAGGATTTCAGGATCGATAACATTGCGCTGTGTAACGTAATGCTTGAAGTATGAAGAGAACTTATACGAATGATCATTGTCATCATTTTTTTATTTTTTTTTTATTACACTTTGCATGATACGTGGCGGCGACTATTTATTGCAATAATTTTCCGTCCACATACTCAACGCAATTGATATAAAAACTGGAGAAGATACTAGGCCAGAGAAGACGGACTATCACCTGGAGTGCAGCAATGGCTCACACGGCAGTTATGGAATGAAGAATGTTCGGCTGAATGGGAATACATTATCATAACCACATTGTTCAGTCTATATAGAATTTGAACAGGTCTCCCTGGTCTCGCGACGTCCTTTTCTGCGGTTGATTCTACAGGAGAAAATACGGAGGAGGAGTATGGTATTATATATGTATCCAAGCCATAGGCTTGCTCTCTCTCTCTCTCTTTCTCTTCGTATGTATGTACTTACATACCTACTTGAACGTCCCGAGTTTCCATGGAAACTAAACCGTCGAACTAAACTCTATACCCGTTGAAACTGAACTAGGTACGTGTGGTGAAGTGGATCTGGAGGTGGAGGTCGAGGTGGAGGAAAGGGAGTAGGAGATCCTCGCGGGTTGGTAAACTTCGTAGACGCGACATTTCCTGCCGCTAAACGTCTAAGGTAACTTGGCAGGTAGATATATACCTGGTTCGCACTCAGTTCTGTACGACCGTACCTCCTTGTAACTATTAATATGTTATGTGTTACTTATACGTATCCAGTATCTGACTACATGTGCTAGGAGTCAAATGCCACCAACGCACTCTTGCTCGTTAACTACACACTTCGGTATCATAAATCACCTAAACATTTCATGCACAACATAAACTACTGCAAATGAGACAAGAGGCAAAGAACTGATGAACGTGCCCCTGCGGCTTGGGGAACAATCTTCACATAGAAAAGATAGTAACCCAGGTCCAGATACCCACACGATGCATGGATGCATGGATACAGCACTCGTGGTCATATCACGGTGCGAAAGTAAGCAGATGAAGAAGATGAAGAAGAGTAAGAGGATTCGTGCATATCGAACCATGCAGCACTTTGTATACAATAAATTGTGAACGATGGAAGGAGCTGTGATCTAGGTGGGTTCTTATTCGTTCATAGTATTGTATCTAGAGAGTACCTACATCCGTGCATGTAGTACAAGAGGGAAACCATCCGAAGTACTAGAAAGAAGGAAAGAAAGAAGGAAGGGCAGCGGCAAGGTCCGGACGAACAGGATCGGATTATGGGGATGGTACGGGAGTGTGGGATCGCGCAGATGGCCGGTGAACGAACTCAGGATTATTTAGGTTTGGATAGAAAGAAGGGGATGGCTGTACGGGGACGGGGGCGGGATGCCGTATCCGTAGTATCTTAAGGGTGGTTTGACAGCTGCGATAATGGCTCCCTGAGACGACGCGCGTTAGATATCGAAAATGATTTATACCACCCGCAGGGAAAGACCGAAAATTCATTAAGTGCACACCGAAAGAAGCAGCCTCGCCACACGTACTATACTCGAAAAGAAAAAAAAACAAACAAAAAAGAAAACAGACCCCGATACATTCTACACTCCCGAAGGGTGGTTATGAGCACGATATGTATCGACGCGCGATTTATCCCAACGGATAAGTTCAAGGTCCCGTAAAACTGGTAGCGGATGTCGATTGACCTGCACTAGCGTGGTGGTCACCGTGATTTATATCCGGTTAACGGTCTTACAATGGTAGAATAATGAAGGTGGACTGCTGTCTGCTGCAGCAGGGGATGGCCTAGGCCGTAGAATTAGTCATAGAATTGGGGGTGGGAATGGACAAACGTACGGACATACGGAGGGACAGTTGGGAAAACGAGGGAATGAAGAAACGGGAGAATAGGGATAGAGTAGTTAGGAATTTCCCTACGATCGACGATGGCGAAGAAGAGACAGAGAGAAGGAAGAAGAAGGCAACTACCCAACTGTGGTATACCCTCGCCTCGGCACCGGCCACCCTGGCGTCGTGACGTCGTGCCATCGTGGCGCCCCACGCTACTCGCAACGACTTGGGGTTAGTCAACCCTGATTGTCCGAGGTTCTATACTGCAATTGTACGTAGTACTACATACCTATCGAGCAGGTAGGGTTGATATAAATTTTACACGGAATATGAGAAACGTCAAGCTAATTTATTCGATCGTGGAATTTCCGAAGCTAGTTTCGACGATTCGTTTCAGCCCGACGTCTTCCCTTGGAGAATTTGTCGCCACAATTATCTCTATCATAATTTCGTTTCCACATTGATAGAGCGTATGCGTTGAGTTATTTTGGAAAATTGTCACTCGAGAATTCGAGAGGTGTAAAATCGCCGGTATTTTTGGTAGATAGAAAAGTAACTAACTTTAGGGTGGCGAGAGACTCGTCTTCGTTCCATTCGCCCTGGCACCCACCCATTCCACATGACAGGATAAAATTTAGTTTAGAGTTCGTTCAGCGAGGGAGTGGCGAGTCCTGTCAAAAATTCCCTACAGACCCATTCCGATTTTATATACTTACACATGGGTGTACAAACTCGTATACTACCTACAACATAAATGTAGACATGTACCCACCATACGCGTGAAAAATTTCTGAAGGTAGCAGGAAAAGTCCAGAGGAAAGTTTAGGGAAACGAAATGAACGTTTTCTTCCACTATGTCTCAAACCCTCGTTACCGTTAGCAAACTAAAAGTATACTGTGAAAAATGAATGACCGTGACTGGAAAAAGAAAGAAAGAAAGAAGAAAAAAATATTAATAATAAGGAAAACGAATGGAGAGGACAGAATTGAATTTTGCACTTGACGCTGGAGAGTCTTGAGTGCAAAGTAATAGCAGATACTCGAAGTATTTTTCGCCGGTATAAAAACTACCCCCGTGATACGATACGAGGAGCCACGTGCTTTTCTGATTACTACCCTTCAGGTTCGTAAAATCACTTAATTGGATGAAGTTGGGTACACATAGCGTGGTCTGGTGCAGGACCTAGCGAGAAGAGCGAAAACGGTCGTAAAACTGGTAGAATAAGAACGTTGCAGGTTTCTCCTGCGGTGATTAAGCCAGGGATCTCATCGTTCGTTCGGTGATTTCGATGTCGAGGTTAACTCTTGCCGTCGAGGTTTACCTCCTCCACCCCTCCACCCCTTCTCGTCAAATACCCTCATTTTCTATATAAATTTAATATATATCACAATGTGGGTTTCTGTTTCTGTTTCTGTTTCAACCTGGTTTTAACTTTTAAGTTCAAGCCATAAATTAAATGCCCGGACGGTTATGGTTCCTCGGGTTTTCATGGTATGGGGTGGAAATTAGAGGGACGAATAAGAGTGAGAGAGGGACCGAGGGCGGGAGGGACAAGGGATATAAACAATCGAGTTGAATTAATTGCTTCTCGGTCGAGAAAACATGTTTGCCTACCTACTTCTGCACCAGGAGGAGAGTAGCAACAGCAGGAGCGGCGGCCACGACGGGGCTAGTTGTTTTAACGTTCCGAACATTTACTTCCGGGCGAAAGTTACTACCACGCCATTCCATTCCCCATAGTCGTTTTTACGGTTAGTTACTCCTTGATTACCAAAACCTTTGACCTTCAAGCTCGGGACTTTACCATCAGGCTGAATCACCGTTTAACAAATTTCAAATTTCTATCAAAAAAGTGAGAACAAAACTTTCGACGCGGTCATTCCATAATTTCAAATTTCATCCCCTTTGCCGAAAATGAAACTTGTATTCATTCTAGTCACTCCGGACTTTGAAAATGAACGTTTCAAGTTTTTCTACACACACAAGACTTCCCACGGAGGAGCAGAAGACGTAACAGGCTTATAAAGAGGCAAACTATAATCCAACTGAAAGTTTCAAGGCTTTCCGCCCGAGTCCTGTAAGGAAGAGCTGAAAAAAGGAAATTCGCAGTGATCCCGATGCTCGCTGTAGGTCGATGAATTTCCTCATTTCCTCTATGTAACCTACGTTGAAATGAGAAGATTCATTTTCCCCATCTCTTGTCACTCGAGAAGCAGTCTTTTCAAGCTCATATCTAAGCTCTGTGTGGAACTGATTTCAAGGGTGAATACGAGAGCATAACAACCACCAGCTATAAGGCTTTACCTAATAATGTATCATTACGCCATGATTCAACCATGTGTTACTGAGTTTCAAAGCACAAGGGTGAATTCTCCACCTGACTTACGCCGTAGCTACGAAGCGGTTCCATTTCACTCGAATGTTTTGGAAATTCTATGATGAAGACGAGTTACATTATCGTGGAGTATCAAGTTCCGAGAAGCAAAAAAAATTTTAGTCCTTTGTTTTTCCGCGCAGGAATCGTGGGTCCATGATGAGCCTGGTGCAGGGTTGATTTCAATAAAACCCCCGTATGTCCGAGAGGTTATTGTGCAGAAGGGGAAGTTTCGAGTTTCCAAGTGTCGAGATGGAGGATTGGTCCCCGGGGCGAGATGCTGGGAAGATTACGATCTGGTCAAATTGGTGATTTCACTTTGACCGTCGACGTCAAGGGCGAGAGAGGACGCGGATTGACGACGACTGCCACATCTGAGTCTGGCTAGGTACTCTGGTGGCTACTTTTACCTTGGGCGTAGGGGTTGTCGGAAGGCGGGGGATGGTGATGGGTATTGAATTACTCCGTAGTGGATAATATACACGGAGAACGCGAAGCTGCTACTAGAGAAGCGAATAAATGAACGAATGAACGAATGGACGAATGAACGAACGACCAGTATTTCGGTAACCAATTAGATTAATTGGGACCTGCAGCAGAAGCAGCAGCAGAAGCCGGAGCCTCGAGTTTTGCACCAACATTAAGCGCTACACCCGCCGGCGAAATTCGAACCATTCATTTCGCGAGTAACGCCTACGAGTGCGAAACTTGAAAGGGAAAGTAACCCCGATTTCTCTCTCTTTCTCTAGGTTTATTCAAAATTTGTTACGTGAACCAACCCTTTTCCCAACCCCATCACCGCGTACAACTAACCGAGTTTGTTCATCAGATCGAAAACATAAGTGCGAAAGAACCTCTCGTCGACTTAAATTGTACCACGTTTTGATTTTCGAGCTTTATTGTTTCGATATCAGCTAAAATGAAAAGAAAGGTAAAAACTGTTGGTAAAAAAATCGGGACTTCAATATCGAGACTCGGAATGCTTAGGCATTGGTATCGGGTCAATATGATCGTTGATTAAAATCGAAAATAAAATGACAAAAAATAATGATTCATCAAGCCCGGTTTCGTTTATGTACTACCTATTTCCCTGTGTACAGCCATTTTCAATTTTGTCGATAAAAAGTAGCCGAAGGGTATTTTCACGGTACCAAAAACAAAAAAAAAAGAAAACAAAAAACATAAAGACCAATAAATAATCAGAAAATATGAAAAACGTGGATTTCCAGCCATTTGGTATCAAAATTTTCATCGGGTTCAAGTCTCTCCTCGTTTCTCTCTATAATAACAATTCGCACTTTATATACTTTATCGCAATCCAATTCCGTATCGGTACCTATATAGTATTAAGGGGATACAAGAATAGTTCGAAGATGGTTAAAGCCACGATTAAATGGCAGTACATGGGGGGCTATGTAGTAATTTTCGATTTTATTGGTACACGGAGAGATCACGACGTAAAGACAATGGCAATGGCAATAATTCAGCTCGTGGTAGTATCTGGTGTAATTTGCAATTCGCTTCCGGTATAACAAAGTACCACAGCGATATACACAGCTAGAGATAGAGAGAGGTGGAAAAAGGGGAAAAGGGGAAAATGGGGAACGGATATAGATGGCAGAGAGGTGAAATAGCCAGCGAAGGGGAGCCCGCCGCCGAATCACGAAGGTATCAGCTACCTATTCGCGTGTCAATCTATTGTAATAAGCCGGGAAGAGATAAGAGGAGCGTGACGTCATCCGGTACTATCTAAATTACAGCACCAACTGCTCCCTCTCTCTATCTCTCTCCCCCTCTTTCTCTTTCTCTTTCCCTCTATTACCTACATACACATAACCCGATAAGATATCCATTTGACCCTTTGGAGCACAGATGACGATTACTTACACGATGAAATTGGTCGATATGTAGGTATGTAGTATAATTATTCGCAAAGTTTCATATATGTAGAATTGCGGAATGCAGTCTCCGTGATTCCGCGTATATTTCGTAATCGTAGGTATATCTACGGTTTTTTTCTTTACCTGAAACAGAAAATGAGAAAGATAATTGTATGAGTGTTGTTTTTTCGTCGAATTTAGGTAAAGGGCGTTAATAATTCTGTTCGCAGACGTTTGAACTGTCGAGTTTTTTTTTATTTCGTTTTTGTTTTTTTATTTTGCCATTTTACCGCGTCTTCGAATAGCATCGCAACTTGACTGATGTAAGATCGATTCCTAAGACTCCGAAAGCGTCACGGCGCAAAATAATGACGTTTAGCGATTAAGTGTGCCGCTATATACACTGTGTATATATAGTTGCAAGGTAAAGGCGATCAACGACCCGGAAAACCTGACAGCAGCGCAAAGGACGGCTGATAGAGTGGAAGTAAAGCCTCGATCGTAATTATGGGAAAAAATACCGATGGGTTGGGAAAATAAAAGCAAGAATTCATCATACCTTATACAACCACCGGGCTTCTACCATACCTAATCCTTCACTCGTACGTCAGTCTTAGGAAATGGTACGAAAATATCATTATTTATCGGTATATTCGCGCGAATCTAATTCAGTAAATAATTATATTCGCAGGGATTTCGTATCGTCGATTCACGTATACCTATATGATTGAAAATTTTTATTGATAGCTATCGATTGCTCGACACATCTGATTAAATCGTTGATTACAAATTGCAACGTCCTTGTGGAAGAGAAATGACTTTTTCGCAAAAATAGTTGGACGTATATTTTCATTTCTGCATTGCGTTGAATATTGATATAGATATCGTTCGATTGAATATAGAAACACTATACAGTCGTTAACGATATAGTTGCGATTATTTAGCGCGGTGAAACAAGTTTTGGTAAATTTATGTAAGCCAGCCTTTATCGGGGCCGAGAGAGCTAAGTACCGACGCCATCGCGAAATGATCGATGTACTTGCCGTGTCACAGCCGATAACGAGTCCAAAACGTTTCCTAAGCTCCGCGAAAGAAGGGGACTTATCGATTTTATCGATCGACACTATACGTAACACGCTTATGCCATTACACGGATAGACTACCTTCTTTACTTGTATTCGACAGAAGACTTTAAAGATTATACTCTTCAAGAATTATTGTTACCGCTCCTCTATATATACTCGAGGTTAAATGGAAACTGACTTAGGCATATATATAGGTAGGTACTACATACTACATTTTTCTCGATCGAAATTCTTCTGCGATTTAATTTATCGCTTATGTATGTAGTGCCAGAAATTCCTTCATTTTTTCTCGTTTTTCTTGTTATTCTTTCTTTTTTCTTTTCTTTTTTGTTCCCACTACCTCTTAGTTTCCGCAACGACTAGAGAAAGCATAAGTCGAGATAAGATCTTGCCAAGGGTCGACCTCGAGGCGCGAGGGAGCTTGTCGTGTGAAGAAAAGTTAAAATTAACTTACCACGCGATTTATACGCGACAATGTTTACCTACGCTTCGTTGAATCGGGAATAAGTATAGGTGTGGGTAGGTATAACTACTGAAATTGAAAAACGCGAAAGGTGCAGCTGCAGAGAATAAGGAACTGCAGTATCACCAAGAACGAAGCATACAATACCGAGCTTTAAATCACTAAAGTTGGGTTCAACTTTAAATAGAAGAAACCGAAATCGCTATACAAGAAGTGAGACGAAAAAAAAAATGAAAAATGAAAAATGAAAGATCTGTACTTCCCTCGCCAACTATACCCATCCATCTTCAAATTTATCATCGTTTGGTCCACGGCATATTACCTAGTATGGTTTTGCGCAATCATTCGATACGTTGCAGTTGCGTTGGTCAAACAGCAACAATACTTCCATTCGGATTAATATATTGCACCGTTGTTTAAACACGATGCTGCAGGTGTAATAACGACGGGAATTATGACTGTGCGCACTGCTGCGGTATTATTGAAAAATTCATCGGTTTGGAAAGAGATTTTTTTTTCACCATACGATATATGACATCCATGTATAGAGAAGTGTATAAGAAAAAACACAGAAAAAAAAAAAAAAAAGCTTGAATCAAATCTACAAAGTCAAGGTTTAAATACCAGTTATGTAAAATTTCACACGATGTGCTTTCTGAACCGTGCGTTTATACCCATACGTACTACCAGGGTGAATAAGAGTAAGAGAGATAGAGAAATAGGGATGGGGATGGGGACGGGGATGATGGGGAGAAAGAGAGCTAGGAAGGAGGAAGAGGACTGGGGCATAATGATAATTACGTCATGGCAGCGCCAGGCAACATCAAAAGCGGCGTACCTTTCCTGCATTATTACTACAAAGTGCCGGTAGGTGGGTACATACACATATATATTATATACACATATGTACGTAATGTATATTATAGTATGCGTAGATACGGCATATATATTTTCACGTACCTATACATATGACACACGTATAACGAAAAGCGTTGCGATATTACGACAGAATAACCATATATGCGTACAGCGATACGTTAGTAGTATGGTTGTATTCAACCTATCCCTATACCTACACATATCCATATACATACCCATACATATGCATATGCATAGATCTGGACCGTGGAACCGTACTGTTTAATTAATTACCTAGGTATAGGGTCATCGTTTCATTATGTGCGGAAAAGTTAATCGTATCTAATAGTTGTAGCTATGAGTTTGCAGTTGCATGTAGGTATGTAGGTATGTGATACCTACACCTCGAATTGTTCTAATAACAATATGAATCAGAGGGTAATATACCGTATATTATAAATAATATTATATATACCTGATTCCGCAATGTATGTTAACCATTTATTGTTCTAATGTGGATCATTTCACCTCATATATAGCTAATATACCGGGCTAAATAATTATTCCGAAATTTCTCCGAATTTACGCGATATAGCATATACATACAATATCGAGTGCAGGTGGATTGATGCTGCTGCTGTTGCTATTACTTGCTTCAATGTTACTCGGTTTATGGTAATTCGGTATATACATATATATACATAACAAATAACTGATACTGGCTAGTAGGTATTCGCTCGATCTCGTAATGTTACAAATTTTACGTGTTATAAGTACCATAGGATATTATATTTCAACAGAATAACAGCCACTCTGGGATCATATCTGCGATATTACGCTCTGATATCTGTTCGTTTTATCTACAAACTCTGATATTGTTTTTATTATTTTTAATCACTTCGATTTACCTACCTACGTTTGTTACTCCTTTTTCTAGTATTTTTACCATTTTTTTTCTCTCTTTTTCTTTTACTTCATTTATTTCATCGTTATATCAATCCATCAACTCACATCTGCACAATATACGATACTATACTCATTATTGTCGGCCTAATATCATTTCATTTTATTTCATTTCGTTTTATTTCATTTCATTTCATTTCGTTTCATTTCGTTTCATTTCATTTCATTTCATTTCATTGCAGTTCAATAAATCGCAGAGTACAATTAAGACTCTGTCACACGTATACATATAGTACCTACGTGCTTATATGTGCATAGCTTAGCTTAAGATATGAAAATCTTTGGATGATAATAAAATTAATAAATAATTATGGGAGCTCGTCGTATATATGGTAAATGTACCTATATAGCTATATTGCAGCTAAAGGAGATAAGATGTAATAACGTATTACCGTTCATATTCTACTGAATGTACAGACATGTGACTTATGGCGTCGAGACCTTTATTATATAAGGAATGTCTAAAACGATTTATTATTAACGACGACATTAGCAATAAAAATCATAGTCGTTATTACTACTCTTATCGTTTACGATGTAACGAAATAAACTCCCTGTCGCAGTGTCTCAGCGAATAATATATAAGTATATCCTTTACGTGTACTGAAACGAGAAAAAACGAAGTCCAAAATTTTATCAATTATTTACGTAATCATGAAGTTATCGATTGGAGTAGATTAGACGAAAATGGGTTCCCTCGATTAATAGATTCTCGATTAGAATGAACTAAAATTTTTTGTCTTCACATCGAAAGAGATAATAGATCGAAATTTCTGGATTTTTTATGGTATTTCGGAATTTTATTATTCTCAACTTCTCGAGTGTCTGAATTATTCTAAATCGTAATTCTAATTTTGACCGTTCAGAAGTTTGAAAATTTCAATCCTCAACCCAGTTCCACGATAAAACGAAGAAACTCTACAATCTTCCTCCGCCTCGTAGCTACATACCTTCCCTACCCACTTCCTTCCGATTTATTGACTTCTTTTTTACGCACTCGGGGGCACACTAGGATTAAACTTTATTAAGTGATAAACATCGGTGAATGTCTGGAGGCAACGTGTGTCCCATATAATAACAGAGACTGACTTATACCATAGTCATGGTGTACGTTCATGGTTAAGTATCAAACTGGCTTTACTAACGAACTAACTAACTAACTAACTAACTAACTAACTAACTATGCTATATAGTATGATGGTATACATACGTAGCAGCTCAGGCCGTATAAGCAAGCATTAAGCAAGCAGACTGGCAGTCAGGCAGAGGCAGAGGCAGGCCAACCATCTGTGAGCAGTTAGCGAGTGTGGAGGGCGATTCGCGGGAGAAATGAAAATAAATGATATCGTTGCTCGTAATTAATTTAACACGCAAGAGCGGACGGTGATGTTATCGTGCGTGGGTCGTTGATTTTTCGTCGAAGGTATAAGGGGCGAGCGCGGGCCGAAAGAGAGAAAGAGAGAGAGAGAGAGAGAGAGAGAGAAAAAAAGAGAGAACGAATAAGAGTAAGAGTGGCAAGGGAGAGTATAAGGTATACATACACCCTGTTTAGCTTTATTGTGAATTATGTTATTGGACGAAGGTTTGCTCCCAGCCCCCCTCCTCCACCCCCCCACGATCCAGCCATCTTTTTCTCTCCCACTATGTAAACAAGTTTAGTGTTATCATTTCCAGTTCCCACTAAATTGAAACAAATTTCATCTCCTTTATACAGATCGCCTGCAGCCGGTTCTGCTGCAGTACAATTTACGATGGGAAAGAATATTTTTACTAATTAAACCCGATGATATTATCATACGTCTATACGGTTATCCTACATGGTTTTTTTGTCGAATCAAAAAAATCATAAATCACGAGAATAATACTACTTCTTGTAGCCAATTTTTCATTCGATGAATCGAACGAAGAGCGAATGATTGAAGAAATCGAGAAAAAATCTGAACAATTTCTTTTTTTTCTTTTCGCTGAATTTATAGTGAAAACTATTCACCGCAGAAAAACGTTGGTAAAATCTTGTATTACCGTACAATATTTTAGTTTTTCTCGTATCATGATCTCGTAGGTATGGATGATTTTCCAATTCTATAGAAAAGCAGGGGAAATTCTCTGTACATACATTCGCAGTGTAGGTATGGGTGTACTTTTCAGTATTTTTCCTCGTCCATCTCTTCTGCAATCTCCTATCTCATCAAATGCGAAAGGGGAATCTTATTAGATACTACAAAAGGCGTACGATTGCTAATGGAATTTCATTTAGTACCTACCTATACACGAATAAGGGAGAGAAGTTAAGTTAGGGAGTGAGTCGATTGGCTTATATGAACCTACGAGGTGTGAAATTCTAGAATAAGAAGATGAGAAGAAGAAAAACGAGAAAAAGAAAAAGAAGAAGAGGAAAGGATCGTCTGAAAAGCAATTATTATACACTATAAGACGTTCGCAGTGTAATAATAATAATATAATATGTATATTTTATAAAATAATATATATGTAACTTTGTTAGATAAATAATTTGGATATTTGTTCTCCCGAGGACAAGTTTATTCGGCAGATTGTTCGTCTTACTTACTTGAGTTTATTCTTATATATACGACCGTATACGAATGATTATTTATAATACTATATATTCAGAATAATTGTTTCTCTAGAAATTTTATGGCCCATAAATGGCTTGGAGAAATGGTATTTTAGTGCCTACTGTACGATTCTGCGAGATAGTACCTACATACGTTCGTACATGTATACTAGTAAATGTACGAGAGACTTGAGAAGAATTTAACGAGACATATATGTATATAAACTTACGCACTAGAAATATCGCACGTATAATACATCCATAACAGATTTTACTCTATTTCACGAGAGTGAGATTTCTAGAGTAAAAAATGGCTTTTATTCATTTCTATTTTTTTCTTTCCTTTTTATCCTCGTTTTACTGTTATTAGAATTGATTGGTTATTAGTGGTAACGCGTTTGACTGACTGATAAGGGGGTTAATTATCTGCGCGAATCTGTAGCAGGTATATACGTATTATAGTTATATCGTAGCTCGAAGCGAGTCAATTAATTAGCGTAGCTGAAAATGCGTATCGGAAGTATGAAATAAAAATAAAGCCATATACATATTACTCCGAAATCAATTCGGTCTCGATACGAATAGAGATTTGAATCGATTCGTTGATGATTGATTAATCACGTAATTGCAGCGAGCAATTTTTTTCGTTTTTTGATTAATCTGCGTCTATAAATATTCTGGAAATATTGTCATAACGGTAAATTGAATAACCGTACCGGGGGGAGGCTCGAGTAATGATCAATAATCTCTTTTGAGGAAATGAATACGCAACTGAAAGGGGTAGAGACTGAGCAGGATCGTTGGCTGGTTCTTTACATACATAAAATACGATTAAATTTGGTTATTCTGCATTACGTTATTACAACCGTCAGCCTCTCTTAATCCTCCCGGAAGCTCAATTATCATTGTAATCAACTCGAGAGCCTACCAAAGACTTAGCGAGTTGAGATGAGATGAATTGAGCCGAGTCGAGTCGAGTCGAGTCGAGTCGAGTTGAGTTGAGTTGCATCGAGCTGCGGGTGGAAAATAGGGAAAGAGAGACGGACGCCCTCCGTCGAAAGCCGAGGTCTTGGTCGAGAGTCGATTTATTTCTGCCCCTACGGACGTATCATTTTTCTGGTCCAGTTATTTCCTATAAATAGCTACCCGCCCAGCCTCAACCTGACAAGTAAAAGGCTCCGCGTAGGTACCAAGATTTGTGATTCGTTTGTTGACGAATGGCGCCCACGGATTGGGACTAATTTCTCTAGGTCGTGGTTCCATAAATCGTACCCTTCCGACAAGCGCTGCTGCTACGTCCACGTACTTTAGGGGTTGCCGTATCGCGCGCAGTCAACAACATTTCAAATCGATTGATTTTTTCCCGAAAAAGATACGAGTTCAAATTTTCAGCTTTCACTTCGTTGAAAGATCGAGACGAGATGAGATACGGAGAACATGAGATGGCTTAGGATTAGGGGGTCGTTGCCCGCTTTTCTATAATGCATTCCCTTGGCAGGTCGGGTATACTTACACCGCATACATGCAGCGATTTGGCTAAAAGTCAAGAAACTAACGGAGCTCAACGAGCAAAAATGGAGTAAATGTTTTTTCAAACTGCCCGTTAAACCGCACTTATCTTGTTTGATATTCTTTATATTGCATCCCAGGCTACCGCTTGCAACAAAAAACAAAAAAACAACAACCAACGAATTTCCATTACTTTAGAAACCCATGTAGATATAATTACCGGAAATACGAATTTTTTTTTCCATTCAACCGATACCTACGATAAAATTAAAAAAAAGGAAGCACGATATTCAGAGAAAAAAAATATCTTTCTCCAATCATATAACGGGTTCAAAGAATTCTGTATCGGTATATATGCACGTATATATGTATTTTTATATATATGTGATACGTGTATGGAAAAGAGAATCGTCGAGGGTATCGACGTCAAAGCAATTAGCAAAAATGCGCTATGCTAAATCCTGGATTACCTAATCCCTAAGGCCGAGGTACAATTACAGAGAGGCGATTGGTAGATGGCATTCACGATAGTGACCAACCATCCTCACTCCAATCAACGACGTCCTGTAATTATACTTCCGGGATCAGTTAATCCTGCAGATTTGGCATACATATATACCTACCTACTAGGGAATTTATTTTTACTGTATGCCAAAGAACAGGCTCTCGATTTTCCCGGATATCATAGCCCTAGCCGCTTTTTGTTTCGCAATTCCAAAGTGGACAGACAAAATCAAATTTCTGAAACTTAGCATCTATGATACACAAGCTGTATCCAGCTTCATCAGATCCATTCTCTAACTCGCAGACTCAGTTAGAAGCTCTATGGACCTAGATCTCAAAATGATTTTTTATTTTTGTACGCAAATCATCACTTGCTGTTTATTTCGATATCTCAAAGATTGAACAAGGTATTAGTCTTCCGATAAACCGCGGTGTGTGTTCCTCAAACTATTCATTCTGCACAGATTTCTGAATTTTCAAACTGGCCAGTTTCTCTCTCTGATCTAATTTTCCAATTTTCTAAACCGAAAATGATGTGACAAAATTTTCTGCAAAATTAGAGGGAAAAAATTGTAAATTCGGATCATCTAACTATCAGATTCTGCGACTGTATCATCTAAGATCTCATCGGTGTGAATAAGAGTGCAGACGAATGTGAATCTCGCTTCACGCGACGTCATATAGAGAACACCCTGGTCCGCGACGAGATAGAAAGAGAGATCGTAACGGAGGGATCGTGTGGCGGCCATTGTGTCGTTTACACAATTACACATTTTCATTCCCCGCGGGTGTTCTCGCGTTTTCGCGCTCTCGCGTTTTGTCGCTCTACAGACACTCCGCGTACTCTACACACAGGCATGCACGAGGTGTGCGTATCATAGGTGGTGGTTTCGGTTCTGCGCGCGTGTGACGCGAGAAAAGCCGACTTTGTCGAGTGAGTTTCGCGTAAAAGTGCGTGCGGGTGGGCAGGCGTCGGCCGGCAGGCAAGATACAGATATTGGGGGTGTGTTGGTGCGTTCGTTGTGCGTGCACACGTGTTATTGATCGAGGGGGTTGGAGAACGGTTCGTTGCTAGCTGGCCAGAACGAGCGCGAGCATGAGCCAACGACGACGCCGGGCGCCTCGCCTTTCTCGCTTCCTCTCTATCTCATTCTCTCTCATTCTCGCCCTTCAGTTCTGCTACGTTCAATTCCATATCCCTATTTCATTCGGTCCTCCCTCGCCCCGTACATCCCGCCGTTCCATCACCCCTTATTAAACACAGGTGCGTCAGGTATTGTTTAAACGACATATCAAGTCTGGTCATTTATTTTCATTCCAAAAGTCAGAACCCACCCCCAACGACCCCTATTTTTATTTTCTTGCTATTGTATTCCCATCAATTCGACTACGATGTTAAAAATCTTCTATTCATTTCTTCCCATCTCTTTATTCTCCCTTGCATCGTATAGGTACCTGCTTCACGTATACGTAGGATAATACGCCGAGGCAGGGTGAGGCGGGGTATAAAAATGCAAAAGGTGGACAGGTGCGCAGTTTACGATAGCTATGGCCAGTTCTGCACGGTTTTGGCGTATCATATGTAGTACCGCGTGGCTTAAGCGTCGACGACAGGGGTTGTGGCGTCGGATATATTTCATAATATTTATTACACTACCCGCCCCCGCACATATATATAGTGTATATAGTTGGCTCGCGATGCGCGTCGGTAGGTATAACCTGCGAAAGCCAGATATTTTTATTTGCGTCATTAAACGTGCCAGCCGCAGAAAATGACTACCGAGAGCGGTATAAAAAGTGGGTAAAACTGTTGTTTACCAGCGAAAAAACAAGGGGGAAAAAAAAAACAGAAAAAGCGAAAAATCAACCCCATAGGCACCAGCGTATGGATGAATATCACAAACAGCTTGTTGACGCTGCCCCGCGTTTTGATAAAAAAACAAAAAAAAAAAAAAAACGCGTAAGATTCAACACAGGAGATGAGTTTGGCGTGTAAACCAATATTCTAGACATACCATAGGTACATACATCGAATATATATATATTTAAGCCCTAATCGGACCGTAATAAGTTAAAATAACGAATCTTGGAAGAAAAAAAATAATGTTGGTTGAATTTTCTCGCCCGACACGTGTTTTCGTAATACGCGGGTATTTATGACGTGAAAGTGGAATAAGAGCTTTCGGTTTTTTCTATAGCTGCGTGGGAGGGATAAGAGCTGCGAATCAGAAGATGAAAAAGAATAAGAAGGAGGAAGAGGAGGAGGAAGAGAAGGAGAAGAAAAAATAAAAGAAAAAGAGGTTTTGGCGGTATAAGTGGTGGCGTTGGGGTAGGAGGACCCCTGGCGTTCGAGAGGACGTTTCTGTTTTGTTTTCTGGACGAGAGGTTTTTTTCTCAAGAGTACTTCTCTTTCGGTATTTAAATCCGCGGCTTAATTGTTGAAAAATCGATAGGACCTACCCTTCATTTCGCTACGTAGTTATAGGTACTCGTCAAATTCATCTTATTCTTATTCTGCGAAGGTAGAAAAGAGGGGGATGATTTCGAGTGACAAAAAAAATAACAATAATATATCGAGTGAATAAATTTCTCGCCGAAGAATTGAATCCATGAATTTGAAAAACGAACAAATAAATGCAAAAATTTGAAAAAAAAATGGATTACTATCGCCACATCGTATATCAATCTACTCAAATTTTCTAAACGAGAGAATTGAAGAAAGGAAGAGAAAGAGGGAAGGATGGTAAAGACAAAAAAGTAAAAAAAGGGACTGTAGTGAGATAGCATGAGGCAAAAGAAAGAAGAGAAGAAAAATAAAGAATAAAAATAAGAAAAAATAAAATAAAATAAAATAAAAAAACGAGACGAAACGGGGTAAAGCGGGGAGTAAAAGGAGAAATTACTTCTCACCCCTTACTACAAGCTCCGCGCAGTAACTCGCTCAAAGCGGTCATCCATTCGTTCCAGAGTTCAATTCAACACCTAAATACAAGCGACAACCTTTTCCCCAAATTATATCATCATTCAGTCAGTCGTCTCTTTTTCTTTTCTCTCTCCCCGTATTTGAAAGGCATTTCAATTTCTCTTTCTTTTTTTTTCGTTTTTACGATTTTTTTCTTTTCCTGTCGCTCACGTCCGTAGAAATTTGATTTAAGAAGTGACTCACGCGTCGTTAAACCCGAAACTATATACAAAATAGGTTTAGGTATTTTCGGAATGAATTTTCAAGGCAAAAACACCTCGAATATTTTTTTTTTTTTCTTTTTTTGGGAATAGAGAGAAAAAAGATAAATCGTTTTTCCTTTTTTTCTCTCTTCAATGTCCTGATGCAAGTCGTAAGGGTATTTCGATGCGTGTAGGTGGATTCATTATATTACGCGTCGACGCATCCGCGCGTCATTTATCCCATATGGATCGTAGTATAAGAGCCAGGGATTTGAGGGTCCCTACCCCCCACATTGGATAGACAGAGAGCTCAGAGACAGACCGACGAACGGACATAAATGGATATTAATGCACTTGGTGTAAACTGTGATACGCACTTAGTGCGTGTGCCGAATCTAAAGCCGGTTAACGTCCGTTTTGCGTATTTGTGTGTATGTGTGTGTGTGTGTGTGTGTGTGTGTGTATAAATGGACGAAGGTGTAGGTATGTTTCATCTACACAACTATATACCGTAATATATATGCAGTATATATACTTGTGAGCCACGTGTTTCCGGAATACGCGAATAATCCCACATGGGGAGAAATGAACGCCCTCCCGACCCCTCTATCGCAATTGGATTGTGTGAAAAAGAAAAAAAAAAAAAAAAAAAAAACGGTTATTGAAAAACCGATATACAGGCGCTAACATTAATCGCGAAATTTCTTCATCCATTTGTTTTCATGAAATCAAACGGCTATTATTTCACAATTCTATAATATCGACACGCAGCGATACATATATATAGTGTTGAAATATCTTCCAATAAATGGATATAAAGAATTGGATACATTATTGTTGTTATTATTTTATCTTTTTCCTCTCGATCGAATAAATTCCAAACAAGTATAACAATTTTCACAAAATATTTCCACCAATGTTTTTTTTTTTCTCTTTCTTTTGCCTTTTTCCTCCAAGTTTTATCAAATTTTTCTGCGATAACGGAGAAGGAAAAAAGAAACAGTAAAATCAAGCTATAAATAATAACTCTGCATCATATGACAGAAACGGAAATTCTGAGTCATGCGACATTACGAGACAGCAATTTGATGCAAGTGATAATTTATATACATAGATATTTTTTTTCTCTTTCTTTCTTACTCCGTTTTTTTTTTTTGTTCAAATCGCGTCTATAGATAGCTTTGATCAGGTTACATGTGTATCACGTTGTTACACAGAGTAGGTATCATGAGTAACCCGTCTAAGGTATATGTAAACTATAGAGAGACCGAACCCCATACGAGGGACATAAATATCAGCTCGTAAAAATTCCTTGCTTTATTTACAACCTATTTTTAGGGGGTAGAAAATTTATTGGTAATTTTTCATATATATATACATATTATATTCCATCATGAAGCTACAAATAGGTACCTATATAGAATTACTTAGTTAAGAACGTACGAGGGCGGTTGAAGAAAACAGGGGTTAATGAAAAAAAAAAATAACGAGAAAAGGAGAAAAAAAATAAAAAAATGAAAATTCTCGGGAATCGATTATTCATTGATTTTGTTCGATTTAACATAATATAATATATTATACCTATAGCAGAGAAGGCGAGAAATTTTTTTGGAGATGCTTTTTCGTATAGCTCGTATTTGGCAATGTGATAAAACGAATGCCTATATAATACCCATATACACGGTAATATATTTATCGAAGCAATTCGCGGAGCGACCGCGACCGCGATCGCGATCGCGACGTTCGATAAGCTTTAGCGATTTGTTGAAAATAATGTGTCATACGATTAGCCGGAACGAATTGGCTCGAACTGATCTTGGAATTCGGTTACGCGGTAATTGCGGGTTAGGAGTTAGGAGTTCGGCCCTGATTTTGCGAGTAGCCGAAAATTCTTGACGATGTATCGGATGCCCGTTGAAGCTTCTATAGGTACAGATATGTACCTATATTATATATACGCACATATTACGTCTATATATCGTATAGGATGAGATCGGCGGAACGAGGAATAAAGAGTGAAAAGAGTCAAAGAGTCAAAAAAAAAGAAAAAAGTATATATAGGTATATACGAAAGGAAAGGAAAGGAAAGGAAAAAAAGAAAAGAAACTGAATTCAACCAATTCTTCTGTCACGTCGAATCCAGCTGACCAGACGACGTCGATTGCCAATAGAAATAAAACGATCTCAAAACGTAATACTGGAGGTCGGGAACGGCGGAAGACCAACGTCCGACGTAAAAATAGTAGTGCGGTCTAAAAACTCGCTCGACAAACGGCGCTACGGATCGTCGACGTTCTACTTTTCGATTATGACTTTCAAATTTAGTCGATATAATGGCCCGCGGGATGCGTTATCCACGCCAATCTTAAATCTGTAATAATTCGTATAAGAAGAAGAAAAAAAAAAAAAAACTAAGAAAATCAAAATTCATCGATTATAAAAGTATGACGTATATTTTCTGAGGTCATCGATTTCAATCTTATTTCACGATGCTCCGTATCGAGCGATTAATAAGATTAATTGTCAACTTTTTTCCGGTTTCCCTATCCATGAAGATGATTGATCGTGAAATTTTGCAATAGACAAAAGAGAAAAAAAAAAGAAAAATTAAGAAAATTGATTTTCCTAATGACACTGAAGACAGAAAAAAAAAAGTTCGGTTATTTTAGGTCAGGTTGGTGTAAATCGAGACGGGTTATGTTAGGTGAGTTGAGGTTTGGCTCTTTTAGCTCTCCACGATCTACGGCCCGGCTTAGCCCATGGCATGGTCGTATTTTACGTCACGGTTCCAGGCGTTCGTACCTACAACTACTATACGTCGAGAGAGAGAGAGAGAGAGAGGGGGGGGGGTGTCTCTTGTCTCTTCCCCGACCTGAAAGTCTGGAGTCTGGAGTCTGGAGGACCCCGAGCCATCCAGAGTTGGTCTGACGTCGTGTTACTCTGGGTCTCAGAAATGAAAAAAAAATAAAGGAAAAGGAAAAGGAAAAGGAAAAGGAAAAGGAAAACGAAAAGAACATGAAACTAAAAAAATAAAGAAGAAGAAGGAACGTCCCGTAGCTCAGATTACTCCTAATCCCCTCTTATCACGGCACCTTATTCCCTGTCCACTGTCGCATTAAACCGAAACGCTCGGCGAGTAATGTTACAGCGAGAGATTCTAATGGAAAGGAATTTCTGGCGAATTAAGTATAATATATACATACCTAGATGTAGGTATATGTGAGAGTATAGCATATATACATATGTATATTATATATACCTATAAGCGAGCTTAGAAGTGGAAGCTGAAAGCTGCGTGAGGAAAATTCTGCAGAGGGAAAACAGCGCAGACAAGCCAGAGGCGAAACTGGCCAGTATATATACGATATATATATATAGGTATATCTAATAACGCTTCTTGGCTCTGGTTTAGCTTGAGAGACTGTAAAGTTTAAAGATCAAAGAATATATGAGTGATTATGTAAAATCCGATCTTCGTATAGATTCAACTTTGAACCAATGAATGGGAAAACTAGGGTCTCGCAGCAGCGGGGTATATATTTACTCGAGAAATAGAGAATATTGTTGGACTTTATATACTTCGGCGATTGATTTTTCTACCTCCTTGTTGGACGTTTTTATATCAGAAATGGCGACGGATTGGTGGTGATAAAAAAAAAAAGGATAGATCTTTTCGATCAGACAATTTTGAGACTCGGACTATACGGTCCGGGAGAGTCGGATATACCTATAGGCTATACGATAGACGCGCAGTAGGAGCCTAAAAGTAAAACTGTTCATGTACCAAATTTACAAGCGTTTCTCGTCCGGCCATGTGGCCGCGACCCGATATAGAGCGAAGATATCTGTTATAAGAGTTGGTTGAAAAATACGCAGATTTAAACCCGCACGGCTGTTATAGACGGAGGGCGACGTCGCGTGCGATGGACAGTTCCGCAATAAGGAAATTGGCGAAGACAAGACGGAAAGGAGAAATCGGAGGTTGGGAGGTCCGGAGGCCCGGAGGCTGTTTGTTTATACCCCATGAGAGGAACGGAAATTTCGTATTTGTTATCGGAAGGTGAAGAGAAAAGAGAAACGAGAAAATAGAAAAGAGTAAAGAGATGAATTCGCGAGAGAGAAAACACCGGGGATAATTTTTGTTGGTTTTTTTTTTTTTTTTTTTGACAGTCGAATTTGCCATCGATAAATTTTCATGTAGAAATAAATAAGTTTGAAAAAAAAAAGGTAAATGTGAAGAACGTTCAGCTTTTTTATGAAGGAGATTGAAAGCCAGTCGCAGGTATACCTACCCTGAAACAGTCGTATATAAAGCAAAACTGTCTGCGGGATAGTGGGAATTAAATCAGACGCGGAATGGTATATTCGGGACACGGTCGACAAGAAATAGAACCGCGGCGATTTCTTTTCCCGGCGATTTGCGGCCGGTTCGCATCGCGTTTGCGAAACAATCAAAGTGACGACGGTCGCGGTTGGTTGCTGCTAGTCGGCCGAAGGTATTGGCAAGTGACAACGAGGATTGGAAAAGGAAAATTAAGCTCTGCGCCAAATGTGGAGAAAAAACAAAAAAAAAAAAAAACCAAAAACAGAAAAAAAAGGAAAAAGGAAAAGGAAAAACTATCCAGCCTCGGTTATTCCAAACGTGTGAAAAAATCGCCAGCCCTTAAAATGTCGATGAAAAAAAACATTCACGTGTAAGGGATGATCGTGTGTTGATTCGAAAATTCTTATCACGTCAATTTTCGTCCATTTTATTCTTCGCTGATTCGTGAAGATGAAAATTACATCTTTCGCTTATACTATAGCCTTGTTTGGAAGTTATACTATATTGACCCTCGTCATTCCCTGAAGCAGTTATAAGTCGCTGTTAAAGCTAGAGGGCAAAACGTTGAGGAAAAGCCGATTTCTGAGAGAGAAAGCAGCGGCGATGAGAGGGTAGGGTTCTTAAACTGCAAAAACAAGGAGTAACAATGGCTCGTTGGTGGAGTGATTAAGGGAGACGAAAATATTGTTAACCTAGGAAGGGTGGAGTAGGGAGGGAAGGAGATGAATTGAAGAGGTACTATAAATAAACAAATAAAGAAACTAAAAAGAGGAAAGAAAAGAGTGAATTTTCAGGGTGGGTGCAGCAGCAGCAACAGCAGCAGCAGCAGCAACAGCGAGGGAGGAAAAGAAAAAATGAGTAAAAAGGAAGAAATGAGAAGAGGTAAAATACTACGAGGACAAAACCCTCGACATCAAAGGAAGGAACCGCACGGCGGCTGTAAATGCGCGAAAGAATGGGTTAAAATAGGGAAAGAAAGAGGAAATGAGAATGAGAACGAGAACGAGAGGCTCTTCGCCCTCAAATGAAAACATTCCGACCTCAAAGCTTCGCAAACCGCGTGCGAGATGGGTACACCGAAGCTTATATGATTACTGAACCCCGCCGTTTCTGCCTGTACAATCAGAGTGGTATCTAATTCGGTCATATCCAAATTCCGATGCTTTCATGGGCCAAAACGTCTCGAAATATATTTTTTTTAAATGTGCTCAGAACCCCAGGTCTCTATCTCAATTCTAAGTACTGCCCCCAATTTTGTTCATCATAATTTGCTTGATTAAGTAAACATGATGCATGCCTGTATCTTTAATGGGGAATGAATAATGACGTGACCAGACAGTGTTTGTGGAGTAAAGTCTCATCCCCCCTTAAAGTCTCTCCAGCCCTTATTTTATATTTTGTTTTATTTCAAAACAGCCTGGAGCAGCAAGATATTAAAATTAAAGGTCTTGTATAACTCTGTAGCTTATTAACCCTGAACGGCTTCTGTTTCGTTACCCGGTATAAGGTAGCACAGAAATGAAATTTAAGATTCTGAGAAAGTTAACGATCCGACCTCCATAAATCATCGCTTTGACTGGTTCCGAAACTACCCCAAAAAATCAAAAGAGACGAGAGATAAAACAAAAACCAAAAAAAAGCACAAACGTTCGTCAGTAAATTTGTGCATAAGAATAGAAACGAATCAAGAGAACTGCGGTGTACATTTTCGTCACTTTAATTGCTATGAGCGTAATTCTTCCTCTTCATTATTACCGAAAATCCCATAGCCACTAGAAAACTAAATCAAGTTCCAAAAATGAAACAGAAAACATTTCGACTGTCATTAGTTCGGGTGAAAAATTAAGGTGGTATAAATTTCGTCGAGGTATAACGTACGGAGGATATAGTATACGGACTATGGGGTACTTTGGTGCTCTTCGTGTTGTTGGTTAGCGTTTCGTCTTGATGGAACAGGTTTTTTCCTTCTCTATCTCACCACCACGCCGTAGTAGGTATAAGACGGTTAGGGTTATGCTTACGACGATTGTAATTTACATAAGCTTTCGCTTCATTTACGTTTCATTTCGATTGCACCGGCACCAGGGATAAAAAGAAGAAAGAAAAAAAGAAGAACTCTGAGACCCCCGTAAGAAGGACCGAATTGAAGTTGAAGGCGTTTCACTTCTTCCAATTTCATCCTTTTTTTGCTTTATTTTTATTTTCTTCTCTCTAATCTGACCTCACGAAATGTGGTGTACCCCGAATGGTGATGATGAACCGAAAAGGCGAATTTTATCATCCGAAAATTACAAAAAATAAAAACCCACGTACACGGGGTCCTGGTTGAAATTTGTAATTTCAAAACTCCCGAGGGGCTTGACTTTCGGAATTTTTCGAACTCTATATACTTCGACCCGAACCCCCCATACGTTATAAAAGTAAAAGAAAAATATTCAATTCACAATGAAATCAAAAATATCCATAATTTTCGAATAATTCCCCTAAGCACTGCCTTAGAAAAGGATATGAGCAAGAAATTAGTTGTTTGTTTATTATGATCGGTTAATGAAGAGGGAAAGCAAACAAGACGAATCTGATAGTCAATGTATATCGTTGAATGATTCGAAAGCGAACTATTCATCGCCGTAGGTATTTCTGTACCATACGTGTATGTCAGTGTATAATAGTAGTACTACAGTAAAGATACGCGATAGATAAAACGAACTTTAAGTTTCCCAATCTTATTTGCTTGAGCAATAGACTAACAGTAGTAACACCTGGCTCTAAACGCAAAGCCTATTTCTCGGGTATGGGCAAACTGGCTTCTATCGCAAGAGGAGCTTAAAGGCTTACCGCGTGACACAGATACCCCGTTTTATCACACCGGAACATAAATTTTCTTCTTACTTTTCGGACCAATTTACTTTTTTTCTTCAATTTTTCTCATCGTCGTTATCATCGGTCGTCGTACTTTATTCATTTGCGTACCAATTTCTCTCGGAATTTTCTTACCTGTAACAGAGAAGAAAAAATAGCAAAATTAAAAATGCGAAAAAAAAAACAAATCAACGAGACAAATTAATGAAATTTTTCTAATTTTTCTAATTATCACAAATTGCTGAATTTCCGCGTTAAAATACAAGCGCACTATTATACACCCATACACAGCTGTAACGATGAGGTATTCGTGGGTCATTCACCCATACCTTAAAGCCACGGAATGAGAGCCCGCGGTCCGAGATATCTACCGTTAGTTTATCCGACTAGAACATTTCCTGAAAATTTACGTATTATCTAACGATGAAAAAATGAATTCTTTTTTTTCTCATAAGTTCTTATGAATCTCTCGACGTATTCGTATACTTTGCGATCGGAACGGCTCAGACAGGTATTTTTCCTTCCGAAACGAAGGTCCTTGCTGAAGAAATAAGCCGAGCGAAACAATTTGAAGTGAAGATCAAAAATTTATGTAAAAGAGAAAAGAAAAATGAAAAATTTTTCTACACGGATTCGGGTATTTGATTTCACTGCCCTCTATAGAGAGATAGAACAGAAGAAGCACTTTGGGGGAATGAAAAGACAATTTTTGTTCCTTAGAAAAATATAAGGTACCATATATATATATATATATATAGAGCAACTCCGCCGGAATACATACATCGCCAATTGGTTTACGCGGCACTAGGTTACCCGGACCCTGCAGACGACGAGCTAAAGCTCTCTGCGCCACCACCAACCCCTACGAAACCCACATTTTCACGCTTATCCCAAACGCGTACGCGACCCATAATTTCAAACGAATGGTGTACACGACGGTGGTGCCAAGTGCCCGTTGTCCGAATCTACTGGGTGTTTTCCGAATATGGGATAGGGTGTAATCAAGATATGAGGATTCCGCGTAATATCGCGATCTCGAAACGTCTTCAGCGATAAATTGAATGTGGCTAATTGCGTAGAAAAGAATGAAAGAAAAAACCGTTTCCTCCTTTTTTTTCCCCCGTAATACAAGAAAAGCTGATTAATTTCATAAACTACGCCTTGTATACATGAACAATTTATTCTCTGCGGTATAGTTAAGGCGCTTACGCACCGAGAGGGTGGCTAAGACCGATGCTGGGTACAGAGCACTTTAGTCTATACTCGTAAAATTGCTACCATTACTATAAAAAAAAAGTAAAAGACGAATGTACCAGTCGGAGTAGGTACTGTGCGAAAAGGGCGAAAATAATATACCGTCGGAGAGATATCTTGGTTACCCGATTATATTCAAGCAAGAGAAGAAGAAATTTTTCACTGAAATCGGATGAAGGGGGTTGAAACGAGAATGAAAAGGAAGCAAGTAAAAAAAAAAAAAAAAAAGAAGTCAAAAAAATTGTGAAAAGTATATAATAATACGTGAAACGTGAGAAACGTTAGACTACCGACACCTTAACCTTTCCTTTGTCGAAAATCTGTCGACCCAAAGTTTCAACCCTTTCATATTTATTTTTTGTTTTTCCTTCCATTTTTTCGCCACCGTTTCGTACACCCTCCTTTTATACCTACGATAAAAGATTGACGATTTCTGTCTTACTTTTCTGAAAATGTGAATACCTAAAGAGAAAATAAGAAGAGGTAAAGAGAAAAAAAAAAAAAATCGTCACAGCAATTTTGTTGCTAAATATTTGATCGATTATTTTTATTCTTGTAAGACAACCGACTCGGAATTTAACCCCGCGATAAAATCAGCAGGGTATAGATAGCTAGTCAGGGTATCTATTTTAACGTGGGCGTATGCGTATGTATGTTGGAGGATCTGGGGCACGTGTTTTTTTTTTTTCTTTTTATTTACTCTTGTTTTTTTTTTTTAGTAAAGTTTTGGACACGAAGGAGAAGAGAGAGAGAGAAAGAAAGAGAGAGATACGAAGAAAGTGTGAGGAAAGTATGGGGTGGAAGAGGGATGAGAGGGAGGCCGATTGTACGCGGGTTTGATTGATGGTCGGAGCACGGCTCAACTATTTTGCCTCATCGAAGAGCGAGGGTATAGCAAAAACTGTATTATGGATCGGAGAAGAGTCCCACGACGCCCTCGCCCCCATGACCCCTTGGCCCCTTCAGTTCACTTCATCCCTTCGTCTTTTTCGTGAATTTTGGTATGTGGAGAGAAGAGGATGAGAGCGAGCGTGCGAGCGAGGGAGGGAGAGCGAGAGAGTGAAAAAGAGAGAGAAAGGACGAGGAAGGAAGGAAGGAAGGAAGGAAGGAAGGAAGGAGTTTTACAAGCGCCAGCAAGAAACTCTTGAACAAGCTGGTTCACCTATATTGATTTTTGTTATACTATGCTGTCTTTGGCTGTGCTGCTACCGGTGGTTACTACTACTTCGTTCCGGTTGACGGATCTCGGAAGTAGAAGGTAGAGAAAGAAAGAGAGAGAAAAGACGAAAAAAGAATCGAAAGAAAGGCGAAAAGAAAAATAAAAAGGTTAAAGGAAAAAGGAAAAAGGTAAAAGAAACCCCGACCTTCGTCCTCGGGGACATTTTGGATAAGCAGCGTATAGGTAGGTATATATGTGTGGGAAGGTACGCGCTCAAAGACCTTCTCACTCTTTCATTCGTTCCTACTTCCCTCGCTCTGAAGTACCAATAGAGAAAATGGCCCGTATTTGCTGAAATGAAATCGGAGGACGGGTGATTTTGATTTTCCAAATTTTCCAACCGCCCGAAAACTTTCATGGAACAAAAAATTTCGGCGCTGCGTATAATCCGGGAAACGACGATCAAAGGTTGGAGTCGACACATCCACACAAGTATGCCTTATACCTACGAGTATATATCTCTGAAGTAAAGGACTTTTCTCGATTTTTTAGCGTACGGGTGCAAAGGATTTTTCAAGTGTATAAACTACTGCGTAGGAATTTCGCGTTGTCATCTTGCTCTGTATCTAGTTAGTTAGCCGTTATTAGCCCTGCCACAAAAATGACCTAAGATTCTATTTTTTCCAGTCTAAATTCCGGCGTTATGTCACGATTAAGATTAGACCGTTCGTCCGGTAGCACGTGGGAGTGATTCTTAGAGAGAAACAAGAAGGTATCAATCATCGTTTATACCCCCTGAATTAATTTCATGAAAAATATCGTTTCTACGAAATAAATAATCACCCAACGTCGATTCATTACTCAATTTGTCAAACGTGGAAACGTGTTTTCTCGGTACTCCCGAATGTGCGTGATGATAATTGCGGATTGGTGATTTGGGAATTCGGAGAACCGACACACATTGGTGTCCAGAGATTGGTCGAAATCCCATTATCTCCGGTACCGAGAGAGATACAGTGCTGAACGCTGGATGCTGGGTGCTGGATAATGTATGGTGCAAGTCCTGCCGGAGGATCCCATATGAATGTATGTATGTATGTATGTATGTGCTACACGGGTGTCTGATCAGAGTTTGTGGCGGTTTTCAAGTACTAAAATGCTAAAAGGAATCGAATAATAAATATGCGTTGGTAACGAGGCCCTCAACTTTCGAGCTGGAAGACGACACCATGAGATCGAGTCGAGCATATATGGAAACTACGGAGTGGTTTAGCCTTGGATATCTCTCGGTTTCGTTCCCCTCTCTCTCACTACTTTATACATTAGGTATCTGGTATATACTTAATACTTTATATTCTGAATCAGCCGCTGGTATATGGTACATAAATATTTATACACGTACTGGTGCACCCAGGGGTGTCTAAGTC